>VWZX01003222.1:2327110-3553512 GCA_013399015.1 Galbula dea | reverse complement strand
TTGTAAAGTGAAGACACACACAAACAAGGCATATCCAGAGTGTGATATTTTTGTAATAACAGAGCAGCTTGTTTAAAAAAACTCTCAGCTTATGGTGGTGCTCGCTGCTTGTTTTGATCTTAAAGATGTTAGAGATAGTCAGCAAATTAAATTCTGGTGAAGTGGTTAGATAATGATGCTTTTATAAATTCCTTTTTAAGGGAAATCCTCATGATTTGAAAATGAATTGGTGCAAATGAGGTTTAGGAAGAAGGCAGAACTTGTGTAGGAGGGTTGGCTGAATTTTTAGTCTTGTAGATCGACCTCTCCTTCCTGGCAGCTCCTGCCACCTACTCCTGATAGTGTTTCCCAAGTGTTTCTGCCAGTTGTGAAATCCACCTCTGGTGGCATGCACCAAGTTTGCTCAGAGCAGACTTTCTTGCTGGGCAGCTCCCTTATGCCTGGGAAATAAAGCCAGGTTTTAGTGGCAATGATGAAGCTCAGTCTGCTGGGGCACCTGTGGGAGTGCTGCAGGGAAGAGGCTGCTTCAGAAAGGCAGATTGGGCATCCAGCAAAGGTGGTCAGCACTGCACACAGCATTCCTGCATCTTGCAAAGATCTGCATGGTAGCATTTCCATCGTCAACTGGCCTAACATGTAACCTGTGAAACAGTATAAAAACTTTACTATTGTACTTTTTGTTCTTCTCTGTCAGTCTGATGGAGTTTTGCTGCAATTCCTCCCCTTTCCCCTTCTTGCAGTATAAGCCCAATGAAGAAGTTGGCCATCTTGCTGGTGGTGGCTTTTACTATCTGTTAAGCATCTTCTTGTGTCCGCTGGCAGCTCTGCAGATGCTGGGAGGTGGGGTCTGATGTGCTTTCCTTCATGTCTCTGCAATGATGCAAATTGTTGTTGACTTTTTCTGCTGCTAGCACCTGTCTGGGCTGCTTTCCCGGGCTGCCACACCTGCCCATCACTCTCATCTCAAAAGACTTTGTTCTTCCCAGCCTAAGTGAAGTGTTACAGAAAATGAATATTTACAGCTACAGGTGAACTTGTGTTCTTAAGCTAACAAGTGCTTGTGAAGGCAGCTGGGAGCCTCGTACAAAAGAAGCTCGCTAATCAGAGCACAGGCATTTGTGAAACTGAGCCTTCTGTTGCTTGAGCAGCAACAAGTTCAGGATCCTGCCCTCTGACAGTCTGTAAACCTGAATTCAGTGCTTGTGCTTATGCTTACAGAGAAAGCAACTGTGTCTGTTCCCGTAGGCAGAGGAGGAACCTTTTATTTCTGAGCTTAAGGTGACTGTAGCTAACAAAGTGGGAGCTGGTAAATCTTGGGATGCAAATCTCATTTGAAGTTGCACTGAGCCTGCTCAGGTACCCATTTTTAAAGACACTGAGACAGAGCTATCATATGTACTAGAACATGCATATCACTGCCTCCTACATATTTGTTCAGGCACAGGAATTGCCCTGTTTGCATTTTTCCATCACTCACTGTTCTATCTCGGTCGTATTGGCCAAAGTGCCAACAGGGCATCTGATGCTGCTGTCACAGATGTCGTGGGAAAGGACTGTGGGGTAGGTCCCTGGCCTTTTCCTACCCTTATGGTGCTACCTCCTGTCCAGGCTGGCCCAGGGGCACCTAGTCAGTGCTTGGAAAGGAGGATTGTAGCAGATGAGGGGGGGAAATGTATGCTTCATCTTCTCTTTCTTAAACATCAAGCAGATCTGATCAAAGCAAAGTCTCTGCGTACTTGGGCTGGTGCCTACTGTTCCACACTTGCTTTTGGTGTTCCTGCTGTGCCTTGCTGAGGAGAGTGGAGGGGGTGAGTGGCTATGCAAACAGCCTGCTGCTTACGTGGTTTATAGAAAGACTGACTCTGGGGAAACAGGCAAATGTGTATTCAAACTTTTTTTTTGAGTAGAAAAACAGACTCTTTCCTTTTCACAAAAAATATCAGGGATACTACTTTGTGCAAAAGGACCTTTTTCAGGTACTGTTCAGAATCTTTATTTGGGTTTTGTAGCTTTATGCTCTCAGGACAGACAGGCAGGCAGAGCATTCAGTATCTGTTGCATTAATATTTTAACTGTGGATTCTGATTCTGTTCAAAGCTATGGAAAATCTTTGGAGTTGTGAGCTTTTTCTGACCTACAGAACACACTGGTAGCAGGTGCCTTAACATGTGCAGAAGGGCATAGCCCATAAAATAAATAGAGAGCTAAATATTAACAAGGCTAATGGGATTTTTGACTTGGGATTTTTGAGTGCATTTCCCATCTTCTGAGTTTCACACATCTGAGTGGAAAGATAAATGTGGCTTTGAGAACTGTAGTGACCTTGGTACTGATTGTTGCTATACTGCTGGTCGAAACTGCACATGTTTGAATGTGACCTGGTTTCACACAGTGCCCTTTTTCTCTCCTTAGGTACTCCCTAAATTAATGAGATGGCCAACACCACACAAATCTCCAAAGATGAGCTGGAGGAGCTCAAGGAGGCCTTTGCCAAAGTTGGTAAGTCACACTGAGGAGGGCACCTTACTCCTGTTGGCTATACACCTGAAATGGATTTATGCCACCCCTGTGAGCACCGGTGCCAGCAGGATGTGGGCAATCTGCAGCTTTTGTGATCTGTCTATGCCAAGGAGTCTCTTGGCAGCCTTGTTGCTTCTGGCTTGTCACCTCTAGCCAAAGGGCACAAAGGAAGGGACATGGACAGTCTGGCTGTCAGTAAGCACTGACAGACGACCTTGCCCTGTTGCTCCATGGTGGACTTTGTTGATTCCTGATGGCAGAAGAACTATGCAAGCAGATACTGCATTACTTTGGGCCAGGCAGCACTTCAGGGCTTGCACAGTGCTTGATTCTGGTGATGATGTTTTTGGTACAGCCAAGCAGTTGTTAAATGTAAGTGCTATGTTTCAGGTTTGTTCGGGTGCATTTGAGGCACTGCATTTGGTGTGCTTGTAGGCAAAACCTAATTAGTGTCTGTTTACCTGGCCATTACGGAGCAACTTGTGGTGACAAGAAAATTCTTTGTGGCTTCATTACATGTGCATTGCCCTCTGGTGGCTCTTTCTTCTCTGGTTCTTACCTCCCTAACAGCCTGTGTTGTGATGCTCGAGGGGTTGCACAGCCCAAGCTGCTTTGCTTGCCTTCCAGCTTTCTCCCTGCACTGGCATTGCAGCAGCCTCTGGCAGTCTCCTTCAGGAAGCTGAAATGGGCAGAAAACTGACATCATGGGGAAAATTGTTTTCTGCTGGTTTAGTTTCTTAATACAGCTTACTGAAGGATCAGAAAAAAGCCAGGAAGGGGTGGGATGGGAGCTGGACCATAGCAGTGTGGACTGAGGTCAGAGTATGCAGCTGAGGAACCACACCCAGGACTGGCACTGACCGGGAATGAGTTGCACAAGTGATGAGAGCCAGTGTTTTGTTTTCTGAACTGGACATCAGCATTGCCTGAGCACTGGTTATAAATACAAATTGGTAGTTGCCTTGTATCTGCACTGGGTAAGCTGCTCTCTAGAGCAGGGTGGCTCTTAAAACTTTTAACTTGTTCTGAGTTTGCAGTCTGTAGATTGTACCACTTTCAAAGATAATTGATTCTCACAGAGCAGTATTCTCTGTTGGGACTCTAAGCAAGTTGCATTTTAAGCAGTTCTCTCTCCTTTCTCACTTTTCCAGAGGCTTTTCTAGCAGGTGGAAGCGAGCTGCTGCAGAGGGAGATGAGTGACTATTGTGCTTCTCACTGCCTTATGTGCCTCTGAGTGTAAACCTTAATAAAGCTAGGATGCAGGCAGCATAGGTCCTTGGATAAACTTCAAATGATTAACCTGGCTGGAATGTCGTGGCTTTCTCATTAGTGTGTTGGGGCAATTAGGTTGTCTGGTTGCCTTTGCACTGGAAACATGGGAAAACCCTCAAGTTAAATCTGGTTTTGTTTTAGGAAACCAGCTCACCTTCTTCAGGAGGTGATTCCCTGTTTGGTTTTAAATGATAAAAACAGTGTCAAAACTTAGGTGGTATTGAAATATGTATTAATTAGTCTGAACATACCCACAAGTGAGATGGGATCTGCTAGTCCTTTTCAGCTGCCTCTCTTTTTGTATGTGTTAGGCATGGTACAACCCACAAGCATTGCTGTGGGACACACCTGTCAGGAGTGTCTTTAGTACTCATTCTTTTGATTCTTGCCTAAAGGAGCCATATTTGCCTTGTTTTATAGAATTGGTCACTAACTGGGTAACAGACTTTCACTGGGAACTTGTAATGCCATCTCTAGTGAATGTGAAGAAAAGTTGGACTAAGGCTGCTATATCAAATGAAGCCTTTGTTTGATCTCGCAGCCACCTGGAAGACTTGAATAGAGCTGAGAAGAATGGTTAGAGTAAAGTTCAGCTGATTGGTTTCTAGGATGTCATAAAAGAAATGGTGGGGAGCAGGAAGCATCTCATAGGGTGTTTTCTGCTCATCAAGATGTGCCATGCTCCAGTGTGTGGCTGTGTGGAATTCCTGGAGAGCTGCTTTAACTCTGGCATGTGACAAGTTGCTGCTCTCGAGTATGTCGGTGGAACTTTAAAGGTGTGTTTGACCAGCTTTTCTGTGTGCAGCTGGACCAGATTCCAGTGATGCTGCCAGTCAGCGAGGTGTATCACTATGTCCTCTGTAACCAATGGCCTGCCATGCCACTTGAAGATATCCCCTCCCTCATGTGCAGCTGGTGTGTTGCTCTCTGACAGCCAGTAAAAGGAAAGAGTCCCATAGCTCCCAGCATCCTACAAAGAGGTATTTGTATTAGGAGTGATCCAAGTGATAAACAGCAGTGGGGAAAAAAGCCTTTTAAAATCTCAAAGTAATCAAGTGGGGCATACGAACTGTTTAGGCTTTGACTGAGCTGCAGGTTAGTGGGAGAAGAGCAGGTTACTCTTAATTCTCACCCAATCTGAATTTGTTCTGTAGAATGGGGGAGTGTGTGTGTATATGTACTTGTTCAAAGAGTGGCCCTTCTTAGGGGAGGCATGGCAGAACAGATTTTGCAGACTTGCTCTGTTTATTTGTCTTTCTCCCTGCTTCCAATAGCAGAGATAAGCATCTTCTTCTGGAAACACAAAGTACTTAAAAATCGTAACCCTGCCGAACACTTTGTTCACTGCTGCTAGGTGGTAAAACAATGCTCTGAAATGTTAGCTTAAGACAAGTAGGGATCCGTGATCCTGCTAGAGTGTGTCCTGCTGAGTGTATATCCTTAAAAGGAAACGTGTGGGTTACTTTCCCCTCTTGCATCCTGTTATTTAAGCTATTTTAAGGACTTGTCGGGAGGAAGCTGAGCCAAAACTTTAAGCAGCTTTTGGATTTTATTGCGACTTTGCTGCACCACCCGCGTATGGGCAGAAGGTGGCGCTGTAGATCACGGCGGTGACCTCCCCCGGGTTAGGTACGCTGCCATGCCTGTGTCTCTTTCGGCAGAAATGGGAAACTTCACATTTCCTTTCCATCAGGCAAATTAAAATGAAACCGGACAGTAGTTTGTCTGGTAAAACAATTTCACTTTCTTCCATTAGTAATTCTGGGCCATATGCCAAAGGATTTAATTTGGGATAGCTTCTATTTTGACAGCCTCTGCAGCTATTGAATACCAGTTCAGATTTTGTTAAGAGGGGGATTTTGGACCACATTCCACCTGAAGTCTGGCTCTGTTGCAGGACATCCCCAGGGGCATCATATGGTGGGCCTGCANTTTTTTTTTTTTTTGAATGCTGCTACTTTGTACATCTGGCTGTGATACCAGAGGAGGGACAGAGACTGCTGGAAGGAGAGCAGGTCCACTGTGGGATAGAGGTATCAGGCTGTTTGTCATGGTTACAGGGCTGAAGGCTCTTTGATTTATTCAAGAGGAGTGTGCCTATATTCCACCACATAGTCAATCACTAGTTAGTTACTTGACTCTGCTACCAAGCCAAAGCCGTGGGCTATCACATCTGCCAGGCTTTAACACTTAAATCTGCCCTTCTGTGGCCAAGAAGCTAAAACCTGAAATGAGGACATCTTTACTGCAGAACCAGTAACTTAGTGTGGAGTCTTGCAGTTGAACTAACGGATGTCTCTTGCTTGTAAATCCCACTCCCAAAGTGCCTGGAACGTAAATGGCCTTTTAATTTATCACTTTTTTTTTTTTGCTTTCCCAGCATATTATGGAAGAGTAACTCTTATGGGTGAGTGTTTGGGATATTTCTAAGGGTTTTGAGTGAGTTAAAGTGCATTACTCAGCATTGTGTCTCTTTCACAGTTAATTACAGGCTGTCTGAGCCCAATGCAGGTGCTGAGAGTCACTGGTGTGGAGTCCCTCCTGATGGGTAGCATCCTTTCTGGTGCCACGCTTGAGTCACATGTGCTCACATTTGAGTGTGCATTTCAGATTGCTCTTAGTGCACCAAAGCTGCTAATTTTTGTTTAATTTTAGTTTTTTAATGAGCAGAGGTAAATCTTTTTTGAACTAGGCACGTCCAGAGGACTGGAAAGATGCTGGACTGGAAAGGGGTGAAGAAAACCCTGAAAATGGGCAGATGTTGACTCAGACTGCAGTAAATTTTTGATACCTGACCTACAGCCAGGCTTGATGCTTTCAAGCATATAGTGCATAGTGCTTTCAGGCATAATACTGACCCCATTGGCTGTGGGGTGGGATTTCCTTTTGAACAGAATCAAATAGTGCGGCTGGTTTAGCTCTTTTGTCGTACAGCCTACGGAGCCAGCAGCACCCTGCAGTCTGCAAGGGTATTGGGCAGCAGAAGCTGCTGTTTGAGTAGACCATCACAGTGCCTGGAGGTGGGGGAGAAGGTAACACAGCTGCTTAAATGTAGAGACTTATTTAACCTTAAAGGGCTTGGCTGATGTCTTCAACATAGGCACTGTATGGACTTTGCAGAGCCTGTAGTTGAGTCGGGATTGTAGGAGATTTGCCATATCTCTGCCTCCTTCAGCCCATCCAGCTACTCCCCGACAGTAAGAGTAATCTAGGGTTGGTATCTCCCCACAGCCTTAGCCCTGGGGAGGAGATGGCAGCTCAGGCACTGAGTTAACTTCCCTGAGCTGTCTGTCCCGTTTGCCTACAGCAGAGGAATTTTAATGTCACTACTAAGCTAGTAACAGAACAACATGTCCTGGGTCCCTGTCTCTCCAAACACACTGGAAAGTGATGCTTACGTTTTGGCATTTGAATCTGGGCCATCCAAATATTCTGGCTGCTTGCAGACCAAACTCTGGTGAAGCCTGTGTGCCAGCCATACTGTGAACCACTGTCTGCTCATCTTGGTTATCCTGGGAGGAACACAACCCATGCCTGTCCATGCTGGTAGCAAAACCCCACTTGTCTGTTGAAAGGTTAGGATCAGCCCTGTGCAGTTAATAGATGTGATGATGTCCCCAATGGTCTGTGGTCTGTTGATGTGAAAAACTCCAACTTTATGCTAGATTCTTGTTTTCCTTCTTCCCAAATCTAGCAGACAGTAACATCTCACTAAGCATGCAGTGCTGCTGTGCTTTGGTGGCTGACTGTCAAGACAAATGTACCTGCAGAGCATTCTTGGGCAGCATTAAGACATCTAGCTGCAATCTTCTGTCAATAATAAATGGATAATATCATTACCAACATGATTTAAAAAGTGTAAATGTGGAGCTGACTTGGTGTTTTCAGTTCAGAAAGTAAGAAGTGCCGTGTTTCATTACTGCCTATTTTTAACATGAAAAGCCAGCTGCAGTTAGATGTAAAAAGAAACACTCTGGAGATCATTTATGAAAATGCAGATGCTTTGTTCTGAAACTTACACCAGACTTGGGAACATGTGCTGAGAACCATTCTGGTCAGCTCTGCTTCAAAGCTGCTATTGCCCAAAACTGGAGAGATCTCATGGCTTGCACTGGGACCCTCTCTGAGGATGTGCTGTGTGTATTTCAGAGAATCACAGAATCATTACGGTTGGAAAGGACCCTCAAGATCTGTGATTCCTGATATACTCTTGATGGTGTCTGTTGAATAGTATATTACTTGGGCTTGGTATTTTTCCTGTGAGCATCCTGCTGTGTGTCTGTGTCCTGCATGGATCTTGCTTTTGGCAAAGATGAATGCTTTGTGCAATGTGACCCCAAAACAAGTATGCTGTGATGGGCCACACTAGCAGGTTCCTCTGCACCTCCATGACTTGTAGACATCCCCAGTGCACAGGTTGCTCTCCATTAAGCACTTTTGAGTATGGGGCCTGTATTTCTCCCCTGTTGTCTGGGGCTGGTCCTGTGAGGGTACTGGCACGTTTCTAAAACCTTCTGTCCCTTCTCTTCCTTAGACCTCAACAGTAACGGGTTCATTTGTGACTATGAGTTGCACGAGCTCTTCAAGGAAGCCAACCTGCCTCTCCCTGGATACAAAGTGAGAGAGATCATCCAGAAGCTCATGATTGATGGTGACAAGAATAAAGATGGGAAGATTAGTTTTGAAGAGTTTGTCTATGTAAGTGGTATCTGTGAATTTCCATCTGTCTAGGGGACCTATTTTAGAGAAAGCTAAGGAAACAGGTAGAAGAGGTTGAACCTGGCTTCTCAGCCACTTACCCTAATCCTAGTTTTCTTTCTATAAACTGATCACTTTTGAGTACTTGTCCTGTAAAAATCAGTTCTTTGTACAAACATCTGCATGTGACCACTCCTTTGTGCTGTCAGTGCCAGCCTTTAGATTTGTACAGAGAAAAAATATATTGATTTTTAAATAAAAACCCATAAAGAATCCACATGCTTTTCCTATATGAAAACTTTGTTGGAGTCCAAAAGACTTTCCACATGAGCTGACAATTGGCAAAAAGACTTCCAGTTCTCCAAGCTTACAAGTATTGACTGGAAGCTACTCAGTTTTTCCAAGCACATAGATGAATGCTTGTTTTCCCAGTGAAGCAGTATAATTTCCTCTCTCAATTTAATGGGACTAGAAGTATTTGCTAAAGACTTGAGAGGCAATTTCAAGACACACTTGGAAATTAGTTCTAGATGTTGATATTGGAAAATACAGGTCTGTTTCTTGCCTTAAAAGGGAAGAACAGGAGTAAGTGTTTAGAAGAACATAGAGGATGAGTTTAAACTTCAGCCTTTTTCCTGTAGAAATAGGTCAGCATTTTTATTATTTTTGCAAAAGCACTACACTTCTGAGATTCTGGTTCAATATTCATCTCTTTAGCCTTTTTATACTCTGATGACTGAATGCTGAAAGAATAACAGAAATATATGCAGCACATTGAGGGAGCTGGTTTCATGTCATTTTTTTCTTGATATTTCTTGATTTATCTTTACCTTCTGTTCCTTAATTGTTTTCAGACCCTCTGAACTTTTGAGTTCGGAGTCAACTAGTAAGTTGGAGTTTGTTTGTAGTTTGTGCACACTTGCATGATGGGTGCATGTTTCAGCTGTTGGTTTGAGCTGGTCCAGAAGTCTGACTTTGCACTAGGAAGAAAGAAGTTAAATCTCTTCTGTCACATTTGAATGATACCAACGGTTGAGTAAACATGAAATGTTTTAAGGGCAACTAACCTCTAGGGTAGAAGCAATGGTTAGCTGTAGGATTTTTACAAACAGCACTGTTGCTGTTTTCTAACTCTTAAGCACTTTTGCTGGGTTTCATGGTACAAAGGATAACATTTCATTTGTGTTTTCAGAGTGGTTGAAACTGTTTTGTTTAGATTTTGAGGGAGTTACAGTATGTTTTCAAGCAATTGAATGTCTTTTTTTCTAATGGTTGCTCAGTTCTGTAGGACCACTAATAATAAATACAACCTGCACAAATAGCACCAGTAATCCTTCTGCCCTAAGGCATCTCTTCTGCCCTCAAATGTGAGAGTGTTTTGTCAGTTAGCCCAAGCCTGCTGTTAGGGGAGGGAGAATCCTTATATGGGGCACTTGTTGTTACACTTAAAAAGAATTGTTTCTTGTGCTGTTGATAAAATGTTTTGTGTAAACTAAACTCACAGTCACACGAGCATCTGGCTTATGTAGAAAGGTTAATGCACAACAGCTTTCTCAACCTTGGTCCTGGGGAAATGGCTGCATGTGAACCTGCTCTCAAACTGCAAAGATTTCACTTTTTTTTCTTGTGGTCTCTTGAAATCTACTTGAAAAGGTAAATGTATGTGAGATGCTTCATGCCTAATGCTTCTGTTTCAGTAGGCACTTGTGGTACATGTTTGAGAAAGTGGGATGACTCTGCTGACCACTATCCATGTTAAATTTAATACCACTACACCCGTGCTGGGCCCTTCACATTTGCTGATTTTATGACAGAGTTTGCTCTAAAGCTGAGAAGAAATAGCTGCTTCTGTTGTCCTTTCATTTTTCTTGTCTAAAAGAGCACTTTAAATTGTAGATCTTCCAAGAGGTGAAGAGCAGTGACATTGCTAAGACCTTCAGAAAAGCAATTAACAGGAAGGAAGGAATCTGTGCAATCGGGGGCACCTCGGAGCTCTCCAGCGAGGGCACGCAGCACTCCTACTCAGGTACCACTCTGCCTTTCAGCCCCTCTCTTTGGGGAGTGGACATTGTATGCCAAAACCAGTAGATTTCTACTGCCCTGCCATGTTCTTGGATAGCTGAATGACTTCACATCAAGGTGAGAGCAGGAAAGAATTAGAAAGCAGTGCGAGATTAGTGGTGTCTAAATGAAATGTTTACTTATTGTGTTAACTGTGCTTGCTAATGAAGTCCTTATGTCACACTTGACTTCAGTAAAGTTGTTGAGTAATGAGTAAATAACAGGAATATTTTGGTGACTGGAAGTGAAGGTCATAGTTTAGCCTAGGGAGGAGAAGACTAAGGGGGGGATCTTACCAATACTTAAATACTTAATGAGTGGGTGTCAGGTGGATGGGGTCAGTCTTTTCTTAGTGGTGCCCAGTGACAGGACAAGAGGTAACAGGCATAAACTGGAATGTAGGAAGTTCCAGCTAAACATAAGGAGGAACTTTACTTTGAGAGTGGTAGAGCACAGGAACAGGCTGGGCGCCCAGGGAGGTGGTGGAGTCTCCATCTCTGGAGACATTCAGAACCTGCCTGGATGCCATCCTGCGCAACCTCCTGTAGCGGAACCTGCTCTGACTGGAAGGTTGGACTAGGTGATCTCCAGAGGTCCCTTCCAACCCCTAACATTCTTTGATTCTATGATTTCTTTGAACTTAGTTTGACTAATAAAATAGTGTGGTAGTGATAGTGGGGTCTTTTCTTTCCCTGGGCTGTTGTACACTGATTCTTTTGGGAAACTCTTTGCTATGTTATAAAAAGCCTGTATTAAATTTCAATTGGTTGTCTTAGAGGAAGAAAAATATGCCTTTGTAAACTGGATAAACAAAGCCCTGGAAAATGATCCCGACTGTAGACATGTTATTCCAATGAACCCCAACACAGATGACCTGTTCAAAGCTGTGGGAGATGGGATTGTGCTATGGTAAGTTGTTATGGCTCCTGAAGTTAAAACAAAAAAATAAAACCCAACAACAAAAACAAACCAACCAAAACAACAACAACAAAAGCCTCATAAAACCCCAGAACAACAACCATTAAAAAAACAGCACCAAGAAAATAATTTCCCCCTGTAGTCAGGGGAATTTCCATCCTAGTCTAGGCTGGGTTTGTGACTAGTGTACATGCATAATGTTTTGCACTTATAAAAAGGGACTCAGTCACCAGGCTTTCATTGTCATTGCATGATGCTTCAGCTTTAGTGTCAACTTCACAAGCTGGTATTTTTGTGTAGTGTTTTTGTTTGGGCTTGAGTCTGAGTTTGCTGAAGGGGAGAAGGCATCTTGCAGGAGTAGAAGTTGTCCTGATGCAAACTCAGCCTGATGCTAGGTAGCTTGAGGGAGGGCAGATATGTTCAGTAGTACATTTTCTTGGATGTCCAGACAGACAATAACTTCTATAGGAATGTTACTGACCTTATGAATTAACCCCAAAATTTACTTTTTTTTTCTGGGATCCTCTTGCTGCTTCTGATGATAGCTCCACTAAGTTAGTAAAGTTATCTTGCTGCATGCTGAACACAGAAGGCATCTAGGCCTGCTAAACTCCAGCTGCCTCCTGTGAATGGCGTTTCTTTTGTTTTTGTGGTTTTGGTTTGTTTTTTTAAATGTAAGTGAATCAATGTAGTGGAGAACTGGATCAGCCTGGAATTTCAGTAACTCTGTGTCAATACACAAGTAATGTTTACTAGGCTTCCCTAGTAGGCTTTCATTTATTTTCTTCTTTTTTTTCTTTAGTTTGTGATTATTTTTTTATTATTCCCCAATTCCAAATAATTCAGGTCTTCAGGCAAAAACTGAGCTGAACAGGAAGTAGTTAACAATATAACGTAAAAACTTGCCATATTTTCTGTTGACTAGAAATTCCTTGCACTCGTGTGCCTCCCACTGAGCTCTCAAAGTGTTTGTGCTTTTTTGGGGCAGTTTTTTCTTGCCAGTAGTGGTATACTTTTACAATAGGAGGAAGTGTGTTGTCTTACTAGAATCTGCAGTGGATGTCAACAGAGCAATGTCTCTTCACTAGTTCAATGACTGCACTGTGAATAATTCATGTACTCTTTTTGCTCCAGTAGCTGAGATCAGGAGTGGCCAGTAACATGTTTAAGGTTTCAGGCTTAGCTATTAGTTACAAATACATTCTTGGTAACATAAATATTAACTTCTGATTTACACAACCTTGATTTAAAAAGTAAAAATACACAAAACCAAACAGGCAAAAGGAAGTGCACTGTGGTGAATATTGTAACAGTGCTTTGAGTTTTTCTGAGATTAAATACTAAATGTTCTTCAAATATTACTCTTTTTTTTTCTCTACTACCAGCAAAATGATCAATCTTTCTGTTCCTGACACTATTGATGAAAGAGCAATTAACAAGAAGAAACTCACACCATTCATTATTCAGGTATAAAGGTTTCTCTATGTTTGCTGAAATTCCTATTCAGATAGAATTAATGAAAACAGCATGGTGGCTCAAGGCATTATTGTAGAACTCTGGAAAGAAGTGATTTTTATTACTTGCATTTAGTTATTAAAGGCAGCTTTGTGCTGAACATAATTGACAGTGCTGTGGGTACAGTTCAAAAGACAAAAATTGCTAACTGAATGACAAAATGGGTAAAATGGCTGAAATGCAGTGTGCACCTGATTATTGCTGTGGTGATTATATGCAGCACTCTTTAAACAGTGTGGTTACCTGCATTGGCTCTCTATGAATCATTTGGTAGTACAACAGGTTGTGTTTCTGAGATGCCTGTGTGCACGTGTATATAACTTTAACACATCTCTAGCCTTATTCTTGTTGACACCACTAGATGCGACTAATTCAGAGGCTGAAACTGAATACCAGAGGCTGAAATTAAATGCTGCTGCCTAGTTCAGTTCTTATTGATTCAGCCTCCTGCCACCACAACTCTGTTAAAACTTCAGCAGCAGAGCAGCTTGGAGTGTTTCTGAGCGAGAGCTTCCTTCTTATTCCTTCTTGTTGGAGCAAGAAGAAGAGGGAAATCTCTGCTCTGCTGGTGCTGGGGAAAAGGCAAAGCAGCATCTCCCCTGGCTGTGTCTTACCTGGCTTTGCTGTTTGCAGGAGAACCTGAACCTGGCATTGAATTCTGCATCCGCCATTGGGTGTCATGTTGTCAATATTGGTGCAGAAGACTTGAGGGAAGGGAAACCCCACCTGGTCCTTGGGCTTCTCTGGCAGATCATTAAGATTGGCTTGTTTGCCGACATCGAGCTCAGCAGAAATGAAGGTAAATGAAACTCAAAGTGATTACTTCTAAAGCATGAAGGCCACATTGCTTGTGCTGTCATCTCCAGCCCCATTGCTGTTTCTTCCCTCCCCTTCTCTCTGCTGAAAGGGGGTGCTAACCCTTGGGTTCGTCAGGGCATGTGCCAGGCTGTGTGCTCGCCAGCCTGTTTTTAGCTGTTAAGCAGGTTCGGGCATGTGGGTTGTGCTGTCCTGTTGTCAGCCTTGGAGAATTGGCTGAACACAAGTCTGTAAGTCAAGATGCATTTTGCCTTGCAGTATGGCAGGTTCTCCTGGTGTGCTTCGGCTGTAGGTACGTAGTAGTGTTGAGGGGTGGCACAAGTTACCTGCATTCTCTTAGGATTATAGACAACTGCACATCTTTCTCAAAACAAAAAAAAAAGTCTTCATCTCTTCGAGTATCTGTTTGCAATTACTTTTACTATAATCCTTCTACACTGACAGTAGCTACTTTGCCACTGTCAGTGGTGCAGCTGAGCCCTCACTTCGTGCTTGGTTGTGGGCAGGTGATGCTGCAGCTCTCCCTCTATGCTCGCTTCATCCTGCATGATGGCCTCTAAACTGTAAACCTTTCAAATTATTCAAAAAGCTCTTTTATTCCTGCATGGACTGTCAGAGCTTCAGTCTTTCATTTAAACTTCCCAATGTGGAGTGGTTACATTGTTTGACTTAGACTGAAGATTCGTGGCAAGGGAAGCACTGGTAAGCTGAAATGGTGCTTATTTGTTGTTTTTGATTTGGTTTTTGGTGGGTTTTTTGGTTTGTTTGGTGTTGTTTTTTTTTTTTTAACAGTGCATGTGAAACTGTTTGGAGGCACTTTTTCATTGAGACAGAAATACATTTACTTTTAGGTTACAGTCATCAGCTTAGAAGACTGCACATAAAAGCCAGAGAATTTTGTTATACAAGAAAATGGAAAATACTTCTTACCTGCATTTTTATAGATTGTTCATACTCTTGTCTGTATAATAACCAACTTAGGAAATCTCCACTATTACCTAGATTATTTTAACTTAGTCAGTAGTTGGTATTGTCCCCCCCTTCTCCCTCTGAAATGCTGCTGTAGTTCTAATTCTGACATGCAGATTCCTTTCCCTCACAAGCTTTTTTTTTTTTTCCTAGCACTGGCTGCCTTACTTCATGATGGTGAAAATCTGGAAGACCTTATGAAACTATCCCCAGAAGAGCTGCTCCTAAGATGGGCCAACTTCCACTTGGAAAATGCAGGCTGGCACAAAATCAATAACTTCAGCTCAGATATCAAGGTACTGAGAGCTCTCCTGGCCTGCACATGCCTGGGAAAAGGCTGGGAAGTGGCCAGGGCTGTGTTTGCAAATGTAAATGAGGCACTTCATCTGCAGACATGCCACTTCTTAACCTTCATACAGTTGGCAGGCTTAGCAGGGGTCTTATGGATGGTATATTTAAGGTACCACAGTGCTGTTCTCTCTTGCCATGAGGTTGAGTCCAATGTTGAACTGTCTGTTTCCTCTCGTGCTAGTGGGATCCTGCTGCAAAGCTGTTGCATGTTTTAATCAAGTAGGAAAATGGTATTACTCATGTATTTTCAAGTGCTCTTAATTCATCTTTTTTGATGGAAATAATTTTTCAAGGGCATGCAGCTCGCTGAGGGTGAAGTGCTTAACTGCAGCCCTGAGAGCCTGTGACTTCCACATGGTCTTGGCAGATAATGGTGTTTCATCCAAAAGGTCACAGGCTGGAGAGAGGCAGAGAAACAAGACCCCTTATTCTCTACTCTGTACTGAGCAGAAATGGGAGTGGAGAGTCTTACGGCTATCTTGAGATGTGAGAGTGTGGCTCTTTTATCTCGGCACTGGAGGGTGGTGACTCCTGGTCAGTTGTGGGGCTTTTGGACACTGGTGCACACACACATGCACACAATCACTCTTATTTCCAGCTTCAAAGTTACAGCTTTGCTGGCAGCTGTTGGCTTCTTCCATAGGCTGTGAGGATATGCTGTGGTCATCCCTAGTGCAGAGGACTAAAGGGACCTGCAGTTGATATATAATGACTGCAGCTATTTGCTCCTCCTAGTTTGTGACAATCACTGGCCTCTCTCCTTTAAGTTATTCTAGCTACTGGGCAGGCACATTAGAAAACACTCACACTTCTTATAACCAGCTTTTTGCCTGAACTTTGTCTTTACTGATCCATTTTCATCGTTGCTGTAGCAGTAGAAATGGCTGCCTTATTTAGAGGTTAGCGCTGCTGTGGGGGGCATGAGAGTGAGCAGCATGGTGTCACTGCCTTCTCCAGCCATTGGGGAGGAGACTGTGTCACCAGCGCTTGCAGCAAAGGCAGCTTTCAAACAGTTAAAACACATAATTCTAATCCTAAATATTTCTAACCTTTTCCCTTTCTGTTTCCTTTTCTGCTGCCTGGACTTTTGCCATTATGCTCTTTTAAGCTTACAGATTTCGGTAATTCAGTAAAGGTACATAAGCCAATTATGCACAGTAACTTGTTAAAGATGAGCCTGAAATGAATTGTTCTGCTGTATTTACCACTATGTGGGGGAACCTCAATTTTATTTTTCATCTATTTCAGGACTCCAGAGCTTATTTCCACCTCCTCAATCAAATTGCACCTAAAGGACAGAAAGAAGGAGAGCCTCAGATCGATATTAACATGTCGGGTTTCAATGTAAGTATTCAGGCTATCACATCGTCAGTACTGGACTATTGAAAAGTACCTGTACCCTGTAATTGCCTCATGGCATCTAGGTAACCTGGTATCTTAATTTCTAGAGTGTGAAAAGTGTGCACACCTTGGGTATGTGCTAAATGAGTGGTTGTTGCAGACCTGATTGCTACTCACCAATTAACAGATATGATTGAGAAATTATATATGGTTTTGCTCCATGCTGGCTTCTGCTTTAGAACTACTAAGTACAAAAACCATAAAAGGTGGGAAGCATATGAACTTTGAAAGCACCATGCTAGGAAAAATACCAAGGCAAACCGGGACAATGACATCCACAACAGTAGGGCTTAGCCTGCATGCTTCATCCTTTTCTTTGCTTAGTGACTAATGCCTAATGAAGAAAGTGGGTGGAGTTGTGACATTGCCCCATGTAGCAGTCAGGAGGTTCCCATCTGCTTTGTAGCCTGATCTCTTCCATGACAACTCTTGTCCGTTGTATCCCCGGCAGGAAAAGGATGACTTGCGGAGAGCAGAGTACATGCTTCAGCAGGCAGATCGGCTTGGCTGCCGGCAGTTTGTCACCCCAGCTGATGTGGTCAGTGGTAATCCCAAACTGAACCTGGCCTTCGTTGCTAACCTGTTCAACAAGTACCCAGCACTTACCAAGCCTGAAAATCAGGACATCGACTGGACCCTCCTGGAAGGTGATGGCTCTATCAGTTGCAAAATTGGCAGGAGGGAAATATCTAAAGTAAACACTTGTGTCACGGGAGGCTGTGCCCAGCAGAGCAACACCTATGATTTGAGGCTTCAGTTCTGCAGTGGTTGTTTACTCACTTAGGGCAGATCAGAAGGGTAGTTGACAGCCTGTTCAGCTGATCTGACCCTAATGTGGAGCCTGAGCCTGTAGGAGCACTGCCAGTAGCCTGTCAGTCCCCATGCCCAGGCTGCGAATTTGATTTTGCTATTTTCAGTGATGGGCAAAAGCACCTCAGTGATGCAGCAAGACATTCATGGGGGCAACAGTTATTGGCAGAACTGGGATTACAGCTTTGGCTGCCTGATTCCCAGACAGCAGTTGACTAACACCCACATGAAAGACCTTCCTGCTACTTTTTCTTGCAGAAAGTGCAAAAGACATGCTCTTCTGAGGCCTGGAGAAATCAAACCAATATCCAAAACTAGATATCAGGGCAAACCTCTTCATTTGAAAAATTTATTAGAAAAAATACCCTTGTTTTTGTTTCATTCTGCTCAAAACTCTTTCAGGAGTTGCCTGACCCTGTTTTTTCTCATCTAGGAGAGACGCGTGAGGAACGGACCTTCCGCAACTGGATGAACTCCCTGGGTGTGAATCCCCATGTAAATCACCTCTATGGGTAAGCATTAGGCTGTTGGGAGAGACTCAACTAGAACAGTCTAGAGATATGCCCACTCCTGTGTCCTTTTGCCACAGTGCTGAGCAAAGAGCTTGAAAAGGATGATGGCAGGGAGTGAGGGATGCTCACTATACCCTCCCTGCAGTCTGTAGCTTAGGGGTTTCTGAGCCAGCACTTGGTGCACCAGCAATTTGCATTAAGGGCTGAAGACAGTTTGTTTATTTTCCCCTATCTTGTGTAAACTGATACCCTGAAATCCCAGTATGTTTAGATCTGCTTGAGCAACTGCATTGAAGCAACTGGAACTAAACTTCCTGTCACCTAATTTTAGGGCTTAACCAAGACATCATAGTTAAGGAGACAAGATACTCTGGATACCTGTGGAGAGAGGTGGCTACCTTTGGATTTTATGTAGCAAAATTCTTCCCTGGAGGTGTTGCTGATTACCATGCTAAAACCTGCTTTAGCTCAGCAACTATCTGATGTTAAACATGGAGCATTTCTCCTGCCCTGAAAACTACAAAATGTTTTGAATTTATTTTTTTTCTTTTTAGGGTTGTTGAAATTGTAACAACCTGTAAGGTGTAGTAATTATTCATGAAGTGACAAAGTCAGAGTGCATTTAACTCTTGAAACATTAGGCTTAATTAACATTTTCCACTTTAGTGATCTCCAAGATGCACTGGTAATACTACAGTTATATGAAAAGATCAAAGTTCCTGTTGACTGGAATAAGGTTAACAAGCCTCCATACCCTAAGCTTGGAGCAAATATGAAAAAGGTAAGCATTTCAAAAGGCTTTAAAAGAAGCTATGGACACTAAAAATTCCTATTTTAGGCTTCTAGTCAAATGAGCATATTTTTGAGTCCTTTTCTGTTTAAACTCTCTTCCTGTGTAGCTAGAAAACTGTAACTACGCTGTAGACTTGGGAAAGCATCCAGCTAAGTTCTCTCTGGTTGGCATTGGAGGACAGGATCTGAATGACGGAAACCCAACACTGACATTAGCCTTAGTCTGGCAGTTGATGAGAAGGTAAGACCTGTCTCAGATGTGAAACTTGTGAATGGAGTACAGAGTCTGGGAAGTTTTTTGAAAGCCCTGCAACACTGAAACAGGTCACCCAGAAAGATTGTAAAAACCTCTGTCTTTGGGGGGTTTCTGAGACACAGCTAGGCAAAACTCTGGCAGAGATGATCCTGCTGCACACAGGAGGCTGGAGCAGAGGCATCCAGAGAACTTGCTGGTGGATCAATGAATATCCTGCCAACCAGGATCACCTCTTTATTGCCTGCTCTAATGTGGTTCATGTGCAGAAACTCTAAGCAAGAACATTTACACAATTTTTATGTTCTAATTTTTAATTGGAAATTGACAGAAAAACATTCGAGGGCTGCTGTGTAACTTCCATCTGCAATGGAATGGGGAGAGGAGAAACTTAAAGGGCAATCAACTTTATCTGTGTGTTTCTCACATATTTCTGAAGAATTCAAAGATGAAGCAAATATATAATGTCTCTCAGCAATATAACTTCAGAGTAGCTCCTTATTTTGGATTGAAGGTCAGAGTACTAGCTCACAATTGATCCAAAACTTTTAGGTAATGTGTTATGCCTGTGGAGCAAATGGTCAGTGGCAAAAGAGTTAAACACATGTCCTGGGCCTAGGTGACCTTTTGAGCTCATGTTAAAGGACTTGAAATGCTAGAAATACTAAATACTTGAACAGAAATCACACTTCAGATAAGATAGATGATTATTCCTTTTTGCTTAAAAAAATGAGTAAACATTAAACAAAGCAGATCTGAGACTATGTGTAGATTTTCTGAGCTGCTATGGGCTCACATTGCATCCTGGCTGCATACTTCCCAGGGCTTTGCCCAGGCTCTGTGCCTAATCTTGTTCTCTTTACTGGTTCTTAGGTACACACTGAATGTCCTCGAGGACCTGGGTGACGGTCAGAAAGCTAATGATGACATTATAGTCAGCTGGGTAAACCAGACCCTGAAAGAAGCTGGCAAGTCCACCTCCATTCAGAACTTCAAGGTGCAGATTCCACCCTTGCATCCAAAAGGAGAGGGGTGCCCAAAAAGTATTTCTTTGGCTGAAGGAATCTTGGAGCAGGGGCATCTTAGAAAGAGGTTTAAACAGGACAAGATTCAGTCTGTGCTGGCAACGAAACAGTTTCAAGCAACTGGAGAGGAGCCTTTTTAGGACTGCCCATAGACGGGAATAGTACTAGGGCAAGAGAGCTGATGGGAGTGGTAGAGGAGGGGGAGGGTGGTTGGGCTCTGGGGCAGAGGTTGGGGCTGAGATGCTGGCAAGCACAGGGGCTGCAGCTGGGGAGCATTTGTAGGTAAGCATTGTCTCTTGGGGTCTGGTCAGCGAGGCAGAACTGCTGCCTGCACGTCAGTTACTGCTTCATATTTTCAGAGTAATGATCTTGTGCTATTACCAAAGGAGAAGCAGCAGTTTGATTCTTTTTCCTTGTGGTCCAGCTGGGAATAATCACTAACACTGCTGCTTTGAAATGGCTTGTTTGAAGCTTCTTTTGTTACATGTTGCAGAGCAGCCAAACTGAGGTGAGAAGATAGGCTTCAAGGATTAGACATTGATCTTTGCTTGTATGTCCCTGTATTCTCTAGGACAAGACTATCAGCACAAGCTTGGCGGTTGTGGATTTAATTGATGCTATACAGCCTGGTTGTATCAACTATGACCTTGTAAAGACAGGTCATCTATCGGAAGATGACAAACAAAATAATGCTAAGTAAGTTTGCTATCTCAAAAACTGCTTTTCATTGAAAGAATGTGTCTTCTATGTGCTGGCCTTAAGCTGCAAGTTTTTTTACCACAGTTTTGCTTAGTGGGTTTCAATTTATCTTAATACCATACCTTTTAGACAGGCAGCACCTCTTGAAACATAATTGCTGTCCTCGTCTGTAATGCTGGAGGGAGTAGTTGGCTGCACTGTCTTGCTTGTTGGGAGAAATGCAGAACAGTTCAAGCAGTTCTTAGCAATGATGCTTTCTCACCTGTTTGTTCAGGCATACAAAGTGCTTAGCTGGTGGCCTAGCCTTTTGAAATCGAACCCTTGTATGTCTCACGTCTAACTGAGTTGTCACAGGTTGTCAAAGTATGCCTGTTAAAACATGCCTTTGAAAAGTGTTCTGCAACTGTTTGCCGTGGCAGAATGGCAGCAAAGTTTCTTGCAGGTAATAGATTCGCTTGATGATTCTTACAGAGCAAAGAGAAGGAAAAATGGAAATGTTAGCTGATTAATCCTTTATTATACATGCCATCTGTGAGCCCTAATAAATATTAATTTCAATTTTTTTAAACTGTTGGTAAAATAGACTCAACATTCAAAGGTCTGTTTAGACATTAAAGACACTTTGCTGTGGAAAATGAATACAGCAAAAGATTTTAAGAAATTCTAAAACAAAGGCGTGGTGCAATTGGACTGCTGAGCAGCCTGAACCTTAATAAAGATGATAATAGGTGAAATTGTGTTGGATAGGGCAGGAGCTGATTTGTCATTTACTGGTGGTGGTCTCAATGCTGACCCACTCATTTTTCTGTGGTGAATAGGTATGCTGTGTCCATGGCAAGAAGAATTGGTGCCAGAGTTTATGCTCTTCCAGAAGATCTTGTGGAGGTGAAACCGAAGATGGTCATGACCGTGTTTGCCTGCTTAATGGGCAGAGGAATGAAGAGAGTATAAAAGTTTTCCATGTGAAGGAAAAAAACAAGCAAACAACAACTTAAAAACCAAAATGCAACAAAACCCAAACCTGCCACCCTGGGTGCATGAGTAGCAGATCAGCAGAAACAAGTTGAAATGCTGTGTTGGCCTAGGAACTCTTGAAGTTCAAAGGACTTTGTTTTGTTTTGCAAGACAAATTCTTATCAAAATTCTCAGGGAGAGGAGTTTTAACCAACAGATGTGCTCTTTTCCCAAAGGAAAGTTTAACTTATCAAGAGCTCACAGAAATGCATTCGTAACAGACCTGCACCTTCTAATATGACTCTGGAGCTGTTTTCATTCCATTATTTCTCAGATATTTGGAGTGTGTTTTTTTTTTAACCCTGAGGGCTCTAAGGTTGTTGGTATGAGTTGTAACATAAACAAACCTGATTTCTATCTGCAGTCCAGTTTAATTTCTGTCATATGATCCAGGCATATTCTAGGTTTGACCACTTAACTTTGCAAATAAAGCTGCAGTACAAGTTGGGACCTGCAGGCCAGCTCGCAATGCTAAATATGTAATTAGGAAGATGGATCTTCCTCTGGTATTCTCTGTACATGGTGCTTTTTTATACATCTAACTATTCAGATTGCAAAAAAAGCATGGCAGTTTTTTCTCTTGCTGCTTATAAAAAAGGGTTTTTTGGTTATTTTTGCTTTGGTTTTATTTAAAGTTACACTATACATGAGAATACCACCATCCTTGGACCTCTTGCAGTAGCATGATATTACATTGCCAATGGCACGGTTACACCTGAGAAAGGAAGGGAATGCATTTTTGTATGCATCTTGGTTCAGTTCTGTGCACCTAGAAAGTAATTTTTACAAAAATCTGCATGAAAACTATATATTTTTTTTTATTTAAAATGCTGTTGGATATAAAAACATACTACATTGTGGGGAGGTTTTGTGCAGGGAAGAGGTAAATATTATAAACAGCAGCGTTCAATGAACAGAACAGCAAATGTGCTGGAACATAAAACTATTTTTACAGTTAAAAGGAAGCATTGTTGCCAAAGAGGGAAGATGCTGTATTCATAGGATTTAATATTATCTTGCTTTGGCAAGCTGTTTGTTGTATTTCGAGATCATATTGCTATTCCAAGCTATTCAAAGTGATGTAATATGGTGGCAAAGCATTAGTTGAAATAAAAACATTTAAATACACGCTCTGTCCTTATTTACACTGTGACCCGACATGGTAGCTTCTCCTAAGCTGTCTTTAGCTTTGCTTTGGTTGATCTTTGTTTAACACTAGGTCCATTCATCTGTAAGATATCTAGAGTCAAGGTGTGCTTGAGGAGCTCTGCCTTTATGGTAGCTTCTGTAAAGCCTTGCTCTTGAAGGCTGTAAGAAAGCCAATGTCACATCAGCAAGTTGGCTGATAATACAAAACTGGGAGTAGTGGCTGACCCATCAGAAGGCTGTATTGACATTCAGTGAAACCTGGACAGGCTGGAGAGTTGGGCAGAGGGGAACCTCATGAAGTTTAACAAGGGCAAGTGTAGGGTCCTGCACCTAGGGAGGAATAACCCCATGTACCAGTACAGGTTAAGGGTTAGCCTGCTGGAAACCAGCTCTGTGGAGAAGGACGTGGGAATCCTGGTGGGCAAGAAGTTCACCCTGAGACAGCAATGTGCCCCCATGGCCAAGAAGGCCAATGGTCTCCTGGGGTGCATTGAGAAAAGTGTGACCAGCAGGTCAAGGGAGATTCTCCTTCCCCTCTGCCCTAGTGAGGCCACATCTGGGGTATTGTGTCCTGTTTTGGGCTTGTGTCCAGCAAGGTTGGGACAGGGCTGTGGGTGCTGGAGGGATGTGGTGATCCCAATACACCAGTTCATTCATTTATGCAGCCCCGGGGTGAGAGCCTGGGAGTTCAGTGAGCTTTGCCAAAGCAATGGCCTAAGAACGCAGAGGTCATCAGAAGCACCAGTGCCTTTGGTGAAAATTGAGCACAGTGTTTTTGGGACTGGTGTCATGCAAACAAACTTACATGACTTTAACTTTGCAAACCTGGTTCAGATTGTCCTACTCCTGACCTGTCTGGAATGATTTTGGGTTTGGGTTTTTTTTTTTGGTGGTGAAATCAGGTAGATATGTTCTGCAAGGCAAATACTTGAAGTGTATGAACCCAATTACCAAATATGTCATTTCCCATCCCATCCTGAAAACCGTCCAATGATGAGAAGGTGCTGGTGTGAGGGAGCTCTGTTCCAGTGCTATGTTGTCAGTGCTCTTGAAGCATGTATGTGGTTGTGTCCCTGCTTTTCTTTGTAAAGCGAGGAGGAAGAAACCCCAAACTTAAAACAAAGCTCCTCATACTGTGACCTTATCTTCCATGAGAGACTGCTGCAGAAGCATATCCTACTGGAAAATGATTTCTATTGAAAAGATGTTACACAGGTCATCTGGAATCTATGGTAAGAACCACATGGTTTCCCTTTGTTCTCTTTTGGGTTGTTTTTTTCAGATAAATATGTGTAATCATATTAGCAAGTTTGTTTGGGCCTCACAAGGCTCTGCCTTGGCCATGCAGTGTGGTGATGTGCCTGCGAGTCCCTCGTGGTGCAGGTGACAAGCTGTGAGCACACAGGTCATGCAGCAGAAGCTCCCACCCCACAACAACTTTTCTTGGTGGCCAGATGCATGCATTCCCTGTGCAGCAGCAGGCAGTGAACGTCTCCAAGGTAGGAGCAACAGAGGCAAGCCTGAGGCTGGGGTGCCAGTCAGCAGCCAGCACTCAGAACTCTAGAGAGCTACCCTGGGAGCGATGCCTGGGGCCAAGCCAGGACATCTGCTCAGAGTCGGGAGGCCCAGAGATATCAGGGGGCAGTTTGCAGCATGAAGGATGGGGAGTTGCTAGCTCCTGAAGATGTGGGTGGCTGTGGTGCTTAGGAATCACAAGTGTGGGACAGGAGAGAGTGGAGATGCAGCTTCACAGAGACACTTCTGGGTTTAGAGCTCAAAAGATTATTTGTCTGTTTTCCTTGCTTGGTTTGAAAATGTTGGTCAGAGTGAGATGCCTCTGCCTTCTCAGCCCCTCTTCTATACTCAAGTCTCCCTGTGCCCCTCCTGCAGCTGATGCTTCTGGGCTGCAATGCCATATCCCATCTTTCCTCATCTTTAATGGTCTGATGCAAATCTGCTATTAGGTGCTGGTCCTTCAAAGTCTGTTGAGTGCCTGGATTGCTGCTGTGACTCCATTAAAAGCAAAGGAGGAACGTGTTTGCTTGAAGCAGCAGCTTCTTCTGTGCTGTTACACCTTATGTGGGCTTCAGAGATGAAAGTGTATATGAGGGCTTTTTGAGTGATAGGGATTTAATTTTTCTATGTGTAGGAGATGAAAACAGGGCAGGTGAAAGAGGGGCAGGGAGCTGGAGAGGAGCTGTTGCACCTGAGAGGAGACATGCATGAGTCCTGCCTGCTGCAGCGGACAGAGAATGGGATGTGATGGCACCAGCTGGGAGTGCTCACTGCTCAGAGAGTGCCAGGAGTGTCAGCAAGCCTTCTCAGGGGTTTATTTCACAAAGCCTCACATACAGCTATCTGGGAACTTTCCAGTGATGCAATTTTTTCATGAGAAAATATGTGAACAAACCTTCCCACAGGTAATAATGTGTTTTTACTGAAGATGGAGCAATATACCACAAGTGGAGTCTCATCCATTCCCCTGAAGCAGTGGTCTAGTTATTTATAGCACTGGCTGGAGGTATGGTATAATTAAGGACAAAATTCTTAGACTTTGGAGGTGACCACATGCTTCTGATCTTTCTTACATCTTTTGCATTATGGTGCCAGATTAAAGGGGGGAAAATGGATACTCTGACAATTACTGCCTGGGAAAGCTTATTTTTCTTAATGCTGGAAGTATTTAAGATAAGGGCTAACACAAAAAACTTTTGGGTCAAAGTGAAGCAGAGATCTCACAGTGAAGGTTGAGTGCAGGGCAGGCAGGATAAATCCCATGCTTCCTCAAAAAAAGTACTTTGAAAGCCTGCTTGCCAAGGATTTCCTATGCTGTCAAGGAGCTGACAGGAGTCAGAGGTGTAGTTAGCACATTCTTTGTTCCTGCAAGCCTTTTTGCTCTTTCATATTCTCTGTTTTTGCTTTTATTTATTCAATTACTTTGTTTATTCAACTAATTTTGTTTACAAGATTTTTTGCAGTGTCAGTTTTGTTCATGCTGAAACATATCATTTGTTTTCTTAAAACACTCAGGCTTTCTGCTGCCTGCATGAGTACAAGTTGTCTTTAACCTCAAGGATCTCCTCCAAATGTTTTGCCAATTTTGGACTGCCTCTTCAGGGCCTGTGTTTTTTAGTGGAACTTTTTCTTGTGTTTCTTGCAAGTTTCATTTTTGGTGGATAAGAAACGTAGCCACATGTTCTTCCCAAGCGTGCTGTTTACAACTATTGCTGCTTCATCACAGCACAGGAGCTTTAGTTGTGCTCCTGTTCAGTGTTTAACCAGCTGGTGGCGTAAAAGTGGAAGGAATGTTGTCTGCAAGCATCCGGAGGAGACGAGACTTTCCTGCAGATAAATTTTTCACCAACTTGTATATTTCAATGGAAAAAAAAAAAGATTTCATTCTGTAGGGACTTTAAAAATTGCTAGATGTTGCTGGCTTGTTCTTTACTTCTGACTTTTTCTATTGCAGATAGCTAGCAGAGAGGAATTCAAAAGGAAGAAGCAAACTGGAGAGTTTTTCCTCTACCTCCCAAAGTATGTAAAGCTGAGGAAAGTGGGGATGGTGCTGAATGCACGAACAGAATGTGAGCAAAAATTTGTTGACCACTGAACACGCTGTACAAATCTAATAACGAATTTGATAACCAGGAAGATGCATTGCGTGTGCGTGGGTTTGTTGTGCAGTCCTAGTTTGTACCTTCACTGGTGCAACAGCAAAGGTTGGTCTTGCTCTGCACTCCACAGCAGATTTCTCTTGTCAAAATGTGCTGGTTTGTGTGTTTTCAGCTGTAAGCAAAGGGTTGTTTCTCTTATCTCTTATCAGCTTGGGATAATTCTTCTAAGGACAGAGACAAATGTGGTGTGTCTGCCACACATTCTGTTGCTTCCTTCTGTGAGCACTCAGTAAACATTGAGAATGTTTCATGGCAAGTGTTTATACAGTGATAATTGCTGACAATTTGATCTGTATTGTTATCTAGGTGTTCTTCCCTTTAGAAGGCAGGTGAGAAATAATCACTGAAAGCATCTGGCACAAAAAGCCAAAATGCCGTGAAGATCAATGTTGCTTAGACCTGGCTGAGCTGCCGTCAGCCCCGCCTGGCCGATGGCAAGGTCAGAGCAAAGGAGGCAGCCATGGTTGGTGAGGGCTTCACTCACCATGGCTTTTGGAATTACTGAATTCCTGAAGTCTCCCAACGGTGGAAAACAAAGCGACACTGTGAGGTGCAAATGCTTCTGCACACTGGCAGTTAAAGGCTAAGGAAGACCACACTCTGCAGGCAGATTTACTCTACCTATGATGCAATTTAATCTGTGCAAGAAATCCAAATCTGCCAAATGCAAATAGCCAGAGTTGACTCTGCCTAGTACCTGAAGGATAGGATTTGCCATCAGAGCTCCTGTGAGCACCAGACAGTGCTGCGGGTTCTGGAGGTTGTGGGGCTGTTTCTGCGAACCCAGTATGGGGAAGTGCTTCCTGCAGAGCAGAGGGGTTTCCCCCTGCAAAGAGCTCTGTGCCAGGCAGGGGTTTTGCCCAGTGAAGTGTGCTGTCTCGCCAGGAACATGTTGCAAGTCAATAATGTTGCAAAGGAGGAAGCATCCAATACTTAATATCTCTGGATGTCACTGGACAAGGGAAGAGTGACAGATGTCATCTATCTCGACTTGTGTAACATCTTTTACATGGTCCTGCACAACATCCTTCTCTCTAAACAGGAGAGATATGGACTGTTTAGTGGATGAGGAATTGGTTAGGTGGTCACAGCCAGAGGGCAGTGTTCAGTGGCTTCATGTCCAGATGGAGATTAGTGAAAAGTGGTGTCCCTTGGGGGTCTCTATGGGACCAGTGCTATTTAATATATTTATTAGCGACATAGTGGGATTGAGCACACCCTCAGCAAGTCTGCAGAAGGTACATAGTGCAGTTGACATGCCTGAGGGACTTGGACAAACTTGAGAGGTGGGCCTATGTGAACCTCATGAGGTTCAACAAATCCAAGTGCAAGGTATTGCATATAGGTCAGGGTAGTCCTTGGTGCCAATACAGGCTTGGAGATGAAGGGATTGCGAGCAGCCCTGTGGAGAAGGATTTGGGAGTACTGGTGGATGAAAAGCTGGACATGAACCAGCAATGTGCATTCTTGGCCCACAAAGCCAGGCACATGCCAGGCTGTAGAACAAGAAGAGTGGCCAGCAGGTTGAGAGAGGTGATTGTACTCCTCTACTCTGCTCTGGTGAAAATCCACCTGGAGTACTGTGTCCAGCTCTGGAGCTCATGTCTCTGATACAGCACATAGATGGTTCAAGAACTTTCTAATGGAGCATCACATAATCTGCAGCGGTATTTGGGCTGGTTTTAATATACCTGCAGGAGTGGAAAATACCCTCTGGGAGGATGGAGAAGGCTAATCTGTGTGAGGAAGGAAAGAAGGTGATGCCATGCCAGAGCTTGTTGACAAAATGTAGGAGACACAACTCATACAAACCATCTCTGAGGCAAATTAACTTTTTGCAGGGTGAGTGCAGAGCGACATCAGCTGAGGCTGAGTGCTGTGAGAAGCAGCTGAGCAATGAAATGTTTTACTTGGTTACATTTGTGTCCAACACTGTCTTATGTTCTAACACCAAAGCATCTCGTGCTAGCGATGGGAAGCTACTGCTCATTCACAGAAATGCTGATGGACTGAGGCTTTTCTAGGGACTCCAGATGTACTGGAACGTGTGCAATTTATTCCTACTTCAACAGTACTCACAGCATCCCCAATATGGGCTGAGCACAGCAAGGCAGCTCTTCCCCGAGATATCACACATGACTGGATTAGCTGGGAAACATGGAGACTAGAGCTGTGGTGGGGCCATGCTTCCTGGCCCCATGACATGCAGCACAAGCCCCAGCCCTGAACTTGCTATTGTAAGCATCTCCTTTGCATGTGAACACTTACACTGAATTTTGATATTAACATTTCAGATTTGAGCATTGCCCATGAATGAAAGAATTTATTCCTATATAATAAAATCCTTCTATTTCCATATAAAACCCACCTGTAATAAAAACAGACAAATAGGAAGAAAATAATTAAGTACTTATATTTAAACATCGTCAAAATGTAGCCATGGAGACTTCCCATTGCCTTGCAAAATACCAGACATGGGAGACCAGTGCCAAGAGGATGACCTTGCCGGGGAGAGCAGTGAGACCAGGAGCCATGCTGTTATCAGCCACCCTGCACATGTCTTCGCCTACCAGCTCAGGTGGTACTGCACATTCTGTTAGGTCTCCTGGGTGGGGAACATCGAGTGCCACTGTGATGTTAGAGCCTAGGAAGGCACAGTGCAAACCTTTGATCGCTCCTATGCGGGTTGCAGTCCACCGCCAGAACCAAAGCATTTTGCAGTCACATTTCCAGGGGTTGTGGGATAAAAACACGTACTTCAGTTTTGGCAGTTCAGCGAACAAGCGTATGGGGAGGGAGCTGAGGTTGTTCTTGCTCAGGTGGAGGAAGTGCAGCTTATTTAAGTATGAGAAAGCAGAGTCTGAGATGGAGGAGATTTGGTTGTTGTTCAGATACAAGTTTCTCAAGTTTAGTAGATGTCTGAAGGTGCAGTGGACAGCAGCGATTTTGTTGACTTCAAGGTGCATGGTCTTGAGCTGGATCAAGCCGTCAAAAAGCTGATTAGGCAAATCAGCGATGAAGTTGTGTCCTAAATTTAACATGTTCAGCCTGAGAAGCTTGGTAAAAGCGCCATTTTGAATGATCCCTATCCGATTCTTCCTGAGGTTCAGATCGTACAGGGTTTCCAGGTCCTTCAGGGAATCTTTACCGATGGCTTCTATATGGTTGCCCTCCAGGGACAGCCTTGTGAGGCTGGAGAGGTTCCTAAAGACTTGTGGGATGTACCGCATGTTATTGGAGGCTAAATTGAGTCTTTCTAAAGAAGGCAGGTGTGAAAATAGAAGTGGGTGGATTTCAAAAATATTGCAGTGGGACAAATCTAGGCTGATAAGGTTTAATAGTCCTCTGAAGGTGTTTGCATGCAGGTAGGTGAGGCGTGAGTTCCTGCTGAGGTGCAGCTCTCGCAGTTTGCTGAGAGTGTGGAAGGTCCCTGGGGACAGAAAAGTCAGATTGTTTCCATCTAGCCAGAGGCTGTGGAGGAAAGTCAGGTTTCTGAAGGTGTTGGTGGTGAGAATCCGCAAATAATTATTAGAGAGGTTTAGAGAGATGGTGGATGCTGCTATTTCCCCAGGGAGGGCTCTTAGTCCAGCTCTGTTACAGTGGATAATCTCTTCAGGTGCACATTTGCACATGCTTGGGCATGAATCAGAGCTATTTAGACTCAGCTCAGCCTTTGCTGCACAAATAAATATAAATATAACAAGAAAGAACATGACCAGCCACAAGTCAGCCACCACATCTAATACCTGATGGATAGTAGAGAAGGAGGCAAGAGAAAGAGCATGTACCTTTTGGATAGGTGAACTGCGAGCATTGCAGGGTCGGTTGGGCTCTGCTCTTACTGCACAGTGAAAATAAGCTGTTTCTTCCTGCTGCAGCCCAGTGGGGATCAAGTCCTTAGGCAAATAAAAGCCGATTAAGTGCTGCCCTGCTGTGAAGAGCATTACTGAGAGGTAGGGAGATTTCTCAGCTGAGCATCACGCTCTGACAGTGGTTCTTCCCACCTCCTGCCCTCTGCAAAGAGCAGCAAGTAACAAACTTCCTTTGAGATCTGTTTGGGAGGAGCTCCTGAATCTGGGCTGGTGACAGTTCTCAAGTGCTGCTTGGCGGTTTGCTTAGAAAACAGGGATTTAAATGCACACTTTTCAAGTCATCTTCTGCCTCAGTTTTAAGACCTGTTTGAATGCAGAATGGGGGCTTGTGATCTGGTATTTAGGACTTTAAATACTGGTTCATTACAGAAATGTGCATTAATATTCTCCTGTTTAATTTTTGTGGTTGAGACAATATAATTAAAATATTCAGAGTAGCATATTGTATATTTTGCATTGAACAAATGATAAGTGAAAGGGCACTAAACTGTTAATACAGAAAAATATGTTTTAAATGCTCATGTGCTTTCTGTTAAATGACAAGTCACATACACAGACAGAATCACACAGAATATCCCGAGTTGGAAGGGACCCACAAGGATCACTGAGTCCAACTCCTGTCCCAACTCTGTTGTTTTGTCTTGGTGTAAATGTCTGTTGTTTTTAGAGTCCCTTGAGAATTCTTAAATGTTTGCCTGGTTCCATAAGGACTTAATTAATTATTTATGTAAAATAAAATATTTTGTTATGATATCTTCTTCATTGACTGTAAAGTCTTAAAGTTTGAAAAATGCCCTGTTTAGAGTGCAGACACAAGCTGTTGAACTGGAACAAAGACACACTTGTCAATTAGCTCTCCTATTTTAGCTCTTCTGTAGCTACATTTTCCCCTACTGAAACCCAGGCCTGATCTTTCTAACTAAATGGCAAATATTGGGGTTAAATCCAATGCCTGCAACAACTGAGTACTTGACTATCTATTGGTTATATCTACACCAAAAAAATATGTCTTTTACTCTTCTGATTAAAAGCAGTCATGAGAGAACAAGATGCAGATTTGCTTTGAGGACTCTGATAATAAATGACATTTTTGAAAGCTCCTTTAGTGTCTTTGTATTCAGCCCTGTGAATTGAAAATAAAAAAGTCAAAGCTTGCTTTCCTAACAGCATTGTTAAAAGGCTGCTTTCATGCCTCTGAAGTCCCAGGATACCCTCAGATGTGAAGTACCTGATCCTCACTGGTGAGTGCTGCCTTTCTACATGATTTTAACTGCACAGAGTGCTGGAAATAGTATAAGAAAGCTAAGAAAAGGATCACAAGGGGCTTCAGTACTGCCTTTGGTCAGTTCTGAAGATGTTCCTTTTAGAAGTTCCCAAAGTATCTCCAGCTCCTGAGTCTATAATCTTTCTGTTCTGCTGGCCACAGAAAGCACCATCTGTAATCACAGATAAAACCCAGCTGCTCACTTCTCTGCCAGGCTAATTAAAAGGGCTGTGACCTCCCTAGGGCTAATTCTATCCTGTCAATGAGAAGGTGGAAAGCAGCAGGGTTGCTTGGTATTTCAGTACTCAGCTTGCTGACATAATTTTAAGTGATTTTTAGTTTATTGTGCTAATACAGATATAGAGAGCATGTCTAACACACGGTTTCTGATCTGCAGATGAGTGATGTGGAAGAAAAGTGCTGCTAGCACTTGAATTTCCTGCAGAACCTCCCTTTCCAACATGCAGAGCAACTTCTCCCTGGTCATCACCACCAGAGAAACTCTCCGACTCCTCTATTCAGCACTGAAAAACTCATTGGTTGTGTTGTGCTTGCCCCCTCCCTGCCTATTTATCTCTTCAGATTATCAGTTTTCACTAATTCCAGCACTCTTCCTTGTGTTTTTTTATTCTGGGGTTGGTTGGCAATAGCATGGTGGTTGTAGTGCTTTGTCATCTCCCTCTCTCTAACCCTCCCTTTATCCCCCACCCCATGCTCAAGCTGTAACCCTGCCTGATTCAAATATCAGCCATTAAACCTGTCAAAGATCATGGATGGTCGAGTAGCTCCTTTAGTTTCCAAAATTTTTTTCAGCCTTGCTGTCTGCCACTGGGAGTGATGTGGGGCAAGAAGCCAGCAAGAAATGGCATAGGCTGGAAAGTTTCTAGACCTTGGTCTTGGAGTGAAGAGCCCTGGGACAGGGAGCAAGCCAGCTTCTCTCATTGCCTCTTTTAAATGTTTACTTTCCACTTCCTCTTCAGCTAAGACAGAATCTGAATTTGACACTACAAACTCTGGGTAGAATTCTGTTAGTACCCAAAACATTTCACAGGGACAAAGCAGAGTAATATGGAAGTGGAGGAGGGTCGTGACATTAATTTCCCTGCTGTGAGCTACATCTGAGCTTACCTTTCCCCCTCTGACTACCAGTAGCTCTTCAGTTTAAGCAAACACAATTCTGTGAAGATCCATTCCATTTCTGTAAGACAAGTAGTTTCAAGAGACCAGGACCCAGTGTGAGTTTTGTTTTTAAGAACTATAGATTTAAATGTTTTCTTTTTCTTACAGCAAATAAGTCAATGAAGAATACCAACCACAATGAACCTGCAACGCTGCAAATGCCACATACCCAACACAGCTGCCAAGTCAACGTGACACCCAGCTAAAATTAAACAGAGAGTCTCTACAAATCTGACTCACCTTGTAAGAAATGTAAAAAGCCTTTCTAACAGGATGGAAAATGCTATAATAATTAAATGCATTTAGAAAGAGATTTATTGGATATATAAGATACAATTCCTGTTGAACAATGTGTGGGAGTACTTGCAGAGACTTAATACAATGAAATGGAAAGATGTCACATTTGCACGATATACCCATAAGGAAGCAGAAGCAGCAGATTATTATTGCTGTTTAAACTTTAACAGTGTCTTCTGCATTCCCTAGGGATGTCTCTGAGGTTGTGCTCTGAAGCTATCAGCCCACACATAATGCAGTGCATTCATTGTGAAGGAAGTACATGCATGTGAAAGTGTTTGCTGTGCTGGAAGCATGGGACTGAACTCTGAAATAACTTGCCTTTGCCCTAAACCTGCTCCTTTATGCTTTCCTGCAAGATGATATGTGGATAGCTGACATGTAAGCCCTGAGGCTAGGCACAAACATGTCTGCCCCAGGCACTCTAGGGTGCCCTGCTAGCCAGGCTGCAGTGTCATACACAACACACAGCCTCCTTCAAAAAGCAGAGCAAAACATCTGCATTCAGCGTGAGGACAGCATCCAAACATGCAGGTCTTTTGCAATGACAGGAAAGTGAAAAATAGGAATATGTCATGTGTTAAGCATGCAGCTGTGTCATGACGGAGTGGAAAAAATTTAGCAGCTACCACTGTCTCTGGAGAAAGTGAAGAGCTTCATCTGTAGTCTTAAAACCTACTGCTTCCCAAAATTTTCGATGAGATTATCTGGTGTGCAGCTGTTCAGGGTCTTCACTTGCGGTGGAACATGGTACGTTTTCTTTGCAGATGCTGAGCAGCATTACTGTATTTTTTGACTTGCTCTGGTAAGTGCTTTAAGGAGTTTTACATGTAAGGAAATATACCTCATGCTGTGAGCATCTTACTCTGCAAACACCTTCCCTGACTGCAGAGAGGCTTCTTCCAAAGTAAGCACAGCACAATTTGGCTCTCTATGCAAACCTCTACTGTTAACTCCAGGGTTTTAGAGCACCATGAATCCCTTTTTGTCATGAAGTGCTGAATGTCCTTGTTTTACTGTATTAACTGTCTCCTTTTGTATGAGTATGTTTGTTCTTCAAAGTGCTCATTCTTCCTTGGAAGAGGATTTCTCCAGTGCACTTCAGTATGCACTAAGTATATTTGACAAAGGTTTACTTAAGAATGTACTTTCAGACACAGATAGACTTTGTAATGTAATAAACATGTTTAATAGTAAAAAGATTTGTTTCTCTTTCAAATCTGTGGTAATAGACTTTTGCAGTTCAGAACATGAGGGCTTTTGTTAAGAAAATGATACAACTCAAGGGACTTGTTTTCAAGGATAAGTCTAGGAAAAAAGACTTTAAAGTATGATCCTAAATGTGCTATATTAACTGGGGAGGGCCCCATAGACATCACTGTCTCTCAGCTTGGAATCTGGCAGTCATTCATCTGATTTTATTTTAATCTTCATGCCCTGCAGGAATGCACAGAGGTCTTTCTGTCACCCAGTGGAACATCCAGAATAGAAATGACCCAGAAGAATCAGGAATGTTTATTCCTTTGGCTCTGAATCCGGCATGGATCTGAGCTACAAGATAACTAGTTGCTTTTCTAGTTACTAGCTACTTTTCTGCTGAGATTTGATACTTTGCAGGTAACTCTGTCTAGGTTGAATGGGAAACACACACAGGTAATAAAACCAGACAGATAGGGAAATTCTTAATTTTGGGCTACCCTGTAGCTAATTCAGCTGCAAGAGTACCCAGAGCAGACTTCAAGCTGCAAGCAGGAGCAGATTTTACCCATACCCAACCTGGGTGGGAAATTCTGTTGTCATCGATTGCTAAGACAGCACTTGGGTTAAGCAAGAGAGTTCCAAGGCATGCCATCAGGAAAAGAAAAATCCAAAAAATGTCAGAGGTTCCTGTGGAACAAACAGGGTGGAGTCAGCATGAGGGTCTATTGAAAGTCTCTGAATAATTACTTAGGAGTGTCCACAGGTTTCCCTTGGGCTGCAGAGCAGGTGACAGTACTGAGGACTTGTTTCTGTGCATTGGGACACTGATAACATCTGGCCCATTGAATGGAGCTAGTTGTGGTTGGAGACCCATGAAGAATTGAGAGGTTGTTCTGGGAGCTCCCTCCCACCGTGGATTCTGTCATAAATCTTTGGTGTCTTCATGTTGGCACCTGTGCCTGTCCTATAATCCTTGTCATAACATTACTGCAGGTACATGTTAGACCAGCTGAAAATACAACAGTCTGTTCAGTAACACTTTACATCCTCTCTGTAGAGCTCATGAAAAAGTAGCATAATGCTGGCATTTAACATCTACAGCTGTCATATAGAGTATTTCCTTTGCCCTTGCTCCCTTTGTGTCTCTGAGTTCTTTGTAGACCAAATATTCAATGAGAGCACAGAAAGGAAATCTGTCTTCTGCATCATTGGGGTCTTAAACCCTCCCTGTCACTGGTTCAAGAAGAAAAATACTCCAAAGAAGTAGTGGAGCTAAGTCAGAGGTGTAGCAGAGCGAAGAGAGAGATATGTGTTCTTCTGCATGAGGTGCTCAAAACAAGTCACTAACCATTTTCCTCTTCATTGGAGTGTCCATGTGATTCAGAGGAGCAATCTGTTTTAGATCATCCTTGTTCTGGCTCTTTGGTTAGCAGCTCTGCAGGCTGCAGTCTTTGTTCTCTGCCTGTCATGAAGCATTTACCTGCTCTGTAAACAAATTGTCCCATTTCTACTGATGAGAGAAGCTGCTGTTCAGGCACACCATGCCACAACATGGCAAAAACCTTATTTCCTCATACAATCTCACAGGACAGCACATACTGCTCCAAAGGCTGAATGTGCTTGCAGGCATCTGTTTAGCACAAAGTGTATCCTGCAGAAGCACAGTGATTTTGCAATAAAGTTATTGTTCTTTCTGTGGTTGGGAAATACTAAAAGACAAATTAAGAACCCCTATCCTGCAACTATTTTGCCAGAGTGCTTTCCTGCTGTAGGCAATGCCTTATTTTCCTCTTCAAGAAAGCTAAATGCTAATTAAACTATTATGTGCCAGTCTCTGAGCTAGAAACCTCAATCCCATGAGATTTTTTTTTGCCATCCATGAAAGCCTCTTAAATGCTCCATCATTCATCACAGCTTTCTGCTTTTGCAGCTCACCTGGCAGTGAGGACACACTACTGGAGTGCATGAGTTTCATTCAGAGGGGGAGGTGAGTGAGGCTCTGTTTGCTTGTTTTGATCTCACCTGGGAAAACCAAAGCAAAGCAGAGAAGAGCAGCTCTACTGTCTTCACATTGTCTGCCCTGTTGTATGTTCTTGCACCTGTGAGCTGGTTGAAAGGACATTGTGGGGTTTTTCTTCAGGAATCAAATGCTACTTCTACTTCCTTGGAGACTGCTCTGTGGATAAAACATTGTTCAAGGCTCAGGCTGCAAGCCAAGTTACAGATATTCAGTTCTGTATTCTGAGTTACAGTGAATGCATTCCACTTAGGAAACAGTGAGCTCTTTTGCAATGTTCATCTTAAAACCCTAGTGAACAAAGTTTTGTAGCTTTGCTTAACAGTTTTTGGTTTGTGGTGTTTTGTTTTGTTTTACTTTTGGTGAAGTCCTTAGGTGATACAATGACATATCAGACCTTCTCTGAAAGAAGAAAGAGGCCACCTGGTGATGAATTATAGGCTGCTGCAGAAAACCATCTGCCTGGAAGGTATGAAAACATAATTTCACTGTAATAATAATAATTTGTGTGGGGGGGTTAAAAAAAAGAGAGTATTAGACCTTGAAAATCAGATTTTAATTGGCCACACCTTAAAAAGGTCAGCATGTCTATTTTATGGGTGGATCTACTGCTTATCATAAAAAAGATTGAGATTTGGCAGTCTTCAAGTTACTGAAAGTTCAGTGTAGCACTCAGAAGAAGGCCAGTTCCAGAACTATACTGACATATTTGTGAAAGCCCCATTGCCCCTGAGAACACTATCAAAGCTGAGTGAGAGGTGAAGGGCAACTGAACAGCTGTTCATGAAAGGTATCAGGTGGTGCCCAACCAGCTGCTAGGGCACTACAGAAAATCCCTGTACGCTGCTGTCATCTGTAAGCAAAAATACCACTGGCACTGCAGGACCTCTGGCTTCCTTTATATTCAGTGGTGAAAAAGATTTGTTTCATGTCTTATAAGTCTGAATTGACTGCTAGCACTGCTTTTCTTTCTGTATTGACTTTTAAGGGAGGTTAGAGGTACTGGTATGTTTGAAGGGGATCTAAACATGTTTCTTTGGCCTCACATCCTTTTGTTGTCCTCTGGAGATACTTAGCTTTCCATTTGCACAATGAACTTGCTCTCCAAGCAGGCTTTGCTTAATCTCACTTGGATGACTAATGTAGATGACGTGAATAGCTCCCCAAGCTATCAAGCATCTCTGTTAAATATTGGTCTTTAGGTGTTCAGCCAGGCTTTCAGTGACACCCTTGCTTTCAAAGGGAAACTACTGTATAGAGAGTGCAGGGTAAGCTGGATACATGCAGCCACTATATCTGTCCTAAATGAGTCTGTCTATGCAAATTTTCCTGGGAGAAAACCCCCCACTTTTCTGTCCTTTTCTGAACCATGATGTTGTCCAAAAAGATTGCTTCAGCCATGGCTTGTGTTTGAACCTAATCAGTGGTTTTCTACCTCTTTGGATATATAAATCCTAAAAAACCAATCCTGTGAAAGTGCAAGCCCAAGAGACTACTATCAGGCTATTGTTTTATAGTCTTTCTTTGTAGGCCCTTAGAAAGTACTCCCCTGGTCTGCAGGGATCATGGACAAGAGAGACAACCACTGAGCTGTGTTTTTCAACAGATTGGAAAACCATGACATATGTGATTGAATACATATATATATATATAAGGAATATACACACAAACTCACATGCTCTTAAGTCAAAAGAAATCACAAGCATGAATGCTGATCCTCTTTCATCTACAGAGTAGCACCTCCACTGATGAGCTATTGATGTCAGTATTATGTACAAATTAGTTAGGCTGATCATGGAAAAGGGAAGCACTTACTACATGGAAGTCATCAAAAGCTCTCAGAAAATATTTCAGGTAGATATGGCATTCTTTGCTGGTGATGATTTATCTGGTAGGAAATATTGTGGGTGGTTCATTAACTTTCTTTGAAGGCAGCAGCAGACTGTATCTTCCAGTCCCCTTCCAAAATACAGCCCAGGAACAGTGTACTATAATTAGAGTCTACATATGGTGTGTTTGACGGTATGTTCATTGCAATGAGCAGGACGTCTTCTGGGGAACTTCTGGGCTGTAGCTAAATAGTGGAGCTTTCTTAGGTTTAGCTCCTTTTTTCACAGCCTTCTAAACATTTTGTGTGAGTCACAAAAAGCAATTATTTGTGTAGGCATAACTCTGAATGTTCCTCTGAGTCTCTGCACAGAAAAATTACCCCCGAAAATCACATAATGAAAAATCTGTGATGCACTTCCTGAAGAACAGGTCAAACATTGCTTCAGTGTCACTATCTAAACATTTTGCTGCAGGCCTTAATCCTCTAAACAAGTATTTCTCTAATTCTCCTTAATGTACTTTAGGATACCATGCAACACAGTCAGTGACAGTGTTTCCTTACCCTTCTCCCAGCAGATTTACTATCACTTGGATTTTTTTGATGGGAAGGAAAGTGTCGCTCAGAACACCTGGGTAAAAAAGCTAAGGCTACTGTTGTATTTAGCTTTGGATGGAGGGAGGGAGAGGGACAGGTCAGTGTTTGGTTTTGATCTGGTAGCCAACAGGTTCCTGGTTTGCTCTAATTTCTTGGAAGCTTTGTCTCATACAATTACAAAACTCTCCCTCTGAGCAACAGTTTTGCTCCTTCTCTGGAGCATAATTACATTGGAGAGGTCCAGCTAGAGCACAGACTAACCATACAGCAAGGGACTGCAAATCTGACAACGGCCTCAGGCTGTTCAAGTGGTGAGATCTGTCTGGAGCAGTTTGGAGGTGGTGTAACTCTGTGGTCCATGCCTTGTTGTGCTGTGCTCAACTGCGAGGTCTCCAACAGCAATTCATGAGAACCGTGTGTTTACCATCCGTGGTGCTGGGAAAGCAGAATCCATTCTGATCGGACTGGGTGTGATTCCTAGATTAGCCCCAGATGAATATAAACACTCCTTCCCAGCTACATCTTTATGTAACTCAAAGGTCCCAAAGGTGTTTATTAATTGAGCAGTCTGAAGGGAGAAGCCTTTCAGGGAAGGATTTTCCTATGTAGGAGGAAAGTTGTCCATATTCTTCTCACTGTTGCACTACAATGAGGAGGTAACTATGCCTTGGCACTCTCAGCACGTGCCTTGCCAAACTGTACCACAGTCATAAGACATGACATCAGATGCAGCCTGTGTGGGTGGTCTCCAGTCTGGTGGAGGCAGGCTCTGGCATTTTAATTTTCCTGAAGTGCAGGGGAGGGGAGACCTGAGAAGGAGAGTCCTGAGACAGGGTGAATACGGTGGGATACAGGCCTGGGAAGATGGAGGAAGTCTCAGTCTCACCTGTAGTTTCTGATTGAGCAATGTCGTGGTTTAACTGCAGGCAGCAGCTAAGCCCCATACAGCTGCTCACTCACTCCATCCCCTGGTGGGATGAGGGAGAGAATCGGAAGAGTAAAAGTCAGAACACTCATGGGTTGGTATAAAGACAGTTTAATAAGGTAAAGCAAAAACCATGCATGCAAGCAAAACGAAACAATTCACCACTTCTCATTGGCTGACAGGTGTTCAGCCACCCCAGAAAAACAGGGCTCCATCACTCGTAATGGTTACTTGGCAAGACAAACATCATCACTCCAAATGTTCTCCCCTTCCTTCTTCTTCTCCAGTTTTATTTGCTGAGCATGACATCATATAGTATAGAATGTTCCTTTGGTTAGTTAGGTTAAGCTGTCCTCGCTGTGTCTCCTCCCAGTTTCTTGTGCACCCCCAGCCTACTCACTGGTGGGGTGGTGTGAGAAGCAGAAAAGGCCTTGACTTAGTATAACGCTACTTAGCAAAGACTAAAATCATCTATGTGTTATCAACTTTGTTCTCATACTAAATCTAAAACATAGCCTCATTCTACCTACTATGAAGAAAATTAACTCCCTCCTAGCTGAAACCAGGACAAGCAGAAACACCTTTATTTTGTGAAGTACTCCTCCCCTTCCTCCACCCTTTCAGTGAGGTCACTATAAATGAAGAATGTGTACATGAGTTTTGGAAGAGAGAGAAACACCCCTCTCCCACACCCAACAGTAGTCCTCAGAGCCTACACTGTCCTAAGACTTAATAGCATGTCATCTGCTGTATCATGATAATTTACTGAAAGATTAAGCAGTATTTTATGCTGCTAGTACTCCTCCCATGTCTAGTCTGTGTCTGCTATCAGTTTCTGAAAGCTGATAGTTCATCTTTGTTGTCTTGAAGGGCTGCAGAGTCCATGCACATTCCCCTTCTATGTGGTCTTGAAACTTGTATGCCCAGTATGATCCTTGAGCAGGCATTGGGAAGCAAGGTGGCAGCTGGTCAAGCGTTGCTTTCAGGCAGTGTTCTGCAAATGTGTGCCAGCATCCCATAGCTGATTGAGTATCTGTTCCCAGTCTGAACCTGAAATTACAAATTCCAGGGCAGATTGGCTGGTGGGTGAGGGGAGAAGGGAGGTTAGGGAGATGTAGCTTTTGGTCATACGATGGACAATGTCTGGCTCTTTCCTCACTGGGTTCAGATTCTGGAAAGGATGTAGCAAGCACTCTGGGCTCTTTCTGCCTTGGGGCATATCAGCTATAAGGACTGAGGAACACACAAACAAATCAAACAGATGCAAGATCTTGAGTTGCTCTGCACCACAAAATGCTATGCGAGGATAATCTTTGGTTAAATATGTAGTTTAGAGTGACCCCACGTTTTTATAGGAGGAAACTAAGTTGAAACTGCCCTCTAAATACATGTGTCTGCATTCCAGGCATATCCTAGCCTCCCACAGGCTCCCTGACAGCTATGGGTTAGAAAGAAGGTGGAAGCTGGTCAGCAGTGAGTCTGTGTCAGAATCAGGATACATGTTTGTAGTCTTAAATTCCCTGTTCCATCTGGCAAGCTGTATTGGTTCCTGCTTTATAATTTGTATGAATGCACTGGAAGCCATCAGAATGTCAAATGATGCCAGTAATTCCATTTCCCTCACTTGATTTTAAAAAGTAATAAAAACTGGAAAACTGCCTGTCTAGAAATTCAAATTTTCTTTTTTCCTTTGGGATCATTATGAAAAAAAAGATTTTTTTAGTTTGTTATAATAAAGTTCTAACAGCAGTTGCAAGAATGAGGCTGGTGGGCTTTTTCCATCATTCTTAAGTCTCTAAGGCAAATAATTTTTATAGGAACATAGAATTGGGAGCATCTTTTAATGAGCAGTGCAACAGCTTTTCAAAACAATATGGTGAAAATTATGAAGCAAGTAGAACATTTAGTTTAGAGGATTTAGTTTGGCAACTGCCAAATATTTTTAGAGTAGTTTCCGGATTCACACTTGAAACTACTGTGGGCATGGCACTACTGAGAACTCTCCATGCCCTTATGGGAAAGGCAGATGATTGGTTTCTCTGTGGCGCTTGTCCTCTGCCTCGGATCCAGTCAGTGCCTGTAAGGCAAGAGTGACTCTTCTGGTATTCCCCGTGGGAGCGCTGAGATTGTCTTTTCCTGGGGGTGATGAAATCCTGATCCTGCAGTACCAGTTCTGTTTGAAGCTTTCTGGTGAGTGCTTTTGATTGCCATTCCCTGGCCTCTAAGTCATGTCCACTGAACCAGGTCAGGTTATTAGTACCCTGGGGAATTCCAGTTCGTAAGACAATGTATGTTTCTGACTTGACAGTTATTTCTAGTTTTTTCCCCATTCTTTGCTGGAACCCCTCACCTTGCTCTTTCCCCAACTTTGGCATTCATTCTTTGATTATCTGTGACCTTTAGAAGTATTTCCTTACCAAGAGCAAAACCAAATTCTCCTTATGAGGTCAGTAGAAATGTCTTCAGTCAATGCAGAGCTTTAAACAGTCAATAGTGATTATCAGTTTTGTATTAAGCTGCTTTCTTCCCACAACTGTGTGCATGACTTCATATTATATTCTTGATCAAATATAATTTCCTGCCAGATTTCTAATCTAGCCAGTGTTCTATAGAAGGACACAATATTTCACCTAAGACAGATTGAAACTCAGCCCCAAGTTCTGGGCTGCAGTTCAGAGCTCTTGCTCTGAATTTGTCCAGAAGTTCTACTTCTGAACTTGACCTTGTTTCCTAGTTGTTGTTCAGATAAACTGGCCTTCCTATAACATTTCTGCTCTTCAGAGAATAAGGGAATTTTATAGTCTTTGCTTTATGTGCAGTCTCAAGAATACAAAGCTTAACTTTCTTAATAGTTCTGACAGCCATCATAATGAATCTGAACATTTATTAGAGTATTTTCAAGATGAAAAGAGCATTATACAATAACAATCTAAAGTCTGTACTTGATAAACTTTGGAACACTGATGGACTTACTTTTTTCCACATTATTTAACTCAGAAAAGTATACAGATATCCTTTCAGGAGACATTCAGAGTATATAAATACTGCTGTATTAATGATAAGTACAAAATGTCTTCATAAGTACTCAAAAATCATCACGCTGTCTTTATCTGAAGAGCAAATACCCAGTGACAAAGTACACTTCAATTTGAGAGCTGAAATATGGGAAGACTTCACTGTAATCAGCAATCAAAAGATCTATATGCATGTAAGACCTAGGTAAAAGTATGGACATTGCATCACAGGAAAGAAGTAGTTTTCATCAGTGGTTTGCACAACGCATAAGAGTTTTCACAGATTGTACATCATTGCTTGAAGCAATTGTGTAATGTGAATTCCCAATCCCATTTCCTGGTTTGGCCTCCTGTACCTTCATCAGAAGTTAAATATGATTTAGAAGTTTTGTTAAATCTTAAGATTTTTAAATCTGTCTTACAAATAATAATATTTACAAATAATAGGAAACAGTACCTTTGGGTTAGAACAAGATAGGGACATTTAAGGTACTAGGACCAGTTAGAGCCCTTACCCGTCATCATGCTGCTAGATTCCTGGTCCATAGTGTATTGGACATGGCTAATGGGCTAACCTCCATGTTTGAGATTGTCCCAGTCAGGAAGCCTACACCTTGAGAATCCTATGGAAAAAAAATTGAGAGGGTTATATTTAACAATAAACTTAATAACTGAGCTTGGTGGTAACGAAAAATTCCTGATTAAGAACTCTGTAGGAGCTTGTACAAGACATTTCCTTTTGTTGACACATTCTACTCTCAACAGTGTGGGTGTTTCTGTGATCTCATATGATTTCTGTGGAACTTTAAACAAACTATCTTTTTATTGCATTGACAACACCATTTAAGTTCATGTAATGCTTTCCCTCCTATATGTTAAAAAAAATCAATGTCAGAAGCAGAAATGGAACAAAAAGAGCAATCTCCTGTAACTGATACTGCTACATTTAGTAAGACAAGATGGAGATGCATGCATACCAACCTTAACCTGAATGACACAGTGGTGGTGATGAAAGACAATACAAGGATGGGCGCTGCTCCCACACAGCTGACAGACGGTCCTACGTCCTCTCTGTTTCTGTGGAGAATCTACCCCTGCTATACATATTTATTTGGCAGCACAAACACAAATATATTTTCTTCCTTGCAAGCATGCCTTTTGTCTCATCAGCTGCAATGTCACTGCAGAGGTGTCAAGAGAATCTGGAATTGATGTGCATTATGTATGCATCAGCATTTTCTGAAAAATAGATATAAACACCCTAAAGCATTTTTGTACTATCAAAGTTTTTATATCCTTAGATGAGAGTAGGGCTGCAGTTCTTGTGAGAGCAAGCTTCCTTCTGAGAAGTTCAGAGTATCTTGGGTTTTTTGAGTGGAAAGTGTATTTTACTGACTAGTTGAAGAACCCAGCAGGAACTGCAAGTGAGGCACTTTAGTGGTTGCACAGTACCTTCCTTTTTTAAAAGTGCTTTACAACATTAAGTATCTCCTTCCCCTGGATTTTATTCCCCCTCTCCCAACTGATCCACCACTCTGACTAAACGTCTCTGCCTCAAATCAGTTTTCCTGTGTGGGTTTGTTTCTCAGCATCTATTTGACTTTACTCAGCATGCTCAGGGAGCTCTTGGGGACCAGGACCATCCCTCAGTATATCTAGCACATGGGCTGAGCGTCTTTGACTGCCATTATGAATCAAATAGCTATAAAATAAAATAGTGAAATCCTACCCATACTTCCTTTATACTTCCTGGAGTTATCTAAATATAAGCCTTCTAATAACCTTAATGAATTAGTGGCAAATACATGGGCAGGTAATAGCATGTGTGAAGAACAGGATAGAGAGGCTTTCTGAGGGATGCCACAAGGAAGGAGCTGCTGCAGGAAATGATCCTGTGTGTGCTTTTCTCAAGGTATTACATGCTTGTTATATGAAGTGTAATAAATGAGCCTTGCATTGCTCCAGCAAGGGAAGACTGGCTTGGATCTCTCATCTCAGGGTGTATATCTGTGCCTAACATTGTTCTGATTTGGATACTTCAGAAGATCATGATTCATAGCTCCTCAGTTAGTCATTATCTTGAGGTCTCTTTTCCTTCAGGGATCCTAGGCATGGCCATGTGCTCTGGCTGGTGTGAATAGCACCTCACTAGATGCTCACAGGCTTTGTTTGTCACCAAGATGCGCCTGGGATTTTTAGGATAGTGTTGTAGGCACTGCAGAAGCACACGTGGAGTGTGTTCATCTATGCAAATAAAGGGACCTGCAAGGGAAGGGATGACTGCTTCATGGCCAACAGACTGTTTTGTGCCAGATATTAAATTTCCTCTACCAACTTCTGCCAACTTCTCAGCATTCTCAGGCAGCAGCTGCTGTCTACTCCAGCTTCTGTGTACTCACAGGCAAGGTGTCCAAGTCCAGGCAGACTGTAAATGAGAAAAGGTAGCTTCAGTGCTGTATGTATTCCAAAGCATGTGACTTCCAAGATCTTTAGTGTTCAGTGTGGTTTTGGACATGTTATTTTTCAATACACAGTCTTTCTCTAGCAGCAGTAGTTAAGATAATACTGTAGGCCAGTTATTCTCAAAGAGAAACAGATTTTAATTGTGGTAAATCCTAGGGCCAGCTCAGGCCATAGCAAGGGCAATAAAAGGACAGAAAATGAAAGCAAAAAATGGTTAAACCATGCTGCTGGCATTTAACAGAAGAACATTGCAGGTGTTTAAGGCAACGCTGGGTGGGGAAAGGAGGCTTCCAAAGGGCATGCAAGGAGAGATTTCTTTGCAGCTATAGGACATAATACCTTGTGTTAATCAACACAGGAGTTTCCTCTCATTCGAAGAGAAGGAAATTACAAAAAAGACAGACCCGAGCAGTAGATGAAGTCCTACCTTGCTTGAGTCAGCAGAGTATCCTACTCTGTGTCTCTGTGCTTTTCATGAATGCACAGGATTTTCTAAGCTGGTGGAAAGTTAGGGAGTTTGATACTTCTATATCTTCAGTATTCATAAAATACCAGCCAGATCCTGTTTGAAAGCTCTCACAGATCTTTCAGCATGTTCCTGTTGACTCTGGAGGCATTTTACTTCAGGCAGTTGGAAGCTTTTAACAAGAAACATTGTTGTTTGGAGTTTGAAAGAGTTAGCTGTAGAAAAATAATCAAGATGCCAAAGATGCTCATAATATTGCCAAAATTTTATTTATATCATAGAATTGTGTCCAAAAAAATGCATAGAATTGTGGATTCTGAAAAATGACTGATTTTGAGTCTTGCATTCAGATTTGGAGTGCTGCTATGAGCTTCCAATTATACAAATGAAGTTGAATCTAATCCTCAGCACTGTAATCTCAATTTGGCTTAAACATAGTCATGATCTTTTCCCCAATTTTGGAAGAAAAATGCAGCAAAGAGTGAACAGAACTAGGCTACAGAAGCAAGATTGTAGTGAAGTGCTAAATACACACAGAATGATCTGTGAAAGAAGTATGCACTTTCTCTTTGTTGCTACAACTATAGCCTAGCTCTGGTGAGGTTATGTCTCTGAATGGGATGAAATAATGGCCTTCTGCAGTAGTTTTTGTTGTTATGACACTTCTTCACCTGCAGAGTACCTTTATTGGACTTTATTTCCCCATTGAACAGGAGATTGCCTTTGAACAATCATTTGCTATAATGATTTTATGATATTCAAAATAGCATTAATAAAAAATAACTGAAACTGGCACCAAATAGATTCTCTAGCTCAACACCTTTGGTGTGGTAGAAATATTGTTGAATATGACAGTTGAAGGTATAACTGAAGACATGCTATAAATTAGAAGAAGATGGTTATACCACCTTGTCACAGGATGTTATCTGATAAAACCAGAGTTTATGGCTAATAAAGGCAAACTTGATGGTGTGGCTTTTTGAAGGAAACACAAAATTATTTAACACCATAAATGAACAGTGAAAAAGAATAGTTAAAATGGGCTTGCTGAGACAGCATCCACTATAGCCAAAGTTGTTTTCTGATGGAAATGTCATCTCAAAATTCAGTGGAAAATTTAATTTTTCTCTTTTCCACACAAGAGACCTAAAACCAATTTTCACTGCCAGTTGAACTAGCATTGCCACTGCTGTTTGCTAGAATGGGGATTTTTAGCTTAAAAAAAAGAGAAGAATTTTAATTCAAAGCTAAACTTTTTCAGTTTTTTTTTGTTTTTAAATAAAAATCCACATTTTTTTGCCTTAGGAAAAGAGATTTTGAAATCTTTACCTGTCTAAAATCACCAACAGTACAAAATGGTACAAACTGGTACAGTACAGCCATCTTCACAGCCTCTGTCACCCAGAGCTACTGCAGAGGCTTAAACAAAGAACCGAAGGCCTAAGAGCTGCCTTTTGAGTGAAGGGGGAGGATAGAGCCAGCCCTTCTGAGTCCCACTTGTGTTTATACTGGAAGGGAGATGTACAATAAAAACTTGCAGTTAGCAATACAGCACATTCCTCCTTACTCAGATTTGAGTATTTCCTCTCATTGAAGTGTCAGACTCAATCTTGTTTTCAGCTTTTGGCTTCAAAGGCTGGGCCAGCCCCATGCTGTGTGTGTGTTTCACAAGGTTCTGTTGACCTGATTGCGATATCGTGATGTTGCCTACTTTCCTGAACTTATCACTGTTTGACCTTTACCCTGTGACTGCTGCAGGTGGAACCACACACTAATCCATTCATGCCATCTTCCTGCTCACAAGTTTATGGGAGGGGAGGGTTTGATAAGAAAACAGAAAAAGGAAGGTTATCTTTGGTTATCTTTGTGTCTAAACTCTGGCCACTTCTATGTAAATAAATTACCTTCCTCAATGCCAGGCCAAGAAACTTTAAGGAAAGTTTAAAAATTAAAACTCACACCTTTGAAACAAACAAGCCAGAAAACAAAAACAAAGCCAGACAATTGATAGTATCTGGGAGTTGCCTCTTTACACAGCTCCAGGTATGAAAACCTCCTACATTTCCACCTGCCATAGCTTTGCAGTGTGATGTGGTTCTGACAATCTGTGAGCAGAGAAAAGACAAGTGGGGACACAGCAAGAGATGTGCTGCATGCACTTAAAACCTTCCTAGAGGGGGTCTCTCCTATTACATGGGTTGGTGAGAATGAGCAAATAGAGCTTGTGGCACAGGGAAATCCTTGCTCCTCAGTCCCTTCATTTTCTCAGCACTTTAACTCATAAGAGCTGTGGTGTGTGTAGGGGCAATAGCTATAGCTGGAGGGGCTATACTGAGTTTCAGAGGAGAGGCATGACTGAACAAAGATAGTGAGTGCATTTGGGATGTTGGAGGCCACCATTCTCCTGCTATCTCCTCTTGTCTGACAGCATGAAGCTAGGACCAATGTTAAGGCCTGATGTGCCCAAATAAAACCACAGCTTTGGAGGATCACAGTAATTTATGCTGCCTGTCACAGTATTCTTCTGGATAAAGAAGTTTTGGGTAGTTCTGTGAGAAGCAGAGTAGGACTTGATGATCCTTATTGGTTCCTTCCAACCTGAGGTATTCTATGGTTCATTTAGCTTAGCATGGACTTGCAAGGGAGAAGGCTTTTAAGTTTTGTTGAGTTCAGGATTTGCTGACAGAGTCAGGAATACATTTATTTGGAAAAACAAGGAAAAGACATTAGCCTCTCAATTTGCAACCTCAAAGTTTTGTCTTAGCTTGACAATCTTTAAAGTAACTAGCAAAGCTTCATAGGGTCTATTCAGTAGGTTCTGTGAAAATATCTATAGCTAAATGTAACCTAAATTAGTCTCTGGCAGCTTCTATGGGGAGGTACTATATCCCATTTGGGAAACAAAAGGAATTTTATGTAACTATTTTTAGAATCCAAATCTTCAGAGAAATCTTTTGATCTGAAAGTAGCTGAAAATAAAAACCAGAATGGCTGTTACATCTGTTAGGCATCACACCTGAGAGATGATGGTGTCATTTTAACAAGGAATTAGAACAAGTCCTTCCTGGTCTGAATAGGCTAGTCCCCAGAAAGCATGCTAGGCACAAAAATATTAAATTATTTAAGGTTTTTTTAAACAGAAACAAAGGAATAGGATTTAATAGGAGAAAATAAAATACTAAGAGAAGGAAATTGATGATGTTTTCTCATTTTGAACAAATGCAAGGATTAAATAATCACATTCTCTTACAAAAGCTGTTTGCACCCTTTGACTCCTTGATTAGGCCAACTATCAGAACATTGTTATTTGATTTCTGTCTTTCCTCTAAGAGAGGGAAAAGATTATTTTTTAAAAAGGCTTTCTTCACTGAATAAGGCTTTACCTCTGATTGTACCCAAATGTTTTGTCATTAGAAGATCTGAACAGGGACAGGTAAAATATGTAATAAAATGTGGTTTGCTGTGGATTGCTCCACGTTATTTTTAGGCTGTATTGGCATTTTATCCTGATGCTGACTTTTGTTCTTAGACAGAGCCAAACTGTGTGGGACTTTGTTCCAGCACCAGGATGTTGCTGTTGAATAAACAGCCTTATTCTCAACTGCCTCTGAAAAATCCCCTCACTAGAGCAAAGCGCCATCATTCCCAGCATCAAAGAGCTGCCCATATGCAAAGTGTCTCCTCATCAGAAGGCACACTTAGCAAGTTTCCTCACAAGGTGTTTCAAGTCAAGTTTCCTCAGCATAAGAGAGAAGTGGACTTTTTAGAGCTGGTCCAGAGTAGGGTGACAAAGATGGTCAGAGGGCTGGAGCATCTCCCCTATGAGGACAGGTAAAGACAGTTGGGACTGTTCAGCTTGGAGAAGAGAGGGCTTTGGGGGGACCTTATTACATCCTTCCAGTGTCTAAAGGGAACCTATAGAAGTGGGGGAGAGAGACTCTTTACCTGTGTAGAAAGCAATAGAACAAGGGGGAACGGCTTCAAACTGAAGGAGGGAAGATTTAGATTGGATGTTAGGAAGAAATACTTTACCCAGAGGGTAGTGAGACACTGGAACCTGTCGCCCAGAGAGGTTGTGGCTGTGCCATCCCTGGCTATGTTCAAGGCCAGGTTGGATGTGGCTCTGGGCAGCCTGGTCTAGAGGGTGGCATCCCTGCCTGTGGCAGGGGGGTTGGAGTTAGGTGAACTTTAAGGTCCCTTCCAACCCAGGCCATTCTAGGAATCTATGAATCATTGCTGAGGTTTGAAAATTTGGCCAAGTAGAAGGACTGGTTCCATGATGTGGAAAACCAGGCTGGTGGGTTTCAGTACTGTTACCACAGCTTGGTTTCTTCAGAAACTGTAAACACAAGTAATCCTTCTATAGAAAATAGTTGTCATGGATCTTCTGCAAGAAGAAGTACATGTACATAGCAATGCCTTGGAGGTCATCCCAGTGTCTTTGACTGATGTGACTGACCCAGGCTCCAAGGCTAATGCTCGCCTCCTCTTTACATGTACACAAGCTAAGGTTAGCATCTCACAAGAGAGGTGGGGAATGGAGACAGTGTTAGTAAAGCAAACAAGTTATGCTTGTTATCTTTCTTCCACAGTTAAGCTTGGACTTTGTTTCTTTCTCATCATTCTGCTCTGAAATTGGAATTTCTGTTGTGATTGCAGGTGGCTTAGGCTTTGTGTATGTTGCTTAAATGGTGTCTGGGTTACATGTCAGTCAGTCCAAACCGGAAGAAACAGGGCCAAATGCACAAGGAATTAATTGAAGGAGGAGAAGGAAATAGCCAACACATACACAAAAGTAGCTTATGTACTGCATCTGCAAATTCTTCTTCAGTCATGACACAAAATAAGTGTGGTCAGAAACCTTAAAGGCTGGCAGATTTCAAGAAAGATGACAAATTAGATATTGTGATCTCACAAAAGAGCTTTTGAAATATATTTATATGTAATGAGGATAGATAGAGCAGGTTGTCTCACAGAGGGAAGACAGGGGGACAACTGCAGAGTTTGAAGGGCATCACAGAGCTTTATTTCATTATTGTATGCTTTCATAGCATCATCACAACATTTTTGTATGTGATGCAACCACAATATTGCCTAGGCAAGGGATAGACAGCAGTGACTCCGGAGCTGTGGTTTCTTGTTTTAATGGCTCCTGCCAAGTCTTCAGTTTCCTATGCCAACTCAAATGCCATCTCAGCAGAAGAGTTGAGGAAGAAAAATGCTTGGGGTCTTTATTTGTTTCATTTTTTTCTCAGAAGAAAAGTGCCTTCTATTTTCCTGGCATAAATCTGGCAAGAATTTGTGTTTCGCAGGCATGAAGAGGTGACCTATGTACTGCTTTTTACCTGCTGAACCTGTCAAGTGCCATGCTTTATCCAAACTGCATCTCTAGTCTTCAGAAATATTAGTGTCTTTTATCTGCCTTTTCCTGTTTGAGTGCTTCTCTATGACTGCCAAATTTTTGTTGTTGTTTTTTTCATGGTTTTTTTTTTCTGTAACTTTAAATGATTTTAGAGTGTTAGAAACTATTAGTTTTTCCATTTCACTGTTGTTTCTTTCTTTCCTCTCCAGCAGGTTTTTGCTCTAGTGTTGATTTTTTGAGCACTGAATTTTCTTCTGAATCTCTTTCTAAGAAATCTCTCCTGTATTACTATTGGAACTCATTAAAGTAGATCTCAGGACTTTCAGCAGAACATTTGTTGCAACATTATTAAAACAATATCTAGGCCTCTGTTCAGACTGAGATAAGGATAAGCTTGGCTAACTTTTACAGGAAAAAACAGTTGCAGCAAAAGGGCCAGATAAAACAAGGTCTGAGACCTTTCTTCAGCCTAGTTCTCTATCTATCTCCTTGGGTGGCATAACAATATTCCAGAGGTTTTACTTCATTTCATTTCATTTCATTTCATTTAGGGATAACAATAGTGATGAGCTTTCAGTTGGACTTGATGATCCTGAAGGTCCTTTCCAACCATCATGATGTTTCTATGTTTCTGTGAAAAAGCAAAAAGCTTGTTCACCTCATAGGCAAGGGGCTGGACTAGAGGTGCCTTGCAGCATAAGTTGTTCTGTGATTCTAAAGAGTGTATTTTTCAGTTCTGTGGCAGAATTAATACAAATGCTCAGGTTAAGTTGAAATAAATAAGTTAAAAAATACTGATTACAGCAACATTAAGAAAATATTTTGAAAACATGAAATATGGTCTTACAACATTTTCCTACTTTTTTTTTAATGTTTGAGCTTTTTGCTGAATTTGAGGCTATTTAGTCCTTTGGAAAATCAGTTCTAATGAATTTGCTATTTAACAAAGACGTGTGTTACCTCCAGTGACTTACTCCCAGGCACTTTTCTCTTTCAGTTATAAAACAGACTAATACAACCTAATAATCTGCAAATATAGTTTAGCTTGTTTCTTCCAGTGGGAAATTACCTTCAAACCTGAACCAAAGAAACATCTTAATAATGTGTTAAAGTGGTAAGGTTCTGCTTTGCTAGGATCAACAGCTTTTCAAATGGCTGGAGAATGTACCTCTTCTGTTTGGGTTCTCATGTAAACATGATCCTTAGATTGTCTCCGAATGTTCCTTGTCCTCCCCTCTCTTTGTCCTGGCCTGTGGTTACCCATGTTCAAAGAAGCTTAATCCAGACTGGAAGCATCTAGAGAACAGATGTCAGAGGAACCAAGATGTGATTAGAAGAATTTGCTTTATTTACCTTAGAAATACCAGAGACCGAGAGGAGACATGCTAAGTTTCGATAGACAAGGGCAAAAGGAAAGATGGGATAAAAGAAAAGCAAGGGGCAAAGGAGGAAAAGAGAGCTAATTAAGCACAAGTAGAATTGTTTAAAAAAGGATGCTTGATCTTCAGAGGTGTCAGACTGTGGAACAATGCTCTATCAGGAGTAGTAGGGGGAAAGCCTTAATTGGTCAAACTGAGGTTTGATCATTTTGAGAGGGATGGAATGACATTACTGCCCATAGCATTTTATATTGAATGACCTGGATTTGTTCTTCCCAAAACTTCTTTCTGTCTTCTGACACTAGTGTGACCCTTGCTACTAAAGAAGTAAGCTAAAATAAACTCTTCCTGATCATCCATTCTAACAGATCTTTATAGAAATGTTGATTTTTCTGACCCTGTTATAAGAATGCTCGATACCTTCTGTTGTTAAACAAGCAGATCCAAGTGCCAAGTTAGTAAATAGTCACACTGTTCTGGAGCAAAGCTAGCAAGTTAGTCTTTTGAACTCTGTTTTATCATTTGTGACCTTAGTGTGCCTATGAAACCCCTGACCTTGTTCAGAGTGCAACGTGGCTATTCTAGTCTTGTGTTTGCAATCTTTATCTCTCTAAGTGAAACACCTAAACCAGATGTGCTTGTTATTAAATAGTGTGCCTGAAGTCTTCAAACTAGTGGAGATGTTATCTGGCCTTGATTTAGTCAGATAAGGAAGTTCCTCAATCTTTATATAAACAGCCAGCAGCATAGCAGTAAATCTGTATGCCAATGTGCCAGACTGAACTCTTCTTCAGGGTTCAGTTTCCACCTCACCGTTCACATCCACTTTATCAGCCAATGCATGCTGTCCTGGTTCCGCTGGTTCCACTCCAGCCCAAACCAGGACACATGCCCATGGACAAAGCCTATTCATTGTCTAGTGAACCCTAAAAAGACCTTAGGAAAGAGTCAAGATGTACCAGAAGGTGCTACAATTTCCAATTGAATTGGTATCACAAATAGTTTTTCAGTCTTTGATGGGAAAATGTTTCTTTCACAACACCATCAACCTTCTTGTAATCTTGTTGAGGTTAACAAATGAGAACATCTATTTGCCTAGTGTCTCAGCCAGTTACCTCACACCCATACCCAGAAAAAACCCCAAATGCATGTCACCTGAATGCAAACAAAAATACATTATTGTCTTTTCATCAGTTAAACAGGAGGTTAAATGCAGCCCTCACTGTTTGTCTTTATTTTCTATCATGATATTTCCTTCCCCCTTTCAACATTCACTTAGCTAGGAAGGATACTAGTTAAAGAAGTTTGGACACAAAACTATAATTTAGCCTCTAAAGCAACACTGTTTAAGGACAATAGCAAAGAAAGGGGAAGCACTGAAACATCTGAAAGAGGAAACCAGCCACTTCCATCTTGTTGGAAGGACTGTCATTGATGTGCTGCCCCTTTTACTACTACTGCCTAGTTTAGTATCAGTGCCATCTTAACTGTGCACCATAAGAAGTACCATTGGAAACAATGCTTCTAGTGGTATCTACCACTAGAATGGCCTAAATAAAATGCTACCTTGAAACATCTGTAGAACAAATTGGCTTGAGATTGATTAACATAAATCTGCAAAGATGCAATCCATAAATATAGAATCTTACCAGCTGGACACAGATCATCAATTTGAAAATTAAACTTAACACTCACACATTATTGTTTCAAATGAATCTAATTTCTCCATACTGTAACAGCTCTGGAGTGTTTGTACACAAAGTCTTAGAGTATCAACTCAAATGTACTTGGAATTGCATGGAGTAACAGGAGGAAGTTTCCCAGGCTGTTTTCTAGGCCTTCTGGCACTGCACTGTGCAACTGGGAAAATGATCATGTTACGTGATTGTCAGGAGGACAGGAGCTGCTTTGATTAAGGCTTCTAATTGCATGACATTATTAGATTGTTTAATTGAGGCAGGTCCTGTCCTTTCAATAGCCTGAAAATATAATGTGTTTTAACTGCATACTTCAGACTGCTATGATATAACCTATGATATGCTTGCTTATGCTGTTATGGGAGGTATGGCTGCAAAGGATGTATCTGGATATGCAAACAAATACAATCTCTGTGCCCATTTCTTTTCTTTAGAAGTTGTTCCATAAACTCTGGGGCTGGTTACTATTTTTAACTTCTTACTGACTACTAGGATTCAGCAGTAAGTGTCTAAAAGCAGTTTCATGTGCTCATTGCTGCTTGGAACAGTGCTGGAGACATTCTCATCGTGGACAGAAAATCTAGCTCTCTCCTTCAGCCTGTACAACTGTTTGTAAAACAAACTCAAGAAAGAAGATGACCTTTTGGCAATAAGAAACTGAACTCCTCATGCAGCCATCACAACCAGATTTTCACTAGAAACTGGAGCATTTCTCACAGCAAGTCTTCTATGGATTAGTATTGGCTACCCATCACAGATTATGTGTTAAATTTGCAGGGATTGCTCAATCTTTTTTTTCTCCCAGTAGTTGCTGGTGCTGTGACATCTTCTGGTGTTCCCTGCCAGGTGCATAAGCACAGGTTCTCGTGTCTTGCTTCATTTACTTTCGAAAATTTACCTTCATTACATGGAAAGAACATCAGTGTAGTTTCTTTGCATTCCTGCACTACTGTGCAAACCCTTGCTTGCCAGTTAAGGAGAGGCTTGTAATGAGGAGTTCAGGAGATTAGAGGATTGCCAGACCAAGATTATGCAACAAAACTCACAACTGAAGAAAAGTTTGCAAAACTTCATGATCTCTAAGTATTTGGGTGAGTGCCATCAGATAGTTGCCCCAGCTTGAAGGAAAAAATGTGGCTTCAGAGTACTTTTTTGACTTCAAATTAAAACCAGCTACAGAAAATGCAGGTTCTTTGAGGATAAAAAGTAACCATGTACAACTCAACACATTATGAAGAAAACTAAACCTCTTCAGCTCTGAGGAAAGCGAAGTGTGACTTTTCTTGCATCCTCTGGGGTAAAACATTTGTAGAAGTGGGCATCCTTTACACTGCAGAGCAGCTGTAAACTGGTGGAAGCAGGTCGTTAACATTGAGTATGCTAATACTTTTAGCAACTCAGCAGAGCAGAAAGCAACAGCATTCTTGTGAACTTTTCCCAAAATCTGGGAATGGTAGGCATAATTTTTTTGCTGCTAATTGTAGCAGAACTGTATCTTTCAATCTCTTCTTATGTCTGAAGTAGTAAAAATAAAAAACCTTTCTCTGTTCATTGTGCAATAATGCTTGCTGGGGAGGGAGAAGAGATAGAAGTTGGTTCCATCTGGAGCCCTGATCCCACATAAATCATGGACACTAAAATGCTGAAATGAGATGTAAATGAGTTCAGCTGCCAGGAAAGATTCTTACTCTGCATAACTAATAGCAAAGTGTCTCCTGAGAAATTTCTTTCATATGTACCTCTACACTGAGACCACACATCAGGACTATACTCAGCCTCTTACTTTTCTGTGCTGAGACTCCTTGAAGTCTGATAGAGACTTTGATCCTTCCCCAAAATAAATTACCAGCCCAGAGTGGCACTTAGGTGGAACTGTAATCCAAAACTGCAATCTTAGAAGCCTCATACTGAGATACTGCCTAACCCTAACATATTTAACCACTTTGGACCTTGAAATAAGGCATGGGAAGTCAGGTAGCCTGGAAGATCCTGAGATTCCTCAGTGTTGGCAGCTCTGAGCAGCTTGATTGATATCAGTGTTTCACCAGAAAACAGCATCTCTTTGGCTCTTGGGGCAGGTGACCTGGGAGTGTGCTAAGAGGAAGCCCATCCAATCAGGCATTGCCACCCTCCTAATGGCATGGTTGTGTGAAGGAGGGAGTTGCCTTCACGTCCTTATCACCTGGCTAAGGCTTTGACCCCTTCAGTGGGCTTTTGGGGCCAGATATGGCTGTTCCTGATACTGCTGGAGAAGATGATGTGTTGGACTGTGAGGATGGGCTGCTTAGAGCAGCCTGAACCAGAAGGAGAGAGCCACAGGGCTTGGAAAGGAAAGCCAGAGGAGTGGCCAGGTTTGTGGCAATCAGGGTGTGTTGTGGGTATTAATTTAACTCATGTTGTTTCTCGTGAAAGCTTTTTCCAATCTGGATTATCTGGGGGTGATCAGCTTTCTTTTCTGCTTGAACAGAATAAAAACACAATCCCTGGCTTTAAAGGGGAGGAAAACCTGTGGTGAGGATAAAGGAAATTATGGGTTCTGGGATTCATGGGGTCTAGTCCTTGTGTCCACTGCAGTTCATGTATTTTCTGATAAATAGGTGCTGCTTAAAATGCTTCAGCAATCCTACCTAAGCTCTCCTCTTTGTAAAAAGGTCGGTTTCTGTTATAAAGGATTTCTAAGTCTAGTAATGAGAAGAGCTGTAGAAGACCTAGATAGTAGTAAGAATAATAATAATCTCTATTGTGTTTCAATACAAAGTCATGGCAGTCTGGTGAAATCCCCACTGACTGGAAAAGGGGAAACATAACCCATGTTTTTAAAAAGGGGAAGAAGAATGATCCTGCAAACTATAGGCCAGTCAGTCTCACCTCTGTGCCTGGTAAGATCATGGAGCAGATCCTCCTGGGGGAGCAGCTGAGGCGGAAGAATAATGAAGAAGTGATTGGGTATAATCAGCATGGCTGCACCAAGGGTAAATCATGCCTGACGAATCTGATGGCCTTCTAAGAAGAGGTTACGAAATCAATAGACAGTGGAACAGCAACTGACATCATTTACCTGGACCTGAACAAAGCCTTCAACACTGTCCTGCATGACATCCTGGTCTCCAAGCTAATGAAATATGGGTTTCATGGATGGGCCACTCGCTGGATAAGGAATTGGCTTGACGGCCGTACCCAAAGAGTGGCTGTCAATGGATCCATGTCCAAGTGGAGGCCAGTGACAAGTGGAGTCCCTCAAGGATCAGTACCAGGACCAGTCTTGTTCAACATCTCTGTCAGAGACATGGACAGTGGCATCGAGTGCTCCCTCAGCAAGTTTGCCGACGACATCAAGCTGTGTAGAATGGTTGATACGCTGGAGGGGAGGGATGCCATCCAGAGGGACCTGAACAGGCTGGAGAGGTGGGCCCATGCCAACCTCAGGAAGTTCAACAAGAACAAGTGCAAGGTCCTGACCCTGTGTTGGGGCAATCCCAAGCACCGATTGGCTTGAGAGCAGCCCTGAGGAAAGAGACTTGGGGGTGCCGGTGGATATGAAGCTCAACATGAGCCACTAGTGTGCACCTGCAGCCCAGAAAGCCAACCGTATCCTGGGCTGCATCAAGAGAAGTGATTCTCCCCCTCTACTCTGCACTAGTGAGACCCCACCTGGAATATTGACTCCAGTTCTGGAGCCCCGATTACAAGAGGGATATGGGGGTACTGGAGCAAGTCCAGAGAAGGACCACAAGAATGCTCGGAGGACTGGAACACCTCTCCTACGAGGACAGAATGAGAGTTGGGATTGTTCAGTCTGCAGAGGAGAAGGCTCCGAGGAGACCTTCTTGTGGCCTTCCAGTTCTGAAGGGGGCCTACAAGAAAGCTGGTGAGGGACTTTTTAGGAGGTCAGACAGTGATAGAACCAGGGGAAATGGGTGTAAGCTAGAGGAGGGTAGATTTAGATTAGATATTAGGAGGAAGTTCTTCACCATGAGGCTGGTGAGACAGTGGAACAGGTTGCCCAGAGAGATTGTGGAAGCCTCATCCCTGGAAGCTTTTAAAGACAAGGCTTGATGGGGCCCTGGGCAACCTGATCTAGTGGATGATGTCCCTGCAAGGCAGGGGGGTTGGAACTAGAGGACCTTTAAGGTTCCTTTCAACTCTGGCAATTGTATGATTCATATTCTTATGAATTAATTTTTTTTTTTAAATATCAAAGGTGTTCAGCGAAGTAATTGTTGTTCTGGTGTCCTTGTAACATTGTTTACTTGGAGGTATGGAAAAGTACTGTATTGCAGTGGATGTTAATCCTGGTTTTACCCTTTAGGCTTAGAATTGTATTATTGTAACAGGTGATTTTATGGTGTTATTACTTGATGTGGGATTGCTTTTGCTTATGTGATAAGTCCCACTGACTTTGATAAGCTATTTCTGAGAATAATTGCTAACCTGCAAGAACAGTCACCACACAAAGGAAAGTGTTGATGGAGGTATTTCTCCTACTAAGACATCAGTATGGCTAACAGCCTGGCTTTTATCCTGCTGTGAAGGAGGACATTCACAACTATAATTCTTTCAGAGATCACCTAACAGAGCTGCATGTTAATATATAAAATTACCTCAGTGGGAGGAGGGCTGAGCTGAAAGGTCTTCTTTTTGCTGTGTGACAGTCAGTGCCCGTATTTCAAAGCCTTACTGTTAGTCAAAAGCTTCTCAAGAGTATGCACTTATGTTTTCCTCTATGTAAAGCTGTTCTGTGTGTAACTAGCAAGATGGCATAGAACTGAAAAAAAACAAAAGTCCAAAACCAACCCACCTTCCAGCACCCCTTGGCCTTGCTGCACTCCACAAACACTGGCACTTGGTTCAGGGGAAGAATTTGAAAATGAAACTTTTAATAAGATTGATGAATTCAGTTCAGCATATTTGAAAACTAGTATTGTACTCATTCCTAGGCTTTATTTTGCTCAATTAAAAAATCACTCCTTAGTTTCTACTGGGCCACACCTCTGAAATGTTTCCCAATAGGGAAGTCATTATACTCCAACACCTGTGTGCTCCCTGATTGTTAAGTTTCGATAATCACACGCTCCCAGGCTTTAGTTCTCCCATACTTTATTTCTTCCTTATTATTACTTTCATCTGTTTTTATGTCTTCCATGAGGTTTTGCATTTTCACAGTGCTTCAGTCAATCAAAGACAGGTTGAACATATTTGGAGCATGCCTCTAGGATGGTCAGAGAGGGGGCAAGTGGAGTAGGACCTGCCTGATGGGTCTAGAACAGTCTTGGATGTTTGCTTTGCACCAGGCTGTTTTGCCCACGGAAAGCTATGATGCTCTGGACCACATGCAGAAGCAGAACTAGGGGAATTAGGAGCCCTGGGCTGTAAATCCAGTTGTTCACTGCCCTTTGGTAACTCTAATGCAAGTCAGTATTTCAGCAGAGGTTTGTGCAGTTGATATAAACATCTATCCCCTATTTAATAGGACATCAAAACCCTTTTGATTGCTTTGTTGCTTATTCTAGATGGAGCCCTGTATTGAAGAATATACATTCCCATATGGCAACTTCAGTAATCTCTGACAAATTGACAAATTCTCAAGTACTGTATACAGCCAGCACTGCAACAAAGGCTGTGTTATTTTGGAAAAAGCTTTGGTCTGAGAGAGTGAAGGATTTGGGTAACACGTTCCATCTGACAGTTCCTGAAGAGACTTGAATCTCTTCTCAGATTCTCTTCAGTTAGCTCAAAAATAATAAAATCAACTAATGTGGAGATGGTAGTTATAGATACAAAACTGATTATCCTGCAAATAGTCTTGAAAATGCTTTCATTATTTCTGTGAAGGGAGACTTGTGGCTTCTTTTTGAGTGGCTGGGACAGTAAAATCTTCTTCCAGACTCAGTGTAGTAGAGCACGACTTTTGTAGAGCCTTTCAGTTTTATTGATGTATTGGAGTGTGTTTGTTTCTGCCTCATGTTTTTTATCCCCATGCATATGTAAAACTTACCCATCACTAAACTGATTAATGTGTATTATGCTAATTGCAGGTTGCAGCCTGCTAAAAATGCCTGATGACAAATTTGCTTTCCTTATAGTTTCAAGTCTCCACCCTCAATTACAAAAAAAAGGGATTTTCCTAGGAGCATGCTTACAAATCTTACACATTTTGCATTTACAGCACTTCTGACACTGTTCTGTCATGAGGAGATAAAGGATTGAGTGATCTTTCTGCTGCCTCTTTTGGGTTATGTTAGCAGACTGTCCACAGAAGCAAGTAGTTCAGCAGGAGTGACCTTGCTGCACTTCTCACTTTGGAGATGGCCACATAGATGAAACCAAAAGTACTGAAGTTGGGGAAAAATCTGATCAAGCACTCATCACTAAGATTAGGCCAATACAAGTCTTTAATATGATTAAATAGTGCATAACAGCATGTAAGTGTCTTTACAAATACTGTCAAGGTTTCTCTTCAGACAATACCACTCCTGCAAAATAAAAATATTTTATGGGAACCTGTCAATTTTGGTGTTTTCTTTCATGGAAAACATTTTGTATTACATTAGTGAACAAGCCTCTTCAGGCACTGCTGAAAACTTTCAATGCCTAAGTTTCTGAATCAAAATTTCTTAGAATTTCTATTCCATTAAACCTTCAATGAAAAGGAATTAATGGCTTGAGATCCAAATGGAGTAGATGGCCTGTTAGACAGCAGCAATGAAGACCCCAGCTATGCAGAAAAGGCACAAAAGTGTCAGAGAAGGAAAACAGATCCAGGAAGAAGGATGTGTAAAAGATCATCTCCTTTTCCCCTGGACAAAAATCTCACCTCTCACCCTGAAGGGATCAGCAGGGTTGGATGCAGAATCTGCTTCATATCTCAGTTGTTTGAGTCACTTAAACTGTTGGATGGGGGCCATTAGAGCTAGGTAAGCTAGTATGGGCATGAGGCCTCTTAACTAGTTATTATTTTCCACTCTCTGTTTTGCTGTAAACCCTAACAGTCTTTTTCCGTATGTACTTCTCTGGAGCCACAGATAGCTACTTCAGAAACAATTGCCATTGTCTCTGTAGTTTGCATTGCCTGTGCCCTTGATAATACCATCATCACCTCTCCAACTTGTGTCCTGAGCAGGAGGGCCCCTTCTTATTATGCCTTCATTCTGGGTACACTTCAACCTTGCTTACAGCTGGCACACAGTGAAATGATGCACTTCTCACCAGATGGAGAATGCTGCCTTGCTTTCATGGATTACTTAATATTTTATTTCCCTTTCCTTTTCCTGTTCCCTTTCATCTCCTTTTTTCTTTTCCTTCCTCCCTTCCCTTTCTTTCTTGATTCTGTTCACCTGTAGAGGAGGTGCAGGAGCCAACAGCCTAAATTTTTGTTTCTTGTGTCATCTGTCAGTTTACAGAGGTCCTTTCGGCCTTTCTAATCCTCTCTTCTACAGAGTGCAGTGTGGCTGTGGCTGTGACTGAGAGTCATTACATGCTGTGGTGGTTTTGTTCGGTTTGGGATTTTTTGTTGGTTGGGTTTTTTGTGGTGTAGTTTGTTTGGGGTTTTTTTTGTTTGGTTGGTTTTTTTACTCTCTTTTTTCCCCCAGATCTTTCCAGTAGCTTGGTTTACTGCCATTTATTTACCTGAGACTTGTCTGGGTACCGTGGGGCAAGTGTTGTGTAGCTGCACTCACAGGTATACCAGAATGGCAGATGTGTGTAGTTTGATCCTGTGGCAGATGTCTACACAGATAAAATGTGTTGATCTGTAGGCAGCCAGGCCCAGCTCCATCAGCTTTTTGTGTAGCATCCAGTATGCTGCTGATGGGTTTGACTCTTAGCCTTGCAGGACACCAATAACTATTCCTGCACTTGGGTTCTTGCATATTTTGGGCTCTCACTTACTTTGGACTCTTGGCTAGGGCAGATGTTATTTTGAACTACATGATTCACATCTTGTAGGTGAACATTTCCACATGTAGCTGCTGGTGCTGTTTGATCTTCTCTGGATGGGAGAAAACTTAGTTTGTTTTGAGATTCATGACTGTTTATTCTAGGACTCATGCAGGCTGGAGATGTCAGTGCTACAGGCATCTCTTGCATTCTTTCTTGCTCCTCTTCTGGGTCACTTCATCCCAGAGAGGACTGCTTGCCTTGTAGACACAGCTATTCTGAAGCCATTGCTTCTATCTGCAGAGTAGTTTTCCTGGTCTTAAGCTCCTGCCAGTTGGAAGTGGGAGAGGTAAGTGGGCCCTGGCTTTGCTGAATTAGATTTGAATGTGTATGCTAGGTGCCAGTATTAGTAAGCACTGCTGCTGCAGAAGATATAGATTAAGGAACAGAATTTACTCACTGTGTTCTTAAATAAGCACACCAAACATATCTACTTCATTGCCTTAGATCTGTTTGTGTTAGCTAAGGGCAATACCCCAAACCTGATAATAGCACTAGTGCAACGGAATAGAAAACATGGGTATCTCTCTGTTCCTAGGAAATATCAGAATTGTTTGCTGTGTTGTCAGCATGTTAAGGTTATCATTGGTCAGGTTAGGTTTTTTTCCCCCCCTCATTGGATTAAGAGAGTGTTCAGTAAGTGGAAGTCATACTAATCCAGAGGCACCTTCTGAAGAAAAAAAGTTACTTAGGTATCTTAGTTACTCTTCTAGCCAGGAGATGGGATAGGTCATGTATGGCCAAGCTGGCTTTGGTTTGCTCGTTGTTATCCCTGTATTTCTAGCTGAGACATTCCAGTAGTAACTGGCTCTCACAGGGTGCTTGGTGGATGATGGGTGGCTATGCTAGCTGTGAGGAACCAGCCTTCAGGGCTCAATGTGATGGATTCAACCTCTAGGGAATGCATATCAAACTGCTGTGCTATTCAGCTGCATACCTAACACAGAGGCAAAATAAAGCCCTGCTTCAGGCACAATTCTTTCTAATGATACTTATCTCTCCCCTGCTCATCCCTGGAATTACACTGTACTGTGATTTTTATTTTTCTTCTTTAAATACAGAAAATCCATTAGAATTGAAGCTTTCACATGGTCAGAAACAGAACACATGCCAGGAGTGGTACCTCCAGTATAGTTTTACTTTTAGTCATCTTGAGTTACACAGAGCGAATGCCACAGTCAGTGACTCTGCAACATTACAACCTGCACTTAATCGTAATAAGGAGGGAGAGGCTGTGGCTAACAGGTTGTTTTTCATCTCATTTCATTCCTAAACAAGCTGATAACCAGTTTTGAATCATGTTTGGAAGAGAACTCAGTGCTTTTGTCAGGCCCAACATTGTTTACAGGAACATTTTGGTTTCCCCCAGAGGAGATAGTGACCCACAGATACTGAAGTTACTCAGAATCCAGATCCAAACCATGCTATCTCATTTTTATTTCAGATTTATAACTCAGATCAGGATTGTCAAAAAGATTCATTTAGTTTATGTACAGTTCAGATAGGCTTTGGAAGAATACTGACTGATTTCTCAGTGTGTCCTTGCTGTGGGTGGGTTTTGTATAGCTTCATGCAGAAAGAGCCTGAAGGTTTCTGTTTGGCACTATGGCTTGGCCACTTGAATCCAGAATTCCCAGGCAGCCTGTGAAGGAGAGTTTTCTCAAATTTTTATTTCTTTATTGTCTCCAAAGCCTGTGTCCTACTGGGACACTACACTTTTATTTGTCTTTTGTTCCAAAGATGGAGTATTCTGGCATCCTTCCAGTTTCAAAAATACAAGTCTCCTAGAGAACCTGCTGCACAGGGTGATAAACCACAATCTGATTTTACCTTCCTACCTTTCAGATGCTGTCCCACACACTTCTCAGTCCTGGCATACCTCTCAGTTATGGCCAAATTGAGCTATGACAGGTAGCACTTCACTCGACAAAATTCCCAGCGATTAAGGGTAGAAAGTGTGTTTGTCACATCTGAAAGGGCCATGGAAAAGAGCAGTTAGAAAAGGAGGAGAGGGATTGGGCAGCTAGTAAACTAGTGTCCCCTTGTGCCTGTATGTTGTGTGCTTTGGCCAGTGTCCTCCTGCATGTCCTTAGGGAATGCCTGAGTGAAGCAGGAGAGTGTTTCAGAAAGATCTTTAAGTCGTTGTTTGTTAAATTCCTCCTCTCGGGATGGCTTTGCTTTTATGACCTGCCCTTTCTGTGGCTGTCATGTGTACGTAGAAGGTGTGTTGAGAAGATGAAATGTCGATACTAACACCCTTGCACACTTCGCTTTCATGCTTCTCCTGAGCCTAGACTCCGTCGTGGAGCAGGTTGAGAAGTAATGAGACGCAGGTATGGGTGGAGAAAGGAGCAGTGAGCAGGGTCTCTGGGAGAGTGAATGTAGGTGAGGCAGGTGCGGCAGCTCTGTGGGGAGGAGTATGGAGGTAGAGGAATCAGCTGTTAAGGCAAACCTGTGGTGCTCAGGAGAGGATCACTGTGCGATGGGTAGTTAGCAGCCTTGCAGGTAGAAGAGAAGGGGGTGGGTATGCGGGTAGGTACTGGCAGATGGGTGGGGAGCATTTTAGAAGGAGAAGGTGAGTGACAAAGAGGCGGACAAGCAGGGATGCAGGGAGGGCTGAAGATCCTGGGCTGAGGGAGCGAGCCCAGGCGGGTGCGTGGCGGAGGAAGTGGGTCGGGGTAAGGTGAGGACGAGAGGGTGCGCGGAGGGCAGGGGATGTTTAGGAGGGGAAGTGGGCAGAAGGCCGGGCAGGGTTAGGCNAGGGGCCGCGGTTCCCGGCAGGGTGGCGGGGGGCGGGAGAGAGTCGGCTCCGATAAAGAGCCGGGCGCCATCCGGCGCGGGCAGAGAGAAGTGGCTCTGGTAGCGATGGGGATGCTCAGTCTGCCGGGCTTCCTCTCCTGTGGGAAGAAGAAGGTGAGGATGTCGGGGGGTGGCTGGCTAAGGGCACCTGGACAGACGGGATATGGGGGCATCTGAGTAGGTACGAAAGCACCTGGACAGGTGTGGGAAAACACAAGCAGAGGTGGGTGCATCTCAGCTGGTAGGGTGTGGAGGTAGGATGCAGACACTTGGGCAGCTATGGACAAAATGGCTAGGTGAGGTACTTTGCATCCGGGCAGGTATGAAATTATCTAGACAGGTGAGGTCCAGACAGCTGGGAATATGAGAGTGGTGGGGTAGGTACAGAAGGATGAGTACCCGGGCAGGTCTGAACAGGTATGGGGGCATCTGGGCATGCACCGAGGCAGAGTAGGAGGGTCCGCTGGAGATGTCTGCCACAAGGAACTGACAGCACAGAGAACAAAGGTAGGTGAGGGGCAAAATTGGCCATGAAGGTTGTTTGGGCTCTCTGGTGGGACCGTCTCTCGCAGGTCCGTGCTATCCTGCTAGGGATCACCTGGACTGGCAGCCCACCAGGGTCTGCCCAACCTGTCTAGCTTCCCTGCCCAGCGATGCCAAGGAGAAATGAGGATATGACTGCCCTGCTCACCAAAGGGGCAATCCTGAGCCCTCCTTCTTCTTCTCTTCAAAGGAGTTCAATTTGTCAAATGAAAAAGATGGCCACACCAGTGGCAGTGATGAGAACTCGGAGCGTGGCAACTGGTCAAACAAAGGCGACTACCTGCTCTCCATGGTGGGCTACGCTGTGGGTTTGGGCAACGTCTGGCGGTTTCCATACCTCACCTACCAGAACGGCGGAGGTACCTGTATTGAATGGCAGTGTTGGGTGGGCACATCTTGTTATGCCCAAGAGACAGGAGGGCCAGCTCTGAGGCTGAGCAAGTTTTGCAAAAGCTAGATGAGAGCATCACCCTGGGAAGTGGGATAGTGCCCGGTGATGGGAAGAGGAGGAGGAGAAAGAGCTGTGCTTTTTGGGTAGCAGCTGAGGAGGGAAATAGCACTTAGTTTTAATTGCCAACTTCTGCCTAAGAATTCCAGAACTCTTCTGATTTACTCCTGACCAACATGCACCTTTTTATTAATGTGCCAATATCCTCTTCCTACCTAAATGGCTGTTCTCCCTCCCCAGTGCCTTACCTCTCTGGTATGTTTATAGAGAGCAGTTGAATCCCCTCTGCACCTTCATTTTACCAGGCAAACAAGCTAAGCTGGAATAATTATCCAAGCTCAATAATCATCCTCATCAGATACCTGAGAAGAGTGAGGCAGAGAGTGCTTCTACTTGCTTACACAATGATCTAGTGGCAAAGCCAAATGGAGGCAGTGGCTTCCCTGGCTGCTAATTCAGAGCTTTAGCTACTTGCCATGCAACCATTGGTAATTAAAGAGAACATAAATGCCAAGTAACTGCACATGACTTAATTTTATATGTACTTATTTGCTCTGCCTGACCTTTGTTGCAAGTCAAATTCTGGACTGTAAATGCAGCAAAGCTCACACAGTTACATGTAGAAACAAGGTGGCATTTTTGGTACAGAAGTTTTACTGGAGTGAGCTTGGTTGGTTTGTGTTACTTAGAGTTTTGTTGAAGATAATTGTGAAAACAAATTGATTTGTGACATCGCCCCTAATAGATGTTTCTTATTTGCCACAGCAGAAAGCTTTGCATTTAAAGCATATTTGTGCTTCTGCCTGTATTGTGCTCTGTGCTCCTTGCCCATGATTGATAAAAACAACTGTTACATCCTTGTTTCGAAACACAGAAGTAATCCAGTTAATTCTGGGGATCTATTTACTTCCTTGAATTACAGCAGGTATTTGCAGTTTCTGGCAGAACTGGGTCTTTGCTTTAATTTCACTGAGAGTGAAGGAGAGAGATTTATGCAAGAATATTGGGTTGTGTTTAGGAAACCTGTGTTCTCATTTTCTGTGTCTTCTGTACGTGCACAAAGAAGTGCCCATCCCTTTCATGGAACAGAACTGTCATTGATATCAGGTTAATGTGCTCTTTAACTGGCCTTGAACAAGAGCCGTGCTGAGATACTGTATGACACAGGAGCCAGCCAACAATAGAAAATAATGTGTGTGCTTTTAACATCCAGTAGCTACTCTAACAGGGCAGTTGCAAATCACAGCTAAGTACATGAAGAAATGGTTCTGTTCCTTTTTAAATTAAAAGTTGCAAGATAACTAGAAAGGAGGCAAAGCCAATGGTAAGCAGTGTTCCTGCTTGTATGAGAGCAGTATGTCTTTGACAGTTTTCATAAAATCCTTTCAAGTCTATAAGAGAAGCCATCCCATATGAATCACCAGTTCTCCTGGTAATCTGGGTCTCTTTGTCTCAGGTACTGTTTAGTCTTACACGTGACAGGATTTACAAACTAATCTCCCCATTCTGCAAAAGCAAAAAAAGCTCACTGTAGAATATTTGAGGTGGAGGAAAAAGGAGTATAAAATATGGGAGAACTGTGGTGAATACTGAAAGATTAATTGTTTCCTCTGTGTGTGTGTTTGTGGCTTCTTTCCCTCTCTCCCTTCAGGTGCTTTTCTAATCCCATACACCCTGATGCTGGCATTAGCTGGCTTGCCCTTGTTTTTCATGGAATGTTCCCTCGGGCAGTTTGCCAGTCTAGGGCCAATTTCCATCTGGAGAATATTACCATTGTTTCAAGGTTGGTATTGTTATGGTTCCTTAAATATTTTATTCTAATTAACAGATGTGAAATAATTATTTCTTCGTAAAGTTTCTAATTCTGAGAAGCTGGTTCCTGTATGGAAAATATTCCCAGTGTTACAAAGTCAGTATTATGTTCCCAGATAGATCTTCCTTATTATTCAGTCCGTAGACAGATGTGGACTGGTAGTCTGCAGGCTGCGTTGGGAGCCATCTGCTGGTGTGATAAAACAGGCAAGGCTCTGGTTTCATGAGGTGAGGTGCCTCTTGTGATAAGTAAAATAGTGGTACTTTCCCTATCTCTGTGAGGGTTTGAATTTCACAGGAAGATTTGTGTTTGGAAACAACTAACCATGTGTTTTGCTCACTCCTATCCACCCAGGTCCTGTACTGATGGGTGTAGAGGACTGTGTGGTTGGTCTTGTTTGTATTCTTTATCTAACAGATGAAATAGTGTAGGAACAAGGAGGTTTCTTTCTAATGCACTAACAATCTTACTTGCCACCTTCTACAGAAACAAAAGGGATTACAGTCTGGCTGCTTGCCTCAATGCTTACTCTTTTGGCAAGTCTCCATTCTGTGGCATAAGCAACATTTCACAAGAGCAGCATATTAAACTTTAAATCAAAAGTCTATAGACAAAGCAAACCTTTCATGTGTCTGTGAAGATGTAAACTTAAATATAGTCTCTAAGACGATTGGGATAGTTTGGCAGACTTTCCCAAACTTGCAAAAAAAATAATTAATTTTTAAGTTCACTGAAGTGAGAATAGCAGTGTAATTGGAACAGATTTGCTGTTCTGTGTTGTTTCTTATTTATTGCAAAAATAGTCATTACATTAGGATCTTTAAAATGGCTCAGTCAATCCTGGTATAGTTTATTTTATTTTACTAAGAAATCAAAGCATCCAGTGAACTGGGAGAGAACAGAATATTGAACTTCTTTAGACTTTGACTTAAAAACTAGTTCAATTTTTCTGTGGGCTTGATTCAAACTCTATGCCAAAACTACATTTGAGGTGGTCAGTTTGGACAATAGCCCTTTTCTCTCTTCGATTTCTGTAAAAACTACATAAAAACAAAGAAAAAACAACCTCAACTTCTTTCCAAGTAACATTCTAAAAGTCAAGTGAAGGCCATTTTTAACTTCTTTCTATTTTTTTTCCAGGAGTGGGTGTCACAATGGTCATCATCTCCACGTTTGTGGCGATCTACTACAACGTTATTATTGCTTATGCACTCTACTACTTATTTGCCTCCTTTCAAAAAGTGCTACCATGGTCGGACTGCTTTTCCTGGGCAGATGAGTTCTGCAGCAAAACACGGTTAGGTACCGTACTTAACAGAGCTTCTTCCCACTGTTTTGGATAATTGTACTCTGTACTGTTTCCTGGGAGAAATTACAGGAGCAAGACAGCTACCCATGGCTTGAGAAGTCCTTCCTGGAGTTCTGTCTCTGAACAAATGGGAGTAAAGCTTGTCTGCTTCTCTGCCACGAGTTCTGGGTACTTAGGAAATCTACCAAGAGCTGGGCTGAAAACTGCTTGTTGGACTCTTTCTTCTCCTTCAATATCTAAGGTTTCTTCTGGTACATACAGTCTCTGGAAATAGCGCATTCCTATTTCATCAGGCTTCATGGCAAAGCAAATACCTTCCTTACCTGAAGCAAAAATATTGTCACAGCCTTTTTGTGGGGTTCTTTCATTGCCTCTTACCTCCCCTCTGGCTATGGTAATCCTGAGCAGAAGTGAGGCACTGCTTTCACACTGTAGCAGCTCTTTAGAACATAACACTAGTGTTGATATTTGGTAGCAGATGTACAAGCAAACACTTGTTATCTTACCAATTTCCATATCAGACCAGTTTAAGGCAAAAGATGAAGTTAATGAGGTAGTTAGTAGTTAGTAGCTGGAAATGTTGCCATGTAACCTCTGAGATTATTAGAATAACAGGGAAAGAATCATGGTGGATTATCTTATTTAAATTGTTGATGTAATTGTAATTCTCTTAACCTGATGCCTGAAAATTTCTTCTAAGATTCATAGACTTCTTAAGATAAAATTCAGATGTTTTATTTAACAAAAGGTTGACGCTTGCTTATGGGCTAAAACCCAAGTATTTTAGCTGAAAATTTGTAAGTGTTGAAGAAATAAAAAACTGAACCGAAGAAGCTGTCCTGAAATAAGCTTCAACAAGGCTTTTGCAGAAAAATGTGATGTAGTGNAAACAACCCCCAAAAAATGAACAGCCTTCACACCCCTCTAAGGAAAATGGTTAAAAATAAACCATATAGAAAACAGTAAGCCCTGTGCCATAATAAGGTGAAGTTGCTAGAGGATGATCCATGTGTAACCTTGGTTTGGGACAACAGTTTTCACAGAGTAACCAAGGCTACAATCTTAACTATCCTCAGTTCCAATTCTTGCAAGTATTCTTGACAAAAGGTGAAAGGTGAAACTGAGCACACCAGATTCTTGATGTTTTGATTTCCAGTCCAAGTAGAAAAGTTACAGGTGTAAGTGATAGTTCAAGTTTGTTTCTAAATATTGTTTGTAGGCAAACTGAAGCTGTAACTCTTTAGAAAACATATTTGCTTGAATAGTCTGATCTTTAAATAGTCACCACTGTGTTAACAATCCCTTTTTCTTGTTTGCTTGCAGTAAGCAGCTGCAATGCAACCTTAGATGGAGAAATCATTCATGCGAACTACTCCTTCATCACAAGCAACAATCTCACGTGTATCAATGGCACCATAAATTACAAAGCAGTGCAATTTCCCAGTGAGCAATACTGGAAGTAAGTAAATATTTTAAAGAAATTGCTAAAAATCTATTTATTATGCATTGTGGTATTGAATGTGCCTTCTATTTTTGTCTTATCTTCCTGTCCAGAAACAATCTAGTTAAGGTGGGTGGGCATGCAAATCTATGTGGAGGGGACCTCAAATTTAGTTGGTGAGTCTGGGTCCTTAAAATAAAATAAAATGGAGAAGCCAATGAGTCTATCTGTAGCAAACTGAAAAATACTTCAGCTTAAAGAAGTCCTCTTCTCTGGAGTCCTGGTAGGGACTACTTAGCATCTATATGTATAGCATATACCTTCTATCAGGAATTCCCATGAAAAATATATTCACCTTATTCTGAATTAGAGCATGTTGTGAAATTGCCATTTCTTTAACCACGTGATTTCAATTTACCTAATATTCCCTGACTTCCTGAGTACTGATTCCTCTTATAGGCTCTTCTCTTGTATCAGAATGTCAGGGGTTAACAGAAACTGCTGAAGTAGGCCTGGTGGGAGATGAGTGGTGAGCTGAGGTCTGGTAGACTTTAAAAGAAGGGGGAAAATGCAGTTATATATTCAGTTTTTCAATGCAAATCATGCAGTTCTAACTGCATGCTCATGGAAGCTGCTGCAGGATCTTGTAATATCTGTAGAAACCAGCTCTCTTTCCTTCAAGAAGTGACTGAGGAGGAATGTGTGCTGCTGTTGCCCTCTTCTCATTGTACTGTTTTGTGCTTTCAGTAAAGTGGCTCTTCAGCGCTCAAGTGGTTTGGATGAGACTGGTAACATTGTGTGGTACCTAGCTCTTTGCCTCCTCCTGTCCTGGATAATTGTTGGAGCTGTGCTGTTTAAAGGAATAAAATCTTCTGGAAAGGTAAGGAAGTAATTAATTTAGGAAGAGCAGGTGGCAGACTTTTGGCCTGATCCTGCCCTTCCAATGTCAATTGGACTCAGTAAAGGTTATCACAAGGCAGGATGCAGCCCTAACCCACCACACTCTGCTGGACTCAGCATTAGACTTTCTGGTGCTTGTCTTCAGAACTGTTACATAAAATATGAGTAATGTGCTGATTACACAGCAATTACTTAACACTTGGACCTCTTAGCTCCACCAGGACTGTCACGTATTTGGGGATCTTGCTGTCACACTGTTGATTCCATCTGACTTTTGGCAGTCACTTGACCTGTTATGATGGACATGTGCATGGCACTGCACATGTCTGCACACATCCTGGTAACACCCAGTAATTATTTGTACCTCCAGACTAGCTGAGATGTTTGGACAACACAGGTCAAGTCCAGCAAACAGATGTGCATGTGCAGGTTCCTGCCAGATTGTGAAATGTGGTTTGTAACTAAGATTTCAAGCTGCTTTTAGGGACTGGGTCCACAGGTGCTTATTTTCAGACTCTGGTTCTGTTGAGCTCCTATTTCCGTGTGCTGGAGCACAGCAGCCTGGAGTTTTCCTTGGGCTACACTGGCTTCTCTCCAGACTTCAGACAGGCTGAATTTCATTATTCCCTGCCTGAGGCCCTTTTTCTGGTTTAATTTCTTCCTTCCCATACTCCTTTCTTACCTCCACACTGCATCTCCATTGCTTATTTCATCAGCCTTTGTTGCCTTCATTCTTCCTCTCACCCTTTCTGCACTGATTATTTTTTTTCTTTTTTCTTTCTCCTCCTTTTGATTCCTTCTGTTATTGTGCCTTTCCATGGGTCCTCACTGCCTGTGTTCCTTTCCACAGTCTGATGTCTCATTTATTCTGCTTTCTCTTTGGAGCTTTCTGCCCTCCGTCTCAGCACTTCAGGGTGGAGTATCTCTGCTTTCCCAGCCACAGTTGTTCTGCTGCATGGCTCCTCTTAAATTCCCATTCTTTGGGTTCCTGGCAATTGGTTTTTCCTGCACTTCTGTTCTGACACGAAGGTAAGCCTTTCTGAGAAGTAAGGTAAGACTCAGAAGAATTCAGCTGGGCAGGAACTAGGCAAAGATGAAGAGTGGAGAGAATTGACTAGTGTGGGCAAATATGAAGGAGGTCTTCAGAAATGGCAGACTCACCATATGATGGTGTCAACCAGCAGTACTGCGTCAATTATCTACCTGCGTAACACTGTAACCAAGACTTGAGAAACAAAAGTATTGTTGAATGTAGCCTATGTGACAAGAGCACTGCTTAGCCCTACTTCTGGCCTGAATCCCATCACAGTAGAAATGGTTTAGAGAAACAACAAAAAAGATACATGTCTGAGACAAACTAAAAGTCCTAGCAAAGAGACCTCTGGATTAGGTGAGTCCGGGGCTTGCTACAGGAGTAAATCATGTCAAAAAACACATTTCTGAAACTGATCAAGTGCTATCTGAAGTGCATAGGTGCCTTGGGCCTTCTGATTCTGCTGGAATGCAGCTCCAGAACTGGCTAAGCCAGATGGTTTAGTGCTTGGTGTGCATTCACTTCCCTGGCTGCCTACTTTGTGTTTGTACCAGCAGACCATATCCTACAGCTTGGCCCTTCCTCCTGCATGGAGGTCTGTGTACCCTCTTACCTCTAACGTGTGTTCTTGTCCTTCTTTCTGCAGGTTGTCTACTTTACCGCCCTCTTCCCATATGTCATCTTGCTCATCTTGCTGGTGCGAGGTGCCACCCTGGAAGGTGCTCTGGATGGCATCGAATACTACATTGGGAGACAATCCAACATCACCAAGCTAATGGAGGCAGAGGTGAGTGGTAGTGTCAGCCCTGGAAGTGTGACACGCTCCTGTGGTTCTATGGGCTTGTCACTTAGACCAACTTATTTTTCATCCAGTCAGGTGTTTCTTCATGTCCTGGCCTGCATTTTGTATCTGCAGATGGGTTCTGGTTTTCTGTTTTTCCAGCTCTACTGGGAGTCTAAGCCCCTCTTCTAGCTACTCTAAATTTAACCTACCCTCTCCCCCCTATTTAACACACCAGAGAGTGGTGACAATTATGATATTGCCTCTGAGCAGCAATCAAGGGACATGCTGGAGCTTCATCTTAGTAAGACCTGCTGAGAAAGTACTTGCTGTGGAATCAAGCATTGGTCTTACACATGTCCCATTTGCTTTGGTTACTGGTAATTTCAAGGGATCCCTGAAATTCAGGCTTGGAAAATTAGGTGTACTGGGAAGGGCACCTTGTGCAAAGGAAGCCTAGATTTTTTTTGTTTTGTCTTATGCCAACATTAGTTATGTTTTACCAAGAGCAAATAGTCTGTGTGGTATTTATTTGTGGTATTTTATGTGAGCATTTGATACTGAGCGGCTGCAGCAGAGACAGAAGTGATTTGTCTGGGTCATAGTGTGAAGAGCACAAGTTGGGGAACACATGGAAGTTCTAAGTTCTCACTTATGCAACTCTGTCTTGTTTTTCCTTATTTGTTGGCACTGTGAAAAGATTGAGATGTCAACAACCCACCTACGTGAACGAATTGAATCTCTTCTTTAGAGTTATCTGCATAAGATTTAAGTATTTGTTAACATCATCAGGATGTGACCTTTGGAGGTCATAGATGAGTTTGTTTGTGCTGAAGACTGCAAGGTCACTAGCATGCTGTATCCCACCTACTCTAAAACCTGTATGCTAAATGTAGAAAATTCCTAGACCGTCAACAGAAGGCAGACTGAAATGTTTACGATATGAATAGTAAACAATACATTAATTTTCTTATGCTTATTTCTATAGGTTTGGAAAGATGCAGCCACCCAGATATTCTACTCCCTGTCTGTGGCATGGGGTGGGCTTGTTGCTTTGTCTTCATACAATAAGTTCCACAACAACTGCTACTCGGATGCTATTTTGGTTTGTGTAACCAACTGCGCCACCAGCGTATTTGCTGGGTTTGCAATATTCTCCATCTTGGGACATATGGCGTTTGTGTCTGAGAGACCCGTCTCAGAGGTTGTGGATTCAGGTAGGATGATTGTGATGCTGTGGGTATCAGGATTTGCTTTGACCAAGGCATGAAAATAACCTCCTTCCTTCCACTATTTTCCAGGATTTGATCTAGCATTTGTAGCTTACCCAGAGGCTCTCTCCAGGTTACCAGTTTCTCCTCTATGGTCCTTCTTGTTTTTCTTCATGCTCCTGCTCTTGGGCCTTGACTCTCAATTTGCCAGCATAGGTGAGTGGGATTTTAAGTAAACCATGGCTTTTCAAATGAACATTACCTTTCTTAATTGTGCTGCTCAAACCCCACACTTCTTCCTTTGCAGAAACACTTACAACCACCATACAAGATATATATCCTCAAGCAATGAAAAAGTTAAGAATCCCCATGACCCTGGGAGTGTGCATATTACTCTTCTTTCTCGGTCTTATCTGTGTTACTCAGGTAAGACATTAAATTCTTTTTTGGCTGTGGATTTACTTATGCTGTAAGTGATTAAACTCTAGTCAAAATATCCTTTCCCACTGCTCTTGTTTGCATGGATTGATCTGAGAGACTTGATTCTACCATTGTGCTTGGACATGCAAATAAGAAATTCCCAGAGGGAAGCTTTGTACAAACTAAGGTTTTCTGAGTATTGAACTGAGATGTGCTTTAAAATAGAAAGCCTGTAGAGAGCCTGTGAACCATCAGCCTTGTGTATTGCTCCTCAGTTCAGGAGGTTATTTATGTAATCTCAAGCATATGCATAGTGTGTTTGCAGCACCGTGGGTGCTACTAATTAGGTGATAACTAGTATAGACTGTTTTATCTACTGTTGCTGTAGGTTAGTATTGAAACTTTGGCATCAGCTTTGATACTTTAAGTTCCAAATTTAAATCTTGCTCTCAGCTTTTCATATATATTCTGCATATTCATAGATCTCATTGGTAGTATACAGATCTACAGTATTTTATCAGATGTGCTTTTATTTGCATAAAGACATCACTGGAACTGGGTACATTTTTACCTCTTTTTGTTCTACAGGCAGGAATTTACTGGGTTAACCTAATAGATCACTTTTGTGCTGGATGGGGAATCCTTATTGCAGCTGTCCTGGAGATAATGGGCATCGTCTACATTTATGGTAAATTTCTAGCATAGAAAAATCCACGATTTGACTATGCAATCCCAGGCACACTGTGTAGTGTGATTGCCACAGTAGGGAACTTTCAGTTTAACTGTCTGAAAAGCTTTAAGAGTTACCACCAAACTGGAGAAACTGATTTTAACCACTGCCTACTTTCTATCCCTTTTGAGTAACCACACTTGTAAGGGAGTCGCCTACTTCACAATGCACCCTACAATTGTCTTTCAATAGGAGGAAACCGGTTCATTGAAGACATTGAAATGATGATTGGAAAGAAGAGCTGTTTATTCTGGCTGTGGTGGAGAATATGCTGGTTTTTCATTACTCCTGTGCTTTTAATGGTGAGTGTAAATAACTGGGCCGTATGAGTGTGACAGAACTTATTAATTGGATATTGAAGAGGTTTCCCCATGAAGATTCAATGCTGAATGCCTGAGCCCTATATACAGAGTCAGCGTATGGCTGTGCCAGTAAAGCAAACTATGTGCTATCTGTGCTTTCAGATATATTCTGCTTCTCCTTGGGTCCTCTCCAGGAGAGTCTGGATCTTCAAAGCTGTTGCTAGTGAGCTGGGTCTACGCTCCAAGAAGTAACATTGAGCAACCAGATTGTCCATTTTAGGAGATGGATTAGCATTTTTTCAGACTATGAGAAAATGTTATGAAAACCTAGATTTTTCTTTTGGGATGTCCAACTGTTCCCCTCTCTGAGACCTTTTATGTCCTGTGATATGTCTAAGATTTTCATTACTCCTGTCCTTCTGATTGTGAGTGGTGATGTCTGATATATCTCACTATGAGAAAATTCATTAACATCCCAAATCCAGGAGCAATGGCAAGTCACTCTGGCCAGCACATTACTTTTAGTCTGTCCAGACTACGGTTTAGAAAATGCTGCTTAAAAATATCTTATTTCTGCAACAATATTTGCCAACAGTTAATCTTAGTTTCTTTCTCCTATTCCTGTAAATAAAGGAACATGGGAACATATAAAACACAGAGAGAAACTTACAAGGCTCATCCAGCAACACATATATTCTGTCATGAAATTTTAACAGAACCCAGAGATCAAGTTCTGTTACTTTTTCATAGATGAATTTAAAGTGTTAAGATGCAAATCAGTGTTGTTTTTCAATCCTGTCCTTCAGTCTTTCTGCTTGGCCATGACTGAACACCAAATCCTGCACAACTGTTCTGACCTTCAGAAAACAAAAGGGAACTGTGCAGAATTGTAAATAGGCCTTTTTTCAAGCCAACTTGGAAATATAGTTACCTGTACAACTGATTTTCTCTCTTAATCTTTTTTTTTGCCTTTCTTTATAGGCAATTTTGGTCTGGTCTTTGGTCACGTTTTCACCTCCCAGTTATGGCTCAGTGCCATATCCAGCCTGGGGAACTGCTGTTGGCTGGTGCATGATTATCTTCTGTGTCATCTGGATTCCCATCGTTGCTATTCTAAAAATAGTTAAAGCTGAAGGAAACCTTTGGCAGGTAAGGGCACAAAAAAGGTGTCTGAGCCTTAGATCTTGCTTTCCTTGGCATTATCAGGAAAGCTTGTGCTTTCTTCAACACAGGTTTGGTACCTTGAGTTGTTTGTTAATTGGATTCTTAGAACAAAACACATCTCTGGTATTTGCAGTAGAGGCAAATTTATCCTACTGTGTTCTGATAAGAAGATAAAGTTAATTCTCTAGGCATGCACCCATGTATTCAACAGTGATTTTCATGGTTTCTCTTATTTCGGCTGCTTTAAATTCTCTGAAGAATTTGTATCAGTTTCTGTCCCCATGTTTTCTGAGTTTTACCTCCCACTCCTCACAGAAACAAGCCAGTGCAAGGTCTGAGGTATGCTGCTCTTGTCAGGCTTTGCCAACGAGTCTTATTAGTCACAGCTTTCTCTGCTTGTTTGTCTTCAGTGTCCAGACTCCACTGAACCCAAAGACATTTGGAATGATTAAAAATACTCTGGCAATTTGCTTGCCATTGGAGTTGCAGGGCATGTCTGGAGTTACACAGTTTACTGAACTTTAACAATAGTCTGGACTAAGGTAAGACATTAAATGCCTCTTGTTTTTGCTTTTCAGCGCATTGTCAGTTGCTGCAGGCCTGCTGCAAACTGGGGTCCCTACCTGGAATGTAACCGAGGAGAAAGATACAGCCATGTTGTGGATCCCAAAAAGGAAAAGGAGCACGAGATTCCTACTGTGTCTGGCTTTGTATACACTCAAAAATGAGATGGACTTTTGGATGGCAAATTTTTAACATTTGTGTTGTTTTTTGGTTTGTTTTGGTTTTTTCTTTAACTATTAGAAAGTGACAATGCAAAACGACAATAACAAAAAGGAAATTAACCCTCTGCTTTCAAAACCCAGCCCCCAAATGAAAGTGAGCCATATTATTTATTTTTAGTGCTTTATACTTGGGGAGGAGCAGATAAATTAGACACAGATCTCCCTGGATATACATGTTGAGAGGGCAGGAAAAGGGACTGCAGTCTCCTCAGGCTGATGGACTGGGCATACTTAAAACCATCTAACCAATATCTAGCTGGACCTGCAGATACGGATGTGCAAGAGAACAAAGACACGTTCTCGTGTTCCTCAGCTACAGGAATTTTGAACCAAAGGTGCTGTGCTTGTATGTCCCAATGTTCTATGGGCAGTTACTATCTTCTGTTGTGCTTGGCCATCCACAGTGCTGTGCAGTTGGTAGAAAGGTGGATGGGTGTGCTGCTGTCTGCCACTGTAGCTCAGGGAACAGGAAAAATTTTTCTCTGCCTAAGCCTTGCTCAGTGCTATGAGGCTGTTCAGGATTTTATGCTGACTGAAGTATGCATGTGTGTTTTGTGCATCCAAAAAACTGCCATCCCAGGAAATAAGGCCTTAACACAGTGAAAAGCAGGCTTCTTTCTATTTCTGAAAGAGCTATCTCTTGTGTAATGCCCCATGCTCAACACTCATCCAGCTATAATTTGAAAATCCTATGTTACCATGTCCTATCATTAGACTCTGCTCTTTGTAATAGCCACCATTGATTTCTGGTGCATCTGCCCTCCCTACACTCAAGAAGGCTTTACCTATCAGTTGGTTCTCTGCATCTTTCACTCAGGCTTGGGTTTTCCATTCCAAAGGAGACCCAAAATGCTTTTTAAATATTCAAACAGTGTTATCAGTTGTTGTAGAGCCAAAAGAAGCAGAACTTTACCCCAAGTGAAGGTTAGAACTGCCTTGTAGTGCTGTTACTCCAAAATTTGCAGAAATGATGAGATCATTGAAAAGTTTGGAAATTTTATGATGTGTTTGTGAACAGACTTGTGCCTCTACCTGGGCAGGAGAGGGTTAGGTTAAGGGAAACTGACTTCACTTGTAATACAAGTGAATTCCTGTTAAAGGAAAAAAAGACCTATGGATTGAATTAATACATTTTGTTTAGGAATGTTTCTCTTACTGTGATAATGGTTCCTTGGGAACAACACAGCAGGGTTTCTAGTTGTCACTTCTTCTCAGGGCTTTGTCACTCTTTCTGGATGTGAAGGAGTGTGAATAGTGGCTTGTTGCCCAAGCTGTATACCTTGGTGTATGTTTTATACTGGTGTTTTTGTGACAAATCAACACTTCACGTCAAATAAAATGTGATTTTATGTTTTTAATGGTTTTGGAGCTAGAAAATGAGATTTTAGCCTTTTTGTTTGGAGTTGTGGGGGACTGTTGGTGGGAAGGGAAGTGTCGCCAACTCTTTTAGGGTCTTAAGCCTTTGGGAGATTGAACACGAAGGATTCAATCTTCAGGAAGCCTTTTCTCATAAAAGTTAGAATCTAGTGCAATAACCCTGTTTTGGAGTGGCCTCAGAAAATACAGAAAGTAATTGTGGTGGAATTTTTAAAAAGGACTGAGATTAGAGCCTGTAACAAGCTGTTGAAGAGGACACCTTTCCTGCACTCCAGCTGCTCTAGGGTCACAGTCTAGCCATGAAGCAGCAGAAAAAAAGTGCTGTTGCTGGTGCCAGTGAGTAGAGAGCCTGGGAGCAGGAGGGAGGCTGAGCTGCAGAGCTGTGTTTCTCCTCCCCTGGTGCCCTGTGCATTGGAACTGCCACAGTAGGCAGCAGTTCATGCCTGGAAAGGGACAGGCTCTGGGAAGGAGAGAGAAGTTAAAGTAACGAGTGAGAGTGCTCCAAGAGGTGGTGGGAAGCAGACTGGCCAAATCAGCTCTAGAAAGAATCCAGGAAAGTTTAGACAAAGGAGATGCTGAAGGATAATACCAACCATCTACTGCCCAGCAGGAACCCTCTGCTGCTACACACAGAGCTCCTTGGAGGCTTTTTCTGCTCTGGATTTGTCTTATGTGCTCCTAGGAGCAACTTTCATGATGTTGTACTATCAAAGACTTCCAGAAGAGGCAATTTCTCAAGGAATGAGGATCCATTTTTGGTGCTCTCTCTATTCTCCAAGGTAAGAAAACCTTAATCTGAAGGCAAGGTTTCCTCTTCCAGCCCCTGGCAGAGCTAGGATACCTTCATCTGTGTGTATGTTTATGTATATTTTCTTGTTTCAGGTTTAAATCTAGTTTTCCACCATTTTTGGGGGTCTACAGCAGGGCTTTCTGTCTTTGGCTTCAGATTCATGGCCGTGGCTGTATTTTTTGTGGCCTGTAGCTCTGCATGGGGTTGTTGTGACTGAAGTGTAGGACTTGTTGAACCTCATACCATTGGCCTCAGCCTACTGATCCAGCCTGTCCAGATCCCTCTCCAGGGCCTTCCTACCCTCAAGCAGATCAACACTTCCTCCTAACATGGTGCCATTTGCAAGTTTACTGAGGGTACACTCAATCCCCTCATCTGGATCGTTGATAAAGATACTGAACAGGACTGGTCCCAATACTGAGCCCTGGGGAACGCCACTTGTGACCAGCCACCACCTGGATTTAACTCCATTCACCACTACTCTCCAGGCTCAGCCCTCCAGCCAGTTCTATACCCGGGGATAAACGGTTTAGGTGTCCTAGGCAGGAAAATACAAACCTGTCACTAGAAGACAGATGAGGGCAGCATTTCACTGTAATGTCAGAACATGTGTGTTCCTCTCTGAACAGGTTTTCATCTTATGTTGGATTTTAGTGTCTAATCTCCTTCCAGAGGAGCCTTGTCAAATGTTCTGGTTCTTCATATGAAATCTGGGGGCCATTTTTCTTGTGAGGCATGCAGAGTATGCAAAAAATGGAGTCTTTGCAACTCTGAGAAATCTTTTATGTTAAAGAGGATCGCTTCCCTTTTCTAATGGTTTCTTTAGTATTGCTTGATTGCTTGTTTGGTTGTTCTAATAATTGCGTACATTGAATGATGTATTTGCTGTTTCCTTGAGTCTTTTTTTTTTTTTCTTTTTTTAAGGGAGAAATATCCACAGTAGCCATTGGGGAACAGTGTCAATGAAACAGAAGTGCCACAGAAATTGGCAAAGGTCTTGCTACTGTGTTTTTTCATGCTGATCCTGTTGCCTTTTTCACTGTTGATGTCATCTTTATGTCATGACCAGGCCCAGGATGATATTTAACTGTCAGGGCAGTCTGGGAAGTCTCCAGCTGATACTGTTGGTTCTGGAAGCCTTTCTATAGAGACCTAGTTCTGGCCCTTGCTGTGTTTTACCACTATAGAATCATAGAATTGCCAGAGTTGGGAGGAAACTTAAAGATCCTCTAGTTCCAACCCCCCTGCCCGGCAGGGACACCATCCACTAGATTAGGTTGCCTAGGGCCCCATCAAGCCTTGTCTTAAAAGCTTCCAGGGATGAGGCTTCCACAACCTCTCTGGGCAACCTGTTCCACTGTCTCACCAGCCTCATGGTGAAGAACTTCCTCTTAATGTCTAATCTAAATCTACCCTCCTCTCACTTACATCTATTTCCTCTGGTTCTGTCACTATCTGACCTCCTAAAAAGTTCCTCCCCAGCTTTCTTGTAGGCCCCCTTCAGATACTGGAAGGCCACAAGAAGGTCTCCTCAGAGCCTTCTCCTCTGCAGACTGAACAATCCCAACTCTCTCAGTCTGTCCTCATAGGAGCTGTGCTCCAGTCCTCTGATCATTCTTGTGGCCCTTCTCTGGACTTGCTCCAGCAACCCCATATCCCTCTTGTAATCGGGGCTCCAGAACTGGAGTCAATATTCCAGGTGGGGTCTCACTAGTGCAGAGTAGAAGGGGACAATCACCTCCCTCAACCTACTGGCCACGTTTCTCTTGATGCAGCCCAGGATATGGTTGGCCTTCTGGGCTGCAAGCACACACTAGTGGCTCATGTTGAGCTTCATATCCACCGGCACCCCCAAGTCTCTTTCCTCAGGGCTGCTCTCAATCCAATCCTCACCCAGCCTGTATCGGTGCTTGGGATTGCCCCGACCCAGTGTCAGGACCTTGCATTCGGTCTTGTTGAACTTCCTGAGGTTGGCATGGGCCCACCTCTCCAGCCTGTTCAGGTCCCTCTGGATGGCATCCCTCCCCTCCAGCATATCAACCATTCCACACAGCCTGGTGTCGTCGGCAAACTTGCTGAGGGAGCACTCGATGTCACTGTCCTTGTCGACAACAAAAATGCTGAACAGGACATTCCTGGGGTATTTAGAGTTCAGCTTGCTTCTCTGGGCTATACAGGAGTCATGGCATTCCCACAGCCAAGGTTACTCTGTAAGACCAAGACAACACTGTTTAAAACCACTGTCTCATATCACTGCAATGCTGCAATGGATGAGTCCATATTTTTACCTTTTGGACTCTTAGCTGAAAGTTGGATTCTCTGGTCCTGCTTGGCATGTGGCAGCACTGAGCTGGCACTCCTCCCACTTGTCTGGAGTACTAGGATTCATAAGCCTGCATTTATCAGCTCTTGCCAGAGAAATGGTAAATAATTAGATCTGGTTCAGGTAATGAAATGATCTCCCTCTCACATCTGATTACACTGCTGCTTACTATTTCCTCAGTGTGTAATTTTGCTTCCCTGGAAACTTGTTTTATAAACAAGTAATGACTGTGCAGTTATGGCCCAAAGTTAATACCTCTCAAGCAGCACAGCAGGAGCCTGGTGAGCCATGTGGCCTGGCTGTTTGTGTTACCAAGTGTGCTTCAGTAGCTAATGTGAGGATGGAGACAACCCCTTCCAGTTTGCACCAGAAGAGGTGCAGCTCTTGGCATCCATCATGAGCAACTTATATCCTTTGCTCAGGTATCAGTGCTGTGGTTTGTCCTGCCTAACTACCCTTCTTCTCTGGCATTGAGTTTCTCAGATGCCTAATATGATCCCTACCCATTTGTAATTTGGTAGCAAGAAAAAGACATATTCCTCTAATTTCTTCTTTTATTCCTTTTCTTCTTGAGTGACATTCTTGTGTATCCAGAATAGTGTAGGCTATTCCAGACATCTTATATGAGAACACAAAAACTGTTTTCTTTCTACTGGAATGACTTTGCTTGTATATGTTAGAATGTCACCAGCTTTTCCCATGGCACTCTGGAGTAGCCTAAGATAAACAAATGCAGACAGAAATCCTCATTCTCAGTCATCAAAGAGATGACTTTGCACTGTGTATACTTTGCCCCATTTCTACAACACAAGCCCCTGGGGTGATCCAGTTTTCCTAGATGATCTTCTTGCTAATCTCTGTGTGAACTTGGTGACACTGTCCTCATTTTGGCCACTTCCTTCTCCAACTTATTTTTTTTTTTTTTTTAAGAATCTCCAGCTCTCCAAGCAGAGTATTTTTACCTGTGAGAGATGTTTTACTGCAGTCTAAGCAAATGAAAACCGCCCACCTGACATGGGTAACACACTGGAAACAAGTCACATATCTGGCCCTGTTATGGATTGCTGTGGTGTGCATTGCTGGGATAAACTGTCCCCATGGTAGTGCCTCCCTCTGTGTTACCCAGGATACATTTCCTCCTGTATTGATTGCATACATATTCAGCCAGTCACTGAAAGGGGAAATTTGACCACATGGTGTAAGGCCTCCTAATGATCTGAGCAGGTTTATTGGCCTGATGGATGATACATGATTTCTCCACAGGAGCTGAAAAAAGTAAAAGCCATCTTTATATTAAAACAAGTGTGTGGGAAAGACATTTCTAAGAAGAATTGTTCAGTCTTTAAAATTAGGTTTCTTTTTTTTCTCTAAACTATTGACTAATGGACTGAAAAATTTCTAACTGTGTCTGATTTTGAAGACAATGCCATTTTTCTCAGGAAAGAAAATCATTAAGTGACAAATGAACAACAAATCTGTCCTTGTCAGTGTGTCAGACTCAGCTGGGGAAATGTGTGGAAAAGGTTTAAATTAAATGGCTCTGCAAACTGAGTTGAACTACAAATTGTTAGGATTTCGATGGTTTTCCTTTCAGGGTTTAGCACATTTTTGCTCTGTGGTCCAGTTGTGCATTTTTCCAGTAATCAGTGGCCTGCTGTAAAGCTCATCAATGCATTAATTTCCTTGGCTGTAAAAGCCGAGATTTCATCACAACACCCTGAAGCCCTTGGAGGGTTTCCTGTGGGTACCTGGATCTTTGCTACTTGAATCTGGCTGCTCCTCCATTGATGAAGCTGGACTTACACAACCCCTCTGTGTTTCAGCCCATTGATAGGTGGCTGCTACTTCTGCCAAGTCACCTTGTAGTGGAGGTGACAAGTCATTTCATTGCCTCTGTATGATCACCTCAAGCCCTGGGAAAGGTCAGAACAGGGCTTTGCCAGAGCAATGACTAACTTTTGTGTTGCTGCTGTGAGCTTTGTCCTTCTGACACTAGCTGTTATAAACACTGTACTTTGTACCAAGTGCAAGTCAGGCCATCCCAAGTCCCATTTCAGTATTTGTTTGGAGAGGTTAGTGACTCTAGTCCAGCTCACAGGACCCACTGAATCTGGCTCCTATTAAGACAACTCAAACTGCATTCGTGTGTCCAACAAATGATCGACTGCATCGTAGGTAACAACCTGGAGCCGATGGAAGGGAATGAAGTGAAGGCAGCTTATGATTCCTCTTGGCTACAGAGCTGTCCCTTATTTGTAGGCATTTCCATTACCTTTAGGAGAGGTAGAAGTGGATTCTTATGCTGTTCCAGAGATGAACACACCTAAAGCAGCAAAACATTCAGGCTTTTAGTTGGGATTTAACTTACTTAAGAATAAATGTGCTTAATGGCAGAGAAGATGAATAAAGCTCATTTGGAGATCTTTATCTTTGCAATGTTGGACACTTCTGCTCAGACCTGGCACACTCCAGGCCAAATCCTGTACATGCTTGTGTTAGTGGCTGACATGGAGAACAGTTCAGATCTTTTTCACCTTGGGGGAAGTGACTGGTCTTGTTGCTGAAATTACCAAGTGTGTTACATCAATTACTTTTCCTTATTAAGAGACCGAAACCAAAAGGCTCATATGGTGTAAATTAGGCAATGTCTGCCAGAGTCTGTGGAATTTGTGGATTTGGATTTTTGGATTTGTTTTTGTGAGTTTTTTTTGTTTGATTTGGTTTGGTTTTGTTTGTTTGGTTGGTTGGGCTTTTTATTTGTTTGTTTTGGGTTTTTTGTTTGGGGTTTTTATTTTGTTTTGAGTTGGTGGGTTGTTGGTTTTTTTTTTGGAAGTGTGACTTAGCATCTTATTTCAGGTTTCTAGGCAAGATTTTTGAATGCTAGTAATACTATTAAATCTGGAGGAATAGGGACAATATTGGCAGAAAATACAGGACCTTTCAGTAACTGCATAGAGGAATCCTGATACTCTTTTTAAAGCAAAGCTGAAGTTTAACACAGAAAGAGGGGAAGGGTTTCCATTGTCACCGATGCCTTTTAGTAGATATCTTGTTTTATTGATGAACACTCAAGATTATTAAAAAATGAATCCAAGTGTCTCGAAGCAATTAAAACCTCATTCTGGTGCTTGTCTTCAGAGCTCTTTACAAATCCTCTGGGTCTGGTTTTACTTTAAGATGCTGTGGCTGTTGCCTTGATTTTACTTGGGCATGGTGAGAAATAGCTAAGAAGCTTTTAGTATCTTGGGATTTTCATTTGAGTTTCCTTAGGGCAGATGATTTCCTGATATAGGTAGGATGTGATACACCTCCTGGAGAGAACTGAAGACCTGGGAGTGCTGATCCTTGGGGACCCTGGAAAGGAGGGACCAGCTCTTGAGCTGGAAGTCTGCAAGTGAGACATTCCAAAGCAATTCATTGCTCTTGCTGGGTCAAATTACGTTGCTGGAGAATATATTGTTCTATGGAGGAATATTTCCCTACTCACTTAGAATTTCACAAGCCACAGGCTCATGCAGGTTTGCTTGTTTATCTCTTCTAGGAACCAAGGCGAAGCTCTGCTGCATAGCTAGATGGGAGAAAGCAAAGAATTTTAAGATAAGATTATCTTCTGCTTCTCATCACAGCCCTCATGTAAAAAGTTTACATGGCATGTAAAACAGAGCCTAATGGTAAGCTGTTTGGTTTTAATGACACTGCACATGAATACCTTTACAAAGTAATACTTGGTTGAATATTCCTATGAATGTTTTTGCGTACATGGCTGAAAAAAATGTTGTGCAATCTTATGAAAATTAGCCAGAAGATGTAAAGAGATATGCAGGAACCTGGGGGTTCTCTAGGAATAAACTCTCTCGCGCCTGTTGCTATTGAAAGCAGCAGCAGAAGAACAGGTGAAAAGAACCCAAGTACAACTTTCTCATTACTGCAATAGGCTGACAATAATCAGAATTAAGGTACTGGAAATGACAGTATAAAGTCAGTCAGAAGTCAAAGAGCAATGGATTTTTACAGAGAGCAGTGGATTTTGTATTGTGGCCTTTCAGTTCCAGTTATGCAAAGATTTTTGTGTCTGTTTAGGGAGGGGAGGATCACTGACTGCTAGTCCTTGTTGTGGAGTCAGCTGCAAGGGCAGAGTCCAAGTGTCAGAAGTGGTGTGAAGAATCAGGATGAAGTCCTGTGAGGTTTTGTTTAGTTTTCCATCTTCATTGCACCACTGTGCAGCACGTGTTACAACTACATACCACTCTCACAGAGAAAACAAACGTCAAGAATCTGTATCACCACTACAGCTGTGAGCCCTGCTCTGCTCTCTCTGAGCTAGCCTGCTTCTTTGTAACTCAAAAACCATCAGATCTGTTCTCTGCCCTTGCAGTGAGGGTCAAGGAAAGCTCGTACAGGAATGTCTGTATAGCTAACCATTGTGTTTTATCTGTTGTACTGTCTAGGGCTTGCTAAGAAACTGAGGTCCTGCTTCCCAACACACACACACACACACACACACACACCCACACCCCCCGGCAGAAGGGTATGGGAGGAGCCTAAGATGGTGCTTTAAGTCTAGCTTTGCTAATTTTGTGTCCCATGATTCCTCATTTGAGAAACGAAGAGATAACACAATGTAAAGACAGCCTGTTCTGCAGTAAGTGTTTTGGAGTGTGTGTTGAAGGGAAACCGCTCTAATGCTCTGCATAGCCAGAGCACCTATAAAGTCGTGCAGCTCCAAGTATGACATGAGCATTGCAGCAGCACATCTCATCTGCTGCCCCCAGCCCCTCCTGCCTACCCAGCTTGGGAAGTGAGGGATGTCCAGGTGCACAGTGCCTCTTTTCCACTCAGCAGCTCTTCTGCAAGGTGAGAAGCAGGCTGGTGGGGATGCTCAGGGGTACTAAGCCCTGTAGACTTCATGCTATTAATGCACCTTTCCTTATCCCTGTTGTTCATCTCCCTCCATGGAGATCCTAAGTGGGACACAAATATCCTCAGTGACTTTACCAGGTTTCCCTTCTGCTTCTTCCAGCATAATCACATCCACTGATTTCTGCTTGTTTGCAGGTGGAAGTTCAAACCACCATTTACTTTCTGTATGGGTTCCTAACCTAGAAATAGATCTAATATGCTTTGCCAAATTACAAGCAAATTAAGCTGAACACTTTGTGTTATGTCCAGATGCATAGTGGAACTTTCATGAAAGAGGAAAAACTGCATTTGCTGTTGCTGTGAATTTCTTCTTTCCTTGGTATCAGTAACTATGTTCTGAAAAAAATATAACACATCCCTATAAATGGCAGAGTTCTTCCTGAGGGCCAGGAGCTGGGTAGCTGGATCTTCATGTGCCTCACATCTTTCATTCTCTCAGCCCTTAAAAAATATCCTTACCAACACCCCAAGCTCTATTCCTTTGCAGTTCCTCCTCTTGCTCTTAGACATGCTTTTATTATCTGTAATATTGCATTTGATAGTATTACTAAATATTTCTGAAGATTTTCCTTTTGGCAACTGCTCCTTCGCTTTCCAATGGAGGTTTTTCCCAGTTGTAAATCAGCTTTAGATCCTTGTATGTCTAAGGAGAGTAAATACTGCACTGCTCCAAATGAGACAAGTATTTTGCATTTCCATTTCCTGAACCATCAGGGAGACAGAATTCTCTGCAAAACACAGAAGAAGTGTCGAAGTGATAAAATAGCATTAGGTTTGGTTTATTTTCTAGTTAGAACAGCTGATGTTATGGAAAATATCCAGCACTGTCCAGGCATTGTGGATATAGAATTCAAAGAGGGCAAATATTTTGTAGGTAGAGCTACATTTCAATGGCAATTTTACTGAATGACAAATGCTACATCACCTGAGGTTTTGGACATAATTTCTTAGTTTCCTGATTTAAATTTGAAGTATATCTGGGCTATGTTTCTTCACCATGGAAGTTTGGAGTCTGGATGTGAGATGGACTCCCCATCTGCATTTATAGCCACAAATATCAGCTTTTAGTTTCCTTCCATCAAACCATGTTTATTTTGAGATAGGGGAAATGCTGCTCCTCTTCAAAAAGATTTGCAAGATCACTTTTTAAGCTAAGAACTCTAACTGTGAACTTTAACTGGCTGTGATAATTAGCAGCCACTAAGCCTATCTTTGGGGAAATAGAACACACTGTCCTATTTTAGTCTTACCATAGTAAGGACTGAGAAAACAATGTAAATACTCGTGGCTCTCCTGAGCAGCTAGCTGCTTGGGCTGGAGAGCTTGGAGCAGAGCCCAGGCTGGGTGTGAGCTGTTGCAGCAGTGATCTCTGCCCACTTAGCTTGGAAGGTGTGTCATTTGGGTAAACAGGGTCAATAAATCTCATGAATAGTCATCGTGATGTAAGCACAAACTATTGGTGGAAATGCATGCTACTCCCTTCTTACAGGAAGGGGTAGTTTTGTATTAATAACTCCTAGAAGAAGCCTTCTGGGCTCCTGCCAGTCCACCTGTGTGTTTCCAGGCCAGGGCAGGATGCTGGGGAGGCTACTGGGGCGCAGCCCTGGGCTGTGGTGGTGGGGAGCTTGGCCAGGCCTGCACCCCGTCAGAGCTGTCGGTGACAAAGGGAAGAGCACTCAGGATGCTACTTTACAGACTGCTAATCCAGGTGGGTAGAAAGGCTTTGGTCACTGTTTCATGCTGCAGCACAGGGGGAAAGTGTATTTGCAGAAAAGGGCAAGAGAGTGACCCTTGTTCTCATCTGTGACTGTGTTACTGCAGTGCTGCATCTCCTGGGGTTACAAACGCTCCTGAGACGCAGAGCAAACTGAGAGCTCTGAGTAGCACAATGCGCTGGGGTAAAGCTTTTCTATGTTAAATAGTCTTTCTCCTATGGCAGCATGTACAAACTTATACTTCATGTCAGGGAACCTGTTTATTTAAATACATACTTATATATATATATTCCTCCTTCTACCCAGCTGCAAGGTCTCCAGAGGAGGACCGGTACCTGTACAGGCGTGTGATGCAAAAGCCAGAATTTGAGCTAGCGATTGCATATCCTGTTTTTGCGGTGCCTCCCTACCACTGCCCTCACCGTGGCCTGTCATTGGATTTGTTTCCATGGAGGGGAGCCAGAGTCCCTTTCTCATTGTGCTCAGGGTGACAGCACGTTAAGGGCATCACTGTGGTATTCTGGTGGGGTGTGATGTATCACCATTAAAGTGCAGTAATGTGGTACCCAGCTTGCATGAGGACTATTGCCAGCCTCCCACCAGGCAGAATTTTAGCAGATCTCATCTCTCCATCAACATTTTTAAAAGAAAATGCTGCCAAGGTCTTGTTAGTCTTTCTGACAGTTTCCTTAACTTGCTAGTTGGGCCATTTAAAAGCAAGATTCTCTCAGAGTGAGAGCTTGCTCTGGGCATGGGTGACTTCAGCCCCACATCTTTCACCCCTTAGTCAGGAAGGTTAGAAGACATCTTTAGTTCAAAACTCACTTAAACTGAAGGGGAGGGGGAGCCAAAATCAAATAAACTGCAAATGTAACAAAGCATCTCCCCTCAGCTGCTGAGTACTTCTGACATTAGAAAGCATGTTTGGTTCTCACAGAATAGAAAAATGCCATTCTGAACTTTCAGTACATTTTCCCTATAATGACAGCTTCTTATAAGAAGATAAGACAGTGTCTTATAATGACACCCTCTTCCCTTCTTTATAAAATGTTTTACAGGTTATGAAGCTTTCAAAAATGACAGAAGGCCCACAAATTTTGACAAAAAGGTGTTAGTATGGGCAGGACGCTTCAAAAAGGAGGAGGACATTCCTAAGCACATATCGTAAGTAGACTTGTTGAGTGATAGTTTTGGATGTGAACATACAGACTGAGACCCCAGTTTCCATTATCCAGAACTGTGCCCACATGGTGAAGGTTAGTGCTTTGCCATGCTGGCAGGGCCTGCTGCTGTTATGTCCAAAAATACTCTGAATATTTGGCAACACTGACAAGATTTTGTCATGCCCTGTGAAGGAAATTGGATTCTCTTGGTTTAGATATCATAAGTTGATATCTAAGCTGAAGTGTCTTTTGCAAGAAAAGTGGCTTTGTAACTCAGAAGTCACCATGGTAAAATACCATAGTATCAAATTTTGGGGTTTTCTATACTTTGCTAGTTTTTATTGATTAGCAATTAATAATGCTGCATAAATTCAAAAAAGAAGTTGGAGCTATACACAGCTGTTCCTCACATCAGGGCTATGGTTCCACCTTCTTGTTGAGGTATTTTGTTAAAGGATTGTCACTTGGTTTTGGAGACATAATGCTTCCTCACTTATGACATCCTGGTGTCTCCTCCAGCTAGGCTTCCCTTTGTGGGTGTATGTAAATCCATGGCTGAATACAATTTGATGAATGACTCCTTACCATGCTAGTCTCTTGCAAGCATGAATTGCTGGATTAATGCTGTGAGTCACTCATGGAAGGTGATGGAGATTTCCCAGTGATGGCTGTGACTGTTCAGCTGTTTGGGAAGCCAACTCCACATTGATAGTCATCTGCTCCAATCCAGCTCAGCCTTCTGTAGGCAGACGTTTGTGGGGATGCTGCCAGTTGCCTGGCAGAGGACAACACTACAGCGGGCAGTGCTGCAAAGCACTGTGTGTAGCTGGGATGGGGATGTGGTCACAGACTCAGCTACCACTTGCTATGCCTCTTCGCTGTGTGAAAACTCTCTGTTGCTCTTAGCCAAAATGTCATACATGTGCATTTATTTCACTGAGGGTGGTACTGCCTGGCCCTGGTGGTGTGGCAACCTGATGCTGTGCAGCACCCAAAAGTGAGCTCCTTGTAATTCCATTATCACAATGGAAAGACTTTCCTGGTTTTGTCATTTTTTCAGGTGTTCAGTCTCATATGCAGTGAAAGAAGGCAGGAGAGCAGGATTTGTTATTTCTGTTGTTACTGAAAACTGTTGGGAGTAGCAATACCCCATCTATATGGGAGGGTGGATAAATCTTTCCACCACAGGCTAATTTTTTGATAACTACTCAAAGCACCTGCAGAAAGAGAAGCCTGAAACACATTGTGTGTTAATAGCCAGTTGCTGGAAGACTTGAGGATTCATTACCCTGATCCTCATGCTCTCATTTCACACTTGCTGCTGCAGAATAGAAACTCTGCTCTGTCCTCCATAGGTCTGAGGTCCTCGATGCAGCGAGGAACAGCGTTAGGATAAAGGTTTGCTACATCATGATTGCACTGACTTTGCTGGGCTGTTTGGCCATGGTAATCTCAGGCAAAGATGTGAGTATTGTTTCTGGGTGAACTGATGCACTTTCTGGATGCTTTATCTATCTTCTCTTTGTAAATAAGCACCAGGTTACAGAGAGGTTTGAGAATAAGTCTGTATGAGCAATATTTGCACAGGATCTGTATCACCCCATTCTCTGGAGGAAAGGTTGTCATTGGGAAGCACAACTTGCTGGTTAATATGTTTCTTCTGACCCACTTTGCCATAAACCCATGAGGTGTAATGCTCTATATCATGGTACCTCAGCAAGTGGATGATCCAAAGATTGTGGAGTAGGTCAGACAATGCCAGTGTCACCTAGTCCTGCCCTTCACTGGTGGGCCATGAGGCTCTGCCAGTTCTGCATGCCACCATGGCTGCCAAGAGCTGGGACACTCCCTTCTTCACATCCCACAGGTAGGGGATGAAGGTTGCCAGCCTGACTTACTTGTCCCAGTGCACCTGTGAACAATTTACATCATAATTTTCCTGCTAATCAGAGCCACAAATGCTGGAAATTTGGTAAAACAAAGAAGCATTGACTCCTGTCACTGCAAAACATCAAAAAGGACAGTGGATATAAAAGCAAGGGCTGCAAATGTGGGGAAATTTAGTGGTGGGAAATTTGTGCACACAATGACTGTCACCATTTCTTTTCAAGGCTGCTAAAAGGGATCACACACTGCAGAGGATGAACATAGAAAAGAAGGCCAAATGGAGAGCTGAAGTAGAGAAGGATCAGGAGGCAGCTGTTGGGAAGCCACAATAACTGGGAACAGATTTATTTTAACAGCAGGAGATAAGTGATTTGCACACATGGCAAATATACCAATCTTCATTCAACTCTGTGTTCATTTAACTCTTCAGAGGTTTTTCACTGAAAACCTCTCAGGGCAAAGACTTCACTGCTTAAAAATTGCTCCATACAAACTGGGAAACTCCTGTTGAGGCTCCAACAGCTGCTTTCTGTGCTGTTTGCTCTTTGGCACTGGGTTCAGCTGAAATACAGAAATCTCTTCTGAAGTGGGAAGTGTGGGAAGGATGACTGCAGGACTCTCCAGCTCAGGATCAGCTTTTTGTGGTGCTGCTGATGCCCAAAGTGGCCATGGGGCTGTTCCCTCACTGCCAGGAAGGATGAGATCGTACATCAGAGAACATCCCATTCTGTGCAATGCCTCTAGGGCAAGCAGCAATGTCCAGAGTGACCAGGGCAGGAGGAAAAAGAGTCTGAAATTTGGGTTGCAACCACAAAGAGGTTGGTTACATCTACCTCTGAGCTTTTTGCCATCACTGACCTCTCTACCTTCCCAGCCCATGGGATCCTATGGCAGCAGGAGGGGGGTGGCTATGAACATGAGCATGAAGGGGAACTGGGAAGATGGAGAAGTATGAGCAGACCCTGAAGACTGATTTGAACCAAAAGGGCCTTTGGGCTAGAGGAGATAGCAGTGATGTGGAGTGGCAGCATGGGCATGTGAAGGGTTTTGGTTGCTGCAGGGCAGCCTGGGGAACCTGTGCTGGGTGCAGGGAGCCTGACCTGGAGACACCTCTCATCCTATTGCACCACACTGGTTTTGCTTTTTCTTTACATTGTCATGAAAGTTTTCTAGCACTTGCTTAGTTGTGATTTTAGTCAGGTGTAATTGTTAATTCATGGTTTGCTAAAACTGAATTCTTTTTAATCATCTTAGTTCATTAAGTCATAATAAAACAGCTGTCCAATTACATTTAAAACAAGTGCATCTCTCCACAGCTTCATTTAAAATGAAGGGATGATGTTAAACAGATGGGAGAGATCCTAATGAAATATTGAAAGTTATGTCTTCATAAAGTGATTAAAATTCAAGACACACTGTATTTCATGCTTGTGGGTGCTTACAATCTGAACGCCTGTGCATTATTCATAACCCCCCAAAATGAGTAAGACAGGCTGGACAGGCTGTTGCAACTGGGTGTGCTGCATAGGGCTTGAAGGGGGGGGGGCATGGGTGCTAAAACCCAGCTGTCTTACCCCATCTGCTAATTAACACTTAACAGCTTCCTGAAGGTATCATAGGCTAACAACTCTCACCATCTTACAGTTGTGGGAGTTATGGGGTGGGGTTTTACTGGTTTGGTTTGGTCAAGCTGCTGTGGGACAGAGCTGGGTGCACCGAGCTTTCTTCTGCCAATGCGGAGAGATCAAGCTTGTATGTGAAGCTCTAGATCATGAGCATCCCTGTGCCTCAGAGAAAAGGTGTGAGATGGGAAAATATGAGCTCCAGACTTCTGTCTCTTCCTTACTCATCTTATCTCTTTTTGACCTGCTCAAGGGGTTTCTGGTGACACTTGATTACTTTCCTTCTATCTGCTATCTTCAGCTTTTCTCCTGGGATGCAGCAAGGCTGATGTGATCCTGCACTTGCAAAGGACTTCTCCACTGGATGCAGGTGAAATCTTGCCATTCAAAAAGGTCTCTTTTAAAAAATTCTCTTCTTTCAGTGCTTAGTCTCTCAGCAAGATGGGAAACTGCTGCTTATTTTAAGGCTGAATGCACTCAGTTTCAGCTTCCAGGCATTGGACATTGTTGTCAATATGGAATATAAACCATCCCATCTCACCTCTTTCTTGTGTGTAACAAGTAACCCTTCAGCTATTGTTTGCAGCTGGATTCCTGCTATGTTCAAAACACCTGTAGTTTCTAACCATTGCTTGGTGATTATCACTGGCTTACTGGCCAGGAAGTAGCCTCTTCATAACCACTCCAAATAGGTTTGTTTGTTTTAGCTATGAATTAATAATATAGTACTTTTACAGAAAGAAGGGATGTAAAAAGCTTTCCATGCTACACTGATTATCCTGCAAAATTAAAAAATACAGTGGTTGTGCATCAGAAACTTGTTCTTCTCCCTCTGTGCTCAAGGCACCAGCACCTACAGGAGCAAAGTGGCCAGCAGCTGCAAATCTGCTTTTGTTACTGAGACTGCCAAGAGTCAGTTCAAAGGAGCTTCAAGGTTAAAGGTCTGCTCTAGGCAACATGCAGTGATTGTCTGGATCTGTAAAGGAATCTACTCCATCTTACTACAAAGATCTTTCAGCTTGGAGCAACCTCATTCTTTCTCATTTGTTTAGTGTCACTGCAACAAGTAAATGCTGGCTGCTGCTGGCCCATAGGTATCTAAGGTCCTCATGATTTCAGAGATGGTTTAAACACCACTCCCATGTCATTCTAACCTGATAGGAAAGCAAGGCCAATTTCAATGATTTAAATTAATTAATGGGTCATTCATGATATCATTAGGCAATTTTCCATGGTTAAATAATTTGATGATCATTAGTGCTGTTTGATTCATTACAAAACCTCTCTGACAGTCACATGATGAGTAGGTAGCTCCTGAAAGGACCTGACCATTTGATTTCTTCACTCTGTGAAGGATCTGCACACAAACCTCAACACTACATTAGGTTAGCTGGCTCCACACCTTGTCTGAGGCCACTTTCTACATGGCAATCTAAAGCTGGGATCTGACTCTTCCTCTTCAGCACTATATTCCTCAGTGAAGGACCCAATGGGCAGGTTTGCTAGGTGTGGGAGGGCTTGCCACAGGGAGGTCAGTCTGGAACAGGATTTTATAGGAAAGAGTTGGGCTTGCTTATGGCTTATGTGTGCTCTGCAGCATTAGCAGAGAAACTGATGGTGAGACCAGACCGGGGAATTGGGGGATTTGCAGGCATGTCTATGATACACTTCTCCCAGATGATATATGGTCCTGATACTTCTTTTGATAGAAATGGAAAGCAAAATAGCCCAATGAATTAGTCATCTGCTAATGGCAATAACTCCTAATAGTTCAGGTTTCTGTTTCTGCAGAATGTATGAGTGCAAACATAACTCACATGGTGCACTGTGAATTGCACCAGTGTTGCACTCAGCTCCTAGCTCCCCAGTAGCTGTCTTCTCATTGTCTAAGTATTATCCTGCAACACATTTCTAGCAGCCAGGCTATAATCTTTACCAAGGACATCCATTAGGGCTGTAAATGTAATTAATGCAATGCTGCTCCAGGTGAGATGGAATCGTCTCCAGAATGGGTTCAGACTGTACTAAGAGGCTGGAGTAAACCTTGAAAAGTAGGCAGTTAAAATATCCCAGAATTTCAGTGATGCAAGCACCACAAGAGAGCAATTTTACTTGACAAACAAACCTTACTGCAAAGCAAAAGCACAACCATTTCATGTTGTTCTCTCCTTCTCATCTCCTTTTTTCTTCCCTGAAGAGCTGCTGTGCAAGTGGCACAGGGGATGCTGTGAGCTGGGGACCACTGGGCACCCACTACTGTCGTATGAGCCCACATGCTGGCAATGAAATATTGTAGGGCTAGCAGAAGCTGCATAGTGAAACTCAGCAGAAATGGGCAAGGAGCTGCCTGCACAACTGTGGTATCTAATGTGCCAATTCCTGCAGCCTCTCTGTAGCTGCTTGAGGACTTCTTAATCTACTTGTGTCTTGTTGCCTTTGCTGAATGCAGCGGGGAGGGATCTTGAGCTCATTCAGGTGAAGTCCAGGTGTGTGTGGACTTCCATGGATGACAGTTGGATGTGTGTCTCCTACTGCTGTGAGGGCACAGGTGGCATTTATACACTAGCCAGGGATCATTACCCAGAAATTAAGGCAGCCCCCAACATGCTCGTATTAGCCCTCTGTTGGAGGCTTGGCCAGTGTCTGGATGCTCCAACACAGGAGTCGGTACAAGCTTAGCACTTCCTCACTAATGTACTCCCCTGCTGCTCTGTATAGAGGCTTACTTCTATAAGCAGCAATAAAACCATGTACTTAACCAATAAAAGAAGCATAGGAGCTCTGACATTCAGACATCAGAGCTGAAACAACAGCTCTCTTGGAAATGAACTCTCTGTGTAGGCTGAACTTTTACAATATCCAACTGTACAGCTATTATCCTCTATTATCCCACGGGTCATCTCACTGCACTCCACAGAGTGTGCTGTGTCATACACCAGCCTACTAGTAGCGTCCCTGAGACCCCAGCATGGATCCTCCAAGTCCCCACAGTGGTTACCTCTGGATGATGCTATGTGGCTGGGGCAATTTGGGTGCTCACCAGCTTGTGATGTTTGGGCTGGTGTTGTTGTTATTCACTCAGGTTTTGCTGAGCATGGGATGAGCTCCTTTTTCAGCCTGGGTTTCCCTGGCAAACCCGCTTCCCATGGGGTAGAACTTAGCACTGTTTGCATTGCTCATCACTCACATCATGCAGCCTGACTTAAGCAATATTCCTGAGTGAATCGTGTACTGGCTGATAAAGCCTGTTGCTGAAGAGGAAACCTGTCTGTCTGCCATAAAATAATGTATTTAAATAATTTCCATGCTGCTTATCTGCCTTCACAAACCCAGGAGCAGTTTTACAACGTTGGTCTTCTGGAAATGTAGGCTTTACTCTGAAAAGATGGAGAAGCAGATCCTGGTCTGAGATGAAGGAATAGGAACCACAATATAAACTGTCCTGCTAAGGTACATGTCTTGCTGTTGCAGATGTGTTTTTGTAGTACAAACAAGGAGTGAAGTACTGGGGGACCACTGGGCTGGGCAGGTCAATGCAATAGTGAGCTAGGTATCCGTGGCTCTGCCTGCTGCTGGAGGGCAGGACACAGCAGTGTTGAGTGGACTCGTGTGTTTAGTGTGCCCTCCAAATTTACTGCTGCAAAAGCCAATGATCCCTTCCTTATGCTCTTGGCAGGGAGGGCATGGCCAGCACTTATGTGGAGGACAAGCAGCATTACTCTGTGGGCTGTGCAAGGCCTGAGCCAAGTGCAGTGCAACCTGATGTAGGGCTGGTAGCACCTTCTGAATCTTTTCTGAGGCTGAGAGCATGGAAAAGTCTTGTGAGCCTCTGGATTGAGGATGAGTGAAGTTTTTATGGATGGAGCCCTCCTGCTTCACCCTAGCTGCCAGCTGTGCCTGGACCCTGGTTTTGGGCACTGCTGAGCTGCTGCCCTGTCACAAAACCAGGAATCATGCCTCAAGGCTGTGCCTGATCCATAGCTCTGCCCCATCTCAGCCCACCCGTATCAACTTGCCAAATGCTCTGCTCTTTGCCTGGTGGAATCCATGCAGATCGTCAGACCTTGGTCTAGGGTGGGATCTTCTGGCGGACCCTGCTAGTGTGGCTGCAGTAAGTGGCAAGCCCACTCCTGGTACACCTGCACCAACGTCCTCGTAGTGTCCCTGCCCCGTCGTTTGTGAGGCAGGAATAGGACTTCTAGCTACATTTTAAAATGCAAAACCACAGCCTGACATCTACGGAAAGTTAAGTCTGATGCAAAAACCACTTTAGAGTCTCCGGTTTTAATTGACAGGAGAAGAGCTTTTAACCCAGATTGAAACTGGAGGCAAATTTGCATAACAATTTATCTAAAAGCCCCACTACCTCCCACAGCCAGAACAAGGAAACCTGTTTCTGCTCCATTTTATGTTTTAAGTACTTCTAACAGCAGGGCAATTAGGTGTTTAAGTACAATTTGCAGGCTCTACAACAATAGGCTGCTGCAGAGAAAACTCCCTCCTGGCATTTCCTCGTTTCTCCAGTTCTACTCGGAGGCCTGAGCCCATTTTAGTAAAAACTTTCTCCTCCCTTTGGCTTACCATTCATTCAGTTACTTGTTTAAGTAGTTCCAGAATATACTGGTTTAATTTTTTTTCTTCCTGTGGCAGAGAAAGCTATTAAGCCCAGATTCAATTTCATGCATCTGAGCAAAATAACTTTTATTAATGCCTTTAGCTGTGATGAGTGAAAGCTCCAAGCTGTCAGCTCTAACTGCAGGAAGAATCTTGACATTATACTCAGGTTTTATATTGAAAAAGGATGAGAAACCACACATCCATGTATCAGTGAAAAGCCTGTGAAAAGTGGAAACACATGATACATTGTTTATTAATGTTATGGTGATGTCAAAATGTGAAAGCTGTCAAATGGGAGGACTTTCTATACAGTCAGACTTTAGAGTCCTTGTTTGACTGCTTTCTTTCCCCTCCCTCTTTCACCTTTCCAAACAGGAAGCTCAGGGTCCATCCAAACATCTGTTTATCTGCCTCCTTACACCGTATCAGTGTCCCTCCCTGCTTAGATTACCTCCACTGCTGAGCAAATCTCTCCTGGCTCTTCTGTGGTTTACTGGCAATTGGTTTCTGGGTGTGGAGAGGGACTTGCTGAGCAGGACTGCCAGTCCAAAGAAATGCAAGTCTCCTTTGTTTTCTACCCAGAGCTTAATCTCAACGGAGTGTGCTGTGTGGCTATCTGCCTGGGGTTTTTGATATCAGGTGTAGTGTTGAGCACCTGGGCATGCAACATAGGTCATGCATGTTCCCTCCTTGGTACTGTAGCCCTTTGCCTGGGGTGCCAGTCACCAACCATGGCTTATTATGGTGGGTCTCATTATGGTGGAAGGGTCTAAACCTGCCCTGCTGAAGTAAGGCTGAAAGAAGAAAACTGCTGTTATTAGGTTATCTGTCGTTAGTGAAGGCAAATGTGACATGGAGGTGGGTTAGGAAGTGCTTCACCTTACGATGGCTGCTGTTGGCTAGCTGGGACTCCTGCTTGCATATGCACAGATGTTTCCTCTCCTGCTTAATCCTGCAGCCTTGTTAATAATGAGTTTGCACTATGCAGTTGGACAGAGATTGAATCTGGCCCAGATTTGATCAGGGTTACATGAAGATAGTACACACACACACCTTGCAGAAGCTGCTATCTCCTCTGCCAGAAATGCAGTATTTCTTTATTTTTAAACTAAATCTCTGGTTGCCATGGTTTCAGGGAAACACAGGTCTCGCATTGCTGAGAGTCTCTAGCAACAGAGGTGTGAAGCTCCCCAGCCCATCCACAGGGGTGATTTGGCCACTGGTTTCCATGCCAGCATTGCCAGCTGGGCCACCTTCAGCTGCAGAGGTGCAGGAAGCAAAATCCCCTGGCCCAGACCTCAAGGGACTTCCTCGGCTGTAGAGATCTTTCCAAGATCACACCTGCCCCATGTGGTTGCAGTGCAGGGTTGCAGACTAGGTAGTTCACACCTTCAGAGAAATATGATAATTTGATTTAAGTCAGCTCTCTGGTGCCAACATTCTGCTTACAAGTATCAGCAGGATATGTAAAATCTCTCCTTACAGCCCAAAGCTTTTACCACCGCTAACTGTTATAATCTTATTTTTTTCAGCCTGTTTAGCATCCAGACTGTCAACCAATACATTTTGTCTCAAATAAAGGATGTTGACCTTGGTTTATTTTATGTCTGTGGATGAAATCCTGCAACCATTAGAGGCAGTTAATCTGTTACACACCCAAGAAACAGAGAATTCAAGTGGCTTTCAGAAGGATGTTGGCAGCTTAAGAAATGCCCTCAGAACTGCTCCTACATTTGCTGCTGGTGAGCACTGTGCTGATAAATAACTTTTAAAGTTCAGAGAATCCATAATTTTGCTCAGAAATGATGAAAAAGCAGATTTGTTCTAAACAGAAGGCAGTGAGTGAGCTCTTGCTTCTGTTATAAATAGGTGTTTGTTGGTGCAAAACTGAGTTCATGTAGGATCTATTTTTCCTCCCCTTGGGCTTTTTCTTTTTCAGGGAAGTAATTTTCTTCAGTTTTTCACTGCTCTTACATTTCAGTGAGAGTTTAGGAAAGGAAAGATGTTTTCCTTCTGCTCTTTCCAGGTGGGACATGCAGGAGGTGAAAGCAGAATGACTTATGAGAACAAGAGAGCTCTGATTCCCCTCCTCTGCATGCCCTGCCTAGTCCATATTGGTCACCAGCATCATCTTTGCCTTTTAACTGGCACAAGTTTTTGAGTGGAGTGGTGACAAAAACAGAGCTGTAATTATGATGAAAAACAGATATAAAAGGGAAGATTTTCCCCCTCTTCACTTTTTTTCTGGGAGTAAATAACAACACTTCAAACCCAGTGTTAAACTGTTCAGGAAAAATGAGAGCTTGTAGAAAGAGAGGTCGATTCCTGCTTCTGTGTGGATTGGAGCCACCAAAATGACTCTTTCTATGGTATCAGCTCCTCCATCACCAGCAGAGTGAGTCCAAGAGGAAAATATAGTAAGAGAGGCAGGAAAAAACAAGATTCCACTGTTGTGGTGGTTTGTATTTGTTTTGTTGTTGTGGTTGTGTTTTGAGGTTTTTTTTGGTTGTTTGGTTTGTTTTTTTAACCAGATTAAATCATCTGAACTAGGGAGTTTCTAACACTTCTGAATGGTTGGGTGAAGGTCTAGTCTATTTCCTCCCAGAGTCTGACACACTTCAGTATGACGAGGACTGTCCTGTGAGTGCTGAGCTGCCTCCAAAGTGTTCCTCACCCATGTCCAAAAGCCCTGCTTTCCAAAACGTGCTGCTTGCCCTCCCCACCTTGGACATTTGTCAGGGTTTTCAGTTTGCAGCTGCTCAGGCATTGGGTGCAGTTTTTGTTTTGTTGGGTTTTTTGTTTGTTTCTCTGGGGGGGTTTTGTGGGGTTTGTTTGCTTGTTTGTTTTGGGGTTTTGTTTTTATATTTTAAGTAGCTGCTATGTTTGCAGCTAGTTTGGGTCTCCCCATGGCTTCCAGCAAAGGCAATGCAATTATGAGCTGTCAGTGTGGGTAACTTCTTTCTCTCAGCTGTTCAGTGTTGCTGGTGTAAGGACACTGTCTTTCTTCTGTTGCAGGTACCAAACACGAGGCAAGGAGAAAAGTTTGACAGAATTGCCTTTTGTAATATCAGGGTGAGGGTCCTTGCAGTCCACACTATAGCTGTGACCAGAGAGAAGGCAGACAGAGTGCTGCTGTATTACTGACAAAAGCCATTTCTGAACCATTTGATGATTTTAATTGCTTTCAGCTAATGAGAGCAGATGAGGCTAAGCCAGAAATGGCTGCCCAAAATTAGAGGTTTCCTGCTTTAATAGGGAAAGCAGCCTAGTGCCAGGCTCCACTGGGCAACTGAAATGCTGCAAACCAGCTCTGCCAAATGAGATGCTCTGGGGCCATGTTGGCTGGTGGAGGCAAGTGTTGTAGACAACAGCAGCTTATCTGGGTGAAGAGAAAACCAACTGGCAATGTGTCCCAGCCACATAGATCCACTGCTGCTCTTTGGCTGGCTCAGATGGGCCAGGAGGTTGCCATTTCAGAGCCTGGAAGGTTGTCTTTGTCTAGCCCCCCTTCCAGGACACACAGAGGTTTGTAGGTGTTTGAAATGCTCCATGATTTAAACAACTCTATTTGTCCTGAACCTCTCATCCCCAATCTGGACAGAGCTTGTAGACAGGATAAGTCTGGATAGACTCTGCTCCCACAGCTCCCAGTCTTCATCCAAGCCTCTTGTACTGAATGGCAGGAGCAAGAGAATGTGCCTGAATGTCTCCATCAGCTTCTCAAATGTGTCTGAGCCCTGGAGTCTAAAAACTGGCTGATAAAATACTCTCCAAAAAATGTGTAGAAGCTGAAGAACTCATGTGAGTAAAACCAGCATCGTTCTCCTGCTCTGCACAGGGCTGCAGTGCTGAGAGCTGAACACCACATTATAGCATACATGAAATTAGTGACATTGTGTTTTTGTTTCCTCCTTTGATTAGGAAAGCTTGTTGCAAGTGGTGTGTTTAAACAGATATTATGCAGGAGGGTGATAACTGGGTTTAAATCATTATACAAGCAGTTTAATTTGATGTTGCTCTATAAATAATCTAAGTCTATTTGCATGCATATTTTGTTGACAGGAAGATAAAAACCATAATTCCTACAAACAACATAATGATGTTATATCAGCAGCAAAAGAAGAGGAAAAAATCTGCCTTTCAAAATGCAGTGGTTCCATTGTTAAAAAATAGAAACTCATCACATCCAGCAATATTAATAAAATAATAAAAGAACACACCTCCATCCATAATCTGCATGGTAGTACAGAAAAGACACAACTGTGGAAGTTGGAGAGAGTGTGTTTGGCTTGATAGGTGAAAATACTGACTGATACCAGTGTTGTCTGGATTGGATCATTACATTTTTACAGAGGGTCATATGACCTGCTGCATCACTTAGACATGCAGAGTAAATGGTTTTTTGACTATCCTTTCTGAGGATGTCACATGCTTACAAAAGAAGAAAAGAAACAGTTTCATAGTTCAGTTAAGAGAATCTTTTAAAACAGATGTCTCTTTGTTGTGAGTCCAAATGCAAATCTCACTGCCCACTGCTGCGACTTGAGAAGCTTGGGGGTTATGTTGCCCCAGCATAGTTGCTGGCATTGGTAAAGATCTGCTGCCAGAGTATGTCCTGCTACAACAGGAGACAGACAAACTCAAGAGAAGTGGAAATAAGAACCTAGCTTTTACAAATGGCAAGGAAAAACCTTTTCTTTGGAAATTTCTTGACACCTGACTTGAAACATCTCCAGTGTAGAGCCTCTAATAATTTCATCCCTCTTGCTGCTGCTCTGGGAACAAAGCTTGGCAAACATAAGCTTGTGCCAAACAGGGCAAAAATTAAACACCACTGGGAGTCCCTTGTTAAGAGCTGACAAATGTGTAGATCTTTGATATTACTGTCTTGTGTAACAGTCACCCAAAGAGCCAAGCTTCCTGAACTGTAGAGTGCAGACCAGTGCATCCATTTCTTTCCTGGGCAAACAGTACCAGAAATGTTCCCTGTGTTGTAACTTTTTATATTGAGATGCCCTTGCTGAATGAATTTTAGCAAATAGATCAGTCACCTTTTCCTAGGACAGGGCAGTCTGAATGCAAGGTAGGCCTGGAAATCAGCAGCAGCTCAGCCTGGCAGAAAGCTCAGCTCTGCCTGATAGTTATGGAGATTAACTTGAAAAGCTGAAGTCACATGCAAGAAAGAAATACTATTTTTAAAAGTGTTGATTTGCAAAGTGAAGGCAGATTATTAGTACCTTTTTTTATATATCTTTCAGTTAGAGAAAGATGAGCTTGAGATGAGCCTGATTGCCACCATGGGGGGTTTGGGGCAGGCTCCTTGATTTCTTGACCCTGAGATGTTTTGCTCCTGGCTCTGCTGTACAAACAGCAGTGACTGAATTTTAAGAGTACTTGGGAGTGGGTTTTAGCTCTCTTTACCTAGCCAAGGGAAGCCAGTAAAGACTCAGCCAGCATTTTAATTACTACAGCATGAAGTGTGTACAGCAGTGATCAGGTGGTTTCAGAAGAGATGAGAATAGTATTTGATGGGAGTCCATAACTTATTTCTCATTGTCATGCTCCAAGGACACCAATTGTACCCTCACTTTGTCTCTGGTTTCACTAATCATCCAGAATCACTTTATTAGTTGTAGTTTAAGGATGTAACTAAATATGGATCCAGCCTCTCATCATCATGCAGTGACTCTGAAGATGTCCTTTAAATTGCAAATCTCCTTGACTGGGTTGAGTTTTGTATTTTGCTCTGTATCAGCTGAGAATGTCATTTAGGTTTCCTCCTGTCACGGTTGTGAACCCCAGTTCAGGTACCTTCACTATATTATCACTGAGCACTCTGTTCAGCTTTGGGAGAAAACCAAACCAAAACAAACACTTCCCCTTATAACATAACCTTTGCTCCATTTAATCTTTTAAAAATTTAGCTGATCAGCTAGTATCAAGGCTAGAATACTTCTAACATCCCTTTCTCCTACTAAACAAAATCAAAGCTGCTGAACTCTGCAGGGCTGGCAGCTGCATGAAGTGCAATCATTCTTAACCATGGCAGCCTGTGGGTGATTGACTTCTGGTGCTTCTGGAAGCCAATGACCCAAGCTGATCACAAGGCAGGGTAGAGGAACCTTACAGAGATGAGCACCAGGTGACTTTGGCCTTCTGGCTCAATAAGATCATCGGGGAAAATATAAACAGCAGCTGGGGGGGGGCTAAGGGAGAAGCTGCAAGGAACCAATTAATATGAGCCCTAGGCACAGAGAGAAATGGTGATTGATGCTGTCAGGCAGGAGCTGGAGGAAGTAGGAAGGAATGAGGGCTGGAAAGGTAAGTGAGAAACAAGGGTAAAAAGAGAGGGTTATAACATGAGCTCCTTTCCTGGGTAGGTGAAAGAACCTGGCTCATTTGTTATGTATGAACACTTGTTTTAGGGCAGAGGACCTTTCCTTGGGGAAAGTTAAGCCCCAAAAGCATGGCCTCTCTTTGCTACCATCTGGCATCAACTTAGGAAGATGAGTAAACCTCTGCTCCTGGGGCCCCTTTTCTCCAGCTCTGTGCCATACAGAGGTTTGCTGCAGTTGAAACCTAGAGCTCTCAGATTTCAGAGGTGAGCAGGGACCTAAAGCCCTGAAAGACAGCGTCCAGTCTTGTGGCAATGAAGATTTTGGTAAAATTTGGAGCAGTAGAGGAGGCTGGCAGGGTGTGAGGGGGATGCTGCCCAGCTGGTGCTGGAGGGCAGCCTCCTTCGGAGGAGAATTAGCTTCTATTAGAACTAAGCCACAACTTAATTATTTTAGCTACACTGGGATAATTTCAATTAGCTCTTTACATCTGATGTTATCTCTCCTGGTTTTACTAGGCAGCATTTGACTGATATTTTTTGCTCTTGTGGTAGAGTTTGCCATGATTAGAAGTGTCACCTGTTTTCTAGGTGCTTTGTGTTTATGCACTGCATCTCATTGTTTATCAGATTGTTCAGGATATTGAAACCTCTAATATTTCTCTACCCCTCTTATCACACCAGAAACAACTTCTTAGCCAGGTGCATCCTCTCAGACGATCAAAAACAATCTTATGAAGTCCTTTGCCTTCATCTCCCCATGGTAGTCACTTAGCAACTACATGCCTGTCACGTTGCATATGTGATGGAGCTAATGTGCAGGCAATCTCTCTTCATTCTGGGGAAACAAAGAAGTGATTTAAGAAGGAATAATGTTAGGAAGAGAAAATGAGCTTTGTGAGCTTTGGTGGAAGTGACTCGTTCCCCTAAGGTAATACAAACTTAAAAACTTCACCTGAAAATAATCTTTAGTTGTCCAAGTTGTCTTGTGCAAGTGATGGGAGAAGTAACCTTCTCTTGAGCAGGTCACAGTCCCGGAATGGTGTCATGGAGCTGCTGACTCCCCACCACTTCGTTTGTACTCAGATACAAAGAAAAAAAATGTTCCCCACACCATCTTCAGCCTCTCTTTATTTTCCATCTTTCATCCCTTCATTTACTTATTTCAATTTCTGGGCTGATCAGTGTTGCTTTTATTTAAAAAAAATATTCATTAGCTGTATAATTAGATGATTTAAGCCACTCTGCCATTCCTGTCCTGCTCTGAGGGACCAGTTGTTAAACAGATGGTTATGTCTACTTTACCCCACAGAAGGGTGCTGTGAAGCAGCAGCATCTGCTTTGATCTTTCCTCAAGGACAGGAGCTCTGCCTGTGTCTGGCTGCAGACCTCTGCTCATTTGTAGTTGTTCTCTGTTGTTTTTAGCCTAACCAACATCCCAAGTGATTGAAAATGTCAGAGAGATGTAGCAGTGTGATCTGAAGGATTGTCTCTGTTCAATATCAAAGTAAACTTGTAGTTGTCTTGTTATAATGAAAACCACCTCAGCTAATCAATACTTCTTGGTTTAGACAACTCTTGCTCAAATTCAGATGTTATCTTTAATTAAACTTGCTTCAGTGACCTTTTACTCCTCTGCTTGCATTGAGAATGCCACCGTTTGCATATATTAATGCAATGGCAAGGGTGTACTCAAACCAACTGCGTAGGAAAACTTGATTAAACCATTTTATGAGGAAAAGGCTGATTTGCCAAGAAGGTTCTTGCAGTTTCAAGAAAGACACTCAGCTGTCATGCTCCTTCACGGAGCCGGGATGTTGTTGGCAAGTGCCGTGACACCTGGTACTGGATCCTCCTGTAATCTTCCGTGGGGTCTCAATTGGTTTACTCTTGCTTGGCTATCAAGGAGCCAACAGGGATCCCCATTTACTGTAAGTCTTGTTCTAGCTGTGCAGAATCTAAACCCCTATATGGTTAAAGCTAAGCAGGTCCATATCCAAAAACATGGAGTGGTTTCAAGACCACATGGGAAGTGACGTCCCAGGCACCAATCTACTCTGACATGTCCCTTCTCTGCTGCTGCTTCTAGGAACTGCCCAGATTCACAGACTAGGAATTCACCAGTTGTTAGTTCCTTGCTCTGTGTGAAACTGGATCAGTTGGGAAACTCTTTGCTATGACAGTAGCAAGTTTACACATTAAATGCTCCAATGGTAAGAAGCTGAGTAATACAGATGGATTTGCAGCCTTTGTTGGTGCACGCCATCCTGAGATCTCTTGGCATCACACAGACATCCATTTGGCTGTCTTACTTCCTCTCCCCAGTAAAAATAGGATAATCTTTCTTGAATGCACAGCTGGAGAATTTCTAATGGAAATAAGTTTACTTTGTAAGAGCCAGCACAAAAATCCCAGTACTACAACCTGATTCACTAATAAGGACATGAAAGTTCAGAGGATTTTAATAAAGGCAGTGTGGCCTTAGGCAGGCCTTAGTGCCAGCCAGTCCAGTGCTGGATTAGTGCCCTTACCTGGTAGGCAAGTTCATCACCCTGTGATTCATCCTGAAGTCTGGAGAGCAGCTGAACTTTTAAATGACAGGAGTGGGCAGCTTTGAATTGTTTAAAATCACTGTTGCATAGACAGTGTTTGAAGCAAAAAGAATGTGCTTGCTTCCAATGTTCCTTGCCAATCTGCCCCTTGGCCCCTCGGTATTAAAGGTCACTGGGTACTCTGTAAAACTTATCAAAACCTTACTACATGATGTCTGTCTTTCAATCAACTCCTTCATCATTTCAAAGCCCAGCTGAGGGAGGTTATCTAGGAGATGGTTATAATTCCTCTGCACGATCTGTCTCCTTACGGTGCAGGGAAGCAGGAGTGGAGCCATGCATGGACCTCTGCCAGTGTGGTGAGGGCTGGCAGGTGTCAAGGCTCTGCTTTTTTTTTTGGGCACAGCCAGAGGTTTAAAAGCCACTTCTGTCCTGTCATGGAAGAAAATGAGAAATACACTGACGTTTTTGAGAGCAGAGGAGAGAGGCTGATCAACTCCAGAATGGTGGAAGGGCTGGTGAGTGGGATTTGCACTCAAAATGAACATTGGTTGTTGACTCCTCTGAAGTAGACTGTTTCTGCTTAGGATGAAGTGGGATGTGGTGCTTCTCTTCCTTTTCTCTGCAACTGCCTATCCTTCATGACAGTAACCACTCAAGGTCAGCGGAAAAGACCCTATTCTAGAGGCTTAATTGCAAAATGTTGACTTTAATGCATTTTTTGAGGAAGTGCAGGTGATGCACAGGACATGCTTTCTGCAGAAGGCTGTCTTGTTCTGCCTTCCCTGCCCTGTCATCCAATATGTCTAGGTCTCTGTTTTTAGATGCTCCTGAATGTTCTGTTATAGTTTCTTAACTGCCTGTCAGAACTGAAGTGGTTGCAAGTACTGACTGCTAGAGGATAGAGTTCATGCTGTGTCATGAAATGAGTGGCTTTGACACTTAAAAAGTAATGAGAACTGTTTATTACATTGCTGGTAGGAGACATTTTTATTTTGCATTTTTTCTGAGCATGCTTGCTGTGCCTAGCTCAATATCTAGGTCAGAAACAAGTGACTGCTGTGCTGACCTGCCTGGCTCTTCCCTCAGCTGCAGCCAGAGGCATGCTGAAACTTGGGAACGGAGATGAGAAATCCTGTCCCCTCACAGCAACTTGCAGGTCTCTTCTGAGGCTGGCATACACCTTTCTAAGCCTCTCAGACTGATCCTCCCCATTCTTTACCAGAGCCCTACTGTGCCCAGGGCTCACTTTGCATGCAGGCTCTGTGGCAGCAAATAAACACACAGGTGCAAAGTTCATTGCCAGGCTGCAGACATTGCCTGAGCAGGCATGGGGTGTTGCCACACATACTGAGGGTTTGCAGGCAGAGCTAAGACCCAGCCAAGACTCTGGCCATCTGGGGTTGCCCTTTGACAGCAGCAAGGTCATCCTCTGCTCCTGCAGCTATGCATCAAGCAGTCTTTTGCACTCTTGAAGTAACACAAGATGAAATTCAGGGCTACTTGCTTCTGCTTGCAGCTTGCTGAAAAGAAGCTTGGAGGTTGGAAGGCAAAGGAAGCAAATGCAAAAAAACCATTTTGCATTAGTATTTTCATAAGCTGTTAGTGTTGAGGGCAGAATCTCCCATAGCCCTAAGACACTAGGGCCCTGAGTTGCAGTGACAATTACAGCACAGACACAAGCTAAAAACTGTACTGAGTTAGCTCAATTGAAAGTCAAAACAAGGAGAGATGGGTACAGATGCTCAGAAAGCAAAAAGAAGGCTCAATTTGGCATCAGTCTAAGTTGAGCTATGCTTCTCACTGCTGTTATGTTGCCCTCAAAAATATCAACGTACAGAAGCTGGTGTGTTGAGGAGAAGCTGTGAGCCTTTTCTTGGAGTCTTCTGCAGTGACAGTAGGGTAGGTAAAAATTTAATCCATTAGAGCCATTCTGCTTGATCTCCTGTGTCTACTGAATTTCTGTGTGTTTAGATGTGTAACTGTAGACACAGTGCACAAAGAACCCCTACATAGCTTGGAGCAAAAGCTCTTTCACTGTGAAAAGGAGTGGACTGGGAATTGCAGCCGTTTAGCTGTGTAGGAGGAGATCAAACACAACATTCACACAGTGCTGTGTGGAAAGGCAAGTAATGGCCCTGTGGAATGAGCTAGGTTGAAAGGAAATAATTACTGGGCTTTCCATTTGCATGAAATATCCTCTTTTCTATGTGTATCAGTTGGGGATTGGTAAAGCCACTGATTATATTTAGTAAAATTGTATGCTTCTTACCTGGGTCTCTTTTCTCTACCTCCCTTTTTTGACACTGGAATTAAAGCAGAGTAGGATCTCTTTTGTTATTGACTAAGAAAGCTGTAATTAACTAGTACATCATGGTTGCTTTTTATACCTCAGATCATTATAGGTAAAGCAAAGACACATCTGTTCCTGTGATACTCTGCCATGTTGTTGAATATATAGGTACATTTTGAATGTTTTCCCAAAAGAGTGCTAATTTAACTGGAAGTTCCTACAGCCATAGACCTTCTTCTAATCAGGGAGCTTCTGTACTTGCATCTATCTATCTAAGACTAATTATCCAACTCTATGTCAGTAGTTTGGTACTTAATTATATGTTGGAGTTTTGTTATATTTTTAGATCACAACCTCCTCTTTTCAGTTTGGATCACTACCAGAAGTTTTTTGGTCCAATACCATTTCTTGTAATTACAGTCTTGGAAAAAAATTTTTTAACACAGGTAAATCTTTTCTGGTTGGAAGAGACAAGAGAAGCTTTGCATTTCTGTCCAGTAAGTGGTGTTTGGATTGATTGAGGCATGCAAAAGAAGTAAACAAAAAAGGTTAAATAGATTAAATCAGAAAATCCACTCTGAAAAAATCCTCAATTCTCACAAGTGGGAGGAATTATTTGCTTTCTGATTAATGTTAGAAGACAGCAGTTTGTAATCTTTATTATGACTCCTGGAGCTCCTGTATGCATCTTTCATCTGCTCCCTTTAAAAGTATAAAGCTGGATTGCAATTCTGAAATCTCAACCCAACAGCTCCTTCCTCCCAAACTCACCAGGGTATGAACATTGTTTGCTAAGCCTCCTGTTTGTCTGGAGGTACTGTTCACACTTGCACACCACCAACCTCACACTTGTTGTAGTGTAAAGCAGGAGGAATAAACTACCTTGATGTTTGTTGACAGTGCCAACAGATGAGAGCACCAGACAAGGGGAAGAGCCAGGCTGTGTGCCTGAGTGCTGCTCAGCTCTGGACCAACCTTTCCAAGGACCTTCTGGTCCCATTAGCTTACCAAATTGAGAGTTTTGTTTTCTGATGATTAAGGAAATATAAGGGCAGCATCTGCTCCTTTCTCTTTCCTCCTGCTGCAACACTGGGTTTCTCTCTGTATTTCTAAAAACAGGCACTCAGACAGCATGATTGCAAGGCAAGAGCCCTGTTGATGGCTCCAGCAAGCTCTCAGCAGTGTGCAAAGATGAGCATCTCCAAGGTTCTCTGACATCAACAGCTGCTTTTGCTAATGTTGGCTATCATCCCTTAACTAGGTCATAAAAATGTCTGTGGGTTGGCTGTAATGACTCTTCTAATGAGATGTTATTTCAGTCCCTTGTCCAGTGACTGTGCTTGCAAGGACAGCTTCACAAAGGCTGTGTTTATGAAAGTGGTTTAGGGCTAATAAGCTTTTTGTTCTGAGTGATGGCAATGGCTGTAGGCTGTGAAATGGTTCTTCAGTTTTTAGGAGTTGTTTTGTTCAAAAGTTTTCCTCTCATTTGACATGAAGTGGCATACAGGAGGGCTTAGGTTACTCTCAGACAATGGCACTGCTCTTCTTAGAGCTAGATATTGGTAGGATAATAGCCAAATATATTTTCACAGCTTGCTCTTACCCCTTTCCACCTGGATTTATAAATAATAGAATTTCTTTTTGAGCATTTGTAGTTTAAAAAAACCCCAACCCAACACAATAGATTTCCCATGCTGTGGAAAGCCATACAGAGATTTTTGTGACCTGGTTTAAAACTTTAAGCAATGAAAAAGGCTCAGTGAAAATAGTAGACACAGAATTTCCTAGGCAGAAAGTGGTATGGGAATGTTATGGGAATCAAAGGCTCCCATAAACTCCTTATTTAGGAAGATATTGCACACAAATGTTTACCAAAGTGTCCCTTCCTTTGGAATTGCCCTCCTGTCTTCCTACAGGGAGTATTGTGTGCTAGTGGTCTAGAGGACCAGGGGGGATATTGTGTCTGTTTTCACTACTTGCTGGTTCATCTGAGTTCTCCTCATCCTCCCTGCAAAGCTCTTTCCCTGTAGCTGATCTGCAGCGTGGGTTTTGCTGTGGCAATGCAGAAGAACTGCCTGCAGCATTTGCCAACCTTTCTGCTCCCACCTGAGCTTGATTAGGCAGGGACTGTGTTCCTTTGCACTGGAGCAAGGAGGAAGAAGCCTTGCTGTGACTACCTTATACAGACTAGCTGAAATGAATTCCAAGTGGAGCTTAAAGGATCACCTAGCCTGCAAGGGAGATAGAAAAGTAAAATCTTTGGCTTATTGAATTTAGTAGCTTTTGTTCTCATGATTGTCCAGATTTGGAGCATCCTGAAGGATGGTAAATGAAACTCTGAAAAAAATCTGTTCTTCTGAATGGATGAAAAAAATATCTTTTGAAAGGAGTGCAATTTCTGCTATTATTTAATTCTGCCTTTCTGTCCTTTGGGGCTAAATGATCAGCCAGATTATGTGCTGTGTTTTGTTACTTGAGAACTTCACAGAACTGAGCTGGAATAAGGAGTGTGAAGCTTCATTCAGATGTAGCTGAAAATCCTCAGAGTTTAAGAAGATTAGATTTAACAAGGAGAAATACCAAAACATCCTTATTTAAGAGGTGTGTATTTTCTAGGTTCTGAAAATTACAGCAAAATCAACTGAAATAACAAGCATAAAAAGAGAGACAAAGCCAGAAGGTAGACTGTGTGGTTCCCACTAATGCCATCTCAACTGTGACTGTCTTCACTGTCCTTTCTGGCAGCCAGTGTTTTGCAGTTGTCATTCCCAGCTCCTTATAGAAACAGCTGGATGTGGCTTTATGAATGAGAGAGAGATCTCTCCAATAGCAGTGAAATAGAAATAACTAACATACTACCAGTAAAATGTAACAAATGTAATCAACTTTGCAACCTTTAAAATCCTTTCTGGAGGGGAGAAATGGTATTTCCCATCAAAGTATTCTCATCTCTTTAGCTTCTTAACATTAAGTTCCAAGCATCATATAATCCAGAAGAATGACAACAATATCCATTTCAAATGTGCAGGGCTGCCAGGCTGCATTTGTTCTCATGAGCTATTGTGTAAGGAAAGACTCAGTTTGCCCTTACCTCCTTATCTCCTGCATCTTTTCTGTGCTAAAACATCTGCATCACTTTTCCAAAGTGTTCTCTCACTAGGCATTTTGGACACAATTTTTTCCTTTCCTGGATTAGTTCTGCTTTACCAAATCACCTAAAGATTATCACTTGTACCTTGTGTCCAGTATGACTTCTAATTCCCTGGTCTATAATTCTGACAAAATACTTGATTAACTTCTGAGGTATTCTGTATAATGTCATCCTAAGTCTGAAGTATCCTCAAAGCAATTTAGCAAGCCTTGCTGCCTTCACAGTATTAATGTTCTCTTAATGTTGCATTCTGATAAAACTTAAATAAGACCACAACAGAGTGTGCATTTTGATCAGAATAACTCTATCCCATGCATTAATATGAATGAGTAGCATTAGCATGGGAAAATTTGCAATCTAAGTGCTGGCAGTCTGAACCAAACTAACAGGGTTAAAATTTTGCCTTCTTTTTTTTTTTTCATCCTTAAAGGCTTTTCTTCCAAGTTATAAAGAAACCTAGAAATTCAATCAAAGAACAAGAGCATGGCATATATTTAAGAAGCTGAAACTTTAATGATATAGTTTGGAGATGTGATAATTAACAGGCAGTTTTATTCTGAATTACCTACATGGTTAGTTAGTGGGATGTTTATTTGCCATTGGTGTGTGTTTTGGTTTTTGGGTTGTTTTTGTTTTCATTTGAAACACATATCCTGAGCTGGCAGAGGCTGGAGTGTGGGATGTGGGTTCAGCCTGGAGACAAGGAGATGAAGTGGAAACTAATGACCATCTTCACCCAAAGTGAGGGCCATGAGCTTAGGTCCACTTCTCTTATCTGGAATGTACAAAGTGAAGGGCCACAAGGCACCCTCCTACCTAATTTATTTTGTAGCTATATGAATTAAACAGGTATTTGTGTGTGGAGCAGTGCCTCCAGATGTGTTTTTAACATGGTTTACAAAACATCAGAATGACAAATGGACCCTGTCCCAAAAGACAGCTGGGAAGGAGGGTATGTTGAGTGTGCTCTTCATAGCCAAACTGTGATGGTGACAGGGCACTTGTGATCTATGAACTCATATACCTCAGCCTGTAGGAAGGCTCCTGTAAGGGCAAGGGCTTCATGGATAGCTTGCTTACGTGGCTTATGCATCCATTCAGATTGATAAAACCCTTTCCAAATGGAGATACCAGGCAAGCTCCTGGAAACTGCAGTGACAAATGGCATTTTTTGCTTGTCCTCTTTGAGACATCTTCGTCTGAAACACAGAGCAGCTGCAGTGTCCTTGACCAAGCAACTTAATTCTGAACTCATTAGTGAGCCAAGCTCTCTTCTTTAGGTCATTGCAACAAAGAAACAGCTTTGTCAGAGCATCATCCTTCAAGGATGAACACAATGTCAGTGGCAGCATGGAAATGCCCCAGGCTTCACTGTTGCAGATGTATGAGTGTCACTGCCCTTCCCGCTGCCCTGACACTGATTTATCAGGGATTTCTCTGGCACTTGGGCCATAACACACATAGAGCTGAAAATTGGCAGAAGACACAATGGACTGTATTTACTACCCAGAACTCTCCTTTCTCTGATTACTGCCTTCTCCCTCTGAGCATGCATTCATTTTTGTTATCAAATGTACATTAGAGTACTGTATGTCATTACCACCCACAAAAATTCCCTATCCTTAGTAAACAAATGAGATGCAACTGCTAGATGAAGTTCATGAGACTGCTTAGCTGGGGAGAAAGGAAAGTAAAACTCTCTCATTTTGGGGGGGGCGGTGCTGTTTACTGTGCTAGGGACACTGGATAATTAGGACATGGATTTTCTTGACATACCATCTTAGACTGCATTGTCATAAAGCAAAGTTCTCCCTTGGGGTTTGGAGCAGGAGTAGAAACCCGGAGGCAGATGCCAGGTCTGCCAGGAGGAGGGATGGCTCTGCAGCAGGCTGGCTCTCTGCAGCTCCCTGCCCAGGTGACTTTGACCTTTTGTTTGTTATTCTCAAGTTGTGATACTTGTGTGCAGGGCTGGGGTTGATCTAGCTGCTGAGAATGGCAGAGCAGGGCTGTGTTGCCTTTCCCAGGAGGGAGCAGGGTCCAGGGGATTTAAAATCACTTCCAGGGATACTGGATTTGTATCTTGTATGGAAGCTAACCTCTGCTGCCTTAGCAAGGGGCTACAGTTGCCTTAAATCAGTATGTTAAGATTTCCCCACAACTGTCATTTTGACTTCTCACATGTTTCTGCAGAACCACTTATATGCATGTATCTATGAATAGATTCAAATCTCTAGGCTGTTGCTGGGAGCTTAAGGCACTAGAAAATCCTATTTTCAGACAGTAACAACATGAGAACAAGAAAATTCAGACACTGTGGGATCTGTTTTGGTGTTTCTGAGGACTGAGACCTCTGATTCCTCCAGAAACAGTCCCAGCTCCTTTTTGAGAGGCTTCATTGTGTGGCCATGTTTCTGCAGAGCCATCAAAAAAATGCTTCCCTGACTGATTTTTCTCCAGGTCAGAAGGTGCTGCAGATCTGCTTTCCTGCTCTTGGGAAGTGTTAGATGTTGGGGATGACTGCTATCTCCAAACCCTGTTGCCTGTTCAGTTAAGAGGTGGCTAAAAGAAGGCTGTGTGAAGGAGGAGGAGGAAGGTGCATGTGGGATGGCTTGGCTCTTTCTGCCAATCCATGTTGGCACATTGGGGTTTGCAGCAGCTCTTGTGGGCTCCAGCACTGCAGGGGAGTGGGAAAATGCTGCAATCTCTTGGCAAAGCCACTCTGTATGCTGGGTAATTCCATGTAGGAGTGAAATACTCACAGGCACCAAGTATCTGTGATGATGACCTCCCATGATGGTTTGTTTGGTTGTTTTTTAATTCTTTTTTTTTTTGTATTGAATCATGCAGTGAAATACCAGGCTTCTCATGACACAGCAGCCTTGCACCTAGGATAACAGCCAGGCTACTGCCTGCTGAAATGAGCCTTTTGTGTTGGAAGGTTCCCTGGAAACCAAGGTGACACAACAGGTCCTTTTTTCTTTTTAATGTTAGTGTAGTTTTGTAATTAAATGGAAAATGCTGGGGACCACAAAGTGTTAGGCATTAGTTGGTTGTTTTGTGGGATTTCTTTCCTCAGTCTGGAGGCACAGTGAAGTTTCTATAGCAAATGGATCAACATGTGTCTAATATGTATTGACAAACAGACAATAGTGCTAAAACCTGCAAACTCCAAAATTTGAGTGCTGCTAAAAGATCTGCAAGCCAGAAGCACTCTTGAGAACAGTCAATTATGCTGCCATCTGCTTCTCTTCAGAAGAGCAGCAGAGCAAGGCAAAGAGCTCAAAGTACCTGGGTATTGAAAGCAATTCAGTAGAGGCAGAAATAGCTGTTTTGAACCTGTGTTGACATCAGTGCAAGATGTGAGACAGTCCACAGGACAGGCAGAGCAGGAGAACTTCAGTGTGTGCTGGGCTACACACTGATCTCTGTAGGTGTCTTGCTGTACTTGATCTCCCCAGTCAAGGTTGCTGTTGGTTTCCTTCAGGCTGGGAATGAGGGTTTGTCTTTCATGAAGAGGAGGGTGGATTTCCCTGGACTATAGCATATAAAGTTAGTAGAGACTGTGCAAGGTGATATAGGGGAATTGTGGCAGAAAGGGGAATGAAAGTAGGATCTCATTAATCCCAGTACAACTGAGCAGCAAGGAATGTGGTGCGAGAAGGACGCAGAGATTCTTAATTGATTTAACATGGGGGCATTATCCAGATGCTTACCCACTGGATTGCATGGCATGAGGGGTTACTACTCCCCCAGTCTAACCATGATGAAGCTCAATGGAGCAGCAGCCTGGGCCATCTCACATTTCTGCTGTGCTCAAGCAGCAGAAAAAGCCTCACAGCAAGAAAAAGGGGTTTGCATGTTATAACTTTAAACAGATCCAGTTCTTCACTCAGAGTGCTGCACCGAGTTGTAGTGGGGTCCAAGATAAAAAGTCCATTTTATACTTGCATTTCATTTGAATGAATACATGTTCTTTAGATTTCCACTGAGAATTCTGATACTTGATGTGGATCATGGAAGATTGGAAAGGGGATTAATTTTGAGCATTTTTATATTTCTCAGACATGCTGACATGTTATAAGTTTTTGATGAATAGGCTCATAAAAGCAACCACCTACACAAATGTGGGATCTAAATCTCATCTGCTGGAGACACTGGCAAAAAAATATTAATGATCTAAATGGGAGTGGCATCAGACAAGTAGTTGGACTGTCACTCTGGGGAGCATGCTGTTCAATGCCTATAATCTGGAACTTCATGTAATGGCTTTGCTGCCAGGGCTTTGTGGATTAGGCATATGCAACTAATCAATTTGTGATGCTGGCAAGATTTCTAATCTAAATATGGTTGGCCAAAAGTGATTTTGCTAGAAGGTTTCTTGTTTCATTCTGGGGGTTTTTAGAGGTGGATTTTAAAGGTCTGAATTTATTGGTTGCTATCTGTACAAACTCCAATATGGAGTGTTTACTACTAATGCAATACCAGAAAACTGCCTCTAGTAGCAGCAGATAAAGGTAGTAATTGGATGAGGTAAACCACAGGAAGCAGTACAGACCTACTAATTTTCCTCCATTACTAATGAATTAATACAGTTGTTGTTCTGTGAGGACTTGACATGATTTCACCACGAGCTCACATGGCATTAATCCCTGAGCCTTTCTCTGTGTCATGGATGTGTATTGTAGAAAGAAAAATGGCACCATTAATCAGCTATGATTCTGCAGGAACCCAGACCTTGGTAATTCAACAGGGTGGGTTGATTGGTTTTTTTGTTTGTTTTTTTTTTTTCTCTCTTCAAAACTGCAACTAAACTATTGGGAGATCTGTAGGAGACACTTCTCCTGCTGAAGAGCAGACATTTATGCTCTGAGAAGCTGCCCACAAATATTCTTACCTAACTAACAAAAATAACCTACCCAGTCACTATCCTTAAGACTGCATTTTGAGGAGGATTTCAATAATCACTCATGACAGACTCTAAATGTAATTATCAAGACAGGAAAAATATCCTATTTTAAATGTCCATTTCACTCCTGAATATAAAAATCTAAAGCTGCTGAGAGATAAGGAACATGTGATGATTATGTAGTGAATAGCTTTGCTACTGGAAAGATTTTCCTATTAGCTTTGCAGACAGGAAATATTTATTTAGCTCCTTTGATCTGCAGATGCTGAGATGTCTGGGAGTGGGAATAGCCATTTTTAGTTGCTTTAGAATTTCAAAAACATTTGATCCAGAAAGGTATTATCAGTGAATTCTCTGAGTTTCAAAGGGTATAGATAATACATTACATGTAGTCAGAGACACCACTGTTGTTCTCTGAAAGATTAGACAGGGCTATCTCAACATCATAGGGGAATTTTAAAATGCGCATTGAAGTATTTGTTCTTTCACTTATGAGGAATATTTGATGCTTGTTTGATTTGATTGTTTCACTACTGTGTGAGCTTGTTTAATTATGATATTGACCACTTTCTCATGGTATGGAATTGAAATAGTCCAATATTAATTAGATGTGCATAAAGAGCAGCTCTGAGAGATGTGGACCTTTTGTTCTGGATATTTCTTTTATAGTGCTTTGAGAAGAAAGAGATCAGAGATAATGCAATCAAAATGCAGTCATGCTCTTGATTAACAGTATAATTAGTTAAAATCTCAGTTTTGCAGAGAATATCTGCACTTGGTATATAAGGCTCTGAAATGACTAGGGGGGAAGACAGTTATTTGGATTTTGCTGTATTAGTTATAAATCTAAATATTTTAATAACCTGTCTTTTTTTAATACTAACATAAGTAGATAAAAAAACAGCTAAACCAGGAAGGTGTAGGAGAGTTTGGTTTTCACCTGCAGCTACTTTGCAGCCAGCATTTTTCTAGTTCTTCTCATGCACACAGTAGGGAAATCCAGGGGGAAAAGGGCTCTTTTCCTGGGATCAGGACCTTCTCTTTCAAATGCTTCAGCTTAGGTGAATGTTATTGATCAGCACAGATGTAGGAGGGAGAGTGCCAAAGAGGCAAGGGAAGCTTTGGCAGCAGGCTGGCCAACATGGTGAGGCAGGCTTTAAACTCAGGAAGGCAGGGTCCAAGAGGGCAAAGCTCATGTCATCCCATCCAACCAGGGAATAAGCCAGGCCAACAAGAGCAGTGACAAATGTTCCTTAGCTGTCTTCCAAGATGAGAGCCAGAAGGCCAACAAAGTCAGGGGTGTGTATGGCTACAATGGATCTTCTTGCACTCCTCCAGGGAAACTTTCTTGCTTGATTACCCTGCTGAAATGCCTGTACATGGACACATGAAGCATGGGGAATAAGGAGGAAAAACTAGAGATCTAGGTTCAGTCACAAGGCTATGATCTCACTGCAACTGTGGAGACATGGTGGGATGGCTTGTGTGACTGGAATGCTGTCATGGATGGCTACACACATCTTGGGAAAGAGACCACTACCGTGAGGTGGTGGAGTTGCTCTTTATGTGAGAGTGCAACTGGAATGTATTGAGCTTTGCCTAGGCAGGGATGGTGAAAGTGTTGAAAGCTTTTAGGTAAGAATTAAGGGGCAGGCTCATATGGATGACCTTGTAGTGGGTGTCTACCTAAACAGAAGGAAAATCTTTGCTGTGAGGATGCCAGAGCCATGGCTCAGGCTGCCCAGAGAGGTTGTGGAGTCTCCTTCTCTGGAGACTTTCAAAAACCTGCCTGGGCATGATACTGTGTAACCTGCTTTAGGTGACCCTGCTTTAGCAGGGAGTTGGACTAGATGATCACCAGAGATCCTTTCCAACCCTACCAGTCTCTGATTCTGTGACCCAGGGCAGCAGTGGCTGGCAGTAGATGGGGAAACAGGAGAAGGTTAAGGGAGGACATCACCTTTTTAGGTAAGGAGTAAACTCTTATACACACACACAAAAGTCTTATTTAACACTTAGGATTAGGAAAAAAAAGTAAATGTCCCAGACTGTTAGAAAAACTGTGAGGCTCTTTATGAAGTTTTTTCCAAAATGCCCTCCTGCTTTAGTGAAAACTATACTGCCAGTGACATTGGAAAATACCTGGCTTCACACAGAGTCAAAATCATGTCTAACATTTAAAAAGGCATTGTAATTGCTATTATTTCCGAATACAGTACTCATTTGTCAAAAATATGGCACAGGATAGTTAACTAACTGATCTTATTTACATTTTATGTAATTATAAGCTTATATAGTTTCAGCTTTAAATAGAAGAAGCTTAAAATAATCCCTTGAAATTGTGAGATGGCACAAATTTGATACAAATGAATCTGTAAGATCTCAAAATAAAATGTTCTTTCTGTTCTAGAGGGTATATAATTCAAGATTTATTATCTCTACTCCATAATTAATCCTATACAAACCCTTAAGTCTATTGGTGTGTCTACATGTTTGCAGTACATTCCTTACAAGCTTTCCACCTGCCAGTTCTAGGTTATTTAGCTACTTAGCAACACTGCTGAGAATCTTAAAAAATGATAGACAAGAAAGCTAACAAATTTAATTCTTTGTGCAAGTGGAACTCTTAATTTCAAAGTCTGGAGGAAATCTGGCTCAGCTATAATTATGTCCCTGAAAGTTTTGTGTGGGTGGGGTTTTTTGTGTTTTTTTTTTTAATGAAAAAGAGATTGATTTTTGTGTTCAATACATTTCAGTGCCTATAAATCCCTATTGCACTTGAAGCATTACATTGCAGAATGAATTGATGGTATAGATTTTCTCCTTTCAACTCTTCTTATAGCTTACAAGTATGCAAAAGTAAATTACTGTAAGGAAATTGTGGTATTTTTATTAAGAAAGTACCCCAAATTACTCAGTGAAGATAAAACACCATCTTCATTGGTTCCCCCTGTCCATTTGCAAACCAGAAACACAAGCATCCATACCTCCCACAAGTGATTTCCAAGGGGACAGATGCACCCTCCTACAGCAGGGACTTGGGGAAGATAGGAGTGATGGTTTGGGCTCAGAAGAAGTCATGCCAGTTTGATTCTGTTCTGGTGTTGTTAATACTTTGGTTCAAAACCTTTATCCCAGTGTGCTGGAGTACAACACAGAAGGCTTGTTCTATTTATGTTGGATGTCTGATAGCTAGAAATTAACTGTGCTTGCAGCTACTTCTTAGTGGGCTGATAAAAATTCCTTTTAACTCTGCACAGCCCTTCAGTATGCAGAAATTCTCTGGTGCACCATCTGCTCAGGGCTTGTGGACATCTGCAGGTTACCTCTCTGTGACAAGGATATCTGAGAGCTGTGCATCCTTAGCATCTGTAATTAGCCAAAACATTTCAAAGCTGACTACTGGTGAGAATGCAAATGGGATCTTAGCCCAAAGTGAATGTGTGCTATGAAATAAAATACGGGACCATACTTGCAACTGCTTACCTTCTGCTAAGCTTGTTGCTACTGAATTAATTCTGGAAATGTGATCATTACATTCTGCTAAAACTAGAATTCATGTATGGGATGCAAACACATCATGAGATGTGTATTTAGAGTTTCAGATTACCTGAAAACACTTAGTACCCTTAATTATCACCTGCTTTCCAAAAATCTTAACTTGTAATTTTTCTGCTGTGCAATCAAACCCCTATTATTGAAGAGGGTGTCTCTGTTTCCTTCTTCCCTCTTGTGATGTGCATATTGGAAAATGTGCTTGTGGAACTCACTGGGGTCAGTTCTGTTCCAGATCTGATCTTACATTCACATTTGTAAAGCATGAGAAATGCTTTTAAATGTTCACTGCAAATTATCTGATCAGTTCTCTAGTCTTCTGTAGCAAAACCAGAAAGTAACAATCATTGGGTGGATTTACAGGCTGCTAAATAGCCTCTTAGATTGTTGTGCTTCTAAAAAGGAGTCATGTAATGCAGGAGCAGAGTTGAGATGAGGATGCTCTGACTATAAGGCACTGAAAGGCCACTGTTACACTTTCCTCAAGCAGAGAGAAGAAATGGTTTGAGTTCTGTAATCTGTTGCTTTTGATAGCTGACCTAATTTCAGAGTGCAGAAATGACCTAGCAGCAATCCCATCTCTTTGATAAAGGCAGTGAGTGGAAGTGGTGTGCTGCTGAATGGCCTCTGCCAAGAAGGTCAGCAAGTTCTAAAGTGAAAATGTTTGATAGATCCTGTTAAATGTACAAAGCTTCTGCCTATTGCTTATTGAAGGATTCCAAAATGAAATTTTCTCTCAGCCTTGAAGGTAATTTCTGGTCTATGTCTTGCCAGTAAACTCAGGAGCACTTCAAATTAAATGCCAAGAGCAGAAAAGAAATTAAAAATATTCATATGCTGCACCTATAAAAACCAAACAAGTCAATAAAGGAAGCACATCTAATGAGGTTCACAAATGTCACAATGTAACTTCAGGACTCATCCACATCCATGGCTGAGTAAGACTTCACTCTGTGCATGCCTATATTGCACAGCTGATAGACAGGAAAATTGAATCTCACTGACACCCTTTATCTATTTAAAATAATTGCTTCCAATAAATTGCAAGGGAAAGCAAAGTGAACGTGTAATTAGAGATCTCACTTGGTGGAAAGTCAATCTATAAGTTTGGATGTCTTTTTATTTTTAACATCCCCAATGCTGTCTGGAGGTTACTCTAACACACAAAAGTAAGACTCCTGTTGGTAAGACAAGTTAGAGCATCTTCAACAAGGCTGGGCCCTGAGGTTCAGTTATCATGCCTGGTGTAATGTCATAACTCATTACGTTCCAGATATATAAATTTATAAAGTAGTACAGCAGGAATAAATATTTTTGGCATTTGATGGGGAGGGGATTAGAACACAACTGCAATAGAGCTGGGCTTGGAGTGGCTTTTTTGAAACATTGATGCAATGCCTGCTCATGAGGAGAGCAGCCAACTGCTGGACATGGTTGATCACATTGCTTTGTGTCCCTGGGAGGTATTTTTCTCTGATCCTACAAGCTGTAAAAATAGTCCTCATGAGTCTGCATTCAGACTTCATGCTGTGTGCACATTCCACTAGTGAAAAGGGAAATTTACTGTTACAGTATAAAAGGTAAAATAGGTTGGCACTTCTTGCTTTAATGAATTTGTACAGTTTGCCTTCCAAAGCTTTAATTGGTTTTCTCTGTGTGTGCTACTCACCCCTAAGCACCCAGCTCTCTTGCTACCCCTTACAAGAAAACTATGTGGTATGATTAAATTTAATCTTACTGGCACCACGCTGGATTTGGGAAATCTCAAGAGATTTTTGGAAATCCATTGCATCTTCCCTCTTTCCCTGGTGCTCCCATGAAGACACAGAGCCTCCATTTCACCTGCTTCTGCAGCTCCATGTAGATGCTCATTGCATGCAGCAGTAATGGCTATGGGAGAGACAGCCTGAGGGATGTGGTCAAGCATCGTCCAGCACATCTGACCCAGCTGCAGAGTCTGTGGGGTCTGTACAGAGCCTTCCTGCCCTTTTGTGCCTCTCCAACGTTTTTCCTAACAAGGAGCATTTGGAGCTGCAGTGTATACTATTCATGGGTCAGCTCACTTCCATTTTAAAAGAGATTGGTGACTTGGAAAGTGCTTATCAAGAGCGGTAATGCATTTGGGGAAGATGGATGGAGAAATTCTTGCTATGCATAATGCATGTTTCTCCCCCAAGGACAGAGCTGAAAGTAGTTCCTGTAGGATGCTAATGATGGAGATGAGAGAGAAATTCTGACCTTGAATTCAGATCCAGGTTCCATTTAGAAGCTGGTGAGCTCTGGAAGCTGGAGGGCTGGAGTTTCCTTGTGAATGCTGCACAGTGCTGCCAGGATGAGGTTTTGAGGCAGGATGGATATAATGCAGTATTTCAGCTAGCTGTGTGCCTGGAGTCAACACTCTCAAGACCTGAGAACTTCTGGTTGTTGCTGCAGCATTCTTGTGGTGCTGTCAACATCTGAGGCTAACTACCACTTGTGCAGAGGAAAGATGCTAATGGCTCCACATATGTGCTCCTCCACCAAAACCATTAAGTACATGACCTACAGACCCTGGGGCCAAATCCTACCTTCAGGTAATGTGGATTGGCTGCTGGAGTAAAGATACTGCATCAGAAAGCATGTAAATTGCAGGAGTGAAGGACACTGTGGGAAAGGGTAATTAAAACAAAAAATGCTTCAGTGAGATGTTTGGTGGCATTGGTAGTCTTGGTATATGCAGAGGCTTACTGTGAGGGTGTGTGAGGATTGCATCTGCACCCTAGGCTAGGGTCTGTAATTTGAGACAGAGTTCAAATGAACACAGATGTAAGTACACTTACTCTGAGGTTTGTTGATAAATGTGCTCCCTCTGTTCAATGGTGTGTCTCAGCAACACACACTGATCTTTAGCAGATGTAAAGTGGCTGTATCTGAGCTCTTCTCTGATTTATCAAAACCTACTTCCTTCTTATAGGCAGAAGTTGTAAGAGTCCCCTCAAGCAAAGAATCACAATATAGATGTATGTGTCCAAACACATTCAGGATTACATTAATACACATATGAGCTTTGAATTTGTCCCCAACATGTGATATGTAGTGGTGCTTAAGGACATGGTTTAGTAGTAGACTAGGCAGTGTTAAGTTCAGGGGTGGACTTAATGATTTTAAAGGTCTTTTCCAACCTAAATGATTCTATGATTCTGTATAGAAAACAAGAATTCATGTATATTTGCTTTCTCAGTAAGAGAATTGTCTAGTGCAGCTCTTTACCATGCTGAAAAACCTAGGTCATCTTATTTTAAATAATATTTATTGCCCTGCCACTGGATACAGAAGATATGTTTTGCTGTTAAGTGTAAAATATCTGTATTCTCCATGTGTGTGGGTGTTTAAACAGGAGCAGATGTGTATATATCACTGAACTGCTGAAAAACTTCTGGCTGTAACATTTTGGTATATGCAAGATTGGCACAAAGCTAAACTGTGGGACTAGGTGACAGATTAGCAGATAGCCAGAACAGTCTCTGGCACTATTTTGGGCTGATAATCCTGCCTGGCATAGGTGCTTATGTGGGTAATGAATCATGCACTAGTATTTGATGCATGAGTGTGCAGCCATGGCACTGCATGGCTCCTGCCAGAAGTGCTGATAAAGCAGAGTTTTTCCATTGCATTAGCAGAAATGGCCACCTGAAGAAACCTTCCTTGGCTCCATGGTAAGAAAGCACAAAAGCACAACATGATTAGTAATTACCTCTCTGGTGCCCTGTCCTGAGATCAGGACAAGCCTGTGAGGCAACCAAAATCTGACTCCAGAGAGTTTCCAAACAGTCAGATCCACAGCTTGGGTCAGGAATGTTGTTTGGTACTTTGCCCTTCTTCTGGTGTCTGGTTTTTGGACTTGAAGGTGTAGATGTAATTTGTTGGGGTTTTTTCCCCTTGATCAGCATTGCCAGAAGTAAAATAGCTTTTGATTAATTCACTGATTTGAGGCAAATATGCTAAGACCAATGATAGGCTGCTGCTGGCACCCAGAGGGTGGTGGACCACTGAAACACACTCTCCAGGGAAGCAGTCACAGAGCCAAGCCTGTCATAATTAATCCAAGAAGGTGTCTGGACAACACTCTTAGACACATGGTGTGACTTTTGGGATTGTCCTACACAGAAAAAGGATTTGGACTTGATGATCCTTGTGTGTCCATTCCAACTCAGGACATTCAATTATTCTATCTCCCAGGCCAGGCATTTTTTCAGGAACAACTCTACAACATGCTTGTATTTTGAAAGATGCTGCCCTTGTAAGTATTTGCACATCATTGGTTTTGTATGGCAAACTTGCCATTTTTTCTAGTTAGTTTTAAATGTGACCACAATGTATCTGCAAGGCTACAGTAATTACATATCTAATTAATAAAGCATTATGCAATTTAAAGATGCATTCAAACTGTAAATGATATTACATTTTGATGTTACTTTTAAAGATATTACAAGGAAAAATTCGGCTATCTACCACTGAAAAAGCCCTTGGCTACCTTGGTGGGAATTTTGTTCTTCATCCTAATTACTTGGCTGAAGATTCTGAATTTAAAAACCCCATTTCCCACCCCAGTAGGGATGTTAGATCTTGTTTCCTGGCCCAAATCCAGGCTAAAGAGTGAGTTTCTGCATGCCAATGTGCTTGTGCTGCTATAGCTGAAGGTAATTCTTGAGGGTTTGTCCTGAAAATACTCTCTAGTATAGCTTAGCTGTCTACTCACAGGCAGGTGATGTGACAGAGTACCTAAGCAATATAGGGAGTGACAGTTTGCTAGTCCTTCTGAGCCTTTTCTAGAGAACCCTGGTAGGTGTAGGTCTGAGGATCTCCTAACTCCCCCAGGCCATTACCCTACTTTTATGGTCAGTGGGAGCAAAAGTGAGCCTGGTGTGTGAAGGTGGGATGCAGCTAGGGTCCAGCTGAGAGTCAGCCTACAAACCAATGAGAACCTTTGGGAAAGCACTGTAAGAACTGATGGATAATCCATGTTGCAGGGGAAGCCTCTTAAACATTACTGAGAGAAAAACTTTGTCCTGTTTTAAATGACACTTATTAATTGTCTGCAATGTTGAAGACAAAATGATAAAGTGGGAAATATGTTATGCATGAACATGTTGTATCAGTAGCTCAGAACTCCTCCAGCTTCATCCATGGACCCAGGAACTGCAACAACATGGAAAAACCTGTTGGGACAATGCTTCACCTGCTTTTGTGCTCCTTGAGTTTGGAGCAAAGGTCACATCTCATGCCTCACTGTTAAGGCAGCTGGACAGGATTTCCCATGTAGAGCTCTGCAAAATTCACAGAAATGCAAAACTGATTGATTTTGCCTTTTTGCCTGCCTGCATGTGGTGCAGGCATTGCAGCAAGAACTTGGTCATTTAAATTGTGGAGACCTGGAAGAACCACCACAAGATTTGCAACCACTCTGCTGATTTATAAAGAATGAAAAAACAATAGTGAAAAATAGTGAACTAGGCAAAACAAGGGATGAGACAATCAATATTTCATATTTTTCCTCCAAACAGTAGTAATTTATTGAACAGTTAAAACTCCTAATTAGGTATATAAAACAATCATTCCTCTCTCTTTTAAGGTTTCTAGAGAAAAGGAAAGGGATGAAGTCAGTCAGGCTCTCCTCAAAGGATTAAGGCAAATTTTGTAAATTATGTTTAATTCAATAGGTCCTAAATCATGTCATCAGTCTATGTGATTCCAGAGACATCATCTTTAACATGCAACTGCCTTGCACTATAATCCAGGGAGATGCTCAGTTGCATTCAAGGGAAATAAATTTAATTATAAACACATCACAGAGTCAAACATTTCCTGAATATGGAATTCAGTGTCTTGTCAGCCTTCCAGCTGAAAACACCATTAAACTTTTATAGGAAGCAGACTCTGTCCTGAATTTACATGTACTGGCAAGCACCTTAACCAGAGGAAAGCATAAAAACTGTGTTCTTATTTTAACATTTTTAAACTTAAAGCTTCTTTTGTCTTCAGTAGAGCTATCCAGTGTTAAATAGTGAGAAGTGAAGATATTAGAACTTGTCAGAAAAGGGAGAAATGCATAAATTTCCCTGGTCCAGATGGCTACAGCATCACAGGGCTGCAGGGGGACTGGAGCTGTTGGGGTATGCAACAAAGCATTCACACTTCATATGCATGGCCAGAAAGTCAGTTTCTTGCCCTGTTTAAAACCTGGGGGCTCCTTTTGGTGCTGGTTGTTACGCAGTGATTCTAACAAGGGCCTTAAATGTAAGGCTGATCTTACTGTGATCATCGTGACTCAGTAAGGTGGAGTATACTAGGACCAGAAGTCACCCAGTGAGCCATGACCTGGTGTGCAAAGAGGGACAAACATCCTGGTAAGAGGGGCATCAGGTTCTCCAGAGAGTGAAGGAGGCAAGCCCTGGGTGTCCACAGGCAGATCATGATGAGCTTCAATACAGCCCTTGCTGACCAGCAGTGTCCTGTTAATGTTAATTGAGCACATCATAGGGCATCTGGATTTAGTGCTAAGTTAATAGTTGGACTTGATGATCTGAAAAGCCTCTTTTAACCAAAACAATTCTATGGTTTTATGATTAATTAGAACATGAGTAATTCTGTTTTTCTTTCTATTTATTTGTTACTATAACTCAGTATTGTCTCCTCAGCCATAGAGATGCACATTTCTTTTTGGGTTCCTTTAAGAGGAATGATTGACAGGATTTTTATTGCATGATTTATTTTTAGCATAACCCTAGGTTATGCTAAATATTCCATAATTTATAATGGAATATTATATAACAGATGTTTTAAAGGACTTTTATGCTTTGGAAATACTATGAAAAATGCCAGAAAAGAAGGAAATCTGAAATTCCTGAAACATTCCCTTCCAACATTTTCTCACAATGTTCTAGTTGAAATGTGAGATTGTTATACTTTAAAGAATTAGTAAAATGAAGTGTTTTCATTGCTCCTCCAGTGCTAAAGAGAGCCCAGGCAGAAAGGAGCAAAGGTGTGAGAGAGCAGCTCCGAGGTGCTCAAAGAGGCTGAGCAATGGGGTCTAGCCTTCTCAGAAGAAGGCATTTATATTATATATCATAAATATAAAATGGGTGAGAACTGTTGTGCTAATAGCTTAACTTAGTTCAGGATAAATTTTTAATCTTCACTTTTGGTAGGCTTAATTATTAAAGCCAGTTTCACACTAGTTTGGGGTGTTACATGCTGGCTTTGCCCCTTCCTCAGGAGATAACATGTTTAGTTACATAGCAGTTTACCAGTGACCTGCCAGCTCCCACCTACCAATTTAACTCCTTCAATATTCCATGGTTTGTATTTAGCTTTTTGTTTCTAATGTTGCAATAATAAGTAGGTTCCATTTATAACCAAAGCAAAGTTGTGCCTGTCTCAAGGGCTTGCAGTTGCTTTCATGTTGTCCCTTTCCTGGTACATGTGGGATGTATTGGTGTGGGATTGTAATTGTACTTTCCCTTCTGTTTTAGACTGCCTTGTGGTTTTATCATTCATTGAGACTGAGAAATAAGAGATCAGATATTTTTTCCATTTCAAGGGAGGCTTCCTTCAGAGATGCTGGGGAAAAGGCACAGGTTACTTGGTGGGGCTGGAGGACCCTGTCCTGAGTCCTCAGGCAGTGGGGAGCTGCTGGGTCACTGGCAATGGGCTGCCTCTTCCCACTCATAGGTAGAAAGGTGGCAGCTCCCCTGCATCTCATGTAATAACCCCAGCATACTTATGGAACTAATCCTGCCACAGCAACAGAGAAAAGGTGTGAAACTATAAACACAAGCAAACACAGGACCTGGGGGGCAAATATCAAGGGAGGAAAAGTCCACATTTTCTTGATATGTAATACCTTCTACATCACTTTCTCATTCAGCCTACCAACAGTTTTCTTCTCATGGTGCATTTTAATTTCAGGTTGTGACTGCTTTTTCCAAGTGCCCTTTAAATATGTCTCTAATGCAGAACAAGCACAGGAAATAGAGGTAATTATCTGTTCAACCCTCTTCTGCAGGAACTCTGAAAATCTCAGTTTAAATCAGGAAAAAAAAGCCCAAGCATCTTTTATTGGCTTTCCTTAATATGTAGGATTAGTCAGACACAGTTATTTCACATGATATTTTAATAATGGTTTCCCAATGCTTGCCTGGGGTGGTTGCAGGGCAGGTGTAGGAGAGCAAAAACCCACCAGTGTGTGCTGTCTGCACCATGGAGGAAAGGGTCCCATAGTTGCTGCCCTACAGCAGGACATGTTGTTTTTGCATCTTTATCTGTGCAGGATTTGTATCTGTCTCTGGCAACTCTGGGAATCGTTGCAGGGGAAGATGTTTGCAACAGCTCACTGGGAGCAAAGTCCTCTGAAAGTCCTGTAAAAGGTCATCCCTGCACCTGTTTTGAGTGGGGTCCTCTTCATCTGTGACATTTTAGCCTAAAGACATTATGTGTAGCTCAGTTCTTCTCTGCCATGCTCCATCCTGGTAGTCTCATGGCAACAGAAGGGATTGTAAATCAACACCTATTCCTCTCCCATTGTATAACATGCTTATTCATCTGCTTGATAAGCCCCTGAGCAGTCTGGAAAGAGGTGTGTGTAAAGGAAATAATGCTTCTAAGAGGTAACCAGGCAGTAGCAGTTTCAGGGCAGGGCTTTGTTCTGAGACAGTTATCAGTGGTTCAGGGATGGAGGATTAGCTGCAAGGCAGTAGATTTGCCAGCTAATGAAGGCTATAATTAAGCACAGTACCTGCATGCAGAAGCTGTTGGAAGAGATGGCTTAAAATATCTTCAAAAAAGATTTCCCTACTTATGAGGCAGGAACTCACTGTCCTTTGGATTGAGCCTGCTCTGAGCAGACTGGGGAGCCCAGGTCCCATCACTACTAACTCAGTACCCCTCTGGCATGAGATAGTGTCAGGGTCCATCCTCCCAGTCTCCTTTTTGGCTCCACCTTAGCAGTCCTGGGAAGTGAGCAGCTCTGCTTTCATCCTACCAGGAAACAAGAGCAGAAGGTGCTGCTGTGGTTATGGATGTTTCCACTCCTCCAGACCTCTGGAAATGGATCTTTATTAGCATTATTGTCAGTCATAATGATTTCACTTCCATTCTTATGACTAAAACAATTTTGATGCTTGATAAATCACATTATTTTTACTTAGTCAGAGCTAATTGATTCCCAGTGTTTATCTTCTAAGGAGCACAGAAAGCATCACTCATTGCCAGGCAGCCATCCTCAGCCCTGCTCTTTCTTCACCACTGTGTGATCTGACCTTTCTTTTCCTTAGGGACAGATGAAGATGTATCTCCATCTCAAGTCTGAGCTACCTCTCTGCACAGCCCTGAAGGGCTGGTTGGAGGATGTATGGGGAGGTGTTTCTTTCTCTGTACCAGTGCCAGCATCCTCCAGGTGCTCTAAAACCCAGCTTGAAGCATACTAAAGGAGCAGAATTCCCCCCTGGTTTATAGGTGAACCTTAATTAGCCCATAGCAGATGCAACAATGCTTGCTGTTCTTTGTCTAGAAAGTCATCATGTCCAAGTATGGGAGGAGGAAACCAAAGACAGGTCAGAGATGTTGCCCCAGGCAGTCAGCCTTGCAAATAGTGATTTCTTTTGGCAGGAGAAAAGAGAAAGAATGAGGTTTGTTGTTGGATATCTGTGTTTAGGAAAATGGTCTAGTTTCCTTATAACCCTTCCTTATGATTCCAAGTACTTAAACCCATTATAAATATAGATGTTTAGATATATAGAATAAAAATGCTCCTTTTTCCTTGTCTTTTATGTAAGCAGGATAAGTTCTTAGTTTCCTTTTTCAGGTAAAAGGGTCAGAGAAGCCAGTACCACGCAACAACCTCTTAAATGAAAAGGCTGGAATTATATCAGAGGCTTCAACAATTTTCAGACAATGAGTTCTTATTTTTTGTGCCAAAAAAAATGACAGAAATAAAAGGAGGGGCACAGTTGTTTTAAAATCTGAGGGACAATAAGTTGAATTTCACATTTCTACAGAAACATACACATTGGTAATAAACTCATGAGGAGATGAAAAACAATTGTAGCAAACTAATATTAGAGATCAAAAGTAAGGCAAAGCAGGGGCATCCAGCATGTAATTTGTTCATTGTTCATTTATCAGACTCAACATGAATATTGTATCTGAGACTTGGACTCAGGGGAGTTATATCATGCAATCATGGAGCCTTTCTTTGAAAAGAGCTTTTACATTAAAAAAACAAACAATAACAACAACAACAGCATTCTTCTAACAGATCACAGCTGCAGCAAAGCAGTTTTATTTCCAGCAATAGAAACTGGTTAAGAGAATTAATATCTGTCTGAGGCATCAAGCTGTGCCTGGTAATGAGATGGGTTATAAATAGTGTCATTAATCCACATGTCCTTCTAACACATGCCACTCCACTTAGTGTACAACTCCCTCAATGCAAAATACACTGACCTCCTCATTATAGTATCTAATGGCATGAAGCCTGTTTTCCATGTATCTACTGTCTAGTGCTTCCAATTGGGAATATTTACAGGGGAGCATTCCTGCTCCTGAGCTAAGAGGCAGAAGTATTTCTGTCACCAGAAGATGACTTTCCTCATGCCTCATGCTGCCTTTTCCAAGTGTTGAGGTGTGTTATGAGGCAGCACATATCCCTTTGCTCTGCAAGGAAATGCTGCTCTAGCACCAGTGCTGGGACATTCCAGCATCCTCTGAAACCTATCTGCCTCAACAGCATCCCTTGACATCTTGCTGCCAGGCCCCTAAAGCTAAATAAAACTTCTTCATCCCTATATATATCTATATCCACTATCTTACTCCACTAGGAGCAGCTCTTCTGACAGAGGAGTGCCACTGATGATGGCAGCTGGCATTTGTCTCTGTTGAGCTGGTGAAAACTTAAGGCTTCAGAGCTCACTCATCCAGCTGTGGTGGGGAATGTGTTTGCTGTAGTGACAGAAGCGTTACTGGTGTTGTGCAAGAATATTTTGTATCATTCCCAATGCACACATTCAAAAATAGGCAGAAATCCATGGTAGAAATGTGGAAAAAAGGAGAACAGGGGTTCAAGTGGCCTGCTTGGGCACTTCAAGGACTAGGATATACTCAGGGCAGAGTGGAGAAGGGCTTAACTGTGATTTTTGAGCTGAGGAGCCAAAAGTCAACACAAGTGGATCCTCTGAAACCAGCTCAAGGTTGCAAAGATCCAATGTCTATGAAACATCTACAGATGCCTCATTATGTAAAATTACTCTTTGTTGAATCTATACTAAAATAATCTGGTTCTGTAACAGAATGCAGCTGACTAGCCAGTGCTGTCTTAAAATGTCTATACTGGTGTTTCTTGTTCAGTTTCTGCAGCACTGGGAAGAAGATAAGTCTATGTGTTGGGCTGGGAGCTAATGCTAGAAAAACTGATTTAATTTCTGGTCTGGCCTCAGCAGATCCTCAATGGATTAGGTAAGACATTTGTTTTTTTTAGTGTTTATAAGGTGGTCCTGAGGTTAGTGGACTTTGCTTTCATGACAGCCATGGTCTTGTCTTTATTGTCTGCTATTGCTCAAATAGCTGCCAGTCCTGGAAGTGCCATAACACATATATAGCTTTTTCTGGAAGAAATTAAAAGTGGCATTTTTATATTGGTATATGTCACACACCAACTGGGTTATATTTATAACTTTAATGCTTAAAAAAGGTGATAATCACCTTTATGCTTGCTTAATAGCATAATTTAAAAGTGAATTACTGACATCATATATTACCCTCTTCTTCTGCAGTGAACAGTCTCTCCCTGCTCTATTTTATTACTTATTGTAAATTCATTCAAGCAGTATATTTTCCTTTCAGCAGGGTACTTTCAGGTATTTTTTCTGTCCAGGATAAATTGAGATAAATTTTGCCTATGCCTGGGTTTTGCTCATGGTATCCATCTTTGTTCATGAAAAGCTGCAACTGGAGTTGAACAGGACTTGAGAAATGATAATATCACACTGCAGAAAGTTACAGTTGGCCAGTCTGCAGTCAAGCTGTGTACAGAGGGCTCACTGAAGCAGCCATGAGTTTAATAGGAAGTGAAAAATGCAAAGAAACATGATGCATTCTGTAATGTTTATCTTGATAAAGTAGTAAGTACAGTACAACAAAATGACAATAGTGATTTAGGATACCATCATAAGATTATACAGTCCTGTATCAACCCAGGAACCACTGGTTGTCTCTAGTTACCAGTTTTTGCTCTTGGAGGTCTATGGATTTATTGCTAGAGCTATAGAAATGTGAATTACTTTGGAGGGGTGAGAGGTGAGGAAAAGGAGACTTCAAATAAAAGAGGTCTCCATCCTTATGCTGACAGTTACATACTCCCAAGGCTTAGCAAAACTCACAGCTATGGCCCCTGTGCTGTCAAATCAAATAAAAGCCACAAGACTGGTTGCCTTCCTGCAGAAGTTGCAGGCCCCCTGTGAAAAATCACTTGATTGAAGGTTCTGGTTTCAGAGCTGTGGGAATAAGATGTGACCCCAAGATCGAGGGAGACTTACTTGTGGCAATAAAACTTCCACCTTTGCATTTTTGTTAGGAAACCTGACTAGGTGCCCCTAGATGCAACATTTTATGGGTTCATGTAGCCCTTGTATGTTGAGTTTGGCAAGGTTTTGGGGTTTTGCTCATCTTAATTTGTGGAATTTTTAAATGCATAAAGGCACAATGTTCTGTTCAAAGGGAGAAATGTCACAGTTTAGCTCACAGTGAGTATTCAGTGTCAGGTTACAAAATATGCAGACTTTTGACAATGGCAGTGAAAGCCTGGCAGGGCTGCATGTTCTCAGGAAGGAAAACCTCCCTTGTCAGCTCAAATCCACATGGTAAGGGAAGGGAAACTTTCTGGAAACTTCTGCTCATCTTGTGGCAGAATGGTTCAAAACATCTCTTTGGGGATACTTCTGCTCATTGCTGGAATTCCCCTTCAAATCTGACTTTTTAAAGCCAAGCAGTGTGTTAGAGCCTAGTGTGTTTCCAGCTCCATCTGTGAGGGCTCACACAGAATCTGCTCTGCAAATTTCCCATCAATTTTTTGGATGGATGAAAGGACAGGCCTATATGCTAGAGGGGAGCAGAGCACTTGTGGAAGAAGATGCCTGGGCTCTGCTGGGCTGTCTGTGCTGGCTAACCAGTGCAAACCCTCCAATGTTTATTCTGTCCACACACACTGCTAAGAGAGGAGCATTTCCTCTGGAGGTTTTAGCATTCTGTAAGTAAATCTGGTTGATTTTTTTAGATCATGTTGCTGAAAGGAGGAAGCCAGTTGGGATGGATTTTGTTTAACTTTCCTATTTAAATAGCTCATGCTGTTTGGATACTTGCCTTTTTATTAGTTCACCTATGGTAGTGATTTATATGTCTATATCTCATGTCTTTGGAAAAATAAGGAGTTGGCATGTAGGGCAACATATAGGTATTAGCCAACACCTGATGCAGAGACAGTCAATACTATGGCCTCCTAATCCAAGCAGGGCACCAAAACCTCAGGCTTGTCAGCTGCCATTCCTTCCAACCTTCTCACTGCTGATTTTTCCTGTAGTCCAAGTCTTTTGGATTATCAAGAGCAACAGGATGACCCCTGTACTGTTGTTATCTTGCAATAACCCTTCACACCTCTATAACAGCCAAGCTGTGAAGGGCAGGGCCACCTTGATACTTGCAAAGCCAGTTAGGACTTACAGAGCACTAAACTCAGATTTCTTCAAGCCATTTCATTTTATTGATCAGACACATTTTTATTTCCAGGTTGCTCACTCTTGGGAACCATCCAGGTTTCATAGTGCAAGGAACTATGTGAAATGTAATGATTCAGCACTCCCAGTGTGGCCATCTGTGGATTTTGTTAACCTTGCAAGCTATTTAAGATGCAAGACAGGGCTTGAAGAATATCATCATATATCCAATGTTCTTCTGAAAGAGTTCTCCAATTTGTGTTTCCCTTTTGTCCTCTTTAGAATCAAAACACATTCTTCATGTCTTCCTTGATTAAATCTTAGGATTTTCCTGGAGGGGAGATTCTCAGCACATAAGAAGAGTTCAGCAAATCAGACAGAGCATGGGCTGATGCTTACCTAATCTTCTTCCAGAAATTTCTGTACAGGTTGGTAAACTTTTCCCTATATCTATTGGGTCTTAGATTAGACAGATTGTACTTCAGGAGAGAAGCTGGAACTCACCCTCACCTACAGAAGTTGCAGCACAGCTACATGCTGTCACTGCCTCTTCACCAGCCTTGAGTGCTAGCTCCAGGCAGACACAGGCATTTCTTGGAGACTCTAGCATGAGCAAAACAACTTTACTAGTAATTTAATGCCTTTTTGCACAGGAAGGATATATGCTTTTTGCCTCACCTGAATGAGAGGTTTAAAATCCAGAGAAAGGAAACACAGTGATTCTAGATCAATAGAGAGAAATATACAGTAAATGCTTTAGTATATTGTGCAATAAAAAGAGCCCTCATGCCATACAGATACAGGTACTTAGCTTATCATTTGAGTGCAGTGAGTCCTCCAATATTCACAGGCTGCTCAAAGGGCACACAGGTGAGTATGTCTGTAGCTTCTGAAGCTGCCTTTTATGTGTTTCTCCCACTTTGTGAGGTAACTTGGTCTGAGAATGACTCTGAGAAGAGTCATTGTGGTTGCTCTGGACCAGAGTGTGCTGGGTGATGTGGGCCAGAGAAACTTTTGCTGGCTCTGTGCTGATCTGCTTTCTGTTTAACACTAGTAGTAGCCATTCTTGTTAGTTTAGGTAACACAGAAATCCCTCTTATTCTGCTGCTGACTCACAGGTTGCCTGTATATTGGGGGCAGCAACAAAGATAGGTGGCTCTGGAGTGATGATTGAAGCACCTTTGTGTGAAGGACCTGAAGAAATATCTGCAGAGCTCAGAGGCTTGAGCTATCTGCAGAGTTATTCTCCTGAGCAAGCTATCTGTGCCTTTAGAGCTTGCAGGTTTTCCTTGCTGTAGTCCTACAGTTGAGTGAAACTTGGCTGATGGAAATCTATGCTGCCACTCTGCATTAGAGGATGGCCATGGACACAGGAAGAAAAAACTAAGCGGATTGTAAATGCCTCATTTCCTTCAGAAATCAGACTGAAAATCTTCCCAGCACACACAGGCTGGCTGCAATCAGCTCTGAGTATGTGAAACATGAGAATGGTGGCCTGGAAAGTCAAATAAGAGCAGGACACAGACAGCTGCTAAGATACAGTCTTTCTTCAGCAGCAGCCTACCCAGAATTTTGTAGATTTTCACGGGTTTTCTTTTCAATGTTCAGTCATCTTCTCATCTTTTGAGGTTGTTATAGCTGTGGCTGCTTGACTTCCCTTCCTTAGCCCATGTGAGTTCATTCCAAGGAAGAGCCAAGTTAAGAACTTGCACAAACACAGCCTGGGTGCTTGCAAGGCTGCTGGCTCTGAGCTGTCAGAGGCTCTCTGTAAGACCATGGGCGCTCTCTCTTCTGGAAAAAGTACCTCCAGTGCTTTGAATTTGATGTCAGATATTGTATTTCTGTACATCACAGAAACACAGGAATTGGATGTTCTGTTGAGTGGCAAGTTGTGAATTACCACACTTTCTAAATATTATTCCCCTGGTTTTGTCTACAAGTGAAGGATGAACTAATCTGAAGATTTCTGCCTTTGCTCGCCTGAGGCTCCCATTCCTCCTTAAAATCACATTTTCTAATTTGTTTTGAGAAACAATGAGAGGCTCATACTGTCCATCATATTGTCACATTCCCAGTTCAACTCCTTGCCTCAGATTCCCTTTGTTCCTCCTCCATCCTCCCACCAACCTCCTTATTTGTTCTTTTTACATTTGACTGCCTACTTACACATTCATTTTGGCTTTCCTTCAGTCTTTTAATGCTGTATCTATTCCTTGAATTTACTACAGTTTGACAGCTTGCTTCATGACTCACCACTGGGGATAGAGTTTGAAGTAGATAAATTACACAAAGTAGTTCATACAGCTGCCTATAACTAATTTGAATTCATGCTCTTTTTTATTTTTTCCCCCTGATGAAACTTTTGTGGATTCTTTCCTCCACACACTCCATTTCCCCTCTCCCTCCCCTAAAGATGATGAAGTAAATACATGTATTTATTCCATATGATGTTAACTGTATGCCAGGGAAGGAAGGAGGGATCCACAACTTCTTTCCTTTTCCTTCTGCATGGATGCTAAGCTAACACACCACTGAAATGATCTGAATCACATGTCCCTTCTCAGAAGGTTTATCTAATTCTTTTTTTTCACCTTAATTAATTTAACTTTATGAACTACTGAGGAAACTCAGTAATAGCAAACTGAGTATGCATCCTGATTTACATCTTTCCTAGTGAAATGCTGCAACACTGAATCCTCAGTACTTCTCTGGCAAAAAATTATTTTTCCCCACCTTTCCTTCTGTCATGCTTTATTGAACTTGTTTTCCCTAACACAGTAAGAACAATGCTGATGCTTAGAGGAATGCATGCTCACCAACTAACAACTAAGTACTCCAAAATGAAGTGATTTTTCTGGTGTTTAATCACCTTCAGACATTGCTCCTGAGCTTGTATAAGTTACTAAGAACATTAGTCTTTAAATAACTTTTTGCTTTGGTAGTGATTAGGTTGGCAAGGATTTCTGTTGTGGTGTCATCATAATTTTCATTAGTACAGTGGATTATGACAGCCTATTTTCTCCTCAAATTGATGTGATTACTACTCTGAAACCCTGGCACATCTCACTACCACCTGACATCTGGACGAGAAAGGTGGGAGGCAAAGAAAGCTCTCAAAGTTGCTTCACGATGCACGTTGATTGTGTCCTCATTTGTTCCAGCAGCTGCTGTAGCCAAGGGTAATGACCTTTGTTGGTCAGCAGAGACAATGCAATTCTTGCCATGATAAAACAAATAGCTCTTGTGATTAGTGATGGAAATGATGTGTCGTGCTGAATAGGCAGTGACTGGAATTAACAGCACATCCCTATTTAAACTAAGGTAACATCAGAAACTAGTGGATCAGTTGGAGAATTATTTTTAAAAGAAAACATGCATCAAGTGTACAAGACTACATCAAATATCAGAAACCAAATGATTGTTCTAGCTTGTTAAATGGAATATTATTCTACCAGCAAAACTGTAAAAGGATGAATTTCTAGCTCATCTAACAAAAGACAAACTCTAGCCCTCGCTTAGCTGCAGTCGCCTGGCAGGCTAATACTACCTAGGTGACACTGCTTCTGCAGGAGCTGTGCAGACAGACCCCAGTGCAGCACATCTCTGACTTTGTGCCCAGCTGTAAAGTGGGAGATGATGTACCTGCTCTTCTGTGGTATGGGCACAGCTCAGTTGGATGTTGTGACCTGAATGAGAACAGCCACCACCTCATCCTTTCTCTCCCTTTAGGGGAGGCCAGTGACACTCTCAGATCAATTGTCACACTGTATTTGCTTGCAGGACCCCCTCAACATAGGATGGCAGTATGAGCTGCCCAGTGAGGCCATGGATGCCCACACTGGCCTGGCCACAGCCCTGGCAATGATCCTCAACAGCCTGCAGTTCCTCCATGTCCATCCAATGCTGCTGACTAAACATGATGCTGCCAGCCTGCCTTGCTTTGCGCCTGACTTTAGCAATGGTAGCAGAGGAAGCCACCAAGAATAAGGCAAGTTCACAGTGAAGGTGAATTTTCTTTGTATTGCTGGATTGATTGATTACTTGATTCTTCTTTGTATTGTTAGAAAGTCCTTTTCTGCAGCATTAAGCCTCTCAACAGCAGCTAAAAATGCAGATCATTGGCAATGTTTTTCTAGGCAGATGTATAGATTCCAGCAGTCTTCACTGGTGGTGGGTCTTTTCACAGTGATCTTTTTCCCTGTGGAGTCAGCAAGCCCCACATGCTGCAGTGCAATGAGTGTCTGTCAGGAAAATCTGATTTGAACTTCCACCATGATGCTTCTACTTCCAGCCCTGAAAATTATGCTGAGTGACATTAGGCAGCCAGGCTCTATAAAACAGTATAGACAAGAGTGTCAGATCACTGCCTTAGCAGAATAATCTGCTCTGACACTGAAGAAAACACTGCATGGGTAAAACTGAGCTCTGACTCAACCAGGGACACTCCTGAGTGTGAAACACCAGTGCTGCCACCACAAGAGCTGGGGACTCCTGGGTGTGCCACACATGAGACACTACTTCCCAGGGAGGCTGCCAGGCAGAAGGTGAGGAGCAGAGAGGACCTGATCTGTGGCCCACATTAATGCTTCCTCCAGAGGGTGAGGTGGCCCAGCAGCCAGCTGGGCTCTGTGATCCTCTCTCTTCACCTCGGTGTCTTTGTCTCTCTGAAATGCTTTTTGAGTTTTTGAGAGACCAATGAAATTTTGAATGCAACAGGTCTCTGGAATTGTTGTCTGTGGTGTGTGTAACCCAGTTGTTCATGCTTGTTTCCACACCAGCTGTGAAAGGTAAGTGTCTGTGTGTAAGTATAGTAGACTCTGGAGAATAAGTCTATTAAGTCTATTAAGTTAAGAATAAGTCTATTTATATAAGGAGCAGCTGAGGGAACTGTTTAGTCTGGAGCACAGGAGGACCAGGGGAGACCTATCTCTCTACAACTACCTAAAAGGACATTGTAGCAAGATGGAAGTCAGTCCCTTCTTCCAGGTTACCAGTGAGAGGGCAAGAGGAAATGGCCTCAAGTTGCACCAAGGGAGGTTTAGATTGGATATTAGGAAAAATTTCTTGACAGAAGGAGTTGTTAAGCATTGGAACAGGCTGCCCAGGGAAGTGATGGAGTCACCATCCCTGGAAGTGTTCAAAACACATAGGCATGGCACTTATTGATATGGTTTAGTGGCATGGTTGTGATAGGCTGATGGTTGGGATTTGATGATATTGGACATTTTTCCAGCCTTAATGATTCTGGGACTTGGCCAGCACAATGCATCTCTAAACAAATCCAAAGTTCCTTCATGCAACCTTTTTGTATGAGCTGCACTTATATGAAGCAAAAACCCCAGTGGTGTGGCCTCCCTCACAGAAGACATCTTAGGGAGCTAGTAACAACTGTACCTGTGTCAGGCTGCACTACAGCCCAGGGAGGCTGCAAAGGGCCTTGGCAGTGCATCCAGCTCTTAGCGGAGTTTTTGCTCTTAGCAAAAAACACACAGGATTTTCACAACTCTGTACCCAACTTTTCTTACAGTAGAGTGAGGTCTTGTGGCTGCTGTTATGAGACATATTTTTCCATACAGCTACATATTAAACTTTTAAGAAAGTAACCAAAACCCATAAATCTCTAGCACATTTCTTACTACTGTAGTAGACAAGGATTACTTCTACACTTATTTTAATGGCTTGCTCAGCTATGAATGATTTTAAGGTTAAAGGTCCTGTAAGACTCTTTTTATAAGCTTTCTGAACTCTAATCCATCACTGGTTCCAACATGTCTTGCACAGCACTAGGCTAATGTAATACATCTCCATATAAATCCTTCTATGATAAAGTTATCCCAGGTATTACAAAAATTAAAATCATTGTTCATAACCACATGTGCCTTTTTGAGATATCTCACTAGTTAAGACATAAGCTTAGTATGTTCAAATTTTTTTTTCCCTCGATAATAGATGGAATAGAAAGTTTAAGATGTCATCTGCCAGCTTAGGTTTTCCATGGCAGCAAATGACATAGGCAGAACTGGCTTTTTAATTGACAGCTCTTTAAATAGAGACCAACTAACTTCCTTCTCTTGTGTCCTGTGACTCAGTTTTCAGCCCCAGTTCTAATGTCTTCATCCCACAAGCCAACCTGCTCCCTCTAACATCATGTAAAACTGACGTTACTTCTTTGTTCTTTCGTCACTGATTTCCCTGGATGTTGGTATTTTCTGCTACCCAGGATGTACAACTGTGGGTCTAAGGATCAACAGTAATTTGCTTCTGATAGTTGCCTTTTTGGTTATCCAGCCATGATCTCCTGCAGGAGAAACAGAATAGCATCATCCAAAGACAGCTTTTTGTCTTTTCTATCCTTGAGTTACCTAAGAAATTTCCTATAAATGGTGGGAGAAAGGCAACAACATGTGAAGCCAGCCCAGGTCTGCCATGTTATATATTAAGGGGAAAGTTGGTGTCCAGATGCAAAGTTTAAGAGAAGCAGGCAAAAATTTGATTTTTCCAGAAAAATGCAAGGAAAGCATGAAAACATTAGCCTGTTAGCACCTAACAAAGTCAATACAACACCTGAAAGAGCGTAAAAGAGGAGATAAACAGCACAGAATAGAAACATTGTTAATACATTAGTAAACAATATTGTAATGGCAAAAGTCTCATGGGAAGACATATGCAATGATGGTGGCAAGAGACATCATTATATAAAAGCCTGCAGACAGGAAAAGACAAGAAAAAAATATACAGCACTTGAAGTGAGCAGTGAGTCAGACAAGGAGACTGTGCAAGTATCTCACATTACTACAGCAAAAATCCATTGTGCATATTAAGCTATCTTCAGATGCAAGGACCAGCCTCACGCAGCCCCCTGGGAAGCAGCATGCTGAGGAGGAACCATGGGAAGTTACAGGAAATTTGACTAACTTATAGTTTCACAGTATCTACTGAGTTGGAAGGTACACAGTAGGATCATCAAGTCCAGCTCTTTAACCTATGCAGGACACCCCAAGAATCACACCATGTGATTCCAGTTGTGCAGAGTGAAGTTGGGCTTTTGTTACTGTCAGCTCCTGACTAAAGTGTTGGGCAAAGCAGACGTTCTCCAACATACTTCATACGTGTCTTTGAGGGCTAAAGAATAACCTACATAATTTCTGTGGCTGCAATTATTCATTTCAACATATATGGGAAACCATACTCTTCAAAATATAAGACCAAAAGTTATGGGGATTTTGTGGTTATACAGACAAAGTATGCTTGTAGAAACATCTGGAAAATGTTCTGGTGGCTGGTCTCGTCTTGTCTCTCTTTTAAGGGGAAATAGTGAAGGGAGCACAAGCCAGTTTGAACCTGCAGAGGATCTAACAAGATGCTGGTGCTCAACAGTAGAGATTACAAAACAATATGTTCTGTTTAGCTTAAAAAATTGCAGATTGCAAGCAGTGGTGTAGTGAACCTACCAAACAAGAAAGACTCCTTCCCCCAAATGGTGATCAGACATTAGACCAGGCAATCTCCCCAGCTTCAGCTTGATTTATTCACAGCACATTCTGCAAATCTTCTGTGCTGCTATGCTGGCATAAAGAGTCACAAAGTGATGAAGAGCTTCAGGAGAGACAGAGCAAGGTGTGTCAAGCTTTTCTGGGGCTTCTCCCCATTGCTTACCAGTCCTTGGGTAGCAACAAATTTGGGCACTGCAGACTCCGGCACTGCTCCAGCTCAGCCTTTGCTGGCACCTTGCACCATATAGCAAGTGAGAGCTGGTGCCAAAGCAAGTGAATTAGCACAGTCTGCTGGCAGCTTATTTTCTCTATTGCAACTGAGATGTTTGAAAAATATCCCTGTTTTTGTTCACTGGAATGCTGGCAACAATGCAGGGAATCTAGGGGGCCATCACACAGGGAATAATGACAGGCTAAATGCTGTTTTCATTACAGCCACATTAACATGATTAGAGAAGGTAGTCACAGTGCAAAAGGAATTTTCTGCCCTCTGTCAGTTCTTTATTACTGGAGACAATAATTCAAAACCAAACCAATCCCTCCTTCCCAAAATCATATTCCCATATTTCATTCTCCTCCCCTGCTGCATTCTATAAGCCTTCAACTTGCTGCTGTGCTTCAAATAATTTTTTTTAAACATCATCAGCTGGTAGCCATGGATATTAATACCCAGGGATGTATTTCCTATGCATGGGTTTTCCCAGCACAAGGACTGCCTTCCTCACTACACACCACCTAAATAGAGAAATTGCCTCCTTCTTGTGCAGCCCTCACCTGCTGCCCCTCTCTCAGGGGTGGCAGAGCCTGGCTGCACCACTCTACCTCCCTTTCACGCTCCTCTATAGTCTGTAACCTCGTGACTTCTTCCTTCAGCTCAGGCACCATACTGAGCAGATCATTCACCTGTTCACATCTGACACAGGTGTTATCTCCACTACCTTCCATTACAAATGCCAGGCTCTGGCACTCTCCACAGCCAAGGGCCTGGACACCAACATGTTTGTGTGGGGCCTCAGTCTGGGTGCCCACAGTATTTCTGACAGCAGCCCTCAGCCTAGTTACAACCATGCCCAGAGATTTACAGGAGACTGACCTCACAGACAGCAGCGAGATGCCCAGGTGGCTCACCCCGCCCAGATCCAATGCCAGCCAACTGCAAAACCAGTCCTGCTGAGGTGCAGCCAGCTGGCTGGGCACAGCTCCTGGAGCCCAAATACCCAATGCTGTGGGTCTCAGGCTGGGGGAGAAAAGAATCCCTGAGGGCTGCAGGAGATGCTGTGAGGGCAGCCGCAGTGTTTCTTAAGCAGAAAGGAAAAGTGATAGCTGTTGGGAGCAGCCCAGTGGTGGTGTTCTAATTCTGACCTCCTCCCCATGCTGGCTTATGACCTCTCCAAGAGGTCTGGTGGTGGCAGCAGAGCTGCCAAAAGGATGCTCTGGTGTTGGCTCCCTGGGAATAGGTCATGCTGCTACTGTACCTGCCTGGCTCTGCCCTCCCTGATGGCCTGTGTGTTCTCTGGTTGCAAGGCTGGCCATGGACCAGAGGACACCTGGTATGACAGCCTTGTGTCCAGCTACTCTTCCACCAACGATGGTATTGGTATTGTCAAGACAAAGCAGCTTTTGAGCATTTTTCTGTGCAGTCATGCACTGTGTTTTATATCCCTAAAGCATCTGGAAAATAGTGTTTTCTGAAGAAAAGGAATAAAGAAATTCTTTAAGTCTGAAGGACAGAAAGGCAAGAAGTAGGCAATGGCAAATGGTGCCCAGGGAAATAATGACCCAAAATTAGGAATCACGAACCTTGAAGGAAACAGAAAATTGAGCTTGGATAATTTTCCAATTCATTAACTGTTCAAATGAAGCAAATTCCACATCTGGACCTGGCTTCATTAAATTGCAGGTCTGAGTCACATTGACACCTTACTGCCTAAGCTCATCTCTCTCTAACCAGACTAGGAAGCCAATCCCTTAGAGAAACAGCTGCTCAGCAGTGCTGTCTCGTTGCAGATATTCCCATCGAGTAGATCAAAGTTGTCCATCCAAGATTTACTACCAGACTTTGAACCCAATTCTGCTTTTCAAAGCCACAGCAGCCTACCTCATGCCCTGAAATCCTGGAGGTAAAAGAAGCATCATCTGCCTGCACAGAGCTAACAGACCCAAAACACCAGGCTGCTACAGGACAGTTGGCTGTTAAATTGTGCAGTATGTAATTGTCTCCATGTTTCTGACAGCTCAAACAGTTTGTGGGCAGGAGGGCCAAACAAACAACCAAAAGAACCAGATACACACATTTAGTTGCCCTCAGATCATATTTAGGCACCTACATACATTGCCTGTTTTCCAGCTGGGATAGACAGGACTGTAGTGGCAAAGAACAGAGATCAGGCTTAGCAGGATGCCCACACATTTCACCATCCCACACACTTAATACCCATGATTGTTACAACATAGAAACTAGTCTGTAATTAGTACAGACATTGCCAGAGCTGCCTTTGTATTACTTATGATTCATGCTACGAAAATATTCTTTATTCATTGTCCAAGTTCTTTTCATTTCAGTGCCAACCATTACCATGTTGCAGGCTACAGAGGATTCTGTCAGGCTTGTCAAAGCCAAGTGCTTTCTGATGGGGATCTTCATATTTAATATGACAAAGAGTTACCTCACAAAAGAGTGAGATCAAAAAGGTTCATATTTGCACAAAAGAAGAATGAAAAACTTAAATGCGTCTCAAAGCAAGGGATTTTCTTCTTGTTGCTTCTTCAGTCACACATTTCCAGTTAGAAGAACCACTTTCAAACTTGGCTTAAATTGTTCTGTCAGTTAATTAAATAGTTGTATTTTAATGTCTTTCTAGTTAAAGAGTGAGCAAAGACTCATGGAAAAACTCAGACTGAATATGAAACTTTTTTCACCTTTAATATAATATATCAAATAGAAAAGGGGAAAAGTAGTTGAAATATACATGGCAATTGAATAAAAGCTATATCAGAAAATTCCTTTGGGCAGATTCTCTTCTAGGCCACTAGTATTTAAAAAGATTTTTTTTTTTTTTTAAATTCATTGTGTTATTAAGTCACTGGGTTGGAAAGTCCTTGGGCCATTTCAAACAATTATCTCATAAAAGTTCCTAGTAAAAACACAGTAGAAAATGAGTGCTTGTCTTGCTATTTCCCACCTTGCATGCAGCCAGCTGGATGCAGGGAGTAAGCAGAGACTGCAGCGCAGTGGGAGAGCATCCTGCTGCACAGCAAGGCCCTTGAGTCCTGAACTACTGCCGATTTAAAGACTGTATATTTTGGTGCTTTTAGGTTGCATCTATTATTTTTCACTGCTGGAACACAATTTGTGGACAGAGGTGTCTCCCCTGAGCCTAATATTTTAGGGGAAAGGTGGTTTTCTATTCAGTTAATTTCATACTCTCGTCATATTCTGCATTTCTAAAATCTTTTGTAGTTCTTCTTGAAAGCAAAGGGAAAAGGCCAAGCCTGGTACCTGTTGATGCGACACTGGGCCAATGTAACCAGATTACTGATGCTAGTGATGTCTGAGACAGGTTTGTAACATATCTGTGTCGGAAGTAGTCAAAGTGCAGTCAAGAATAATCTTTGAACTCTTCTCTTTAACAATCAAATTATTTACCTATTAGAAATGACACAGCAGAAATACAGCATGGAATGCTACAGAAGACAGAAAGAAAACTTCCAAAGCATTAATCTAGAAATAAAGTTAAATTTCTATTTTTAAGATGAATCAATTTTTTTTCTTCATATCATCTGTCTTCTTCCTTTCAATAAAATTCCTGGTTGCATCCATTTCTGAAAGCACAAAAGCTTGTCACTAGAATGTATTTACTGGCTTTCAAGAGAAACCAAACTCGGTGGCATAACTTCCTGCAAGCATTACAGCCCTAGAAAAATACATCCATGCCTGTATAGGGAAGGTTACTAGCTCCTTCTCCCAGCTCAAAACCCAGTGTCAGTGGCTGGCCAAGGAACTGAAAACACTAGGCTTTATGCTGCACAGAACCAAATGGATATGGACAACTTGCCCCACGCTGGAAGACCCCAAATTCATGTCACGTTGCCTACCAAACCCTTACAATCTGCAGTGTGAACTAACAGCTGAGGACTGTGTTTCTCACCTCATTCCCCTGCTGGAACTAGCCTGCATACAGAGAGGGTCTCCCCACCACTGGGAACATCCTGATGCATCAGTACAACAAAGAGGTACAGGACCGAAGCAACTGGGATGAAGCACCAGACAGGCAGCCAGCGAAGTGCTGCTTTTACTCAGCTGTTTTCTTCTCCCCTTTGCAAGTGCTTTTAAATAGTACTAAATGCACTTACACATAATTAAAGACCCAGTGGTCTGTTAGGACATCATTTGGCTTGAGCAAAGAGAGGTAGATAACAAAAACTTTCAGCTGCAGGAACTATCACAGTTACTGTTTCCAAATCATGGCTGAAGGAGTTTAAAGTAATGGAAAATAATACAAAAGTACCTTTGAGAGACAGAAGAATCATCTCTATAGCACTAACAGACACTGTAAATTGTAAACTTCATATTAACTCATCTTGTTATAGAAGAAATGGTATTTCAGAGGGAATTCAGAAATAATTTATTCTACATGAAAATTATGTGCTCTTAATTTGTTGCATAACCTACCATTCTGAATGCTGAGGAGCTCTGTGTTAGCCAGATAATGAAATAGTATCTGCCTTAACTGTTTTTTTTTCTCCATTTAACTAGTAAAATATTTCCATTGCAGTGATGAGATGAAAAGCACATTGGAGAAAAGCACAGAAGAAAAGAAATAGCCAGTTTTTTAACTAAGCCTTCAGAGTGAAATAGCTGATATTGCCAAATTCAGCACGAAAGAAAATGATGGGCAATTCTTTTACAAGACTTGTTCCAATGATCAAATACATTAAGAGCATTTTGGAGGAGCATATAGCACACAAGTGGGATTTCAAAGCAACATAAGGCACTTACAGATACAGAGATAAATCTCTTTCACTACCATCTCTTTCACTACCCAGACTGTTGATTTGCCTTGGTTATAAAGACAAACATTGACAGGGGAAGGATTTACAAACTCAGGAGTATGGTTTCCATCGATTTCCAGGGATTCAGAATAAGAAGGTAATTGGAAATTACAACATCATAATTGTGCCTAATGTTGGCTCTGTGCATAGGTAGCATCTACCCCTTTGAAAGTCCCTCCAGTAACGCAAATGCAAAATGCAGCCAGCGTAGAACAGAGGACAGTGAGGTCAGTGTGAGTTTACTCAGCACACTTCTGGTGTAGCACAAGAGATATTAAGAATGTGGCTCAGCAAGGTGCTTTGTACTGTTCTGTGGAGGAGTGAACTTTGGCCCTGTAGAAAACTAGCCATAGGTATCAGACAAAGTAGGCATGCAGAACTGGAGCTTCATTATCTGCTTTAGCAGCTACAAGTATGACAAGGAGAAATCATGGAAGGAGAAGTATGCATGTCTATAAATGGCAAAAAAAGAGGAAAGCTACATTTGTCAGAACTTTCTGCTGTAATTAGCAAAACTGGTTACCATGCACACTCATCCAATCACTATTTACCATTTCAAAACACCATCCTGGTTATACCCTGAACACTTCCCTCAGCAGCCATCTCAAAGCAGTCAAGATTTTCTCAGTAAGGAGAACTCAGAACATGACAATTCATTTACCAGTGTGCAGCTTTGCTGCAATCAAATTGCATCTGCCCATCAGAGTTGCCTGAGTTACAGAAAGCACAAGATAGTGTCAGGGGAAAAAAAAAAATTGTCCCTATGAACAAAGGTGGTCTTGTCAGAAACAGTTGAGCATCATGGATAATGACAGTCCTCTGGAATGTCATCAGGTTGAGCATGGACTCTTAGACCAATGCTGGTACAGTCCAGCCACCTCTTGCCATTTAAATGTTGTAACTGTTCCTGTAAGTTTCTGAACTGAAAAAATAATGAGCAGTATATAGAAATTAATCATTGGCTGTACTGAGAAAGCAGCTAGCCAAAATATAAAGGACCTTTACAGTGTCATAGAGATATTTTTGACAGAGTAATGATTAGTGGGAAGGGTTTGTGCTTGTTCTGCTGCCAGCCTAATCAGATCAGCACTGCTAATAAACCATATTTCTATCTAGCTAGGCTCAAGCTTGCAAATGTGCATGCAGCTCAAGCTGGGGCAGAAAGAAAATAGTTGCCTCCTTTCCATTCTTCACAGGTTTCAGGAGAGAGATGACAGGGAAATGAGGGATGATTTTATGAAACCTAGGTTCAAATCCTGACCTTGATCCACAGACGCACAGGTAAACGGGGTGAGCCCACTGCTGAGCTCTGTTTCACCCAGCTTTGCTAAGTTTTGCCTATGCAGAGAGCAGCTGCTGTAGGGTTTTGTCCAGCTGTGTTTGTGCAGGGGACCTCTAACCTTGGCATGGCCTTGGGGGAGTGCTGTGCCTGTGTGACCGATCCCACCTTTCTTGCTTGTTTCTGGGCTGGACCAGTCCTGCCTGGTCACTCTTCAGATGTGCACAATGGCTTAAACTGCCTGTACATTAAATTCACAGCAAAGCTGATGTTTTTATTTTATTTTATTTCCCTAAAACAATGCTAGGACTTGTTTATCAAGTATCTTTTGCTAGTCTAAGACAATACAGTTACCATTTATGAAAGAAAGCCAGATGCACAGCAGATGAAGCTGTCAAGAAGAGTGCTGGTGCCAGCACTACACATGCACTTAGAAGCAATCAATTTATGATAAAAATGCTGAGCAGAGGAGCAGATATGCCAATCTCCCAGCTCAGGTTCGGATACTGCACCTCTTAACACCTTTAATTCTCCTTCCCTCTGCCACATTTATCTATAAATTTAGCCTAGCACCAGGCTGAGGGTCATCAGATGTAGGCAGAAGCCACACCTTCCTCATCATGCACCAAGGGTGAAGAACAGGTGATGCTTCAGTGCATGTGCAGGCAGGCTCCTGCCATGCCTCACTTAGTGAATGATTCATTCTTTTCATGTTGGCAGCCCTGAGATAGTTTACTCCTGCCTCCATACTGGGCTGGATGTCAGTTTGTATAACTACAAGGACCATCTGCCTGAAGAAAGGAAGGCACCATGCTGGTTTTCTTTAAGTGATGCTAAGTGGCCTTCATACAAAATGCAAATTACCTAGCCCCTTTCTTCCCTGACAGATACCTTTTCTTACTCATTTATTGCACAGCTGTAAACACATCTCTTGGTATTGTACATGTAGAGCTTGCTTAGAGATCTTTCCACCAGCAGTATTTCATCTTGCAAAAAGCAAAGTATTGACACAACATGTGGCCTTTGCAGTAAGGTGTAGTGGACCAGCTGGTCTGAATCCACCACTTACTGGAGGAACAGTTCCATAGAAACTCAGGTGTTTCAGAATGACCATGCTAATTTGGCTCAGTTTTTGAGAATATCTATCTGCTCACAGTTTTTATTGTGCCTGAAGTTGGTAGTATGATGGACACCAAGGCTATTTGATGCTTTGTTTTATGGAAGTGGTAAAATTAAAAATGACAAAATAAATACTGTGCTTGTGAGTTATGGCATTTAGACTCACTGTGAGTCAACTTTGAAAAAGCAACTCAAGAGACCACGTCCTGCCTTTGGTTTTTTTACCTAGTGAGGGTTTCTAACCCAGCCAAGAGCTGCCCCATGCACCCTCCCTAACAGGGCCACATTAGCCTGGCTCTTCAGCAGCTGGGCAGTAGCTGACTGTGCTTCATGTTTTGTTCCCCTAAGCATCTGGATTTGCTCTCAGAAAAACTTAAACACAGCACCTCCAAATTCCACTATGCTCAAAGGAGCATCAGGGCACTTGCCACTTGCTGGGACCAAAATTCCAGCTCCATCTCCCTGCAGATTTTGCTACAGCTCTGTCACCCAGGATTTCCTAAATACAGGGCTGTGATGTGATCATTTTGCATGCATCCCCTCTTTCCACACTTGTTAGCCTGAAAGATCCCTCTAATATAGATTCTAATATAGATTCGTTGAACTAAACCAGAAGGCACCAACACCTTGGCAAAAAAACTACAGTCCTAGAAACAAATATCATTGAGGGGATTTCATATGCTTCACTGTCATTTCTGAAGATGAAGTGGAGTTGCCTATTTAGATGGGTAATATTATGGGGTCACACAGCCCTGTGGTAGCTGCCTCTGACAATGTCACATTCAGGAAGGCAAACATTATTTTGTCCTTTTGATATCTTACACTGGTTCTAAGCATAAGAAGAAAATAAATGCCTGTTTTGTACTTCACTAGATATTAGGTTGTGTGTGGTCACTTCACATGTAAGTAGATAAAATGTGACATAAATGTCATGGTGCATCAGACTTTAAAGGAGTTGGCAGCTTTTACACCATGGATGAAAAATACCAAGTTCAACCATCATACCTGTAGGCCTTCAGGATAAAGCAATGCTAGCCACAAGCTGTATTCCACATTTTCATATTCTAATGGTGCATTTCTAGCTTATGAAATTGCCATTCTTACTCTCTGCTGTGCTCCTATCCTTCCCAAAAGACACAGGGGTCAACCTTGACAAAGCAAGCATCAGCAGGGAATTCATCTGCTGAAAAATGGATGAAACATAGAGGCTGTCTCAAAAAAATCTACCATAAACAATAGCAGCTTTTCTACTGATTCAAACAGCAAATGGATTCAGGTTTCCATGACTCAGTAAATATTTTTACTGTACAACTTATTTCCCTTTAGAAGGAAAAGCATAGGGCTTTTGCTGGCCAGGGGAAAAAAAACAAAACAAATTACAAAGGAGAGGCAGTGCTTAGGTGATGCATCAAGTGCTAACACCAGGTTTGCTTTTTCAATGTTTTCTTAGTTTTCCACTCACACAGAAGTTTCACATGGAGGAAAGAGCAAGCCTGATATTTGCACAAGCAGCAGGACAATGACTCACCTGAAAGCTCCTTCCAGCTACAGCTGACAGAGAAAACGTGGTACCTGGGCATTACAGAGTCCACTGGGTTCTGGCCCCTTCCTCATCCAGCTTCTGCAGAAGAAAAGAGCTCTGGGACCTTTGAAGCTCTCTACCCATGGTTTCTAAACTAGTCATTTCAGGGCCACATCGTGCAGGAGATACAGAGAAGCCTGACAGTCCTTTGCAGGATTTCCCCTTAGCCACAGCTGCAGCTTATATCAATTACTTTCAGCAACCTGAAGCTATTTATCATGCAGTGCCTTAGGAGGATTCTGCCTTTATAGCAGATTATTTTCATGGGGTTGGAAACTCTTGTGCTACACTAATAAGATAATGCTCTGGTAGCATACTTGGTTAATAACTTTTGTTGCAAACAGAAGCTGAGTCAAAACTACAGCATTACATCCTGGAAAAGGAAAGAAAAGAGAAGGTGACCAGCATAAGCATTGCCTGTGTACCTCACATCACCTGCTCACTGACACACCTCCTGCACACTAGTGGGTGGCATCTCTGCCCATGGCATGGGGGATTGGAACTAGATGGTCTGTAAGGTCCTTTCCAACCCCAGCCATTCTATGATCCCTGCAGGGGCAGGGTTGCTGAGTGGTGAGCCAAAAGTGCTTGTCAGTGGGGGCAGGAATTAAGAGGACACTGTCCAGGTCATGTGGTTCTTTAGAAACTTTCAGTGTCCTCCTCCTTGGCTTTGTGTCCATCCCATAATAATGCTTCAGAAGAGGAGTTGTGTGTAACACTCCTTGACATACCAGATCTAGCTCTGACTTGCCACTCATTTTCCTATGAATCTTCCCTTTCTACTTGTCAAAGTGCAAAGGCTCATGTCCTGTTTGGCTTTTTCCTAAAGGCTTTAATAACTCTACTCCTCAGCCCAGCTGCAAAGGGAAGAGATCACATGGGAAGATGCTGGGGGCAGAGGTGCAATTTGATAATTGTTGAAGTAATTTTCAACTATGATTTTCATTAGATTAAAAAAGGGAGCTGTGCTCTTCTCCAGGCTGTGGGGGCAGTAGCTGCTGCCAAAGGCAGGCTGCACACAAGAAAAACCACATCACTGAGGCCAGTACTGCCCAGTGAGGGTTTGACTTTTGCACAGAAACTCCAATAAAGGGAGTCGAACAAATCAGACATTTTCTCTGAAGTAAAAACATTTCTGGCTTATCCTCTTGATCCTTCAGATTCATTGTGTGGGTAAAAGTAGCACCTGCAGATGGACTCAAGCAAAGATACAAATTCAATAAAGAGTCTGGCAGTTTACTTGTAGACTGAAACTCAAATTGCAAAACAATTCATCTTGCAACCTGTTTATAAGTGAAAAACAAGCATGTCGAGGCTGGTAACCTTTTAGAAACAGCACAGTGACAGATTCTGCCTGGCAGATTTGATATGAGTTTTGCCTGCTGTATAAATTTTGATGGATTTAAAGCTTAGCTTTACAGACTTAATCTTCTTAGCAGGTACATTTCCAGATCTAGAGCTGAGCTGAGTGCAAGGTCTCCCCATCTCCCCATGCTGTGAGGTGTTCAACGTGTGGTTTGAAGTCACTAGTCCTTGACAAAGTTAACTGACAAGTGTTTACAGACATCTCAGGGGAATTGCCCAGTTAATCTACACTCACCCAAGGAGATCTGGGGTTATTAAGAGCTTCTGGCACATTAAAGAAGGCACACAAGTGAACAGGGACTCGTGTGATGGCATTGCCCTCATCATGATGGGGGAAATAAACCACCCTGGTACTGCTGCTGTGCTTCTTCATTCCTCCAGGTCCCCTGGAGATCTCTGTGATCAGGATGGAAGGAAGCAGAGAATAGCAGGATTACAAGATGAGTGTTTATTTTTAGACCCTGGTCTTCTGATCAGCTATTCAGGAAGGTCTGTGTCCATGGAGGCTCAAAGCCCATCTCCACCAGCCAGACTCATAATTTCTAACTCCTTTTCTTCAATGTCAAAGCTAACTGCACGAAGCACATACAATGTAGAGAAAGACCCAGTTTTACTGACACTATGAGGGATTAAGGAAACAAGACATGAAAAGAATATTAAAAAATCTCTACATGAGTTTGCCTTGTTTTCTGGCTTCTGGGAGGCTCCTGTTTCTTTATTCCCCCAGTACATCCCAGTTCACTTTTAGATAACTTAGCTGATGAAAGATTATTCTCACTTTTAAAATAAAGAATGCTTTCACCTGACTGTTTAAATTAATGAGCTGTCCTGCAAACTTTCTGTTTTGAACCAGAGCCACTCTCAGTCTGTCCTACCAAAACAAAGTCTTTGACCCAGTTTCTAAGAATAAATTCCCTCCTGAAAACTGAATGCAGCCACACCAATCCATGTTGTCCAGCCTACTGAAACTGGATTTTTAGAATGAAAATATTCAGAGCCCTCAGCAATGGTGATGCAAATTAAGCTACTGGGTTTGGGGTTTTTTGTTGTTGTTGGGGGTTTTGGTTTTGTTTTTTTTTGCCAAGGCTATTCTGAAATTCTGAGGTCAGGACTTATATGGCTTGGTGACAAGGGAATTAACTGCACAAAGATCAGGTGATATTAGAATAAAAAAAGTCACTAGGAAAAAATAGAAACATTCAATAATGTGTGAAGCATAGCTGTGCTTCTTTAAAGTAAAAGAGCTGGGATGCTATCTTTTTACTTTTACTGTGATAAATGGATGCAAAAAAAAATAAAGGACTTTGTGCTGTCTATTAACATATTCTTTGGAAAACATATGATTGGATCTCTATAATCAAATTTTAAAATATGTATTATATACTAACTGCCAGTTACCTGCAACCATGCAGATCATTCTCCTTTGCCTCTCCTTTCTGCTGAGGGTGCAAACCCACATGTCATGAAGGATATCTCACTGTGACCTCTTGCCTGCACCATAAATCAGTGGTAGTTTTGCTGCTGAGCTGCTGTGTGTAAATCAAGTCCTGTGTGTATTAATCAATATAAAACCACATAGCAGCCTGGTGCTGTAATCCTGATAGGACTCCAAGGAGGTTGTTATCAGAAGCATTGTAGCATGGTAGCAATTGCACCCTGGCACCCAGGATTTGTATTTCTGCTAAACTCTGGCTAGAGCAAGACTCCAGTTTGCTTCAGCTGATGTAGCTTAGATCTCTTTAATCTTTCCTGGTGATCTTTTTACATGTTACTTTTCAGGGGAGGTAATGGTACAGGGAGAATACATGATCAGACTTTCTACAAGGTCTTGATGTTGCTAACTTGTCACTCAACAAGACTCTGGGGTATCCAGTGAAGAGCAAGGTCTAGCTGCACTAAACCTGGGATAAAAGGAGCATCTTGGGGAAGAACTGTTTGCTGCCACATCCCTAAATCTCTCTGAGCAGAGCAGGAGACTACAGCAGCTCAAGCCCAGGCTGTCAAAGAAGAGCAAAACACTGCTCTTCTAAAACAAGGCTTGCTTTAGACACAATAAATACAATTCCCAAGTCTGGAAGGATGCTGCAGTGATGAGGATTTACAGGTGGAATTGGACCCCTGGGAAAGGACTGGCAGAAGTACCTCAGCTACTTGCTTCACAGAGCTGGCAGATTTCCTGGCAAAGCCATTTACCTCTTTCTGAAGATATAAAGACATGAAACAGCTTCTGTCAATATGAACATCTCATGAACAAGAATGAAGCAGTGTTCTCATCCACCCATGCTGGCATGTGGCAGGACAAAGTGTAGGCTGTGCTCCAGCTACACCAAGCTCACCCTCTGCTTAAGAGCCCAGCACAGTCACCTAAAAATACCATCCAGAATCATTTATTATTTTCTTGCACTCGACAAGTCTCTCATAAGCATTTTTCTTCAGCTGAAAGTAGACAAATGTATATAGTAAAACTGATATATCTTAAGACTTGAAACTTTGCAACTCTAGCATTGCTATTTGCTTCAGAGAGAGGATGTATCTCTGAAGCAGTGAGAATAAGGGACTTCTGTTTGATTCAGAAAACAGTATTTGTACATTTCAGAGACCTATTTAACCATATTCAGATAAGCTAAAATGGTGGTAGAAGTTCTTATCTAGATTTATCATTTTAAACAAAAATAGCTAAAAAGTCCTTAATAAAACCAACTGAATAAGAGAGCTTTGAAGAAAAAACAGACAGAACTGTGGTTCTGTACAGCACCAAAGATGCATTCACAATTTGAAAGAAAGAAAGAAAATGCCCAACTTATTTGCAGCCTTTTTTTTTTAGCAGAGAAAGAGTTTCATGCATCAAGGTGATCCAGGTTGTGATTTTGCTTCTCAACTCTTACTGGAGTGAAGATACAGTAACTGCTTTTATCAGAGTAGAAGAAAATCCTGCCAATAGAAACTTAGTGTGTACTTTAATTTATTGCCATCAAGATATTTGCCAGGTGCCAACTCCCAGGGAAAAATGCATTTTTCATCAGTACTACATAGAAATTAGCATCAGAAGTATTAATGCACTTAATAACTGCCAAGGAACACTGAGAAGTACGCCTGAGACATGAAGACAACTATATTTATGAGTTCTTTCAACCTATAGCAAACATCAGCTAACTGGATAAATGTCACTGCAAGTTTGAATCAGGATTTGGTGTAATTTTAAATTCAAGCAAAGGAAGGATTGTCTTTATTTAGCTAACTCTGTAAGTGCCATAATGAATTAAGGACACAAACTCCTGTTTAGATTGCAAATGTCTCAGTGTTAACCCTAGAATAAAGTGAAGGCATTTGGCAAACAGGTGAAGTCATAAGCAAACACAGTTATTTGGAACCCAGAGGAGAAGGGGTGTGTAACAGAGATGGAACCAGTCAGATCCTTTAGCCAAGCAGCCTTGGGACCTATGCCATCTCCTCCTTCTCAATTTTCCTTTTTCATCTAAGCAAAGAGAGGATGAAGCCGACTGGCACTGCCAGGCAAGAACCTTCTAGCCAGCTAATCTCTCATGAAGAACATGCAGCCAGCCTGCTGATATTCATAGGTGACAAAGTAGCAACATGGAAAATTTCTGGATCTCTGTGGGGTTAGTCTGCTGGGCTGAGTGCTCCCAAGCCCACTCTGATGCTCCTGGGCATTCTCTGGCTTAAGTCCAAGTTTACCTTCCTGCTACCCCATGCTTCCATCAGCACAATTTGTCTGCATCACTTTGGTATCTTCCCTTCCTCCATATCACAGAATAGTAATCTGAAGTGGCAGAAAACAAGCAACCAGCTGCTGAGAGCATTTTCAGGCTTTACATCCTTATCTCGAGAGAGTCCATGTCTTGGTTTTGGCCCAGGGACAAAAAGAGATAAGTTTTTTCCCCAGCACTAATGCTGAATTACAGGTAATGCACTAAGCAGACTATACACAAATTTCAAATAGAATTAAGATAACTACAGGTAGCATCATAGTACTTCTATGAATATTTTCAGAACAAAGTCTATCTCTGCTTTCATTTATTTTTTTAAATCTACTGCATGGCCAACCAATAGCCTCCCCTACTGTTAGCCAAGTTCTGCAGTACTGAGTCCTGGGTTTGCTTTCAGCACCTACAGAGACTCTAGGAAATTTGGGTTGTGATGGGCCTGTTTTCCCATCTGAAGTCATAGCTTATTGATACATTCCTAAGGGATAGTGTTTTCAGACATTTCCCAGTCTGGAACTAGACTTCTTCCTTCAAATTATTAAACATCATTTGCTTACACTGAAGGCTGTGCTGCTGAAATTCGTTCTGTGTATTAGTCTGTAGACTGATACAAACTGACCACTTTATTCAGCCTCATGATTTTAGCAGGGGACTTTTTTACCACACAAAAAATGGCATTTTTACTATGATAAAAATAGCAACTGATTCATTGTTCAGCTGATGGGAGGAATTACCTCTATCACTGTGTGATTCACCTTGATTCATCCCAAGCCTGGAATCATAAAGGAATAATTTAAAGTCATCATATCTGTAAGCTCTAAACTAAGTGCAGTCACTGGGCATCACCTTGGGCAGATGGGAAAAGCCTGCACTTTGTATGCATTGCTGATGGGCAGAAGCAAGAAGTGAGGACATCTCAGTTACAGAGTAGCATACTGCAAAGATTAAAGCATAGTTATAGAAAAGAATGATGTTCCCCCATCCAGGCTTCCCTGTGGAAAGCCAGCTCTCAAGGGAGAAGGCAGAAAAACAAGCAAGTTAGAGGAAAGGAATAAAAAATTTATTGCAGGCAAAGCAAGATCTGTGCAAAGAAAGTGACAAAGTTGAACTGTTGAGGCAAATAGGATAGGACATGGTAAATCATCCTAAAATAGTGCAAAGCCTGGTGCATGCCTCCTTGCACATCAGACAAGCAGAGGACAGGTCACAAAAGGAAAAGCATGCAAGCCAAAAGTAAATATGTGAAAAAGGGTGTTAGAAAAGCAGCAACACAAAGTAGCTACTCCGGGATCCAGAAAAACTGAAAGATAGGGATAATGAGAACAACAGCCAGGAAAGGAACTCAAAGAACAGAAGGATTCAGGTCCCCTGGTAGCATGGGGTAAGAGAGGTGACCTTATAAACAAACTGTGGAATAGTCATCTGCCACAGAGCATCATTTCTTTCAGAATCCTTCTATGGCCTGGACAAAGAGCTGCATGAGACAGTAAGACAGTGTATATTGTTCCCGTGGCACATCTTTAGTGTGTCCAGATACACAGGGTTTTCTAACACAGGCTAGAAAGCATGTTATGGTGCCAAGGGAACCACACACAGAGCATCCCTATGGAATGGGCTAGGTAATAGATTCACTAAGGGAATACTCTGAGAGACTGTAATTGCTGTCTGGGATACATTATTTCAGTATGATGGTTTTAATGGAGACTTAAGAGCAATGCTGACCTTTAAATATCCTACACATTCTAAGGCTGCACTAGATGATTTTACACCTATTATTTATTAGCATTATAAGTAAATGAGTTATTATCATTCATGAATTCTGTAACAGTCAATTTGTTTCTCTGCCCAGAGCCTTGAAGTGCCTATTTCATAATTTCTTAGAGATGTAACCATAGGAACTAAGTGGTTGCCAACATAAACCTTCATAATTAATGATGAAAAGCTTTCACCCTGTTGAGTGATACTGAAATGTATCACTCAATGATGAGTCAATGAAATGCACCTCAAGGGCTGTGGGACCCTGAAGGCAGTGGTACATTGACTTACTGTATGTAACACATACTGCCTGAGTGAGTACATTGGCTCAGTTGTGCATTTTGAAACTTGCACAAAGCAGCGTGCTGTGAAATGGAAGACTAAGAAGGCAGATTTTCTGCTCTGGAAAGCAGAGATCCCTCTGAGCTGTAGTAGAGAGCAAAGACAGTGCCCTGGACACATTCTCTGAGCATCAAAGAGGAATGGGAAATGGCAGTGGAGAGGGACCACAATCCTCCTAGAGACTGTACTAGAAGGGCAGTGCCAGGCCCCACGCCCTGGATCACTAACGGTTGCTGCAGCACCGAAGGCTCATGCTCTGCCATGCAGTTTGGAGCAGCTTCCAGAGCTGCAGCCGAGCCCCTTCCTGCAGCAGAGTACTCACTGCAGAGGAGGTACTTAGCTGTATATACCTCCTGCAGGGTCACACACAAAAGGACAGACAAATAGCTTCCCTGAGGATCCTTCCTGTGTCCCTTTCACACTGGGATGAATATTTCTGAAGAGGTTTCATTTTCCTAAGCACCTAGTGCTCGAGGATTGACAGCTCTACTGCAGATAATCACCCTCAAGTGGAGGTGTAGTTTCCAAGCAATAATGTGGCTTTTCCTAAGAACCTATACAGGGAGACAAACATTCCATCCCTGGAGGTGATAATTTTATATACTTATATACCAGGCTATGAAATAATGCTTTTGCTCTTGCTTGCTGTGACCAGAAAGGGACAAGACCTTCTTACAGGGAGAAATGTTCAGTAACCCTACAAACTACTTTCTTGCCAAGAAAGGCATATTCACCAGAAGTGAGACAGGGTGAAATCACAGTGCTCTTGCAGATTGAGCCTGGCACTAAGGGTTCAGAAAGCTCAGCTATGGATCACCAGATGGCCTGAGCAGCCAAGAGGACTGTCTGTTTTAATGTACATTTAAAAAATGCAGCCCAACCAACATGCAGAGTCTGCTTGCAGACTGGCTCTGCAGCTACTAGCAACAGATAGTAATACTTCCTAGGGAAAAGGAGGAGAAATCCACACGGTTGAGAAACCTGTGAGATTCCCACTACAACTTGCTTATGAACAACTGTGGCAGCCCTCAACAAGCACAGCCCAGGACAGTTCAGTGCAAACTGCATGGACCAGTCAAGCTGGGAAGCAACTGGAGAACCTGAGAAGCAGCATGTGTGCTCAGAGCCTGGGTCCAGCCCTGCTCCCCAGCTGCCTGGGTTGGGAGTGCTGGTGTCTCTCTCAAGCTGCAGGCAAGAAGCGTAGGAGCTTTTAACAGTTGTGATAAAAGCCTCAGAGCATGTCTTGAAGACATCTTCATTCATTGCTTAAAAAGAAATATCTACAAAACCCAAACATCCCTGAAAAAACAGAAACAAGACCCACCTGGCTTTCTCACAGAATATTAGTGTGGAAATTAGAGGCAACCTTGCAAATGGTTCTGTCATAAAAAGATATAAGAGACTTACCCATTTTTGAGATTCTCCCTAGAGTCATGTTGTAGAAGAACATGAGTGTGTTCCAGTTTCAGAGATGGAAACAGTTCTTTTCCTACAAGAGAGTGGAGAATACATGAACAATCACTTGAGGCCTGACCAAAAGGGACAGGAGCCTCTCTGCTGCCAGGGTAGCTAAGGCAATGCAAGCAGCAGGTGAGGGGCTGCAGGTATATCTCCTACCTTGCATCATTCAGGGAGCAAGGGGCTGCATGAGTTGATGGGATCAGCCCTGCAAAGAAGCAAGACTGAGAGATTGCCTTTTAAATGTTTTCTGAAGGAAAGTATCTTAAAACAGACACAGCAATAGCTTCCTTTCATCTATCACTACAGAAAAGTGAAGTGCTTCAAGAGACATAGTATAGGCTGGGAACACACCTGCACTTAGATATATAAGCACACATCCATTTCCATCTAAGCTGTCTATATACATTAAGAAGTCCCATTTTGCTTCTGCAGTGCAATAATCCTAACAATAAAAAAACATATTTGAATATTTAACTTCATTAAGTAAACCATACTGATCCTTTAAGCAGGTTATTGGTTATCTTGATCATCAGAAACTCTCAGAATCTATGTTTAAATGTGTCTGTGCAGTTTGGTGCAGATAGTCAGTCACTGGCAGATAACATTATCACACAAGATAATAGGCTCCTGCTGCTAGATGAACACTTAAAGGAAGATGCACATTTGAATTTTTATTCCCTTGGCTTTAATGAGGTGTCATCAGCTCAAGTTTGGCCACATACTTGGATGTCATTAAGAGAAGTTCTATACAATCATAGCAACAACAAAAATGTTTCAAATAATTTTTTGAATAATTTCTACTGGAAATAGAAATTTCTTGCAAACAAACATTTCTTTGCAGACATCATGCAGCACTGCATTGGCAGATAGACAACCACACACAGTGGGGATGGGACTGAAACATCTCAGGAGTCAGGCACCTCATGGGGACCAGGTGCATATCCTCCCCCCCCAACACACACACATGTGGGCAGGGATGTAGCCTGTGCACATGTAGTGGCAATGTCCTCTGTCCAAAGCACTGTTGCCAGTGCATGACCTGATGCAGATGCAGTTGTATTAGGCATGGACATAGTATCCAAATCTAGCCACACGGGCAGGAGAGGCTGAGTGCCCCCCTTCACAGTGGTTTGATCACCTTCATGCTCTGGCACACAGGACACCAGCCATAGCTCCCCAACAGTCTGCAGCAACAAAAGGCTCAAGCCAGCCAGGTATACTGTTTTTCCTCTCTTTCTCTGCTTCATATGCTGCTGAATTCTAGTACATCCCTTTCTTGGTGACCTCTGAGGTCTTGAAGATCTCCAAACCTCATTTTCTCCTTCATATCCTAGCAGAGATAACTTGGAGGAATTATAATTTGGCCCTATAAATATATTTATATCCTACCATATTATACTCTAAACAACTGTCTCTGGGTACAAGAAACCACGTTAAAATGCAAGCAAAGTAAGTTAACAAATGTCAGCTAGAGGTCCAAAATACAAACTGTGCTTCTTGGCCCCCAGGCCAGAAATCTGAATAAAGAGATATTCTTTGCACTGTGCCCTGAAGGTTAAACTTAACCTCTGTAGGAAGGGTTGATGGCATACATAATCCAGGCTTGGACTATTTGACATGTTTTATATTAAGGACTTTGGCAGAGGAAGAGAATTTATAATACATCTAGGAGAGGAGAAGTAGGCAGATTTTACACAAAAATAAATTTAGAGGCCAGAAGTATCCACTGAGAGACACCATCTCCGTGTTTCCATATCTACTTTCTTTGCAGTTCAGGGTCCACACCAGCTGAAGACATGATCTGAAAGTCCCTCTGGAGGAATCCAAAGCTCCCCTCTAACACCCTGTTCCTGGTAGGTCTCCAGGTTAACTCAAAGCAAGACTCAAGTGTTACTCTTCCATATACCTGTGAATTAGGGCTTGAGATCTGGTTGTAATTCCATCAAAGATAAACCTTGTCAGAAGTACTCATATCCATAGGAAACATTTAAAAAGCCAGAGCCATGCCCATGTTGCAAAGACACAAACTCAAGTTCTGGGCTTAGCCCACTGAATAAGATCCACCTCTAAAGTCTGGTAGTTTTAGACAATCTTTACCTAAGTACCCAATCTATTTAATGCATACCTCTCCAAAGTCAATCCACATGAAGACAATCCTGCCTAACACAGGGAAGAATGATGTAAGTTTCCAAAATGCTATTTTCCTGACTAGCTCATGTTGTTTACCCAGAAAACTATGCCCAGTCAGGGTTTTGCTACTCACTGACAGCATCTGTATCTCTCCTGAGCAGCACAGGTTGGCTTGCAGCACAAGAATGTGTTTCACAGGAGGTCGTATCATTTCTGTGAGTTGCACAGTCAGTGGCATGGTGCTCCTGTGGGCTCTGAAACCTCCACACCTTTGAGAAAGGCAAAACCAGAACAACCATAAACTCATTTCCATCTAGCAAACACAAATTTGTATAAAAACATGGTCATGTGCAGCTGCTAATCACATTTATGTCGATTGCATAGAAGTCATCATCTCTGAGCTCCTCTCTGTGCCTCTCCAAACACAAGGGAACTGTTGAAGTAACAGACACAAAAAAACCCAGAAGCTCTAAGGGCCTGGTGCCTCCAGCTGATGTAAGAAAGCTTACAGTCTAATACTTACAAAAAGCCTTAAAGAAAAATTCTACAATGGCCTATAGAGAAATCTGTGCAACACTTTCTCTTGAACATAAAAACTGAAGAGAAAGTTGGGGAGAATCACAGTGTTGTTGTTTTCCCCTGGAAGCAGGAAAACTAAGTAACTAAAAGACCATTTGCTTCCTCACAGGTTGGTCAGCAGGGTTTTCACTTGGGGGGCTCTTTTGGGCCTTTGTAATATGAAATCAAGACAAATCTGCACTGTTTCATGTTTCTCTACGCTGTGCTGCCTTTCCTGCCTGTGCTTCTGTCCTGCTCTAACATATTTTGCATATCTCCAGCTGTGGATTGTCTATTTGTCATCTGAAAACTTCAAACCCATGAACATATCCATCTTTCTAGATGTGGTAGATGTGTGGCAGGGGCTGCCACCCACACTTGATTGCTTCAATCTAACCATTTTATTTCTCTTCACACAACTAAGTGAATTCTTTCTCTACCCAAGCCATGCTGGCTTACCTTGCAGATTTCTTTTTATGTGGTTCTTTAAAGGATGCTTCAAGTTCTGCTGAATTAGTTCCAAATTTTCCCAAGGTCTACCAAAAGACATTCTTTTACTCTGTATTTGGCAAAGTGAGGTAGGCTGGTTTAGTTTCCCTGACTGAATGTTCTGCAGGGGAGATATGAGAACCCCTTGAAGAACAGAAATGAGTGGTGCAGTTTGGCAGAGCCATCCATAAAGGAATATGTTTGGGACATTCCCCTAGAAGCAAGGGAACAGTGTAGACTTGAAGACTATAGGCTTAGTTTTCATAGAGAATCAGAATAAAATATCTACCCCACTACCTAATGTAGGATGCCTCAAGTACCACTGTTACTGAAGAGAGGGCAATCAACATTGGTTTTAATATTTTGCCATGTTTCAGGAATAATGGATTTGGGTGCAGAGATAATGCCTTGTATACTGGCTACAGTAAGATACTTTGTGCTAAGAAAGTACAGAACTATGAGTGTTGTTCATCTAAATAAATGTCAGGCTGCATTTACTGCAGTTTGATTTACTGATGTCTTCTGAGTGAATCACAGGCATTTTAAAACAAGAGGTTAGTGCAACAACTGTGCACAATGATACAGAATATAAAGGCCTTTTCTATGCCTATTGGAAATAAATCCACAGATATATAAAGACAATAAGTTATATAAGTTATAAGTTAAATATAAGTTATTTATGGCACTTCTGTAGCACAAAGACGCTGATGCAGACACTATCATAATAGAGAATACAAAAGCAGAAACTAAACACGTGAGTTAACTGCCAAAAATTCTGTAACATGTTTAAAGAAACAGTACCTTGTTTACTATATCAGGCTACTCCGCCCAACACAGAGTGGACATGAGGTTTTCTATTTCACATTCATGCAATCAGCTAGTCTACATTAATATCCTCAGATGAAATATTTTCATCCTAACGCTCAATCTTTGTTAATGTTACTTTACAGAGAAAGTATCCAGCCAGATATACCCATTCCCATCACAAGCTTTATAACAGTTTTAATACCTCCCACTAAAAAGTCAGCATTTTGCAAGATTGAAAAAGAAAAAAGTTTAAAAATACAACTTTCATAGCCATTTTCCATGGCTACAAAGTCTGGTATAGTGAGGACAATTATTCCTTTTAAAGCACAGCTTCCACTGTTCTGTTGCAAGTTGCACATAATCACTGCCTGAACTCATCATATCTCATCCTTCAAACATCTGTAAATAGTCTAAATACAGAACTTTATATGAGGATAAGAAATCTCTGCAAACATGTTCATTGATATTTTGTGCAAATCAGAGCTAAGTCCATTTGGTATGTGACAGCATCAGAACTCCCTGCTCCTCATAAATCAACTGGAACAGTAAATATTTCTGCTAAAGGGTGGCATTTTGGCTGCCTTGAGTGAAAGCTGAGGGAGCATGGTTGATGCTACATGTAGTTAAATATCTGTTAAAAACAGTAACTAGGCCTTGGTAGATTCAAAACAGAATCCATGGAAAAGGGTGTGACCCACACTACCCTGATTCAGGGACCCACTGCTAGGGTTGTATTATTTCAATTATAAGCTGCCCTGCAGCTATTAATAAAAGAAATAAAATTATAACCTAGAGATCTTGCCCTTCCTACATCTCTAGCATGACTGAGGGTCTCATCCCATCTTATCCCATCTGTAACATGACATATCTTAAATAACATTCTTTTCAAACACAAGTGGACTCCACTTTTAAGAGAGGGAATTGGTCCCCTGGTGCAGTAAGGAGCACAGAGCTGCCACACAGGATCACAGCAGCTAGACATCATTTCCAGAGGAGCTCTTAATTGACTGCACTTGTGGAAGATACATCAAAATCTCCCAAAATGAGCACGTTGTTTTATTTAATTTGCTGACACTTTGCCCCCAGGTAAACCTTCAGCACACCAAGAGTTTCCCTTGGCCAAGATAACCAATATAGATGTAGTATCTTTCTTTGCTAAATAAGAGGAACATTTCCAATAGCTGCTGGCTAGAAAATTAGCCAACTGAACTCTACAATTTGTCTGTCCCTGTCTGTCTCCCTCATTAATTTTTTATGGAAATCAAAGACTAATTCTGTCTCTCTGCTTGTAATCACATTCAGAACATGCTCATGACTCAGTAATCTGCTTATGAACACTGCCGTTCTCTGCAGTCACTCTGCAGACACCCACGCTGGGGATGGTCTGAATGCTCACACAGCTTGCACTTGCCAACACAGTTTTCTTTTCCCTTGCTGTTTTTGTCATCTTAGACTCTCCCCTCCACCATGAAAGTTAACAGGATGAGCAGGAAACCCATAAGAAACTATTCACCACACTATAGACCCTGGTAAGCAATTTCTGATAGCTTTTGTCAAAATGTGAGATTGCTGCTGGTGCCTTATCAAAACAAGCCCAGCCTGAAAGGCCAGATGTGAAATTCCACACTTATCTCAATGCAAGGGAAGTCTGATTAAAATTTTGGCTTGAGCAAATGCAAATAGCACAGTTCTTTTATATACAGAACATTCTGTGTATGAGGTTTTATTTTAAAATTAAACTAGTTGCCAAGATGTTCACTGTCTGAGCTGTGTTCAGCATTATAATTACCTGCCTCAACCAGTAATCTGCTGCCTTTATACAGCAGGGCCATCTAGTTATTGTTCCTCAGTCTGCCCCAGTCAAAAAGACTCTGGGATGAAGAACTGTGAGCAGGTATCCATGTCACCTTCCCACCAGCTGCTGGAATAAAAAGTGGCTAAGGTTTAATGACAGTAGCATTATTTGTGTGCAGAAGGCAGCAAAGAACAAAGGAGAGGGAACCACTCCATGGGAGCACAGGGTACACAGCTGGCCTCATAATTGTTATCCTTTTAGCAGCATTTTGGTGGCTTAGCAACCCAGCTAGTTTTACCTAAGAGAGAAATGGTGAAGTAAAATGATAATAGTTCTCTATTAAGCAAATACTATTGCATTTATAGCCAGATTTTGGATCACAAAAATAAAAGGGAAAAGCACAGAGCTTCTAACCTATTTTGTGTATTCTCAGTATAAATGTTTTTCCACATTCAAAACACGCACCAAAATCAACTATCTTGTGGTATGCAAATCTTTTTTCACTCTGTGGACAACACAAAGACACAGTTAGGATTGTTTGTAGCAAAATTATTTGAACATTTGTACTTAAAACCTTGCTTTGTACACAATAAACCTACACTTATGTACTACACAGAGCACAGGTAATGTATTTTAATGTTCTCTCATGCTTCCTGCAGTCATAGTCTCTAAAGCACAATACTTTGAAAGAAGCTGATTTGTCATATCAACTAAAGAAAACAAGCACAGTCTTTCTAGCTCTGCTCAAACAACACATAAAACCAGAATGGTTTCCTTTATTCCTAAAGAATAACCCATGAGTTGCCTAAAAATATGCTTTGAGAGACATGTAAAATAATCAGCACAAATGAGAATAAGAGAGAATTCTAAATGAGACATTTATTAGATCCAGGAAGGCAAAAGAAGAATGCAGTAACACGTGCCTTCTCTTCAAAACTAACACTGTTTGATTTGACACATTCATTTTTGTGTGTTTACAGCTAGGCAAAGATTTGCTGAAGAGATGTGGTCATGGGGACATGCAAGTTGGTCAGAATGACACATTTCTGCAAACTGAATCACATAATTTTTTTAACACTTACCTCCTGGAGAAAGTAGAAAGACAAAAATACACCACTGCCAGCTAAGCAGAACTTCTTCTGAAAGCTTTAACACAGAACACACTATACTTCTGCTTATTTACCCCATGTCTTTGTTTTATTTTGCCAACTACAGTATTTCCATATTAATCTAAAGCATGCTCATTTTAGGCTTTAAAACTGGGTCAACACACCCAGAAAATTCACACCAAACTGCAGTTCCTGAGCACAGATAGGCAGAGTTGTCAAAATATTCTCATCACTGAGTAAATCTGTGCTTAGAGCAAAACCAACAGCCTGGAAAACACAAGTGCCCTGCAAGCTATCAATTAGCCCTTACATCAGGATAAACTTGTGTCAAGAGGAAATTACTTTCATTTTACATGAAGAAATTCAGTTCTGTTCTGATTTACAGAAAAGGGCAGTCTAGAAAAGACTCCACTTGCCTAAAGAAAGGGTATATTCTTGCTGTGCTGTTTGAGAAGATTGCACAGAGGAGCTCCTATACCCTCAGTGGGGTATGATTTAATCTGAGCATCATCTGAAATTTCAAAGATTTCCCATTCCTCATCAAGATTAAACACAAATGCTTTCAAGAGTTTTGTTTTCACAAAACCCACAAAGTCTTCCCAAAGCAACCCAAAACTTCATGACTGGGGAAAAACTAAGAAGGTGGAAATGTCAGTTCCATAGAACTCAACAGAAAAATTCCCATAGACTTGGATGAACTCAGGGTTTACTCCATAAACACTGGCTACATCTTTGCCTTCTTGTGCTGACATTTTCCTGCTCTAGTATCACTTTTTCCTGTTCTTTTATATGACATCTTCCTAACTTAATCTTACCTCCATTTATGATGTCTCTTATGACATCTCTTTTCAAGGTACCACACTGTCCCAGTGCATCTTTATCTGCTCTCTTTATTTTCTCTGCCTTTTTTCCATCCTTTTTGGGCAACAGAAAAAAACAAACAAACAAACAAACAAACAAACCTTTACCCTGCAATGTCTTCCCAAGTCAAAGGAGACAAGAGAAATCAAACTCCACTTGTCTTTTCCCATCCAAAGACCTTTTGAGAGTTTTGGTCCTATGAAGAGACTGAACTCACAGAGCTGTAGTTTGCTCAGATGTATTGTCCCACACTAGTCCTAAGTTAGTGTTATTAGCTGTATGTGGCTCCCAGTCCCAGTACTGCTGTCTAATCTCCAAGTAGCATTGCAACACATGTCTGGCTAAATGTCACAGGGTCACTGCATCTTATACTCCAATAGGATTTAATGAAGATGAAAATATCCCTTTTAAAACACCCCATGGCTTTCAGGCTACTGCATGGAGTAAATGTAAATTGAATGCTGAAGACCAGCTGATTAAAAAGATAAAAAAAACCACACTAAAACCCAAACAAACAAACAAAACCCCCAAACCACAAACAAACTAAAGTGCAACACATAACCTGATTTCTAACAAGACACATTTTCTCTTAAGACATATATTCCCCCTTCAGTTTGAGCACATCTATTAGTATGGCACACAGGATAGATGGGTCAGAAAGGTTCAGTCTTAAATTTGCAGAGAAAACAATGCTGTATGTATTTTCCAGTTCCTGTCTGTGCTAAACTCCCCATTACACATCTGACATTTTCTGCTTTGATTGAATCCCCATTCTCCTTCTGCTTCAGACTATTTCAGAGCCTGTTAACAAGGGAATATAGAACTGGCCAGGAAAAGAAATTACTTCTTGAAAGAGATACAGTGGTTCAAACATATTGCTGAGTAACTGGACTGCGAAAGTGGACATCAATTGCAAACCATATGCTTTAACATACCTGGACAAAGGGACTTTGCATTACAAATTTGGTGTGTGTTATTCAAAGGCATTAATTTGTCTTATGTTAATAGTTAATTCAAGCAGTAGCTAATAATAACCCATGACAGTTAATTCAATTAAAAAAACCAAATAAAATATTCTTTATATCATTATTCTTTTAAATTATCATTAATACAAATATTTTAAAATGCAATTCAATAATAGTTCATGGTTAATTCAAGGCATATTTAATGTTTAAGGGACCTGTGTAAAGAGAACTTGTTTTCAAGACTACAACAGCAATGAGTTACTGCAAAGTCATGGTATTCCCAGGAAAGAATTTGCATAGAACTAGAAAACTTCTCACCACAAATTCATTACAAAGATTCAAGAAACTTCCTAACCCACACACTGTGTCATGCTATCAATTGACACACAGACCTTGCCTTTAGTATCAGTGAGGATTTCTGCTCTAAAATGCTCCTGAATTGGTTGTTACTAAAAATAACAAAACTTTTGCCTGTGACACCATGAAGCCCTGTGGTTCCCATGCAGGAATGATCTGGGGACAAGGGCTGACAAACATCTCCCTTTAGCCAGCCCCTAACCTATGTTGTTAGCTAAGTATTGCAATATTGAGCTCTATATTTTAGAGGAACATTGGCCAGGTAATGCAATTCTGACACATGTACTGTAGCACTGTACCATGTCTTTGCCAGAGCTTTGTAATGGATAGAAAAAGGCTTACTTAGGAAACATCCCCTCCAGGCAAGGGCCATGCCCTGTTGGGAAGTGGCTGGGGCTGCACAGCTCTACTGAAGAAAGTTTCTGTGATGCCTGGGAGTGGGTGATTTTTTAGCTGCCCAAAGGGCAACAGTTAAAAGTGAAAAATCAAATTCCTAACTTCACACTGTTACCCAAGAATGCAGTCCTTTCTTGCCCACTGACCAATATATCAGAACTAGCCTAAGGGAAGCATTCAACATTCATCTGGTTTTGTCATTAGAGAAGGAAATGAGGTGGTCCATGCGTGGTTTTCACAATTATTAGTGATAATTCAGACCAGGTCCTCTCTACCCAATCCTCAGAGCAGGCTGGTGTATCTGTGCTCCAGCAAACCCCACAGCCTGCCCTGGCACGATGTAGAGAGATCTCAGGTGTTGGATTTCCCTTCCTCACCTTCTCTCCAAGTTCCTGCTGGGTAAAAAACCACCTCCATAGACTCCTTCCCTACCCCAAGTGTTAATGTCAGTCTTGTCTCTTGTACATGGCTCTGCAACAAAAAAAAAAACAACAACAAGAGAGAGAGTGAGAAACTGTCTCTCGCCAAAGAAAAATGTGCAAGAAAGAGATTAATGTGGCACAGCTGCACTATGGATTTTATGAATAATTTGCTGAAAATAACTGTTAATGGCAAATTAAGAACAGAGATTAGCTTTGCACTTCTGTGTTCTCTGTGGGTAACTTTCCTGCACAAAAGTACATGACAAACCTTGGCACAAGGAGTAGCTTGGCTGGCAGTGTCTCACCGGGAGCAGGCAGCAATGCCCTCCTGGGGTGCAGCCTGCCAGAGTGCAGGCAGGTGGCTGGCAGGGAGCTGCTTTCCCACAATCTGTTCAGCTCTGGGCAGGCTTTTGCTTTCAGAAGCTCAGAATGCAAGTGAGCTCGTTCAGGAAGAAAAAGGAGATGACAGTCAAGTGGATGAGCTCAGTTGCTCTTCTCCCCTCTACGCTGCTCCCAAGAGGTGATATGATTTTTGGGCAGCAGCTGAATGTTATCACCTATAGCAAGGAAGCCACTGCCTCTGCCCATTTCAGCCTTCATTCTCCTGGATCAACACATTTTCCCCACTGCATTCAAAGGGGGGACCTCTTGAATTCAACACCTGTTCAGACCCCCAGCTAAACCAACACCAGGCATTTCAGGTGTGTCCAGCAATTTTGGTTCCCACCCCAAGTGCTCCAGGGAGCCAATAACTATCAGGCAGTGTGCACATGAGTGGCCTATTTGAATGCATTTTCTGAGCTCACCAAGAATTCAAGTTCTTCTATTGCATCTCCCAAACACACAGCAGCATAAAGCCTCCACTTTCCTTCCTGCTTTCCACCCCTACCCCAGGTTTTTAGCCCCTTCCTTAGCTGCAGGGCACCGGGAATGTGGGTTTAGTGGTGTGACAGCCTCTTCTCAAAAGCAGTGGGATGCAAGGTAAGGCATGCTTTGCCTGGCTCATGGCATCACAGCTAGCTCCAGCAATGCCCATTTGTAGGACCACTTCTGGCTCAATTTACTCACCAAACACCTTCCTGTTGGAGCCCACAATTTTGGATACAGCAGTGTCGATGCAGAGTGTGTCAGCTCCCCTCCTGCTACCCCTGTGGTCAGGAACAGAGCACACAGGGGGTGCCTCCCCCTGGGAACACTAGAACTTGGCTGGGAGGCAGTTGGAGGACCTCCCTGTGGAGAAGAGGTTTCTCTGCTGGGAGGGAGATTTCCCCTTGGCTCCATCATCAGTTTCTCCTATAACAGCTGAGCACTGACAGGGAGAGGGATGAAAACAACAAGCTACTCCTTCTCCTCTGAAAAGATAAAGGCCAATAAAGAATGGATATTGGCAGGTTGGCATGAATTACCACAGTGGCTGAGTTCTGAAATGTCTCAGCTTTGCCAATATTCCTGACTGCTCCATAGACATCGAATAACGTGACCACAAACAGCAGAAACCACTTGTGTCTGCAGAAATGATGACAATTCATTCTGTGGTTCATACAGCCAGCTCTGATCAGCTCTTTTGCTTCAGTTGAGAAAAGTGATTAATATCTGTGTGATTCTTCTCTCTTTAATTCAGATCAAACAATCTCCATTTACTAACTGTGATTGATAGATGAATTAATTGCCCAGCATTCATTCCTGACTCTAGTTCAGTACATGCAAACTGGAAATAAGTCACTAGGAACCTCTATATAGGGAAGATAAATTACAGATCATTCAGGATATTTTCAAGGTCAGTACTAGGGGAGGATTGAAAGATTGTTTAGCCTTGCCTAGTTCAATTCTTCTTCATTTTACACCCTCAGCAGTTGTAAGAGATCACTGGAGTTGCACAGCCAAAGACAAAGACCTGTTTGGTTGGATGTATTGCATCTGGCAGAGAAAAATTTCCCCTGTAGTGCTTTAAGCTTTATCTGAATTGTGGTCTTAATCTAACAACCACAAGAAGTCTTCTTGTTTTTCCCCTTTTTGATAATATTCCATATGGATCTAAAACAGAAGTGTTTTCTCTTCTGTACTAAACTTTTGCCACTTTTTATGTTTGCTTGCTTGTTGAAAGAGAAAATTTGAAGAATTGCACAGTATATCAAAGAAGAGATCATCCCTGGCAAGGGACAGTGATGGAAGCTTCCCAGCACAGCAGGAAGACGACCCAGGCTCACAAGGCAGTGACATTCATTCCTTAACTAATCCACACAGACACATTGGGCAGGTTGAAGTTGAGATATACCCTGATTAATGGAAAATTGTTCCTTAAAGCTGGTGAAGTGCTCATCAGGAAATACAAAGCACATCTAGTTCCTCACAAACAGAAGGACATTTACTAGCTGCTCCATAAGCTTTATTACAATATCTCCTACAAGCTTTATGCAAGCAAAGTGTTTACATCAAGTTCTGCACATTTTAAACACCTCCATAAAGCAATGTAATGACCTTCCCAAAAAAAGTTATAAAGGCCAATAATAATCAAGTTTTATGTCAGTGAAGCACAAATATTAACCATATGCAAATTACACCGATAAATCTCAAAGGAGCAGGAAGCATCCAGCACTTTGCATAGTGACTGGAGGTGCTGGGACCACAGTCAGCATCAGTAAAGACTTTGGTTGCCAGTCCTGAAGTACAGGACATGGCATAGACACACATCTTGAGTGGAGAAACTAAATGCAAATGTTACCATAGACACCTCTTTAGAAATGAAACGATCAAAGCAGTAACTCAAAGTCAGTTAATTTTTATGATTTTAACAGCCAAATAAATGCCCTTTCCCAGGATTGGTTAAAACTCCTCTAATGGCATACAATTAGGAAAGACATTTAATACATCAGTGATGCTCTCTGCATTCCTCAGGCTGACTTGCACCTCTGTGCAGGTCCTTGCAAGCTGTCCTGCTGAGAGGTGGAATTGTTAGGCAGTCAGGGGACACAGAAAGGACTGTCATAGCAAGGAGAGCATAGCAGGTACAGCAGCTGTCTGCAGCACTGCCCCTGGCTTATTGTGTGTTCCCACTGACCAATCCTTCTCATTCTGAGCCCACATGATCAATCACTGGTGGCAAAGCCTAGCAAGGTGCCCCTTTTTTATAATAATCAGTAATTGTAAAAAGATGTATAGGTAATCCCACAGCTCCTCCATAAAAAGTGGTTTGCTATATCACTGTGTCTTTGGCTGTCTGCCACAAACCAACAAACAACCTGTACTTCCCTGTCTTCATGCATTTAATACATTGCGCATCTAACAGCAACATTTTGGCTGTTTATCTTTGCAGTGCACTACCAGCTCATTAACAGGGTAAAAGGATATACTTCTTTTGTAAGCACTGATAAAGAAAAGTAAAACACCACTGTCACTGCATTATTATCCTCTCCTTCATCCCCACCCCTTCTCCTCTGGTGCAAACATCCACCAGAGGAGGCGTTTGGGACAGAGACAGTTTACCTTCAGCACACTGCTGTGACAAGGGCTGTGAGGCCCTTGCCTCTTAGACCAGTGCTGAGACAACGAGAGAGATAAGTTTCAACAGCAGAAGCTTCATCACATCACACCACAGACCAGATTTATCCTGCTTTATCTGTATATCCACAAGCATGCCACAGGAAGCATGCTACCAACCTCACAGCCCCACCAAGTTTCATCCCAGGGCCAAGTCACTCTGTTCACATTGGGAGAAGATAGTTCACATGCATTTCTGCTCCTTCTGCAGTCTGGCAGGAGCCCACAGGGCTTGAGTAGTTGGAGCAAGGCAAGCAAGATATTGTCTCTCCTTCCTATGCAGAGAAAAAACAACCACTCACCCCAATGCACTCTATCCCACCCCACAGTGAGGGTGCCCAAGGCAGTTTTTATCTCCATGTTCTTGACAGCATCAGCAGATCAATATAGTTTGATGCTGACAGCTTGCATTCAGGTCAGGAGCTGCAGAAGCAACCCAGCAGAATCAAGCCTGGGTTTTAAATAAACTATTTCCCTGCCTGCCTCTAATTCCAGCCCTTGTCCCATTTAAAGCTGAGTGAGAGGTGATACTGGAGTCACAGACTGGAGAGCAGTGCTTCCAAAGGCAATACTGCCTACAATGACAGCACAGCCCCAATTGATTTTCCCTGGGAGTCTTCCATGCTGCTAGTCTGAGCCTATAATTACATTCCAAAACAAAGATGTCTGTCAAGATGAAGTCTGCTTTCCTGATGATGCTGATTTTCTCTTTCTTTCATACTGCCAAATAATATAAATAGCATGAGAGAGCTTTTTTTTCCTAGATCTTTTTTATTGTTGTTGTTGAGGTTTTTTTTTACCTAGGTTGCATAATTCTAACTCCCAAAGTAGGTCAGCTCAAAAAAAGAGCATTTAATTTAATCTATTATGGTGATTAACAAAGCTGTTATATACTTAAAGATTAAATGTGAAGGCTTCACCAAAATACAAGCCACTTGGTTTATATGGTTCCTGAAAGGTGCTAAGGAAAAAGCAGCCAGGATACAGAGGAAGACTAAGGAAAAATGCCTGAGAGTAGCCCATCAGTCTGAAGTTCTGATATTTTGGGCATTTTATCACTCCTTGAGATTTGAAATCATGTCACCCCATCCATTAAGAAATTAAGCACATTTCACAGCACACATAATCCTGATGCATAATAGGTGATAGGTCAAGTGTGAGGAAAACCTTGTAAGCTCCAAGATCAAATACTGCAGGTGTCATATCTTCTGTTCTTATCTTACATCTTTTTAAAATTAATCAGGAAATATAACATCCAGCTCCTTAACACAGATAAAACTGGAAACAAAACTCTCCTATCCCTCCCTCTCTTGCTGACATTTGTGCTACCTGAAGATACAACCTTCAGGGTGGGTGATTTTGGAGGTGCTTGTGAACAAGTCCTGGCATCCTTATTTTGGCTATAGAGCAATAAGCACCAAACAGAAGACCATGGGCTGGAGACTTTTAAGCAAGCTTAGGGTCCTGGCCAGGGCAGGAAGTTGTGCATCAAAGGAGCCCCGCTCACTGTTTTGGCTTCACTTCATTTTGGCTTGGTGATCCTTGCTTTGTGGGTTTTTGTACCTTTTCCCCCACTTAAAAAGAAAAACTCCCTGTCCCATCTGTGGTCCTGAGTGGTCAGGTACAGTCACAGATGGATGATGCCTCTGCCTGCAGCCCTGCTCCCCATTGGCAGGGACCCTGTGGTCCAGGGGAGTCTGCCCACCAGGAAAATGATGCCTGGAGCACAGCACATACCTAATGTCTGCACCATTGACTGAGAAATAGTAATAGAGAAACATTTTATTACCCTTTTATTATCTTTGTTAGAAGTCTCAGCAATGGAAATAAGCATTCCTATGAAAAGCTTCACTACTGTGCCCAAGTAAGGAAAACACTTGTTGAAGCAGACTCCTGTGTGTGTCTGCCCATGCCACAGCCTTTGGTCAGGTGCAGCCTGCAGCCTTGTATCACTTGCTCTTCTGGGTCTCCTCATTGCCTCAGCATATCTGAAATGCTGGAAGAAGAGTGCTGATAAGAGCCTGGAGCTCAGTCTAGCTTCCTGCAAAACACAGGAAAAGGAGCTGCCCTTTAAATCTCACGGTGCATTATGCTTGGAATAATGCAGAGCTCTTTCTGTATAATGATTTTCAAGTATATTAATCATATTCAATTCGTGGAGGTTTTGTGTAAGTTCATTGCCTTCTTATTTCCCCAAGTCCCTGGCAAATAATCTCCTCCACACCTGATGATGTCTGTAGTACAGATGCTCCTCAGGTGCTGTTTTCATTTCTTGCTAGGGAGTGGGGGATATTTTACACCTTGCAGTCAGAGATTTGCTACCTTTGTAGATATGTTTTGCAAAATCCTCAGCTCCTTTTAGGACTAAAAATAAGCCTCCTTCATTGTGCATTTAATTAAATTTTATTTGCCTGACATTTCATTTTTATTATTTTTAAGCAGTCTGAGGTTCTTGGCATTAAAAGCACAAGTAAACTAATCCAACAGATAGACTGTCTTCACAAAGGACTTTTTTCTGTCATGTCACTAGGAATATTTTGCAGGGGAAAGAAATAGGTTCAAAGATTCACTTTGATTACCTTAGTGCAACTGATACCATTCAAGAAACCAACAGTAGGGCAAGAAAGTACCTTCTGAAAACATGAAGATACTAAATCAGACACAAGACGCTTCTGGTTGAGTTTCTCCAGGTACCAGTAAGGGAGTAGAGCAACTAGAGGATATTTACTTTACTGGAAAAAAAGTCTTCATTTCCTGGGTGTTTTAAAACCTGATTTTAGCCTGGTTCCCTAAGGGACTGAAGAAGAAAAAAAATCTCTGAACTTCTCCACTCTGTTACTTCCATGCTCCTCCTCCCTCAGTTCCCATTTTCAGCAGATTTGGGAAAGGACCTGGTGTCCCCAAGATGTGAAGCCTCTTCTGCCTGGGTGGATATCTATGGCCACAGAGGAGTAAGAACAGGACCCAGTCCTTCCTGTGTGCATTGCAGAAAGGGAAGGAAGAGCAACTGAGCTCCACCAGCATTCACCTATCATACCCAGGGCTCACTCGAGAGGAAACCTTTTGCTGCAGCAACACCCTCTTCAGTGGTTCCATCAGTTTCCAGCCTCAACACGAGTGACCCAAATAAAACAAACAAACAACCAAAAATTAATCAGCATGAAGAGTAAGCCTGAGGGGAGCACAAAATCCACTGCTCTTGATAATAATTTTATACATAGATTTATCTATACATAAACACACACACACATCCATGAAGTAGAGGAAGATTTTAGGAGAAATATAATATTTTTAAATTGAATCAATTAATATACTGGGCATTATCAAGACAGCAGCTTCCTGAAGTGCCTTCATGTGAGTCAAGAAAAAAGTACTATTTTTGCATTTACAGACCATCTCATCCCACAATGTTCCCTCTACCAATTTCAAAAGGACTCATAATTCAGCAAGGAGAGGAAACCTGGCACTGACTGCATAGGAAATATTTTTGCAATCACACAGTTGGTATATTGATCACAGTACTTCTTCCTAAATATTTTAACATAGTCTTTGGCTAATGGAGTATTTAATTAAAGAGAAATAAACATTAGTTTTCAATTTATGGGTAGGGAATGCCCTTGCCAGTATAGGCTGCAGGATATGATCCTCACTGTCTTTGCAGATTTATCACTTGTACCAGACGTAGAGGATATAAATAACATCAGGCTCAGACTTGTGTCACCCATTAGTCTTCAACACTTCATAATACTCTGCTGAAAAATTAGTGTTCTCTGAAATCCTAGTTCTGAATAGCAGGCAACTTCTCAGCAGAAATTAAAAATTGTTGTGGGATGAGCAATGGGGGTAGAGTTGTCATTATTTAGCCATATAGGCAACATAGTCTATTTGGATGACAACAAAGCCAATACGTTGTTTCTTGAGACCAGAAAATAATGTTTTGCTGAGGCTTCATTTTAGTCCTAAAAGGAGCTGAGGATTTTGCAAAACCTTTCTGCAAAGGTAGCAAAATCTCTGACTGCAAGGTATAAATGCATCAGGTTTGCAAACACTCATTTTATTCTTCTTTCTTTTAATGAATTTTTGTTTCCATTTCCTAGAATCTGATGGATCCAAAGTGAAAAATTCAATTTTAAAATTACCCTTACCAAAAAGCTATATTCCAATCTGTATGTATATGGGAAAGAAATATTCAAATGTGCCACTGCAAATGGGCTCTTTGGAACCTATGTTTCCACCAGTCTCACTGTAATTGAACTAATAGGGCTCAACCAAATATTCTGCAGTCTGACAATAACTTCAAACCTTACCAAACCCAGAGAATAGACCTGAGATCAGGGATGGCCACTCCCCAGCACAGTGCTTGGAGTGGAAGATAGAGCTGAACTCTTAAGAGAGATTTCAAAAGACAACTTCGGGCAAGAGACAAAATTGAAGATAACCAGCCACAAAGGGATTTCCTTGGCCACTAATGGTATCTGACTGCAAACACATACTTACATGTGGTTTTTCTCAAGCTGATGAAGCTGACACAGGGATGGGCCATCCATTACCTAAGGTAGCTTAGGTATTCTCAGCTGGACTACAGGAAGGAGTCTGAGCCCCAGATCTTCAGCTCTACTCCAGTGGTCTCTCAGATCTAGACATCTGCAAGCATCAAGATGTGCACACGAGTCAAAGTCCCTCCCCCAGTGCTGAGATAATCAGGCTGGGAAAGTTCAGAGCTGCAGAAAACTGGAGAAAGTGAATAGTTACATTGAGTCAAGCCAGAAATCTCCACCTAAAAGACATAGCTGTCTGCTTTGAGGTTATTCACCAAAAGATGAGAGCAGGAACTTCTCCCAAGGCACATGTAAACTTTGGGCATGCTATTTAACAGTGTCACCATAACATTTTGAGGGCTGTCACCTGTCCCATGATTCACATTATGACATTTCTACTTCTGCACTTTCAGACACGTTTTTCTCACACAGCTGCCAGCAGCATGGCCCAGGTGTCTGTAGATAGTCTGGAGCTCTGTGCCTGCATTTCAAATTATTCTTCTTGTGCAGCAACTTGCAATTGTTATCATTGATTTTCAAATCTTACCGCACAGCATTATCCAGGAGCTGCTCTTTCTAAGGGATTTCTACTGGCTGTTTTTCTTCTTTATTTTTCTTCCATCAAACAGACCTTCAGGAGAGAGTGCCTCAGCACAGCAATAGTTTGTTTGGGTGCCAAATCCTCATCACGGTGGGGTGCAGCCAGAAGGCTCACATCCCTCAGTCAGAAAAATTCTTTGCTTTTCAGTAGCTCTCAACCTCCAGCATCTCTCTGGCAGTCAAAGGCAGGAAAGAGCAACCTTATTCCCATCTCAAATCACTTATTTTCCCCCCTCCTCTGCAGGCTTCAGCTCCACAAGATGTGTCTCCCCTCACAGGCATTACTGTGGTCCAGGTCTCTCCCCCCAGTGTTTTCACACAACTGGCCTCCAATTTGCTGCTCTGGCTTCAAAAGGAGTTTTTTAAATCAAAGAGAAAGCCAAGGCATGGAAGGAAATGAGCAACCCAGCTCTTGATCTTAGCCAGCCAGCCTGCCTGGTCCTTGGCACTGTATCAGGGGATACAGCTCCCCTCATGCTTGCTGGCTAACTGCCCTCTTTTAGAGCAGATTAGGTATCCAGAAACTGAAGAGACATTTTATTTGCTGCTTCTCTGGAGAGCTCTTGCGCTGCTCTCTGTGCAGCACTCATTTAAGAGCTGGCATGGCAGCTATTCGATTTCTTTGTAGCAATCAGCAGTAGAGGTAATTTTAGAAAAGAAACATAATTCTTGTAAGAACAATTTCTGCCTGGGCAAATGCTGCTGTTAGCACTGGCACAAAGAAAACCAAGAAAAGAAAGTTTTGCCTCCCAGGAGGAGTGGGAACAGCAAAAGCTGCACCTGCGAGCTGTGCCCTATGGCTTGTGATCTCCACAGGACTGCAGCCATGCTCACAGGACAAGGCAGCTACCTTGAGACACAGAGCTGGCATCCCATGCAACAATCCCCACTTGATGTCCCTGAGGTCCTTACCCTTTTAGAAAGCAGACCCTTTGCCTTTCTTTTCTGCCTTTCTTACCTTGCTATTTATTTCTTGGTTTTCTTTTTCAAGCAAGGAAGTAAAACCTGATGCAGTTCATCAGGCCAGAGGGTTTTACTCCTTGCATGTGGACCATTTTCAATCATGCTGATTGTTCAGATACCCTGAGGAACAGCTGGGTCACAGAGCTCCCAGCACTCCCACTGAAGCACTTTTCTCAGGAACAAGAATTGCATAGGGCAATACAGCACCACTGTTGCTCTTGTAGCACTTTCTTTCATGCTTTAACCAAAGCGTTCCCTGTTTCACATCTCTCTCGTGGCTTTGCCATGGGCTGCTGGCTGAGAGTTCAGCACAGCAGCTTGTTGGTGGACAAGGTCTGGGTGCAGCAAATAAACAGAATTTTAGATTATTAATGTCTTGGGGGATTAATAGTGAATATATACATATAGTTACCCATTTCACTCATTCTTTCATGTTATTTTTTAACTAATACCTATCTATACATTGAAACAAGAGGAAGTAGAGAAAAAAGCCTGAAGACTGCAAGAATTGCTGGGTATGGCATTCATGACATGAGAAGGGATTGTGCCATGTGGCACTGAGAAGAGAAGCAATACCGACAGTAGCTTGAAGCCCAGCAAGCTCCTCCACTGGGGTCCCATGGCCCCCTGAGCAAACAGCCACAACAGCCACTACCTGCAGAGCTAGAGCCAGCACCATAGGTTTCTGAGAGATTTTAATCAAGCTGGTGCAGCTATTTTCTACTAGAAACAACACAAATAGATTTTTAATCAACACATCCACCTGGGAAAGAACAGGGCAGGAAAGAAAAATTACCCCTGCAGAATAGACATTAATGCCCCAAGGGCACGGCCCTGGGGACTGGCCACACCTTCTTGCACTTGCCAGAGACTTACTGACTAGGTTATCTAATGCCGTTTTTCTTTGCTTTCTGCATTCATGACAGAAATCTCTAAAGGACAGAAGGTGAGGGGAGAATGGAGAGGAATTTGGCTGAGATGGAACACTGCTGTGCAGCAGTCCCATCCTATTCCTTCCTCAAGTTCATTCCTATCCTTTCATCACTTGATAGCTTCTAGCTATTATTAATTTCAGCAGGTAAAAGAGGACAGATCCTCCCTCCCCCTTCCCAAAAGCCTGACTTCTAAAAAACTGCTTAATAAGCTGAGAAATTAAACCTCAATACATCACACACAACTCTGGCCTGGGCTATGCTGGAAGAGAGCTTTGCCATCAGCAGTGATTCGATTCTCAAAATAAGGCTTTGTAATGATGCATTTGCAGCAAAAACATATCAGGAAAGCACTGAAACTGCTTAAATTCCTGAGTCTCAAACATCCACATTTCCAAGGCTAATAGCTGTGAGTAATGAAGCACACTGCACCATGCAGCAGACAAAAGTGCCCGACTCATGAAGCTCAACAAGGAAAAACAGTTTCCTGTTTCCAAAGGGATTTGGAGATTACACTCGACAGCAATGCAACAAAACCAAAAACAAAACAAAAACCAGAAAAAAAAAAAAACTTTACTTTTCCCCTTGAAATGCATGACTCTGGGGATCTGATGCCCCCCGGATTCATCCAGCAACAACATTGGTCACCTGGTGGTTTGTGAACTCAATGAAAGCACAAGCTTTGCACAGTCTGTGGCAACCATCAGACTCTGGACCCTTTTTTGGCATGTTTTGCTTATGAAGCAAAACCCTAGGCCCCAATGTTTAGCAGATACACTCCTTAAAGAAATCATATTGGAGAACTGGAGCTTGCACAGCATCTCCTCTCCCAGGTGTCTCTGGAAACAAGTGCAGGTAGTTTGAGAGGGGCTTTGCCTCTGCTTAGTGCCCTCATTAAGCTTATAAGCGAGGCCAGGAAAGATCTGGTATTTGTTTGAATCCTTCCCTTGCCATTCCAGGGGCCAAGGCAATTGGCATCTCACACCAGGTTTGCACCAGACTCTACCAAGCCCTACTAGTGGTGGAATTCTTAAAAAAATACACTTGCTTCTACCTGCCACATTTCTCTGCTGGCAAAATACAGAGCAGAGATGTGTAGGGCCAGTGTGAAATGCAATTGCCAGCTGAGCTTATTTTGCTCACTACAACAGCTTTGAAACTCTGTTTGTGTTTTGCTACAATGGCCAAATTTCTCAGCACAGACAAAGCTGAATTCCCAGCTCCCAGTTCTGCTGGGGCACAGGAGAGGGTCTAGCTCTGCAGACCCTGGGGCATTTTGGGAGGCTCTTCTGCTCCTGTCTCTTCCACAGCTCCTCTGTTTCTAAGCTTCCCTACTCATGTCGGTGGGGAGACGTGGCCTCAGATGGGTGGATTCAAGAGATGATTTTTCACAGTGTATTTCATCTTGAAACTTACATCAGCTAAAATTGCTCTTCTTGCAGTTTTGAGAACTAAAATATTACCCAGCAAACGTTCCTCTCTCCTAATACAATCTAAAACACATTTTCTTTTAAGGAAGGCTTCAAAGTGTAGATATATTTTTGTTATAGCAGCAAAGATAGTTTTAATCAATGTTCAACAGTTCAGTTTGTCCCCTAACCCTTGATTAATGAGCATGAAATACCATCTACCCTCTAACTACTCCCAAACACCTAGGTATGTTAAACACCCTTTGAATTCTCTCCAGCTTTGTGTGTGTGCACAAAGCTTCAGCTGAATCAAATTTGTGCCATCAGCAGCTGGAGTTATTCTGCCTTTGCCACTGTTAGCATTACATTTCTCTTAACCATCATGAGGTGACACTGAATTATACAATTCCTCACACTGTTTTAATACTGTTATCATTTGAGTGTTATGAATCTGTAAGAATGCTAAGGTAGGTAAGCTACACATCTGTCCAGATGAAAAGACAACAGTGTTTCCAAGGAATTTTTGACCAAGTAAATTCAATCACAATTTAAGCCAGAAATGGCTCTCCTGCACTTCCATTGCAGGCAGTCAGGAGGGTGTCTTCTGAAGAACTTGCTAAAACTTCTCAAATAAATCTCACCTGTCAGTAGAAGCAAAGAGGCATATGAAAAACAGCTTTTGTCCAGAGACACTCTTATCTAGTGAAGCCATGTACAGAGACACCTTCTTGACAAACCTGGAATCTAGTGGCTTGCTGAAGATGCAGGGTGAAGCTTTGCTAAACCCCAGAAATGTATGACCTTCACCCCAATGGCAACCACATACTCCTACCCACTACCTCCAAGCTTCTTTCACCCTTTGGGCTTTTAGCAGCCTCAGGGTGCTCATCCCTGCTCTGCTATATAACCTGTGACCCCCCTTTCCCTGGCACACATGAAGAGTCAGGCATTTGGTTTGGATCACACAGCCAAAACATGCTATCTACCTAAGCAAATGCAAGTTTTTTTCAGTGCAGTTACAGTCTGAGCTAAGATGCACCCACACAGAGCCCTTGGCAGTTTCCTGTCCTCTCTTGTGCCAATCTGCAGAGGCAGGAACGTGCAGTACACCAGGTCCACATGAGCCAAAAAAATCAAGAGCACTGTATTCTGATAGCTGAGAGAGAGAGACATGTTCTAGGGTAGAGACAGAATTAAACAGTGGACGGGCATGAACATCTGCATGAACCTCTGACCACAAGCACAGCACAAGCTGCACATCAAACACACACACAGATGGATGGAGACATTTGGAAATTTTGTGCCAAGAAGGAAATCTGTGCCACCTTCTTACCTAGAGGAGAATGTAAATGTTCAGAAGCATGAACGAAAACCTACTAAATATTTTAATCAACTCAGTCATCATATGAAACAGAAGTAATTTTCCTCTCTCAGGGCCACATGGCTGGATGAACACTTGCAGCCTGATGTAGCAGCAATCTGCTTAGGCTGCTTTAGCTTAATAGCTAAAATTCAGCTCTTTGAGTTCCTGTGCTTACGAAAGAAATTGATACACATTTTGAAAATCTTGAAATAGAAAGAAGATAGTAATAGTCACAAAGAGGAGGAAAAAGAAAAGCATTCAGTGAAAAACAGCCTAGGGTAACCCAGAATAGGTTTAAGAGTATTTCCCCTCATATTGCTCATTTCTTTCACCCATTTAAAATCTCTCTTCAAAGATCCCCACAGTCATCCTACATCTTTGTGTTATCTACATGATGGTTATGTTATTCCCTACCCAGACCATTAAAACAGGTGTTGAGCAGCATGGTGCTCAGGGCAAGACCTCAAGGTCCTGGTTGGCAACATTTACCATGAAGAAAGCAAGCTATTTCACCTCAACTTTTGCTTGCCATTTCCTTCTGATTTTTGGAAGTGCATTTTCACCCTGTGGGCTTTTCATTTCTCCAGCACTCTGTTGCCAGCAGGGCTAAATGCCAGCCTCTGTCACAGTTCTCGTCCAACAGCAACTCAGGGAACACTGGTCCCTACCACTCTAGATATTTTCTTCTATAAATTAAAACACTGGAGCTTTTTTTACTGCTCTCATGTAGCTTTCTTTAATCTGTGCATGCATTTTATAGTATTTACCACATGGGCATGAATAAACAGAGTAAGCTCTTATTTAAAAGCTGTACTTTTTCTGTTAATCTAACTTGAGAGAGGGGTTTGTTCTCATCTGCCTTCTCACTTCCCTTCCATTGCCAAATAAAGAAAAAGAGCAAGCAGGGACCTGCTATCCATTAAATGATCTCGACAGCAGAGAGCCTGAAAACAGATAGTCAATCCAAACAGAACCAACAGGATACTTTGTTTTCATTTCCTTATTTGTTTCTGATTTCCTTTGTATGTTTCTTCTTGTCAATGTCTCCAAAGTCAGTTCTGGCAGATTTTGCTACAATCCCAGTTCCCAACAGCAACAGTTAGACTGGCAGCCCACAAAGCAGGTAGGAGTGAGCAAATGGAACAAAAAACACTTTTAGAGCTGTGCCTAAAACTGGACATTTACCTAGCAACATGGAGAACTTGGTACATCTCCTGACTTGAAGCATGCACAGACTTCCTCACTGTGACATCAGCCGAGATAGCTGCAGGGAACCAGGTGGAACCAGCAATTCCTCCAGCTGCCACAAGCATCCAAACACCTCCAGCCCAGCACTTGGTTGAGGCTCGCTGCTATGCACTGAGCAGCATTTGGGAGGACACAGCACCCTGCAATCACTTGTATCCTACAGAAGGACAATGCAAAAGCCATTATATTTGTAATGCTCTTAGTCCCAGCACACAGAAATGCCATAAAATGAAGTAAAAAGAGCAGCAAAACACAGCTTAAATTCATTTCCACTTGGAAAAGATTGTATATAGTTTTACATCAAGAACTTTGAAACCACCAACCAATTTGGCTTTTAGGAGAGTGAAGTCTGTGAGAAACATGGACCCCAAATCCTAAAACTATAGGAATGGAAATCTGAGGCATGCCCTCCATAGGAAATCTGCCCAAATTCCCCCAACAGAGCTGGAAATAGAAAGATATCTCCTGACCCAAGACAAATTACGAAGAGACTTCAAACTTTAGTAATGAGTCCAGATTTCCCAAGCTATAGTGTCACAGTTAGTGGCAGTAAACATGTATTTGGAGTCAGTATTTGTAGAGAAAAACAAGTGCAGTGCAACAAAACTGATTAGAAAACATAAGGACTAACATAATGATGTACAAGAAACGGACAAAAAGGAATCCAAAATCATCTCCTTTTACTGCTTCTCACTGAAGATGTTTTAGTGTATTGATCTTCAATACAATTCAAATTATCAGCTGGTAGAGTAATTATCTAGCAGAGATTTAACCATGATTAAAGTCTAAAAAATCTGCTGAACAAACACTACTCAGACTCAGCTGAACTGATTTTCAGTTCCCTGCACATTTAGTGTTTTACCTACAGATTTTTCTGATGACCAGCCTAGCAGGGTACTCTGCAGCACCTCTTACTCTCTCACACACAATTTATGATTCATCACATTCCTTGGTTGCATTTCTTTGTTTTGGCCCAGTCTATGCAATGAACTCATACTATGTTTCAGGTTTCCCATCACTTTGTCCACGATAAACAATAGAATGCATTAAACTAAGAGTTTGCAGCAGAGAAATGTCAATAGGCACTGGTGCCTTTCTGGATGACTCAACATGTTCACATCCAGAAAATATCAGTCTCTTGTGGCAAGGGCCAACAGGCAGTAAAAGTAAGTTTATTTAGGGACCCATGTAGCCATACATCATCATGCTCATCATTACCTGCTGCCACACACAGTTCAGTCTATGGAGACACCAGTAAAGAGCAGGGATAATCCACTGCTGAGGGCAATAAGAAATGCAGATGCAACCTGGGCTTACTGTAGCTATTGGGCTAACCTGGAAGCATTTTGGAAATTGCTCAAGTGCTCATACCAATACAGTGTTATACCATGGATGCATCAGCTGAAGACAGAGAAGATTTAAGTGGCAGTCTGCATTTTGATTTAAGACATAAAAAGGCAGCATCTTTACTCATTTGGCTTGATAAATAGGTTTGCTGCTCGACTTTTTAATTAAATTGTGAACACTATTTATTATATGACCATAAATTGTTTGTGTAACTAGATAAGGCATTAAGGGATACGAAAGCAAAGGCCAAATAAAATAAAAACTAATTTTTTTTTAAATTAACCATAAAATCAATAGTAATTTACGCATTCTAGGAGGTCACAATTCTACTTAAGAAAGATTGATTATCTCACAGGAAGAATTTTAAAACATTTGGCTTGTTTCTTTCATTTTCTTAGAATCACCCTTTTTTTTGGAGAAACAAGAGCAAAATATTAAAACATCTTAATTTTAAAATGCTAGACTTTGAAAATCACTGACTTCCGTGCATACCAGGGCAAGTGATGGGGAATATGTATCTAAACAAAATTGTCCATGTTTGCTAAGAAAAGTGAAACACAGCACAATGGCACACTACCTGTTCACATGCACCAAAGGAAGTAATATGTAATACCTATTTCCCCACAAATGAATTGAATGCCAGGTAATGAAAAACAATACATCATCGAAGAAGATCTATAGACACAACTACAGATCTGATTTTGTGCCTCTGGTATAAAAATCAACTCTGGTAACTTACTTAAGGTTAGGAGATTTTCATGACAGTTTGATGACTGAAAACTGCAAGGAAAAACTACAGCTGAAGGAAGCTAATTATGGAAAGCTATGTAGAGCATAACACTGAATGCAGCAGTGAGTGTAGCTTTCACACTTGTCTGCATTACAGATGTACAGATTTGTTTAGGTAGATATCCAAAAACAGTGAAGTGTAAGCATAAAGATACTAAATTTCTATAAAGAAAATAAAACCCAGCAAGGTAGCAGTGGTTGGGAATGCCTCCCTTTCCTTCTGCACATCCTTACACATACTCAGGTAACTTCCCCACAAGGACCGTGTCTTGACAGATAAAACTGGTTCAATATGATTTCTTATTTATGTGCACAAGTGAATAGAAAGAGCTGGGGGAAATTTTATATCTTACAAAATATTAGATATGCAAGTCTAGGGAGTGAAGCTTACAGGCTATCAGCTCATTTAGTCTTTGACAGGAACACTGAAATCATTACCACACCTAAAGCCTGGAAGCTGTTAGTTATGGGAACTCTATTTGAAAGCAAACTAGCTCAGAGCAGTCACCTTTCCCTGGAACCCATTTATTGAGTTTGTCTAATGCTTGCTATCAGAAATGATGCCTGCCATCTATTTCTGAGAAGGTCTTACACCTCTACCATTTGCTGCTTGACACTGAAATTCAGAGGAGAGAAAAGCCTCCAGCTAGACAAGCTTTTCTTCTTGGGTTTGTTCTGTTTGGGGGCAGCTCATGCTCCTTCTGCTCCTGGTGCCAATAGCAATATTTTTTGCAGCCTGGCAAAACAGTGATTAAATCCAAGATTGTAAGCTAAAGTTAGAAGCCGGCAGCCCCAGAGAGCCCCAGCGGAGGCAGCTGGGTTCTGCCCACGTGCTGCACTGCTTTTTATGGATTCCTGCCTGATCTCTGTTGTAACAGAGGAGCCCCAGCCATGCCCAAACGCTTTTCCCAGCTCACCCTCTGCGGGGAGTTGTCTGGGATGTGAAGAGGGGGTGGCAGCAAGGGAGCACCCACCACAGGGGATGAGGAAAGGAATACGTTTGGTAGCTGAACCTTCTTCAGAGACGGGCAGAGGATGCTCCCGGTAGCTTGTAGGAGGGATGCAAAACAAGATAGATGCAGAGATAGAAATACTCAGAAGAACGTTAATTTACCGTCAGGCAGAGGCAAAACCTGCTACAGAGGAGACAATGACTATGTCTGCATGAAAAAGAGGGTCTGGAGCTTGTAAACCACCTCGGCCACACACATGCAAATTCTCTGCCAAGAGCCCTAGTACATGTTGCAGCCCAGTCCTGGGTGCTGAACACACCCCATCTCCTTGGGTGTGTGTATCAGGTCTGCACTGCTGTTCTTGTGCAGAGATGTACATGAAAGGAAATCCACCTGGAGTAGACACCTTTCCCAGGCCACAATGTTCAAAAATCCAGACCTACTCACTGCCTCTCCAAGGTGTTATTGCAGTAACAAAATAAAGCAGTAGTTTGCTTTTGTGGAAATTGAAACCTTTTTTACTGCGACATCAGAAAGCATCGAGTTCTGTGAAGATGAAAAAGCACCAGCCTAGCTGAAAGGAGTGCTGCAACTTCCTGAGCTTCTCTCATGTTTGTGATTCCTCTGGCAGAACCTGGTGAGAAAATAAAGATTTTGCATTATGCAGACAATATTCTTCTACTAATATGTCTCATTCAAAGTCAAATTCTAAATATTTTATATATATTTCTATACCTACTCTTGCTTTATTGTGTATCCTTCTCCTTTCTTACAAACTTAATAGAGCTAATTAAGTTTAAAAAGCTGTGCAAGCTCAATCAGTGAGGCTTAAAAGTGTTCTGGCTGATTAGGTTTGGAAAGACACCTTGCTTTAAAAATATTTTCCTTGTCCCTGTGCATAGAGCCAAAGGCAGCTCTGCTTTGCAGCATATTCCAGTTGAGCTCCAGATAGGTAAGTGGGCTGCTAGTACAGTAGAAGCTCCTGGAGAACATGCACATTCAGATACCACATAGCTCCTTTCCTCCCAGGCAGTGTTTTATGACATGCCAAGTCATGTTTGTGCATGCATGAAGTCCCACAGAGGAACTTCTCAACATAACACTTGCAGAATTTGCCCTTTGTCACTTGCTGCAGATGTTTAAAAGGATAAGCACAAGCCAGGGTTCCAAGGAAAGTGAGTGTAGAAACTCAGGACTCTCAGCATGCCAACTGGCAGAGCAACAAGGACAGGTCATATACCTTGGCAAAAGTTCTGTGAAACATTTAATTTTCAATGAATTGGCATTTTCAAAGGAGAAAGTGCTCCATTAAAATATTCTGGTTTAGCTCTAATGTGAAAATACAGCACAATAGTTTGATTTGCAACAAATCCCTCGACAAAATGTGCTGACTGAGCAGGGCTGTTTGCCTGAAAGGTTATATGAAAGATTTGTACAAACACCATCAAAGATTAAATGATGTGTTAACTTCTGGACTATAACTAATCCTTCTGGAAATAATCACTTATTCAATCAACAAAATAAGATCAGTTACATTAACCTTGAAAGATCTACTAACAGCTACTCCCCAACTTTCACATACACAGATGATGAGGTTTAGCACAGACTGTTCCCAAAGATCTGTTTAAATATCCTCAGGCCTTTTTACTGTTTTCTTACATGGAATGAATTAATATGGAAGCTAATTTTCTTCTCACATGCTCATGTTTATCTCAGGCTCAACTTCAGCAGAGCTGCTGAAATTCATGTAAACATAAATGGGAAAGCACACAGAGATGCAGTTTCTCCTAGCAGCACTATGGATTTTTAGAAAACCTCATTCAAAGTGCATAGTGGAGTTGGATCCTGGTTTGAGAAACACGTACGAGCTTTTGGGGACCTTCCCAAACTCAGGCACCACCAGAAAACCAGCACAGGTTTTGAACTCCTTATTCTCCATATATAGCATACCATAGATGAGGGACTTACAGCTGTATTTCAGCACTGAAGTTCAAGTCTAAAGGCTTGGGTACTCAATCCAGCTCTGACTGAAGCCAAAAGAAAAGTTAATTCCAATGTACTAAGCAGTAAACTTTACTGGTGTTTATATTTATAAATATGTAATTAATATTTCTGAAAGAATCATTCTGGGAGCTCTTGAGCACAGCAACATCAGAAGAAAGCAAACTTCAAAAGAGAAAAGAGAGGTTGAGTCAATAACAGAGTGTCTTTATCATCTGTGTATTTAACAACTACACCTTTCTATGCTGTTTTGAAAAGAAATGGCCCTCATTTATTATCTGTGCATTTGTGCCACACCTTTACCCTGCAATCCTCCAGGAGAATAATTAAATCTAATATAACCTACTCACCTTCGAAAGCATAGATGGAAAGAACTTATAATTAATAGAAACCACAGCTTCTAAATGATTATGGTATTCAATTTGCATTCTCTTTCCTGTTTTAACAGCAGCTTTATTAGGACAGTATTGTTGGCTGCAGTGTTTATCTTTTACCACCATTGTCATGACAAGAAAACACAGAAAGCAGATGGAAAAAAGAGAAACTATAAAAAGACAGAGCATGAGCAGAATAGGCTGAATATTTGTGTTTGGGGAAAAAATATCTCTGATCTCTGCAAAGCTCAAATCCCTGTTCAACCAGGAAGAGAAAAGAAGATGCTAGATATTGCTGGCTCATTTCCATACCTATTAAACATCCTTTTGCTTTAGAAGAGAGGAGCAGACAGTCAGCAGGTAAAAACTCAGCTCCCTAGCAAGCTCTGCTCATTGGTACTGGTGGAAAAGGTTGCTCACAGCCTAACCATTTTCTTCATCCTTAGATGGTGGGACCAAAAATTCCCTTTTCTTACTCTGCTCTCTCCTTCTTAAGACCTGCTAAGCTTTGTGGCTGGATCTGGTGCCAGACATCTGTGTTTCTCCAGTTCAAAGAAGATTATACATGTCTATACTGAAACCATGCCCAACTGTTTCAGTACCAAGAGGATCATCTTGAATTTCTGTTAATGAAATCACAGAATCATTAAGGTTGGAAAAGACCTCTAAGATATTCAAGCCCAACCACTGACCCGAAACAACCATGCCCAGAACACCACCATCTCTTGAAGTGCCACATCTAAACTTTTTTGAACATCTCCAGGGATGCTGACTCCACCACTTCCCTGGGCAGCCTGTTCCAGTGCCTCATCATCTTCCAGTGAAGAAATTTTTTCATAAACTTAAGATTATGATGCAAGTGCACAGAGTGCAGTGGATGCACTCCTAGTCTTCACTTGGTAGCAAGAGCAGCTTTGCAGTCTTCTTTTGAACAGTTTGGTTCATCTGATCAGAGGCAAGCTGGCTACTCAGAAGGAGATTTTGTAGATTATAATGGCAGAGAAACAAAATTTAAAAACCCCATTTCAATTTAAATAATTGATTTTCAAATATCCAGCATAATTCATCCACAGTTCTGCCAGGATGGGACAGAGTGTACACCATCAGCACCCCAGAAACAGACATGTGAGGCCTCAGGAGTGCCCACACAGTGCCCCAGCAGCTGAGCTGGGAGTTAGAATACAAACCTTGAAGGAATGCAGAAGGGTTCAGATCATCTTTGTGACTCCTTTCCAGCATGCAGTTTGAACACCACAGACCATTCTCAAGGGGTGTGCATGGTCAGGTCAGGTCCTACAGTCCATTTGTGACTCCATCTGCCAGGCTCTGGCTGTACTTTACTCTTTTCTAGCAGTGGCTCAATAGTTTGTGTTCCCTTCAAGGTGAGCTCTTCCTTCAATTTCAATTTGACCATGTTGGCATGTTTTTGTGTTCACATTCCAGTGAAGCTAATCTGAGATGGCAATATGCCAGTTCAGGAAACCAACAGGCAAATTCATAATTATTCATGCATAATTCAGAAATTATTTGCATACAGTAAACAGATCATCATCCTGATGAAGTGTCAAATGATATAAAGTGCTAATGAAAGAAAGGAGAATAGACAAGAAGAGATGATGAGACTAAGAGAGAGAGAAAGTAGGAGTGAAAATAGATCCTCTAATGAACTTTTGAAAGTCTCTCCAGGCTCTTGTGTATGACAAGAGACACCCAAAACACCTTTAAGCACAGCTCCAGCAGCCACCCCCTCTCTCACATTTCTGTCCTGGACAGTACAAATATTCCTAAGTGAGCAAAGATACATTTTCATCTTGGCCCAGAGTTTATCTGGGTGTAAATCAGATTTTCCCAATCAAGCCAGAAATATTTCTTCCAAGACCTAGTAATTAAAAAGATCCATCATTTTCAGAGAGGAATTGTTTCATTGTTAAAGGCTCCCTTGGCTGTCTCAGGAGGGTACCTACACTATTATTACCTATTAAGTATAGTGAGATTATTTTAGTCATTTTGCTGCAAAACAAACATTTCCTAGCCTCTTTCAAGTCTCCTTTTCTGGGGTCTATAGTGACACAGACCCCACCTTCACTGACTGCAAAAACAATATTGCTAAGAGTGTTCGTTAGCAACATGTTATACACTGAGGAAGAAAGGAACAAATGGATTCACACTGATAATCCATTGTTGGATTCATTCACATTGTTTTACAGTGAGGGTTACTTTTAGTGGAGAGATTCACCTCTTACTGAAAGCATACTACTCACAGGGAAAAACAACCAAAGGTTTTCACTGACAGTAAGTTCTTCCTTTTTAAGTATGCAGACTTCATTTTTACTACCTTGAGCTTTAAGATGTAAACATTTAAGAAAAGAGCATTTAGCTTTCAAGCTTTGGAATGAATATCCCTTATTTTTAATTTGGTTTTTATGTAGATTAATATTTCTTCCAAACCATAGGTCCAAGCAGTTTCACTATTCATCTTTATGAAAACCTTGGAGAAAAATGTTGAAAATTGTTGTGAGAAATGTGCTTTTTAAAGTATTTTTTCAATGTGTAATTTGAAGAACTTTTTAAAATCAGAATTGCTAATGTGCAATTCGACAGAGCAAGGAACAGTGTAAACCAAATTAGAAAGCACAGCTCCTGTCATGATTTGTGGGGTGTGACCCCGTTGCTTTGAGCATAGGAACTGGCATAAAATTAAATAGAAGTGATAATGTAGTATTCACACCTGGTAACTCCTGGACTGAAAGATGTCCAGCCAGACTGGTTTAGGCTTATAGGGGCTACTGGAGTTTCTGTGGCTTTTCATGTGCATGCATTATTGTGTGGTTTATCATGGATTAGGTGTCATAAAAATCCTGACTTCGCTATCTGTATCCACTGAAGTGGAAACCAGCGTTATCTACCCAGACCTGCTCTAGATTTATTGTAATTTCACTAAACTGAAAACATACTTTATTAACAGAGGGGCAGTCGACATTGTCACTAAATACATGTACCAAAACATTCATTATCTCCAAGCATTTTCGTTATATTGTGATTTGTTAATTTCTGCTCTCACATCAAGAGCAGCAAGGCTGCATTCAGAGGACAAAAGGAGAGACAGGCTTGCTTTGTGTATTTGTTTGCTTGCTTTTTAAGCAGATAATATTGCCTCTATGAAAAGAAACTATTTACAATAAAGGCTTTAGTCATGCTTTTTTGTTGTTGTTGTTTTGGTTTGGGGGGTTTTTTTCCCCCATGAATGGACTGCCAAGAGGACCTGAGATTGGGAGATAAATACATCAGTTGCAGTAACTCTTGAGAAGAGCTGACAATCTGCACAGCTCTTTCACGCTGCTGTATGCATGATAAAAAGGATCTTTTCTGGTGAAGATGCTCTGGGAGAAAATGTTCTGCATGGTGCATAGCAGAGAGAGGAGAAGGGAGTTAAAGTCTGGGAAAGGAGACAGGAACATTTTGTGTCACAGGAAAATATTTCAGCTTGTCAGAATGAAAGACAGGCATTTGCAAAATGCATAATTTTCAGAAACCACATGGGCTGTGGGTGGCTTCGAGGCTGCAGCTCCTGCTCTGCCACAGATAGGCTTCAAGGTCAGAGTCTAATTTTATCCTGTGCTACACCAGACTGTATTATGAAGCTGCTGAGGCATGCCTGAGCACCTGCATCCCAAAGTGATTAGCACCTCAGTTTCCTGGTTTCTCTGAAGCTGCAGACAGGGGCACAACAGGGAAATTTGGGGGTACTGTGCCTTTTCACACATTGGTCTAGTGAAGTGAGTGAGTGACATGATCACAGCCACAAACACTCCCAGCAGCAGCACAAGTAACATCTGAAGGTGATGAAGAGGAAGGAATGAAAGCAAAAATTCCAGTGGTAGATACAAGCTATGGAAGATGCCTTTTTTTATTTTTTTCCCCAGTTATCTCACATAAGTCTCAGCTTGAAGCTTAACCACTTCAATGCAGGAAATGCAAGGCAAGGAGATAACATTTAGCAGTGATTTTGTGCTCATGAATTTAAGAGTTTGTCTCAAATAAGCTTGGCATTGCCCCGGGAAAAGCACTGGGATGAAATCTGATTTCAAACAAACTTAACCAAAAGAAGACAGTAAAGAAAAAGCAGATCAAATGCCAACCAGATAGACCTTGAAGAAGCTGGTGTGGGTGAATATCTTTTGATGCCTGTTCCTCAGAGAGGAATGGAGAGATTGACAGGACCTCAGGGATGGGTGGTTGTGCCCTCTGGAAATTGGTCCACCAGGGTTCCTGGGATGAGCTTCCTGAGATCAGGGCAGAGAGAGATCTTTATGTAAGTGGTTCCTACCTTGGAGCAAACAAAGGATAAAATGACTTTCTGCATTCCCTGTCAGCCCTGCTATTAAATCATTTCTAATGTCTATGTATTCCCTCTAATTTCTCTATTAGCACCTGCATCCCAAAGAGGCACAAGGAACCCTGTGAAAAGAAACTCTGGTGATGTTTCTTGCTGCTCAGAAGGCAACAGCTGATTCACTGGAGAATTTAATGAGATGAATCATGTTACTGTTCCTAACAGTAATCATGCTAATCATGCTACTGTTCCTAACATTGCAAATTTCTAATATTAAGAATTCCTTGGCAGATACTGGCCCTGTCAGCCCTCAGAATTTAAATAACAAAATAAACAAACACAAAAGTATCTTTGATTCTGAGAGACTTACTGAACACCAGCAGAGAGGTAGCAAGGGCCTTGTGCTCACACACATTATGCATAGACCTAAATGAAAAGAAACAATCAACAATCCTCTTTACCCACATAAAAAACCCTGCTATCAGGACAGGAGCTAGGAAAGTTGTGTGGAACAATTAGAAAAGGAAAAAAATTAACTTCTACTTTTTTTTATAAATAACAGAGACACATGCTAAAAATGAACACAAATATTTGTCTTTTTCCTTTCCACAGAAATAAATCTATAGATCACAGGGCTGTGCAGAAAATGCTGGAGAGCTGAATACATCCCTACAGCCCAGGGCCACTGCTCTGCAACTGTAAGACAGAAAATGTCAGGTTTTGCTGTTACCAGCACATTCCAGAGCCAGCACAAAACGTGGTTAAACAGAAAGGCAAATTCTGCAAGGGCAGCCCCAGTGAAATGTAGCCCATCAGGTTTGTGAGCACTCTCAGATGACCCATATCTGTCTGCTCAGCCCTAGGCATGTTTTTTTTCATACCCTGCAAGCCTTTTCTCTCCTGAGAGGATACCTGTAGCAATATTGAAGTGGTCTACTAATGACAAGCTCAGACACGGATTTTTCCTTGCCAATTCCACTTTCCAAAAGTATTGACCATGACTAGGATGGGGTCACACCTGGAGCAGTGAGACAAGAGAAAGCTGCAAATTGCAAAAGACAAACTAAGTCTCCACTGACAGTCCTGAGCATCAGCGCAAAGAGAGCTTTTCCTCCTAGCATAAGGCTTTGTAAGACTTTGCTAGACTGGAAAGAAAAACAACACATGGCAGCAACCTTTAGGCAGTAAAAGAGCCGAGGATGAAGCTGTTGCATCTCTAATGGCTGGAAGAGGTGTAGGATTATGCTGTGGGAGAACCAATGGTGCCAGGAGCTGAATGGCCACCTCTTATTCCTGCGGCATGGGTGACAGAAATCAGCTCAGTTTTTTGGCTCTAAACAAGCTAAGAGTAGCCACAAGCCCCACAAGTTAAAGACTCAGGGCTGTTGCAAACACTACAGCAGCTGGCAACTGTAAAACTTAAATTCTCCTCTGAAACACACTCCTAAAGTAATAACTTCAATATCTTTACAACACAGCCTACATTCATTTTGCCTTGTACCTCGCCATATATTTAGCTGTGTTCAAATCAGCTTATTCTACACCAGGCCTGCACTGACTATAAATTATGCTGCTGATGATTATAAATTCTTCATGTTGTTACTTTCAAAGTAGGAAAGATTCACAAGGTGGGAGATTCTCTCCTATAATCCTTTTACCTTAATCAACCAAGCTTGTAAACTTATTATAAAGAAAGCAATCAGAAAACCAGTATCAAATTTGTCTGCCAAGGTTACCTTGCCCTCCTTTAATATTTTACTGGTTATGAAGTAGGATTTAAAATAAAGATGCCTCCAAGGTACCCCTAGCAGATGGCAGAAGTCACAAGGCATGAGCTATAATTGAAAAATCAATAGCAGTCTCATCATTTACTGCCTCCTACATCAGTGCTGAAAAGAAAAAGAGAGGTGTTTGTTTGCTGATGTTGAGGGTACCTATTTTCCAGTTTGATGCTCCTTGGCCACCACAGAGGATGGCCACATCCCATTACAGTTGCTTTGGAAACCTCCAAACTGCTCACTTGTTTCCAGGACTGAAGGCAGGGAAAAATATGTCACTTTGCCTGGGACTGTGCCTTTTGCATGCCCCTGACAAGCAACCAAGCTCAGCCCAGAATTTCTCTAACACTACACTGAGAAGATGCAGAAAACATTTTCATGCACTGCAAGAAATGCTCTGTGTGTATATGGGTCAGACAACTTCTAAGGACACGTTTCCAAGGAATAGGTCATTCCCAGGGAAGAGCATTTGCCTCTAATGGTTCTTCATTTCTCTTTTATTCCACCTGAAATGTGCAATAAAAGAAAAAATATTTGAAATCATAAACAGAAAGAAACAGCCTGGCATCTGCTGAAATACCGTGCAGGATTGGAACCATGTAGTTCCAGGAGAGGGCAGGGTGTTGGTACAAAGATATAGTAGTAACAGTAAGCTCATGTTGGGTGGGGGAAACCTCATCCTCATCTGACATGTCCATCTGAATGAAAATCCCACACTCTCTGCTCCTTATCACTTGTTCTGCTCTGGGACACTTGCCTGCAAACTCCACTGTCATCACTGGGGACTATGATGCTAAGTGGGTAAGTGGAGGTGTTGCATAGAGATGGGGATGGCAGCAGTGGGACAGCCCTGCAGCAACACCACGTGTTGCAGGTTCCAGAGATGTGCCAAAAGGAGATGATCCAGGGTAAGGTCTGTGCCACTGCAAGATAAGAAATCAAAACAGCAAAATTCCACCACCATGAACAGTAATAATGCAATACCGTGTGAGCATCCTTTACTGAACTGCATCTCACTGACAAAATTTTGGTCCTATGTCTGAAATACCAAGGAATTAATAAGGTATCAAAACTTCAGGCTGTGTGGGATGATACAGAGCTTATCAAGGGGGATAGGATGCCTACTCCAAGCAGTAACTGAAGCAGAGCTGCAGAATGGGAACACTCTGTGCTGCAGATACTCCAGCACAGTACCACTGAGGCTCAGAAGGACGAGAAAACTCTTAAAGTGAAAGGTTTCAGGTAAGACTCTCAGATTCAGAGTTTGTGCTGAGCTCACTAGCTATTTGCAGAGAATCTCATTTACAGGGAGGACACGATAAGCAATTTCTTTGCCTGTACACATGGGACACTGCTACCTGCAAGCCATACCTGTTCTCTCCATATGGAGTAGATATACCTTCTGGGCAGATTATACACACTGCAGAGCTATAAAAGATTTTGGATTTGGAGAAATTAAAGCCTGGCTGTGTCCTGCTAATAAGAACAGCCATTGTTTGAAGAAACAATGAACAGTCAGTGCTTGGCAGCATCAAAGTCGAAGAAAAGAGACCCTGGAGCAGGGTTAGAACACGAAGAAGTGCCAGAGAGAAGGATCATTACCTTCCCTTCAGAACAAGGGTGCTCTCACCCAAAGGCACCTATATATCATATATCACAGTATATGCTGAAAAATAGCTAAAATTAAAGAAGTTGCCAGAGAAGGTAATGAGGAAGTTGCTGAGCTGGAGATAGGCAGTTATGACCCCCAGCATTGCCAATTCCCTGGCTGAGCTCTGCCTTGAGCATGGAAGATGCTTACCGGCTCTAGTAAGGGGGGGAAGAAGCTGCAGCCAGCTTGACTAAGAGCAAGGGTTTGATAAGGGTGGCCCTGGTGCTGTGAATTTTGATCTTCTCTCTCCTTTCAGCTGCATTCTCTCCTCTTCTAGTCTGTGTAGGCTTTTGCTGCCACATTTTCCCTTTCCAGCAGTGTTTTAAACAACAGGCAAACAAATATCTGTTACCCAAAACTCCTTTTCCCTCCTACCCTTTATGCTAGAGTCTAGGGAAATAACAAGAAAATGAACCCGCAGCAAGCCAAAATGGAGTTGAAATCACCAGTGAGAGTCAGGGGCTCTGTGCTAGGTGGCCAAATGGGATAGCTGCCAGCACTTGCCCAAGCAAAGCAGGCTAGGAAGGGAAGGCAGGAGCAGGAGAACTCTACCTGGGTGTGGGGCATGGAGGCAACAGAAGGGGTGGAATTTAACATTTGCTAGTAGCATCTATGTTCTCCTTGACCATGACATTCATAGCCTTCAAATATAGGTATTTTAATTATATGAATGCCTCCTATATTATGCAAGGCAGATTAGAGTTCTGTTCCATTTCATCTTATTCATCCATCATTTATTTCATTTTGCACATTGCCATTCAAAGCAAGTATTTTAAAATCAAGGCTCCATTAAACCTATTCAATTATCTGTTGTTCTAGGTATCTGTTATCACCAGGTGCAAGAGCTTTAAATAACTGAAATAAAACACTTTGAAAATAAAAATACAATTGTTAACCTTGGAATATCCCCAGGTCCTCATTTTAAAGCAGCTCAGGCATTAATCCTACAACTTATAAATAAATGATTCTTAAGAAAAGGAGTAGGAAAAGTTGCAGAAACAGACAACTAAGCAGTGTCTTCTGTCATTCTTTTTGTTTTTATAAGCAGATAGGTATTTTTTGTATGAGCATACAGAATAGCTTTGATGTTTTATGTAATGCTGTTGCTCACTGAAAGGCAACTTGTAGTTCAGTATAAAACTCAGTATAAAACTGACTGCAGAGTCTGACCTTGCAGCTCCTGCACTCTTATTCCTATGAAACATTTTGTGTTTCAAATAAAATATAAGAGGAACCTAATAAATTACAAGGGTGAGTATAGAATTCTGCCCCTAGGGAGGAATAACTCCATGCACCAGCACAGATTAGGGGGTGATCTGATGCAAAGCAGCTCCATGGAGAAGAACCTGGGAGTCCTGATGGACAAGTTGACCATGAGCTAGCAATGTGGCAATGTGCCCTTGTGGCCAAGAAAGACAACGAGGTGCATTAAGAATAGAGTGACCAGCAGGTCGAGGGAGGTTCTCCTCCCCCTCTGCTCTGCCCTAGAGAGGCCACTTCTGGAGAATTGTATCCATTTCTAGGCTCCACAGCTCAAGAAAGACAAGGAACCACTAGAGAGAGTCCAGCAGAGGCTACAAAGATGATTAGGGGACAGGGTCGACTCTCTTATGAGGAAGGGCTGAGAGGCCTGGGTCTGTTCAGCCTGGAGAAGACTGAGAGGGGATCTTATCAATGCTTATCAATATACAAAGGGTGAGTGTCAAAAGGATGGGGCCAAACTCTTTTCAGTGGTGCCTGGTGATAGGACAAGGAGCAATGGGCGCAGAGTGGAACACAGGAAGTTCCATTTGAACATAAGGAAAACCTTTCCTTTGAGAGTGCCAGTGCCTTAGCCCAGGCTGCCCAGAGAGGCTGTGCACCCTCTTCTCTGCACATATTCAAAACCTGTCTGGATGCAACCCTGTGGAGCCTGCTTTAGGTGAACCTGCTTTAGCAGGGTGGCTGGACTAGATGATCTCCATAGGTCCCTTCCAACTCCTACCATTCTGTGATTCCGTGATTTAAGAGTATTAATACTGCTTGAAAACTATGTTCAGAAGAGATACAATTGTGATTATTCAGTCTTAATCACTTTGTAATTAGATGTGGGTTTAGTAACTTCAAAGTAAGGGGAAATATTGATTTATTTCTATACTATGCTTACTCTGTCATGCTTGTGAAAACTTCAAAGTGTTTAAAAAACAAGTCTAATTTCATACATAATTAGTTATGGAACTGGTAGTTCTAAACAAGTCTAAGACAATAGCAACCCACTTTCTAGCATTTGGCAAGGAACAAAAACAAGGAAGAGACAAGAGCAAGAATTAGCTGATGTCAGAAACCACACATATACACACACAAACAAACCTATTTACCAGAGTGGGAAAGCTTGGGATCAGACAAACCATGTGGGCTTCCATGTCTTTAGACTTCTCATTTGTACCAGGAAATCTTATGGAATGGAACATATGAAAAGGTAAGAGAATTGGTTAGATCTAGCACATTTGAAACAGAGGAGCAGGAAAGTAATATGCTCTCAGGGACGATGCTCCCAGACCAACTCTCCAGAGGTTAAAGGCATTTGGTACAGCATCACACATAGTAGAATCATAAAATCTATGTTTGATATAACATCAAACCTGTGTAAAACTGCAGAGTATTACCAGGCTTTTCTTTTCCTTTGTTTTTTAAACCTTGGAAGTGAGAGAAATGGTGATGGTATCAGAGAGACTAATACAGCTACAGGGCAGAGTGCACTGCAAAGAGACATGGCTCACCTCTCTTCTGCATGGGGCTGTTAGTTACTGCCCCAGGCCCCTAGGCAGGCAGTAAGGCATGCATTTCATCTCCTGAAGAATTAAGATCTAGGGGGGAAAATAATTAAAAAAATAAGTGTGATCAACAGTGCAGTTTTCTTCTAAATCAGGAGCTCTTGAGGTCTGCTACTGTGAAATAGTTTACAAAGAAGCAATTCCTACTATCGTGCTGAAGAGGAGAGACATATGAGCCAGGAACAAATAAAAAGCTACTGCACCAGAAACATCCCTCTTGGAGAGACACAGTGTTGCTGCTGAAGTGTCTTCAGAGCAAGTGACTTAGCATTTATTACCCATGTTGATGCTCTGCTAACCAACCCTGTGCAGGTTGCTGACCTTGGGTGCTCAGGCTGCCTTTGAGCTCCTCTGTGCAAGGAGATGTGCAGGACACAGAGTATGAGATCCTCCCATTTGCCTCCCAGAAAAACTTCACATCTAAATAATCAAGCAGTGGAGGAAAAAAGGGTTTTATAAAACCATCTGCCAAAGCCTGTGCTTGCAAAGCCTCTGCCCTATAGAGAGCCCTAGGAAAGGCTCAACTGGTGCAAAGAGCTTAGTCAACATGTGGGTGACAGCAACTCCTACACAAAGCCAGGAGGCTTTATGGTGACCTGCCCATGCTCACCAAATTCTTGGAGGTTTGCAGGATTTCCCCAGCTCAGCCAAGTCCATTGGTGAACAGAGGTGAGCAGGAGCAGCAGAACAGACTGCTGCCAGGATGGGCACCCAGGGCGGAGGCTGCTGGTTCTGTGCCAGCACCAGGAAGGCTTGACCAGGGCAGCTTCTGGACCACCACATCACAGTGAAACAAGCTTAGCTCTAACCCTAATGAGCTACCAATTACTTCAACAAACTGCATTCATTTTAATGCTCTCCAATTTATACCAAAGTCATTATGCTTTCACACTCCATTTACCTGATGGTGTCCACTGAGACAAACAGCAGCTTATTATTAAAGCAATAGAACCTCCATACGTTCCTGAGCCCCAGGTAGGACAACCAAAGCTCAGGCAGGAGCTCTCTGAGACCCAGATGCAACACAGGGTATGCAGGGGAAGGTAGAGAGGGGCCCTGCTGGATTTCCCCAGGGCAGGAGCAGTGCTTGCCTGAGCGGATCATGTTGGGCTAAACATAGAAAAGGAGACTGATACTGGAGAATGAAATAAAACCTAATTAAAGAACTTTGGCAGCAGCAGAATTGAAAACCAATTAAAAAACTACTTCTGCCTAGAAAAGTCCCAGAAGAAATTCCTAAATCTTAATTTGCTTCTGTCCTTATCTCCATTGTGACAGGTCTCTGAAGCCTCCTCTGCCAAGCCAGGAAGATAAGAGAGAAGTAAGCAGCAGTGCACAGGGTCTGCCTCCTCCTCAGCAGGAAGAGCTGTCTGGACCACCATCTTTAATTCTGGAGCAGGATCAGATGCTCCATTAGAGAAAGGGCTTTTAAATTCTCTTCAAAATTTGATACATGAGTCTCAATAACTTCCTGCTAAGCACAGACTTCACAGACTGTGAAGGATGATGTTCAGCCCAGGCCACGCCTCAAACCCACCTACTCCTGCCAGCAGTTTCAGCTACTCCCACCTCAAGCCACTGTGGGTCCATCAAGGATGCAAACTGAAATTTTCAAGTTTATTCCAAAAAAATTACAAGGTAATGATCAGTGCAGTTCTGTCCTGCTGCTTGGGGGTAGTGTCTTAGCACTTTGCCATACACTTGATACCATTTTGTTTTATTACTGCAGAGAATTATCAAGGAGATAGGCTGGGAACACTCAGAAAGCCTTTTTACAGGTTTAAGTTTAATTTAATAATCTAACCTAATTCCCTAGTAGCCTTTCCTTTTTGTTAAATTAACACTTAATTCCTTCCTTGCTATTTGAATGAATTCATATCTGTAGTCAGCCAGAGATGAAATTGGAAATTACAATTCTGGGGGTGTCATGCTGCAGAGGAATAATGGGAACTATAGAGTTTTACATGGATTTTGACATTTATTAATTTTCTTTAATACCACTTCTGTTCTGTATGACAATCTCATTATGACTTGGGGTTTGAGATTCACAACCACAGCAAGAGTAGAAACCAGACGGTACAGCTCTGCTCCCAGTTCTACCACTGGGAAGATGCAGCCTGCTCGCTGGGTGCTCACAGAGCACATCAGTTTTCCTCCTGAGCACCACCAACACATGGGTCAGCAATCCCAGGCCATCACCATCCTCCAAAGTGTGACCTGGGAGCTCCTGAAATAACATGCATTTGGTCACTTGGCTGCAAACTCTCAAAAATATCCACTTTCTCCCATAAAGGCACAACCTGCTGAGCCACATCAGGCACCAGTTCAGCTGGAAACACTCCATTTTGCCCAGATGCCTTCCCCAGATCCAGGTTTCACAGTGCAGGAAGGAGCCATCAGGGTAAATTCCACCAAAGGAATGGGGGAATGTAAGTTAAATGGCCCCCAGATTTCCAGCAAGCTGCCATCCACAGAAGCTCAACTTCTCCCCCCAGCAGGAGGGGATGGCAGCTATAACATGGGTGGCCACAGGAGCAGATGAGCAACAGGGCTCATAGACCACAAAGACATGTATCCCATCTTGAGCAGCTAAAAAACTCTGCAGAGAACAGGACACCAACCTGGGCTTTTCTCCTGCACACAAGGAAGAAGGTCAGTCTCTGCCATCTTCATGGACATGCACACAGGACTCACCATGCACAGGGACCTCACTGCAACTCAAGCTCAGTGTCTTAATGATGGAAAGGTGAGAGCTTGTTCAGAAATTTTACAGCACTTCCTGCAGGCAACAAGGAGTAGGGCTGAAACTGCCATATATTTGCCACTGTAGTGCACATTTTTATAAGCAAATGCTGATGCATAAAGCATCCATCCATCATCTACCATGGAACAAGCCCTGAAAAGGGAAGAAAAAGCATTTAGCTGCTGTTTAGCCACTCAAGGTTTTTTATTTAGCCATTCAAGGTGGTTTGATTTTTTTGCCTTTTTTTAAGAAACAATTCATCCAACTCCACCTAGACAACTTGTTTACAGCTTGTTTCTAGCCACAGACAGCTGACAGATGTGATGTGATTAATAAGACAAGAGAACCTAAATACAGAGCAGACAGCGCAGCAGAAGACAGCAATGGGACTTCAAGCTACTCTGCACTCTTCCACATACTTACCAGGCTTGAAGTTTCCATCTGAAAGCAGAGATGGACATTAACGCCTGCAATTCCAGGCAAGGTTAGGTTTCCAAATTAATTACATTTAGGAGCAGACCCAGTTTCTGTTGAATTATAGAGACAAAAATAGGTGGCTTCCTGTGGCTCAACTCTTTCAGACAGGGACACTTCCAGCTCAGTTTTACTATCATTAGCAGAACTACAAAAAGACTTATTGCAGTTCAGCTTATTCACTGGGGATCTTCTCGTTGATGCCACCTCCACTGTGTTATTGATGATGGAAGGACAGAGTTAAAACTTTTAGGTTGAATAAGCTTATAATGAACTGGTTTGAAAGCAAAATAAGAAGAATGGAAGGCCCTTAAAACTAAAGGACAGCATGACCTTGGAGATTAAAATAATCAGCAACAAGACTCGATAATTAAGTGCAGTAACTAAAGACAGTAAAATTCTGTCAACTTTTGTAGGTAATGTCTCAAGTTATGGTTTCTTGAAAGAAACCAGAGACAGATTTGGACAAAGATCACACAACCATGCCTTCCATGTGTGGCCAATGCAACTACCTGACAGTATTGCTGTTGACATCATAAAGGCCTGAACCTGACCTATCATCTACCCTTAGGCACATCAGATGACATTAGGGCTTTTGAGGGAAACAAAATAGAATCAATAAATACCCCTTCAAACCTTAGATGATAAGCAACATCAAGAGTACCGTAAATTATCTCCTCTTTTTTCATGCCTAAAGAAACACAGACTTTCCAGGTGTCTTAGAAAAGAAACAGGAAAAAGAAAGGTCTTACTTCAACAAACAGGAGAGTTAGAAAAATAAAGATATATCACATCCTCCTACCAAGACCAAGTCCCCAAACTCAGCTGATGCAAAGCCAGAGTCAAGGGTGCTCTTCCAAGACTCTTGTCTTGCTCTCTCCAGATTTCCATCCAGAACCTGCTTGAAGAGCTCTGACAAAGAGTAGCAACTGTTCCTGTGAAGCTGAAGGGCCACAGAGTTGGGAGGTCACATATCACTGAATGTTCACAATGCTCCTGCTTTCAGGGTGCTGGTTTTGCCCACTAACTTCAACATCTGGGGCTTCTTCAAGCAGGTCCCTCCCTCCACTCTCAGTGAATATTGTGGCAGCTTTCATATTTGCATCTTACACAATGAGCATTCTCTGCTTAATTCTAACCTATTTTCAGTGGTTGAGTAAGTGAGAGGAATGCAGGGCTGCAGCTTTTGTTTCATCAACACCCCTAAGTACAGGACACAGGCTTGGTGACACAAGGTGGTCTCAGTCACATTCCCAGCTACTTAGCCTCTGCATGTCCCAACCTGCCTGGAATCAGACATACAAAATGTGTAAGAATTATTTAAGGAATTGGCAGAAAATAGGAGGAAAAAACCCCAATAATTCTGCCCCTCTCCAAAATCAGTGGCTGACATGCTAAAACCGAGTGATATAGTCTAGACATCCTCTTACGGTGACCTCTACACATAATCATTGCAGCTCAAGTTTGCCCTGGGCTTTGGAGAGACAAGATTCAAATTATTCCTATGAACAGACAAGGATTTAAAGAAAAAAGAAATAATCCTTCTTCCATGCTGTCGGATGAAGTGATTTTCAGGGCTCTGCTGTCTGCACAGAAGCCACATCCCTGCTCAGACAGGCACAGCCAGCATCCCACCCACCTTCACAAACTCGCACTCCACCCACCTTCAGCTTCCCAGTGCCGCGGGCTGGGGCCCCAGCTGAAGCAGAGGTGGCCACAAGATGCTCCTCAGCTTTGGGCACCCATTCTCACCGTGGGGAGAAGCCCCATCCCCCCAGGCAGGAGCAGAGAAATTGGATTTGACGCTTGGTGCCTCGGTGCAGACGACTGTGCATTGTTATCCCATGGCACATGACAAAAGTCACAGCTCAAGGAATAACACAAAGATGTTTGATTTCTTTTTTTTTTTTTCCCCTTTCCCCAGCACTGTGCCACCTCAGGCCAAATGGAAACCTCTTGGGTTATTAAGTAAGATAAATTTGACAGGATTGTAAATCATAAAACTGTCCCAAATTGCAGAGGTGCTGACAGCTTACACTATCAGCCCGTGGGTGTCTGGTGTTTCCTTTGCTTTGTTTCTTCTTCTCACAGGAAGAATCATCCCCACCTAAAATCTCTACAGCAAAATGCAGCAACAACAAGAAAACTGAATGATGAACCCAAACCTGGTATTTCATGTTGTCTTTAGACAGACAGAAAATAGGTTTAAAAAAAAACAAACCAAAGCATATGCTCTAATGTTCTATGTAATTTAAAAACATTATTCAGAAGTGCCTATAAAGACCACATGTGACTCATGGGAACTAGGGCAGCATTCATGTGATTTTAGCAGAAGTGAGGCATTTGTTATATATGAGCACTTCAGACATCCCATATATACACACAGTCAAATGTTAATAACGTTGCAAATTGACAGAAGCAATCTGTCTCTGTTTTGGGGACATTCTGGGGAATTTACCTAATTATCTTTATTTACAGCAACAAGCCCTTCATTGTTAACATCCAGAACTCCCAACAAAGCCTGTCTATGGGAGAGCAATTCTCCCTCCCCTTTCTTAGAAACACAGGCTTTCAAACTGAGATGTTGACTTTTCTTTCTTAAGTGCAATTAATAAGCTGCTTTGATTTTCCATCCAAGTCCAGTTCTCCTGGTCGCGGTGCAGGTTCTTTAGCTACAGAACGTTGTTCCTTTGAAGCCAGGAGAGCATCACCCTCAACAAGCTTTTGTGGGCAGAAAGAGAGCCTCGGAGGCAGATGCTGAGCAAACCTCACAAGCCAGTGCCCCACCCACCCATTAGCAAGGAATACACACTCTCTATGGAAAAAAGAAAAGCTACACAGGCACTATCGGCAAAAATCCATCTGAAAGAGCAAAAGAGTCAAACCTAAAGTTAACAAACAGGCCAAAACAATCTGCATTCAAATGTCTCATCCAGGACAAGTCTGTTCTCCCAAGCAAACTGCTTTTTCAGATGTATTCTTCTGTTAAGTAAAGGGATGAGCCCTTTTTACCATACCTAACCATGCAGCACAGGAGGTTGTGCTCATTAACAGGAATTCTATGACTCTGTCATGACATTTATTGACAGCTGCCAAAGGCTTGGGTAAAAAAAAAATGGAAAGATAGTGCCAGGCACTGCATAAGAAATGGGGAGGGAGTCAGGTGATCATTCATGTGTTTATTTTTGTGCATAAAACATGTCAAAAATTATTTCCACAGTTCTAAGAAAAGGTTACAAGCAATGAAAAACAAATGGAAAAGAAACCAAGGAATTTTTTTACAGTGATGCTGAACAAGGGAGGCAAAGTTGTAAATTCAACAGAAGCCAAATATTTTGGAGCAATCCTGGATATGGGGAACACATGGCAAAATGGACCAATGTTCACTTTTTCCTTCATTAGCTGTTACTGCTCTATGGGTTAATGTTTAAAATCTGAAGTGTTCCTACAGCTCTTTTTCCCCACCCACAGTGTGGTGCAGACAGAGGAAAGAAGCTTGTTCTCTACTGAAATCTGGAAAGTGTGACCAAAGCCTGAGCCTCTCTCCTGCAATTTCCATGTGGGCACAGAAAAAGGGCAGCATCAACAGCCCAAAAAGCAGTATTGCATACCAAAGAGTTAATGTATTTACCCTCTTCCAGAGGGCTTAGCAGCCTGGCACACAACCCTCCATATAAACAGGAAGGGGAGATTCTGGTGGTCGTTAGATGCCAGAGCAACTGCAATTTTAGGACAGCCTTAGAGATTTGCCTCCTACACATCAATTTTTAGCTGGCTTTGAGGATATACTGCAGAGCAGATAGGAACAAGTGGTAACTAGATGTTAAAGCCATGGTCCTCATTCCACAGCTCCACATGATCTTTAGCAGGCCAGAGCCACAACATGCTTTAGATGTAAGAATCAAAGCTCAGATTTATTTTGGAACTCAATAAACAGGCAGCATGGAAGACAGGATAGATGATTTTACACTTACCCAGAGAAAACAGACCTCAGTCAATGCAGAAAGAAGACAGCAGCAGGCCAGCCAAGAGTGCAAGCAGGTATGAACAACTGAGTTCTATTTCACCTAAGCCAAGTACAAATGATTTTTTTATTATTAATTTTTTTTTAATCACTCCAGACAGCCTTTGGGAGCTCCATGTCCACACAAGCCTCTGAATCATGCAAGACTCTAAAAAAAAAACAAAACCAACACCTTTTTTTTCAGCACAGAATTATAATTTTACTCTGCAAGTTTACTGGTTTTGTTTCCAGTCCAAAACACATCTTCAGCTGAGATCTTTTCACATTGCAAACTGAAGTCTTCTAAATGCTTAGGAAACAGAGCCCTGATTAGAAAACATTTTAATGACTGTGTGGATAGCCTGACAGCATGTATCTCAGAAAGAACCAACTAAACCTCCCACTCCTACTACAGATTCAGAGAGACATTACCCATTTCGTGGATAAAAAGTGAACAACCCAAAGAGCAGCAATAAACAGTCCCAAAGATGGGGGGAAGGGGGGAGCATTCAAAAGACAAAATAATACAGAGAAACAGACAACCCCCATTCCAGACCACCCCTTCTATGCAGGGCTCCTGCTGCAGCACCACTCCAGGTTATCTGGGCTGCATCTTCTACAAGTCACCAGGTCATTAAACAACTCTGGAGGACTTCTGTGCATCACTGATGCTGGAATTCTTGGCAAAAGCTGCTGATGTTGTTTTACCCAGGACACCATGTTGTGGAACAAATCCCACCACATTTTCCCCAGAACAGGTAATCAGCAGGTTCCAACAGAGCTGGACATCAAAAGATAGAGCCTACAGCCTGAGAACAGGAGTTCACTTGATGTGTAAAAGACTGGCAATGGGAACAGGTGAACCAGTGCCAGTCAGTAAAGATCCTAATTCCCTAGCTTGTTCTCAAAACTGCAATCACCTTTTTGCAGCTGAATGAGTCCTGCAATACCCACAGGACCAAAAGCTTTATCAATAATCAAAGCACACATAGCACAGCATTGTAAGACTTTGTTTTTCTGACTACATCTGTACACAAAGAACTATCTCTCACATTTCAACTAAAAATACAAAAGAAAAAAATTGCCTGCCAAGCTACATAAGCTGTGCAAGTAAAGAACACTTGCAGAGAGCACAGGACAGCATAAAGTGCTACATAAGAGAGCCTGACCCACCCTCCAGATCTCTGGGTTAACCTATCACTACACAAAACCTACACCACCGGGTAAGGTGCAAGCCAGGAGGAAACAGGACACACATTACTCCTTCAATACACAGACTAGAACTACAGAAAAGTTAAGAACTGGAAGGGACCTTTAGAGGTCATCCAGCCCAACCCCCTTGCTGCAACACACCTTTCACTAGGTTAAAACTAAGTGTGCACAAGCTGAATTATGATTACCTTTATCAAAAGTATGTTACATACCAGCAGTGGGCAACTTTCTGTCTTGATGTGAGGACTATGCCATTATAAAAGCTTCAGTATTATCAATTCTGATTAGAAGCAGAGGAAGTAACAAAGATGTCAGCTACAAAAGGGAAGAATTAAAAAACTAGCAACCAACAGTCAGACACCAATGCAAAGATGAGGCAATTCCCAGCTGGACAGTAAATTAAGAAGGAACAATTGTAGTTGGTAAAGTGAACATTAAACTAAAAAAAAACCAAACCAAACAAAAAAAATATGCTCTGATCTTTCCAGATCAGACAATCCCCAAATCTTTGGCTATAAACTCCTCCAGAGGTTTGTATTGCACTTATTTCTGTGGCATCAAGTTATTTTTTGATGTCCCACCAGCCCATCAGATTAATTCTCTAAGCCTTTGTGGAGAATTTTATTTATCTGTATGTAAACTGCCCTAATACAAGATTTCCACTATTCTGCTAAAGAATCAGACTACTGGTTTGAGCTTCTGACTGTTACTAAAATGCTACTTCTTGAAGACTCCCCTCCCCTCAGAAACAGAATAGGCAATTTAAAAATAGCATTGGTATGAGAAAAGAACTTGCATTTGTCCTGGGAACAGGTTAAGACACAGTGATATTCTGCAGCATAAGGGAATTCTAGAGCCACAGATCAAGGCATCAGACAGCTGCCCTCTGCTGCTCCAGTTCTCACCTCTTCATGACAACTCCATCATCCCAAGAATGCCAAGCCTGCAAATGCCTCAAGACAGGTTGGGTCCTGCCATGCATTACTTTCCCTGGGCCAGACTCTCAGACTTTACACAACTTTCTAAGGGAAGAGGAAGCACAGAAAACTGGACATCTGCAGATGATCAGCTCTTTGATGTGAACTGGGCAAAGATACTTCAGATAACCTGAGTTTTCCCAGGTTTTCTTCCCCATCATTCTTGTTTTATTTCAAAACACAGCATGAAGGAAACGTCTTCCCAGATGTCTTGAGTCATTCAGAGTGCTGCATGGGTATTAGCTGGGTCTTTTGACAAGCTGTATATGGAAGTGAGAGCTTTTGGCATTTGCTACTAACTGGGCACCAAAACCAGTGAAATTCAGAAGAATCCTGAGATTGCAGTGTGGGACTGCCATACCTGGGAGAAGGCAGGCAGCTCCAGCTGCTCTGCCTGCTAGCACACTAGTCTTGTTGACATTCAGGTCAAATATCTACTAGTTGCTTTTTATCCAAATGGTTTTCTAATTTAGGTAATGTAACTGCAAAAAAGAAAGCATTCAAGATCTATGATAAAAGAGGTGGCTGCATATTATCTGGACACTGCTCACTCTAGATACTGTGACAGGCTTAGTCTTCATAAAAGCAGCCTTACTGAAAGCAAAGATCAAATATTTGCTCTATCTATCTGCAAATCTACCTACAGCTGTGGATTCAGAGATGGAAAGGGTTTGCTATTCTATGGTTAAGAAAGATGTAATGAGCACTACATCACAGAAGAAAACAGTTTGCAGGTTTTGGCAGATCTTTCATGTTTGCTTTTCAATCCTGGTGAGTAGATGTTAACTAGTGTCACTATGAACACTATAATCCAGAGGGAGATATGAAAAAAAACAACCCTCAAAGATTAACTTGATTGAAGCACTACATTTAATCCACTATGCTATGGCCAGCACCAATGACAACATGACATTCAAAAAGAATTCTTCTACTTTAAGTATATGAGTCACTAAAAAAAATAATTAAAAAATTCAATTACTCTGGCCATACACCAGCTCCTGGGCTATGCTCAAGGCTCATACACAAAACTGACATCCTGACTTTTAACCATCTCATGATGGTTAGAACCCAGGCTAAACTTCTTCTGAATGAAGACTCGGTGAAGATACCCACTTAGAAACACTGCATCTCCTCGTGCCCCATGTACAGATAGCAGGATATATTTACATTATCCAAAAGGAGTTGTGACCACCTCAATTACTTCTTACTGTAATTAATAAAAACAGAAATGGAATACTGATTTTAGAGAATCTAAACTCTAAAATCTGGTCTCTTAGCTGGAAAAAAAATTAGTAGCATGCAACGCTCAAATAATCGACATACTTAGACAACACAGCAATGTTTTCTTATCTGGTGCTTTGCCCAGCATCAGAAGAGTATCCTTAAGGTGATGAGTCGATTCATCTTGACTGGCTGCTTTCCATGAGTATCCACTACTGGCACTATCAACATCTGTAACAACCTTGCACAGCTATGCAGAACTAAAATTAGTGGTTTTTTTTAAAAGAAGAAGAATTGCTTTTGATTTTAACCAAAACAATTACAAAACCTAAAGCTTACACATACATTGGTAGTGATCATTACTAGTAAACTGCATAAAGAATAAATACCAGTACTGCCAAAACTGACACCAGTGATACTGCCGCTTGACGCATCAAGGAGGAACAAAATACAAATAGCATACTCCCAACAAAAGTCTGCTAAGCTTTACATGCTTATTGGTAATAGGCAGCACAATAAAATAAGCTGATGTGAACAGTTTTCCCCAGCTGTTGCTCCTGTGTTCATTAGCAAAACCACTTGTAACATACAATGGGAAGTTCAGAACAAGCACGATGGCATTAGCCTTCTGGGTTGCAATTTGTCAGCAGTGCAGTGTATTTTGGAGCAGACAGATTTCTGTTAACTTGCATGGCTGTGTGAAGCAGTAGTTCCCCAAGGGATTAAAAAATAAAATAAAATAAAAATCAAGATACTTTATTCTTCTGTCAGTCCTTAACAATAAAATGAAAACATTAGGCCAGAGTAAGTTTCTTAAAAGTAGGTCAAAAATACCCACTCAGGATCATTCCTGCATTGGTTTCCTAGCAAATTAATCTATCCACACAGATATACGTAATGCGTATCCTGGAGACAGTGAGGCAGAGGAAGAAAACCAAATACATTAATGAGGTAGCTTAGACTGAATAACTGCAGTTAAAAGTTTTATTGAACCAAAGAAGGTAAAATGTGGTAGTCCAAGTTCACTGAGCAAAAGCAGCTCTCTCGCTGAAGCTGCACTTTGTGCTAAATAACCTTATTAACTGAGACTATACAGAGGACACATTATGCAAGTTATCTCAACAGCAAAGGAGAAAAGGTAGATTAAATTTGAACTGATGGAATGGTTTGGTCAAATTCAGTGGCTTAAGTTAATGTTTCTAGCCCTTATCTACCTATATTCAGTACAGGCATACAACAGAATACACAACTGCACTGAATTCCCATTTGTTAATAGTGTATGCTCCCAGGCAAGAGGAAGCTAATTCCTGAAAAAATCTAAATTAAAAAACCCAAACATTTTACATCTTTTGTTTGAAGCATCACTCAACTGACTCAGAAAAAACACTCAATATATAAAAACCTCCCAGCCTCTACAAGGTCTGCTTCCTGTATAGTGCTAGTATTTTAAAATTATTTTATTTCTCCCCTCTGCCTAAGAAACTTCATATGCTCTGAAAGCACCCACAAAGTCAGGTGGGTAAACAGATATGTCAAAAATACCTGTGAAAAGAGGGAGGTAGCTCAGGCCCCTTGGCAACCCTCTGTCATAGTTCCCATTGATGTGGTCTACCTCCCTAGTAATCGGCAGTCAAAAATGAATGGAAAAAAGGATTTCAACATGAAATTTAGTGAAAGAATGTGTTCAATACAAAGTCTTCCAATTTGACTCATTGGGCTTCCAAATGTAAGCTATAAGTTACCTCACACCCAATAAACAACATTAATAACGTACCTAGTTCATACATTTTACAGACAGCATCTCCTCATCTGTTAAACATTTGGCTCGGGTGAGTACATCAGTTTAGTTAACCACTTGACAAACATTCTAGGCCAAACAAACAGCACATAATGTCAAAGTCTTTTTTTTTCCCAGTAACTGTATGAAATGCTGTAGGCTAAGCCTAACAGAAACTACTGAAGAAAAAGAACAGACTCCATGATGCAGTGCCAAGGTGTTACTACAACATCGCACGTCAAGGGATGTCTCTAAGGTGCTGAAAGAGGAGATTCTCTAGAGGGTGACCCTGTATTGTCCTCCGGTGGGAAAACAGTCAGAGTGCAGGCTCGAATGCCACCGAGTGATTCAGGAAGGTCAAACACTTTATGCCACTCATCTTTCTCTGGATCATATTTCTGAACTATTTCCACCATACATCGATTATTCCAAGAATATCCTCCAACAACATAGATTTTATTTTCAAAGACAGCAACCCCAACATCACTTTGCCCACGCAACATGGCAGCAATTGGAGTCCACTGGTCAAGAGTTGGGGAGTAATATTCACAGCTTAGAACATCATCATAATCGCTCGTTCCTCTGAAGTGATTTCCACCTATAACATATAGCTTGTCTCCTACAGTACACATGCAATGTAGACCTCTGACTGTCGTCATTGGAGCTTTTTGAGTCCATTTGTCTGTGTCAGGGTCAAAACACATAAGTTCCTTTTGAAAAGTATCGTGGGTAATTCCCCCTGGAGAAATAAAACACATGTTAGAGTAGTGCTTACCCTAATAAGCATTAAGTAGCAAATATTACATTTAAGTGAATTTATTCCATCTTCCTTAAAAGTTCTTAATTGTAGCTTAGATTACCATCACACATGCACTCCAGCTCAAATAACAATTCTCATGTATCTTTAAATCTGAATATGCAAAGAAGCCATGTCTCATACAGAATTTCATTACATAAGATAATACTGGCAGATTAAAAGAACAAAAAATAGTAGCTTTGTTCTATTCTGGCAAAATTATTGCTTTGTTTACATTTGTTGGGTTTTCTAGTTTTGTTTCTCATCATCGTGAAAGCACAAATCCATTTCCCTTTCAAACATTTATACTACACTACTGTGTTTTAAGTGGCCCTATCACATAGCAGAATTTTCTTCAGAAAACTTTTTCATCAACTTGAACTGAAAAAAAGAGAGGACTTCTGTTAATTGGTGTCTATGGCTCTCCCTATATTTACATTCTCCATGTTTGCCAAAAAAAGCAATTGGAGAGCCTTCAGGGGAAATCACAGGACAATTTCCCATCACTGAGAATGAAGTGTCCCACCTTTCCACAAGATCACTAGGCAGGTCTGACAGCAGTCACACCAATTTGGGACACTCTGGGCTTATTAGCTATGGTTTAAAACCATAAAGCCACTATATTTGAGGTGCTAAAAAACATGCAGAGAACACACTGCTAACAACCTCCTACTGGGCTAACCATTCAATACTGAATTACCACACTTGGATTAATAGCAGACAGAGATAGCATGGTGTCTACAGGAGTTATGCAAGAAAGTACATAATTCTTCAGTTGGACAGTAAGAATTAAATACAGAAAAAAATCGGAAGACTGTCCAGTCCTGACACTCAATGACAGCCACAGTAGTGGCAGTGCTTGGGAGCCTAACAGAGAGAAGAGGCTTTAATGACAAAGAAATCAGTCCTCACATTTTTTAACCCCAAAAGTGTCTATAATCAGGGAGATATCTGAGAGGACAGAAAGAAAGATCTGTGGGAAATACAGAGCATTTACATGAAAAAATACAGCAGGGAGAATATAGATGTGCCACCTGCAGCAAAGCAAGCAAAACAGGCAGAAAAGTACAAACAGCAGCACAGTGATTAGAAGCTAGCTAAATGAATTTCATCCTAGAAAAATAAGAAGCTATAGCTTATGATAAATTTTAAACCAAATCCCTCCCCTAGTCTACTAGCACAAGGTCCTCTGATTCAAAACACCTCAAGGATCGATCTGCTCCAGTGCATCTCCCCACCAGTTCTTTACAGCTAAGCAACCTTGTCCCACCTCCCCTCCCGAATTTAAGCTCAGTTCTTGGAGGACACCCCTTCAAATCACAGTAGGAGAATACAAATAGGTCTGTGATCTCTGCAGAGATCACTGACACATTAAGTCTTCTTTTAGAATTGAGTAGACAACAGATTTTCAGAAAATCTATCACCCCCAGTTTGGAAAAAAAACTTGAATGAAACTGTAATCTTGGTGACATATAGGACTGAGCATATTACAAATAAAAGACCAGTGAAAATACAGACATCATTTGTATATTTTGATTAAAATGAAAATTTATCCTTTTCCATTAGCTCAATGAAGGCAGATGTTCTTCTTTAAAGTGTTAAAATTTCCAATGGTTTCCAAAAAATGTATCAAAGAGAATATGCTTAATACTTACCACTATATAAATGTACCTATGTGCTGGTTGCCACAGAAAAACATATCCTGACTGTTAAAGTGAATGACTGCTCTGGAATTCAAAGTTGTCATTTACTATGCAAACACATAATATTACCTAAAATAATTTTCTCAGACTCTGCACTGCATATGCTTTTTAACTGGCTTCATATGAAATTGCATCACTGCTTATACCACAGCAAACCTACTGCAACAGAGACTAATTTTTATTGTCTCCCACTGAAACAGGAAAAGTTAGACAAGTAACTGTTTCATAGAGACAATATGATCATAGCAATTAGTTACCTGAAATATACATTAATCCTCCATAGACAGTGCCAGCATGGCCATAGTGAGGTTCATTCATTTTTGCAACGTAGCTCCATTCATTCATTCTGGGATTGTAACATTCCACAGTGGCTGTTTAAAACAAATGAGAATATGAAAAAGTTGAAGCTAGCATGGCAGTTTGGTTTTGAGTACAGCTGCAGTGGCATATTCCCAAACAGGGGAAGTATCAATGAGAAACACTCTTCAGCTGAGAAAATGCTCAATGATTTGCCTGACACTGTGTCGAATGCAGAAACCCCCCAAGCTTTCTCCCAGAGGAACAAAAAGGATTCTTGCCTTCCACTTGAGTCATTCCCATTCCTGCTCGACACACAGCCTGCCCTGGCTCATGAACCCTGCCAGAGGGACAGCTGTGGGACATCAGAGAAATGGCAATAAACGTGGGTGAGTTCATCTACTCTGTCCTTTCCTCTTGCACAACTCCCTTCAGTGTCTGCCGTAGAGCAACAAGGAACAAACTTAAAACCTGTCTCAAAGAGGACCAGTGCATCTGGCAACCAGAACAGACCCATGTCTTCAGCAATCACAGAATCACAGAATATTAGGAGTTGGAATGGACCTTGAAAGATCATCTAGTCCAACCCCCCTGTCACAGCAGGATTCCCTAGACCAGGTCACATACAAGTAAGTCCAGACGGGTTTTGAATATCTCCAGAGAAGGAGACTCCACAACCTCTCTGGGCAGTCTGTGCCAGTGCTCTGGCACCCTCACTGGGAAACAATTTCTACGTGCCCCACTCATGCAGAAAATCAGGCTTGGTTTTCTTCTTGTTATTTCACATTGAAATGGTTCTATGCCCTGAGAAGGTGTAGCAACTGTTGACTAATTTTCTGTTATCTTCCAATGTTTTAAGTACTTGTACAGCAACATATAGCATAGCATATGCAAGTTACTAATTCAAGCAGTTTACAGAAGCCAAGCTACAAAAAAAAAATACAAGCTGAGACATCACTGAAGCTCGGAGAGCAGCTCCACATAGCACCACTTGTGCAGTTTTTCCACACAAACCAGAAATCACAAAGGTTATTAGTAAGTTAAAAAGAAACCCAGAGCCCAGGTGTCCTTACACAAAGCATTTCTGAGAAAAAATCCTCTCTTCGAACTGGGATGGAAGAGATATGGGTTATGCAATAGAAAACAGATTTCATAATGATTCTGAGCAAGCTGTAGAGGCTGGCAGCTTGAAGAGTACAATTATGACCAAAGGGACAAGAGATCCTGACAAACCCTGTTATACAGTGACCTTACAATGCACAAAGCAACTAATAACAAGTTAACAAGTTTCTCATTTGTATATCTATCAAGGACTTACACAGCCATAAAGCCAGTGATTGCTGGAGACAGGCTCTTGCCCAAATAAAGGTCTAGGCACAAAGAACCGATTCTACAAATTACACCTAAAATTAAATCTACGAGTTGCATTTCTGTCCATTGCCATCTTGACAACACAGGCAGTATCTGTCCAATCCCCAAATAATCCCATACTGTTTCTTGTACAAATGCATTAATGTATTCATCTATTCCAATATTCTTTTCTAAAAAGGAAAGCTCCTTTCTACTCTGCTCTAGTTAGCAATTAGGAGAAAAAGATGTGCAGAAATTTCAAGACCGGAGAAAACCAGATTTGATATGCAAGTGATTATAGCTGTCCCAGTTCTAACCTGACAGAAGACCCTTCTGACCTGCTGTTCACTGCTGTGCTGCACCAAAATCATCATTCTGTTTGCTAACAAAAGCATCCTCTTTTCCATAGCACTTCACTCTGTGCTGAGGTGAGGAACTTAGTTCTAATACACTTTAAGGACAGGAAGAGTAGAGTATGCACAAAGCAATCGCAAAGCCAACAGCAACCAGATTAACATGACATTCAATGCTAGATAACTGTTCATCTCACTCTTCACTATAGGTTGCATTTAAGAAAGAAACCATTGCCAAAAGATCACTTTAGAAGATAAAGCATAGAAATTGGTATACATTAATGCCATCACTATCGGCACATTGTAAAGACAGTAGTTATCTGAAAAAGAATGTCACCCAGTCCAAGATCCTTCACTTTCTGATGTGGCTTCAAACTTCTCTGGAACATCACCAGTAGAACTAAAGTACAGCTTAAGGATTTCAGACAAATCATTCCAACTGAAATCTCCAGTTTACCATGCTCTAAACCAAAGCTAATTATTTCCCAGTTGAAAAAACCCTACTGTGCTGTTTGGTTGCTCTGCATAGTTGTTCCCCTGTCTCCTTGCAAGGTCATCCACTTCGCTCTCTTAACAAGATCTCTCTCTGCACTGAAAAGGAAAAAAATACACACAATTTCAGCTATTAAAGATGCCCAGTAATTTAAAAGAGGCATCAGGACTTCTACATATCATCTCCAGACAGATCATCATTCACAGAACACTCAAAAGAACTGCTACTTTACTGAACCTAAGTGTATGCCCTATGCAGCATGAGACTGATGGATTCATTTTCCCAGGAGCATGAATGATTCAAATCAGGCTTTGTTTAGCAGTCGAACTTCTGATCTGTTCATTACCATAATCCAGGCAAGACAGGCCTCATTTTAATAGAATTAAGCAATCTCAAAAGACACAAAGCTTTAGCAGTCCCAAGGGGATGCTCAGTCTGCACTCATTTTAGTGCCATCTGTGAAGCTATTTGAGGAATATATAGATATCTATCACTTCTGTCAGTAGCTTCTAATGTGTCTTGAGGTTTATTACAGTGGCACTTAGCAACAGTGTGTGATGTCCCAAAACATAGGATCTTAATTTTGTTATATGATTTCTATAATACAGCTTGCCTCTGTAGGACTCAAAGCTGACTTGGTTTAATTAAACAGAGCTAGGAGCCACTTCAAATAAGCTCCTATGCAAGAGGTCCTCCAGTTCTCACTTTAGTTCAACACACTGCACAAACAAACAGCCCAACCAGGCAATGATACATATTTTTCCTCTTAACCAACATCATTTAAAATACACATATCATATAGACTCAAAAAGAAGTTTTAACATGAACCAATGAGTAGTTTGATTTGAGGGCTAAAGAGAGCACCTGGTAAACAGGTGCCTTCCCACAATTGGTAAGCATGGGGTCAGAAGAGCACATAACTAGAAAAGTCTTCTCTTTATTTTTCTATTGAAGGTGATAATGGAGGTATCAACAGATCTGTGGTTTAGTCCAACATCACCTAAAATACTTCAGAAAAGCCCATAGATAAAACTCTCACTCTCCTCAAGCCTATCAACAGCAGAGTCTGAAGGATCTGGAAATAACCTAACTGCACAGTCTACCAATAAACATACAGCTTCTGCCATCATCATGAGGCACCACAACTGAATGCTTTCAAAAGGAGCTAAAAAAATGTTACTTGTCTGAGAAAACAATCTCCTGTGCTCTGCACAACAGCTCAGCTGGAAATTGCCAAGGAGCTCTGCTTCACAAGTATCTCTGTGATCCACACCTCTTTTTCCTTTTGTTTCCTTTTCCAAAAAGCCTCACTTCTTACACACCTGCCTCCTCCTGGCTGGTCTCCTCCTTGTGAGGGACTGCTGCTCTCCCCCCCCTTCTGGGAGTTATCTTTGGCAGGTGCCTGCTTTGACATTTAGAAAGAACCAACCAGAATTATGCACAATCCTTCTAGGTGTGGCGCATGTTTCTGCAGAGCCCTAAATTGTCACAGGATTGAAAAATCAGAACTGTTAACTTCATAATTCAGTTCATTTGTAATATACATTTAGCACATTCTGAGGCATGTACCACATACATGCCAATTCACTAGCCTTTACCTCTGAACCAAACTTCCCTCAGTAGCATGCACCATTAAAACAGAAGCTGTTTATTACTGCTAAAGAACACACTACTGAGGTAGAAAGCAGTGTTTACAAAGTTCTCAGAAGATTAAATATCTGAAAATCGTTTTGGGAAGGCTTGATAAAGAGCCTAAAATAATATAATTTTTATTCCAGTAAGTATCAGGACAAAAAAATCATTTAGTAGTTTAGAATTTTAATCCTTTGGCCCTTTTCCATAAGAGCTGATCTTCCAGAAAGCTGAATTTAGGTTTGGGGAATTTTTCCTCTCTAACAACAGCCTGAAATTAGTTTGAACCCAAGGGCAACTTCTTTAATACCTGTTCAACACACATTTGACCTTTTCTTCTATGAAAAGCTTGAAAGTTTTTCTCATCTGAAGAGAATGGGAAGTTTAAGCTGGATTTTATCCTTCAGCTGTCAAGGTTTATGAAAGAAACATGAAAATGAAAACTGACTTGCCTCATAATTAACAAGAAAAGAAACTGAAGCATTAGACAGGTACAGTGTTTAGCATTTACAGAGGGCTCTTCCTGCAGAATGATCCAGTGACATTTTTCAAGCCTGTGTGGAAATCACTGCAGCATTTTAATGATGTCTTTACAGATGCATTCTAGACAGGTGATAGATTTTGTATTTTAATTAAAGCTGCAGAAGAGTTGAGGTCAGCAAGATGATACTGCTTGATCTAATTTAACAGAAACACTGTGCTTCAAGCCTGCTGTACACAAGTTGCACTGACTTAGTGACAATATTATTTCATATTGATTTTGTTAGACTTGCAACTTTCTCACTGACATTCTTGTAACCCTATACTCTGTTTAGATAGTACAGTACACAATGACAGCAATTTGATTAGCTGCTATTAATTCATACCATTAAAAACCAGCTCAATGAAGGTCAGGTTTTCTGACACTCAAAGATCAATACCTGTTACTTTGGACACTTGGTCTTTTGCAAGCTTGCTTTTAGAATGCATGTTCAGATAAAGTTACACAGGAAAACCTCTGAAAATCTCTGGACCTGCATCAGAAAATGGCTGTCTGGGGAAAATAAGTTATTGCAAAACAGTTTCCCATGTTATCTGGAAACAGGTGGCATTCTTAAATGTCTCATTTCATCCAATGGTAGAATGGATTTTAAACTTCTAGCAAAACTAGTCCAGTTTTGTGTAGTGGAAGCAATATACTATATGTTTCTTAAGAGAGTCTGCAATATGACTGAGAAGCCAAGTGTATATGTGAATGACTGAGATGCTCTAATTAAAACAAAAATCATAGATGCTGCAGCACAAATTAGATTTTGTAATGTTTCACTTAGACATGTTTCTCACTGCACTTAAAAATAACAGTGCATTTCTAAAAAGCAATTCTTATTGGCAAGAGATACTACTCCAAAGACAGTTAAGTATTGGGCCAAAAGCAGCAACAAAACAATGAAATGTTACACCTGGTTTAGTGGAATATTATTATGCTAAAATTCCAAGCATAATCACTGTAACATTTCGATTTAAAGCACAGACAAGTTTACAATGTCATGAACCCTCCCAGATTTGACTGCAAATGTTAACCACTATGACTTTGGTAAATGGAGTGGGTTAATACAGGCCAACCTCTACAGACATTTGTCAAATTAGAAGGTAAAATTCTTTGCTTCCAGCAATCTTATTTCCCTGAAATACATTTTTTTCTTTTTTTGGTCAAGTAAAATGAATCATCACTTGCAAGGGGGGAAAAAAGGAGGCAGCAGCAGAGAGTCATTCACGTAAATAAATTAACTGAGTGCTCACAAGATCACAGGCAAAATATAACATTTTAGTAATTAGAAAGTCTGGAATGTCAGGACATCAAGACCTCACTGATGTAAAAGTGAAACTCATTAACCTACCTCTAAAAAAACCTCAATTACTAGCATTTCCAAATGAGTATTCCAGAATATCTGCATATTTTAAAGTCCAACCCTCATTCAACAGTGTTTCAGTTAGAAAGTCACACACTCCTTAGGAGCAAAAAGAGTGGCTTTGGTTTCTCAGCTTAAGTAATGAATTTTTGGTTTTATATAGTTGTATCTTTGTATATACACACAGATGCTTATACACGCAGACACTTCATGCTTCATTTGATTATAAAGGTGAATACATTGGACATTATGCATCAGTACAAAAGATACTTGGTTTTGGAATTTGATTTAAGGAAGCTCTTTAATCAACCACTACTACTACCCAGACACATTTCTGTATGCATGTGCAGTATTTCCAGAAAGAAGCAGCACAACAACAACTTGAACTTGCCACCTATTCCTGGGGCAACAGAGTATTTCAATGCCTAAAAAGCAAGGCAAGAAACTATGTTTCAGGAAAAGCACTCACCTAGCTCACCCGCTGCATTTCGACCACCAACTGCATACAAATGTCCTTTGAGGGCACTTAGGTGGAAGAAGGTGCGCTTCTCGTTTAAAGAGGCTACTTGCATCCACTTGTTGTAGCGAGGATCAAACCTAAAGACCGTGTCAACCGCTGTCTTTCCTTTCGTGTCGTAATTGCTCTGGCCCCCAACTACGTAAAGGAAGTTTCCAATCACAGCAATGCCGTGCTGGTACCTTGGTGCATCCATGGGAGCCAAGGATCTCCATTCGTGGGCCTTCTCGTCGTACATCCGTAACTCCTTGCTGACAACCAGCTGCTGCCTCAGCACTCCCCCCAACGTCACCAAGTGAGTACTGTCCGACCGAATGGCAGTTCTCTCTGACTGCATAACCGGTTGCATGTATGGCATCATTTGGTAATTGCTGGCTTCCAAAAGCAGGTTTACACAGGTATTGTCAGTTCTCATGAAGTCCACTGTTTGAACATAGTTAATAAGATCCTGGGGTGTCATCAGGGGAAACCTGATGTTCTTCATTAGCTTTGCAGCATACTCCATCCGAGGCTCCTCATACCGCAGCCAGCGACAAGCAGCTTTGAAGAGTTCAAGTTCAGTGCAGTGCTTAAGGCTATTACTTGAAAGCACAAAGGCAAGACGTTCAAAGGGGAGTTTCACAAATTCACCAGTACTTAATAATGCAGGGAAATTCTTCAGGATAAAATTATTAACATATTTATCTACTTCTGTGAGATTGTATGTGTTGGCAATTCGCCCAACCTCGACGCAGTTTTCCAACGAAACCTATGAAGTAAACAGAAAGAGGAATCAAAACACTTTCTTAATTTAGAGTCTAAATGATAATGTAGAATTTAATAAATACTGTCAAATCAGCAATATTTCGTAATTTCATTTATTTCATCATTTATGTATGCATGACTGCAAGGGAAGACCCAATATAGTCCTTATTTTGAAGGAATGAGACAAGTACCAACCAGACGGCATATATTAATTATGTCTGATACATTATACATAAGGAAACACAGCAATTAAACAGTACTTCATCTTTGAAAAGCTCTGCAAACATCGTGGTAATAAATATATGTAGCAAATAGACCTAAGTGAGAGGTGATCAAGCCAAGGGTAGAGACAATAATGCAGAAGTATATCTCTACATTAGACACTGTCTAACATTATTGAAATTGCATTCTCGTAATGCAGAGAATGGCAAGCTACCTTTCCAATGCCACGTATTTCAGACAATTTATCTCTATGACAGAGATTACAAGATTTTAATACTGCATAACTCAGTCTGATCATTGTCCTTTAATAGTAGACAATTCAGAAATCTAATCAGTATGGGAATAGGAGATAATTTGTCCTAGACTTAACATCTGCAGTCATCCAAAGATTTCATTCACACATCCTGAAAAGCCTTCATACAGTCAAAGGTGACAAATAATCTTCTTCTCCAGGAACACCAACTCTGTAATCAGGTCCTATCTATAAGATGAATGTGTGGCAGATTGTCAGGATTCTATTCGAAAAATATCCATGCAATATATCCATGGGAATAATTTTTGTATTACAGACAGACTACACTGCTTTTATCAAAAAATAATTGTACCAGCTAGCAATGACCTATTAAACCTTCTCTCAAGTTCAAAAAACACTGACTGTTTCTAAGAGTCAGTATCAAACTGATCTCTGTACAGTTTCTTCTAGGATTTTTAATCCACATCAATTGATTGCATAATGGAAGTAACGACATACCTTAAATTACAGAAGTGAAACGTGAGACTCTTACTGCTAAAATCTCTTCCAAGTTGTAAAATGAAAATAAAGTGATAGAAAAATCACCCTTGACTTACAGTATATCACCAATCTTAACCTTTGCTGTACAGGTATTGTATTTAAAAACTACTTTGAAATACATTTACTGGCATCAAGCTGCAGAGATGCAGCACTTCCGCCAGACTGAAGTAAGCAGACAAAGATAATATTGCATACAGAAAAGACATGCCTGAAGTTAAAAGATCAAAGCCAAGAAGGTACAGATTATGTACCAATGGTAGATGGTCTTCAGGTTGCAAAGAAGTACTTAAACCTACTGCAGAACACATGCCAGTTATCAAGCACCCAGCATGCATCTAGTTGATGTATTATCATAATTATGTTACAGTGTAAATTTATGCTATTTAATATATTCCTGGAATGCCTCCATTTGAGAAATTTATTGACACATTTCACACTGTTAATGACTGATGAACATGACATCAGCAGTCCCCAGACACCCTCTAATTCACAGAAAATTTACCTTTTATTGCCTTAATTAATCCACTGGAATTGCACTGCACTGAGAGTTGGGTTTTTTCATGCTATGATTGCAAGTGCTCCCCATTATGCTTATGAAATGGTGCAATTTGTTTGGCTCACTAACAAATTTCACCACTCACCTCAAATCAGGGTACCATATTCAATATTTTCTTCAGGGTTACTTTCCTTGGCAAAAGTACTATTATCAATTTTGCTGTACTCTTAAGACAACAATAAATGTAGCAGGCTAACTTATATTGCAAAGATTTCAGTCATAAAAATATATACCCCAGAGATTCTTAACTCCTGAGCCAAAAATTAATCCTTCAACTCACTGAAATGCTATTATTACTTCTACTTAAATATTAAAAATTGGACAGCACTAAAGTACAAAAATGCTATTTAAGCTCTTAAGTATTTAAGTTACCTAAGTGCTGCTTTTCAGAAAACCAGTTTGACTTCTGCTGTGGTACTTATGAGAGGCATGGAAATTGCTCTTTATGGAAGTCATTAATCAGGAGCTCATCAACAAACAGAAGGAACTGCTATTTCTGGCCTATCAATATAGCTCCAAATATTTAAAATCAATACTAAAACTAAGACTAAAAACACCTTAGGACATATTCCAGTGTTTCTCTAGCTGCAGAGCAAGGTTTATCAGAGCAATGAGTTACTTGACAGAAGTGTAAATGTAGAACAAATAAAAGAACACTTACAAGTCAGTTCCAACATACACCATGCTTTGAAGGGTTTGGCTTTTTTTTTTTTTAAACACAAATTAGGCTGTTACCTTAAGCTTATGTTTTTCTTTGTAAAGTAACACAGTTACATTTTGCTTTACATAAACTGACTTCACAATCTCTTTAATAATGGACTCCCAAGACAATTAAGCCTGGGAACAGTTACATCAGCTCTCAGATGTTGCTCTCAGTCAGCTAATTTCAATAGAAAGAAGCTCAGGACTTGCTCAGAAAACTCATTTAAAATTCAGAAACGCTCCTTCAAAAAGGGAGTGAAACTAGTATAATAGGGAGTAATCTTTTAACATTACTAAGATAAATTAATTAAAGCAAAAAACAAAACCCATTTACTCACCAACTCTTGATCCTTTTCCAAATTCAAAAGTAAGTTTATTCAGACAATCTGTATACAAGGAATATATCCAGGCTAACAGCACAAACTTAAGTTTTGTACTTCCTCTACAGTTATATAATGAATGAGCTTGTCCTCTTAGACATCAGCATAAATGGAAGTATTTTAGAAAAGACAAGCAATAAAATCAAGAGAATGAGCAAAAACTTCCTGACTCTTTCAAAATGTAATATCAAACGAGATATTTCTTGAATCAAAACAATAATTGAGTCAACATCCTGAGTGAAAAAAACTTCAGAAAACAAGCATTTTAAACAATAAAATTATTCCAGATAACATTATTTAATATAAAAAGCTTGTTTCCTAAGAAAGCAAAAAAAAAACCAAACAAACAAGCAGTGACCCTACCCAGAAATGGGGAAAGGGCAACACAGTATTCCTGGGGCTCCCCTGCCACTAAGGCCACTCCAAATCAAAAGAACACCAAGACCTTACTCCAAATTGGCATTTATAGCAATTACAACCCTGAAGTAGCAGACTAACATTTTGGAAGGTAAAAAAACCTCTCAGCAATAAAAAAAGTAAGTGGTAGAGGATTTAAGAGTATTAAATTAATGAAACAATCACAAGATTTTAGTAAGACTAGCCAATTAGAAAATATGCCAAAATTAAAAGTAAACCAGTGGCACTCTAGAGCCTAAATGCCTAACTCCCTTTATGAAAGAGGTTCCTGTTATTAACAGTTTGAAGTCCTCTTGTTTGCATAAATCCCAGCACATGTCTTCATTAGAGAGGTCACGTTTCTGGAAGCAATGGGAATACCTGTTTCTTTATTTCTCATTACAGATTATAAGAAAGCTGAATTCCAAATAATATCATGAATTCAATAATGATCTTGAGGTCTTTTCCGACCATAATGATTCTATTCTATGTAGAACACACCAGTTTTCCTGTTACAGGTGAAGTGAGATCTCTAGTAAGGTGTATATAAGCAATAGTAACATCAGAAAACCTGCAGGAAATATCAGAAATGATGTCAAAGTCTCTCTCTAGGCAGAACTGCTTTGACAGCACAGCTCTTACAGCTCTCTCATTCTGCAGTACCCCAAAGTGGATGCTCCTTATTGTTAGCAGGACAAAGATTTATATTAATACAAGAAAGAAGGTCAAGAACTAGGAACAGTATTGAAGCACCATATATTGGCCTTGTTTATATACTGTATTTAAGTTAGAAAACAGGTAACTCTTTTCTGAGAGTCAACATTCCGAGACTGCACTGTCTTAACCACACAAAGTGAACATAATGGAAGCATGCAAAATGTGTGCAGTAAATTGACAGTAATACTAGAATCATTGCAGTCATGCAGTGAGACTCTGAAACCTCTGATACCTGAAATTTAAGAAGTGAAAGATGTTCAAAAACTAAAACCTCTCAAAAACAACCCAAGACGACCAAGTGTGTATGTGAGCTCTTCTTAAGAAACAAGATTAAACAGAGGAGTATAAACCCAATACATCCCTATCAGAAATCCCTTTAAAGGACACGTTATTCTAAGGACTGTGACCAAGTTCACTAGTTTACAAAGATGTAATGGTTTCTGTGATGTTCACTACAACTGTGGGCTTCAATCCTCAAAAGAAAGTGTTTCAAATAAGAATACTGAGAGCAACAGTAGCTCACTCTTCCATTAATGTTTTCAGTTTAACACACCAAATAGCTTTCTTATGGAAGGATGTAGAGTGTGAGGGCATGAACTATGAAAGCCAGTAAGAAATCTGGGAACTCTGATTCTCATTGCTGCTATCATCACTGCAATTTGTTTTGCAATTAGAAGACTTTTAATGTCATGGAACATATCAAATTCACACAGTACATAATACTCTGAAGAAAACAGATTTTCAGAAAACCACAAAGCAAATTTGTTCTCTGTGAATCCAAATTATTAAAAATGGCAAGTTTTAGACTTAACTTTGACTATTACAGTCACTGTTCTTATTTTAAAAAAAAAAACAAAGAGAGGCCTTAGTTATTGCAAATGTGAAACAAGTAGCAAGTCTTACCCCAGAGATAAGAAACACTTTACAGAAGTCCAAAACAGGTAAAATCTGCAAAAAACTGGCAGCTTCCAGAGTGTCCTGAAGGTTGTCCATGTTAAGTGAAAGTTTTGCAGTATAAATGAAATCAATGATCTTCTTTAGACCTATTTTGTTCACACCATGAAGCTTAATACACATTAAATCCTGTTCTTTCATTCCTCCTGAAAAGAACACATAGGTATGGTTATAGAAACATTTTGATTGAGTTGAAATAATTTAATTTGAAGTGAACTTGTACAAAATGAAAATATAGTTTTAAAGTCTAATTTAAAAACCCATATGCAAGAGTAGAGAGTGTACAACTGCATGGAGTTGTTTGCAGTCCTGTGCTGATTCGCCACAATACTGAACACGTGTCTGAGTATCCAAAAGATGGCAATTTGGATATAGCCATATGCATTTCTTTAACAAAAATACCACCTGTGAACATAGCCTTGAAGTAATCACTTGCAGAGGCCATCATTGCTCTGTGAACAGGAAACACTTCATCCCCATCTCCTGGAACAAGCGTCACATCACAAAGCAAACCTTCCACTCGCAGTTGGTCAAAACCCTGCAAAAAGAGCAGAAGGTGAAGCATTCATTTGGTTTGGGAAAAGTGTAGGAATCTTGTTCATTTCCCTTGTGTAAATACTTATTTAATGTACATATGTACTGGAGTTCCAAATAGTCAAATACTTTGTTGTCTTACAATCATCATTCCTAATATACTTAATGATAATTACTCATTGGAAAACAAGAAGAATAATCATTATTTTCCAGAAATGGCCGAAGAATGCAAAGTACACTGGGCTGTAGAAAGTAACTTAATTCTGTTAACTGAGTTATTTTCAGGAAGGATTTTGTTTTGTAAGTTTGCACTCTAGCAATTGTTTCAGGTAGGGACTGATACCTTTCTTGGACCTACCTTTTCTGGACACATAAACATTCTAGACATATTTCTGTTCCGCACTGGTTTAAATGCTCTGCAACCTAAGAGACTGTGTGACCTACTCTAGGAAATCCTGCTCTGGCAGGGGGGTTGGACTACATTTTGAGGTCCTTTCCAACCCCTAACACCCTATGATTCTGTGAATTGTCTTTTGTTCTTACAAACAAAGTTCTATAGCTACTGTTTTCCATTTGATCAAATCTTGAAGAAAAAAAAAAAAAATCGAATGAGGAGGAAACAAGCTCTGAATATCTTGCCTAGTGTTCCAGTGAGGAAGAGTTATGCACAGAGACCCAAGTCTAAAAACTAAAATGAAAGAATCATTAGCTTCTCTGAATTAAAAAAAGCCAATTTTTTGTCCCAAAGTTTAGGTTATCTATTTAGGCAGCAAAGTGAAGAAATACATGGCAGTTCTCCAAGGAGTCATGCCACACAGAAGTAATCTGCACTCCTGAGAGAAAGACTGCATTGGAAATATCCAGAGCTATGCAAGCTATAAGCTTGATTCTGTCTGGCACAAAAAAGTTCCAGCAGATATGAGAAGGTATTTGACGTTTAAATTCTTAAAGTTTCAATGAGAATAATATTTTTATCCATTAGAGGAATGTTCTATCATAGTAGTGCTGTATGAGCAGACCCAGCCCAGGACATTAGACCAAACCTGCCTTGCAAGGCACTGCCATCTTAGGGACACGAACAAGGAGCATGGATCTCTCCACATCCCTAAGGCAGCTTTCACACAGGAGATGGTACAAGTGCTTGCCTAACAATTACATGATTATATTCAAATGAGCTTCTTTGATACAGCTGTCACTTCATAGTTTAAATGACACTACCTCTTAGAAATTGAGAGTGGATAGGGATATATCCTAAGGAAAAAAGCTGGGTTGTTTTTTTCCAAGATGTTAATAAAAGTCAAACCTTTAACTCACAGGAAAAGCTACAAGCCATGCTTCCTCGTGGGCACTGTCAGCACAGCACACTAACATGCTTTTCTGGAGGCCTTCTAGGAGTTACCAGTTTGACAAAAATGAGTGAAGGCATTTGTTTAGAGCAGCCAAAATTTTCAGTACAGACCAACACTGACCCAATAACATTTAATTACCTGTAACACCACAGAACTGTGAGTATTGCTGGTGAAAAATCTTGTGGTCCCTGTTTTAGAAGACTGTAGATGGGCAGAGACGCCCATATCGCTGCTACCAAGAGACACTTTCATATGAGGATCCTCCTCTTCCACCAGAGATCTAAGAAGATTAGAACACAGAAACTTACAGATCAAACTGATTTTCATTCATTGCTCTTGTGCATTAAAACCACAGTCTTCTAGGATGAAATGTAAGAACACAGGGGCTATAGGTGACAGAACCAGTCCTTGGTGGTCCTGTTCAGCTGATCTAAGAAAGTGAAGTGTTAACAGTCTATAAATCACTGTAACTTCAAAAATTTAATTTCCAGCTGATAAATTCTTGATTTTCCTTCCACCCCACCTCCCTGATGAAGACACTTGCACACTATTTTATTTCTGTGTGTGCTGCCAGTATTGTGGACTTCTTGCAGGGGTTTCATCCCAGTTTCCACAATCAAGCTTCTTATCAGATTGCCAAGGAAGCTAAAAGATTGAAACCCTTAAGTTTCATATTAACATTTAGGAACTTGACTTATGGTTTGCACTATCTCTCTCAAGTATGAACATAATAACATAAAAAATACATAGAGGAGTTTCAAGCTGCAACTTCAACCTACTTTAAGAAATGCACATCTAGAAAACTCCTTTAGGACACAATATTCAGTAGCAGGCAACTTTATAATTTTAATTGAAGATTTGTTAGTGTGAAGTCAACACTTAGGTTTTTATTCCAAGCAATTACTGTCTAAATCTAGATAAGAAGGGCTAATTTTGGGTAGAACTGTTAAAGAATTACTGCACTATTATTAGCCTTCCATTTTAATCTTGAGATGTAAATTAGGTTTACACAGAGATATGCATATGAGACTCTAACTACCGTAACCTGTAATTATTATAAAGTGTAAATAAATTTCTTTTCCAGAAATATTAACAATAACTGGTTCCTGTAATTTCCTTGAGCTAATGTACTACCTATTAGCATTCATAGCAGTATAATGCATATATACACAATATTAATTAGGAAACAAGCTGTTAATCTACAGATGAGGACATCACCACCATTAATAAAGACTTCATGTCTCAAAAAAGACTCACGGCAGTTTGACATCACTACTGCAAATATCAGATACAAAAAGTTTTCCAAATTTTAAATATGCAGGTTAAAACACTGGCCCCCAAGCTAATGGAAATTACTTTAAATAATGACAAGAATATGCCTGAATTTCTTCTTCTCTCATCTTCTCTCATATTTGTTTTAAATATTTACTCCTGCCTTCTTTGGCTCCGTGGACTCTGTAGAGCAGTTTCTGAAATGCACCCATTACTGTCGTAGCACCAATGAGCCCTGCTCAAACCCACAAGTACAAGCTCAGCTCTAACAAGATATTCAAAACAAATTCACCATTCTACAGTCTATATGAGTTTGAAACCCTGAAATTTTATGCACATAGACATAACACTGGAGGAACAAGGGTACATCTAAATAGCTTTGACTTCTAATAGAGCAACCCAATACTGAGACATCTGAATACAATTAATAAATGTGACTGTATTGCAGCACACAAGAACTGTGTCGTTTTTGAAACAGAATTATCTCTAGTTTATAAACAAATCTAGAGCGTAATTTAAATAAAGTTTTACAGGGTGTATCTTAGAAATGTGCTCTCCAAACCATTTTTGGCATCCAACAAATGCATACAATGATGTAAGATGGCAGCAAAGCAGTTGCTGGCTTATGACCCAAAATATTTTTGTTCGCTTTGTTCCTGGGAGTTTTGGGTTCAAGGGTTTTTGGTGGCTTTTTTGGGTTTAGTTTTCATGCAATCACACCAGGGAAAGAGTCTAACATGATTTCATAGGACACCCAGTTTCTAAATTTGTCTTTCTAAGAAGAAATATAAAATAATGTTGGGTGACTTGTACGTGTGGGTGGAAAGGAACCACAGATTCAACTAGCATGAATGTGACTATTTGCTCTGGAAAGATCTTCCTGCAATGTCAGATCAGCTAACCATTACATGAAGGGGCTTTTGAAACACTTTTTAGAAACTCAGAAGAAAACAGAAGATGTACACATCAGTTAAAAATCATTAAGAAATGTACAAGTAAACCAAACTTCCTTGGCTATTCAGAGTGGGCTCTTTGCCACGTTTTCCACATGCACCATGCTATTTTACTTCCCAATAGCCAGCATACTTCCTAAGAATTACAAATGAAGGAAAAGACCTTGACCATGCTTCATGTATTCCACAAATGGCAGTGACAATGGAAGCATTTTTCTGAATAGGCAACATTACCTACAAGTTCCTAAGCTTTGTCCTACAAGGTCCTCTATAGCACAAGATGCCTTGTAACAACAGTACAGCCAGCAGAGAGGATACAATGCTTTGCAAAATACTTGCAATACTTAAAAGTATACATTTGACAGGACATGAGTGGCTATAAGCAGTTAGTTCCCCTATCTGATTTTCAATACATAATGGGCAGTTGTCTAATATCTGTATCACACATATAAGCTCAGCAGCTCACAACCTGGTCTTCTGCAGAAAAGATTTCCACTGTTTCTCTTTGACACTTGCTGTTAGGTGAAACAGGAATCTTCATATGCAAACTTCCACATTATAAAAATCCACCTGAATTGTTACAGTTCTAGTCTCAAGCATTAACTTGGCTCTACATGACTCCATGAGAACAAACTTATTTAAAGATAAGCAGATTATATTATTCCTATACTGGTTTTTGCTTTATATATCTAAACAACTATGGTTTTGTTGTTTGGGGTTTTGGGTGTGTGCTTGTCTGTGAGTTTTTTGGGGTTTGAGGGGTTTTTTTTTCACACTATGCCACATTCTTTACCTTTAGCTTAACAGTCTCAGAAGGCCAAGCACCCTTTCCTATTATGCAGAAAGTGACATTCAGGAGCTGATTTTGGCAGAAGTTAAAATGCAAGTCAGCAATAAGACCTGGTGACAGCATGCCAATCCCCTCAATCCCTGTCTTGTGACATTCACGGAGGTATAAAGAGCACTCCCAGAGTGCCCACAAATTATGAGTTTGTCATTGGCTTTGTACCAGTTTCAGCATTTATCTTCATGCAACAAGACAAAGTGAAAAACCAACAGCTCTTGTAAACTATGTTGTCATCAATATGCAAGGAAACACCAAAACTCAAGCACTACATCGTATACAATGAGAGTAATTTAAAACGACCCTGCAAAGAAATTTTACACCATTCAGATTATAACTTCTGTTTGGGGAGCTGTAAAGTGAATACTTAGAAACAACTCTGCTATTCATATGCAGAACAGATGGGTAATGTGCTTTGTATCTGACCAAATTCAACAAAAACACAGTACATACATCTGTCTCCTTTGGACACTTACCAAAGGTGTTATTTATATTCATTAACATAGCTTTGCTAAGCACTATAATTAATTAGATAATAATGAATGTAAACATATCAGCTTTTTTACTTTATTGTAAGTACAGTATATCACAATTAATCATACTACCAAAGAAAGCTAATTAATTTCCTAGTTAACTTTGTTGTTCTGATCAACAGAAATCATTAAACAGGAAGTGCAGCAGAAGCATTGTTAAGCAGGGTTAAAAAAAGTTGGAGACAGCTAAAACTACAATAATGTGTAGTGATAATACACAAGTTGATCTAAAAGTGGATATTAACACCACTTTCAATGCATACACTTGGTCTGGAGGGAGTTGAAGATTAGAGTGTTAAGAACAAGGGAAGGGTGGACTTGAATATGAAATGAATATTAGCATTTCAATAACAAAGCAGAGGAGCTGCCCAACTCTTTCTGCAAGCTCTGGAAGCAGGGGCACACAGTGCAGAAAAAGGCACGGAGGTTAACTTGTTGCTATCACAGAGTAAGTTGTCAGCATTTTCTTTCTAACCTTATGTTTATTCTTTCAAGTACAGCACAGTTTTTTCCTAGCTACAGTAACCACCCGTGCTTTCCTCATGACCCCAAGGTAATCCCCCAAGCACTTCTAACTGGTATTTTTGTAGCCATGAAATAGGGAGTGCCAGTTACCTGGATATTAATTACATCTCTTAGTTTCCTAACTTCTTAGCAATTTTGATGGAAGATAGATTTGGTTTTTACAATTGAAAAAAGATTTTAAAATGCACATTTAGGGGTTTGGTTTTGTTTTTTTTTCTTCCATAGTGTAGGCAAAGGAAAAGCACAGCTAAGTGCCACCCTAGTGGAGAAAATGAAGTTCAAACAGAACGTTTCATAGTATCACATAACATTCCATTGATTTGAAAGATAGAAGTTCAGTGGCTTTTAAGTACTAGTCAGGTATGTAATTCCTTAAATCCTGTCACAACAGAGGACAAGATATAGTGGGCTAACAAAAGAATACTTGACTTCTGTTAATGAAAAGATTGGAAGGTGAAAAATCATCTCAATGGGTCTTTATGAGTTTCTAGGTCCAATTGCTAGCACCCACACACAGAGAAGCGGCCTGAGTAAATATCTAAACTGGCATAAACATTAGAGAGCTTAGTATTTCAAAAGAATACCAAATAATAATTTGAAAACACAGACTGACCAAAGCATTTACAAGACTTCTGTCCATTAGTGCTCCCAGTTCTGTATGCAATCTCTGTAGATTAAATGCAGTGAATTATGAAGCTGTGAACTGACTTTAAAGGAGAAAGGAAATACCTATACAGCAGAAGAGCCTCTAACCCTGTGACCAGGGGCAGAATATGACACTGAAATCAGACGCAGAACTTGGATCTTAGTTACTCAACCCTTATCTTGCTGACAAATGTAGCTGTTCACACCTCTAGCATAATTGCTATTTGTACCTTCTTTCAAAATATGATTTAAGTACTGTAACTTTCCAGAAAACACTGATGAATAGTTTTTAATTGGCTGAAGTTGCAACTCGATACACAGGCAAATTGCTTCCTAAGGCACTTAGCAATTATTAATCTGTTAAAACAGTTCAGAGGTATCCAGGTGACCCAAGATAGGCAGGGATCTGTGGAAACTGACACCTTTTACTCTCAACAAGAACATTCAAAATACGGTGCTGCTGCTTTGTTTAGAGCTCAGTGTCAGGAATGAAATAAAACAATCTTCTGTTATGATGTTTTCTTCGGAAGTAGATGAATTCATACTGATGCAACAGAAACAAGGCAACTCTGAATATTACTGGGGGGTTGTTGATTTACATCAGCAGACCATTGATCTGCTTCAAATTGTCAGACGATAGTGCACAGCCTTTGAAAACAATTTAAGGAGATCAGCCTCCAGCTACAGATATTTTAGAGTACATGTTCTCTGATTTATTTAAAACCCAGAGTCTTTACATAACTCAGTAAAAGCTTGCCAAAGTCATCTTGGCCAGACAGCAAGTTCTTAATTTGGTGAAGCACAATAGCTTGTTTTTGAAAGGAATATAACCTTATTTTCCCTGTCAAATTACTGCTCGATGAACCGAGACTGCAAGCGTTCTGGTCACTGGTAAACAGTATCCTCAGTGATCACCCCTGGCACGTGCCAGTACTCTGCTATTTATCAGCAAAGAATGAACCAGATCTCAATTTCACACCAAGATATTCTTGTACTCTCTTATTACAAGAGAAATCTTTGATCTATCAAAAAAATCTGGTATATTGCAGGGATATATATACATGCAGACAGGCATGCATTTTGCTATGGAATCTATTAATAAAAAAGCCAGTGAAATATAAATGAAAGTTTCATTTACTATTAGACATAATTATTTACTTTGTATGCATAAACTGCCAAAAAGTATTTTAGTATGCTTAGTCTGCCAAAAAATAATTTAAGTATTAACTATCTTACTGTCTTCTCATTATGAACAGATGTTCCAGCTTTGCAAGTAATGAATTAGGAATTCCCCAACAAATTACATAGTCACCTAGGAGCTCAATAAGCATAGCTGATGTGGCAGCATTGCATAACAGAAGGATTATAAGATTTTCTTTTAAGAAATTCAAATATTAATACAAAGTAGAGGAACAAGTTATACAATCATAGTATTTCACATTTCTTCTATTCTGTGTCTTCTACCATACAACTTCAGGAAATCCTTTATTCTGGCAAAGAAGTTACTTTTACACTTCTCTAAAATAACATCTCAGTTTTTTATTGCTCTTTTTAACAGGACTGTCTAACTTAATTCCTTTGTGGTATCAGTAACACAGTAAAACTCCAGTTTTATAATTTGTTAATGGTTTCTTATTACAGCAAAAATTCTACAGGAAATACTTTTTAAAATAGATACATTACTCCAGTTAGAAGAGAAAATAAAGACACCAGGTTGCTTTTATTCTGATAGGTTGACAGATCAAGTTAACTTCTCTCTCAATAAGCCAACCAACATGTTCAGCAAATTTCAGTTCTTGGTTTGGGGATATATAGGTATTGACGCAGGCTGCTGCTAAAGATCTGAAAGCAGGAAAACAGCAGCACTGGAAGGCAAGACCTAAATTACCTTGTGTGTATGTCCTTTCTTCTTATGACCACCAGTCCTATGCCACCAGCTTCAGATGTCACTGTTTTTACTTAACAGTTTAAAAGCTGTATTTTTAATAGATAGACCAGAAGCTAGTAAGGTAACCAGAAACACTTTGCATTTATCAGGTTACTGTATTTCTTTAAAAAGCTGGTTTAATGCCACTCACTTGAAAACAGTTAGCACAACCACAAGTTTGCAAACCTTTACCTTAAGTAAATTTAACACTGCATTTTAACTACTGCAGGGGCAATTTGCAAAAGCAGCTACAGCAGCTAATGCAGAATACTGCTCACCTTGGGCAAGGCTCTTATGTTTATACTTGAATATTTCAGTTTTTACGCTTGACCTTGTTTGTAGATTAGAAGAACAGCAGTAACAGCAGACTATGTAAACATTTGTTTACTAACTTGATACTGAGCTCCTCTAAATCTTCACTCCAGGAGAAAGGCATAAAATAAAGCTTACTGTGTCTTAAAATAAAAACCAAATGTATGTGCCTATATCCATTTGTCACCTCTCCTCTAAACTAAAGGTGTTCTGTGAAAGGACAATAGAAAAGCAAGATCTATATAGCAGAGCAAACCAGTGAGAAGGCTCTGGCCAAGGTCAGGAGAGGAGGATATAGGTCTTCCAAATCTCCAAAATCAGCAGAGAAGGACAAAGATCATCTGGGGACACTTGCTGATGGGTAGCAAGCAGGGGTAGGTAGCTCACTAAATTTAACTGCTGTTCAGACACAGTTACACCATGAGATGCTCACTGCAATGAGCAGCTTAAGAAGTTGTCTAAAGGAATTTAAGCACCGAAGCAAAGTAGCTCGAGCACCCCTGCAAGCACAGTCACCAGAGGTAGTATGGCCACGAGGGGAACACCACACACAAACTGACTTGAAGGACAGGGACACTGAACCTTGTCCAAGCAGAATGACCAAAGCCAGTACAAAATTAGGTCCCACAAGGATAGGAGAAGAGGACTGAGCAATATCGTCAATCATTTTGGTATGATTTTCCAAGGATACACATAGAAAATATTCTCCTCAAAACTCCTTCTTAAACAACAGAGGTCTCAAGCTGTTTGCAGCATAATTACAGCCTGCTGGTTAATTCAAATTTGTTTTCCACAGAAACAAAGCAATATTTGGCTTAGTCATTGCTATAAATCTTTTGTCTCTCTGGGAGCCTTAGTATCACATCCACATTTATCTATTTGACAAAGAGTTTACATTCACTGAGCCATTTGTAGCTTAAATTTGCAGACTCAGTCTAGATTGTTTAATGATGCTAAATTAGAAACAGTTCTCTAATGACTTTTTGTCAAAGTTGCTGTTAGTCTGTTGATTCCTGCTATTAAAAACAAAGCAAATACATATGCTTTGTAGCTTTTCTACAGAAGCTGAACTACTTTATTTCTTTGATATTCAGAAAGGGAGAACACAACAGTCACTCAGAGGTTTCCCAGGTTAGGCTGGACTGACACTACATAGCTTATTCTCCTTTATCTTGGTATTCAAAAGGCAAATAAACATTTTTGCTAGGCAGCTTAATATTTCCTGTGCATTACAGAACACTTGAAAATATTTTGCATGCACCAGCAGGTTACAGGTCTACCTGATGTGCCTTTAGCTTTCATACACAGAGAAATTAAGTTTGCAGAACAGTTCCTTAGAGATGAAACCCTATATATGTCTAAGGTGGCACCTGCACACTCAATATTTGGGCATCGAATGCACGTTCCACTGTATTCCTGTAACAGTTTTAGGAATAACTCCTTTCCATAGTGTTGGCTGCTTCTTTTTTTTCCCCCCTATATACTGCACAGAATAATTCTGATAGCTTAAAAGCCATCAATAAAACCCCAAACAAATAAGATTCTAACATTATGGCTTGTTAATTACACCCGCTCTTTCTGTTGCCTAGGTCTGCTCTGCCATTCTTCTTGCTCTGTCAATTCTCACCATTGTTTTAGAATTCCTTTATTCTAATCTCCTGGGGAGCATGAAGGGGGGAATTAATTACTTCAAATTGTAAAACATTTTTCCCCTACATGATAAATCTAAGCATGTCAGATAACAAGTGCAGGTGACTTGTCCATTCCATGAAAGAAATCCCACATTTTTCCAACTCAGATATTACAGCAATCTCAGTCACTGCTGGACAAAATATTATAGCAGTAATACAGATGTGCACTTCCACTTTGGTATTGTACCTACACATTATTACAATACAATTCCCACTATTACCACTTAGAACAAGTCTCTATTATTTTAATACCCTAATATTCACTAAGTACTTTATGAAAGGTATCCCCATCCAAACTTCAACAGAAAATACCATATAATGCTAGAAAAGCCAGGGAGTAGAAAATGATTGGACAACAACATTCTTCCACAAAACCAGGAAAATAATAGCAAAATTTACAAAGTGGAAGAGCTGACATTCTGGCAGAATAGGCTGAGTAACATGTTCAAGACAATTCATTAAAGATGCTTTAGCATGTCACAACGTAACAGCAATATGCAACATCATGCTATATAAGGAGGAGAATGTAATTTTGAGAACCTGTAAGCCACAGCATCACCTATAATGGTCTGCCCAGAAAAATCACTAGCACTGGGAAGCTTTATGACAACTGGGTTTTTCCCCCCACCTTGTTTTTGTCAGTTTATTACTACAGTGACATGTCACATTTCAACATAGGATAATCTATCAATATATCTGTTATTAAAAACCAAAAGTAAGATTAAGAGGCACAAATGAGACCTCCATACACGATACTGCTGGGATTAAAAGCAGCCTTCTATTTAGAAGACCCTTCTATTCCCTGCACACCCAAATCATCTGTTCATAAGCATTGACTGATTAGAAGTGACCTTCACGTTTGCTCTCAGCACTGAGTTGGAAGTGATGCATCTAGGAAATAATCGCTTAAAATGGAAATGCTGGTGAAGACACACGAGTCTATTTCAGTGTGAGAATATCATGTAGTCTGTCAAATGCTCAAGAGCCCACAAAATAGTTTATGTACTAAAAATGACCAAAGAAGACAGCAGACATGCATAGAGTGGTCTCACAAGAGACCCAATACAGATAGTCTGATGAATTATGCATACACACCTTTTCCCATTTAAGTATATATAAAATTGTAAAGCTGAAATTCAAAAAGCTTCTTCTAGATTAAATCAGAGATTTGAAAGAAGACAAAAGCATTAAGCTGTATAAGTCCCTGCCAGGCACGGGGGTTGGAACTAGATGATCTTTAAGGTCCCTTCCAACTCTGATGATGCTGTGATTCTATAACCTATATAAAAAGCTAAAACTAACACTGATTACTCCAGAGTTAAGAATTTATTCTCTTCTTCTCCACAGTAATGATTTCCATTGCTGCAAAGTATTTCTTATTGGACAAAATTTCACAACCACATGACTCAGGATAGACAGATTGTGCTGCAAACCCTTTGACAGTAATATACTTGAAACACTGCATTTGTTTATTTCTCCTAACATTAGTCATTCATTAAAACATATGGAAAGGATAGCTTCCATTTAAAATATTAACACACCATTCCATGTCAAAGGATTAAAGGGACCAAGTTTACAAACATTATACTGCACAAGCAATTTTTTTCACTTTGCTTATTTTTAAGCATGGCATGCTGGAGACTAAAAGCACTTCACAGAACATTTGGCTGTTCAGAATACAGCTAACAATCATTCTCACGTGACACAGGCTCACAGAACAATCCTGACAGTATTTCTGAAAGCAGTATCTCTGCATTATTGAATTTTTATAGATATTCATCATAGTGCTTTAATCTCCAGAGTTTCCACAAACATTTGTTCCATTCTTTGTATGGAAGATGTGTACAACTTTGGAAAACAATACAAACACTGCTGGTGCTGACATTAAATGTCAAATGACACTGCTAGTGTTATTAACAAGAGGTAATTATCTCCCTAGTTCTTAATGTATGAGATGACATGACAACCATATTCTGAACCATTCTTTACCCTCTCTGAAGAAGTGCTTCAATTCTTAAGCCCTGCTTATGTCAGTTACTGGGATTTTTTATTTTTACTACGTGGCCATCAAGACACAGCTATGATGCCAAGAAATACCAGTCTTCTAACTTGGTATTATTCCCTTTGTCCTTTCTTCTGATTCACTTGCTGAAACTGCTCACCTACCTGCATCATATATTAAGTCACCTAGGTCTGTGTCTATATAGTTAACACAACTGCAAATATGAATGTGATTTCACTAGTGGAGCATAAACTTGCTGTAACGGCTTTCACACTCATTTTGACAAAAGGAATCTATTTTCTAGATCTCACCACCACAAGGGTCACAAAAAAACATGTAAAGCAGCTTGACAACAGCATGTGCATGCACACTTCTGCACATTAACTCGTGCACTAAGCCAGGCAGCACTACACCTACATATATTGGTCATGTGCCAGTGCTCCAATTCTAACACTCTCTAACTCTCCCTATGCAATGTCACTGCATCACTTAACTGATCAACTCCATCAACTTGAGGGAAAGCTCAAGCTATTCTGGAGCAGTTCCACCAGAAGCCAGGGGGTGTCTGCATTCCCCTTCAGAGGGACCCCTCGCCCTCAGTATAACATGAAGCATCATGTAACCTCTTGCAGTCATAATACCCTGAACACATCCCTAATAAGTAACTGCTGATGAACAAAACCACTAGCCAAGAAGCAGTGATTCCCTGCTGCTCCTTGCCATTGCCAGGAAAGCAGAACCAGGACCCAGCAAAATCAGCAGACTTCCCAGTAACAGAATCACATCCTCACCTACAGAGTCACGACCTCAACTTCAGCAGATCCTTTATGTCATGTACTACCCAGCCACAAGTTTCCTCCAGCAGACAACTCTCTGGGACAAGCTGTTAGTACTCATTCCCCATCTCGGGAACTACCACAAACTTTTCAAGCAGAGACTGCAGCTAAACCACCCCAGGTGCACAGCTTGAAGGACACTTTACAGTTCTACAGTGGTACTTTGTACGTAGACGCCTGCTTCATCCAAGAAGCCAAACATGCTCGTAACCACCAGAGTCTCAGCATTTCAATAGTGGGAAACTAAGGCAGAGTTCAGGTATCAGGTATACAGATCAAATAAAACACTAATAGAATCTGTCCCCTAATAATCAGTTTAACCTCTAGAGAAGTTACTTGTAAATCATAAGCAGGATGAAGTTATGCTGAACTTCACTAGAAAATCCTGAAAAATTGGAATTTCATTTTAAGTACAAAAAAAAAAAAATTACCTTTAAGACCTCCCTACTTTACATTCCAAATTACACTACAAACTTATTTCATAAGATGAAGATAACAGATATTAAAGGGATTAAAACCTCCATTATTCCCTTGTATACTCTAGATCTAAAATACCAAGTACAGAAGTGTTCGTCTGTGAATTCAAGAGTTTTATGGTCATTTATTTTGCATCAGCAAGTGTTCCATTTCACACCACTTACTCCTGAATCTTTTATTCAAAACATAAGCCCTTTGCCAGTGTGCAAAGCACTAATGAAAGAAAATGTATAAATATGAATGTGAAAAGGATCAGATCATGTAAAGTATCAGCAAATTTACTGCAATCTCTGCAATTAAAATAATTCCATCACCTATTTTACTGGGCAACCTAAAATGACACAGTGGTTTTTATCAGCTGATATATACTGCCTCATCAAATAGATGCCATTTTGTAATGTTTCTTATTCTTTATATAAAGCATATGAATAATTGAACATTACATCTGAGAGTCCTGCTAATGTCAGGTCTGTGTGCCAGTGAAGAAACATCCCTATAAATGCTGGGACAGACTGACTCATAAAAAGATGATTAAGGCTGCTGATCACATATTTCTCATGCTCCAGATAAGCTCAGCATCATATAGGTAAGCATGACCACTAAACCTGTTCACATACTTTCAGCACAGAGATAATCAGTTACACGATACCTATCATAATAGCCAGAGCACACAGAGCTAGATTAGCAATTTAAAGGCACCACACAAAAGAAATGCTCAGTTTCAGCAGCAGATAGATCAGACTAGACTATTTCTGATTTTTCTAGCATTTAATTAGTATCATTAAAAAAAAAAAAGCATAACATACAACACTAAAGACACTGTTTCCCTGAAATAGGTTCAAAACCCTCACAACTCTTATGATACTTTCTTTGTATTTAGTCAGATTTTTAACATACTCAGCTAAGTAGCAATTTATTGGAAATAGCTTATCTCCTGGTAGCCATAAGCAGATTTAATTCATACAGTGAACAAAAGAGCTGAAAATCTTAAATTAGAGCACGCACAGCACAGGTTCTATACAGCCAGGTTAGCTCCATAAACCCCAGCCTTTCTGACCGAGAACAATAGTGACCGTGCATACAGTGTTGTATTGTTTCAGCTCCACTGCTTATCTATGCAATTCTCAGCATACAACCAAAAGACAAGACCTTTAGAGGCCCTGTAAATACCCATTTCTTACAGCATGTCCCTACAGTAGCTGAAGCAAAAGCCTGCAAGACAACAATACAAGCTTAAATTCATTAATACGGTAGGTAATAGGCTGGAAGGGTACTGGAAAGTAATGGTCTTTATTTCCTGGTAGGGAAGTCACCTACACTGCTACTGGTGCATTTTAAAGCAACTCTCTCCTTTTGGAAGAGTTGCTTCATTAAATAAAGGCAGAAGCAATTCTGTAGCCCATGCTTAGTTTTACTTCACAGAAGGGGAAAAAAGCCACCTGTGCATACTAACAGAACTCACAGCAACAAAAGGTGAACAAAAGCTCCATCGAGATTTGGCAAGACAAAGGCACATTGTTTCCATGTCTATTAAAATACTCCTTCATGTGAAGCTATTTTACATGGACAAACTGCACAGCTATGTAAGTATTCTCATATGAGTGAGTTATATTTCTATTTTAAGCTTTTATTGTAACTGTAAAAAGACATCGAATTTGTATTAAGGCAAGGACTTTCAGGAATAAAACAAGATCAAAGCAGGATGATTTACAAAATGCAGTACAATGTATCAGGTGATTTCATGTTTAATTTCCAAGTGTAATAGTCAGGAGGAGGAAATATTAGCATACACACTACAAAGAAAGCCTGCCTCAAAGCTTAACTTGTCAATTCAAGATCAGCTCTACAAATTAACAGCAACACAAACTTTTCAAATGAACATACATTATCAGGAATATGGCTTAATCTGCACCATTTCTCTATGCTTCAACAAAGAGGGAAAGGCTCGACACAACACACATCATGAAACATCCAGGATAATATCTGGAGGGTCTACACAGAAAACAAGGTAAAACTGAGGACCAATGTCATTTAATATACAGCAGGGTATTTTGCCACAGGGAAGTCTCACGAAAGCAATCCCACCTTATATCCTCATTTCTCTCACTTACATGTATGCTGGAGAAAGTGGCGATGACCTGGATGTTTTAAGCACAGGAACTGGGAATTTCCAGATAGCAGGAGAGCTCGTTTTCCATTTCAATGGCATGTTGTCACCACGGTACTACAATAACAGTAAACAGCGTTTCCATAACAGACTAGCAACTAGGATTTCCATTCCACACACTACTGACACAGCAGTGGCTGCTGCTAAGAACAAGGAAATGATTCTGCCAATGCCCTTAAACCGATGCTTCCAATCTGTAAAACAGGGCTGCAAGGCATCTCCTTTTAAATCCTGCTGTCCCCTAAAGCAGTATGATGATTCTATCCTCCTAACTCAACAATAGTGCCACCTCGTTAGGGAAGCGCTGACTGCAGTATATGTTAAAAAAAAAGCAAGCCTGCACTGTGCACACCAGCACAATGCAGCTTTATTTGATAAAAGCAGCTAATTTTTAAGTAACTGCTACTGATGCTATTGTTGTACCTTAACAGGGACACTGCAGTCCTGGACTATATTCTCTTCCTATTAACCTCATTTCTTACCGATGGAAGCAGGAAAAAAAAAAATGGGTTTCATATGAAAATGAAACAACATACCTACTCAGAATACACTTGTCATCCTCTGAACATTCTTCTTTGGAGCTGCAACAATACAAATGGGATATAAATCTCAGCATAGCCTTAGGCCACGGCTAATAGAGATCAGTGACTAAATTCAGCAGCCTGTTTTCCTCCTGTGCAAGCTCTGACCAAACAACACAAGAATGCCATTATGGAAAAAGCCCATTGCAAAAATCAGTCCTTCTAATCCATAGCTAGGAAGACAAAATAAAGCACAAATCGCTGCAGGTTTCTGCATGCTCTTCTAATAGCTTCTGTTTCAGGATGCTCTCATTTTCCTATTCTTATTTCCAAGGAGGATGAGCAAAATCTCATGCATTTTACAACATGCTATGGGAACACAAATACCAATCTGTCTTCTGCAGCAGAGAAGCAGAGTGTAGCATGCTGTTAATAGCAGTCTTTGTAGGGATGCTATCAACAATCTAATTCTCAACACTCCCCCCCAGCCACTCACAAACTGCCTAAAGAACTGATGAAGCAGTCAGTCATGCAGGTGTCCTTCACTGATCACTCTGCAACCCTGCTCCACTTGGTGACCTCCCAGGACTGATGACCGTGGGGAGGGAAGCTATTAAAAAGGGAATGGAGAAATTAATAGCATATTGTGGATAAACAGAGCAGTCTTCTAGAGAAAAGAATGTAGGGCTTCAACTACATTGAGTTCCTTACAGGGGGGGAAAAAAAATTCACAAAAAACCCACCCTAGGTGTATTGCCAACAGTAGACTGGATCAGCACTAGGATGTCTAATAGTATGTTTAATCTACAGATTTCAGAGCAGTCTTTGTACAGTGTGACAATTTTTTTTTTGTTCATCAGGGCAGCTTAATCCTATCACAAAAAAGCCAACACCCTCTCACGGTACTCAGAAATAAAGAGTAGAACCAGGAGCAGAATTTCTACAAATTTAAACAGCTTAACATTTAATAACACACTAATTTTTTTTTATAATGGTGAAACCTACATTGTTAAGTTTGGTTTTGGTACAAAATCACCAAGGAATAATCCCTGCTTCTGATGGTTATAGAAGATGTTTCACCACAACTGTTTTGGTCATTTGAAGCTATTACCATAAGCACAGGCAAAGAACTAAAATTAGAGAGGATGATCAGAGCTGAGGACTATTTCAAAACCAGATGTAACTATTTGACAAACAATTAAGAAGCTCTCTCCCACTTCTTTAAAGAAGATCTAAGTTACACAGGAACAGCACTAATGCAGGCAACAAATTTCACAGAAACTGCTTCTTGAATGCTGAACAGGCATTTGCTGTGTAGGACAATAGTGTTTAGATGGTATAAATACTAAGAAACATTAGCCCTACAGAAAGAAAGGCTGCGCTTTTAGCATAAAAGTCTTCCTTTTAGTAAAAGAATTCATGCATTTACATGCCAACAGCCACGACTGCCTGCATGCACTGTAAACATTGCATGCAAGCCTCATACATACACAGAAACCAAACTACTAGACCATGCCTTCTGGGCACTGAAGGCTTAAAAGTTAGATTGAAAGATAAGTTAGATAGCAGCTCTTGTAACCACAAAAGTACCACGATTCTGAATCCATACACTTCATTTTGTATTTGCCATCACACAGAAACTGTCTTATAACACAGTAAGCAAATGCTGTTACTCCCTTGCTCACATCGAGTGCACAGCCAGGGCAACCAGCTGGTAGCCACTTTTAAAGTCTGTATCTCCCTGCTCTGCCAGTCCCAAGGAGCTGGTTACACATTTTCTTTATTAACAGCAGCATTACTAATATAAAAGGATGAGGCTAAAGGCAATCAATAGAACATTTTTGAAAAAGTAACTGTTGAAATACCCTTCTGACCAGTAAAATAAAAGCCAACTCAAGCCACACAGTCATTCCCACATATTGACTGGATTTAAGTTAATCAGTGCACATCCAGAAATCAGAGTTACTTCTGACCCCGACAAGATCTTTCACCCTACAGGGTAACATTACTCCTCAAATGCCTACTTTACTATGGGTGTTTCAGTTCCCATTTATTTCTTCCATATAATTTACAAGAAACCTAATAAAACCTTTACAGAATAAACAGTAACAGTTAATATGTTTTTAAAGCATATTAATCCTCAGCACATCCCAACTTACTCTCTTCTTAATCTCCACACATACTACTTGATCAAATGGTCAGTGTACAAAATGCTGAACTAAAGGAACCAACAATGCCAGGCAGTCTAAAAATAAGCAAATTATTTTCATTTGCAAAGGAACCACCTGAGAAATGAAACACCTGTCTGGACATAAGGAGGAAAAAAAAAATTAAAAATAATCAAATACTTTTTCTTCCTGACAGCTACAAATAGGTTGCATACTCCCAGGGAAAGACTGTGTAAATGCATTCTCCACTTTACATTAACTATTCCTAGACAACAGAAAATCAGAGTATGTAATTCTGTTATTTTAATTAAAACTTCAGCATTACAGTTTAGTTACACATTTAAAAATAGGGAAGAAATAACCTGATCTCCTGGAGTGCATTGCACCCACTGAATAGACTTGCATTGCTTTGACACTCATCCCCAAGTGAACTGGCACTGAGGGCCAAAACCAGCACTACAGTTCTGTGCAAAATCCTACTTGCTGAGAAAGCAAGTGCTATGAGAACACACCAAACTGGAGATTGGCTTTTAAGTTTAAAATCCTTAAATGCCAAGTTCCATGATAACTGCACAGATTAAACAGCTTCTTGGGACCATTCAAGGGCCTTGTGGTCTATATTTTTCTCACAAGCAAGTTCATGTTGAAGATTAAAAGCATCTTGTTATTTACAACCTGTTTGAAGTTACATACTCTTTAGTATGTGAGTCTCTTACATATCCTTTCCTCTGTATACAAAAGATGAAAGACTTTGGGTTTCAACCAATGATTTCCACACTAGCATTTCCAAAGCTGCACTGAGCAGGTGGACAGCAAAGTAGCTGACAGGCTATTAAGCACTTCCACAGAAAACTCCTCCATAAAGTAACTAAACAGGTGGCATAAGATGAAAACAAGAAAAATAAAGCAAAGGCAAGATCCCAAGCTTCCATTTTACAGACCTGAGCTGTTAGCAAGGTCAGAAGCTACCAATAGAGGCTGTACAGCAGTGCAGCTTTGATCCCATAAAAAGAAGGTAGGTAGAGTGCTTAAGGGAGAAGGCATTTCTTATCCCTCTTCCTCCACCTCCCTACCCCAAATCCTTCATCACTACTGACCAACAGATAGGATTTGTCCCCAAAGGAGAGGAGCAGGCACACAGCACCATACTCTGCAAGCACATGAACAAATCACACAGAACCACTCCTTGCAAGTGTACTCATCACCATAACATCTTTTCTTCCACAAGTTCTGCCTGATCTTCAGGGTAGCAACGCAGCTAAAACTGCTCCCTTTGTGATTCTTTTCCTTCTGGTTGTGATATCCTCTTCCTTCACTTGTGCAACTTGAACCCTAAGCTGTCACCATGCTGTTTCATACACACTGACTGTCAACACATATGCCTTTGCTGCCTTATACCTGCATTCTAAAATGTAAATGCTCTTACAGCCCAGTATGTTTTCATTTCTGGGGCATGCATTCTTCCAACAAGACTTTTAAACCATCTCTGCATTTCCTATATGACCTCCCTTCATGGTTGTTCAAAGAAGAGAAAGTCACAAGGCAGGAAGATGCATCAGAGCCCAGTGGCAACAGAAAACTAAACTAGTCTGAAAATGTTTATTCTTAGCCTTGGAATGCCACATTCATTTTTGTAGGAAAACTAAACAGACTAAAAGTTATTGCTCTGACCTTCTGCATATCCTGCAACTACCAGCCCACTAAGCTAATGCACACTGCCACAAAAGACCATTTTGATACAGAAGAAAATAAAACAGATCCCCCAAAATCCAAATGTAGTAATCATTTCAGCATTTTAAATAGAGGCTGTAAAGACACAAGTCTAGAAGCTGAATAAGAGCAAATAGGGATGCATAACATTTCGGGATCCTTAAAAAATTGACAGTGTGATAGTTTAATTGGTTTCCTTATTCAGCTCTTTCCCCTTCACATGGATGCTTCTCATGCCTCTAGCTCTGGCTTTTCAATCTATTAAAACTGCAGCTGTTCCAATTACTGGAAGAGAATAAATAAAAGATTGAGTTGACAGTACTGCCCTATATACAAGTCAGTTAATTAATACAATTTCTTTGACCATATATCATTAAAATATTCATACCAAAATTCAGATGAAGGGAAAGCAAATCTCTGCCTAAAGAGGATTCCAAAGGAAACCAGTGTAGTTATGTTTGCAGTCCCCTCCAAGCATCACACTGAACATTTCCAAATACAAAAGTACAGGAAAAAATGGCAATATGCACCTGACAGTACTTTTACTGAAACTACAACTGCCCAAAAAACCTCAAAGATCTATCTTACAAGCAGTCCTTCAATTAAATTTTTACAGTAAATTAAAAATTAAGCTTTAAAAGAAGTGGAGACTGTTCTGAGAATTACACAGGTACTTTGACTTACTACCTGCCATATTGTCTCAAATGATTTTTGTTTTTCCTAATAACTGAGGGGGAAAAAAGCTCTCAGACATTGAGAAGGTACAGGATCTTCTGGAAGCCATTGCACTGTAGACATCAAGATACACACAGACTCATAAGCTGAACAGAGATGCTTACAAAGTAGTAATCAAATACATTTAATTCTTTTAACTTGGGGTGACTGATCAAGGAACAAACAATAATCACAAACTATAAAGAAGGCTTGTAGGCAAGCCCTCCTGGAGTAAAACTTTTGTCACTACAGCAATATATGCAGGGCTATTTCTAAACCAGGAAAGATCTCCAAATCTTTAAATATTAAGTTAAGCAGTCAGGGCATGTACCACTGGCTGCAGTTTGCTAGCCACCCACTTAGCATTTTTCCCTGTATAAATGAGGAAGCTGCTGCAGTAACATTTTAGGATGCATCATTTCAGTGACAATTATTTTTATACATATGTATATGTGTGTGTACATACAGCATGTGTGCATATATATATACACACACTAGATTTGATATATCCACTGCACATAAACATACATTTTTATACCTAGCTATATGACAATGTTACCCTGAATCTGACACAGCCACTTCTCCTTTCCTCCCAGACACCTCAGTTAAGAAAGATGCAAGTTCTCATGTGATTTTGAGACTACCAAAACATATATTCTTCAGCAAGCCAAAAAGGCAGCAGTTGTCTGACTGAGAAGGAATGGTGTTGAGTAATCTGTTTCTCCATTTCATCTACTCTTCAAAACCCCACAGCCCTGGTCCTTGCAAGTTATCATTTCTTAAAGACAAAAGTATTTTGATAATCTAAGTATGACATTTCTGATATTACTCAGCATCAGTACACACTTAAACTCCACATCATTTCCTAACAGGTCACGATCAGACTTTTTAAAAACATTTTTAACATTTTCCTTAAGTTCTGTTTTTCAGTTAGCTTCCCAGAAACTCCCAGGAAAAGGAGGGCACAACATAAATGAACAAACTTAATCCCTGCAGTAATCACACTTCATATTTAGAAGGGTTAATTTATTAAGATATTACATTCCATTTCAGGCACACTTTATAACTACAGTCTCAAAATATCTCAAATCTATTCCCAAGTGTGTTTTTCTGGCCCTGAAAGTATTTTTTATTTTATGCCACTTATGGATTCCCTGCATTTTCTTGTGTCAATTCTTGAGGCGCACTTTGCACTAAAATCAAGGCAAGATGTCTGTCTAGCAAGAAATAACTTTCAGGAAACAAGCTGTACTGTTAACTTAATGATAAACTGCAGGTTATAATATGCAGGGGAAAAAATAAAATCAGCTTTGCTTGAGCAAACTACTCATATAAAAGGCATTAAGTAAAATAAGGTCATAAAACAGTAAGGAGGCAGAACCAAAATGAGTTAATGAAAGGTTACAATTTATGATCTAAGCCCACATACTCTGCTGACAACATACTGCTAAGAAGAAATGTTTTTGAATTAACACCAATTTATGCAGAGAACTATGCTCATCTTCCCCAGGTGATTATATTTAATAAAGGACCCCAGCAATCTGAATCACAGAGTCACAGTAGCCAGACTGGCCACGCTGAAAATGACTGGTCTGAAGCAACAGTTGTGATTAGGTCAAACTGTGAACTACAAAAGAATTTATTTCTAAACAACCTCTCCACAGTTGTTACAGTTTGTTAGCTGTGCAATTTATTTTAGCAAAGTATGCCTAAACATTTACACATCTGATTCATAGGATGCAAATATATTAAACAATTCAGTAATTAACAAGAGGCTAAACTTCTGCCCCAGATACTAACGACTTCAGAGTTTCCTGCACCACAGACAACAGCCTGCAAACTACATTGGTCACATGGTGACAAAATATTTTGAAAATATTCTTAAAATCAAAGTTTGTATGTTTTTTCTTTCATTCTTCCACTATTTACATGTAATCTGTTAGCCATTTTGCATTCCCTAAACCTTCTTTTCTTTATCCCCTGGAGTTTTATGGTCCTGCATATCTATGCAAAGCAGTCGCTGTTGAAAGGAGTAGGCAGGGGCAGGCAAGTAGAAAGCACATTGATCACTGCTTTTATTGTGTGCTTCTGTAAGGACCAATTTCTTAAAAAGACATTTTTTTCTGATCATATGAGTTCCCACTGTGTTGTCACCTCTGCTGGATGCAGTCTTCTAACCCACAACCCACAAAGTTTCCAAATGTGGGCAGCCTGACACACTTCTCTATCTGAAGGCCAGAGTCCCTCAGAGAAGATGACAGCGAACAAGACTGAAAAGGTTTTGAGAAAGATGCTGATGCTAGATTTCCTTTAAGGAGTCACAAAAAAATATGACACATAGATTCAACCAATTCAATTATTTGCCATCAGTTAGTCTTACACATTAGATACCAATTTTTAGGAAACAACAACTTGAACTTAAAAGTTCAGCTTGTCTTCACACAAACAGACATGTGAAAGGCTTACACAGCAAAAAGTTCTGTCTCAAGTTTATCATTGATATTAGTATTTCCACTATTCAGTACATTAAAAAAAACCCCAACAATTTCTCTACACTAGAAAAGGAGTTTCAAGTTTGCAGATCATGCTAACTAAATGCCATGAGAACAGGTGGTATTAGTACCAAAGCTGGAACAGCTGAATGGGCCATGTGGGAACAAAGGCAGCCTTGTACTAAATCCTTATACCTTCAATTTCTTCATTCCCCCCCTCCTCATTCCCCCCATAAGCCAAAGGCAATCAGGAATCAACTCTCCTTAGTTTGACAAAGATAGGTGTAGTCCATACACTCCTTTCCAAAGGGTAACATGGGCAAACTCCCTGGTTATTTTTTCTCAGGATCCTCCCTTCCTCAGCAAACCAAGCCAGTGATAACCTCTACAGTACCTGTTTCCAAAAGGAAAGCAAAGTTGAGTAACCAGGGCTCTTGTTTTGATGCTTTTCCATTCCAACAGTAATAGTGAAAATCTACAGAAGTGGGGAGTTTTCACAGGCTCCTTCACTTGGGAGGGAGACATGGCCAAAGGCACTGAAGATGTGGTTTCATCTTAAGGAAGATTTATGCTCCAAATTACACCTGCAACCACCTTGCAGTCCTAAGTGCATGAAACAGCTTTAATTGCAAGATTTCTGCAGAGCTGGATACTACCTCTTCAGAAGATGTATTATAACCTTCTACAGTAAAAAGAGGTTTTATGTAAATTCACACTGTTGAGCATTGCTATACAAAGGACCCAAAAGGCACAGGCTAACACTCAGCTGAATGGGGAGTAGGGAGGCGTGCAATCAATGAGTATGTTCATGCCACAGAACCAGTACAAACTTAGTGGTTATTAACATTTTTAAAAACCACATTAGACTTTCAAAATGTCTAGCCTGCTTACATTTACATTTTTCCAGAAGTTATCACAAAAATGTCACTTCATATTAAACAGTTCCACTTCTCTGAAACACGCCAGTATATTCTGTTTCTAGTTTGCCAAATGTCAAATTCCTGCATAACAATGACATTATAAAATTACAAACTGCCTTCTCCTCTAGCATCTATGAGAATATAAATTTAAAGAAAACTGTACATTTCCTAGGCAAAGTTTCAAAATATCTAAGTTATTTCAGTCAATTTTATGGCATACAAACACACAAGCTATGACTTCATTTCAAAAAGCAGACACGTTTCAGGAACACTTCTAAGACAGTCACTGGAACAGCTATGCAGTTACAATATCCTTATTTAGTGACAATGTAACTAGCCAAATAAATCAGGATCAAATCAGGATGGTTTTATGCAAACACTGGTTTGCATAAAAGTGTACATAGCAAGAGAAGTGGAAGCACAAGCTAGTTTCAGAAGTCCCCACAGAATAATGCTAATCTTATTTGAATTTTTAAAAAAATATGATTAAATCTAATAGTTCCAAGTCTCCTGATTACAAACCTTTATTTCATAAAACTTCAAACACCTGACCTGTAATGAAAACTGAATTTCAGTGCTTTGAGGAATGTCAGTGTAGCCACTTCTACTGGTCCCACTGCTGAGCCATTTTACCACCACTATTATACACTCTAGGCAGTTTTCTGTGTCTTTATATTGTTGTACATATGATGACATCTCTTGACCCTGCAACCCATCCTTCAGAAACACAGAACTAAAACAAAAAGTGAAAATTTGAGCAGCTCTGAGGAGAGAACCACACAGAGGCTGCTCAAAGGGCTCAGCCCAAGTACCAGCTATCAACAGCAGAGCAGCACCACTTCCCTGCCACCCTCTCGTGGCAGTCAAGTCAAGAGGAAAAAAAATAACCTAAAAATTCTGCAAAGAACACCAAGATTCTATGCAAAACAGTTCCATCACTGTCATCTGCACTGCTCTAGTGAATCACAGCAAACTCAGGAGAGACCACATTATAGAAGAAACACTCCACAGATGAGCATGGTGCAGTGGTCCTGGGGGTGAAACAATATTGCACAGCTGCATGTGCAAAACAGCTGCACAAAAGTCAGCTAAACTAAGAAGCATTTGTATTTCAGCACCTTTTGCAGCTTCAGCCATCTACAGTCAAACAACTGTGATAAATTGGGGGTTGGATAAGCCACCTCTGAAATCAGAGTTTAAAATAAACCAGCTGTAATTCAGCTGTTCGGCTGCCAGAGGGAGCTGAAGGAAAGAAAAACATTCCACATGCCTCAATAACTCAAGAGTTTTGTTTTGTCCTACACCAATTAAATTTAACTATTTAGACCAAAAAAAAAGTTTTAACACAAAATCATCCCCTGCTGTGTCTGGCACAGGGCAGCCACAGCCTCAACCCCTGCATCTACACCCCCACCTACCATAACTTTGCCAATGATGCCCAATATACTTGCTCTACAGTAAGTGCCCTTGGATCTCTGAATAGAAACAATATTTACTTTTAGGGTACACTTAAGTACTTTTTGATCCACACCATAGTGGAGATGACTTCACCACAGACAGGCTTCTCTAAGAAGTAAAGCATCACATGAGATGGTTAGCCAATGCCTTATTACATCAACTTGTCACTAACCACATGACAAGACAGCACAAAGACTTCAGTTTCCAGCTTGCCAGAATGAAATACATATGTTGAAAATACATTTTCTTTTAAGTGCTTATTGGTCTTCTCTTGCACACTCCTTCCACTCACTGCTTCTAACACTTAACATGGGTACCCCTCTAAGGCTGCATGTGGTTAGAGTTGCTACAGCACAGAACTATCATTTATAAAAGTTACCATACCAATAATTTCTTCATGAATAGCACTAGCTACCCTGAAGAGCTTAAACCAGACAGGAATTGGTCTCATTCTGCAAACTGATAAAGCAACAATGTGTTCATGGGAAATCAGGATTCTGTAAAACAGGTCAGGAAAGAGTTCTACCACACACAGGAAGCACAACTCCTCCTTTCCATACTGCACTTCAGGTAAACTACTCCCAACTTCAAAAACTTTAGCTACAAGATCCAGCATGAATGCCACTAGAATGTTCACCTTTTGAAAAAGAGCAGAATGAGTATAATACCTCTCAACAGCTCCCTTAAACATTAAGGGCTAAATTGAGCCAACTTTTCTTAAAGGAAAAGTTGACCAGCAACTTTAAAATAAGCTTAGTAGCATCCTCTGTGTTTCTTGCAAGCAAAACACCTTTAGGAAAATCACTTGTGCCACCTTCTGGTATTCCTAAGAAATTCTCTACATGACAAATACTCTAATTCCCATTTTAAATGAGGAAAAACCCCAACAGAAGCAGAAACCTCACTTCCTGGAGGATACTGATGCAAAATACAACTTTATTCAAGGTTTGTTTGATTTGTACAACATCATTAACCTAGACTAGGCTTGTAGCCAGCCTTCAAAGTCCTAAGCCTGTACTACCTCTTGACAAACACAGCATTGCTCCCCCACATCACCTGGTTGGAGGTATAAGCTGCTCTGCTCTTTGCCCCATCTCACCAGCTATAGCAAAGGGACTGGAAAAGGCAAAGAGTGAAATGGCTTCTGTATAATAACAGCCTGTAGACTGGGAAGGCAGATAAGCAAGAGGAAATACATCTAAAGTCTACAGTGTCACAAAAATCACAGTAAAGCTGTACAAGGAGTCATTCACCAGCTCTGCAACACAATAAAGAGCAAGTTCCCAATGAAACTAGCAGATGTTTGGTAAAAAAAAAAAAGAAAAAAGGAAACTTCTTCACAACACATCAGCTTTTCAGTAACTGTTTCTTGTTATGACAGACTCCCAGAAGCAATTGTGTAAAGTAATTTAAAAAGTGGTTTGTACTGAGAGGAACAGTAAGTGACTCAAGCAGAGTCACATAGAAGGGCAGCAATCAAACTTCTCCATCTTACCTCCTACTACCAAAGTATCATATAATAGGTCAAATGTTATGGATATGTAGGAATAATTATAAGCACTTGTTTTTCTATATTATACCTGAATCTATGCAATGTAGTCTGAGCTGCTAAGCACAGAAGGAAGGATGAATTTAAGCTAAGACTTCAAGAAATTTTTGATCATTTTCAATCTAAGCCTTCAATACAAAACCACTTCTAGATGTCAAATTTCCACTGAAAGTTTCTCAAGTAGGAGATACAGCACATCTCCAGTGCAGGAAGAAAGAAGGCAGAGATTTACCTATGAAATAAACAAACTAGATATTCCTGGCTATAATTTTTCACTGTAACTTTGACCTACACAACTTTAATTACATGAATTTGAAATGTAATTAGAGAATTTGGTATAAAACAAACAAGACCATGCTCAGGTACTTACAAGTAGCAGAACCAACAGAAGACACAAGCTGAAAAATACAGGGACATCTATAAGCATCCCCACTTGTTCAACAGACTTTCCCATAAGCCTCTGCATGCTGTCTCGGCTCCAAATGTTCAGCTCTCTACAGTATGTGTCCTATTCTATAATCACTTTCTGGATCTCTAGACAAAGCAAAACTTATGTTAAGCAAAGCTTTGCTCTAACATGTTCTCACAATTAAGGTTTTTTACTCATTCTTACATTCAGCAGTTTGGTTTCTAGAGATGCTGTAATTATCATTTTGCCCACAGAAGGCAGAATGATAACCTGGCAGAAGGGTACACACAGATCATCAGAAGTAAAAGCATTACTTTCACCACAGACACCAGAAGTCACACCACAACACCACTTCAATGGCCTAAAAGAGTTTCCAAGAACCTCCTAAGAAATTGACATAACACCAACCTTGCAGAACAATACTTCAGAAGAATCATGACAGCAACTCAGACCAGGCAGTGTTGGTATCTAACAATTAAAAGGTAATCTCAGGTGAACTCAGTACTTTCATGACACTAAAATCCTTGTAAGCCAAAGCTTTTGACACCTTTGAGTAGCATATACTAGAAACAGGGAAAAAAAGCCAAATTAATTCTGGGGGCAGCTGGGAAATCTCTGCTGAGCCAGCCATACACTGCTCCAAGTCCAAAAGTACAGGGCACAGCAAAGGAAGGCAGGGCAATAAGCCAGAGATTTCTTCATTAAGGTCAGTATTGAACTTGAAGCAAAATGCAGGTGGGAGCTCAAAATAAGAGGAACACTGACATGAAAACTTTCCAGTGAGTAATCCACCTATGCAGGAAACCCAAGAATTACACCAGCTACTGGACCACAGGAGTTTTAAATAAACACTACTAGAGAAGAGTGTTCTTTCTTTACTGCATCTCATCAAATTTCTGCACACTTATGTTTTGGCTCATGGCCTGAATCAAGCAATAACATGCATCAACATACCTTCTTCTGTCTGGTTCTTTCACTGAATTAGAAATGTAAGCAAATTATCACCACTCTGCTGCACAAAAAGCAGCTGCTGAGGAGAAATCTTTTTTTAAAACACGACAAAATTTTGCTGAGTCTGGAAATGTGTTTTCAGGGATTTGGGGGAGGAACAATGACAATACTCCATTTAAGCACAAAATACTGATTTATTTTTAAAAATAAATAACTAAAAGACCTCTGACAATTACATTCAATAAACAATTAAGAAGTTGTTCAGGATTCTCAGTCATCCTACCAAGCACCTTAATGTAAACTGTGTAAATCTAGTATTTGCACATAAGCAGCCTATATATGTCTATGTTTTATCAGTGCCCTAGAACAATGCACAAGGCACAGTGTGACTAAGCTTTTACTTCATTGCTGTAATCTGATAAAAGCATACAGAATCCAAAGGGCAAAAGTAAAATTGAGCAAAACCACTGAGGCTTGGCTTTCTATTGTTTAATGCACATAAGAAATTATTTTAGCAGCTGATTCCAGTAATGGGATTCAGTTCATTTACCCTCCTTCTCCCTCCCTTTGCTCCCAAGTTCTGCATCCTAAATGGTCTTATAACCCAGTGTGTTAACTGTCCAGAGAAGAACAACATCCCTGTTCTTAAAGAAGAGTTCTCAGTACTCCTAAACCATGCATAGCAAAGAGGTGGGCAGGCTAGCTGCAGCTCAAGCCAGCATGCATCACGTAATTGCTCCTCTCCTCACCAGCCGATGTCTCTGCCACACCCCACGGAACAGCAGCAATGAAAAGGATTTCCGGTTCCCAATGACAGCCCAATGATGCCCTGGCAAAGCCCCTGAGCAAGCCCAACACAGACTACTATGTATTTTACCATATTGGCCCAGCTCTAATTATCTGAAAACAGAACAGAACAGTCACACTGGTGTTCTAATTACTGGGAAGACAGAACAAGAGAGGAGAAAACCTTGCTGTGAGAACAAAGAGGCACCCAGACAACAGCCAAAGATGCTGCTCTAGCCAGAAAAGAACAGCTTTACAAAGCCTGCAAACTCCTCTGCTTCAGTTCTCATGTTCTGCTTCACTCCCACACTGCTCTGACTCACTCCAGTCATGTAGATCCACATTTAAGCAACTCCAAACACAGCTTTGCCATCCTTGTCCAGCTGAGGTACTGAATAACTTGCTGACATGTTGATACATGACTTCTATGCATTTTGGGACAAAAGAAATAAATTGAGAGCACCTGAAAATTTAACACATTTCAAATGAAGTTTCCTGCCAGATCCTTGGCTGATAAGCCTCACACACCTGGTTGTCAGCTTTGATTCAGCAGCCTGTAACAGGCAAGCTAGACACAGAAAAATGAGATTTGAAAACTGGGATTTGGAACAGGGCAACTGCATGCTGAAAGTGTCTGGAATCCAATGAGATGGAGCAGGATGTGATAGCATAGCTTGGGAAGATGGAGGGAGACTAGCAAGATGCTCAAGTTTCAGAAATGTGACAGGAACATCAGGAATAAGTATATATGCAATATTGTATCAAGGAAGAATAGCAGTGGTTATAGCTGAAAGGTTTCCATGACAGACCATTCTGCATTTTAACACTGTGCTGTTGTTTTTCAGTTGTTACATTTACCATAACCTGCAGGAATGATGCTGATCTGGATTTCAGATTGCAGTGTGCAAACTTCTAAGTTATTATAAGCACAAATTTATGGGATTGGTAGCTACCAGGCTGTAGAAAAACATTCTGAGAAAATCAGTTGTTTTCTTCAACAGCTTTCTTTTTGATTGGTTGGGTTTTATAAGTTGAGGGGGGTTTTGCTGTTCAGGTGTGGAGAGCTTTTTCCTTCAAGTAAGGCACAAGTATTATATGCACATCCTTCAGTTGTTTAGGGTTTTGTTGTTGGTTGTTTTCAAATGTAGGAAGTACCAACCATTTAGCATCCAGAACCAAAGGTATACTTCCCTTTTCAAAGTGAGGTGACTTATCAGCAAAATGAAATAAAATTGAACAGTTGCACTAATAGATAGTTTTGTCTTCTTCCTCTTCCCTTTATGAAGAGGTAACAGTGTAATTCCTGCATATGTGACTATACCACAGGACATGGATTACAGATGAAAGTCAGCACCAAAAAGTATTCTCTGGGAGTGCAGAATTCAAAAATAGTATTATTGCTTTTCAAGATGACAACTTCTATTTCTGAAGTGTTTATTCAGATGATCAGCTGCCAGCCAAGGCACACTAAACTGCCTATTAAAATGATACATTTTTGAAACAACAGGAGTTATTTAAGTATTTGAATGTTCTGTGCATTTTCAATTTAAGAACTATGCCAGTCTGTACCTGAGAGTGATATTGCCAGTTTAACTAGAGAGTCACAATGGCTAAATTAATTATGTGCAGAAAGACAAATCCCTTCCTCCCTCAAAGGGGGAATGCTATACATGCAATTCAAGTAGCTTATTTTACATTTAGGACTCTAAAACACCTTACCTTAAGCATAAGGTTGCTTTGAATAAAGCCTCTCTTTTTAGCTTGATGCACTCAAACACCAGACTCAGCAGGGAAACATAACACTACATCCACCACTTGCCATCAAGAGCACAGTTGTAACAATATACAACCACCCAAGTGACAGAAGACAGAGATATGAAAATAAAAGGGAAAACAACAAGCAGCATGAGATGACATTACACTGCTAACAACATGTCATCAGCTGCAGAACTTTCCAGAGCCATGTCTTTTCAGTAAAAAGTGCTCACACAGAATTGAACACAGGACAAAGCAGCCAGATTTTCCAAGCAGCTTGTCTAGTTTCCAAGTTTACCCATCCCACCAAAAGCAGCAGCATCCCCTCCTTCAGACAGAAAAAACATTAAGATCCAAATCTATCTGCTGCCCACATCAGGCTGAAGTTGCAAACATTTCATATGTCAAAAGCACTGTATTACAAACAATATACTAAAACTACATAAGGATGTTAGGACAGAGAAGCCAGGCAGAGAGGATGTTTAATTGCAAAGAAACCTGAAATGTGCTTGAACCAAAACCAAAAGCCAGCTTTTAAATATGCAAGTGTTACTACTTTGAAATACTATTCCCTTCATACAAACTAAGAGTTAAATGCTACCAGTTTATTCATCAAGCCTGCACATAAATTTCTAGTCATAAGAGCAACTTTTGCTTTTTTATCAAAAAACTCCATCACCACAAAGAAAAATTACTTTTACCTGTCAATATTGACAAAAAACCTCCAGAGATTTTATTTAAATCTAAGTGAACACTAAAGCTGTGAGTTTTTACTGTATTAAACCTTAAGTCATTTGCAGTGGTTGGTTTAAAAAAACCCAATAATTTGGAAAGCTAAAAGAATTTTTTGGAGAAAAACTTTTTTACAGAAAAAGTTAATTCTTCCACTTAGGTTAAGAAATAATTTGCTCCTAAACAAGCACACTGTCATATACACCATACTGAGAGCAGATGTGACCAACACAAGCATCCAATCAGTAAGAAACTTCTTGTCTCCTCAAAAAAAAAATCCACTGGATTTTTTCCAGTTCTCTTATTTTCTAACTTTAGCTCTTCGATGAACATATTCAAAAGGCTGCACTTGAAAACACCTATATTAGCATTTTAAGTGAAAATCTACTTCTAAAATATTCAAGTGCACATGCCCAAGAACAAAGGATGAAAATTCACAGACCTAATGAGGAGAGAAATTACCTGTAACATCACTGCTGTGGAGAGAGAGGCACAGCTACTAAATAAATCCAAGTACTACACAATAACTACAGGGAAACAGGACAGAGTAAAGTTACTGCTTGGGATTACTAAAGACTGGAAGCTCTTGAGCTAACACATCCAAAATAACTCTGCTTTGAGGAAAGCTTTTAGAATCCCTTTTTCCTTCAAGGCTTACAGCACTACTCACTAAACAGCCATTCTTCATGCTACACAGAAATGTGACTGCCCAAAACACTGCTAAAAGGCTGCATGCATTCACTGAGTGACAGCAGTATACAAGAATTTCACTCACACAAGTCTGAAAAGTGAAACTTGAGACTGAATATGCTTATCACCATAAACACATCCAGCAGACAAAAGACACTTCTGTGTCTGTTTTGGGGGGGAAAAAAAAAAGGCAGAAAATCTGCTGCTTCTAATTCAAGATCAAACAAGTAGTCACAAACCCCCTCCAGAAGCAGGGAGCAGCATACTGATGAGCTGGAGGATCCTTCTTCAAGACTGATTCAGCTACTGCTAAAACACCTTCAATAGTTTAAGCTGTTGTCCCATGAATTATCTGTTTAGACTGAGATCAAAGCACACAAGATCAGGAAATGAAACTACAGAAGCAGATCCACTGGATTTCTTAAGGCTAAACTCACTAAAGAGTATGGTTGCTTAATGTCACTACAACCTTTGGAACAAAAATGATTGAGCATTTATTCTTAAGAAAAATGCTCAAAACAGTTCTTTAAATATATTGTTCTAATTAAATGAAAGGTTTAGATGTCATTTACAATCAAAATGAAGAATGTGGCATTAACAGAAAATTGCTATTCATGAACAATGCCACTTGATGCAGTAATATGCATGCAACCACCTACAAGGCAAAACAAGACTGTTTCCCTACTGAAACACTCTTATTCATGCTGCTATATTTCACAGAGCAGTGCAGAAAGCACCCAAGAGCTCCATCACATCTTCAGAAAAGAAAAAGAGAAACAAATTGAAAGCTAACATTCTTGGCACTAGGAAGACCCTTTGCAAAGGGGTGCCAGAAACTTTTGTAGATCTGATAAGTAGCTGCTATTGCCTCCTTGTTCTAAAATTGGTCTTTGGATACTAAAAGCAGATGCAAGGGCAGCTGGATCAAGTAAATCAGAACAATCTACAGAAATCTTGGATTAGATTAGATCCACATACCAAAACCTTTGCCCCCCAGAACAGTCTGAATGTACCAGAACAGTCTGTGTGTGTGATTGGGCAGTTGTTTTTCTGTAAGATTCAGCCCAATTATTTCTTCTTTTCTACCCACATACAGGTCATTGGACAGATCTACATTTATGCTTTTCATCTTGCCTGCAGTACTACATTATTAGGAATGCAATTTTGCCTGACTGGCAGCTTGGTTGCTGAGGGGAATAAAGAAAGTGTTTTGTTTGCAGGATCTTTTCCCTTGGCAAGAGACTGAGGATACAGGAAACATGAAGGGTGCTGTTTACATAAAGAACTTAGACATTCAGGCTAGCAAGAGCCTTAAACAAATGCAGTTACATTGACAAGTGCACTTTTATCAATTTATTTCACCAAATAATGAGGATAAACTGAAAAAAGCCACCTTTCACAGTGTATGCTGCCTGTGTAAAGAGTTACTGTCAAATATACAACACTTTTTCCAGAACTATTTCTCCAGCATCTTCAAGATGCAGCCTTTTCTCACTCATTACCTACTCAGATAAAACCCATCTTTCACAAAATTATATTACACAGGTTTCAGACAAGCTCCACATCTCTTAAACCTCTGAAACGTCCTTCTGCCATGTTCATTTATTACAGTGCATCCATCCAATACTCCTCCTTCTCTCTCTACAGAGCATGAAAAGCTGCTTTCTAATGCCCTTTAGGGCTCAGCTTTGCTGGTTTTGCAACATTTGTTCCCCTTAATTAGAGCAACCTTTGGCAAACTATCCAAAAAGCACCTGTGTGTTTTCTGCCACGTGACACATGCAAAAGTACCTAAAAAAGAAAAAAAAGCAACAATATTTTCTCCTTCAAAACCACTCCCAAGTCAGCAATGACACATGGCACTGGATGCTCAGAGTGCTGATATGCTGCAACTGTTTCTCTCAGCTTGGTTTTCCATAGACCTCTGCCTACCCCTCATTTTGCACTCCCAAGTTAAAGGACTTTGGGTGCAAGATGCTGTATCTTTGTCTATCAGTATTGCTTGCCATAGGAGTACCCAAACACCACATTATCTAAGGAGAGTTTCTGCAAACTAGATATTGAGTTGTACTTTTCACAGCATTTTCACACACACACAAAATTAAGGAGAGCATCTTGAAGCTCAAAAGAATAGAGGATCTAAACTCATCAGTCAGCTGTTCATACGGATCAAGTGAAAACCAAGAAAGCTGCTTCATAAGGTTCATAAATTTCTTCAATTTTTACTTATTTTTAAAAACAAAAGCCTGTCCCCAGTAAGGCAGACTACCCACGAGCTTCTGCAGCAAGAACCAGGAGCTCAGGGTTGCTATGGTATAGGTAATGGTAACAACTGCTACTTGTGATTGCAGAGGAAGCACCTTGTCTCTTGCAAACGCCATACAAAAAGTTGATTATCTCTGATCAAAAGCCATCAAACCTAAACATGACAAGCTGTGCAGCTGACTGGCAAGCAATTAACAGCAGACTCAGGCCTTTCCATGAAAAGCTATTCTGAACCAGCTGCAAACACCCAGATGCAACATCTGTTGAGTAGAGGTTGCTCAGGAGCAAAAGTTAAAAGGCATCAGACAAACACTGAAAGAAATGTTCCCTATGGATTTTATTCTTTAGCTGAAAAGACAATGTCTTTACTACATTTAAAATATATATATATATATGATCATACTGTTTCCAAAGCTATTCAGGTTTGGATCCTTGAAGTAAAAGCAAGAGATCATCATTAAAAAAAGAACAGTTGTGTGAAACTGTCCAAAGTAAAATTTAAGGAAGCTTTGCTACTAAAAAACCAAACACACTTCATATTGCACACAAGAGTTCATTAAAATTCAGCAGTAGGCATATGCTGGATCAGCTCAGACTTCCTGCAATGCCATTTACAAGCTGTGTAATTTCAGGTAAGCCACATACTCTAAGAAGGAAGTGAGACTGGTTAATGGAACAGGATTCACTACACTGAACTCCATAATACAAAACCATATTTAAAATCAGTGCAAGTAATTCTGGTTTTATGTAAACCATTCTACTGCAAAAGTAGCTTGTAGAACACTACTAAAGCAATGTAAACATCTGGCTCCTGAAAAATACACTCTGACATACAGAATGCAAGCTGGCAATGGAAACATTACCAATGTGCAAAGTGAAAAGCTCCACAAGATCTAGTGCCTTGCCCTTATCATCCTAAAACACATCCCAAAACAGTCCAGAAGAATGCCTGCACCAAGTCAGAATACAAACTGTTTCACTGCATCACTACAGCAACATGTAATGAGACACTGTACAGACAAACTAACCCCTCAGAGCCGTTACATGGGAAAACAAAAACCTCTATTGCAGTCTTAATGCAAATCAAACCTATAACCTCAAAACCATTCAGCAATTTCAACCTCTGCATAGCATTTACAGGAACACAATCATGCTTCTGTGCTCCCAAGCTAAAATGGGATTATTTCATTTCACACATGCCTAAGTACAGCAGCATCTGTGTCCTAATGGATCTTGGCTCTCAAGTCAAGCCACATTTTGGCAGTTACAGACTTCCTAATTTGAACTCTAAGAATGACAAGTCTGACAACATCAGAGTCATTGTTAACTTTGAAAGCAAATGCACAGTAGCATTTTATATAAAGGCTGATGTAACTGAAGTTTAAAACCATCTCTGTCTGCTAACACACTCAGTAAGTAACATGTAGGACAACAGGTAGCTGGAGCAAGCTCTTTACTAAAACTCTAATCCATTCCCTTGTGACTGCCACAGTTCATCAGAAGTCCCTATCAGATGTCAAATAGAGCAAGGTACCCTTCTTTAGTCTGTCAGGAAAAAAATCCACATAGGGAATGAATGTGCATATCTAAGATTTGTTTATTTCCACAATTTGAAGTTAAATATTACCCAATATACTTAGGAATTCATATTTTTTAACTGTGATTGTAGGAGTCAGTACTACTACATAAAAAAGCTTTTATTGTATATTCACTTTATTAGCAAAGCCTCTTTTTAACTTAATGGACTGAGTTGCAGTATATATTTTAAGCCCTTTCAAGACTGCTCTTTGAGCATTCAACATGTGAAATATTTTCCCACTTAAACCAGAAATATTGCACATGCACAAGTGCATAGTAACAACCACAACAAAACCAGCAGTAACAGGTAAATAGCATTTTCCATTATACATCCCCCAAACTTTATCTAACTTTACAAATACCCCTGACAGAAAGTGACATAGCACAGAAGCTAAAGCCAAGCTCATGATCACACACAACTGTGACAAGAAATTAGTTCCTGCACCTCCACCTTGCAGCAGGGACTCAACTACTGAATTCTTAAGCTATCCCATTGTATCTTACCTAAATTCATCCTTGCAGTAATCCCATAAGAACTAATGAAACTAGCCAGATAGATATGACCTGTTATTGCAGCTACTTATGCTGACACATAGGAGTCTTAACACAGGCAAATCCAGAAACACTGTTCACAGGAGATGTCACTGCCTCTAAGCCTTAGCCACTCTCTTCAGTGTCAGAGCACAACCTGATCCACTCATACGCTGAGGACTGAAAAGCTGACTGCTATGGAACTAAAAGGTCCTTAAGAGCAACCATCTATACAAATGATATGCTGTCCTCCCAAAATAACCATTATCTTTCATAAAACCTTTCCTGAAAGTTACCACACTAAACTATAGACATCATCTGTAAATACACTCACAGAAAAATGTATTATCAGTAACTACGGCATCACTATGAAAAAATATATATACGAATGCAAAAAAACCACAACTTAGAAATCAAGGCATCTGAAATAACAGCAATTCTCCTAACTTGAACTCTTGAGTGCCAAGAAAAGCACTGAAGGTGTCCACAAAGGCATTATTCTCCTAGACAATTATCATTAGAAGAAAGCAGCAGCTCCAAAGTATCAAAGCTTATGCTTTAAAAGAAAGTACAAGACTACTTTACTTGTATTATACTTAAAACCAAAAGCAAGTAAGCAGAAAGATCACCACTGAAACCCCTAGATTAGCATGCTGCTTTAATTCTGTTACTGGAAAGGTCTCAAAAAATAAAAAAAAAATAAAAATAAAAAAGGAAACCCTGGGACTCATTGCCCCAAAGCACAGAGCTGGCTGATGAGTCTGCAGCACTAGGAACAGCATATTTGTGGAGGCAATCTGACAAATAAGACATTGCATCACCTAATTGTGATGATAAAAAATGACCTTGTTTCCATAAAAGTAAATCCTTTCAGCACTTAGGCACAGTTATATTCTGTCACAGAAGCTCTCCCTTTCCTGTAATATTTTGGGAGCCTAGTCTCTCTGCATGCTCCAGAGAACAGAAACTGCAAGCTTCCAGGAAAGCTTCAATTGACTACTACTATTCCCATCTTCTGTATGGCAAGTATATCAGACTCCCAATCAAAATTAGACAAGGACACTAATGTGGAAGAACAGGTAGCACCTGTAAGCTTGGCAGAAGAGCTTCTATAATTACCAAGTTATCCCTACTAAAGGTTGTCCATATACCCAATGGCAAGGTTTTTTTACTGAGAGATACATTCAGCAACCAACAGCAAAAGCCTTTGCTAGATTGATCACTGCAGAGAACTTCAGGCATCATGGTTAATAATCTATGAAACCATACCTATTTTATTGCTCTGTATTTCAGCTCTTTATGTCAACAATCAGCTTTGTCTGTGGTTTCCATGAAGGGCTCTATATTTACAGCTTTCCAGAACCAAATGAAACTGGTAGGCAAGTGGCACAATTATGCTAAGTTAGGAGGAAAAGGAGAGGGGAACACACACAAAAAAAATTCACTCACAAAGTGTCTCTCCACATCATCTCTGATAAGTTGAAATATCTCCTCTGTTCTTCATGCACCTGTAGTCAAACAGAAAAGAATTAAAGCAGAGTCACAAAAAGACATCCCAAAATAGCATCTGCCTCTCAGATCCCATGGATTTTCCTCAAAGAAAGCAAGATCCATTCTAAACATTCACACACAATGACTTCTTCCCCATTTCACTGTCTCCAGTAAAATGACAGAGACAAAGGAGCACAAAAGAAAGAAAAATGCTTCTTGTTTGCATGTATTACACAGCTCTTTGCTGTGGAAACAAGAATGAATTATGAAAACTAATCAAGTGCACAGAGAAAGCACATGCCCTAGATTTTTCAAATAATCTCTTGGTTTCACCCAGTTGTTGCTGAGCCTGCCTATCCCATGAGCTATTTACTAAAATGGAAACTGTGACTCATTAAAGCCCCTTTTATTTTAATAGGAAAAGAAACGGTTCAAATTATTTATGTGCAAGATGTAATCACATTCATTTGTACAGAAGAGGCCAAAATTTTAATGAGTTCCAGTTTTAAGATCTAATATTGTTGATAAAAAGCCTCCATATTAATTTTTTTATGCCTCAGGAGGAGGATATCTTACAGATATTAAACCAAATGAAAGACTACAGACTGTGCAAGTTTGTGGGCTCCTACTTGTGATTGAAGGGACAGTGAAAAATTTGTACCATTTCAATTTGCTGACATCACTTAGCAGCAAGCACTGCAAAAACTATGCAACAACCCTAAAAAAGCCACACTTCTGATTTTTGCTCTTTCATATATTTTACATTGATAAAAATAAGTGAATTATAAACAATTTAGAAGCTGCATTAGATATTTTAAAGCAATTTAATATTAATTCACAGCCCAAAACAGAAATTCATTTTCTTAATACTTTTAATATACAAAAGTCAATTAGGATTGACTATAACTGGCAACTGATGGATTTTCTTCCAATAAAGTACAAAATTCAGCATGTGCTGAATGTGAGGAATACACACCAAGTCTTACTGCCACAGAAATTCAGATAGTTCAAATTTCATGTTAAAAATAAAATTTTTCATACTCTGAGAAGTTTTATTTAACTTTCAACTTTAAAAACAGAGCTGCTACCAACTTTTCCATCCTCCCTGTTGAGTCTACTTGCCCAACACACAGAGAGGAGAAATCCACACCTCCACTTACAACATTACAGCAACTCACTATGTCCACAGAAAGGACAAGTCTGATCACCAGCATTAACTGGTGTCCCCCTGCTAGGAGCTGGGGGATGAATTTCTCACTGCTGTGCAAGACCCCTGGTTTGTGGTGTTTGCTCTTGTTGCTGCTGTTATACTCTGCCATCATTTTTTCAGATATGAAAAAGCAAGTACATAAATTTATGAATAATGATTTATTTCCTGTATAAACCCATTATAGTTTCTTTACCAGGAGGGTGGTTAGGCACTGGAACAGGTTGCCCAGAGAGGTTGTGGATGCCCCATCCTTGCCAGTGTTCAAGGCCAGGCTGGATGTGGCCCTGGGCGACCTGGTCTAGTAATTGGCATCCCTGCCCATGGCAGGGGGGTTGGAACTAGATGATCTTTAAGGTCCCTTCCAACCTGAGCCATTCTATGATTCTATGATAGTTAACAACCTTCAGGATGAATTTAGGTAGACAATTTAAAAGGGATTGTGGGTGAAGACCCATGTAAAATTGATTAGCATTTCACAGAGACATTAAACTAATTCTAATTCCAGCTCCATAAAATAAACACATCACATATGCCAGTGCACACAACTCCCACAGTGGACATCCAGAGAAACTGGTTTATTTTTATACCTATATTTCATCTTCTGTCAGACCACTCTAGATTTTTCAGAGCTGACAGACAATGCACATGGCTTATGTAGGTTACTTGTGTCAGGTAACAGTCAGATCTTCAGAAACAGCAGCAATTAGTGACACAAGACATGTCAAACAGTATACAATAAAGTGTGCAAGGCAAAGTCTAGGAAGCCATTAAATGAACAAGTGCATGCATCCTCAGTGGCAAACATGAAAATATACTTGTCAGATCAGAGGACAGACCTAAGCAAACATCACTTCTACAGAAGGCAAGCTGTTCTCAAATGATGTTCAGAAATCATGAAGTTGATAGGTGCTGTGATTTAGCCTAACCTACAGCATTAACACAATTCTTTCTTTAGCACAGTAGCCAATGAAAATTAAACTAGAACAGAACAGAACTGCTGAAAACCAGACTTGACTAAATCCACAAGAAATAAGAGGCTAACTTCTAGCCTGGGAATGTTAATGAAGGAGAGTTCCACTTTACACCTAGTTTGACTTAACTACCACTTGCCTACCTTGTGCTGAACCCAACAAACCAACCAACTGCACAAATCAACAGAAACAGCTACTGGAAGGCAAGCAGTACCCAGCCTCCTACCAGAGGAGCAAGGCAACCCCACTCACCTGGTGGCAGCTGCACATCCCCAGCACCTACTGAGTAACAGTGCAAAGAGCAGAAAAAAGCAGCACTGTCCCTTTGAGCAGCAGCTGATCAAATCTGACATTGAACTATACTCTTCTTAAAAGAGCTGCTTTAAACTCTAAATAAGAACTAACAATAAGGTAATCTTTCTAAATACAGAAGCATACTCAAAATGCATTTTTATCTTAAAATGATGATGTAGAACAGCCTAACGGAGGCAGCTTTCAGCATGAACTTCCTATGTGTTTTAGCATAGCCTCCCAGTCTTTGTAACAGGCATGGGAGTTGTATTACCTTTGAGAAGCATTAACATATATCAAATATCACCTCATAATCAATCATTAACAAGTAGAATCATTACTATTTTTCGCCTACAAACTATAAGTATGTAAGCATTTAAACATTTTCCATAAAAATCAAGTCCATACATGAAAGAAACCCCATACAGACTATAGAAGATACAACTGAAGATTGCAATTTACCTCAGTCAACCAAGAGACTGCATTTTGAAAAACTCTGTCATAAAGCAGGCAAATAAACTGTTGAGATACAACTCTAGGCTGCAGAATAGATCTTATCCTCATAGAAATTTAGTAATTGTATTAAGTGAAGAAATTTTAGCCACCAAAAGAAATGCTCCCATGCTCATTAACTGCAATTACATCATGTCCTTTGCTAACATACTTTAAAAATACATTCAGTAACAATTTTGTTCAACCTATTTTAGGAACACAAAATAAACAAAGCTTAGCTCCCAAGTCTTCAGTAACATTTCATGTATAAAACCCAAGCTTCTCAGTATAGTATTTCACTCATACAGCAAAAGAAAACAGTTGTCTGAAGAAGATCAAACCATTACTACACTGCTTATAAATAACATCCAAGTAAAACACCTGCATTTTAAAACAGCACCATAGGAAGCAGGAAAATGCTATGCCATATTGCATGCCCCTACATTATGCTCACAAAATCAGGAGCTTCAGTAGTTACAGCATGGTGTAATCTAACACCAGGGAATGAATGGACTTTTGTCTCAGTAGATTGACCCTTAGCAAGACCAGCTCCACATACAGCAACCCTAGCCTGGGACCGAAGGAGAAGGGGACAAGGACAAGGCTGCAAATATAACACACAACAGTGACAGTGAGTTTCAGGTGCCAGCACAGGGAGGGAACAAAGAGACAGCAGGGACCAGTGTCCCAAACCACAGGAAAGCAGAAGTGAGACAACTCCCTATCTGGGTAACACAGAGCAGGCAGTTAGTAACTCTGATACCCAGCACACATTATCTGACAATAAAAGAAAAAAAGCTCAGAATATTAAAACCCATTTTCACATTTTCTGTTGAAAAATCTTTTGGTACCCCTCTTCTAAATAACACTCCCACACCTCCTGTATCAGAGCCACCAGCCTCACTGAGAAATGAAACCCATGGTATTTTCTTAAGCTACCATTGAAAGATCCATGTGACAAGCCATGCTGGAATCACTTTCTACCCAGCTCTGAGCCTTCACACCAGCTGTTACTTTCATCAGCCATGAACTTTACCTGCAGGTTTCATCTAAGCCACATCCTTGGGGAAAAAAAAAATCTACATATGTAAATAAAGGCCTGGGAAAAATGATTCTAGACTAAGTTAGTCAGCATGATTTCAAACACCAGTCACCATCAGCAAGTTTACTCATTTTGGAGTGCTGTTAACAGGTGAAGGTGGAAGATAAAGGAACATCAGACTGCAGACCAACTTAAAGGCATTAGTTTTCCTTAGTTTTCTAACAGCATACCTTCAAAAGATACAACTACTGAACTGATAATTCAGGAAACGCTAGGTCAATAAGACAATCCAGAGCACAGTGTTTCACACACCACTTGCTGGCTTATCATAAGCCAAACAAATGCCATGAAAGTTGAGTAAGATACTTTTCACATGTTGGTAATTTAGCTTATTACTCACTAGCATGTGGACATTTTCTAGCACTACAGGATGAACAGTCAATATGAGATTTGGATTCTAATGCCACTTGTCCTAGAAATGGACATTAAGAACCTCCCAAACATGAGGGCATTGAACACCAGTACAAGAGTCCAGCTCTTTTGGCTCCAATAACTACCTCAAAAGAAGAGCCAGAGGAGAAGCCATACAACTTTTAGATAATTGATTAGCAGGCAACAAAAAACCCAAGATCATTCTAGATATCCCAACCTGTACCAAGAATCATTTCTCTTAATTCCTCTTAATTCTAAATTCCTCTTAACTACCCTGTATATGCATAATTACTCTCTGACCTTACACACATCTGTTCTCAACTCCACAAGAAACCACAAAGTTTTATCACAGCAAACCTATGAACAGCAAAGTTCCCTGCCTTAACTTTCAAATAGTGAAGCTTGATAAATAGGACAGTGTAAAATGAATGAATGTTTTACCAGCAAGCAGCAGAGCTGAAGTTGTTAGATCAGTCTATCCATGACCAGAAAAAGTGAAGCTTTAGTTACATGCTGGTAAGATTACTAAACTCTTCAGCTTAGCTGAACACATTTCTCCAGAAGTTGAAAGCAGTCTAACAGTATCTCCTTGTGTTACATGCATTACTTTGTACAGTACAAAGAACTAAACAGCTTCCTGTCTTTATGAATTGTTCTAATAAAAGGCCTGTGGCTACATAATTTGATCCACAGCAATCTTAACAATGGCAGTATTCTTATCAAAGGAGAGTGCTGAGATTTTCAACCTATTAACAGTGGCAAACATTGCAAGTGTATCAGCTGGCTTTTGAAAGCCTTCAGTAAAACACTGCTGCCATGGAAGAATTGAACATGACATGGTCAGAGAGCTCTACAAAAGAAAATGAAGTATTTTTCATCTGCACATTTGCATTCTAAGTATTTAAACTGCTGTGAAGAGCTTAGCTACAAGAATGTGCAATAGCTGTTCATTTCCAGTTGATGATATCCAAACTGTGATATTTAACAATCCAAAGCCTTCTCATTTCTGCCCCAGTGAAGGCTGACAAACAGCATCTGCAGCTGCTGAAAACCTACACTTTACAAGCACACTCCTCACCCACACAGTCTCTCATAAGTCATCTGTTTTGTACTGGGAAAATTCATCAGAATAATTTTCAGTGCATCAATTTAAGGATGCCTCCTGCAACATCTGGAAAAGGCTATATAAAGAATACAGAGCATGTACATACATAAATGTTTACTTATGTATCCTTCAAACTAGAAAGTTTCAGGCTACCAACAACCATAAAAATATCTGAATATTTTGATCAACACTCAAGAATATCTTTTAAAAGTGCCTGCTTTCTTGGATGCACAAACCATTTAGTCAACAGCTTTAAATGCTAAGTTTCATACAGGGAAAACATCACACACAAGCCATACAAGAAAAGTCAGACTGAAGACCTCATTAGCCAAGCTACCTTTGTAACACCAATTCAGGAGTGACGCCAGTAATACAGCACCGCATTAGAACAGCTTCCCTCAGCCAGTACTTCAGGGACTTCCCACAACCTGCATCCAGAAAGTAGTTTTTACACTTCCACAATTTTCTTTCATTTTCTTCCATATTTTTCTTCCACTCTGCACTCTTTTCTTCCATTAATTTGTCTAATCATATTTCAAACCAGTGCTTAAGATAACCCATGACAATGGAGTCTCCATTTAATCATGCAGTAGATAACAATGGAGTCTCACAGTATAATTACACATTACAGGAAAGCATTTTTCAGCTCAGTAATTTCCTAACACACCACCAACAGTGGTCTTCCCACTGCAGAGACTTCCCAAGAAGTGTTTTGCAAAGAGTGCTCCTCTACTGAGCCACCCCTCTGATTTACTGTACTTCATGAAAAGCTGGGAGCACATCCACACTGAACTACACAAAATGTTGCCTGGTTATGTTAGCTGAAGAGGAACAGTTTCACTGGAGTTTAGTCATTCAAAAGAAAATATTATTTGTATACACAAAGCATCTCAACTTTCTTACTGTTCATGGCAGGATCCCAGGGCTATGTTTCGCCATTCCCAAGGAGTCCAGGTTAATTTTGACATCTAGAACAAGGTTCAGGAAGAGAAAAAGAATTATCACATATGTTTGCCCACTATTATTCACTGTAGATGTTTTTTTCAAGAACAGCAGTGTCTAGCATCTTCTCCAGGTTAAGCATTGGCTTCCACAGCTCTTAGAGCTCTATCTCCACAGTCAGTGGAAAATAGGATAGCCACACTTCATGCCTGGGGCAAAAGTTCACTACAAATCTGAGGCCTCCTGCTCTTTTCCATTTATACAGAGCATTTCATACACAATTCTGCAAGACTTCAACTCCAGATGAAAATCAAATTCAACAAGAGTGCAGAAGAAAAAAGCCAGAGTTAATTTTTGCTTTTAAACTAGCTGATCTCCTTGTGTATCTCCAAAGCAGGGCCACTATTTTGTCTAAATCACTAAATGCATACAAGTCACAGGAGGTACAGAAGTCCTAACAGAACTAATACCTTGCATTAGGATACTAAGCCAAGCATGCTTTCATAAATTCACCCTACAGCTGCTAAGACAGCAGGAAGCTATCTGGCTGGGCTTGCAATAAAAAAAAAAAAAAAAAAAAGCAAGTTAAAATGAAGTTGAAATCACACAAAGTTACAGTGAAAGGTTTCACAGTCATTTGGAAGTCATCTTATTGGTCAGCAAGAACAACTGTAAAGCAGGAGTTGGGAGGAGACACTGCTTTTCTTTTTAATGCTGAAAAGATAGCATGGCCAATTGAAAAGGAAAAAAGCAGCCAGTTACACCAAAATGCAAAGAGCAAACAGCAGTGTTGTTATTTGCAATGGTAGCTATTTGGTTTATGCATTCTAACATAAAGCAGTGAGGAAGTGCTGGCAACAATGGTTCCAGCTTTCTCTTCCTCTGGGTTTCCTCTCAGAAAAGAAAAACATTAAAACTACTACACATTACACTTGGCAACTTGGATTATAACATTCAGTTAACACCAATAAGTCAGGGTCACTCCTACATTCAATGCACAATACCTTTTCAGTTACAAGCCCTTGCTGACCTGAAGCTACTCACCCATTTAAAACAAAGAAACAATACTAACAACAGAATGACATTGACATAGGAAATCACAACTTAACTGAGAAATTACAAGAATATCAAGAAACTACAAGAAAACAGACAAGAAATTAAACAGTGTGACATTCAAACTCCTTAACAAAAATAAAGGATTTACCTGAAAATTAGAGAGGCTATTGCAGTCTTACATATTATGAAGCTTGCTTTCTTTTGATAGTCCTCCTTAAAACATGTCAAATTCTGCTTTTTATAGATGAATATCTATAGATGCCAGCCATCAGTAAGACACATAATAGAGAATCAAAAGAATATTAATGTGTCAGGAATGACACAGACAAGTCATCAAGAAGCCTCTTAGGCCATTTTGGTGAAGACAGCCAGAAAGATAGGAAGTTAGAAAGTAGTTCCTGATGGTAAGCTCTATAAAACTGGATGTGAGATCCAGGCTTTCCACCATCCACTCTCAGAGCATTTTGTGTAACCTGTGTCTCTGCAAAGCTGTGTCAGGCTCCTCCAGTGACACACACAAGCATTACAGTGGAGTGCTTTATGAAAGGCTCTCAGTAAAGAAAATCTTGAACAATGTCAGACTTGTTAGACACATCTGAGATGGCACTGAAACAAAGTCAATACAAAGATAGCATTTTTCCTCCAGCCACTCTTCTTCCTCCTCCCATTTGTTTTTCCATCATTATTTATTCTTGATTCCATGTTTGGGGCTGTAAAGTGTTGCCACGCAACCCCTTCTCTTGCACATTCACATTCTCCAGCCCAACTCCCTCCTACCATTAGTTTTACTAATGAATAAACAAGCTGAACTAGTAATAGGAGCCAGTTACAACTATAGCATGGACTTTTCTGTGTGCACCTGGCAAAGACAGGACACTGTTGCACAGCAACCCCACACCACATCCCATGGCACCCACCAGCCTGGCAGCACTGGCAGAGCAGAGCTGGAGCCACCTCATAAAACGCATCAAAATTTAACCACTTCTTCCACTCTAAATCAGCAGATCACTACATCCTGCCCAGAACATACATTCCTTCCCTAGAAGGGCAGTGAACTGGGAGTCTCTTTCTTCCGTTGGAATCACAGGGTTATTTGCAGGGGAGAAGCCACATTAATGCTGTTTGACTACCCTTTCAGCTTGTGAAAGTCTTCCCTGGGTTTAGGTCTCCTCCTCTAGATACAGCTGTGCCATGGAAAAGCTTAGCACCCTCAGCTGCTTGTCTCTGCTCTCTGCCAGAAGGCAACCAGCTGAGCTGCTCTTAAGTACTTTCTAACCTATTTACTCAGGATCAGCTGATAAAGAGTGATTATTTAGGCTGTTTAAACCACCCCAGCTTATTTTGGTTGGCATTCTGCACAACAGCACACATAAGTGACTCCAATACTAGAGGTAAGGTTTACAGCCCCCTCCCTAAAATACTCCTTCAACAAATCAGGAATGATGGGCAACAGTAAAACTAGACAAGTAACCTTTGCCAGCATCCCAAAAGTCATAGGCAGACTTTTGGCAGACTCATCATTACCCAAGGAATGAATTTTAAGAGGAAGTTAAGTCTTCTTTACATTTGCTCAGCCCTTTCCAGGGAAGTAGTTTTCCCTATCTCTCAGAGAAGGCAGAGCTTGCAGAGCTCCATAAGCCAGGAGAGCCTCATAAGCACCTACAGTAACACTGCAGGCAAAGGCAAGAGATGCTGGTAAAATCTATCAACTTGCCTTAGGACTACAGGTTTTGAAAGAGAAAATGCTACCACCACAGGCTAAAGTAAGACTACATGCTTACTAAGATATTGCATACAATGTTAATCATTTTGTTACTCTGCTGTACTCACCCCAACCACCACCCCACATGAATCCCACACAAATAACAGGTGAAAGAAACTACAGCAGCATAACAAGTTTTGGGAACAGAAACTTCCTCTTTGGTCTGTGCACGTGAAGCACTACCAAGCCAAGGTCTTGGCCCATCACTGTGGCTCTTAGTAGTGCCATCAATTTTACAGGGGAAAAAGAAAAGGATAGACTAGATAGGATAGTATTAACATAAGCTAGCTGTACTCTTTAGAAGTTACACAGTAGAGCTGCTTAGTAGTGATTAGAATTTTCTTTAAAAAAAAAAATAGGTATGAAATCCTAAAGTTAAGATTAACCAAAACCAGCAAACTTTCTAGAAGTCCATGTTGTCAGGCATATAAACAGAAAGACTGTTTTATTAACAAAGAGAAAAAATAAAAGGAATTGTGATGAAAAATAAAAACACACACACACCACTGGGTCTCTAAGGAGATGCTAGGGCAGTTGTATCATGGTGCATTTAGAGCCTCACTGCATACTCCTCCATGTATTCATCCTTGTATTAAGCTAAACTATTAAACCATGTCCAGAAAGTATTAGACTACTTGCAAAGCTACAGTCCAGGCTCTCTCATAAGGAGTGATCCCACCACCATCACTAAGGTAATCAGCTGTGATAACATCACTTCCACCAAACCCAAGACAGCCAACAACACGATCACTTCATTATCAGTCTTCTTCAAATAACCAAACTCCCTGTTTGGACACTGTTCACCTGGATTACAAAATTCCCCACATTAGCCCTTCTGCCATGGAAGATGTCAGTGGTTTATATTGCACAAGTCTAATGAAGAAGAGAGACAGTGAATGCTTCTGCCTTTAACCATTACTCCTCCGTGACAACTGTGAGCAGCCACAACAGACTGCTCTGATTTGCAGAGCCACTGAGGAAGCAACGCAAGGCAACTCAAGCAACCTAGCAAATTCAGATTCAATGTTGCTGAATTATCTAGTGTTTAATTTATGATTTGCAGTATGAAGATGTAAGCTTACAAAGTCTTTAGTTTATGTAAACTATATCTCTAAGGGCGTATACCTTGATGGAAATACTTGTGATTCCACAGGATAAAAATGAGCTTAGAACAGCAAATAGACGAGCTCAACTTACATTTCTAGATGAAACACTGTTGCTAAATCACAAATTCAATACTAGACAACAAAACTGGGTACACTCTGGTCCTGTTAGCTTCCAACATAAACAAGCAATAAAATAACATTAACAGGTGACAGCAATACAAGCACATATGCATTTCGTAACTTCTAGTTGCTACTATTTAGTTACTTACTAGCAGTCAGTGGAAAGATGATTAGAGCAGTGAGGCTGGAGGGAGAAGGAGATACAAACGATTGCTACAAGTCTTCTAGAACTCTGGTCCCTGTAGTGGATAATTAGCTTCTTTTGTATATAATATATATACAAAATATATACAAAATCTGCAGGATTCCAGTGTCACTCGTGTCTTAAAAGGCTGTGCTACTGGCTTCCTCTTTCTATTCAAAAATCCGTGGGCTGCCACAAATTTAGCCACAACCATGCCCATTTCCTAACACCAAAGCTACATGAAAGTCAGGCACTAAGAAGCTAAAAGCTGACAAGGCAGAAGAGCAGACCATTTCTCAGTCTTGGCTTCCTTCAACAGTCAGATAACATCTGTGAACAGGATGTAGTCCTGTGCTTTGATTCCTCGAGATCCAAGACAAAACCTTTCCCCCTACCTTATAGCAGTGTAGAATTCATGCTTTCATGGGAAGATTTTACTGAAAGCATGAATTTATATTGATATTCAGCTCCTATGTAGGGGGAAAGCTAGTTGGAGAACAGCAGTCCCAGGAACATCTCTTCAAAGGCATCTGGAAACATGATTAGCTTGAAGTGGAAGCACTGCCCCAGTCCTGCAGCACTGACTTTGATGCTCCGTCCCTAGCATCTGCTGGGAGAAGCAGTCCTGCCTTCCCTCCGCTCACCTCCGTCTATATCATTCCTGCCTGTACCTGTGAGAGCAATAGCAAGGTGTAGCCACAGGGTAAGTTAGCAAACTGATAAAAACATTAATAAGTGGGTTAGTTTCCCATGAGATAAGCAGCATGAAAGAAATCACTCTGCAATCACACAAGCATTAGCTCTGCCAAGGGAGCAGTAAATCAGAGCAAAAGGCAGGACCACCAAGAGATGCATCTGATGAGGTACCTGCAGCAACAAACTCCCTCCAAAGCCTCTATTATCAGATTTTGCCCTCCAACTGTGAACCTTCTGGTTAATTTCCAATCCATAACAGGTTTATGAAGAAGTTTAAAATCTAAAAGAAACATTTCACATTTGTTTCTTACAGAATTATTTAAACAGACTACAACAATGTATAACAGAAACTGAGCTTCAACTTTAGAGAGCTTGGTTCTAACCTACTGTTGGATATTTCACACTGGCATTATCAGATGAAGTCAGTTATTCAAAAGAATCAAAGGTCCCACAATGCTAAATAAAATGCACATGGAACATATTTAACTTGAAACTAGAGCAGACCACTCACATGGAGACTCCAGAAAACAATCATGAAAAAGGAACTGGGTTGAAATTCTCATGTTTATCCTTGCTTTCTTTTCCCTACAGGATTCTAATATTTAATCATTACCACTCACACCTGAAAAATTCTGCTTTATTTTTTCTATGCCATGGAACCCTACCTTCCTGGGAACAACGGTTTGCACCTAAGTAGGTTTAAGTGTAATCAAGCTCATTTACAATGTACCACAGTTTTCACTTGTTATGTTGCTAAATCCTCGTCTGCAACTTCTGAGTGATACAGATTGATAAAATTGGCCCTCTCAGTTTACTTTTCTCACCAGTAATAAAGGAACAAAGTTATTCCCCACTTCCCTGCAAAGATGTTCATTCATACATTCAGAAGGGGACTAACACATTAAGATGCTGAGTGCTGCAACATCTGTTTAAAACATTTAAGTGAGCTAGGGCAGGCACTCAAATCACCCCATCCCTTGGTTGGTCATCTGTACCACATTCCCACATGCTTTGTGCCTCCTGTTTTTCTCTGAGCAAGGTAGGACAGCTTAGACAGGACCTCTGTCCTAAAGGAGCTTATTACCTCCCACCCTCAGGCAAGTAAAGAGAGTTCCAAGAGTCAGGACAAACAAGTACAGATGCCACTAGGCAGAAGGAGCCAAAGGAAGGCGTCTGACATCACGTGTAAACACTCCTGCTGCTTTGACTGCTGACAGCCAGTTCTGCTTCTGGTCCCATCTACACCTTCACAAAAAAATACATCAACAGTTTTGCCCTGCAATAGCCTTTCAAGGGCACCACTGTCTGGGCACCCTTCCAGAGCAGGTTCCTCAGAAAGGAACAGCAGAATGCATAACCTGACAGTTCAATTAGGCATGGGGCACCTGCTAATATTGATGCTCTCCAATATGAAAATGGGAAAAGGTTTTAAGTTTTCCCCAAAATTTAAGCAACTGCAAGCCAGGATAAAAGCTCCAAGAACTTCTTTGAAATCAAAGCTTCTGTTCACAATCTATTTTCATTTCTAATTTCACCTGTACATAAGCTTTCTCATATTTTAAATATCTCATATTAAAGAAATCAAGCAGTATAACTTTAAAAAGAGAGAGTGTGCTGGCATTGCCAAGCAAATCTGGTACTAGAGAACACAACACCAAGCAGTGGTGTGGCAGAAAGTATGACTCCTCTTCCAGAGACTACTATCTAACATTTCTTAATCATTCCTAGTTTTCCAAAGACACTTTGCTTAAGGATAGCAAATATACTAAGAAGTTTCTTCCAGGCTAGCATTTTTAGTTTATCCATAAAGCTCTAATCTCCCAATTTTAAGAAACCTGTTGTATCACAAACAGTTAATACTATTCTGACAGTGCACACAGCTGTGGGAATTTTTAAAAGCTCAAAGCAGAGAACCTTGAAAGGAAAGCAGAACATATGTTGCCCTATCTAAGCTTTTACCTCCCACTCACACTGACACCTCTGTACACCACGCCAGATCAGTGATAAAGGCATCTATCCCTGTGAACCTAGCCCGAGGCCACTGAAGTCAACTTTCATAAGGTATCAAGAGTCATCTGAAAAGTTCTGTACTATTGGTACAGTGAAACAGCACAAATACTGAGGCTGCTAGCTCTTAAAAACAAATGCTTCATAATGGTTCAGTTTTTGCCATAGTGCAGTTTCTCAGAAAGTTTTGCCAGCACAGACACATCAACTAAGACAGTGAAGAAGGCAAAAGCCATGTAATAAGCATCACAGCTACTTTAGCAATGTAACAACCGTGAAAAGGCACAGTATCTCTGACAGCTTTGCTTGTGGTGTTTGTGGAGGTGATATAATAGAGGTAGCAGAAACACTTCTAGCAGAACATACTGCAAATTCATTTGGAGTCTCTACCAACATGTTTCTTTGTAGTGTGGACTAATTAGCCCTTTCTAATAGCTGGACCACATTAAGAACATATAGCCCTTGAGGTAACATCATTGGAGCTTTTAATTCAGACAACAGAGGTTATGCCTTCAGATCCAGACATCCTGGGTTTGATCACCACTGTCAAAGAAATGTATACAAATATCATATTACACTGAGATGCACTCAACAGAAGACAGTTTGTTGATTATATTTTTTTTAAGGAACTCCAACATTTTTCTCAGCTTGTTACACAACACAAGGGAAAAAAACACATATAAAGTTACTAGAATTCAGAGGGCAAAAGCAAGGCTTTACCCTGCATGCTCAATCCCACTGTGCTTCTAGCCAGTTCTTATGCCAGCACAAGAGCCCTTTCTGTAGCAGCTACATTTCACTTCCCCTCTGAGCCCTGTTAGAGCTTAATGAAGGATCCATAACCAACCTCACACACTGTCCCTGTAGTGATATCAGCTGAACACACTCTCTTCACCACATCACCCCACTCAGCCCTTCTTTGAGCAAACCAAATCCTCAGAGGCTGTCTGGAGATGACCCCACTGCTCATAACAGGCATTGCTCTGCTGTCATTCATGGGACTGCACTGCAAACTGGAGCAGGGAGTCTCTGCACAACCCTTTTTTCTGCCTGGCTAAGTTTGCTGACCTGCTTCATGCCTGGCATCACCAGAAGTTGTTCCAGCAATACCACAACTCACAGAAATCCCCAAGCCACTATTACTGCTATAGATGAGGTACAGTTGAACTACAGCCTTAGATGGCTTTCAGTTTAGTAAATCAGTTACAGAAGAGCAGAAGAAACTCTTTAAAATAGTAATTTTTGAGAAATGTTGGCTGGGCAGAGTCACTTTAATTCATTTTTTGACACCTGGTCTCAAGCCAAGTCTCACTAGAAACAGTCTTGCTTCTCTGAAGCAGAGCAGTGTGCTAATTTGTGCTGGCAGCATGCTACAGTTTTTTGAACTTCAGAAGTGAAGGAAAATATTCAGAAGCACAATTTTGAAAGTCACAGAGCCAAAGAGATCACAAGAAGTGCATTCAAGATAGCATTTAATCCTAGTTACTACCCAAACTATTTTTACTATCAACACTCTGCAGCATACTCTAGTATTAAATGGGATTGCAGAACAGGCTTTACCATGAAATCAGAGACGTGAGGAGAATGCCCTGAAGGTTTTTCATTAGCATTATCTCTACGAGTAGCTCACTGGGGTAAGAATAAGGAAGACTCCTCTGTGGTATTCTGTTCAAATGTATGAGCCATATTTAAACGGGTAAGGGAGATATCTGTGGTGCAGACTTCACAGGTCTAAGTCGGCATCAGTTTCAGTAACACTCATCTTAAAGACCTTTTTACCATACACAACTGAAAAAGATGTGCACCTTGCACCCCCTGAACCATACAAACGACCCGAGCCAAGACTCGAAGGGCTCCCAAGTTAATACCGCACTTTTCATACGGTGGTGTAAAGTCCTGAACAGTACCTAGTAGAAAGAGACTTGGCCTAAATTTTATGCGAACAGGGAGAAAAGAAAACCGGCAAGTTAATTACAACCTACTGTTACATCCCCACTTCTGCACAAGGTTGCATCTCAGAACTAATCCCCAAAACTCCTTCCTGCAACCAGACCTCAATCGGCCTATTTAAAGATACGGGAACAATAAACGCTGATGAGCAGAAAGTGAAGAGGGAAGGAAGAAACCGATTACAATGACTGCCAAACAAACCCTGAAAAAGGGGAGCTGAAGACACTTTTTCAGAGAGGCACAAAGCATACCAGCCCGGTCTTGAAGCAAAGCGCCAGCTGTGACCCCCAGCCGGGTCAGTCCCGCTTTGTTCCCTGCCATTCCTACCCAGGACCCCCTCCTGCTAGACTCCTGTGCTTGCCCTCGCTAACCTCTTCCCCAACCACCTCACGTCCCCTCAAAAGTACGGCACACATTTGCTCTCTCCCTTGCACACGCTGCACTCTTTCTTCTCCTCCCTCGCAGGGTACCCTCGACTGTGATGAGTGCACCTCACCTTTTCCCTCCTCACAAACCGGGTCTCCCTACGTTGCTGGCCCTCTCCCGCAGAGAGGTTACTCCCCCCACCAAGTGCAGCTGGGGCACTCCCGTTCCCTCCTGCACATAGGACACATCCCGCTGAAAAGAGTGCTCCCTTCCTCCTGTCCTCAGGGCAGCCCCCCTGCAGAAACGGAGCCCCGGCCCCGGCCTCGCACTGCCCACAGAGCGCGGCCCCGCTCCCGGTCCCCGGCCAGCCCCGCGACCCTCGGGCCGCACAGACCCCTCAAGACACAGTACCTCCGGAACCCCGAGCGAAGCAGAATCGGAGAGCACTCTTCTTACCTGGGGGCTCCAGCCGCCCGGCCGGCCACGGGCCCCGTTCCAGCGCGTTCCCAAAGTCCCGAGCGCGGCCCCACTCCCCGGGCCCGCCCACCGCCGCCTGGCCCCGCCTCCCGACACGGCGCGTCACAGCCGGCGCCAACATGCGCATGCGGCCCGGGGCAGCGAGAGGGCGAGGGGCCAGGAGAGGCAGGCGGGGCTGGGAGAGGGGAAGGACGGGGGCGTGATGGGGGCGTGGCTCTATGGAAGGGGCGTGGCTCTATGGAAGGGGCGTGGCCTCTGTGCCCTCGAGGCCGTGATGTGGGACGGGGGTAGGAGTCGGGAGCAGGAGTTTTGCTGCGGCGGGGGCTGGTCCTAGCAGCTGCTAGGAGAGCAGGAGGGACAACGAGAACCAGCAACGGACCTTGGTGATCTAGCGAGTACGAGTGATGGATCACAGAATCACAGAATGGTAGATGTTCGAAAGAACCTGTAGGGATTATCTAGTCCAATCTCTGCTTAAAGCAAGTTCACTTAGAGCGGGCTGCACAGGTTCGCATCCAAGTGGGTTTTGAACCCCTCCAGAGAAAGAGACTCCAGAATCTCTCTGGGCAGCCAGTTCCAGTGCTCTGGCACTCTCAAACGAAAGAAGTCTTTCCTTATGTTCGGGTAGAAATTCCAGTTTGTGTCCACCGCCCCTCACCTGATGTGCAAAAACATCTCCTTGTATTCTCCAGGGGATTAGTTTGGGACCAGCATTATTACCAAGCGAAAGGCCAGCCCCAAGATGCTCTCCTGACCATAGCATTTACTACTGGAAAGTTCAGCATTGCTTCACCTCCTCTTGAAGTTTCTTCACAGTCCTCTCATGTGGCTGCAACTTTGATTTGGGAACTGTTGATCTTCTGCTGTTCTGCCTCTATTGTTTCCTGTAAACACACATTTAATTACTGAACACCCAACATTCAGCAAATTTTTGACTGTAGGTAATCTCAGGGCAAATAATGCCTTAGTTAAACCCAGTCAACCCTAATGAAGTTATAGGAATTTGAGCAATGCAACTGAGGGCAGAACTAATTATGAAGCCACAGGTAGCCTTCCAGCCAAGACTGCAACAAACTCCTCATAGCAGCTTTGCAACTTCAGCTTGGTAAATGTCCTTGATTTACAAGATGTCAGTTCTAACTGCAAAGGAAAGATTAAGTAAATTTTGGGACCATACCATACCATACCATACCATACCATACCATTTGAGATTAGTATATCTCCAACATTACTTGGCAGCCAGCTACCTTGGAGCAGCTCTCTGAGTGTTACTCCAGCTTCTGAGAGGGAAAAAGGGATTTGACCACCAATAAATTTTGTTTGCTGAGGCTGGTAAAGCCTTATAAAATCTTTTCGTAGCAGAGCATACCTGTATCCTATTCTTGCTGTTTTCCCATGGTACCTATTGGAAATGTCCCCAAGGAGGTTGCTGAAATAAAAATCCCTAGAGGGAGATTCACTGTCTCACCAATGCTCTACCACGTTTTCTCACTCCATCTTGGCTTCCTGCAGCACCCAGAAGGCACCAATCATTTTCCAGGAACACTGGCAAGGAAAGACTCTCATTTCCCAAATATTTCCTGCAAGGAAAAATGGCCTTGCAGCCTCTCTCCCTGCCCAGAGCTGCAAGCACCAGACACCCTTGGTGCCTACAGTAGAAAACAGAAATGCCTGCTCCCACCCTCATGCTTTAGGGCAAAAAAATAGGTATTATCTTCCTCACCACCGCAGCACTGGTGGGATCAGAGCCATCTGAAGTTCACCAAGCCATGATCATGCCTGCTGGGACAGCTGCAGGCAGCCCTCAAAAGAAAATGACACTAAAGTATGTATTAAAATGTTTTGAAAAATATATTTGAAATGTTTGTCCTTGCAGAGCCAGTGCCTTTATTTTGCAAAACTACTAGATATCAGAATTTTTCCTTGTGCTTAGAACAGGAAATAAGTGGTACACATTAGCATTTTAAATTTTCAGTTGTAATACAGACAGACCCTGGTGTGCAAGCCTTGATTTTCAACCTTTTTTTTCACCATTCGCAGTCATTTCCACAAATGTAAAAGTTAAGGTAAAACACCAATCTAAAGACTCATTTTTAGAGATACCACTTTCAATGTCTCACCTTTCTCTGTCATCTTAATATCTCTTTGCCCTCCCTACACTCTCCGATCATGCAAATGGTAATTATTGGGGCAGCAGAGAACCACAGGCTGTTTCACATGCCCTTCTCTACCTGGCAACAACGTAGGAGGACAGGGAAGAAATCAAGGTTAACATCATTGGTATTCTCAGACACAATTTCAGTATAAATGGAGCATCTCACTGGAGAGACACAGCCAAAATATTAAAATATGTAGGAAGGGGGAATTATTTTGGCCACTGAGCATTAAAATTCATCATGTGTGACGGGAAAAAAAGAAAAGTAGAAAACATTCAGGGTACAATTGATGGAACCTTAGAAGTTCAGGAAGAGAAATGAAATGTTAAAAGAGTAGAAGGAAAGATGGTGAAATCAGAGAAGGGTACTGCGTGGAGTACAGTCCGTGACTAACATTCAGGCAGGAAGGAGGCCATCCAGTGTAAGCAGAGGTTTAAGTGCCTCAGGAATTTGGAGTGGCTGCAAAATTTATTGTAGCAACTACAAAGACAGTATCTGACCTAAATATACCACCTACATCCTTACACTATCCAGTGCTACAACAACCTCTACAGTTTGAGAACATGAAGAACTAAAATAAAAGTAACACTGACATTTTAATCCTATTTTTTAAGTTCATACATGATAAGATTACTAATTGAGTTGGGTTTTTTTAAGAAACAACAGTAGATTTTGTCTGCTTTATCATGATGGCTCTGTGTAAATGGGTGAAGTGAGGAACAGAGAGTCCATCACTCCTTTCCAGTGCCAGGGGTCCATTGCCCAGGGTATAAGCTATTATGGTGGACACACAAAACATTTTACTCACTTTGTCTTGCAAATTCTTGTATGACTGCAACTTTTACATTTATAACAAGGACTTCCTCATCTTCAGTTGACTAAATTGTTTTGGGAGCCTTCCTTGGGAACATAAACACTGACAAATAGCAAACCATTATCAACTACAGTCTGCCAGTCCCAGCTCTGAGTCCTCCCTTACCTCAACGGATTTCACTCAAAGAAAATAAATAGCAATGCAACTTGTCATTTCCTCCAAATTCTTTTTGGAGTTTGTCATGTTTTTCTTTCAGCTAATCTCACTGAAATAGATTAGAATTTTAGATTTGGAAGAATAGCTATTTTTAAAACAGATTTGATATAAAATATTATAATAAGGAATTTTATATTATAAACATATCACAATCAAATGGCCAGTGAGTACTTCTCCTTAGTAATAGTAGAGAGCCATTTGGGGAGCTGGGGAAGGCTTTAGGTGATCAAGCCATTTATTTGCTAATTTAGGTGTTCTTCCACAAAAGCCTTAGTTTCTAAGTCATACAGTAATTTTCTTGTAAAATCTTTCCTTGCTTGGTCTCTTTGATATATGTATTTATAAAGAAGAATAAGGCAGCTTAATCTTTAGTGGTATTATTCCTCCACATCGCTCTTTTTCTTAATTTCTTACACACAATTTGAGACAGTCTGGAGAGGGGAGAGAATCTGAAGTATGAAACATAGATTTTGGGAAAGCCCAAAGTCTTGGTTATGTGGGTGTTTTTTAAGCCAGCTTTGTATCTTCATTGTCTCTTTTCTAAGGTTTGACTTTTTTTCTAGCTTTTATTATCTTGGAAAAAAGTAGCCAGATGTAATTCTTTTTCTCTGTTAAGCAGTAAGTGAAGTAGTGCAAGTAAGGATATGCTTCCAACAATTGTCAGAGGAAGAAAGCAAACTACAAAACTCAGCTTCAGCTCTATGTATTTCCAAAATGCACTACAAGAGAGTTTTTAATATCATTCCCATCAATATCTCTCTCTCTTTTTTTTTCCACAGTGTTTGTTATACCAGAATGTGCCAGCACTGAGCTTTCATGAGGCAGCATGGGGATGTTTTATGATTCACGAAATAGTTACGTTCTCATTTACCACATACAAGTTCCAACAGCCAACATAAATGCTGGCTTAATCAATGTCTTCAGCAAGTCCTCACTGTTGTTCTTATTTGGGTAATAACTGCAACAACACTTTTTGCACAGGGTTACTAGTCACTGCAGATAACCACTTCCACTGCAGATAACCACTTCCACCTCTATAGACTGTATATTCTCCAGGCTGAACTATTTATCACTGCATGCTTACATAGTTTTGTTCCCTGCTGACAAGTGGTACTAATCCTCCCACATGGCTTCAGGTCAGCCTTAAGAAGATGACAGGAATTTAAAAAAATAATAAATTTTCTCAAACTTTAGTAAAATCACTTTTCTTTTGACTCCTAAAACCAGTGATACAGGTCTTTCTTATCACAAAGATGAAACAGGGAGCTCAACACTCCTCATCTTTTCAGGAATGCTCCAGGATAAATAAGATCACTTTAATCTTCCTTCCCATTCCCACAGGTGACAAGAACAAGTGCTAGCAGAGGAAACTGCTCCAGCCAACACAGCTCAACCAGGATGCAGGAAAAGTAGTCTGTGCCAGATGGAGGTCTTGTACATATAATTCCCTCTGGAGCAATAGGTAATATAGCAGTGTAGCACAGCACTGCACTGCTCTTTTGCTCAAGGCACATGGCATAATCCATGTATTAGATTGCTATCTGGAAATTTCTTTCCATACAGAAGAAGCAGTGCATTTTTGTTTCCTTACAGTTAGCACTAAGGATAGAAAATTTTGAACTGTAACAACTCCTGTATGTCTTCATAAATTATCATCTATCACTACTGTATCAAAACAAGACACAAACTTGTCATAGATTGGTTTTACTATCACAAGAGAAGTATTAAAGCCCAGATTTTTCTTGTGTTTTGCAAACACTCATGCTGATTCTGGAGCTCTGCTTGTGTGAAACTTGCAAGATCTGACTGAAGTCTTTTATGACACAACCTAGCTATGTTTTGGCAGAAAAGCTGCCTCTCTAACCTCACAAAAGCAGTGCAAGCAATGGTATACTCTTGCTCTCCATAAGGCAAGCTCCTAAGTGGGCTTTCTGCTGCAATCAATAGTTCTTATCCAAGCAGCCTGACTTTAGGTTCACTCCCAAGTAAACATCACAATGAATAAAAAATAGATTATTGATTAGTGCCAGGAAATACATCAAAAAATCTGTCTCCAAGCAAGAACAGGTCAATGGTTCCAAGCAGAGCAAATTTGGTAACTGTCAGTGACATGGAAGCACTCCATTCGTCAGCTGAACTCTCTCAGTCATAAAGCAGCTTAGTACCCTCTGAGCTACTCCCAACCTGATCAGGGAAACAATGTGGGACTGTCTAGTGGACATTTCCAAAAGCAATGCTTCAAAAGGAAGTTTCAAAATGCCACAAGTTAAAATGCAGTAGGACCAGAGAGGACAGAGACTCCCACTGAGCCTGAGTAAATGTCACAGGGGAGGTAAAACTCACAAAAAAAAGCACAACATAGATCAGCAGAGAAACAACCTGAGCTCCCTGAGAGGTTTGGCTCCTGACCAAACTGCTTGCTCTGCAAGGTCTGCCCAGGGATGTGTGTTTTTATCGCCAAGATCTACTTTCTTTAAGAGCTTTCTAACATGGGATTCATTTAGGGAGGCACATTTGGCTGGAAACAACAGGAACAGGCCATACTATCCTGTTTTGACTAGTTGTAGTCAATCTCCCATACAGTGCATTGCCATGCAGAGGCTGCATGAACAAAATCTCCTGTGTGTATGACCTCCATATCCATCAATAGGTCATCCCAAACTTTGTGCATGAGAAAGAGGGGACACACCAAGGAGGATCAACCCTGAAAGAAATCTGGATCACACCAGCCCTCCTTGCTGTGCACCAGTGCCTGTAAAACCCTGCTTGTTTTGTTGCCAGAGGGAGGGGATATTATTTTAGTTTTAAAATGTGATTACCTATGTTTTGGCAGAAGTTCTCAGCAGCATGCAAGCCTCCCTTCAATGGCACAAAATTAATTGCCATAAAGTCAGGGTGGTAAATTACAGGTTATCAGTATTGGCAGGGAAATTATAGGTGTTTGGCTGTGCAATAAATACTGGAGGTGAACATGGCCAATTGCTTTTGAAACTCCTTATTTACTGCTGGTCCCAGTTGCAGGGTTGTAAACATTGGTCTTCAGCAGTGGGATGGGGATCAGACAGAGTGTCTGTTCATAAGGTATAGAGGCAAACCCACACACAGAACAGTGAAATGCAATATCAAAACTAATACAAATATCTAGGGTGTCTGAGTCAGTGAAGCTGTGCTTCATTTGGTTCAATACATCATTGAAAATAATTTCCTTTAAACTATACAGCAAGCGTTTTCAAAATATCCTTGAAAGGCTCCTGGAGGTAGTTGCAAGTGCCTGATGAGCAAGCACAGCTAGTGCTCCTCTTTCTGCCATTAAAACCAGAGGCACAGAAGCAAGCCCTGATTGTCTTTTCTCCATGTTTTATTGTCTGGGCTCAGTGACAGTGGGTTTTATGCAAGAGTTAGAGCCTGCATAGCTGGGAATTTGGGTGGCTTTATGAGGCAGATACTCTTTTTCATTTCCAAACGTCCTGAATGTCTGCTCTCTAGCATTCCCTTCAATTTAAGCTTAATTCAAACAACAGGTACTTGTTGTGCCTTTTACAGTGCTTCCTCTAACTTTAAAATCACTGCTTATATTTTCAGGAGTTTTTTGAGATACTGCTTTGCTGTTGCTGGGATGTTTTTCCCTTAACAATTCCCTAGGGAAAAACTGGCTGACAAAAATAAGTACTTAGTGATTCTTTGGAAATCAGATGTGGATGCTATTCCCTTACATCTCTGCTGCCTATATATATATGTGTGTACATATATATTTGTAGCATATATATAGTTCCTTGTGCCAACTTGTAGTCAGATGATTTTCTAGTTCTTTCCCCTGCTATTAAGCCTGTGTGCTATAGTTTCATAAACATAACACCAGAGGTCCAACTCCTTCAAAAAAATGTCTATGCTTACAAGTGACTCATGCAACCAGATGTGCCACAGTGTTACATGCATTCAGTGCTATTTTTATCCCTCTCTGTTTTCTTCAATGGTTAAAGCTTTTATCATGTAACCCAGCACTTTGAAATGGCTGCCCAAGTTCAACACTGTGGTTCATTTCAGTTGAGAGCAACCTTCTGCTTCTCTGGGTTTTGTTTTGAGAGATGTTTTTTCTGGATAGAGATGAGCTGCCTGGGGTGATCTTCCAGGTCTTCCTGGGGCGAAAGGAAGCTAGTTCAGGCTAGGAGAGCTATGGAGGTGTTGCCAGCTTGCCCTTGCTTCATGTCTGCCTGCCAGTTGTGGCTCCAACATCACTCACCAGCCACACAGCTCTGCAGCTGCGAACTGGAAAGGTGAATCTTGTCTCTTTCCCTTCCTAGTTTTCCTACATTGTTTTCTTTCAGAACATATGCAGAGAGTGACTGAAACTGTACATAGTTTCAAAAAACTGTCAAATACCTTCTAAGGGTATAGAAAAATGTCAATTAAAAAACCCCAGCAACTATGCAAGGTTTTTAGAAAAATTCTTAAAAACACCCCAACTGTCAATATTTCATATGCTTGTGACTGAGAAGCAAGGAGGAGATATGTGCCTGTATGTCCCCCTGTGCATTGCCCGATGTCCATAAGGAGCACACCTGTGGCTGTCATGCCACTCCTAAACCCATCTGCACCTACATGGTTTCTCCCATTGGCTCAGAGCTGCTGCCTCAGCACCCGGCTGTAGGAGGGGGCGTGCACTGGATCTAGGTAACAAATATGCCTTGTTCAAAAAACATTTGACTAGAAATGCAGACAGCATATGCAAGATACCCATCTGCTTCAGAAAAGGCTTCTGAGGAGTGAAGTTACACCCTTGCTAGGTCATAAATCCAATTACAATTCAGCTACCCCCCTGGAAATTAGCATAGAAGCTAATCACTATGTAAACTGCAGAATGCGTGGGAAATTGTCTTCTACAAGCACCGGTGTTACCCCCGGGAATGGGAGGGTTCAGGCACCAGTATGCAGGGTCCTCCCTGCAGCAATGCCAACTGCTTCTCTTAGTTACTGGCTTGGTGAAAGCAGCTTGGCCCAGAGCTCGCCCTGCCTCAAGCCCCATGAGGTGGACATTGCAGTTCCCAGACATCGCTGTGATCTATGGCCAAGTCTGTTCCTCACTATGGGTGACAGAAAAAGGTGTAAGGGCTGGTGGCTGGTGGTTGAGAGCCTCTCTGGAGCCTTACAGCCAGTGGCACAGGGATGTACATGGAGGCAAAACTGGGAGGAAGTCTCCAGCCTCTAGGGCTGACCCACTCTTGGCACACACCAGCAACCCCTGAAGGGCACATTAATTCACCTAAGCACCTTGGGCATCTGTAATCCCTACAGCAAGTGCTGGAGAAAGCTGCTGCTCTGAAGATAAAGATGAGTCACTCTTCTCCAGAGCAGCAGCTTCCACACTACCAGGAAGGCAGAATTTGGAGGTTTTATTTTCAATAATGTTGACTTTTCTTCTTAATCTTAACAGGTTTAATTGAGAGAGCACAACACAAAGCAAACCTACACCCCTGTGAGAAGATGGTGCAACTTCACTCTGAGCACACCCTGGGAAGCCACTGCCTTTGTGCATTGCCAGCAAGACTCAGGTCAGGATTTTCTAGTTGAACTTTCTTAGAAGGTAATATGGTATCTACTAACTCAGTGTTTTCCACTGAAACATTTCCATTGTGCTGAATCACTTCTTTCCCACCAAGAAATGAAATATTTCGCTTTGAGCCAACTCCAACTTAAGCAAGCACTTAACAATATCTCTGGGACAAAGATAAACTTTTAGAGTTTCCAATGGCTGAGGAGGTGCCTGGCACCCCAGGAGGAACATGGAGCTCCTGGAGCCTGCCTAACAGAGACCTACAAGGATGATTAGGGGCATGGAGCATCTCCCTTATCAGGAAAAGCTGAGGGAGTTGGGCTTGTTTAGCCTGGAGAAGAGAAGGTTGAGAGGGGACCTTATCAATGTATGTAAGTCTCTGAAGTGAAAGTGTCAAGAGGTTGGAGCCAGGCTCTTCTTGACAGTGCCAAGCAATAGGATGAAAGACCACAGGCACAAGCTGGAATACAGCAAGTTCCACCTAAACATGAGGAAGAACTTCTTTTCTGTGAGGGTGACTGAGCGCTGGAGTAGGTTGCCCAGAGAGGTTGTGGAGTCTCCTTCCCTGGAGATATTAAAAAACTGTCTGGACACAATCTGTCTGCACACAATCCTGAGTAGTGTGCCCTGCTACAGCAGGGAGCTTGGAGTAGATGTCCTCTGGGGGTCTCTTCCAACCTGTGATTCTGTTAAAGGTTGGAAATTGAGGCTTCCCTGGGCATTGTGGCAGGGCAGGCAGTCCCAGCAGAGTGCTGAAATGTTTTGGTGTTTCCTAGTTTACTCTTTTTTTTTTTTAACTTTTCCATTTAACAAAGGCATGATACATGCACAGTGACCTGATCCAGGACACAATAATATATCAAGATTCTGGCCTCTCCCTAATCCTCTCCCTATCACTACTGACCTTTGCGAAACAAAGAGCTGCTGGAGCACTATGTCCTGAGACAGCTCTTGGCTCCCACAAGGCTGCTCAGACTGAAGCTACAAAGTAAGGCTTGACCTTTGCTGATGGATGGTGCAGTCTAGGGCACAGCAGCAGCAGGGCCAGACAGGTGTCAGCTCTGGAGGACATTTGGAAGGACATTTAGAAGAGGATATGGGTACATTTACACACTGTTACATTACAGAAAGTTTGTGGGTCATGTTCCTCAATTTCTGAAGTCACTCTGCAGAGTTGCCTTTGTCTTTTTTAAGCCAGGTATAATTTGTGGTTTCTTATTGCTAGTGTTGGCCCAGAGCAAATAAACAGCAAAAGTCACATTAGCATTTTCCCACAATAGACTTCTTGCAAGCCAGGATCGTGGTGTTATCTGCATCGGAGCAGCAGGCAGTCCCTGAGCCAGAGCCCTGATGTTCTCTCTGATTAAGACTATGGTGTTGGAACAGGGGTGCCTATGCTTGGCACAGCACCACACTGCTGCACCAGAGCCCTGGGGTGGGCATCCAGGCACAGTTCGGTCCTAGAGTGCTTCAGATGAGTGGGCTCATAGGAAACATTGCCACAGTTTCACATTCCTGACTGGCTTTTTGTTACTGTACATCTGCATAAAATATCAAACGAGTTCTCCAGCTGAAGCAATATGGCTGTTCTTTTAGATCTAATGAACTACAACAGCAGAAATACAGAAATCATTCCTGGGTGAGGAGTAAATCAAATGCAAGTGGCTGAGATGACACTGGAGTCTGAACTTCAAGATGCTGAGCGGCCGATGCATCGCGCAAGAGTATGAACATTGCGCTCGCTAGCAAGCTTCTCTTCCCAGCACCCACCTGAGTTAAACACTTCAAAACACAGACTGAACTATGCTTTCTGCTGCATCCCTGAGACTATGGCTTTGAGATAGCCATTCCCTTCACCTATGCAGAGGTGAACAAGTCATTTCTGCATGTACGTATGCACAGCTCAGAGTGCTGTGCAGGGATTTGCATGTGCTTTATTCAGTCCTTGACTAATGGGAAGTAATTTGAGTGTTGGTGTTATCCCTGGGTTCAGCAGAACTGCCTGACCCTCATTAGCAGGAATAAGGACAGACTGTCACAGGTGCTATCAGGAGAAGTCCCTCCTATCCCTGTCACTGCACTCCAAAGGTATCCATCCTATATAAATCAAAAATACAATCAGCCAGGCTTGAGTTTTCCCCTTGGAGACTAGAAGAAGCTCTGTTCAAACAAATTAAATCTGCTTGCTCCCTTTTGGTGATGAACTTGGGGTTGATGAAAGTGAACTATTTTTAGTGCTAGCTAGAGGCACAAGTGAACTGCTGGCAAAGCATGGAGCATGTTTCCCTGCCCTGACAGTGCATCCAGACAGGACCTGCACTGCCTGTGCATGAAGGATACCATGAGCCTCAATGCTGTTATGTAGCCATGCTTGAGTTTTCCCCTTTTCATTTAGCATATGTTCTGCAGTGCCAGTTTCACACAGAGAAGCTCCTTCCAGCTCAGATGCTCCTCAGTTAGGTGGGGACCTGTCTTGCTTCAGCAGTACCAAGGGCTAACATCGCTGTGTTCAGCACCGGGGTGCTGGCACATGACCCCATAGTTTTGCCCCTGGGGAAACACTACTTCTCTTCCTTGGAACAGCTTAATGGAAAATTCCCCTGGTGCAGCTGGTCTGTGCTGTGAAGCAGCACATTTCTGACATTGCCATGCACTGGAGGAGGAGAAATCATTTGCCTTTGGTTCAGGGTCATCCTCAGAAGCATAAACTGGAAATTGGCTTCTGACTCACATACTGTGTCTCTCATCATGATGGGGTGGATGCTGGTACTGGAGTTCTGCAAAAGTAGTTTCTATTTCCTCGAAGTACACTGAGGGCTGCTGATTTCAGCTTTACTTACTGTAATGTGTCCTTTACTGTAGTAATTTTTCTTGTTCTTTAAAGGCTATGGTGTGACATTTGGTCTTTGCTGGATTTCACATTGCTTGTGAGCATAAAGGTTCTGTCTGCTTAGATAAAGTTTTATCCCAGATGCTATTTACAAGTTTCTCTTCCCTCCTACCAAAATGTCAATACTCACTTTTATTGCAAGCTGGCAGGGGACCTCACACTTATTGCTGAATAGCTATGCAAACTGCATGTGCTCAGCTGCCAGCCAGTGTTTCTGAGCCCCCAGAAGAGGCTCTCTGAGGCCTTGTGCCCTGGGGAGCTGCCCCCACACATCCAGCTGTGGTTCCTGTGGAAAGGGTCTGGCCCCTTTATTTCAAAGTTCATACTAGTAGTTACTCATTGGGATTTTTATACACAGATATCACCTCTTAAAATGTTTTCTTCTGTTTGTGGACATATTTCATTGTGCTGCATGCATGGAGCTGGTCTGCCTGGGGAAACATACTTGGTCCCAGAAAGGGCAAGTTTTTCTTTATAGGCTTGGTAGAATTAGCTGCTCTTTTTGCTGTTGTTAATTAAAAATGAGAGATTAACGTCTTCAAATCAGGAAGATCCTATCTTGTGTTTCCAAGGACCATGTGGGGCATGCACAGGCTGCACTGAAGGAGCAGTATGATATTGGAAGGGGTGGCCAGAGGGAACAGTGAGGGTGAGGCAGGGTCCCTGCCTGCAGCAGCTGCCAGCTCCAGAACTGCACAGGCAGAGATGGGAGCGTGGCTTACCCTGCTGAACGGCATGGTTGGAGCCGTGCTCTGGAACAGTGTTTTCATCCATCCTGCTTATACTGCAAGGTGTTACATCTAAAAATAACGATGGCTGTGCCACTTGAAGAACAGTAGGAAAACAATGTCTTGCAGAGAAACGTTTGACAGAGTTAGGTGAAAACTGTAATGAATGTGATTTTCCATGTGACACAGGTTGTCTGGCCTCTTTTTCACCCCAGTCTCAATTACAACAATGTACAGAGGTCCTTTGGTACAGGGAATTGGCTTGAACTCCATTTGCATGACTGCCCTGCTGTAGAACACCAGGCAGACTCTGGGCTTCAGTGTGTATCCTGCACTGAGGGCGGACAGTGGATTTACCACTGATAATTGCCTGCAAGCATAACATGGGTAGACATCTGTTAAGTTCTGGAACGTTTTTTGGCAGATCGAGAGGTTGGGATGGTTGCAAGAGTATTTACTCTGTATTTTAACTATGCATTTGCAGTATTTTCCTAACATTAATGAGAGCAGTTGATAAAAATATGGTTATTAACATAAGACATCAGAAAGATCTTACAAAGTATTCTCACAGTACAGCACACTCCCCCTTTTCCCTGGCTGTCCTTGCAGGATTTACTGCACTGCAACAGTGTCCATTCCCCTGATGCCAGCATCACCCTGCAAGCGCTATGCCAGGGAGAAGCAGTCCTCATGGCTTTGCAAACCATCTTTCAGATCAATTATTCAGACAAAACTCCAGCAGTCTGTCTGTAAAATGCTCGGGGGCCTGATTCTGCTTTGGTTCTAGGGGCAGAATGACTCTGGGGGGGATCTGGCAGCAGGTCTCTCCCCTGCCTGCAGATTGCCTCTTGCATTCATGAACACGAAGTCCCCTGCAGTGGTGCCATCTGCATATGGCAGTGATGTGACATTGTGGAAACACCCTCACCTGGTCAACAGGAGATGGAGAGGAGCCCATGGGTGCCATCCTCATAATAACATCCCATGCCAGACCCCCTCCTGCCCCTGCTATTGTTGGGAAGGTGGGAGCTCCATTTCCACTGCACCAACTTGCATTTCTTGCCTGCAGCAGTACATTTTTCCAAGTCATTACTGCAGAAGTAGTGGTGGTTTTCTGTTATACCTGAATTACCTTTCACTCCTGCCTGAGGGAGGGGGTAGTAAAATGTTATTTGCTCTGCTTTAAGACATTGTGAGCACCAACCAGAAACCTGAGCAATACAATTCCGACAGACACTGGCTTATGCTGAGACCTTTGTTCAATGAATCAGTGTCCTTCCCAAAGATCTTACAAAATAAGTTTTCTTTAATTCCATGGTATTCGTGATACAGAGCTAAACTTGCAGGATTTAATCTATTTAAATTATTCTGTGATATATATTCAAGAAAACAGAGGTACACTCATAAGAGTTAATCCATTTAAAATTGATTTGGCCTTCCTGCAATATCTGTGCAGAATAGCCTGTGGACTTTCTGCATTTCTCAATTAGAAAAGAGACCAGCCAAGCCAAACCATGTATGAAGCAGAGGCAGACCTCATCTTGCTTTCCTGAAGACCAATCGCATCAGTATTTCAACTGGTACTCAAGAACTAAACTGCTGGAAAAGAGCAGGGTCTTATTTCTTGCAGAGATCAAAATAACGCCGCAGAGCTGCCACACAGTCAAGCAAGTGGAAAGGTTCCAAGAGAGCAAGCACACCCAAGCTCAGCTCTCATGTGGAGGAAAAGAAACATCTTCAAGTTAATTCCTTCTGCCATCCCTTGGAGGGATGCATGACCAATTTTCCCTGAAGGATGGCTTTAGGTATCAGATACCAGTGGCACGACATGGTCTCTTTCCCCTCAGTGAATCAAACTATGTCGACCCAGGGGAACTGAAGTGGTCCCAAAGCCTCCAGTGGGTTTTGAAACCGGGGCTCCACCGTGCAGCCCAGATGGGGAAGGACTAGCCAGGCTCAGTGAACAGAGGCATTGCTGTGGCTGTAGAGGCTTTGTGCGCCTGCCCCGTGCTTAGATGCTGGGGGCATCGCAGGCACCCCACAGTCAGGGCTGTGTCCTCTGCTGGACACCTACCTGGGGGCTTCATGCAGTATGCTGCTTTGAAGGAAAACCAAGGTGCTTTCAGTCAGACAAAACACTCTTCACATTAAATCCCTAGCCGCGACCTTCTGCTTTTTTCACCACAACCCTGTCAACTTGCTGCCTATCCGATATGCCCTTGCCTCGGGAACGCCCCGGAGAGCACTGTACATCAGGAGCTTACGGGCCGCTGAAGAACCCCCGGGCAGTACATATCCAGTTTTGCCTTTCACCTACTTGTGTTATACCAACCTCCCGGGGGGCCGCCGGAGCTCTGCCTGCTGCCGGCTACGCGCACGGCGCAGCCCCAGCGCCACCGTCTGGGGACGCGCCCGGAGCTGCCCGGCCCCGGCTGCCGCCCCAGCCCTCCTGACGCCCCACCGCCAAAGGGACCTCTGCTTCCCTTTTCAGCATCCCTCATCTCCGCGCTATGGGAGTTTAGCCCTGTGCTAATGTCTCTCTTTAGTCAGTTGACACTCTTTCCCCAGGAAGAAAAGGAAAAGGAATCTGGAAAATGAAAGGAGACCTGTGGATTGAGGTGAACCCCGATTTCACAGCGTGAATAAGCAGAGCTCCTTGAGAGCAGCATTCAGACACTTTTCCAGGAAAGGGCATTGAAATTAGGCCTAAATTGGCATAAGCTGCTCCGGTGTAACTCAGAGCAGCCCTGCCACATCCATCCAGGCTCTGCACTGCAGGTTACAGAGCTGAAGCTACTACACTCAGGCAGGGACTGTAAGTTCGGGTTGGCATTCCTGGCTCATGTACTGTGGCTCCACAAACAGCTCCTGCTCCCTGTAGCTGTGGGATTGAGTCTGTGCTGCCTTTTGAGCTGTAGAAAGATGATATTTATGCCTTGTCTCCAGGCTGGCTCTGTGCAGAGGGCATGATGTGCAGTCAAAAAACAGATATTTATGTGGGATTTCTTTCCCTATGCCAAATGAATGTTTGCTGAAACTCTGACCCTGTAAGGCAGCAGAACCGTTGACAGGGCAGTGATCACTATGGGTGTGAGCTTCTAAATCACTTACAGCAAGAAAGAGAGAGGTGATTGAAAAGCTTCAGGGCCCTTGCTGTGAGCAGTAGCAAGGCCAGTCCCATCAAATCAAGCATCATGAGATGTCTGGGATGAACACACCATATCCATACAGCGTCCAAGCATCCTCACTGGGGTGCACCCCCAGCTTCAAGCCACCTGAGGCTGGGGCTGTAAGAGAGGCTGCTTCCTTTCAGCAGAAAGCTGGATTTAAAATAAATTATATTTCTTTCACTGTTTCTGGGCTCCAGCCTTTAAAATTACAAACTGGGTTTGTTTTTCCTGGTGTTAGTCATGCACACAGATTGGGAGCCATACCTGTAATTCTGGCTTTGCTGTTGCTATAAAACATTAACACTGTGCTCTTCTAAACCTGGAACAGAAACCTTTAATTTATTTCCACCAGAGAAGTTAAATCTAGGGCTATAACATTCAATTACTTAGAAATGCATATATAACATGTAGCTATACACATCCAAAATTAAACTGAGAAGGAAAAATGTTGTGCATAAGCAACTACAAGAATTTTATTTCAAGCCAGTAAAATCTGTAAATTTAGAACAAAGACCTTACAATCACCCCTTTTGCTTGTTAGGCTGCATGATTTATGGAGCTCAGTTCAAAATGAAATATCTGAGATTTCCATTTCTCCATAGTTTTGAATCTTTGGCTGAGAAGGGACAGAAAAGTCTAAAATACTGAAAGTATCCCCAGTATAGTAAAAACACTTCCGTGGAACACTGATCCTAGTCTAGAGCACACAGATGTTCCTCATCCCCAGGGGTTCAGTGCAGTGATACAGGAAAATGCTCAGGTTTGTTCCCACCACTGTCAAGGGCCAGGTGTGCTGGTTTTCAGGCTAGCAGTCCACAAAATAATGGGATAAACAATACCCTGGTAATTTTGTCTCCCACACAAAGAACATAGGCTCATTGTTTTCTACTTTGGCTTTATCTCCTCATATGTATTGGTCCCCTCTAGGTCTCCAGTGGGGCTGTAAGTTCATTAAGGCAGGGTGTTTCTCTTTGTCCTAGGCTGATGCAGATGCTGGTCTAGTGAGATTGCTTGTCCAGAGCTTGGCATTGCCATGCTGCAGTGCATGAAGTACTTGATGGCTTGGCTTTCTTGAATAACTGTGTCATTATGAAATATCTTCAATTTTATATGTTTTAACATTGCTGATCTCTGCATTCCCAGAGGTGGTTGTTTATTGCCCACTGCCAGAGAGATTTTTGCTCCTCTGTAGAGTAAGCACAATGAATCAGACTCTTTATAGCATGATTTCCTGGAGTAGTTTCAGCTCCCCTAGATCTGTATCATGACTCAAAGTGGGAAAGAGAAAAGCAGACTATTCCAGTAACCGCTTGTTTCTATGCAAAAGTTGTTGCTGGATATGGTTTGGTTTCATTTCCATGGTGGTTGGTACTGGGGATCTCCAGCCTTTGGCTTAACCTCTCCAAGCAGGGCATTGCAGGGGAAGCAAAGAGGCAGTTATGGCCTTAGAGAGCCCAAAGAGTGGGTATCAGGTGGGCTGGAGTGGTGGGTGAGCAGGGAAGAGTTGGTGAACAGCAAAGGGATAAAGAATGAAATCCTGCTAGGATGCAATAGTTTGGAAGGAGCTCTTCAAGGAGAGAGGAACTTCCTGGCTTAGGCTTACACATGCACACTGGTCCACCACATGCAGGATGCAGCTGGGTTTTCTGCACTTACTAAATATTTCTGGGATTTTTTTTTTTTTATTATGTAGGAAATTAAGTGAGACAAGAATGGAAGTGCAGGTGCCAGCAAAGGAGCTGCTCTGTTACTTCTAACCCAGAGCACACCAGGGACTCAGAGCTGCTGGATAAGGTACAACAGTATCAACATTAGAGTCTTGGAGCTGCTTTTACAAATGACTACTGATGTCTTCATTAACTTCCACAGCAGGTACCAACACCTGTAGAAGGAAAGAGATTTATGCCCACTAATGGTTCATTCTCTGCTAGCAATGGAGATTAAGCCAAATACTGTTAGCTTTGTCTAAGAATAAAATATATAGGCCACATCATGCCCTTTTAAAGCTTAGAAACAATGGTTGTGCTAAGCTCCCTGGGACAGGCAGGCTGCTCTTCTGGTTGCCAGACCATACAACGATGTTAATGTGGTCCTCAGCAGTCTTTAGAGGGGAAGTAAATACTGACTTTCATTAAATATAATAACATATAATAACCTGATATTCATTTACTTAATGCTCATGCTATTAATAGCAGATATTGACCTAAATGTGGAAGTAGCCTTATCCAGTCTTCTATCAGCTAACATTAATCCCTATCAGCTTTGTGGTCAAGTTCAGAGATCTCCCTCAGGTATGTTTCCTGTACACTCTTTAACAAATAAATTGCTTTTGCTGGCTATAATTTAAGAAATATATTCAGCAGCAAAGAAGCACAAATGGATGTGTACATCAGGAAATTGCTGCACACTGTATTATCCTTCAAATAGAGCACAATGACAGAATAAGACACACTAGCAAGGAAAAAGCAGAAAAGAGAACAAGATTAAAGACAGACTAGCTGCAGTGTGGTCTCTGGGGTGTCCTGGAGCTGCTACAGCCAATACTGTACTTTGGTAGGGCTCTGGCTCATTTGACTCCAGCACCTCTGCTTTCCACTGCTGTTATTCCAGCTTTTACTGCCACCTTCATGGACACCTCTCTGCCATCACCTGATTTTCCCTGCCTGTGTCTGGCCTCTGCCAACATCACTGCTTTCACCAGAGAGTACAGGTCATCTCCAGTAACAGGGCAGGTGATTCGGTGAGTGGGTTTTTTTGGTAGATTCTTCCAACAAAAGCTCAAAAGGTCCATTTCAGACTATATTTCCACATCTGGCCAGTCAGGTTCACAAATACCATGTGCTGTTTCTGGGAACTGGAGGCAGCAGCAATGGACCATTTAATTTCCTCTGGAACCTGGAATCTATCAAGAGAAAAAGTAGCGGAACAAGGCACTAGAAGTAAATAGCAATTATCATCAAAAGCACACATATATATATATACATACAAAAAAAACCCCTGGGGTTGAACTAATATTAAGGTTGAGGCAGAAAACCATGAAAGCAGAATTTAAAGCTGGGGCTGCCATGGCAACCATGACTCAAGTTGGTGAGGTTGGGCATTACAGTGCTTCCCCAGGACCTCCCAGCAAATGCCAATGTTTGCTCAGCATTTTATGGACAGGTAATGAAGCTGCTGGAGAGAGTGGCTGGTGCATTTGTGGAACCCAGTCCTAGAGGGTACAAATACAAGCACTAGTAAATCTGATCTCACAAGTGAGGTCACTATACATGAACTCCTGAGCCCACAGCTCCAGTAAGCCATGGGACCACTAGAAGCTGGTCAAGAAAACAAAACTTTTAACAGTGAAACTTGGAATACTGAAATCCCACCTGCAAGTCCTAAATCAGAGCCAGCTCCAGCACAGGTCCTAGAGTCCCACAGAGCTACTGAATTCCATCTCCTGCTCTGCCCCACAGATACCTCTGTGCAACAAAACAGCTTTATTTTTCTCCAAGTAAAACTCCTTACAGTCATTCTTCTCTTCATGCAACTGAGTCCCCTTCACAATTGCTCTGTGGAGGAATGGAGTCTAAGTCAGAGACCAAAAGCTGGTAAAATCTCAGTTAAAAATAGTTTAACCTGCTGGTTGTAGCCCAAGAGAGTCTGGATTCTCCCTCAGTCACATCAGAAAGGCAGCCTCCAGTCAAGTAGCTATGGGTTATTAAACATAGGTGTGATGACAGGAGTCAGAGAAGAAGTTTTCTTAGTACTGAATGGCATAAATAAAGTTTTATCTTCCAGACACCATAGTACTTTGTAGTGTTATTACATCTTTAGAAATCTGATTTGTATGAGCACTTCTAGAATGCAGCCATTTTCAAATGTATTCTACAGAATCATATTAGTAAAAGCTAGGTATTTGTTTCTCATTCAACACTTACATTCATTTTGGATTTCTTGTAATCTTCAGAAGTAGCAAATTATTTTTTCAAACATGACAAAACTCAGTTCAAAGCAAGCTGCTCACAATTCTTCCTTACCACTGCAGCAAATGCACCCTCTTTTGGTGTGCTTTGCTTTGATCATTTCTTTCAGTGAGCTGCAATGAAGAATGAAAGGAGATCTCCAGAGAAAAGCATAACTCATGGCTTTACTATATAGTGATACACCAACTCTGATTCATAAACTAGCAGTATGCTTTTAGGCATTCAGAGACAGCACTTAAAGAAAACAAAAATAACAATCATATATGAAAGCATATGCATCCACTGAGCATCTTCAGACAAAAATAAAAAAATAGAAATTTGAAGGACAGAGCATTTGCATTGGCAAAGGCTGAGACACAACTCATCTGCACATGCAAAAATTGTCAGCAAGCCAGGAAGAAGGAATAAAGAGCATGATTGTGTAATTACATTGGTTTATTTGTGAGAACAGCTGATGTAGTGTAAGTCAGAGCAGCAGGAAAATTCTCTGAATACAAATCCATGTGCACTCTCAGTTTTGTGAGTGCACCTCGAGAGACAGATGGGGCTTTCTTAACTCTTTCTTGCTTCAGCACACCCCAAGTCTGCACCTCACCTTCAATTTAGTAGCTGCACCCTAACCTGTTTCACACTTTGGGTAGTTCTCTATAAAGAAAACAAACAAACAAACAAACAAGCAGCTATTTCACTTCCAACAAGCCAGTCTGATGCTCTGCTTCTGAAAGCAGGAGTCTCCACGCCTGTGAGATGGAGACAGGGATGGAGGCAGTGCCTAGTCCGGGCTCACCCTGTCCTGGGAGTAAAAGGGCACCAATTTTCCAGTGGACATTAATTTTCCTTCCTCCCACTTCTCAGGCCACTGGAAGGAGCCTCCTTACTGTGTTTTGTTACAGCAGCACTGGCCTTTGCAGAGAAAAATCACTTCAACTGCATTTAAAAATGCCCTGATGAGCACCACTGGGTGCAGGAAAAGCAGCCCTGTAAGGAAGGAGGCTGCATCTTTGACTGTCTGCTCCTCCCCATGCATCAGCAGCCATCTATGCCTCAAGTTATGTCCTTCTGGGATATGACTTCTGCAGCCTGTCATCCTGAGGTTGCATTCCTGAGAATAAAGGGAAATCTGCCTTTCCTGAAGACCTGCTACTTGAGCAGGGCTGCAAACAAGAAAACCAACACTGAAGAAGTATGCTGGAGACTGTCTTGCTCGTACAGTCCTGCGAGAGCCTGAATCCTCCAACTTAACCAATTCTGGGAAGTTCTTATGTCAGAACACCTTTTCCTTTCAATCACAGCAGGAGACTGTCCAGCCCATTTGAAGAAATTATTTTCCACATCTGTATTTCACAGCTGTGTGGGATACATTCCTTTCTACAGCATGTCTGGTGCTGAACATTTCCCATGCTCCAAGAAAAGAAAGGCACATGTTGTAGCACCACATGCTCTCTGCCAGCCTCATAACCTGCATGAATACAAACCTGTTTCATCACTGCTGGTGTAAACAGCCCAGGCACAGGTCTTGCAGCGTGACTTAGTGATCAGCAGCCAGGGAATGCCACCGTCTCTGCTTCCACGCCTGCCACACATGGTAGCAGCCACCGTCAACATTGCCACATCTCTCTCCCTTTCCACACCTTGTTCAGGAGACATACTGCTTGATATATTTTTGTCAGTGTGACTGCAGTGATCTGATTTGGTATTTATGGGGAGGTTGTAACTATTTTTGCTGTATGAATGTGTGGCTGCATACTATACATGTGTATGTCTGTGTGTGTCCCTATGCATGGTACACACAAGTACAGGGTGCAATTTACTGCAGTAGAAGCCACAGAACACCTCTACAAACAGGGCCAGGCTCTTGTCAGCTCAGTGTATAATTAAAGTTTATCCTGTGTGATTGCAGTTTGCGCAAAGCTGCTGTCAGGGGCTTGGGCTGGGCTGGGCACTAACCAAGTGTTCTCTATTACCCCTCTCACAATCCCCTGGGGCATAGATACGGAATAAAGGAGAGAGACTTGTGGATTGGAGAAGAAAATTGAAACTACTTTAATGAAAATAATAACAATACAATGAAATATATACAAAATCAATACTGAACTCAACCCCCCTTGATGGCAACTACATCACTGTCTCCACTGATGCTGTGGCAGAAGGACTCAGCAGCAAATGGGAACCAGACTCAGGGACTGGATCCTGGAACTGGATCCAGGAACTCATAAATTAGGATCGAAGGCAGAACAGATAGAATCTTCTTCAGATGCTGACCATTGAAGAAGACCAAGAAGAAGGAGACTGATTCTCATGATCCCTCAGCTTTACACTGAATATGATGTATATAGAATGGAATCTCTAGTTGGGTCAGTTTAGGGTCACCTGAACTCTCTGCTCCTCCCTGCAGGTGCAGCCTTTTACTCTGCAACCCCCGACATGGGACACAAGATTTAGCAGTGACCTTAGTCTGCATACCAGTCCTTGGTAGTAACTCTGAACATTAGGTGTTATCACTGCTAGAAGCAGGCACTGTCTTCAAAAGCACGCTGTTAATTTCAGAATGTGCAGTTACCTAGGAGAGCTTTAGCTAAAAAGTAAAATCACTGAACAGAATTAGTTCTGTTCTAACTGATAGCAGGACAGCTGCCTATGCAAGACAGCTGTAAGCCCACCTCACCTCCCAGCAACCTGTCTTCCGGGGACAGCATGAGGCCAGGGTGCTATTGCATGACAGCTGCAGCAGCAGGTGCTGGAGGAAGCTGCCCAAGAGGCAGCAGTTAGTTACTAGTGGTTTGCAGCACTGAGAAGGAGCAGTTCCCACAAAGACAACCAGAAATTGTGATTTACATCAATGGGCCCCCAAACCGAGCTGGCAAATACAGATTCTCCTGTGTGTGGGCTCAAGGTATGCAGCTTTTTCTGTTTTCCTGCTCCTCTTGGACAAGCACAGGCTTGGTGCTTAGGACTTTCCATCAGAGGGAATCACCCTCTTTTATCTGACCAGTGATGCCATTTCCAAGCCACACTACAGCTCCACAAAGTCACCACTGCTGGTCATCTTTGTCTCTCCTACTCTCACCAAACTCAGTATCCCAGAGAAGCATGGTCACGCAGACAAGCATATCCAAGCCCTGAAATGAGATGTTGGAGATCTTGGTGCAATTCCTGGTTCAGCCACGTGTTTTGGGCTTGACTTTGACCCTCTTTACCACATGGATGGTGCAGGACCAGGAGCTCTTCCAGCACTACTCCTCCTTGCCTCTCTCTGCATCCCAGGCTGTGCCGTTAGCTATGCTTCAGGAGGGAACCAGCTCTAAGTTCCTTTCAAACATATTTCTTGCCCTTGTTCTTTTTAAAGCAATAATAAAAAATAATTTTGCTTTAAGAGCTTACATTCCTAGGTGACCAGATGAATTAGGAGACTGGTAATATTACGCAGAGGCAGCAAATCTACCATATAACTGTCTGCAGCAAGTATATTAACATTTAACGGGAGCAAGACCTATCTGCCAACATCAGCACTGCTAGCAAATGAGGTAGGAAGCAATTGAAAGGGACTCCAGTGCTTTCTAGGCCTCTGAATTAGAAAAGTAGCAGCACACTCACTTAAGCAGACACAACTCTTTATACTGGAAGTCAGCCTGGCAGTTGCAAAAGACTGGGAAACTTCCACACATCAGTGGTGCTTTTGGTAGGATGATCCTGCTGACGCTGCAGGGTGCTGAGGACAAGCTGACATGTGAGTTCTGATCCATATGAGTCCTTAGGGGAAGCTTGCATCTAAGCCAAAGAGGATAAAAACTGTCATCACCTGGTCAGGAGCAGAGTGGACATGTAAGACCTTCAGTGACCAGGCACAGGGCTCAGCCTCCGAGCCAAAGCATGCCACTTCCATGGCAAGGTGAGATGAGCCATGGCTAGTGCTCACTGCTGCCCAAGTGCTCATCCCTGCCTGCAGCCTGGGAATAGGCTGTGCCAGCACCAGGCAGAAAAAACCCAGGTCGTTTGTAAACACTAATTATAACCTTTACCTTCTATTTCTGGAAACTTTGTCCCTGTTACACTCAATTGTCCTCTTGCTGATCTCTACAAAGAGCAAAGATAACAGCAGTCAGCCCTGGCAAGGTTTTGCAAAGCACCAGCAACGCCCTGCAGAATTAGGAGCCAGCATAACATCACTGGCATCTGCCAGCGAGCACTAACCCTTGTCGTTGAGGCTCTGTCTCTGTTCAGGCCAGTGGATTTCCTGATGCTTAGATGAAACCTTCTTAGCCAATATTGTATTTGCCTCCATGGGCAAGGCAAGATGGTCTGTGTCATGGTGGAACCAAGGTTGTAATCATCCTGGTCTAGGGGTTTTATCAGCCTCTGATGTAAGCCAGTCTGATGCAAAAACCAACCAGGTATGGACTGGGAAGGTCAAGACCACTGCAGTTAAGCAGAATTTTATTCATCATGCAGACCTGACTAAATGCCAGAGTTGGACTTTTATTTGAATGTTCTGCAACCATATAATCTCCTATGCCTAACAAAACATCAAGTCGTGCAGCTCCCATTAGTTACTGACAAACTGATAAACAATTCAAGATGTTTTTCAATAGCATTTTTCCCCAGTTTCTAGAGCTGTCTGCCTTCCCAGCTAAGGTTACACCATTGTTAGCTTTAATAATTCAGAGACCATCCTACTTACTCTAAATGCAATTACTGTGTTTGGCTGTCAGTTAGAGCAGGAACAGTGAGCAATGAACTACAAATCAGTAATTTTCTGTACTACTTATTTGCCCAAATTCTTCAACATTAAGAGTTAAGGTGTACACTAGGCTCATACTTCTTTGTTTTTAAGAGGAATTAGAACTGCTCATGTGTTTCCAATTTGTTTGCTTCTTGTTGTCTGAGTTCTTCTGGTGGTTTGGCTGAGAAGCTTCATGATTGTTTGAGGGAACAGGAGGATGTGGCCCCACAGCTCCTGTGCATGTGCAAGGGCAAGTGTGTGCCTTTATATGCACAAGAATCTCTGTGTTATCAATCTGACAAAGTTAGCCATCTCAGATGTATTAAGCCTTTACTCATTTTACATAAAAAAGTGCACAGACAGGGAACTCTAGTTTGTGTTGCTGCTTCAGGAAAACCTGTTTTTGTTAGAAATCAGGGCATCATAGAATCATAGGAACGTTTTTGTGGAAGAGACTTTTAAGATCCGAGTTCAACCATTAACCCAGCATCGCCAAGCCACCAGCTAAACAACATCCCTCAGCACCACATCTACATGCATTTTAAATCCCTCCAGGGATGGTGGCTCCAAATGTCCAGAATGATAAGAAAAAGTCAGACACTCTCCTTTCTTTTTTTCCACTGTGTATTTGCTTGCCTTTATTAACCAAGTGTTTTGACAGTGTTTAACAGTAGTGATAAACATTTGCACCTGCTTTATCGACCTTTGCACATCACCTGAAAGGTCTCGGTCAGCATAGGTTTAGTTGGGCAACCTCCTTGAAAGCCTAACAGTGAGACAAGCAGAAACCCGAGCCAAGTGCTGCAGATCCACCTCCTTACCTCCCGCTGCAGCCACCGGGCGGGCAGGACTGTCCCACCCCGCCCATACGGCAGAGGGCGCTGTCCCGTAAAAAGGGCGTGCACCCGGCGTGCACCCGGCGTGCACCCGGCGCGCCGAGGCGCACGCGGCCGTGCAGCCCCCGCCGGCCTCTCTGCGAGACGGCGCCGCCCCCAGGGCGCACGGTGAAGCCTCCCCGCAGCCTGACGTCCCCGGGCCGGGGGCGGGTCCGGGGGCGGGTCCGGGGGCACGCCCGACCACAATGCCCCGCCCTCTCCACGCCTCTCCGCTCGCACTTCCGCCCGGCAGGAGGCGGGGATGACACTGTTCTCGCGAGAGCTGCCCGGCTCCCGCCCCGCCGCCCGCAAGTCAGTCCTGTTCTGAGGTGGCGGCCGCCGTCCTGTGCTGCGCTGTTGCTGCCGGTGGTTGGGCCCGGGGCGGAGAGACTCGGCTCGGCGCCGTCATGGCCTCCGACAGTGACACCGAGGAGTTCTACGATGCGCCCGAGGACGTGCACCTGGCGGGCGCCTCCCCCGCGCCGTGAGTCCGGCGCAGCCGCCGCCCTGCCCTGCCATCCCATCCCCTCCCTCAGCGCGGCCCTCAGGGGAGGTGGCCGCCCCCGACCCTTACGACCTTTCGGGAGCTCCTGGAGGGAGGGAATAGGGAGCTGCCCCCAGCCTTGCGCCCCCCCGCCTGAAAGCAGAGGGCTCTGCGCCCTGGGAGCGGTGTGTTCGGCCGTCTTGGCCGCGGGCAGGCGGGGGTGCGCTCGGCGGTGGGTTGGTTGAAGGAAGGGCAAGCCCGAAAATCAAGAGGATGCGAAGAAATCGGGTAGTTCTCCATGTACTTTATAAGGCTTGTAGGGGTGGCAGTAGCCATTATCTTGATGAGATCATATCTGTCTTCCTTGGGCAGGCAGTATGTGGTTTTTAGAAAAGACGTGCGGAGGTGAAATTGGGACCTACACAACTAATTCCTGAAATGTGATGAAAATAACACATTTTCTGAGGAAAAAGAACTGAACTTCTTCAGCAACAGGCAAACTGTTGCTGCATGTACAACAACTTAGCTCTGTCATTTGGTTTTAATGGTGGTGTTTTGGTGCTTCTTGTATTTTGTCAGTGTATGGTTCTATGCAGTCAAGTTTTAACAGTATTTTGTAGTGTGGTTTCCTAGGGCTGCTACCTCAAAAACGACTGTGACTATATTGTTGATGTTAGCCAAATATGCTCCATCTTGTTAAATTTCAAGTACCTGTTTCTGGTGTGTGCTAAACAGGTTACAGCTTGTGTCAGTTCTGGTTTTCATGTAGTCTGGACAAAACCTCTCCATTATTTGACCTTGCAGGGTGAGGTTTCACGTAACTTGTTCAAAGAGCAGTAAGATATGGATTGCCAGATCAATCCATTTGAAACTTTAATAGCTGACTACAGGCTTGTTTTAATCTAGGTGTCAGTGGTCACTGGATGCCTAGAACAAAGGAAAGACTAGATCTGTTTTCCTCACCCACACATCCTGTATCAAAGCTTTTCTGAAGTTAGCTTTTTATGTAACCTGGTGAAAAGCACATCTTGGCATACAGTTCTGCAAGATGTGGTAAGCCAAATTAACAGCACTTGTCCTGAAATGAGGTTTTGCTCCAACTGGCACTAGTGATTAGCAAGCTCTTCTGTGGGTTGGTGTAGCTCAAAGTAGTTGAAAACAGCTGAAAAATAGAAAGCATAAAAACTATTCAATAAGTGAAAACAGCTGGAACCTGGCAAGGTGGGGACAGGTTGAGGGTGGTGTGGATTTGTGTGGCTAGAAGCCACAGGCAGGAAAAGGGAGACAAACATTTTTGTAGAAGTGAGCAATTCCGTCTGGCCCAACTGCCTATCCTACCTTTTATTTGATTCAGATAATGCTGTATGTTCTGACTTTGCAGGTTTCCACCACTTCTATCTAAGCAGTATTTGATCATATGAAGTCACTCATTAGAAATTAGAATGGAAAATACTTTTACCCTTTCTATTTCTCTTCCATAACCTATAAGGATGCATCAAGTCAATAGAATTCTGGCAGATTGAATCAAGTAAGGAGATGATATCAGAGGACTTATTTTGCAATACAGATAGTGAATCTGTAATTCAGTTTGGTAGTGAATCTGTTCTAACAGTATGTTGGTATTTTCTCTAAACAAGCTTTGAGACTTACTAAGAACTAATTTCACATTTACATTGGACACTTCTTGGAAGTAGACATGTAGATTGTAGTTTTGGAGACCCATGTATGTGTAATGGCATTGATTTGGGACCCACAAAAAACCAAACCAAACAAAAAAAACCTTGAAAAACCAAAATGAACCAAGAAACCCAAAACCAAACAAAAACCAAACCCCAAACCCACCACCTTCTTGTTGTAGAAATGGCAACTGAAAAGAAGTGCATATTGCCCTGTGTAGTTGGAGGTATTTCCTTGTGCATTTAGTGTTCTGATGATCAGCAAAAACACTTGGGAATCCTTTTTGGCAGCATATGCTATAGCAGATTTTTAGCAAAGCAATGTGGATAGGTTTGCCCTCATTAAAAACATGATGTTTGTAGCTTCCTCTTCCCTGGTTAGAGTTCCATGTGGAAAACTTGAATAACTGCTGATACAGAAATTCTGGAAGTGATGACAGCTGTTCATATAAACTTGGTGGCTTCTTTGCTGTTTATTTCATTGTCTCACATGATGTGCAAGAGTGGACTTTTCAAGTTGGATGTAAGCTCCAAATTCCTACTCTTAAGTCAATAGGTGCTGATGCTTATGCCCCTTAACAAAAGCACCATATCTGCACACTTAAGTACATATATAACTGGTGCTTTTAAGAATTGATTAGCAAAAGTACCAAACTTGTTAGAAAATGTTTCTTTTAGATCATAGTGGACTGAGATAGTGATCCTTGATTGGTGGCTTCAGTAAGGTGAAGTTTGTTTAAACCAGATGTGTGGAGGCAACTGTATCCCCTCTGGCAAAGCCTGCGTGCTTAACTTCTGCTGTAGAGCTTGACTTTTACATAGAATTCTACTTTTGTCTATCTGTTAGATAATTAGGTCCCAAACAATGTCTATTTCCATATGCTTTTCTAGATCCTAGAGAAAAAGATCTAGGTGCCTTTGTGGACTGGTCAGTGAAGGCATCTATTTGTTGTGTAGCCAGAGGAGTGGAGAGGTAGTGTAACAGAAGATGCCCTTAGTTAACCTCTGTCACTCTGCTTGCAAAAGATTATAGCCACAGAAAAGATTTAGAAAAAGAACCTGAAATTTGGAATCGTGAACCACCTGAAGGAGGGTGTCAATTGTGGGAGAAGGAAAATATGAAGCAAGGCACACTTGTTTGGATGCAGGCATGTGACAAGACCCTCATATTTTATTTGTAAGAAAAGTGATCCACCCATTTTGAAATCAAGAACTGCCAAACCTAATAGTGTGAACATCATGTGCCTAACAGTGAGGGAAAAGTTTGTTCCTAGTGTATTGTATCCTAAAAATTGTTAGGAGAAACTAAACAAAAGGCACTGTTTTCAAGAGGTGGTGTAGATAATGAGAAATAGCCTTCGGTACCTTAATTTAAATTCTTGAATTCTAACTGCAGTAGTCCTGTCTTTTTGAAGTTATTTCAGTGCTTTTCCTGAGGAATCTAGTTTTCTTCTGTATAGGAAGCTTGATAATGTTAAGTTGTGCCTTGACTCATGGGACATGTTTCATACAACTTTGTGTGTCTTAGCCAACCTGGAATACTGATCTTGGCAGTAAACAGATGGAGTGTGAAGTGTTAATTAAGTTGCTGTGGTGACTTCTAGCACTGCAGAAAAGTTGGTGTTCTGAGTTAGCTGAAGTTCCCAAATGCTTTCCAAGAGCAGCCCAAACAGTTCATTGCATTAATGAACCCTTGTGGTTCTAAAGGTATGGACTGCCAGGAGAGCCTGCAGCAAGAGTAATTGTAGCTTCCAGGCTAGCAGGGTGGAGAGAGGAAAATAATCATGTGCCTTTGCAAGCTGGAGGACAACAGTAAATACAGTTACTGCACTGGTAATTGAACCTCTGTAGAGTCTGTAGAGTGTGTTGCTACTCTACATACCCTTTAAACCTCTTTCCATCTGCCTGGTAGCACACCTGCTTTGTAACAATGTACATCCTCCCAGGAAGGCAGGCAGTATGGTTCTGGGGCTTGGCCAAGGCCAGCCATTCACTTCACTGTTTTTATGAAGGACTAAATGTTTTGTTTTCTGTCACAAAACTAAACAACATGTTGAAAATGTGAAGCTTATTTTGAATAGGTAGTACCTGAAGTGGGAATGGCTGCTTCCTGTAGTCTGGGCAGTATTAGGGTGAATTTGGCAGCTGAATAAATAATTAAAAAAAAAAAAATTCTTCACGGTTTGTTTGTCTTTCAGCTTAATCAGGCATTTGGTTATGTTTGTGCAGGTGAAAAGAGATTTTTTCCTTGAATTTTGTTTCATCTTTGTAGATAACCTTGAACCCCTCCTTTGTTAAACTGGCATTACAGTGGTGTTTCATGCAAGAAACAAGTTAAAGTATTTTATGTGAAATGCCTTACATTTTCTGTGGCATAAGTCTGTTTTTGTGTTCTGCCTGATAACCCCGTAGAGCTCCAGAACTTTCAAAGCAAAATCAATACATTGATCATTGGATTGATCTTCACATAAATATTTTCAGACAGTTTTACTATATATATACTTTTTTAAATGCAAGCATTTCAGATACTGCATCCATAAAACTAGTGGACTTCTAATGTAAATATGTTTATACCAAGGATCAGGATTAGAAACAAGACTTTGATACTAGAGATGCTGAAGGGTGTAATGGCTAGGATAGTGTTGATTCTACAGATGAGAGTTCAGGCATTTGATTTGCAACCTGCTAGAACATTTATAGTCCTCCTTTCTGAGAGTTTTGATTTCTTTGATGTCCACACTGTGCTTCCTGTACCTGCTAGTTTTAAATGTTGTCATGTGAAATGTTTTAATATGTGTACTTGGAATAGCATCCATTTATTAGAAAAGAGTAATAGAGATATGATTTGTGGAAAATTCTGCTGAGAAGCTTTTGGGGATTGTAAAAGCTTTGGATGTGTTCAATGTAGACTGTTGGGTACTTAGCTCTATTTGCTGCCTTTTATATAAAGGAGGGGTGTGAGAAACATTCACTTGGTTGCTTATCTAAAGTATTGAGTACTCACCCACTTCACTGCAAAGGAGGACTGTACTATAGACTGTTTAATACAAAGCTTACCGTCAAGAGGTTGGGTTTTTTTCTTTGAGCTCCACCTAAGTCCATCTTCTCTTTCTGACAGGTCACCAATAAAAGTTGAATCCCATATATTAAAGGTGAGTTTCTTCTTAAAATCAAATGCTTGTTGACAAACACATTGTTGAGCATTTTGACCTAAAGTGGATCTGCTATGACAGCCCCAACATCTACACAGACAGGATATTATAGGCTTTCTTTGTGGGCAGCAATTGATGTGCATATGCCTCTTGAAGTCACAACTTTACTTTCAGTTAGGGTATGTTAACATGTCTTGAAGCTAATTTTGTTATGAAACATATATGTGTAACTTAATTTATCTTTGCTTAATTACCAGCCTACCCTCTTTCAAGTGATTTGTGAATAGTAAGCAGTTCTCTGCAGCACTTGGGTTTTGGTCTCAATTTATATGAAATAGTTGGCTTTGCTTCTGTCTTCAAACTAAAAATCATAGTGTTTGTACTTCAAAAGCCTCCCCTTTAGGTTACACGAAGATAAAGCCCACTATATTTAGCTTAATGAGACAGCACTGCCACTTCCCACACAGGTAGTTGGTATGCTGCATCTCTGCCTACTGACAGTGCAGCTGAATCTGGCACACATTGCATAGGTGAGAAGTTGGAACCTTGCACAAACACTCATTTCCTGGTCTCAGACATGCCAAAGGTGGTGCTTTGCAACACTTTTATGTAGAGTAAAGAAGGCTTGAAGTTTTGGCTGCAAAGTGTTGTGAAATCATTGTGTAAATAGTGTTTCTGATTTGTCTGCTCTGAATCAGTAATCTTTTTCCAATGATACTTTATCCTACAGTGTCTCTTGTGGGACAGATGTAACTCCTATTCTGTGTTGTGTTTAATGTTGCTGCAATGATTAAGTATGACTTGTGTAAGCCTTTTAAGAAACATTGCTCTGTCATTCCTACTAAACTCTGTGCAATCAATGAACTTCAAACATAACTTTAATGTTGTGGCTGAATTATTAGCTCTGAAGTTCTGTATGATGTTTGGAGGGCTTTTTAATTTAGGGTTTTATCTTTTAAGTATCTTCCTGAGCCACTTGTTCAAAGCTCTTCCAAAGTCTCTTGTTCAAAGCTAAGTTTCTGAAGATGGAGAAAGTAGTTTCTTTGCTTGGTACCATATCTGTTCAGTGAATGTGTGACTAATGGTATAGTTTGCCTTGGAATGGGTCAGAAATATTTCTGAAGTCCAAAGTTTAATGGGTGTATGAGTTTAATGTCAACAACATTAGAAATTAATGTAATGGACTTCTGCAGACTCTGATTACACTTAAGTATTTGTCATACCTTTGAAGGTAGGTTTTTGGCAATAAAGCAAAGTCAAACTTGCATTTAGATTAGAAAAACTTTGTGAAAGAGAGGGAGTAAGAATTTCAGTTTCTCTACAATTCCAGTTGTCTGCATGATATGCCATTTCTTGAGGTCTGTACTCTCAAAGATGGATGTTTACAAGAGTTGTCTGTAGAGCAGAAGAACATCAGTTCTGTATCACAACTCAGGGAATAAACTGAGGTGTGTCTGGGTTCTCAGTGTTTTGAGCTTGGTGACTTAATTAATTGAGTCAGTTGTGATGTGTAATACTCTTCATGTGTACTGTGTTAATGTTTAAAAACTTGACAGCAGTAATGTGTGGCAGTGTAGCAGAATTCTTGTCCTTTATTCTGTTTACTTTGTTGCAGCTGTATTTTTGTTAGACTATCTTACTGTAGATCTTACAACCGTCATCTGTGTCTTTTTTCCGTAGGATATGAACAGCAAACTACACAAAGAAGCAAATGAAACCTTTGTACAAGAAATGAAACCAGATGATTCAAAAGAGGTTAGTTAAATATTGCTTTGCACTTGCAGTGTAACACTAGAAATAATAAATGTAATAACCAGCCTTCATCCCGAAACTAACATAGGTTAGAATTTGTCATTAATGTTAGTAAGAATGTTCATCTAAAAGGTGCAAATCACACCAAGCCTTCTAAAAAATTTAGCTTTCACCAGTCTTGCATTTTGGGTAGCTTACAGGGTCATAGTTGGCAGTGCATGAGAACTCTGAAGAATTAATGGCTTTTGTTTCCTAACTTTCTCTCTAAGTATATTGAAGACAAGTAGAAATTAGTCAGTTTGATTTACTTTTCAGATATGCCTATTTCTGCATCTGGGTTCTGGTCTTCAGAATTCTTAAACAAAATGTATTGTGTATGTAAAGCAACTCTTCAGTGGAAGAGTTCTCGTGGGTGTTGTACAGACTGACTGATAACTGTAACCTAGAAGTGCATGTTATTTAACAGCAGAATGGTTTTGTTTTGTTTCTTTAAGATTATTGACAGTATTATAGAAGAAAGCCAGAAGGCACAACAGCTAGATGATGATTCTTTAGCTTCTAGAGAAAAAGAACTGACTGTTCCAACTTCAGATGCAAACACTTGGATTTCTGGAGCAGGTGTCATTAGTAGTTGTCCAGAAGTGTTAGCTGCTAAAGTACCATTGCAAGATGACCCTAGAGAATCGGTGTGTCACAGCGTGTGTAAGGACACTGAACTGGAGTCAGGGAAGCTTTTTATTACTTCTGAGCAACAGGAAACTCCTAAACTAACAAGAGTAACAAATTCAGCTGACCATAAAGTGGATGAAGCTGAAGCACAAGAAGAAATATCAAAAAATGAGGACATAACAGATAAGAAAGAGGCAAATACTTTAGAACATGTGGTTTCAGATTTATCTACCAAAGACCTTTCTACAACAGAAGAAATGCCTCCAGCAAAACCACCAAGGCAGCTTACTGTACAACCTGATATAGTTGCTAGCACAAAGAAACCTGTTCCAGCACGACCACCACCTCCAACAAACATTCCTCCTCCAAGACCACCACCACCTGCACGGCCTGCTCCACCACCCAGGAAGAAGAAGAGTGAACTGGATTTTGAAGTGCAAAAACCTGGTTTAGAAGGCAAGTGTTCTGTTTTAGATGAGTGTAGTTATCAACATGGTTACTGGGGGTTTTTTTCTGTTTGTTTTGAATGAAGAGTCATTCGATCTGGTGATTTGAGTTTAGTTAACACATAAATGAAGGGAAAAAAATTCTTAAACAATCTTAGCTTCTTACAATGGAGAAATAACCTTTAGCATTACAAGTGTACCTAATTCAATAGACTTTCTTGTTAATTATCATTTCCTGCCAAAATATCCACTTCTGTAACAAGAAGTTGCCTCATCAATCCAGAAACTAAAAAAAAGTTACATGCTTCAAATGAAATGTGTGCAATCGGGATTTGGATATGAATACAAGTCAAGATGCAGACTCAAGTCTCATGAAAATGAGTAGTACTAGTTTACTATGGAAATTACTTCAGGTATCCAAAATCTTAAGAGAAATAGGTGTGAAACTGTGCCTGTGCCTTTAACTATATTTGAAATATATTATTGCTAAGGCAGATTTGGTGGCAGTTGATGTTTAAAAAAACAAATCAGACTCATCAGAAAGGGTGTTGAGGAGTGTAACTGCTGTTAGGATTCTAACAATCTGTAGTCTGTGGCAAGCATTGTGCTCTTCTTTCTAGTATGAGTTAATCTCTTTTCAGTTTCTAGAGAGAACTTCCCAGCTGGTGGTCTTTTAACTCCAAGTACAGTGATGGAGGGCATGCCCAAAGATTCTCAGCCTTCTTTGGATTTGGCAAGTGCAACTAGTGGAGATAAAATAGTCACCGCACAGGTATTGGGAAAGGGTTTTAGTTGAAGAACTGTAACAATTTCTATTACTTCAGTGTTACAGTAGACACAAGGTATTCTATGTCTGCAAAATTTCAGGAAAATGGGAAAGCAGCTGATGGCCAAACAACAAATGAAGTACTTGGACCACAAAGACCCAGGTCTAATTCTGGAAGAGAGCTGACAGATGAGGTATTACTGAGTTTGATCTGTGTATAGTACTTTCTTGTCCTTGCTTTTCCAGTCTGTCAAATGACATAGTCACAAGTCACTTCCTGTGCTCTGAACCACTACATGCAATGACCAGGGGTACAAAGAGGAGTGATGGCATGCTGGCTTTGTTCACCTGAACACTTGGTGGTCCTGAGCCGTATGTGGTAGTGGTTTTAGTGAGCTGTAATAGATCTGAAATAGTATGAGTTTGTTTGTAGCTGTGCAAACACATTGCAAGATTTCAATGTGAGGGAACACGAACAAAACTGGCATTTTGTCATGCATCTAAAAGGAGAAGGACAATGCAATAGGACAATGATTTTCCTAAGTTTCTTCAGTTAACTTTCATTGAGAATGATGATGTTATTGGACTTCTGCTTATCTTCTATGCTTATCTGTGGATAGCTGTTTTAACTATTGCTTGTCGGATGTGTGTATTCATGAGATGCTCCTAAAAAACCTTTTCCTAGTGCTGTACTGATTAGGTCTAAATGATCTTTCTCTTAACATAAAAGTTGCCTTTGGCTTCATCTAAACTATATCTGTTAGTACATCTGAAAGAGGAAGACTTCAGTGTGTTTTAACTACATAGGTTTCATATCAGCATGGAAGGTGTCAGGCAGTGGCTGATAACTTCACTTCTGATTTATGAAATTGAAGCTCATGATGACATGTAATTGTTCATTTGTGTATAGTGATTGATAATGTTTGTGGCAACACTGTGAAGGCAATTTTAACTTAGTCTTTGTAAAATAAATGTGTAGTGAGCTACAAAATTTCCTATTATAATCTGTAAAATAAGCTTATTTCTATTTCACTCTAGGTTTTGGAGACTAATCAGGTCATCATGATTTCACATCTTATTTTTTCCATAGGAAATTTTAGCAAGTGTAATGATAAAAAACCTTGATACAGGTGAAGAAATACCCCTGAGTTTGGCAGAAGAAAAGTTGCCAACAGGCATTAATCCCCTAACTTTGCATATCATGAGGAGAACTAAAGAATATGTCAGGTATGAATGATGACAGCTTTCAGCTCTCTATGGTACTGTTGCTCTTGTAGTTTATACATATGTGGAGGCTGCTCTTATGTAAGTCAAGAGAGTCCCAGTCCATCTTTCTCTGACTAATTTGAGTGCTAATTCCCAGTTCTCTATGAACTAAACTGTTTATTGAAATCTTCTAAGTTAACAAGAGGTTTATGATATTGCTGAGATTTGACAGGCAAGTATGTCTGAAAATCCAGCTGAACTGCAGTTAGCACTTGATGTGCTAAATGTTGTCATTTCTATACTGAATTAAAAACTATTCAGGTTAAGGGTTATATGTTGTTCATGCTACCACCTCCTGTAGCTTTTTCAGTGTTTGATTTAGTAGACTTTAGTCCTCTGAAGGTCTGTTGTCATCAGTATAGCTGAGTATGTTGAGGTTTTCTTCAGGGAAGTCTTGTCAATCTAGATGATTTTTTTTAAAAGGCCTAGGTTTATGGGAATTTGTACATCAGACAATTTGTACATTTTTTGCATTGTTGTATTGTCATTGAAAAAGCTCACTTCTGTAGAACTGTACTCTTCTGTGTATAAACTTCTGTTTCAGAATCAACTATTAATTTATTTGATCTGTGGAAAGCAAGGTATGAGAACAAGGAGGCATCTTTTGAGTTCCTAGTAACGTAATATGTTTTGTGTGCTCTTAGTTTTCAAACCATCACAATAAGCTTAAGTTTGAAATTTATTAGAGAGAGAAATGTGTCTTTTGCACCTGGATCATGTATACAGTTGTATAGGTGCCTAAAATGGAAGTATCTATTTCATTACTAATTTTATTTCAGTTATTTCATATTTATGATTTCATTAATATCACATCGTTTTTTTCCAGTGTGTTACATGAAGTGATAGATGAATCCTAAAACACAGGTGTTACTTTACTAATGTTTCATTCTGTTTAGATCCATTATGATCTTGCATTAAAGAGTCACTTCTGTATTTCCTAGTAACGATGCAGCACAGTCTGATGATGAAGACAAAATGCAGACACAGCAAACCGATACCGATGGAGGGAGGTTAAAACAAAAAACGTAAGATACTGTTTCATGTCTCTACAAAGAAAAGGCAGGGGTTGTTTTCTGGGGTGAAGCTCCTCTAACATCTGAACAAGTTACCTTTTAAGTACAAGCAATGCCTGAATTTACAGAAGCCCATTGCTCTGCCGTTGAACTGAAGATTACATGACTGCTGGCAAATGAAATGCTTATTTTAAGAAGCAGTAATGGAAAGAGAGAATCCTGCATTTCAAATCAATACTATTGATTCATAACAGCAAAAAGTGAGAATTTACTACTGTTGCGTGTTGAAAAAATGCCCTTGCTTTTTAAGGACCCAGCTGAAAAAGTTCCTTGGCAAATCAGTAAAGCGAGCAAAGCACCTCGCTGAAGAGTATGGTGAACGCGCTGTAAATAAAGTGAAGAGTGTTCGGGATGAAGGTGAGTGGCACTCATTTAGGGATTGTTTTTACCTAAATATATGTATATGTTTGGGGTGTTTTAATAAAATAGTCTTCTTTATCCTTGGGCTTCTTGGAATGAAAGCCAACTGACGGACATGTACTACTGTATTGTGCCCCGGTACAGTTGATGATGTGGCTTGTAGCTTGGCAGGCATTTTGAGAGTAGTGCGCTACAAGGATGAATTCTTGTAAAGTAGCAGCTGAAAGACCTTTCAGCTAAACCAGCTGAATACAGTCATTTTTGTTGTGCTGTTAGAAAGTTGTCTGGATATTAAAATGTAAACTTCTTTGAAAGTTACTCCAGCAGATGTAGAAGTAGGAATTGTCTTCATTACACTAATAGCATTAGGTTATTTTCTGACCACCAGTGCCACCATGAGAATTATCATATAGCCTAAGCTCCTGTTGGATTGCCTAACTACAAGTGAATTCTCTCCTTGTTTCATCAGTGTTTCTTTCAGACAGATGTCTAGTACTGCATTAAGCCAATCTAACCACATCCTGTCGTAAGTGCCATAGAACTACTGTAATTTACCATCTTGTCTTGCCACTGGCTGTTTGCCCCAGCTCTTTTGCAATTCTTACACTTCGTGGGCAAATCACCAGGCCACTTCAGTGTATTCAGTCAGAAGAAACCAATGCAGTAATTTTCAGCACATATTAAAACTGACAGAAATCACTTAGTGCAGGATCTGCTAACTTCAGTCCTGGTACAAAGGAGGAGGCAGAACAAAAATAGATAGTAGTTCTTACTTTGAGTGTTCAGGATTTGGATTCACTGCAACCTAATATTAGTGCAGATGTATTTTTAGATCTTGATACAACAGTACTCTTGGTTTTCTTTAAGATCTTTAAATTGCCTCTAAAAATTTGCTAATCCAAGACACTAATCTGCTACCAAAAAGTATTGGCTAATGTTTAGTCATAGATTAAATGTGTACTGCCATACATACTGCTGAATTTGTATTCCATTTAGTCTTCCATACAGATCAAGATGATCCCTCTTCCAGTGATGATGAAGGGATGCCATATACAAGACCAGTTAAGTTCAAAGCAGCGCATGGCTTTAAGGGACCTTACGATTTCGAGCAAATTAAAGTTGTTCAGGATCTCAGTGGAGAGCATATGGTAGGTCTCAAATTTCATCTGTGGTTTTGCTGAGGCTGTTCAGCCTGAGATTCAGCTTTCACTTTTCAACTACTTGGTGACCTCCAGAAATAACTTTCAGATTTATTCTTCTTGAGATGTGTTCTTCTTTCCTTCTGGGAAATCATATTCTGAAATGAAAGAAATGGAAATGTGGCTAGTTTGGTCAGATCTTCTGGGGGGGAAAAAGGTCTGTACATACTCTGGCTTCAGGGATTCTCCAGAGCATTTACTTAAAGAGTTTTGGTATTGAGTGGCACTTGGTTTCTTGGTTCCTGCAATTACAAATTTAGGCAGAAAAAGGCTATGTTGCACTACCAGAACTGAGCACAGAGCAGTGGGGTTGACCTGCTCAGCAGAAAATAAACTAATCTGAACACAAGTGTTGAATAGAAATACTAGCTAGGTTCTGGAGCCAAAAGTGGGGAGAGATTAATGGCCTATATGGATCATAATGATAAGAAGGGGAGAGACTGGGATATGGTATTTGCAGAGGTGTCTGTGGAGATTGAGGCAGAAAAGCTATCTGTTCATCACTGATGGATGTGTGCATGCCTGCCTGCATTCTGGTATTCCTGACTTCCCAGTTTTTTGTGCTGACAGCAACCGTCTGAGAAGAGCTCCCCATCTTTAAATGTTAGAGCAAGGATTATGACCTATAGCAACAGTTTGGTGACCACACAATTTAAGTTTGTCATTCACAGAATCACAGAATCTTTAAGGTTGGAAGAGACCTCTAAGATCATAAAGTCCAACTGTCAACTTATGATCACCATGCCCACTAAACCATGTCTCTAACCAAAGTTTCCTGTCGTAGTGGTAACCCATCTGTGTTAGTTTCTGTCATGTCAATATTTGACTTCTTAAAATGTAGGAAAACCCACAAAAGCATCCTAAAATGCCCAATAGCTATTCCTTAAATAGCAAGAGGAGGTGGAGTACTGGTTGTGTGGTACTGTTTCATTGACTACTGACTCTTCAGTCTTTGCAACAGAGAAAGAATTGTCTTAACAGGCTTTGCAAAATCCTCATGCCATTTCTGAAATTAACAAATATATGTGGTGCTCATTTTGGTTGCCAGCATTGATGTAACCAAGAACAATTTCTACACTAAAAAAAGTGTTAGCACACCTTGAGCTAACTTCAATGGCAGCTACAAATACTTGGCAGTTCAACAAATCAAACAGCAGGTCACTCAAAACCCTGGCTGGCTGACTGTTACCAACCATACAGTTTTACATAGAATGCTGTGGTGGTGCTGAGCTCCCTTAACTCCTCTCCTGCAGTAATCTGCCCTGTGGGCTGTTTCATTCAAAATGGTTTTTGCAAGTGTGTTGTGCAGGCCACCAGTTTTAAGAATTACTCTACAATGTTTTGATCTGCAGTTTATTTTATATGTGGTATGTTGTGTATGTCCTGAATCTTGTCAGTTGATTTTGTAGAAAGGCTTTTTGGTGTGGAAGAAGTCACTTTATGTAACTTAAAGAACGATCTTGTTGTTCTGACAGGGTGCTGTTTGGACAATGAAATTCTCTCACTGCGGTCGATTACTTGCATCTGCAGGACAGGACAATGTAGTAAGGATCTGGGTTTTAAAGAATGCCTTTGACTATTTCAATAACATGAGAATGAAGTACAACACAGAAGGTATCTTTCTATGCATTGCTAGAGCTCTAAAAAGCTGGAAGTTCTAGTTATTTGGGTACTTGGAGTTGCCAACGGTGCTTCTGTGTTCTAGGTCGTGTCTCTCCCTCCCCATCCCAGGAAAGCCTGAATTCTTCTAAGTCTGATACTGATGCAGGAGTAAGTACACTATATATTGGGAGGGGAAGAGAGAGGTCACATTGTTCTGCAATGCCAGATCTTCGCTGTTGTTTTATATGAAATAGGTTAGAGTTCTTAGCTTGTGTCTTCGAGGCATAGACAGTCTTATCAATAAGAATCTTCAGTCAAACACCTGTTACCCCATGGGGCTGGGATGCAAGCAAGAAAGTATGTCACTAACCTTAATGCATTACAGAATCTGCATAGCTCTGCTGTGGCCTTCTGCCAGAGTAAATTTCTGAGTGGAATGCTGATGAGGAAAAAACCTACATTGTTAAATCTTCTATCTTGGTGTTTTGCCTCAGAGCATTACTTACAGTTAACACCTGACTTGATGGTGTCTTTGCTGAGGAAGCCAGGCTTAAAAATGGGATACTCAGAAGCATAATAAAACCTGACATATTTAATTTTTTTACATCTGTGGAGAATAAAATGGAACATGACTGATGAAAAGTATTAAGACACTCTTACTTGTAGAGTAAAATAAAATGAAAAGTAAGATAGAATAAAAGTTGTATGGATTGAAAATATAAAGTTTATTAACTTTGGAATTTCAGGATGATATGTTGTGCCCTATGCTACTTTGTTGTTTATTAGTGCAGTGTTGTTTATTTAAAAGTCATAACAGCTCTACCTCATTGTTGGCCCTGTACTTTTCATGTAAACAGTGATTGCCCTCTTATTTATTTCTGGCTAACATTTGGTAATGTTTCTGTGCATTTCCCTGGTAGATTTGCAGTGGAGTTGATGAAGATCCAGATGATAAAAATACCCCGTTCCGCCAACGACCGTTTTGCAAATACAAAGGGCACACAGCAGATCTTCTTGATCTTTCCTGGTCTAAAGTAAGACACCTTAATGCAGACTACACAGTTTCCTGTGTTTTCATCGTTTTCTTTTGTCACTTGCCATTGGAACTATACATCTAAACCATATGAAACAATCATTGAATTTAAGAGATATGTTTTCTAGAGACAACACTTATTCCAGGTGAAATAGTTGGGATAAAATACAACAAACCAAAGCAACAAAGCCAACCTCAAGGTAATAATAACTGCAGTTGTGTATTCAGTAGTGAGGTTGACTTGTTCAGAGTGGAAGGAATTTCCCTTGAGCTGTGTGATTTATGGTGTTGCCACTTTTCTTGTCTTTATGCCTTACTGGTTTTACACCAAGTGGACAGGTTCTAAAATTGACAAATATTTACATACATCTTAGAGAATTGCCTTGTGCTTAACATTGAAAAGGTTTCACATAAAGCTGCTTCAGTTAATTTTCACACTGGAATACAGTTGTAATTTTAAGAACAGTCTGGCTGAATGATCTTAGGCAGGAGAGACTCTCACTTCTTCTCCAAAGCCCGTTGTGCTGTTTCTTCTCTAAATACTCAACTACTTTCCAAGTATTTGTTTCCACTGAGATTGTTCCAGAAAATGTTCTGACTGAGCATCACTGCACTGGTCTTAAGGTGATAATTTAGATAAAACATTTTACCTGAAAGGATAAAATATTGAATTTCATGGCAACAGAGAAATTGGTAAGGCTTTAGCAATCGGATTACTCTTCTGTATTTTCTGTTCTGTATTTGTGTCTGTTAATAACCATGGAATTCTCATTTCACAGAATTACTTCTTGCTTTCTTCTTCTATGGACAAAACTGTCAGATTATGGCACATATCAAGAAGAGAATGTCTTTGCTGTTTCCAGCATATTGACTTTGTCACTGCTATAGCATTTCATCCAAGGGTAAGTGCAGTTGCCCTTTTCCTTCTAGAGAGGAGGAATTTGAAATTACAAGAGTCCTTAAAAAATACTGTAGTAAAGCTTTTTATATTATTAAAACTCAAGTAAGGGAAAAAAGTTTTTCAGTGTTCCCTGCACATACATCAACTGGTAGATGTGTTGGGAACTCTAAAAGGAGCTTTCAACTCCTGACAAGGTTAGTATTTTTCTATCTTATGTTGAGAGGGTAAAAAGTAACTGGTAATGGTGAAGAATTTTCTAACTTGAGGTATACACACTGCCTGTGTGTAATCTGTAAGAAGTTGAATTCCATTTACTAGTAATTTTGACATTGTCTTTTCAGCCTTCTTAAACATAGAGGAATCAACTCATCTGAGAGCTTTTTTCTGGAGAGAAGCTGTTTGGAAATGTGGCAGGAAAGCTTTAAGGAGATCAGGGCATACCCATAGCAAAGAGGTGATTAATGTAATGTGTCCTCTCAGGATGACAGGTACTTCTTAAGTGGTTCACTGGATGGCAAGCTCCGACTCTGGAACATTCCTGACAAGAAAGTGGCATTATGGAATGAAGTGGATGGGCAGACAAAGCTGATCACAGCTGCTAACTTCTGTCAGAACGGCAAATACGCAGTCATAGGCACCTACGATGGAAGATGCATCTTCTACGACACAGAGGTAAAACCTTCTCCAGACTGTGTATTCTGTTCATCTGAAATAATAAACAGATTTCAGTCATTCTTATTTAAATATCAAGAAACAAACCTATTAGAAATTGAAGCTAAGTTTTTGCACAACTATTTCAAACCAGGATATGTTTCAATGTCTTCCCAGCACTTGAAGTACCATACACAAATACACGTGCGTTCTACCAGAGGGCGAAACAGAGTTGGACGAAAAATTACTGGCATTGAACCCTTGCCTGGAGAGAATAAGGTAATGCCTTTCAGTGCAGCTTGGGCTCAGTGCTAAAGTCTGATATTTTTATCTAACTGTTAGCAAGTTTGTGCTAACAAAAGTTGCTTGTAATCACTGACTTAAATCAGAACTCTTAACACTACTAAAATGAACATTACTCTGTTGATTTAGACTAATACAATACTAAATAGGGGGGAAATAGAGGGGGTTTTAAGTGACATTATGCTCTGATTAATATGAAGGTGACAGAATGCTTAGAGATGGCTTTCAGTGGAAACTTCTGAGCATAATTAACCTCTCTTGAATTTAATATTCATTTGAAAATGCATTTCATCTAGAAGCTGAAAAAAAACATTGAAAGCTCAGAAGCTGTTATCCCCTTGGTTGTGAAAGGGTCAAATTCCCATCAAGTAAAGACGTGCTTACCTGGCAGAGGAGACACCACAATCAGGCAGGTGGTTTCCCCAGGGCAGGGCTCATCCCTTGCACTTGATCATTTAAGTTTATGATCTGAAAAATGAGAAAAGGAAGCAAACTCACATCAACCAAGAAAAGCTCAGTTTGTTTTTATAGCAGGTAATGGCCTCTGAGCTGCACTTCATTGATAGGTCATGACTCCCCAGAAATTTGCCTCACTAGGAGAGCTGTTCTGCTATGTTTTTGTGGAATGTGTTCCAAAATATCCTTTGCAAATTGATGAATGTTCTTTGAGTTCACAACTTGCTTCAGTAAAAAGCAGCTGTTCTGCTTCAAACCAGTCAGGATGATCTTGACAGTGAAGTTGTATTCTGTCCATTAACAGAAGACAAGAGAAATGTCATTGTCCTGAGTCTTGTTCTGCTTCTTTGGATATATTCTTGGTCTTTGTCACTTTTTACAAAATAACTGGAATTATGGCTGCATGAATGAACTCTGCTCCTTCTTGGGCATGCTAATGGTTTCCACTCCTAAATTTTGTTTCTTTTCTAGATATTAGTGACATCAAATGATTCCAGAATTAGATTGTATGACCTAAGAGATCTGTCTTTATCTATGAAATACAAAGGTTATGTCAACAGCAGCAGCCAAATCAAAGCCAGCTTTAGGTAAGACAGTATTATAACAATGGAGTTCTTGGATTTGGGAAATGCTGTGGCTGAAGCACAGGGGCTTTTGTTTAAATAATCTGTTTACCCTGGTATGAAAATAAGCCTCTCAAATGTCTCTTGTCTCAGAAGGTAACTAAAGGTCCTGTCAAGAGTGACAAAGCTACCTGCCTGTTTATAGCCTGTATCTGGGGCTAAACTATTGCAGTTGCTTTGTCAGGTGATTACCCCTCCCCAGCAGAGAAAGGGGAATTGGGAAGATGAGAGAAGCTGTGGGTTAAGATGAAAAAGGATTTAATGAAACAGCCAACCTAATACCAATACTAATATGAAGCGTATGAAGTTATACTCGGCCCAGCAGGTGTACAGTAGTCACAATGAATGGGAAAGCAGTTTGTGGAAGCAGGAGAAGGAAGATGAGCAGCAGGGTGAGGAGGAGCCCAAGCTGGAGGCCTCTCTATCCGCAGCAAACTTCCCCCTTTATACTGAGTGTGATATTTATGGTATGGGATAAACCTGTGAGCCAACTCAGGTCTTTAAGCTAGTAAAAGAGAGGTCGTAGAGGGAGAGGAGTATGTGTTCGATTCTATCTTTGAGTCTTGCAGAAGCTGAAGGGGAAGAATGCTTGGGTATCTGTCTATTTAACCTGGATGCTTGAGCTGAGATGGGCAGCAGTGCTTAAGGTTTAATATCTTGATTATCAGCTGTTGGCCTTTGACAGCACCTTTAAGGCTGACTCAGTATTTCACAGAATGGCTGAGATGAGAAGAGCCCTTTGGAAGTCATTTGTCCAGCCTCCCTGCTCAAGATTAATTTCCCAAATAATCTCTGCCTTACAGGGCTGTAGCATAGTTAGCATCAGATACATGACATACTCATGCAGTAGGTAAATTCAAAGTAAATACTGGAGTTGGATTTGCAGGTAATGTTTTTGTCTGTCAGTCTGTTATACAGTCATCTGGTTACAGTCTTGTTGAATGCTTTTCATCTTCCACCTGTATGGAATTTCTTTTTGCCTATGATTGTGTTGTAAACAATTCCTGTTACAGTGTAGCTGTCAGACTCGCCCTCTTCTGTTTTGGAAGCTGCAGATGAACAGCTTCTGTGTGCTATTTGTCAGAACTGTTTTCCAGAGGTAGAGAGAATCATGAAGCTTGCCTGCTTTCATATGAGGACTGTGTATTTTTTTGAGCCGCAGTCACTGAATTAAAGCATCAGTATGAATTGTGAACTTAACCTGATTGCACTTGTGAAGCTGCAAGTCATCTGGAAAGTTACTGTAATGGGTGCTCAAACAGCTAAGAAAAGTAATGTTTCTCCTCCTTTGCATCTTTAGCCATGACTTTACCTACATTGTAAGTGGTTCAGAAGATAAATATGTTTATATATGGAGCACATACCATGACTTGAGCAAGTTTACATCTGTAAGAAGAGACCGTAATGACTTCTGGGAAGGCATTAAAGGTAAAAGGCAACTCTTGATCTTTGTTTTGTTGAAGCTCATATCATTTCAAACATTAAATATTTTTATCCTCTAGTTTTATTTGCTCAGCAGTCCTAGTCATTTAGTTTGAACAAATTGTTAGCAAGATGCATTGTAATTGGTGGATTCTCAGTAAGTGGACTGTCAGAAAACTTATCCCCAGGAAGCCCTCTGATGATTGGGATGGCAAGAGACAGAGTAGCCAAGGATTTGTCCAATTTTAGTAAGAGATTCTGAATTAATGGAATGTTTTGCTGGCAGAGCTTGATTTTATAAGTGTAGAAATCAAAACAATTATCAGTTCTTGGATCCTTTCTGGAAAAGTGAAAAGAAAGGCAAGCTGCTTTTCATTTGTGTCAGGATTTTAAAAAAAAAAAAGGGGGGCAACTCTCTTATCTGCGACACACAGAGATTTTGGGAAATGTGGGGCCATATTTATTTTAAATGTGTTTTGGAGCTCTTACCAGTTAGTTCTGGCCACTTAGAAGAACTTTTGAGATTCCTGAGCTTATGGAACAATGCCAATTGCACCATCAGTGTTGAGCTTACCTGGTGCCACTAGCACTGAGATTCTGGGATATTTACTGGAATTTATGACTGGTGTTCTGTTCTTGAGGAAGTAACAAATCCGGCACCAAGGTAATCAGAGCTGCCTTGTCTTTCTGAAGCGCACAATGCAGTGGTCACGTCAGCGATTTTTGCTCCCAATCCTGGTTTGATGGTGTCACTGGAAACTTCTGAAAAGCAGGAAGCTGAAAGTAAAGGAGAAGATTCTGAAACATCAGATACCATACCCTCTGGTAGGTGTTTAATGAGCTCTACTTGATACCATGGTATGAGGAGGAATGCTTTCAATTTAGGGGTGTTTCTTGAGGAGAAAAGTCCTTGCTGTAGCATGAACATATATTCCTCCCTTAGCAGTTGAACATTTTGGCAGCTGTTGCACTCTTAAATTAAATCTGAGAGAGCATAGCTGTTGTCCTGTGTATTTTAGAATCATTCTTTTTACACCTGACCTGTTAAGAGGTAGAGCTGTACCAACATAAAACAAGAAAGTCCTTTTCCTAGAAATGCAGGTGGTTTGAAGTATTGGCTAGGTAGAGGAAGGCTGTCACAGTGTTAGCTTATCTTTTAATGACAACTGGATTATTTATTTATTTGTAATGAACTGACAGTTTCTTTTCTTTCCTTGTTAAGGAGCTTTGAAGACAGATCACACAGAAGTGCTTTTATCAGCTGACTTTACTGGAGCAATTAAAGTCTTCATTAACAAAAAGAAATGTGTATCTTAGTTGCTTTGCAACTGACAGAATAAAGCTATGGTACTGTGGGATTCAAATCCCGTAAACAATGTGGGCAGAAGCAAAGTATCTAATATAATAATGTTACAGGCTGATTTATTTTTGAATCTTTATTTTAGGGCTACTCAAATATTGGACCTTTGGATATCAGTGTCTCCCTATTAGCACCTGGGCTTGTAGAATAGGAAAGAATGTGTCAGAATAATCCTGCCAAACGTTAGAGTCTAAACTTTCTACAACCAGTTGTTCTGCAACTTCCTTGTGAACCTGCACAGGTTTCTGCACCAAAATGTATTCACACATGTGTGTGCCTTTTGGTTACATGCACTAATTTGGATGTGTATCAGAGGGTTTCAGTGATGCTTGTGGCCACTAGATGTCAGGAATGGGCATGGTTGGAGGTATGGCTGGGAAAATGCTGAATGATCTAGTCCGATCCTTACACAAAATTTCATTTGAGAAAGATCTTGAATTTGTAGTAGCTGTTGTTCAGAATTTTAAGTTATGCAAGTTTTTGATGGGTCAGCAACCATGTGTAAATGTTTTTATAAATTTGTCAACTTTAGGAAGTGAAAATTTTTTTGTTGTCCTTTAATTGTCGTGGACTTTAGATTCCTTTCTTATATATATTTTTTTCCACACTGGAGCACAATACTTGTGTAAAGAATTCTCTCATTCCATGTTCATGGGCACCAGGATATATTCACCTTCCAGATAAAACTGAACTGCAGTAGGAAGTTCTTGTATTTTACAACTGTGTAAAATAAACTGTTTACATTTTTTTAAGCATTGTAGCTTAAAGTTACGTTCTTCTCATTTGTTTAGTGCCACTGAATTTTGAAAGTCTTTGTAAATATTCCTATCAAACACCTATGAAGTAACATTCTGGGCATCATAACCCATGAAATGTTATTGATGGTCAAGTGTTTCACAGATGTATCATTAAACTTTGTCACACACTTGGAAATTGTTGTTTCTTTTCCATTTTGATTCATAAATTTGTTTTCCAAGTAGTTTTGATCTGTTTCTCAGATCATTGACCTTGCATGCACTTGTTAACATTTGAGTTCTACTTTTCCTGATCTTGTCACTTCTTTGATGACAGCTTGCTTCCTGAAGTAATGGGGAATGGAGAACTGCAACTGGTTACTAAGCAGAATTAAGAGTAGTTCCATGATAGTTTAGTGTGAGGAGGAAACTTCAGAAGTGTGTAGAGAATTCTCTCCCTCCCATTAGGAGAAGACTGAAGGCATGGAAAGGCAGGAATCAGTCTCACTCTTAATTGTTCACTCGGAGAATTTGACCATGCCTGTGTAAAATTGTCTTGAAGAAGAAAGGCAGTTGCAAGGGATGTGTCATCAGACAAAACATCTAAAAAATAGTACATGCTATATGAAAGTATTGTCAGTGGATGCCACTGGAGTGAATTTGACTCAGGTTTGAGAATACTTGTATAGATGATACAAGCTAAACTCTCTCAAGACACTTTTGTTCCTTTGAGCTCCAGAAGTGAGATGGCACAAGGCATTTGGTTTGTGACTCCAAAAATGAGCTTCTGTAATAGGCTATGTATGTAGAGGGCTGTAATTGATTATGATTCATTTGAGCTGATCCCAGACACTTTGGGAGTTTTCTATAGATGTTCTACATATTTAGTGACAAATGCCAGGTCAGGAACTGCGTTGTGCAGTAGGGACTCTGTCACTTGGCTTACAGGTAGCTTCTCTTTAGTGTCTTGGCACATTATGGCTTTCCCATCTCTGGAACTAGGAGCCCAGACTGGAGGTAAAGATATGTGGGCTTTGCATTGGGGGTTTTGGGGGTATGTTTATTTTTTTTAAGTGTGCTGCCCTTCCTTTCCCATTTTTCCTGTATTATAGTTAAAATAGCAATTGCAAAAATTAGTGATGAGTAATGGGAGGAGGGAGTGCTTATTACCTGGTAAGGTACACAAATAAGAGGATGCGTTCAAACCCAGCTTTTCAGAGTGACTGAAGACCTGGCTCCCATCAGCATGCAGTGTTTGATGTAGATTTGGGACTAAGCAGGCTACAGGAGGGATCCTGCAACATTAATGGCATGCAGCTTGGCAGGTTATTTAAAATGTTCTGTGCAAACACTCTCCTCTGTAATGTCTTAAAAAATCCCAGAACACTCAGGTCATTAAGATTTAAACTTGGCTGCTTTGTTCTGGAGACCTAAGTTGAACTGTAGTTTCACCTTGTGGCTGCCAGCAGCTTTATTAAGGTGTTGTGTTGGACCTGTTATGTGTTTAGGTGATCATAAAAAAAAAAAAAAGAAAAGTTATCATTGTTCATTATTCAGGATTTTCCAGAGGCAAAGGTGGATCTTGAGGAAGATGTTTGACTTCTGTTATCTTGATATTTAAGTTCTAGCACTCATAGTTCTGGTGCTCCTCTGCAGTGGTCTAATAGTCTCTGCATTTCCCCAGTTGAACTGTGCTGCACATTTTTGATGACTCAGCCTTTCCCTCTCCTTGCCAAAGTTGCATCAGTTGTGTTCCAGTCTGAGTGGTGCTGTGTCCTGTGTAATGTCATCCATTGCTGGATCTTAAGGCTTGCATGATACCTTACACAGCTGGGTTCTGCTTTTGTCTAGATCCTCCAAATTCTCCTTGCCGGTAAATGTCAGTTACTCTGCTAAGCCTCTATTGTTTGGTCAAGTGCCTTCACTGTGTGTACATCAGGTAGTGCCCTTGAACTCAGAAGTGGTGTTTCCTCTAGCACAAGCCAAGCTTGCATGGAGGTCTGTTAAAATAAAACACTACCTGTGCTGGAGCGTTTCTCCCTGGACTGCTTCTTCCAAAGGCCTGCTTCACCTTTTGTTCTTTTACAGTAGTTGTTGACATCCATGCAATCAAAATTCTGCTTACCAAATACAATTGAGAAATCCCAGGAGGCAGAAGTGAGGAATTGCCACTGCACAGGACCTTGGTGCAGGAGATGTCTGAATTAACTCAGTCACTTCCCTAGAATCAATAAAATGAGCTAAGTGGAGTGTCATAGATCACCTGCACTCCCTTCAACACCTAATTTCTACTGTAACTGGTTCCTCTCAGCTAATTCTGGCAGCAAGCAGCTGTGAATGGAAAAAAAAGCTGTTTCTCTACTACCTCTGTCTCTTTTAGTGCTGAGCACCAAGCCCAGTGCATATGCAGAGGACAAAGAAAACAGTTCAGGTAGATGAGTAATGATAAAATTTGATCTTCAAATGCTGCACAAGTCATGTTTTCTCAAGTCAAAAAGGGTGCATGGTGCTAACACTATTAAATATAAGAACATTAGATATAGACATGGCAGAATTGATTTATCAGGCACAGGGAAAGCTGCTATTTGCTTTTTTTGGCTGCCATTAGCAATTTACTGCATACATGCTCAGGACAGTGTTGGGAACTGGCCACTCTTCAAAGGATTCAAAGTGAACTTGCAAGGGTAAGTGAATGCCAAGCTGCTATCTTCTGAAGCAAACTTGCATGCTGCACTTTGCTGGAATAGCAAGAAAAGCAAATTTGTTTGTATTTTGTCAATATCTATTCTCTGTGTTTTTTCTTTATGATTATTTGTATGATGGGTATCTGGTTTGCTTGAGAACTGCACATAAGCACATTGCTTCATTTTATGGATGTGGGAACAAACTGGAAGGCTGTAGGGAACTTGATTAGTTCTGAGGATGTGGTACTGGAGTCATGATTCCAGCTTCTTTATGCTAATGGCTATTGCTGCTACTTCTCCTTTCCTAGTATTTTGTTACTAGTGTTGATCTGCTGCCAAGATGCTATGGAAGCTTTTGTAGTTCACGTGATTAGGAACTGGTTATTTTTTCCTCTGTATGCTTTAGGGACAGTGCTTCAGGCTTCTGTGTGGAAATCTGATCAGAACATAATGCTAAATAAATGGAGCATGAAAAACTAGTGAAGCTGAGTGCTAGATACAAAAAACAGACAAAGGACCATTCAGAAATGACCTGAGTACTTGTTTAAGCCTGTGGGTAAATATTTCTTTAACTACATAAGTGATGAGCATGTGCTTAGAGTTCTGCAAGCAAGTTTGTGCTGCCAGTAGCTGTAACTCCTTTGACTTTTGTAGGGTTCATGCATAAAGTTAAGCATATCCTTAAGTACCCTCCTAAATAAAGGCTGCCATTATACTATGGTGATTTTCAGAAGTTTGTTACAGAACTGTTACAGGAAACCTCTGGAACTCTAGTCCCAACACCCCCTGCTCAACCATGATCAGAGCAAATTGCATAGGACCATCTTTAGTTGGGCTTTTGAGTGTCCAGCTGTGGATATAGTAACCGTTTCCCTAGGTAACCTGTGCCATTGTTTGACCAGCCTCACAAGACATCTTTTTGTTGTTGTTTTTCATTCTTTCTCAAATTACTGTTTCTGGTTGTTCATCTAAATGTCCCAATGCTACTTTTGTCTTTTTAGTCCTACTGGGATTTGCTTAGGTGAATTTTTGTCTTCAATGTGTGGGGCACAAAATTGAAATCAATGTTGACTGGTGTATTTAACAGTCACTTCATTTTCCTCTCTGGCATTTCAGTGTTTTTAGCCTCAAGACTTCCATTCATGGAAATCTCTGAAAGACACTGCACAATATTTTCTCAAATTCAGCACTGCTGGGGCTTCCTCTAAACTGTTAAGAGTTCAGCAGTTGGAGGCCTCATTAATTACAGCATGTACTTGCTCAGTTCTAAAACTTATTACAAATTCAGTAAGTTCTTACTATTGGTAAGTAAGGTCACATTTTGGGGGGCATGTTATAGATGTTCTTCACTTGGGAGAGCTATGTTCACAGAAGACATTACAGGAAACCCAGAATTGGAACTTCACTCCCCAGCCTGCCATGAGCACAAACTCAACTCCTGGTATATGTCTTCCTACAAAAGGAGCAGGAGATTCACACAGCTGCCCTGGTAGCTCCTTGCTTTTGCTGTCTGGAAAGAGATATTCAGGAGAGTAACACACGTTTCGGAAGAGGTGGAAGATCCTTACATTGGCCTGATTTAAGTGCAGTACTTCATGCTGTAGGGCATATTGTGAGATAGATTTATTTGAATGATAGTGACCCTTTCATAGTGTTTTCCAGTTGGTCTAGCATGTCTGTACAAGGAAACAAACATCAAGGAGCTTTTACCAAGTTTTTCTTCAGTGTTTTTGTGCAGGCTTGTCCTGTAAAATACTGGACTGAGGCAAGACTGCAGTAGCATTTTGACCTCAAGTGTGATGTCCAGCAGCTGTATATGTCCTCTTAACTGCTGTCTTCTTTGTCTGAGCTAGAGAGATGCTCATGGGAATGGTGTAAGATCATAATAATCTCTTGTGTGCCAGTTACTGTAAATGATCTTTGAAGATTTCAAGCAGAGGAAGATACATAGGGGAGTACTCATGAGCTGGATTCTGCTTTATTACTGTACAGCTCTACATTTTATGATCCAGCTGTAGATTTTATGATAAGTATCTTATTTCCCAGGAATTAAACCTCGGAAGAACTTTGTTTGTTGTACCTGAAAAAAATACAAAAATCTGGTGGCCACAGGACCACTATTGTCTCTCTAAGACTTACAGCTATGTTTGGGTCAGTGTGGTAAGTCACAGGCATGACCACCATTGCTGGTGGTACCTCTTAGTGCTACTTCACCAATGCTTAGTGCAAGGAGGAATTTACCTGTGGTCTCTTGTACATTCTTCCGTGAAGATGGATGCTGGTGGAAGCTCACAGGGTGCAGCTGTGAACGCTGTGACTGCAGTGAGTCCCATCCCCAGGAACGGAGACAGCTGAATGCAAGAACAGCAGCTCTGGCACAACGCAGCAGTGTTTGATCTTGCTGAGTTGAGTGCTCACCCGGATGATGCCCTCCTGGGAAAGACAGTGATTGGATTTGGCAATCACCCTTTTCTCTTGGAGGAGCAGTGCCCATAGAATTCCAGGTAAGTCAGTAGAGGGCAGTGCTTTAACGTGGCTTTGTATCCCTGAATTAAGGATCAGCTGCGCAGCTGGAGCACAGGGAAGCCGACAGTAAGTAGCTGCTTATCGGCATTGCCACGGACACCTCTAGCGGTAAGTGACAGGAGCCAGTAGACAGGACAGATGGTACACAGGGTGTAACAGCAAGAGAATCCAAGCGGCTGCTCTAGCCATATCCAGCCTTGCACGGTGTTTGTGACTGTCCTGGTGCCACAACTAGGCTTCTGAGTGTACCAGAAGTGCTGGCTGGCTGCGTGTATAGCTAAAGAGCGATGTCTGATCAGGTTACCCAAAAGCATCCTTTTTCCCTTGCTTTGACAGGAGACATGAGCTGCATGAAAAGCATTACTTAGAGTTCTTCACTTGTGGACCTTGGCTTTGTTATCAAGAGAGGCAAATATGCAGATGTGCCTTTTTTTCCTAATCTTGTAGTATTTAAAACACAGTAAAACATCCCAGCTGTATGTCACAGGATTTTTGAAGCTGGGAAACTGAAGATGTAATGACATTTATAATCATCTCTCTCCCAAGCAAAAAAACCCCCAAACATGTCAGGGTCTGGATTACTGAGTCCTGTGAGTTCACTGTGGGAATGCAGGCCTCTATGCAATGGAGTGAAGCACTGGGATTAATTGCCTGCTTAAGGCTAATCACATAGTTACATGTTTTTCTGGAAAAGGCCCATTTGCAGGTGATAAAAAGGCTCACAGATAACCAGGAAAGGCAGTGCAAAATAGAGGATTATTGTCTAAGGCTATGAAGTGCCTTTTATCTTGAATGGCTTGTGAAAAATTAAATCCTAAGCCTGCCACTAATCCTTCAGCTCGTTTGGGAGGCTTTCAGAGTTGGTCCAGGAGACCCCTGTGTGTGGTTCCAGACCTTCTGTCAACATCAGCTGCAGGCTGATAGATGTTAGTCCAAAAAATTGATTCTTCCTTAATGCATTCTCTGTGCTATAGTGCTACTGGTAAGTGGGAAGGATTCCACTATTGGTCTAATACGATGTCCTCTGCAAATTCTGTTTTCTTCTAGTCTGTCCTGTCCACCAGATTTGGGAAGGAGTTGTCAGGAGAGCTATTCTGCCCATCTTGGCTATACCTTCCAGCATGTTTCCTCACTGGTCACTGTAAGCTGGTGCTGCTGCTCACCTTCTGATCAGCCAGGTGGGTGTGCATGCCCCCGATAGCTTGGGAAGCAAACCCCAGATGGTCTGAAGACTGGAATGGATGTGGTTAACAATTTAACTTTCTAGAGAGTCATATAAAGATGTATATATCTCCTCTGTCTTGGGTTTCTTACTGGGCTGTTTTCTCTGGGAGCATTACAATCTTTTCACCACAGAAATCTTAATGTGAAATCTTAATGTGGCATCATCCCTCCCTTCCTTTCAGATCTTCTTGGCTGCTGGCTGAAGTAACCTGGGCAGCTCTTTGTCCACACCCTGATATTGTAGGATTTCACCCTCAACAAATAACACAAGACACTGAAATTTCCACTGGTTTTCTAATGTCATGTCATTAATTCCATGCTTGCTGTAAGGGTTGTTCAGGTTTTTTAAAGCTGATAGACAAAGTCAAAACCTGCTACAGGCTGGGAGGTTTGGATCAGCCCAGAGTTCCCTTTTGCCTGTGGAAGGGATGTTCTTTCAGCAGATCCACTATTTTTTAAAATTTTTGTGGGGTTGATATTTATATTTTATTGAAGTTTTCTTTTGGGTCTGGCCAGTAGCAGAGCACCTTTCTGTTGAACTTCATTATTTCCTCAGAAAGAGGAATTCAGTGTCTGAACTTGGTGAGTAGAAGGTGGCAGACAAAGAGAGCTGGAAGAGCTGCCTGTCCTAAAGGCAGTCTCAGCTTGCAGCAAAGACTCCTCCTTTCTTCAGAGAACCTGATGTTTATTGGTGTTCCTGGGCTTCCAATTAAATACACACACTTAGGAAAAAGGCAATCAATCCATGAGCTATAGCCTGTCAGCTGGAAAATCTGGTGCTCAGGACTCTGTTGGATCTGCTGAAGGTAAAAGAGAAGCTGTAACTGTGTACATGGGAAGAAAATGAAAGAGATTTCAGTCATGCTTATGTTTTGGAAAGGCTTGGAGTCAAAATGATGTTGGGGACCTCAAGGCTCTAGTCTCAATGAAGAGGTGAAAAAGTTGAACTCACAGTTGAGTTTGAGTTCCCTATGGCAGGCTGAGTTCAAGAAAGTTTGGTTATCTAAGGCAGCACAATTTTTCAGGCACCTCCAGAGTGCCCCTGCATTTTCTGGGGTGCCCTTCTCATGCTGATAAACGACTACTGGCCTTTTATCTCATGAAAAAGGAGGTGAAAACTACTATTCTTGCAGCCTTGGGCTTGGCTTGTTACAGTGAAGCTGTGGCTGCTGTTGTCCTGCCTTAGTACTGCTTGTGCTTGAGACTCTTATTCTGGTGTTTGTTCTTTCAGAGAGGGAGTCACGGCTTTCTGCATGTTGTTTTCATGTGATGTGTCCTTCCCATTACTTCTGTTTTCCTTTTGTTTTCATGCTTAGCTCCAAAAAACAGCATCTCTGTTCACTGGTTTTCCACAACTGCCTAGCTCAGTTGAGTGGGATGCTGATGGGCAGCTGATCAGATGCAGCCCCTTGCTGGCAGCAAACCAAGCACATAACTTCAACAGGAACTTCTTGCTTCTGACTGGATAAACAAAGGGTGGGTGCTCTAGGGATGATTTTATTTCTTGTCAAGTGATCTGTCAAAGCACTCTTCTCCTCAGCCCGTTGGCAAGCAGTCTGGTTCTCAGAGCCACTCCTAATGTAGCAAATGCAAGGCAGAAATGGCAGTACTGTAAGCGTTGGCCTCTAATCCTTGGTGTTGTACCAGCTTGTGCTCTCCTGCGGTGCACAGCCTGCTCTGAGGAACCACAGAGGCCATTGGCTCTCCTCAGCAGGCAGGATCAACGGGGCTACCCCATTCTGGGACAAGCATCATTGTGTTACCTGTCCTCTTGCAGACAGGCAAATAAGACCTAATGATTTCAGGTGACAGTATAGCCGTAGCCCAGTTCTTTACAGTGCAGTCACTGGATCTGTATGGTGTCAGGATTTGAAGTGGTTGGTAAAATCTCTGCAAAAATGTGTCTGAGTGGGAGGATAAGGAAGTGAACCTCAGTGCTGTGCAGCTGGAATTGTGTGTCACAACTGTTTTTTGCTTTTTAATTTAGACAGACTTGGAAAGCTTTGTGTTTGTGAAAATGCTAATCTCCAACTCGTAAACTCTCTTTTTCTGTTCCTCAGCTAACAGATATTTGATAATGAACAATAAACTTCTAGCTTCATATTGCTTCTAGTGTAAGAAAGTCAGAGCAATGTTTAATATGAAATGGTGTTTGCTGCCCCTTCAGTGAACTGCTGAAAAGCAGAACAATAACTCGCTTGCATGCTTTAGAAGTCACAAATAACATTTTGAATGGTTAGGATCATAATAGCAGTATTCATTACCCCTTACAGATCCCTCTCATAATTGAAACAATTTCTCTATATGTTGTGTGACTTAACGGCATGCCAGCAATTCCAGTGAGGTCCTTGTAGTGTAAATTCTCTGCAAGCATGACTACATGGCAACTCTGTTCAATTCAGTATCTTGCTGTGAAGACAGCATGCAATAAAATAAGTAAAACTGTTTTAAAAGTAAGGCTTTAATATATGAAACACAAAGGATCAATGTCTTTATTACAATTTTAAAAGCACTGTCCTTAAAAACAGTGCACAATGACTAGGAATTAACTTCAGTTCTAAGGAACCTTCCTTCCAGATCCTTAAACCTTGCTGTTGTAAAACGTGCTTTCCTGTAGCAAACCTTATCGCTTGCAGATGCTCAGTCCTGGATCCAGATTAGCCTTACAGGAACGCAGCTAGTAGAGCAGGGGCACACCTTGGGCAGAGCTCCAGGGAGACCATCACTCTAAACTGACTGGTGGTCTATTTGGCACTGAACCTCCCGCGGGTACTGTTGTTATAAACGTCCAGTAACTTCCCGTAGAGGCTGGCTGCCTTTCGGTGAGCCCCGGCGCCAGGGTGCCCTTGCTGGGCAAACTGCTGGAGCTCCATCACAGGAACATCCCCTGCAGCCTTGGTGGGGCAGGGAGGACCTCCTGGAGCCAGGCACGGTTTGGCAGTGCCAGGCTGTGGCACCGCACCAGCCTGGGGGCTGCTGACAGACCCTCGTGGAGCTCCAGCTCGGGTTTACTGTGCCGGAGCAGGATGGGTGTCCGGCGAGAAGCGGGGCGGGGTAGTGCGGCACCTGCTGCGAGGACAAAGCGGGGCTGGGGCGGGCAGAGCAGGAGCCCTCCCCGGCCCCGCCCAGCAGCTCCGCCCGCCCCGGCCCCGCCGCGTCCGTCCATCGGCAGGGAGGCAGCAGCCGACGGTTCGGTTTGCTTTGGTTCGGCTCAGCGCGGCCCCGCAGAGGTCGGTGCGGACCATGTCGCCATGTCGGAAGTGAGGAAGTTCACGAAACGGCTCAGCAAGCCGGGCACGGCTGCCGAGCTGCGGCAGAGCGTCTCGGAAGCGGTGCGCAGCTCCTTCGTCCTGGTAAGCACGGCGGGGCTCGGGGGCGCTGGGCTCGGGGGTTGCCGCGGCTGGGAGCTCCGCCCGTCCCAGCGGTACCTTGGGTGGGGAGCGAGGAGGCGCCCGGGAGCGGCTAGAAAAGGGGCAGAGTTGGGCAGGGGATGTACAGCCTGAGGGAAGAGGAAAAGGAAGGGGCTGGGCAGGGGATAGAGAAGGGGCAGAGCTAGGTCGAGGCGTGGCACTGTTGGGCAAGGCAGGGGATGGGGGAAAAGGCAGGGCAGGGGCAGAATTCCCCCTTTGTATGCGTTGTGTCCTTCCATCCCTCTTTCCACCCCGCTTACCACCTGCCGTCACCGTCCCCGTCTGAGCGCGGCTCAAAGATGTGAGGATCGCAGGGAACCGGCCATTCTACCCGGGGGGTAGTTAGTGCTTGTGTGGCAGGGGCAGGAATGAATGAGAATCTGTTTGTGCAGGGCCTTGAGCAAACGGGTAATGTAAAACTGGTAAATAAATTGGGGCAGGACTAAAGGGCACCAGGGAAGGTGAGAGAGAGAGGCATGGGCATTGGCGTGTGCTGGGAGGGAGTCAGATGTATCCCAGAAATCATGCTCAAATGTCTGGGGTGAAAGTCATATGCTTTATCAGATGCATTTCGTCCCTGCGTGTGCCATGCAGCAGCAGGTTGTCTTTGTTGTGCTCACAGCTGTGCAAATGTTAGCTGCTGTATGCTGGGTGGATGCTCAAAGCTTCTCTAGTCTTTATTAGATGTATTTCACTGTTGCTCATTGAATTACTCTAGCATGGAATCAACTTTGACCTTGACTTTGATGGAAGGTTAGTCAATAAGATATGCAGAAAGTGCAGTACAAGTTTAGTGAATAATTCCTATTTGTTTTTTACTGTCACCTTAAACAATATATGCAGTTAAATAAATGGATTATTTAAAACAAGAGTTTTTTTGTAAATTTACTGATTTCTGAAGCTGAAAAGACCCATGGTGATAATTCAGTTTGGTTTCCTAGTGCTGTGGCTATTGCTTCCTAGGTACCAGTTGTTCAGGGACCCTTTTGGGCTCCCACATGATTTGCTGTCTCTCTTTCATCAACGCTGTGTAGGAAAAAATGCTTTGTACAAGCTGATGGAACCTCTCATTAAAAATGAAATTGTTTGTATAGGACCTGAAGAGCTTTGGTATTATACAGGCAAGTGGTTACTTGGTGCCTGTGCCAGGTGCCTTTTGTCAGAAAAGGAAGCGGTGGGTGGGACTGCAGATGAAAATGAATAAAAGTTTGAGAGCCAGTAAGTCCAGGAACCATCAGCAGCTACTCTCTTTTTAATTCTCTCTAGGGTTTCATTGCCCACAACATCCCTGCCAACTTTGCTCTCCTTCTGACAGGCAAATCCTCCAGAGCTGATGTGCTGCTTAGTGTGTTTGCAGTCAGACACCAAAGAAGGATGGGGGCAGGTGTCTCTGATTCCTAGGTTTTGGCAGACTTTCCTGCTATCAGCAGTTCAGCAGCAAGGGATAAATCCTAGCACTTCTGCATCACTGGGAAGAGCCATAACACACTGCGGTGTTATTGGGGAAGGAGGTGGCACAAGCTTACAGGACTGTCTCAGATGGTACTTTGGTCCCCCTCAGTGATTAAGGATGATATGTATGCTGCCCAGGTTGCTTCAAGAAAAGGGTGGTTCCTCTCCATCCATCAAATCGTTGTCTTTGTGAGAAAGGGATGTCCGCACTCTGGTGTGCTGGCTGTCAGGAGTGTGGAGAGAGCATTCCAGGAAATGATGGTGGGCAAGGGGAAACTGAAAAGCCTTGCTTTCTGATCCTGCTCCCAAGGTGAGGCTCGGCCTTGGTGCTGGGCAACTGCAGTGTGCTGTGTGAGCTCATCCCCTGCCCATCTGCCCTCTGCCTTGCCAGAGGCCTCAGTGTCAGGCACATGCCAGCAGGCTGCAGTTCCAGCTCTGCTTCACACTGGGGTAGTGCATGAGCTCACTGGTGCCCCTGGGAGGCAGGGGGTGGTTGATGTGTACATAGGAAGCAGGGACTGGTGCTTGATAAGTGGATGGAGCAGGCTGGCAGCACGCAGTGCGATGTGTTCCAAGGTGTCGGGAACTGCAGCTTTCTAGCAGTCTGAAGCAGGCTGGAGTCACAGGAAGGACCTTGCTTGGCAGATCCCATCCTCTTCCTGCAGCTTGGACACGGCAGGTGATGTTAAGTCAGTAAGAGCATGTGAGTACTTTAATGCTCTCCAATGTCCTGGGGACACCCTGCCTGTCCATTGGTGATCCTCTTAGGTACCTTGGCTGTCTGCTTGTCTCAGGGCAATCGTAGCTGAAATCAACTGGTATCTGTTGTGGTGAGCATGGATGAGATGATGGGGCAGGGAGCGAAGAGAGTTCCTGCATGTACCAGAGCATGCAGATTCATTCACGGGAGGAATGGGGTCTGTAAGGCTCTTTCCATGTGTAGACTAAGCTCAGCATTTTGGGTATTCAGGGCACTCTCTCGAGACAAGGGACTACCTGAGGTAAGAAGCCATTTGTAGTGAGTGAATGAAATATTATTAAATTAAAACATTTCAGTGAGGAAAGCTTTTAATGTCATGGAAGCAGTCAGCTTGTAGGGAGCCATCATTTGTGTGTTAAAGGAGACACATCTCCAGTCAGGAGTGTGTGCTTCTGGAAGGCCAGCCTGAGCAAGCATGATATCTGCTACAATGCAGCTCTGAAAATGCGGTCCTGTAGGCTTAGTGAAGCTCATGGCATGTTATTTCTGTTCCTGGTTTTCTATTCATGCTTGTCTAGCACCAGGGGGGTATTTACACCTCTTTGGTGCTTGAAGCTGGAGTGAAGTTAGTGGGAGTTTGATTGGTGACTTCTGGCAGGGCTTTGCTCCTTTGTGCCTGTGGAAGGGGAGTGTTGGATGCAGTGGTGGTAGGACATCAACAACAAGGGACGTTGTCCCTTTCCAAAGTGTCCTGGGGTAGCTGTGTCCCACCCTTTGGATCAGCTGCTTTAGATCATTTCTGTGCAGACTAACTGAAAATAAGCTTACTGCTTCACCATAGAGATTTACAAAGGATGCAGACCTAGAGCATCTTATCTGAGAAGGAGCAGTTACAAAGGATTTGCCCACATTGAATGTTGGCCATCCCAGTGATGCATCCCAAGGCACAGCTTGGTGGCACCCAGGCACACTCGCAGCTCTCGGCCACATGTGAATTCCCAGCAATTGCAGAGTGGGAGAACCTCTGCTTGCCAACAACTGGATTGATTCTTGCCATTCAGAGGTATTCAAATGGAGTGTCTGCTCTCCTGTGTTACATGGTGCTTCCTAAAACCTCAATGTGAGACCATGGGCAGTGTGCCAGGAGAGGCTGGGTTTTATTTGGTCCTGGCTGGGCTGATGCTTGCATGGGTGGCTGAGTTTCAGGCAAACACAAAAAAAAAAAAAAAGAGAGGAAAAAACTCCATAACAGTGATGCTAAGAAGGTTTTGACTGGAGGCAAAAAGGCAGTTTGTTCTTTCTGTGTTTTTTTTTCTCAGCTTAAACTATATTATTAGTGTGTGAATTTATGCTCTGGCAGGTGAAATTAGCTTCCTGCACAGAATCCTCTTTTAATAAGCTAAATTCACTTTGATCAATGTGAAAGCTGTTTATATGCAGCATTTGTTGTGATCTTGGTGCTCAGGAGAGACACCCCCCCCTTGGGTGTAGTCAGTATGCTGTGTTTGCATAATTTACTTAGAAAAAGAGATGTATGTGGACATGAGAGGAAATTCTGCCCCAGCATGAGTGGGTGGGAGCTCTGCTGTTGGTTCAGCCAGGGTGGGTTTTGCCCGCTGTGCCAGGGTGTCTCTGGAGTCAGCCACTGCAGCTTGCTCGGGAGATTTCTCTGGAAGTGCTTGTGGAGAGGTTGTTGTTCACAGAATCTTATTCAAGAAAACACACAAATTCTTAAAATTAATTACATGCTTTCCTGAATTGGGGTTCATGTGCTGTAAGGGGCTCCATTTAGCTCAGTGCTGGCTGAATAGCCCTGGCCATCACATGCCTAGAAAAGGCCTGGTTTGCTCCTGCCTGAGCACATACCAGCTGTGCAGTGGAGGAAGAGCACTGTTCTGTGGAGAGGAGCAAGAGCCCAAGTACACTGTGCAGCTATTTGGGGTCACTCAGCAGATCTCCAGTATGTCTTCTACCAGTACAAGAGATGAAGCAATACCTTACTCCCCTATGCGTGCCTGTGTGCTGAAGAATGGGTACTATAGGATGAGCTGTAGTCCGTGCAACCATTTCTTGAGGTTTTGTAGGCTACAACAAGCTTTTGATGAGCACTAAATCTGGTCCTTCCCAAGGTATCATTTGAATACATGTGTCCTCCTGCCTGTTACTGGGATGCTCTAGGAAGAGAGCAAAGCATTCAGCCCTTGCACTTGCTGAGCAAGGCTGAGAGTGGCTTGTTCTGTGCCAGGGACAGTGTCATGAAAATGCAGATGTCCCTGCATTGACAGCATCTGCCCCGACCTGCCACCGTCAATGCAGTGAAAGGCCTGGAACAGATGGTTGGTGTTGGTGCCTGCAGCTGATGCCAGCAATGCGGTTGGGGATTTGGTGCACTCAGAATCCAGTGAGGGGATAGCTCTTGGGCTTTGTTTCAGTTTTTTTTCTGGTATCTGTAGATATTTGCAGAGATTTGGACAACCTGCTGTAGTGCATATTGTAACATGCTTTTTTATATGCAGCTTGGTGGCTTTTACAGAATTTCATTTAGCCCTGTCCACATTGATTTATGATCTCTATAATGCAAAATTACACAAAGCTTTTGACATTTCTGTGGTCTGAGAATGCAAGTCACAGTCACACACAGCAGCTGAACAGCAGCCAGTCTTGGGGCACACATGTGCTTTAGTTTCCTTGGTTAATTGGCTTCCTAACTCCTGTCCGAGGGGAAAAAAAAGAGTAGTTTCATATGCCTTTGTGGGTATTGCTGTCATCTTGGAAATGCTAGAATGTGCTGCCCTGCCACTGTCTCCATCTCTTTCATTCTCATAAAGTGCAAATCAAAGCTGTCCCTTGCTGGCTCCTCTTTCCTTCAGCACAGCCCTGACTTATCTTTACTGCTTTTCCCTGCCTTCAGCTGCTTCTCTAATGGGGTCAACTATGCTCATTCCTGACCCCTTCATCACCCCTCTCTACTTTCTTGCTGAAAAGCAGTTTTTCTCTCCCCTCTAAGTGTCTCCTGCCATGGTGTTGCCCCTGGGGAGTGGCTGCAGCTGGAAGGAAACCCTGGCTGTTTCAGCCCAAAGCACTCCCCACTCCCTCATCCCTGCTTCTGGCTCCACGCTGGGTGACATCCCCACTAGAGCCTGTTCCCAGAGTGGGGGCACTGCATGGGTGCAGCCAGAAAAACATCTCCTCTATGCAGTATTAGGACCTGGTCATGTCAAAGTGCCCTACATCACTTTGTGCAACAGCCATATATGTAACTGTTTTTTGGCAGTGGTCAGGAGTCTGGGATGTGGGTTGGAGCTGCACTGCAGTGTCTGCATGAGGAGCAGGGCACGTCTCACAGCAGATCTGGAGAAAGCCATGGCTCCAGATGGTGGCTGGCCACATGCCTGCCAAGGTTTTGCCACCCTGCCAAGCCTGTGGTTCTGCGGCTCAGCCCTCGAGGATACAGGGTTAGCTGGAGCAGGGACTCGAGGGAAGTGTTGTGCCAGCTTAAAAGGGTTGGACGGGCACAGGGAGACAAGAGGCTTGGTAGGGGCTTAATTTATGATGGGGGCAGGTAGGAAAGGCATCGGGAGAGGAGAAAGGAGCCCTCATTTCTTGGAGCAAGATGGTGCTACTGGTTGGGAGTGGTCTGAATGCCCACAAAGCTAGTTTTCATGGAGACAAACCCAGCTGCCAACAGCTAGCCACTTTCCACAGCAGTTTGGAGCTCCATGAAAGCTGCATTGGACTCGGACAGGTTTCCCTTGCAGTTGTACCTTTTCTGTCTGGGGAGCTCTAACACTCCCTTGTCTTGCTGGAGCTTGTATGGATGTCTTCATCTCAGGGAAAATTTGAGCTGCATCTGTCGACAGTGGCTTTTTGACTGCAGGTGGATTGAAGCATTGCAGAGCCTGTCCATTGCAGAGCCCATTCGCAGTCTCCCCTGCATTTGCTGGGGAGAAAAGAGTTTAACTTTGCAGCCCCTGCAGTGCTCCACACCCTCACCTGATGCCTGCAGCCCAAAGATGGATCAGGGGCGGGTGCAGAGGCAAACAAACTTCCTGAGCTGCTTAAGCCACCACTGACATCTCTGGGGTTTGACTTCACTTTGCTGTATTGCTAAGGCAACACAAAACCATTTCACGACTTCCTGCTCTGTTTTTCTGTGGCATTGCTGCGTGGGCTTGGGCAAGTCTCTTCACCATGGCCTGCCTTGGTTTGTGCTCCAGCCAAGCCGTGGAGTGTTTCGCCTGCTCGCCTTCGGGGTGTGGCTGTGCACTTGGCTTGGCTCCATGTTCAAGTGGTTTCTTGAGTGAAAAACAAGAGTTTTTAAGAGCAAGCAGGAAAGGGAGGTGTTCTGCTTATGTGCAATTAATTGCTTTAAGATGTTCTGAAGCTGGCTATTCTGGAACTGGGCTCTAAATATAAAATTGATACTACATAAATAAATGATGAAATACTAGTGACGTCTGAAAAGCACTTTTGGATGCTCCAGTTAAGAACTGATATAAATAATGTGTATATTGTCATTGTGATTACTGGTTTACGTTTTTAGCATGCCTGTGCTTACCGAATGTTTTGAAAAGTCGTATCTGGCAGAAATTCATCTGTCCCTTAGAAACCAGTACTCTTATGCCAATTTCTATTTATGTTATTTTCAGAGGAGGAAATCAAAATGCTTTCATTTCTGTCATGCACTGCAGCAGATGCTCAGCTGGATGCAGGTGCAGCTCCACTGACAGAGCTACGCTGATCCCTCCGTTTGCTCCTTGCACAGAAGGGCTGGATTGGAGCCATAATGTACCTGCGCAGGCAGGGACACTCAGTGCTTCAGGTGTGCCTGGGGACTGGAGATGCTGTGGCGGTCTGTACTGAGCTGTTACTCATGTCTCTCACACAGAAGCATTAGTGATCCTGAGGAAAGTCAGGGGACTAAAAATGTACTGAAAGGGTGCTGAAAGCAATCTCAGATACTTGCTCTGTGCAGGAACAGTGAGAGATCACCTCAAGTGCACTTATGCCAGAAACGGGCCATGCCTTAAGCAAGTATTTGCCTCCAGTAGTGCATTTCCTATTGACTCTGCACTTTTTCAGAGCATCATTTTCAGAAGTGATGTGTAAAGGTGAAGTGCACAGGAGCTGGAGCAGCAGCACTGCCTCACAGCCTGAGCCACTCAGAGGTTGGCTTTTCTCACTGCCTCACTGAAGTGCAGCTTCTATCTGATGGCTGTTTGCTTAAGTTGATTATGCAAGGATTTCAAGCTTTGAGGAAGAAACAGAGTTCGTGATGCTCATGGCTGTAGAGATAAGGTTCAAAACGTGATCTGCTAAAGGCTGTGAAGTGTGGAGTCCAGTTCTGAGTAAGTGGAAGGGAAATGAAGAGTCATATGCTGTTTATCCTGACTTCCTGTAATTTCTAAGCCAATTTGAAGATATTTCAAGGGCTAAATTAGTTTTATTTGCCAAGCCTAATAATGACAGGTGAATGTTTGTATGTCTACACTGACATCAACTTTTTGACTGTTTCTTCAAGATTTCTTCAAGCTGGTGTCTTGCACTGATGCTACGCTGCTCTCAGAAACAGTACCGATAACTATAAACACCTGCTATGTCAGTAGAGAATTGGGCATTTCACTGAAAAAAAAGGAGACATTCAAGTTACCAAATACCCAGAACTCTGTCATTCTTGGTGCTTTGGTGAGGTTATGCTGCCACCAGGGCCATCAGTGCAAGAGGAGAAAGGTATGAGCCAGTAAGATGCTTTTGCACAGGACTTGAGTGGGGTGAAAGGAAGTGCAGAAGAGGGAGTAGGCTCTTGCTCTGCAGTTTTGGATAGAAAGTGTGAGCCATTTTCCCTGCAAGTAGTTTTTCTTGAAGGGTGCTGGGACTGTGCAGCCATCCTCCCCTCCCCTGCCACATGGCCTTTTATTGCTCTGACTGCTCCTGTCAGACGCAGCCATCCCCATTTAACAGAGCAGAGAGGGAGAAGGGTACAGCAGCCTTGTGTTGTCTGCACTGTGTTTCACAGCTGGAGCATGGCACAGACTGGCATATAATTCCTGTATGGAGATGAGAGCATGAGGACTCTCACCTAGATTCCTGTCTAATAAAACCTCTGGAGATTATGTACTTGCATGATACCACCACTGTGCTCACATGCCCCCAACGTGGCCCCATCTCCAAGTGAGCAAAACCACATCCCCCATCCTACCCACCCCTGCAGCACCACTCCTGACCCCTTCCCTCTCCCTGCTTCCTCTGCTCCTCTTCAGGAGTTTTTCCTCCCTTGGCATCTCACTAAATGCTCGGTGTGTTTGTATGTCCATCTGACAGCATGTTTCCCTCCCCTGTCCCAGGTGCAGACATTTCTTCTGTGGTCTCAGGCTCAGCATTTTGTGCCTTCAGCACATCCAAGATTCCTGTCTGGGCATTCCTCTTGTGTTTTTAAACTTCCTTCTCTCTGGCAAGTGTAAAAATAGTTTTGGCCTGCTCATACTCAGCTTAATTAACTATTTTTCATCCTTGTGGTTTTAACACAGCCCATCTCTGCACATCTTGCCCTAGACCTTGATGTTGTAACCAGCTGGGTTTGCAGCAGGCTCATGGGTACAAGCTCCCATTCTCCTGGTGAGAACTGCTTCATTGCCTCCCTTCTGATTTCCTCCCAAAATGTGACTTTGCTGAGCAGCCCACAAACCTCTTGGCAGCAGCAAGGCTGCATCGTGTTGTGGCTGCTGCCATGCCATGCTGACTCACACTGTCTTCCTGTTTGCCTTTCCTTTACCATTTCTGTTTCCACCTCTTCCCCCTCTCTGTGCTTTTGAGTGCAGAGTCTTTGGGGTGCAGACTTTATTCTGGCTTTGTACAGGGTTATGGTGGTTCCATGTGCCAGATAGCTAAACTCAGGGGTTCCCACTTTCCATTGTTCTTTCTTATGCCCAGGTTCCTGCAGTGATGAATTATGTGTGAATCTCAGCTTTTTCGAATGAAGTTCTGTAGCCTCCTGCAAGCTTGTGCTAGAGCATGTAAATGGGATCAGATGGCAGTACCAGAACTGAGAGCAGAAAAAAGAGAAGAGTTACAAATGTGCTATTTAAAAGAAAAAAAAACCACTTCCATTTTTTTCTCCCTTTAGCTTTTAATCCTTTCCCCAGATTGACTTTGCCTTCTATTTTCTGTGTATTTCACCTGCTTGGCCCTTTGGGATTCATTTTAAAATTTGGGGTTTGCTAGGCTTGTCATGTAAGTGCATTGCAGGATTGCAACAGATGAAGCAGTAAATAAATAGACTGTAAAACACTCACTAAATTTTGGGGAACGATTGTTCAGTGTGGGACAATACATGTATATGTAAGTGTGGTCCATGCTGTTTCCTATTCTCTTTTTAGATGCTCTAAAGAACCATCCCTTTTAGTACACTTGTGTCTCTCTAGCTGCTTTGTGAGTGTGGATGCACGCACTGGGCTCAGCTTCGTTTCTGAGGAAGTGAGCAAACAGCGTGTCCCAGCTCCTGCCAAACCCACAAATTTGTCAGTGGAAAGTAGAGAGGAAGCATTGCAGGACCATTTGCACCGGACAGAGGTGGAGCAGTGTGGGGGTGTGCTGGCTGTTAGCACCCTGAGATGTGAAAGTCAATCGTGGTGCAGCTCCTGTGCTGGGCTTGGCTTCCGTCGTGTGACAGGAAACATCCCAGGGCTCATGTTAATGCAAAGGGCCGAGCGGATTGGTTAAAGCAGAGCCGAACCGACTGGGTTTGCCCTCAAATTGTTTTCTTCTCTGGATATTGCTTACTTTAAATGAAAGCCAGCCTGAAAGGGCTATAAATACAAACGCTTTTCGGTAGTATTCCTTTGGCAGCTGTTTTTAAAAACTCCTCAAAGGGAACGTTTTTCTTTCACTTTCTGTATGTTCACATCACTTGGGTTATACCTGTTGTAATTCTCTGAGAAAAGGGCCTCCAAAACTTTAATCATATAGTAAAAACATTGTGGTATTTGCATGGTATAGAAAGGCAGCGACACTAGAAGACTGATGGCTACTAGTTTTTGAGCAATGAAAGTTCAAAACGGAAATTACTTTTCCTGTACTTATCTCCAGCTGTTATGGTGAACCATTTAAAAAAAACCCTTTGTAAATGGATACAGAAAGGAGACAATTTAATCTGACTTCTTAAGATTCCCACTTCTTGGTTCATGGGTAATGCCCTTGCTAAAACCTTTCCTTCAGTCTCTCTCTGGTGGTTTCGATCCAGCGTGGGTTTGTCCTTGGGCTGGCAGAGGGCAGCAGGACAAGCAGGATGCTGAGGTTGAGGTCCTTTACTTGGGGTTTTCCTTGTGCTGGGCCTTTTGTGCTCATGCTTGGCCAAAGGCAGAGTCTTGCGTTGGTGTTTTTGGGCATGTTTCTGTAGAAGTGATTGCATTGAATTTCCTGTTAAAATGCCAGCCAACTTGCTTGCTGATAGAGACTCAATAGTCTTATAGATAGGCTGTTGTTTAGCCTGCACCATTGTCCAAGAGAAACCTCATCACCCAGCCTGGATGGGGGCTCAAGCATGGCACACAACCCTCTTCCTTGTGCTCCACATGGCCGTGTGCTCAGTCGAGCAGCAGTCTCAGGGCAGAAGCAGAGACTGTGTGGATGTGGTTTTTGGAAACAGGCTGGTGTGTGGGCCTTGAACCAGTGCTTTTGTTAAGAGAAGTGAGTGGGCTCACTGGGGAGGGCACGCTGCTCTTCTATTATCTTTTGATTTAAATCATGTTTGTTTATGTTTTTCCACTATGAGGTCTTTCTCATGCGTCTTAATTTTTATCCCTGTGCTGAGGGCTGTGATGCTTTGGGCTGGGAGCTGCTGCCAAATGTTCTCTGGGTGCTGTAACTGTGGGGGCTGCGGGAGAAGGCAACTCACCCCAAACTGTTGTGCAAGAGGTCAGAGAAACGCGAAGAGCATCACAGTCCATCCAGCTGCCTGCCCTGGGTGAATAGCTGTTGCATGTATACCAGAAAACAGGATGGCTTTGGCAGCTCTGCATGTTTTTTCCTGCAGAAATGGATTGATTTTGTTGCTGGACCAGGAACATTTCCTTGTAGCTGGATATTGGCTTTCCCCATGAAGGAATCTGTGGTTTCTAAGACTCTAATTACTTTAGTATAATAGTTTTTCCACTGCTTTCATAATTGCCCCGGTGGGTGCCATCTGCTGTTGTGACAGCACCAGGCAGCATGAGGCTGAGCACTGGATACTAGGAGGTCTGTGCTTTAACCAGGCTCGTCAGAAAAACTGCAACATTGAGATCTGATTTTCAGGGCTTAAAGCTTTACCTCCAGGCTTGTTGGGACACTGAGTACTAGGGTGGGCCAAAGAGTGAAAAATATTTGTGATGGCTTCCTCCTTCCTCTGCAGGTCTGTTTGCCGATGTATAGTCCTGCCTGGCCTCACTGAGCAGCCAGCATGGTTTGGGTTGAATGGAAGTGTCTGCTTCCTGGGTGGCAGGCAGGGGACAGGCTACATCCTATCATAAGCAGCTCCTTTGCTTGCATATAGCTTGACCTATATCTTTTGGCTTCACTTTAGAGACACTGCAGTGGTTCCTGTTGTTGCCTGTGACAGCCTGGCTGTGTCATGCTGGGTGCAGGCATGGCTGGTAGAACGCTGTGCTGCAGGTGACATAGGGCTAGTGTGTGCTGAAACAGGGAAGTCACATAGCTTGGGTAAGGAGAGCTCTAGGGACTGCATTTCTAGCACTTCTGGAGGAGAAATGCCTGTTTGTAAGTGCTACAAAGCTCTCAGCCACCCTCCAGGCACACATCTCTTGCACCCTGGGTCATTGGCTGCATGTCCTGGGACTCAACATGGCCTCAAAGGATACAGATCACAGCACCAGCCTGCACAAAACAGTTTGTCCAATGTCACCAAATCCACAAGAGCATAGGGGCTGTAGGTGTGTTGTTTTAAGGAGCTTTTTCCTATCTGTGGTGGGCAGTGTTGTATGGGTTTTGAAGCTTTCATCTGAGAATGTGGGATCCTTTTCAGTCCCTACCCTTTAATTGTCATCAAATCCCACGAGGGTCACTGCCAGAACTTTGTCTTGCTTATCATGAGAAATGTCCAAGATAGAAATGTTATCAAAACCCCAGCTATTAAAAAGAACAACTTTAGAAACAGAGTCCCAGTTTCAGGACCGTGTGCAAAATAATAAAAGACTAAAAATATCATGTAATTGGAAGGCCTGGGTTTTGCATACCCAAAGCCACTACTTAATGCCACAGCAATGTGAAAGGCTCTTAGAGAGAATCTAATTTACCATTACAGCTGCTGCCGGGCTGGGGGGAGATGGGCACTTGGTGTAAACAGCGTTTGGGCTCATGGCACTGCTTTAACTAACTTACACTGTTAAATTTTGCTGGGAAGGCTGCAGTGATTAGCAGTGTGAAAAGTAAATTGGACAAGTCAGCAGAGAGCTTCATGTCTACTCTGTAGGGTCCTGCCTGGTCTCATGGGTTGACTGAGCTTTGGGGACACCTGACCTCAGATTGGCAAGTGGGAGAGCAGCTCATGAATGCCCTGTTGATTTATATTAATATACAAAGCTTGGCAAGTTTTCAGAAGCCCTTAGTGTTACCCTGAAATATGACTAGTGTTTCAGATGATTAACTAAAATCAATTAAGCATTTAAAGAGCATGAGACTAAGTGAGAGAAATTGGTTTCCTTTTCTCTGTCTACCTGTTGGGCTTTGGTGACTATTTTTCAGATTTTTATTTTTTTTTTTATGAGATTCTTGTGCAGCTTGAGTCCTGCATGCAGGAGCAAGAGGTACTCCACATGCAGTGAGGCTGGCAGCATGCAGCACTGGGGTTGGCAGCTTTTGCCACCCCATGCCCCAAATCCCTCGTGGCCAAGGGAACCAGGCAGCAGCTCTGGCACACAGCATGGGCTCTCTGATGAATGACCTTTGTCTTTCCCATCAGTAATCTGGTGGGCTTCTCCCATGCTGGCTGCAGTGCTTCTGCCGACGCTAATGTGGCACTGAAGCTTGTGAGCAGTGAAGCAAAGTTTCCAGAGAGCAATTAAGTAGGAACTGCTTCGGATATCAGAGCTAATCCATGATGGACTCCTGCAGCTTGGAGAAGAGGCAGTTTGAATGCAAACCTGTCTGAGACAGGAGCTGTATTTTCCCTAGCCAACAGTTAAGAGCTACTTTGTGGACAGCAAGAAGCGCAGCAGAGCATGTGCACAGCAAAGGGCTGTGCAGAAATCTCTCTGCCCAGAGGCTTGCATGGGATCCAGGCATTGGTTACATTAGTAAAACAGGTCTTAATTGCACATAGACTCTGTGCTGTTCTCCATCAGAGAGATGCTGGGATGTTGCTCTGCTACTGCGATGTAGTCCTAGGAAACATGGCATGAAAGTTACTTGCCTTACATTTCTAAAGTGCTGTGGGGAAAAGCTTTCATCTTGGGTTTGCTTTTGTATTAGAAGCTCACTAGTCATGCAGCCTGGAACAGCAGCATGGCCTCTGCTCAGTGGGACTGGTCCTTTGGGTGAGAGAAGCCAGAGACAGCATAAGAGAGACAAGTGCCTTCACAACTCCAGCCCAATGTCCGGGTCTTCTACAGACCCTGGATTTGTATTCTCTTCTTACTATATATCAGAGAATGACAAGAAAGGAAACGGGGTTTTTTTCAATTCTTTGATTTGTTTTTTTTTTTTTAAAGGTGCTGGTGTGTCAGAATATATCACCATGAAAGATTTTCTGGAACATTACAGAAAAATATTAAAACAAGATTAAAATATGAGCCTCCCCAAATAGCTTTTGCCAGGGCTGTTACCCGCTTACGTGACAGCTACCTCCACAAAGTCCCAGTACAAGCTCAACTTCAACACAGATGATGCTCAATTGTCATTATAGCAAAACCCTGGCTCACATTTGCTGTAAAAGGCTTGAAAACATTACTTAATGCATCCCAGAGATTCAGGAACCAAAGGCACAGGACAGAAACCCTTTGGCAGTGATTGCTTTTGGAAGAGCAATATTGATTTCTTGACTTATGTGCATTGGGCTGTTCAGACACTTAGTGGTGCAGCAGTTTGCCCTGTGGTTTTGTATGGTGCTGAGCTTTTGATCCTCTTTTTGGACTCGTATTCCTAGGCTGCAGGCTTTGCTGTCTTCAGTGAGAGGCCTTGTACTGGTCTCATTTTTAACTCAGGGAGCATGCTACACGAATAGGTCATCCTGGCAAAACCATTCAGCTAGGAGGGAATTTTTGCTGTTGATGGGGAAGCATCTGACATTCCTCTTCCGTGGATGGAGAGCCCAAACACAGCATCCTGCAGGAGTGTTATTGTCAGAGGCATGTGCCATCCAGGCATCACAAAATTGCTAGAGGGGTTTCATAAATACTGACCATGCATCAACAGCCTCAAAGATTCAAAACAAGGCAAAGCTGTTGTGTCTGAATTTGCTTCCCCTTCTATTATGACAATTCCTGTATAGAAGCATGGGTTTGGTTTTGGTGTAAAGTTTAATTTTCACAACTGCAGCGCTAAGTGCCTGACTCTTGCTTATGAAGTCTGAAGTCTGGGTCTCTGCAGCTGAAGTGACATTTTCTTCCTTCAGAAGTTTGTGTTTTAAGTTCTGTTTTCTGGACTTGGAGCATGGACAAAAGTACTGCAACAGCCAACATAATGGCGTTCTCCTAATAGTTCTTTCTTGTGACTCCAGGGACTTTGGAGAAGTTCATCTTGCTTCCCAGAAATGTAAATCAGAGCAAAACCAGACCCAAGATTTTTCCAGCCTTCAGCTGTGGCTGAGGTGTGATTCATGGAGAGGGCTTTCCTGCCTTTGCAAAGGGATGCTGCTCTTCCTTCCACAAGGCGAGATTCCTGTTCTGGAGATCATAGGAGCTGGCTTGCTCTCATCTTGCCAGTGGCATGTTTCCAGAGAGAGCATGACTCTTGTCAGCTCCTCTAGCAAAAGCTGCTTCGAGCTGAGAGGAGCCAGTGTAGGAGGCTGTATTTCTTCTGAGCTGTATGGATGAGTGGCTCATCCACACAGAGCTGAAGCTTGCAGCTGTTAAAGCTGTGGCCTGTCCAGGAGGATTTCTTGCTTCATTAAGAAGTTAGACTGTACTTGGACCACAGAAGCAGAGTGCTTTGTTTCTTCCTGTAGCTTACTACCAGGCACAAGTAACTTAACCCCTTGTTTCCCTCTCTGCAGAACCTGCATCATGTGGGTATCAGATTGCTGAATTAACAAGTAATTAACAATTGGTAATGCGTAGAAACTGTCAGGCTAAGTTAAGCCCAAGATGTTCATTGCTAGTTATTTTATATATTTTTATATATGCCATTTTTTTCATTTTCTGTTTCTCCTGCAGGAAAAAACCAAAGTGGTTGAACCCTTGGACTATGAGAACGTGATCCTTCAGCGCAAAGTTCAGATCTACAGTGATCCCCTCCGGGACCTGCTGATATTTCCAATCGAAGATGTATCTGTGAGTTTGCACTGGCTGTTTCTCATGTTTGAGGCTCACTCACCTCCAGCCCTGCCTATCTTGGAAAATTTCCACTGTTAACCACATGTTTATTTTGGCTGCATTACTGGCACATAAAACCAAAATGACCCACTGGTGGTTTGGGCCCACCACATTTATTTAAAGCAAGTAGCAAGTTCTGAAGATGCAGTTTGCACTGAAAGGTTGTTTTTCTTTTTCCTGCAGATCTCAGTCATTGGTCGACAGAGAAGGACTGTGCAGTCAACAGTGCCAGAAGATGCTCTAAAGAAAGCTCAGAGTCTCTTCGTCAAAGAGGTAGGTGCAGAAGTCCACGCAACGTCTGTCTTCAGCACTAAACACCAAAGTGATTGTCAGTGTTGAGCCAGAGGCAGAAAATTGGTGCTTTCTGGAAAACAGTCCTGTCCCAAATCACTACTCCTTTTTTGAAGCCTTGGAGTGATGTAAATACAAAATCAGTAGCTGTGTGGCAGGTCAGATGATATGTGATCTTGCCTATGTACTGACAAGGTTCCTTATGACATTCTGTATTGCAGTGCAAAGCAAGTGAAGCAACTTGTTCAGACCTTTTCCACTTGTGCTTATCTCACCCAGCAGTCTGTAAAGTTTCAGCTCTGCATAGTTCTGTTTTGCTCAGTGTAGCTTTCTAAGAGCGGTATTGTTTTCCTTTCAGTGCATTAAAACCTACAGCTCAGACTGGCACGTGGTAAACTACAAGTATGAAGAATACTCGGGGGACTTTCGGATGTTGCCATGGTAAGTATCGTGCTCCCTTCGAATGCTAATACATGGTCACAGGACTGGCTTCGGAGAAACAGTCTGCCCTTTTTGCTGATGCCCATCCCACGTGCAGCATCCCCTCCTGTCACTAAAGGTTAGGGAGCCAGAGGTTCATGTTATCATGCTGTTGTCACTCACCTGGGTCAGGGAGATGCTGACAATATTGCCAGCATGGGTTGTTACTTCACATCCTACCCACTAGCGTGCGAGCAGCCCCCTCCGTCTAGGATAAGGACAGAGTACAGTCTGGGCATGTGGCAGGATAAATAGTGTTGGCAGTGTCTGCTCATTCCAAATCAGGAGCCTTGTTGTCCCTCTAGGCTGACGTTCTGTGCTTGCTAGACACTGTGTTCCCACGCTGAGCAGATACTCTTTGTGCCCCCTGTCAATGAGAGGATGTTTTACAACTTCAGTTCAGTGGTGTAGTACCACTATTAGTGCTGGCAGTGCTGGAGAGGTGTGTGCTCTGGAATGCTGGACTGTGCCAGTTACTCCAGCCCCAAAGCTAATTGGGTTTTTCAAAGAGGTGTAATATGTCTTGGATTTCTGCTGGGTCATTATTTCCTCAGTGGTGATGCCTACTCTGCTCTTGTTCCCCGTGCTCCATGCATGTCTGAACCATTCTTGAGGCTGCTCATGTGCTGGCAACTTGTTAAATGCTATTTCCTCTGAATTGGCTGAGGATCTCCCAGAGAAGTGAAGCAGCACTGTTGAACAAATCATATTAAAATTTGTGACTAATCTTGCAGTCTGATCTTGCTTCTTTTTTAGCAAGATGGAAGATAGACTGACCTGCTATATCATTGTGTTGAACAAATGCAAGTCAGCAAAAGCTCTGCGGAATCAGGCAGCTAACGAGAAAAGCTAATCACATACTGTTTATGCTTAGTTTCCATGAAATGCTCTCAGAAGTTAGCTTTCTCTGAGTGTAAGGGTCTGTAGATCTCCTGAAATCTGTCTTCTGCAGGAGGGCAGTTTTGCTGTCATTTGTAGTCTGTGGTTTGGCTATTGGTTCTGGATCCAGCACCTGCTTGCTGTTTTGGAAGAACTTTGTTTCCCAGTCATTAAAAAAGTAAAATGTGTTACTATTTCAGCAAATCCTTTAGGCCAGACAAGATTCCAAGCCATGTGTTTGAAATTGATGAAGACTTCGAAAAGGATGAGGTAAGGTGATTGCCTTTTTACATATTCCATTCTAAGATCTGTTAAAATGCAGATTTCACAAGGCAAAGTCTTTTAGCGTGGCCATCTCTAAAGGATTGTTATATTTACATTAGAATTATATAATGGAAATTCAAGTAAAAGAAATCTCTTGATGAAAACAGGTGAACCCATGATAAAGGGAGAAGTCATGAGTTGTTTTACCCAAGGAAATAAAGCATTAGATGATTTACTTTGTCATTGGAAGTTTGACAAGAAAAGAGTGAAAACCTTCAATTCGAGATACAGGAGGCAATATAAACCAGTACCTTCATAACTCATCAGCAGACAGTCCAGATCCACCTCTGCTCTTGAGTCACTGGAAGTCCTAGGGTGAGGTTTTTTTCACTGTTCTGGGATCTCATTTCCTTCCCTCCCCAGTGAAGGTCACAGTTATAGATAGAGGGTCATTCTTCTTTTCTGGGACCACAGGGCAGGGGCAGAGATGGAAATCCCAGCTGGTATGACAAGAGCAGCCTGGTTAGGACACTTGAAACTTCTTGTTTTGATAAATGTGAAACTCATCATTTCAGCCGTTGGGCTTTGGTAGTTTTTGCATAAATTTAAAATGGAGAGTGGATTTATACAAAGGAAATGACAAAATAAGTCTGGAGTTCTGCATTTTGCAACTTTCTAAACAGCACAGTTTAAAAATTCTTCCCCAGGTTTCTGAAATACTGAAGAAGCAGCATGCATTTCCTCATTGCAAAACTGCTGTGCAGCTCTATCAGCGTAGATGTAATCTGTTTTGTTTAAAGGTGACCCAAAGTGGCCTGTTTTGCCTCTTTCTTGGAAAGACATAACCTTGAATTTTTTGGTGATAATACCTTATGTGTAGCTGTACATGTTACACACACATGCTACATGTTACTGTATTGCTGTTGTTAAAACTGTTTTGCTTTCCAGGGTGGACATATCCCTTGTGTCCAAGAGAATTTTGCATGGGAGGCAGCTCACCTTGCCTCTTCTTTTTCTGATCTTTTGCTGTTTTTTCAGGATTCCTCATCTCTGTGCTCCCAGAAAGGTGGTGTGATAAAGCAAGGCTGGCTGCACAAAGCAAATGTAAATAGCACAATCACTGTTACCATGAAGGTGAGTGTGATCCAGCATTATGTTAATGGTGAACGAGGCAGAAGGTTAAGTTCAGACCTCATCTCTAAAGCTTCTAAAACTAGCAGGAGTGCAGCTCATAGGTTTCCCTGGGCATCCATCCCTCTTGTAGAATATCCCAAGGTGAACTGAAAACCACAGACCCTTCACTCCCCAGAATGTAAGACCAATGCACTTCAAATCATGACAGACAAGCTGTTCTAGTAAACCAAGATTGTTTTCTGAATGAGCAGCTGAGGCCCAGAAGAGGAAGGCAATTTAAATAACTGAAACAGCTGCCCTGCAAAGAAGACTCTTTGTATTGACAGTTTTCTTGCTGATAGGATATATGTATGGAGGCCAGCTTTAAATTGAAATGACAAGTCTTTACTTTAAAAGCAGGGGTGATATCACTGAGGAAATGGAGCATGACTGACCTAGAAGCAGCAGCTGCATTGTCTCCTGTTCTCTGCTGTATGTAATCTAGCTTAGATATTGCTTAGATTTTGCAATGGTGGTTTTTAATAGTTTCACCACAGGTTTTTGCTTTGGCAATGAGCCCATCTGTTGTTCCACCATGCAGCTGCCTTGTTACAGCATAAAGAGAATATTAGGGAGTCATGTTCAGCTGTGTGGCTGAAGGATGGCTGCAGTGAGGCTGCTTTGTAAGGGTATGAGGAAATCTTAAAAAGCTCAGTTGTTCTGAGGCTGAATTCAGTGAGTTATGCTTTCATAAGAAGTGGAACAGGACTGTTCATAAGGCTAATTCTAATTTGAGTTTTAAAATGGCTACTCATGAGCTTGAAGACAGTAGACAGAACACTATTTTCTGATCCTTTGCTTTTCTGAGCAGCAAGGTTGAAGCCATTTCTGCTCCTGTAACTTCAGGAGGAGATATCCATTCTCAAAGCAGCCAGTTGGGGCCACTTTTGACTACTTGGCCTCTTGTGGTATTGTTGGCCCCAATGCCCAGCACCTCAGACCCACCTTTCAGAGATGTTATATGAACTACACTGGCTTCTGTTCAGTTGATGAGATCCACAGAGTCTCATATGAAACTTGGATATCAAAGTACTGGAAATCAGTAGCCATTTTCTCAGGTGGTCCTGGTCATGTCTGTCTTACAAAATACCTTCTAAGGCACAAGCATGAAATCTGAGGACTTTGAACATCTTCAGCCTTAGCACTGCTTTTCTGCTGTCACAGAAGCAAGCTCATCCATCTTTTGAGTGTTGATTCTTTCACTGTTGTGATGTGCTGAGCTGTTGGTGCCTCATGTTGTTGGTGCCTCACACTGCTGCTAAGTATGTGCAGAGTGTATTTTGTGGAAAGCCAGCCCACAAGCAAACTGTACTTAGGCTACAACTGCTAATCTTTGTTTCAGAGTAATCTTTCCTTTACAAAGACCTTCCCTGGTTTGGCCCACCTCCCTTGCTGTCTGTTTTGCAGCATGTCAGTATGCTGCATTACAACCATGGCATCAGGATTATCTCTCTTAATTTCATTTCTGCCCAAATGGACTTCCCCAGTTCTCTAGCCATCCCCTCTGCAGTTGTAGTGCTCACCAACAGCATCTGTAGCCTGATCAGAGAGGATGTTCCATCCACTCCTAGGTTTATACTATTCATTTCAAATGATCATAGTCTTCTGACAATTCTTCCTGGCAGCAGTGCTTACAAAGGGAAGTCATAGGAATAGCATTTGCTGCTTGCTTCTGCATTTCCTTTTGAACAGAATTCAGAAGATGCAAATTGTTTAGCCTGAAATCCCTTACCCATGAGGGATATCAATGCTCTAATATCTAGGGAGAGATCTGTCATGGGTTTCTGTAGCATCCACTGCCAAAGTTTCTGAGATGGATTCAGTGAAGAGCTAAATCAGTCTTTAAGCTGGCTTAATGCTTAAGCATACTTAGCTCTCCCTGTATTTTATGCTTTGTTCAACTAATGGCTTAGTTAAATCTTATAAAGCATAAAGCTCAACAACCCTTGGAGCATCTCTACAGCTAACTATGACTAGTTAGTCATTTAAATGATACCAGAGGTTACCTTCCAGAGGGCTTAGGTTACTGTTCAGAGCTCAATGCTCCTTTCCAGTTCTGTGCAACTGTTACTGATTTTTGAGGTGAGAATTGAACACTAAGCCAAAGCCAGTTCATGAAAACAGATTTGTATTAAAGAAACCCAACAACAAAGCCACAAAAACTCAAGCAGTTGAATGGATTGCTGGATCCCTTGGCTTGCATTTGAGTGCTAGGAATTCCCACATATCTGTTTCAAAGTCTTCCAGACAATTGCTTTGTAATTCTAACTGAGATCTTTATCAAAAAGGCTCTGGAAATACCTGCTTTAGGGTGGGACGAATCTTCAAGCCATGTGCTGATCTGGATTTACCATACAGCATTGCTTTGTAAAGATAAATGAGACTGGAACCAGCTGAAAGATGAGCTGGAAGCCCTGGGGCTTTGCTTTAGATGGGCAAACTTATAACAACCAAGACATTAAAATTAAAGAAGCTTATGTGATCTGTCTTTATAAAAATAAGTCATGCTCAAAGGGGTGAATCTGGAGCCACTCATCAGTGGTTCTTGTTACAGTATTTTCTCAATAGCAGGAGGGCAGATACTGGAACTGTGGCTGTGGTTTGTGATGTGCAACAGAGAGAATATTTCGATGAGGAAGACTTTGTACCTTTGCAGGTATTCAAGAGGAGGTATTTTTACTTGTCACAACTCACAGATGGCTCCTATATTCTGAATTCCTACAAAGATGAGAAAATTTCAAAAGAATCCAAAGGCTGTATTTTCTTGGATGCTTGCAATGATGTTGTTCAGGTAGGTGTGCTTTCTGCATGGCTGTACGTGCTCTCTCGAGGTCTGTGCCATCTAGGGGTGAAGGCATGGATTTACAAACTAACCCAGAGCTAGCTTGCTCTGTCAGCTAATCTGTTTAAAAGGTGGGCAAGACCTTTTGTAAGAGTGTCATACTTTCGGCCAGAAAGACAGCAAGTGAAAGAACTGCTGTCAGAGTAAAATGAAAGCATTTAATTGCTGTCTCGTCTGCTGTCTCCCTGCTCTGTCCATCTCCTTTACCTGATTATCATAGGTCAGGTGCCTTCCAAGACACCCTGAGGGCTGTAGCCAGTAAGTAGTTGTTGGGACTTAGTCTTGGGCACCTCCTTCTCTGCTGCTTGCACCAGATTCTTGTGTCTTAAGTTATATCCTGGTAAGTCCATGCAAACATGCAGCCCTTTGGAACTTATGACCTGCAAAGGGCTTGGAAGGTTTTAGGAGCAGGTATTTGTACAGAGCTTAAGCCTGTGTTTGCTTTATTATGCTGACAGTGAAATGCAGCAGTAGATTGCTGCTGTGCTTTCGGCTGTTGCTGTCTCTGGAGAAGCTTCAAGCACCGAGTGTGGTGGAGCTGGTACAGGGCAGCTTAAACTACTCCAGCAGTTTGCTTTCAGCATGGATGAGTCAGAGCTGTGCACTTCCATTTATCTTTCTGAACACAGTAGTACACAGACCTCAGTAATGTACAGGTTCTACTTCCCAAGTTGCATCAGATTTTCCTTGGCTTCTCTTGGAATATGCTGTTTAAAGGCCAGCAGAGCTCAGAAAAGTTTCATTGAACCACTTGCCTCCAAGTGTCCTGGAGTGAAGCATTACTCCCCATGTCAGACAAATGCAGTTCCTGGCTTCTCTGGGTGAATATTGAAGGTCTGACAACATAAAGGAGCTTGCTCTTTTTCCCCAGTGCAGTGTCTGTGGTTCAGTCTGGCTTTCTTCCACTTTCAGAGTAGCTGGCAACCATGGAGCTGTGTACTGTTTGATGGCAGCCATGAATCCTTTTGTGATTACTGTGGGAGAATCACTGTGTCAAGCAGTGTGCTTGCATTGTATTTCATAGTATTTCAGTTCAGGATGCTTTCACAGAGTGAAATGCTGAGTTGTTGAGGAAATGTAACACGAATCTTTCTTGTTTGTTTGTTCAGTGCCCTAAGATGCGCCGTTACGCATTTGAACTGAAGACAATAGACAAGTACAGCCACTATCTTGCAGCTGAAACTGAGCAGGAGATGGAAGAGTGGCTGGTAACTCTAAGAAAGATCATTCAGAGCAATACTGAGAGTTTGGTGCAAGAGAAGAAAGATACTCTGGAATCTGTGCAGGGTTAGTTTAGAAATAAAGACCTACCTTTGCTCTTCTCCAGCAGGATGCAAGCAGTGTGCCTGGAGAAGTGTGTACTTTCCTTTCTGGGTTAATAGCAGGAATTGTGGCTGACACATGACACCATGCAAAAGGGCTTAGTATAATGTAGACAATAGTCTGAAGAATTAAAGTGGAGGAAACATGACTCTTCCTTTGGATGGGAAATCCATGGCGAAGTGTCAAGACTCCTGGAAAATTGGCTTTGTGCTGAAGTTCTGCTTTGGAAAGACCTAGCAGGCTGTAATACTACACTCTGGTCCCAGTAATGTATGGAAAAATCTTACTCTTGAGGAATAGAAACGTTTCCATAAACTATTTCTGTGCTATTGTAGCAAATACTGCAGGATGCTTTCTGGCAGAGAGGTGCTCCTTGCAGTTGTTTGGAACATCTGGTTTTTGTGTCCTTGCAGATGATGAATCAAGCACACAGGGAAAATCAGAGAACATCCTGGAGAGCCTGGAGAGAAGCATGCATCCAGAGCTGATGAAGGTATTGTATTGCAGAGATCACTCTCCCAGACTAGAGCTAGTTCTTTCCACCATGTCTTTAAAAGGGATATTCCACTTTCTGTGTCTGAAGCTCTGGGGGAGCTGGGCAGGCACTAAGTGCTGCTGGAGACTGTTGTTTCATCTGCCTGTCTCACAGGTGGAGCTCTGTAGTTTGAGGCTACATGCTCCTCACCTCTAAGTGTGGGCCCTTAAGTTAAAAACAGACTTACAGTGAATGAAGGGCTGTTGTGGTCAGTACTGCTCATTCCTGCTTAGCAAGGGTGACCATCCTGGCTGTGACAGTGGAGAGGCAGTTAGGTGGTAGCTGCCTCTTGTATGATCTAGAATGCGGTTGCCTACTTCTGTCTGCTTTCTCATTTGGAGCAGCTACTATCATTGCACCATATTGGTGATTACAGCTGAGAAGCCTTGCATCATTTCATGTATTGCAAAGGGAACCTTGTAAATGTTTGTTTTGCTTCCATTCTTCCCAAATAAAGACTTTGCCTCTCAATGGCCTCGCAGTAAAACCAATGCTTTCCTTTGTCTCCTAGTATGGAAGAGAAACAGATCAGCTGAACAAGCTGAGCAGAAATGATGGGAGACAAAACCTCTTTTCTTTCGACCCAGAAGTCCAGGTAAACATCCTTGTGTTTGCAAATGTGAGGTTTTGCTCTCTCTAAGAGTTCTCTTGGTGTCATACCTTCCCTGTTCCCTTGCATGGCCACAGCATTTGCCTACAGAGGCAATGTGTTTTTCCATGGACTGGAGAACAAAAGTGCAGCCTATTCCTTGGCAGTGAAAGCTGAACAAGTTGTCAGTGCTCAGGTGATAGTTCAATCAACGAGAAGACTCACAACAGTCTCACACATGGTGTCCATTCAGCTTTGCTGGCTTCTGTGTGATGCATCTTGATGTTGCTGGATTTCAAACCCATCATTTGGCTCTCTGGGAGCTTTTTGTGGTTGCAAAAGCAGTAGAAGTGGTATTGCAAGGACTTGCAAAGCTGTGTGGGCTCAGCATGTCTGCAGTAGGGACTAGTGATGTTAAAGACTGTGATAGGGTTTACAGGGAGAGCCTCAGTCTTCAGGAAGTTTTCAAATGTAGGGGACATACAAACAGAAAAAACACTCCATGCAGTTATCATGCACTGGAGTAGAGGTTCATTGACTATTGTCTTGTTTTCTTCTCAGCTTTGATATCTTTGCTGTGCTGTCTGCCAAGGTTCAGGTGTGAGATTTCAGTGAAATGAGCTGCAATTGTTAAAGCAGCTTTAGAGAATTGTTCAAAGTTATTTCATAGTTTCTGGTTCTCCCTCTGGCATGCTTTGCCTTGTTCACACCTATGAAAAAGAACATTCTGGTTTAACAAGGAAATGTAATTAGTCTTTAAAAGGTCTAGTGTACAGAATGAACTTCTCTCTTGGCACTTATTTAGTCTTTAACAGGAAGAAGACAAGCATCCAGGAGGCTATTGTTTTAGGGTTTTTTTGTTTTGTTTTGCTTTTTAGAGAAGCTTTGAGAAGTTTCCTATATTCTAGTCAGATAATAAAAATGGAAATATTATTCAGTGTGGAGCATCTAAGGTATCTTTTTATACCTAACCAAATGGTTAGACTAAATCCACTGCCCTCCCTCTATACCCAGAGCTCTTAATTCTGTTGTGGGTCAGTTACATCTCCTGTAGCACTGGGCATTCAAAATCTCTGCTCTAGTCAATACTAATGTGTACATGCATGCTTGTATACCTGGTGATATAAGGAAACTGGGAGCAGGAACATATATCTGCAACATACTTTTCTCATCAAAAGGAAATAGGGGAAACAATGGGAAGAGTTTTCCAGAATTGGATTAGCAATGGCAGCCTATTTTGCTGAAATTGTTTGATTGTGAGATATCAGTGCCCTGAGTTTCTGCAGAATTTGAGGGGTAGAAAACAAATAGGACTGTGCCAGATTGTTACTGAGACAAGACCTGGGATCTAGGGGCTTTTGCCAGCTCTTTGTACCCAGTGTCCAGTACTCTGAGAAGGACCGAGGTGGAGACACAGAGCAGGCATGGTTGTTCTGGGTTAGGAAGGAGGTGATTACAATCAAGACTGCTTGGATCTCCCAGCCAGCTCTGCAAGCACTCTGTTGTTTCTAATCATGCTGGTTACTGCTGTGCATCTAGAAATGCCTTCCACTTCGAGATGTTGTTCACAATCCCAACAGCATGTGCCTTCTCTCTATTTCAGGCACAGGGACCATGTCTTAATCTAGTCAGAACTTCAAAGTGGAAGATACTTTTCTGAGCATAACGACGACTTTTGTTCCGCTTTCTTCCCCAATCTCTAAATGGTGTTTGGGAAGATCCCCAGGGTTACAGCAAAGCAGGAAGGAACTGAAATCATACTGAGGTTTAGTTTTCTGTGCTCTACAAACCAGATCACTAAAAATTGATACATCCTCATGAATTCATGTGTTGAATACATTTGTATAACATCACCAAGTGGCACTCATTTGTGAATGTCTTGTTCCTTTTGTACCACTTAAAAAAAATAAGCTATAAAGATAGTATTGGCCATAAAGTGATCTCTTAACATTATTCAGCAGTTTACTTTCTTGTCTAACTAGACTGGATGTGTTTGTTTGCTCCCTAGAGGCTGGACTTCTCAGGGATGGAGCCAGATGTGAAACCATTTGAGGAGAAGTGCAGCAGGCGTTTCATGGTGTGCTGCCAGGACTTCTCCCTCAACCTCCTTGCTCAGCTCAGCGACAGGTCGGAAGGAGGACTGACCAATGTAAGGGGAGCCCTGACATGTCCTGTTTCATCTTCTTTCTCCTCCCTTTGCAAGAAAAACCCTCAGCAGATTAATGAGTGCCTAGAAACATCTCATTTTTCCATGAGGTCCAATGGAACCTGGGCCAGTGGTAGCTGCTGGCCCAGGGTCGTAGCAGGATTTTTCTGCCTTGGTACTTTGGTGTTCCAAAAATGTGTTGAGGGATAGGGTCTGTCCTGAGGTGCTGTAGCCTGCTTGGAACTGGGACTGCTGGGAAACCAGCAGTTCAGAAGCATAGGGAATAGGAAGCATGTGTCTGCCACTTTCTGGGTCCCTGTGAAAGTCCTGTTGGTAAATGATTAAGCTCCATCTCCAAACCACTCGCTGCTGTGTTTTATTTCATTTCCCCTAATGACATGGATTTCCCTGTTCTGAAACCTTCTTCTGACTCTCAGCCTAACTGTATTCACAGCCACTTTATTGTATGCATTTGTTATTATGCCAAAGTTGAGCCTTAGCCTAAAAAGCCCTTCCCTGGATTTTCTGAGCCTCTGATGTCTGTAGGCAGCTATTACAACTCTCTTCAGCCTTTGTTCTGCCAGGCTGAGGAGACCAGGCTCCTCCAGTCCTTCCTCCCAAAACATAATCCCTGTTATCACGTCCTACATTTGCTCTGGCTGGAGTCAACCCTTTATGCAAGGGTGCCAGAGCAGCAGATAGCATCACAGGGGAGGCAGCAGCACTAGCACTGACTGATCTCTGCTGATAGTACCTTGTCTGATGCCTGTTAGAACTGCAAAACCTTTTTTTGTGGTGGTTTCATATTGGCGTCTCACAGCCAGTACACCAGGTTTGTTCTGCTTGGTAATTCCCAGCAGATGAATGTGTTGCTGATAGCAGAGATCCTTGTTATTCATCCTTAATTAGGCCCGGAGTCAGACCTAATCAGCACATTTTTAGTATCAATGTAATGCCTCCAAGTTGTGCTGTAATGTCTTGGACACACTACAGTCTTATATTCAGGCCTTCACTCTTATCTTTGCATGGATGCATGCCTGCTAGAATCTTTGAATTAAAAATAAATAGAATTGTTGCTGTGTGCCTTGTGCTGTACAAGATCAGTAGCTACAAACAAGTTGGCAGATTTTGCACATGCAGTTCCTCAACAGTGTTAGCCTTGTGTTTGAGCTCCCTTGGCCAGGAAAGCTAGCATTGTTCCTGTGCCGCCCGGGTATAGCAGCTGAGGAACATTTTGAGTGTCTTGCAGTTGGGCCATCTAGAGCTCATTCACTTTGGACAAATAAGTGAAGTGATCTTTAGCACTTACACACTCTTAAGTTGATTTCTTTCTCATTGCAAAGGATAAACAGCTCTGATGGATTGGGGTCATATTTTCTTCCTAACTTCGTAGTTATCACTTATATACAAGACCCTATAGATTTCATTCTTTGTGTTTCATTGATGGTTTTAAAGGAGCTTTGTTCAAATTGACTTGATCAAAATGCAAGAAGATGCAGGAAAAAATGGGGTTTTGTATTTATAAAGAAAACATGGATTGTATGTAAGAATTCTGTAAAATGCTGCTGTACAAAGCTAAAGGAACAAATAGATGCAGAAGACAAACCTAGAAGGAAAGGCAATGCAGGTTGATATTCTTGAACTTGTAGCATGCAGCTTTTTTGAAACATACATTCAATCAAATTTCCAGGTTGAACCCTTTTTCCTAAGCTTGGCATTATTTGACCTGAAAAATAATTGCAAGATTTCGGCTGACTTCCATGTGGACTTGAACCCTCCATCTGTGCGAGACATGCTGCTGGCTAGCTCTGTGTCCGGAGCGGAGGGCAGCAAGGGACATTTGCCAGCTGAGAGCCTTGTGCATGGGGTCCCTGAGTCTTGCCTGCAGTACATAAAACAGGTGAAGAACTGACTTTCTCCTCATTCTATATCTCTGTTGAGGCAGTGGTTGTTCAATAGTGTTGCAGTGTGATGTTATCTCCTTCATAGAAAAGCAGAAGGCAGCTTTTCTCTTAAGCTGGGGTTTGGTCAGTGTCAAGCCAATTGCACTTTGGGCTCAGTGACAGTAATAGGCAAAGCACTAAGTAGAGTATTTAAGACCTGACCATGCTCAAGCCTTGGGAGCCCCCATGGCCCATCTGCAGCAGCAATAAGAGCAGGGTGTGTCTGTGGGGGCTGTGGGAAGGGACAAGATGATCAGGGCCAAACACAGTCATGCAGGTAGGCTGTCCTGTTTTCTGATAGCCTACTGTCTGTCTCTTGCAGGGGGTTTTCTCCGTGACTGACCCACACGTGGAGATCTTTCTGGTGGCCCGTGTGGAGAAGGTGCTGCAGGGCAGCATTACACACTGTGCGGAGCCATATATGAAAAACTCAGACCCCGGGAAGGTATTGGATGGGACTGTGAGAGTACCTGCGTAGTGATGCTGTCTACTGTTGCAGGGAAGAGTGTGGTCAGAAACATGGGCTATTTCTGCTGCTCTTTAGCTTTTTTCTGTCAAACACTGGTCTTCATCCATTCTGCTACTTGTGCTGTTCCCAGGCTGGCTTCAGTTGGGCAGTCTGAGAGATTCAGTTCCTCCTTCAGGAAAGAGGCAGAGGATTTTTAGAGAGAACCTAACAGTTAGGACAGGGAGACCTTTCCCCATTATGCTTCAACAAGGCAAAGCCTGGACTGGCAGCAAAAACTCTCCAGAGAAACAGGCTGCACTGCTACATAGTGCTACAGACAGTGACTTGGACTGGTCCCTTGGACGGCTCACTGCCACTGGGAACTGCAGTGTATTAGTAGCAGCAGAACATGGGCTTCACCCTTTATTCTGCTCACCCTGCCGCTGTCTTGCTCTGTGCAGAATGCCATGATCATATGGGGAATTTATCCAAAAGATGGTGAGGGAGGAGCCTAGTGCTGCCAGCATCATTCTCTGCATGCCAGGTGGAGCTGATGCTGCCATGCTGCAGCCAGTCAAAGTTAGTTGCTGGAAAATGAATGTATGGAATGATGTCTGTATAGGATGAGTCAGTTGTGGAAAATAAACTAATACCCTTTGGAAAGTATGATACTAATGCCCTGACAGTTTAATGCAGAATCAACAGGAGTTTTAATATGACTGTGCCCCACATGATGCTTCTTATTACTTTGCAAAAGTTTTAAATGTGCATGGTGTGGAGTGACAGATCAGGATGTGTATCAGCCTCTTTGGCAACTGTTGCACTGTGTGCCTGGGGAGCTGTGCACTGTGGAGTACAGAGAGTTTCTTCTCCCTGGAGCATGCAGCGCTCCATGCTCCTTTTTCCGGGCAGCGTGGAAGCTGTGGCACTCGCTAACCTCTCTTCTGTTTTGCAGACTGCTCAGAAGGTCCACAAGGTGGCCAAGCAGGTGTGCAGCCGTCTGGGGCAGTACAGGATGCCCTTCGGCTGGGCTGCCAGGTTAGTCACCTTGGACTGTACTTTGGCTCTGGCAGGAGCTGCTGCTGTGGGTTATCCAGAATGCAATCCAGCTGAGCAGGCGAAGGGCCAAGTGACTGAAGTCAGTGAAGTTGCAGCCGAGGGCAGAATCTGGCTCTGATTCCCAAGACAGAATGGGGATTGGCCTGAAATACTCTATCTAGAATTAGAAACAAAATCTTAAAAAGTAAATAGTGCTGGGAAGACAGTAACCTTCTTGCTGACCTGTAGCTACTGCTATCAAGGCAGAACATTCCTGGGGATGAATTACGCCATCCCATGCTACTGCGGGAATCAGTGCAGAAGTTCCTTCCTGGCACCAGCCCATTGCGAGGGATGAGAGTGGAGGATCTCCTGGCCTGGTGCTGGCAGTCAGGTGGGGTTTGTCTCCAGTCTTAGACTCTTCTTTAACTAATGTTCTTGGGAATGACTGGAGATAATGATGCTGTTCCTCTGATGCTCTTTTACTGGGACTGGTAAAGCACAACAGTGCTAACTCCCTTACATCTCACGTCAGAGTAAGACCTGAAGGCGAGTTCATCCCTCTGCCACTGCCTCCGACTGCTAAATTGCTCTTTGGTGCTGACAAAAGGGGTGGTAGTGACATGGGAGCACCAGATGACTGTCACAGTGGGCTGTGGGATATGGTGGTATATGACTTGCAATATGTATTCTTGATCTGAATTTTCCTGTGACACTGTGGCTGCTCAGATTCAAGATGGTGTTTCTGGGATGCAGCTAGCTCCTGGAGTGAGCCAACACACAGCCTGCACAGTGCCTCTGCCCTCTTTCTAGTGGTGCCTTAGCCTGATGGTGGGCTCTGTGTGAGCTTTGACTAGGACAGGCTTCAGATTTACTCCTGCTGGGTAAAGAGCTGCATTTGGAGACAAAGGAGCTGAGTGTCCTGGTGTGGGGAGCTGTGTTGTTCTGCATCCCTGGAACAGTTTCCCTGTGGGTTTCAGAGGAAGGTGCTTGCACAGAAAGGGAGAACACATGCTTTAATGTTCTTACCTTACAGAGACACCCACAGCATCTATATCAAGGGCAAAGATGCCTGTGTGCATCAGGGCAGAGTCCAGTCTCTTGCTCTGGTTTCAGGATGAAGGTGATTTGTGTCCTGAGACTGGCCTTCTTTACTCACTCCTTTCCTAGGAGGATTTTCATGCTCTGCCCTCATGTGCAACTAGAAAGATACCTCACCACTTGGTGTTAGTGAGAGGGGATTGAAGAGCTTTCATGATTGTGGACCAGGCTTGGAACCTGGTTGATCGTGTCCTTCTCACCTGGCTGGAGAGAAGGGAAATGAGTGATGTCCCATGCAGTTTTATGTGACACAGTGGATTGCAGTCTGTGCAGGGTTTAAGCACCACATGAGGATGGGGGTGTGCTTGCTAGGTTGAGTGGTGTTCAGAGCAGTCCCAGGCCACTGAACCTCCTGCCTGATAAGCTGCTGTTCAGCTTAATGTGTCAAAGATCTCAGTGTCTGCCTATTTACCAACATTTAAGGCATGTGTCTCTTCTTTTCTGCAGACCAGTTTTCAAAGACTCCCAGGGCACTCTTGATGCTGAAGGAAAATTCTCACATCTGTACAAGCAAGACAGCAGCAAACTCTCAAATGAAGATATGCTGAAGCTTTTAGCAGAGTATAAGAAGTAAGTGTAAGAGACTGGTGCAGAGCCTGAGCAGGCATTTTAATAACACATTTTTGAACAGTTAAGCATAAGTGTGAGATGACTAAAATACTCAGAGGATAACAAAAAGTACTGCTGATGTGTTCAACACCTAAGCTTTCAAGGTTCACACTCTTGTTCCTTTCTCCCTAATGCAGACCAGAGAAGACAAAACTACAGGTCATTCCAGCCCAGTTAAATATCATCATCAAAGACATCCCACTAGACTTCACAAGTAAGGCTCTTGGATCTTAAAATAAATGCTGATGGCTCTAGCCTCAGGAGTTAATTCTTCTTGGGGGAGTTTTACTGTTTCATTAACAAGAGTATCTTGGGGCTGCAATGAGAAATTAGTAATTCAGCACAACCACAGGCTTGTTTTTCTGATGGATTCTGTGGAGGGGTGTTGTCCAAGTGCAGAGGTTTACCTGAGGGGTGCATCTGCTTTGCAGTTTGACCATCATATGCTAAATCTAAAGAAAGCCACTTACCTCAGTAGCCTGTCTGCTTCAGTCAGGTGATGTCTACATGATTTATAAACCAGTAACCTAATGAGTCAAATTTCTGGAAAACTCAAGGTGCAGATCCTGGGCAGAGTGGCTGTCCTTACCTAGACCTGGGTTATTCACAGGACCGTTTGACATTGCTCAGAGCTAGAGGAAAGTGCAGTCCCCACAGACAAGGAGAGCAGAGTCCTGTGGTTCCTGTGCACCTGTCTTTTCTTTCAGCATTGCTACCGCAGTTGGGGATCACAGATGTTGCATGATCTAGGGGAGAATTTTCCCTTAATTGTTTCAACGGGGATGGTCCAAGTCCTGCTGCCTGGTCAACACACATGATCCTCTGATGTGAAGAAAAACAGATGCTTGAGAGCAATGGCAGAGTTTCAGACACACAAATTTCCTTTCCTTTTGCATGGGCTGTACCTCCCATGTTTGTGGGGAGCATGCTTATCTGAGCTTTCCTTCTCTTCTAGATTGTGTCACATCTTCTTATATTCCTATAAAGCCTTTTGAGAAGTGCTGTGAGGACATTGCAGTTGAAGTGGAAGAGCTTGTCCCAGAAGTTGCAAAGTACTGTTATCCCTTCACTGTCTATAAAAACCACCTCTATGTCTACCCCTTGCATTTGAAGTATGAGAACCAAAAGGTGTTTGCAAAGGTGAGCGACCTGGAGAGCAGACTGCAGCCAGACTCAGTGTGGTCTGGGGTGGTGCTGCTGACCTGTAGCAATGGCTTATCCTCCTGTTCCTCTCCCCTTCAGGCAAGGAATATTGCTGTCTGTGTTGAGTTCAGGGATTCAGATGAAGCTGATGCCAGGCCATTAAAGGTGGGTACCTAATAATGGAGCTGCCACTTGCTTGCTGCTGTGTCCTGTGTGCCAGCTAGACTGAGCAGGACAATAGGAAAGCACTGGCTTTGTGCTTGTTGTTTTAATTTGGCCAACTAATTTAAGGTGGCAGTAACCCTGAATTTGACTCTTTCTTTGTGTTTCCAGTGTATATATGGCAAACCTGGAGGCCCTCTCCTGACCACAAATGCCTATGCTGCTGTGCTGCATCACAACCAAAGTCCAGAGTTCTATGACGAGGTAAAAATGAAATGGTGGGGAATAACAGATTTTCCTGGATGCTGCAAAGTCAAGGGGCCTTTCAGGATACCTCTTTTTCCAGGGTTTGGTGAAATACAATTAAAAATAATCACCAGTTCTTTGTCTCAGTAGAAGAGCTCAGCAAAGCCAGAGATTGTCAATTTTTAATGCCAGTTTGTTTTCTGCTGTCTTTACTGTCACGCTTTGTGCATGCCAGTCACACACCCTCATTAATAAGTAATGTGCAGATGTGATGAAAATGTTAGCCAAGAGTTATTTAAGATGGGTAGGAATGTGTCTTGTGTAACTGCATACAACATAGCATTTGTGGAATAAAATAGAACTTCAAATACTACTCTACAGCTACAAATACAGTCTTATCTATCATGATATCATTTTAGATTAAAATTGAGCTTCCAATTCACCTCCATCAAAAGCATCATTTGCTTTTCACCTTCTATCATGTCAGCTGTGAAATTAATACAAAGACAACATCGAAAAAACAGGACACCATTGAAACTCAAGGTATGTTCAATGTTTAAATTACTTCTGTTGGAGTGTAAGAGTTCAGGATGAAATAGTGTAGGGACATGAAAAAATATTTCATGACAATATTAGCCTATCTGAATTTTCTTTTTTGAAAACAACCTGATACAAATGGTAGGTCTAAACTGGAATAAACCACAGTGTTTTTAGTGTATACTAAAGCTCAATTTTTTGCTCTAATCTGAGCGCTATTTCTGTGTGTTCTTGGCCTGGCTTGCATGAAGAGGCTATTTTCAGTCAAGTCAGCAACTAAACATTACAGAAGATCAGGGCCTCAGGGGCTGATCCTGCTAGCACTAGGTATGCATAAGAGACTGAACACACTCAGGTCCCACTGTTCAGGATGCCCTCTCCGTTCAGCTAGTCCTTGGGTGACCGAAGGACCCTTATCATGGTACATCACCATGGCTCGCACACTGTTTCTGCCCCTCAAACCCACTCCTGGTCCTCATGGTGCTGTGTCTGAATTTTGTTCACCAAGTCACTAGGTAAAACATGCTTTAACAAGGTTGACATGGTCATTGAAGCCACTTGCACAACTGCAGGTTTGATCTTCTCAGGGTGAGACATGGCTCTTTTTGGAGCTAGAGCAAAACATTTATCACTGTGTCTACTAACTGTGGTGCACTGGTTGTCCCTGCAGTGGGGTATGCCTGGGTCCCCTTGCTGAAGGATGGACGGATTGTCACCCTGGAGCGGCATCTGCCGGTCTCATCCAATCTTCCACCTGGCTACCTGGGCCTTGGAGACACAGAGTCACGAAGGGTAGGATGGCCATTTGAAATGGATTTAAATGTAAAAGGAAGAGAGAAAAGATGAGCTTTTGTTACCACTGTAAGTTCTGGGTTTCTCTTGGTGCTCTGCTAAGCTGGAAATGTCCCTACTGAAGGGCAGCTGCCAAAGCTTAAGGTTCTTACATATAGGAGACAGAACATTTCTAATTCTACTTTCTGTGGTTACATAGGTTACATAGAATATCTTTGTGACAGACTGGACTGGGCTTTTGCAGATGATCCAGAGCAGGAGGGTGGACATGTGCTCTGTGTGCATATTCTCACAGGGACCTCTCTGTACTGCCGTGGCTGCAGTCAGGTCGCTGATGTTCGTGCTGGCAGAGGGAATCCATTCTTCCACCCCAACCCATACCTTCTGACCAGGTGTCTGTTCGCACAGAGCCACCTTCCCACTGCTGTGCTCTCTGTTCACAGCAGCCCAGTGTGGATGTGAAGTGGGTGGATGGAGCAAAGCCACTGTTTAAAATCAGAATCCATTTGGACTCGACCATTTACACCCAGGTGAGTCGAGCACCTTGCTCTTAAAGACTTTCAACCCAAACACAGAGGAAGAGATTGCTTTATCTACTACTGCTGTGCTGTAGGTGCTGTGGGAAAGAAGTACCTGTATTTGCAGAGCAGCACTGAGATACATCTGCAGCAGAAGGTCTAGGATTACTTGCAGGGATGTGCTCCTTTGTCTGGGTGTGATGAGACAGTTGTGTGAGTGAATGAGCCTAGGGAGATGTTGGTGTGTTCTTGGCACTGTGACTGGCAGGACCAAGGAAACATTTGAGCAAATGAGCTGCTTCAATGCTGCAGAAGATAGAAGAGCAGATCGAAATGAGAGGTTTCCCTAAATAGTAGGCTGTTCATTAATTTTTAAAGTTTTCTGATAACAGCAGACCCAAGAAAACAAGAGTCCTGATTTCCCTTTGAAGCAGTTCATGCTGGTTTACAAAGTCCTCGTGTGTTCTGCTGTCTTATGGTGGTGATTGGCTTCCCTGGGCTTCATCTGATGTGCAGCAAAGATCCCAGCATACCTCCTGTCAGGGCTGTGCATGGTGAAATGCCCTTGGCTTGTTGTCCTGTGCTGCATATAACCAGCTGCATTTACATTGACAGCAACTTGCTTTTAGCATCATCTAAATCAATTTTAGGGTGTTACAGATTCTGTGCAGCACTGAGAGCAGCACAGAGTTCCACTCCCTACAAAATTACATTTCCAGATGCTCTTCAGGGTTAAACAAACCACTAATTAAATTTACCTTGGAGGAGGGGGAAGAGGAATGGGAAGGAGAGTCTGACAGTAGGAGTTTGAGGCAGATGGTGAGGCAGTCTCAAAGAGTTGCAGCTGGGAGAGTCTCACCTCCAGGCCAGTGTTGGATGGAGATAGGGGCTCAGGGTGATGCAACTGCAGGAGAGTTTTAACACTCCTGGTGGTTTTGTGCTTGAGATTGGTTGGGAGCCGGGGGGTGAACAGTGACTAAGTACATTGGAAAGGCAGGGAACAGTACTGTAGTCCTAGGAGGTGGCAGATGAGGATCAAGAGTGCTGCTGATGGTGACATGGGACTTGCTAGGGGCATGGCCTACTGCCACAGGTAAGTCAGCAGATTTTTGAGTGTAAACTGCAGAGTAGGGCTTAACAAATACTGAGGCTGCTGCATTGAGCTTGTTTGTCTCTTCCAGGACATGCATTTGCAGAAATTCTTCCAGTACTGCCAGCTGGTTCAGGAGGGAGCTAAAGAAGTCCCAGGAGAGCTTATTAAATACCTAAAGGTGAACAGTGCCCGTTGATGGGTTCATTTGTGTTTCTGCAGACCATCAGTAAATACTCAGACCCCTGCCCTGTAGGAAAGTGCACTTGCTGCAGCAATGGGACCAGTGCACCTTGCAGTGTTCTTACCTTTGCTTACTGACACAACTGTCTGCTCTCTGTGTGTTGCTTCCCACTGCCTTTCACAGCACATAGAATAAGTAGTCAGCATCGCTCTGCCATGCTCATGGCAAACTCCTCCTGGTGGGCTCCCCACCAATTTGAACTCAGATGACCTGTGACCCAGACCTAGCTTTTTAGCAATCCTTGCAGTGTGACTAAGGGCCTCAGAGCAGGTCCAGCAAAGGCTTCTGCAGGGAATATATTCCTTGGCTATTTACTGTCTTTGTTTCCTCCATAACTTCTTGGTTTTGAGAGTGCTGCCGTAGCAACAGCTCTGCTTCCAGTGGTGGGGGTTTCTCATCACAAAGTTACTGGTTATGTTTCAGATAAAGTATAAATATTTTAAGAAATAGAAACAATGGCAGGTTTTGAAGCCAAGCACTAAAAGAAGAGTTCCTTTGTTGTGGGCATTTCACCAAGAGGGCTGGATAGGTCCCAGCCCTGCCCAGCCGCAAGGACCTTGACCTCGCTGCAGCTTGCAGACAAGGAGACATTTACATGCTAAGCACTAGTGAGGGCTTCTTGCCACCAATACCTCAATAATTTCAGCATTTGAAATAACTAAATACAGATTTAAGAACCTTTTGTTAGATATGCAGGTTTGAAAACTGAAAATGAAACACTCTCTCTCCTACTCATCTAATGACATTAAAGCAAAAGAGGTCTATGAGATGGGTGGAGAGTGTGTGCACCATATGATCTTGACCTTCACTAAGTCACTAAAATCCCATTTCCAATTGCAAGCTGTGCTCTTTGGAGAAAAGTCTTCCTGCAGCTTGTTGGGCATCAAGTTTCCACACTCCAAAGGCATTTGTGAAAGTGAGATTTGGTCAATTCAGAAAACTAACAGGTGATGAGAAGAATTTGGAGCAAAACTTCAGCCTTAAATTCTGGGTTATTGAGGTCAAATCTTAGCATGTGACCTCTAATTAAGTTGTAGCTGCCTGGGCACGTCTGAGAGGAGGATTAATACCTGCCATGAGTGATTCACGTTGCTCCCCGAGGGCATGCAGCTGGGATCTGTCAGCTGGAAAGCAGGCAGTGGGTGCTGCTGAGGGTCCAAGTTCTCCTGTTCTCTGGCAGGCTGAAGCCCACACCCTGGAGCATTTGCTAACTCCTGTCTTACTGTCACAGAAGTGTCTGTGGATTGTAAATATTTAACATCTGCAAAATGTTGAACTAAAAGTGTCTGTGTTTCGAACATTTATTTTAGTGTTTGCACGCCATGGAGATCCAAGTAATGATTCAGTTTCTACCTGTAATTCTTATGCAACTATTTAGAGTCCTTACAAATGTGATGCAGGAAGATGAAGTAGCTGTCAACTGCACCATGTGAGTGTCTGGTAAAACATTCAGTTTTCTTCAGTTACAAATGCAAAGCCACAAACTACAGTGCAAAGCAGGGTCTGGCATCCCAGTACAGGGTGCTAAGTGCTGGTATGGGCTTTCCACTGCTGCTTGATCTTGTGATACTGCAGTGAAACACTAGCTGCTGTCTTCCCTGGCACATCTGGGTGGCATGGGGCGTTGTGGGGCCCTTGTTCTGCGAACTGCTTGGGGAAAAAAGTGGTACTTCTTTTGGTACTCCTGACTTGTTTTCAAAATAAAAGAGTTTTCTGGTGGGGATGGCTCTGAGAGCCAAGTTACCAGGGCATTGAAAGGCTCCAGAGTGCTTGGGCACATCCCAGCTGCTGGCAGCAGATGTGGTTTCCTTGCGGGAGTGATGCCCTTGTCTCATCCCTGCACACCAGACCCCTGCGTCAGAAGTATTGCTAAAAATCCCCTGGAGCTGGGTGTGTTAGTTGCACAAGTAGACACCACATCCGTGTGGGCTGAGGACACACGGCCAGAAGCAGGCTGTGGTTTTTTTAGCGGTGCTCTGCCGTGCCTGCAGCCCCCAGAGGGCAGCACCGACTAGGGCCCTGCAGAAAGTTTCTGCTTTGTGCAGGCTTGTGCGGGGCCCAAAAGGTGCAAAACCATCTTTCCTGCCTAGCTCTGGCCACGACACCTCTAAACTAGTGGATGTATTAAAACATCCACCTTCCTCCTGTGGTTATTCCTCTGTGAAGTGCTGCAGGGCAAAGGGGGATGCTGGATGCCGTGGATGTTTTACTCTGACTTCAGGAGGTACCATGCATCCATGTACCAAAAGCATCTTGCTCCCATGAAACCAGAGGTCAGAGGCTGACCCCTGATCTCTCAGAGATCTGAGGCCTGAGCCCTGGTCCCTCAGGGATGCGGGGACCGTTGCAGTCACAGTCCTGTTCCACGTGGTGCAGGTCATGGAGACTTCTGTGTGGAGTACTGTAATCCCACTCTGCTTGAATCACTAGAGGGCAAGAACAGGGGAACAAGTAACTATGGCAAGATGCTGGATGACCAGCTCCCACCTTCACTTCTACAGATTTTTTCAAGGCTTGACCTGATGCTTTTCAGTATGTTGACAGTTTTCTGTTTAATGACAACTGTTTTCTTATCCAGATTTTCAAAGTGGAATTTAAAACCCACTTAATCTGATAAATGGCTTGTAACCTCCTCCCTGTGATTTGGCCTGTGGAGTCTGTGACAATGTGCAATAGTTTTGCTGTTCCCTGTGGCTGGGACTGGAATGTAAATCCCCAATGTTGCCTGGGGAAATCAGACGCTTGCTGCCTTCATCAGCCTCCTGGAGTGCTTCCAGAGGGCTTGCGTGTTCTCCAGGGTCTGCTTGTCCCCAGTGAACTGCAAGGCAACAGCCTGAAAATAATTCAGTGCATGTAACAAGGAGCATATGATGTAAATTCAGTAAAAAAGAGCCTTCTAGAATTAATAAATTCAGGGGATGCAGGAAAGAGAGTACGACAACAGCAGAGGATTTTTCCCCTGCTTCTCAGCAGAGATTCTGTGAAGGTTTTGTGTTCGTTTTGCAGACTTGATGTAGTTGTTCATTGTCAATTGTATTATCATTAGGAAAGGGCTTCCAGTGAGGACAGACTCAACATGTGATAAGTTGTACAGTGTGGGTGAATCTATAGCTCATGCAGGAGTGGCAGGTGGGCGTACTCTTCATATAGCAGGTCAATAGATACAACCAAAGAGAACTCGGTGCAGAGCAGATTAATTTGGGATTTTTGGTTTCAGTGTATCTAACACCTGAGCATTGTCCAGGTGCCTAATGCTCACTGCAATGTGAATTGAAGTAATGGTAGGCTTTAATCCTGGCATGCACAGAGGGCTAGGAATAGGATATGTTCCCTGTAGAGAAATGTTCCACCTCACCTTGTGCAGGGAATCAGAAGCATTAAAAGCAACTGGTCTGGGCAACACCTGGTCCAGCTCCAAAGTGAAAAAGAGCCTTTGGCCACCACAGCTTTGAGTGTTCTGTTGAGGGGCTGTGCTGTGGCAAGGATGGCGCAGCCACAGGAGCTGTGAGGGTTGCCAGCCTGCAAGTTCTGGCTGCCTGCAAATCAGGCTATGCCAGTGGTGAGGCTTTTGAGGTTGAGCAGAATAGGACACAGATGGTGTCTGCTTTCATGAGCTGGAGGAACTTGCCCTGGCATTGCGTGCTGAACACAAACCACATTTCTTCCCAGGGTTCTCCTTCACATCGTGTCCCAGTGCCATGAAGAAGGTCTAGACCACTATTTGCGCTCCTTCATAAAGGTCAGTCATGACACATTGCTCTGCAAAACTCCCTGCTTGGAGCAGGCACACTGCTAATGCTGTTTTTCTTGCCTCAGTATGCCTTTCGAGCTGAGAAACCCAGTGTCACTCAGGCGAAGATGACCCATGAAATCCTGGTCCTTTCCATGGCCACGATCTTGAAGCAGTCGGCGGATTTTCTAGCCATCAATAAGCTACTCAAGGTGAAGCCATTGGCCAAGGGTGGAGGGGAGGAAAAGGGAATCCAGTTTTAAAGCCCAACATTTTCACCCATCCATACCACCACAGGAGTAAAACTACCAGGGCAGCTTCTCACATCTACATGAGGCTCTTCCCTTACATCAGAGATGAATTTTTTCAGGAAATCTGGCTGTGTTAAGGCTCATGGCAGGAGACAGCATAGGGCTTTTAGTTTTGCTATTTTTATCTGTTTTTTTCATGCCACACATGAGAGGAGACTCACAGGAGGCAGACTGAGTTTCTGCCTCTCTGGGCCTTTGCAGTAATTGCTCCCCAAACTCTGCTTGCTCCTTACAGGGTGCATTGGAGTGCAAAGGGGATGAAGCTGATTCATACCCCAAGACTAGCAGGACTCCTCCAGGTAGCAAAGGCACCCATGCCAAGCTAGCTGTGCAAGCACAGCTGTGCTTACAAAGTGTCATTTGAATGTGAGCTCTCCCTCCCACACTGCTGCTTCCCCACACAGTCAAACACATTCAGTCCTGTTGAGAAAAATAATAGTATTCTTTGTTCATTCTAGTACTCGTGGTTTTTCTTTGAAGCCCTGGCGAAGTCAATGGCAATGTATTTACTAGAGGAAAACAAAATCAAGGTAAAAATACATTTGTTCTATACTGTATTACAGAGCCATCAGAAACAAACTCTCCCCCAGCTGTTTTCCTGAAAAACTATATAACTCTTTATTTACAAGAATCTGACAAGCTGAACAACTAGTCAGATTTTCCCATTTTTTCCACTTCACTTTTCCCTTCTTCCGTTTTTGGGTCTCAATTGCAGTTTAAAAACTCCTTATGGCTCATGCAGCCTCCTTTTATGTTACTAGCTACTGCAGTTTCAGCCTGTACTTTCTTTGTGCTAGTGTTTTATTAGGAAACATAAACAAATGCTAACAGGAATTTGTGACTGCACTCAGTTCTCCCCAGCTGCTGGCTTGCAACACTGAATGCTTTTGGTTTCAGCTGCCCAGAGGCCAGCGGTTCCCCGACTCCTACCAGCATGCTCTGCATTCGTTGCTGCTGGCCATCATTCCTCACGTGACCATTCGCTATAATGAAATCCCTGAAGAGTCCAGGAATGTCAACTTTAGCTTGGCTAACTTCCTGAAGGTCAGCAGTTTCTTTCTTTCTCCCAGGCTTTTATCAGAAAAAAACAATTAGAAATAAGCAGCAAGCAAACAAATGTGTTTGTAATTTATCATCTCATCAGTTTCTTCAGTGATAAAAATTCTGGAGTGGATATGCAAAAATTCTGGAGGGGATATGCTTTCCTCTGTCTTTCCAGGAGAAAGGCTGTAGTACTTTATATGTTATCCATAGTTTTCACTCATGTCTAGCAACTGTTCAGAACTTGAGAGAAATATTTGTGCTCTTGTTTAATTCTGCCGTCTACTGGAAACTGAAGTGAGGTCATCCAAATAATTTTAGAGAAACAGGATCAAGTACATGTTGGAAAGTCAGCAGCAGCCCAGAGGATCAAATCTGGCTGCTGGCAAGACAGTGGTATGGAGATGATTTAGGACAATTGCTTTTGTTTTTAATGGTTAGTCACATGTTGCTATTTTTTTCTCCAGCGTTGTTTGACCTTTATGGACCGAGGATTTGTTTTTAACCTGATAAATGATTACATTTCTGGATTCAGCCCAAAAGACCCTAAGGTAAGCAGTGTATGTTTCTTGAAAGGTGGCTTGCTGCCAGACATATCTACATCAATCAAAACTCTGTAGTGATTATTTTGTATGACTCTTGGAGACCTTTTAGACACTGTTCCTGCAGAGTGTTCTGGAGGCAGAGACCTCTTTGAGCCAAGTGCCTGTGTACAGCTAAGCTTTAAAACAATGTGAAGAGGCATAACTAAAAGAGAGATTGGTTAATAGTTTGGATGAAAAAGGTAAAGTAGTGCCAAATGACAGCCACATGCACTGACACGTAGGGGGAACAGCACAAAACATTGCCAGTTATTACTAGTTATAGCAAATGCTATTTAGATTCCCTCTTCCTTGTGCAAAAAGCACATTCAACTGGAAGCCAGTGAGTCAAACTGAAAACATAATTTGTGTTTGTCTTTCCCCCCCACCTCCTCAGCTGCTGGTTGAATACAAGTTTGAATTTCTTCAAACCATTTGCAATCATGAGCACTACATTCCTTTGAACTTACCAATGACCTTTTCCAAGCCCAAGCTGCAAAGAGTTCAAGGTATGTCCTTCTTAAGAGACTGGCTAGAAACCTATAATTTATTAGTCTTGGTGGCTTCTGAACATATGGAATTTGGTTTGATGTCAAAGAAATTTATGCCCTGGTTAACCTGATTTAATTAACCTCAGGAAAAGATGCTGTTCTGTCAGGTTTACATTGTTTTGCTCCAGAATGCTATGCAATCACTCTTTTTAGTGTTTCTTATATTTAACTTGTATGGGACTAGCAATATCTGAAATAAACTGCTCCTGTTTCAGTAAATACACAGATTGTCCAAGTGTAATTCTTTGTTCCCACAAATCTCCTACATTACGTTAGTTTGGCTACTTGCCTGGCATAGTTAAAGTGCACTGCTAGAAGTGGCTGAGAAAAACAATCACAGTGCCTCCCTGTTGCTTGTTAGTGGCATGATAACATAAGGATGCTCTTTCCTGGTTAACATTCACCTTTACATTTGTTATGGTTAAGCTGAAAAGCTTTAACAGCAGTTCATTTTTCCTCCTCTGTTTTCCTGTGATGAGGTTCACACACATCTGACAGTAGAGCAGTCTTATCCTCAGGTACCAGAAGTGCCTTTGCAGTGGGGCCTGTGCTCTGCCTGCTGTAGTGGAGACGTGCAGTGATGCATCTCCATTGCAAAAAAAAAAATCATCTGTTTTTATGGATAGATCTGTGGTTACAGGGGACAGTGGAGAGCTGGGGAGGTATGATGTGCCCATCACCAGGGAGATACCCACCCCTAGCAACTTACTTGGATGAAGAGAGGGGACATGCTAAGACCCCTACTACTGTTTCTGGGAAAAGAAGGAATAGCCCCCAAGAAGGTGGATAAGAAGGAGGGCTTCTGCAGCAGAAGCCAGTGCAGGTGGTCACATCCCTGTGACCAGTTCAAGTTGAGTTGGAGCATTGCATCTTGGAGCAGTTTCTCTGAAACATCTCAGCTAATAAGGGGCTAGTTGCTGATCTGGATCGCTGCTGCCTCACCTGGGGTGCATGATTCATGTGGAATGATTCACTTCAGTGGGTAGGTCCAACTGGGATCACTAAATCCTCTGATGTCAAGTTAAATTTGCAGCTTCCAATCAATGAGCTTGCATCCAAGTAATGAAATAATCATGAAGGGTGACACGTAGGCACTTGCTAACATGACTAACAATGAAAACTAGATAATGCTCCAGATTGCTTTCTCTTTCCTTTGAATCAGACTTTAGCAAAAAAGTAAATGCCTCTTATGAATCAACCAACTTAAAAATATCTTTTGCAGCCACAGAGCTGTTGGAAATCTTTGGCTGGGATTTTCAAAGCTATGTATTTGCACCCTGCCTTACCACAGAAAAACTTTCACACTTGTGGGTTTGGTTTTAAAAAAAAAACCAAACCAAAGTGTCTAAGCTAAGCACACAGCATTTGTTCCTTTTGGGGGAAGAATGCACAGCGTTGGGGCTATCCCTCTGGGAGGCTTAGAGCAACAGTCAAACAGTGCCTGTTGTGCTTCAAATTAGGTATATGGGTTGTCTGACAGAGATAAAGGTATCAGGGCAAGGTCATTCATAACAGCTTGAGTGCACACACATCCTGCACTGAAATCTGTCTCTGTTGCTTCTCTCTGGAGCATTATCCAGGCACATCAGGGGAAAAGATGCATTACCCTTGTAGCAGCTGCTCCCTTGATCACAGTATATAGCCTGAATGAGGTGCAGTGTGCAAGTCAGGTTAACAAAGGTGATTAGGTACTGAGCTGCCTTCCTCCTGTGGCAGTCAGTGCAGTTTTTAAGGAGTCATGTTCAGTATCTGCTGGCAGGAAGCTAAGGGAATCTCACAGGAGCCTGCCCTGATTCCCTGGTCCTTAAAGTAAGGCTGGAAAGCACAGCTGTGTAAATTGCTGAAGGATGCAGTAGTGGTCATGTGGCACCAAGTCCTTGTTTACATCCTTCAGCCCAGCAGAAGTATTAGCCTTTTCTCTGCTCTCTGACCTGGTGAAAAGGAATGCAGGTTTCATGGAGGATATGGAACAAGCTGCAGAGGTGGCACTGTTAGGCCTGGGCAAGTGTGATAAACACATCATTTCCACTGCCCATGATCACCCTCATAGCTGCTCTGCACCACTACCTCCACTGCCTGGATAGTTCTGGGATAAACCCAAGACAGCAGCAAAGCAGCTCCCAGGCAGTAAATTATGCTGTCTTTCCCCATTTCATCCATCTCTGACTTTACTCTTTGGAGTTACTAAAAATTATTCTTTGGAGCACTAAGCTTTGTAAAGCATCACACTGCAGAAATCCTTTTAGCTGCTGCTGAAATATATTATTAGTTTGAACTGAAAGATGCCAAGTTCTTTGATATGACTTAACTCAGTGGTGGAGAAAACCATAGTTAGTTCAGGCTTTACTGAAAGATCAGTGCACTGTAGGAGGGAGAATGGTGAAGCATACTCACGGGTTGTTGTGGCTTACATGACTGTTATGTCTTGCTCTGAACAGATAGATCCTCAGAACTGTTCCTTAACCATTGTCTTGCTCTTTTTTTCAGATGTAACTCTTGAATACAGTTTAACTGATGAGTATTGCAGGCATCATTTCCTGGTGGGGATGCTTCTCAGAGAAGCCTCTGTTGCCTTGCAGGACAACTATGATATCAGATACACGGCCATCTCAGTCTTAAAAAATCTCTTGATAAAACATGCCTTTGACAACAGATACCAGCAGAAGGTCAGGCATATTTTGTTGGCTTTTATGTCCTTGAATTGTATGAAAAAAAAAAGTCAAAGTTTTAGATCTTGCATGCTGCACCAAGTGTATTTCCATTAGCTTTTAGGGAACTGATGTAAGTGACTGATGATTATGGCATAGCAGTAATAGCGCTGAAGAATTATCTAGGAACACAAACAATGCAGGCAGATAACTGCAGCGCTCTTATTCATGCTGAGTATTTAGATAATAAAGCCCTGAACTATTAAGGAACTTCAGAGTGTCATTAGCCAAGAGGCTGTTCAACAAATTAAGCAATGTCAATGTTCTTCTGGTCTTGGGCTTAAAATACTAGCCTACATTAATATTCTATAATTAGGAAACGGGTCTGATCTCTGTTACAAGTCAGCTGCATGCTTTACTAATTAGTGAATCAGAGAGAATCTGTGGATTCACATGAGTTGTTGGATTTCTGCTGGTTAGCTTTTAGCTTTCTTCAGCCAGAAGATCAGTATGTGCTATTGCTGAAAGCCTGGAGATGAGCTTGTTTCTTGATGCTGCTCCCTGCTAACCCATATGTCCTTGAAAGTGTCCGGCTACCTCTGCAGACACTACCTGTCCTTGCTCTAGGCTAAAAACATACCTCTGTTCGGAGTTTAGCTCCTCAAATTGCTCCTAGTGTTCTGCATTATGGAGTTTTATCTGGGAATGCAGGTAGCCTTCTGGGAATGAATGGTGGGAGAAGTGACTCAATTGTGCCCAGAGCTCCTGCGCTCTTCAAGGACCCAGAGCCAGCTCCTCTCCTCTCCCTTCTCTGCCTGTTTGGAAGGACTGAGTGGGAGGTGGGCTTGCTTTTCTCCTCAGTTAGGATCTGTAGTGACTTGCACAGCTTGGAAACAAAACCACAGCCCATGGTAGTTGGCAATACTTGGTATTTCTGGAGAGATTTGCCAGCTCTCTGCCAAGACTGGGTCAGAGGCAGTCTTTTTCTGCTCTTCTGGGTGCATGAAAGCCCTCACGCTAGTTCAGGAGCTATTGTGCTCCTCGGTGTGCAGCACTCACACAGCCTTCTCAAAAGCACCACCTGTATTAAAATAGTCCCACGGGATTTCTGTGCGTGTGTTGTGGTGCAGGCTGCATGACCAGGAAACTGACTGGAGTCAGGGCACGATGCTCAGCTGGTGTCCCAAGACACCAAAACAGAAGATCACATCACAGGCAGGACTGTTCTGAGACCCTGCCCTTAGCAGGGCAGGGACTGTTGCTGCAGTCTCATTCCAGCCAAGGAAATCTAGGTTGCCTCAGTGGCTGAGAGAGGTGTTTCTCGACACATGGGCATTTTCAAGATTTCTTTCATCTTTTGTCATCCAAATCAGAAAAAAATTGGATTGTTTCAGTCAAAATATGCCATTCAATCTGCAAGCCTTAAGTTATTTTTTTCTAACTTCTCTACCAAGTCCAGAATAATAAATTTTTTAACAAAAAAGGAGAAAGAATGAGCCCTGCGTTGAGGAAACATCAACCAGACCATTTTTGATCTGGTGCCGCCTAATCCAAATTATTCTGTTCCTACAAACTGTTTCAACTAGAGGCATTTCCTATGGAGAATTCCTGACTGGAAGCAATAGCCAGCACCAGGCAAAGAGGGAATGTTTTTTATTTCATTACTTCTGGGTGTTGCACTTGAAAATCAGGCTGTGTGAGTGAAGTGCCAGTAAAAGAGTTGGGAAATCCGGGATTTAGTTTGTCACACATCCTGTATGACTGGGAGTGTTACATAGCTCTCCAAATCCCTGAGAGCCCCAGGCGTGCCACCAGAAGGGTAGTACCTACCTAGCAGCTCTGGAAGTAGAGATGAGAAGCCAAACCAACTCATGTCCTCAGACACCATATACCGTGTGTGTGTGTTTTGGCCCGAGAGTTTCCCTTTTCGCTCCACTGGAAGCCAGGACTCTTACTTACACCTTACCCTGTCTTTTTTAGAACCAGCAGGCAAAAATAGCCCAGCTATACCTGCCGCTGTTTGGGCTGCTACTGGAGAACCTTCAGCGAGTAGCCAGCCGTGAGGCACTCTACTCCTGCGCAGCCGCCTCCAGCCCAGTGAGTAAAGCCCAGCAATACCTCTTTGCCCTCCTCCCTCCCTCCCCCCACGCCCCCTGTGCAATTCTCCTTGCAAGAGAATTGGTCACAAAAAGTTACATTGCTTTACAGGCATCCAGGGATGAATTCATGTGCAGTTTTGCATCCCCCTCAAATAGATCCAGCCTGATTGCAGACAAAGATCCAGGTAGATGAATTTTTCTAAACATTAACTTTCCCATTTATTTTGAATGTAATTATTACCAGTCCCAAAAACTCAAAAACACATTACCAAAAACCTGACATAGTGACCTTCCAAAAGACCTCTCAGGGTTTGTATGCTTTTCTCTGAACGTGATGTCACCACAACTGTCCTTTCCAAATGACTCAGCTTTCAACTTGGGACTTTGGCAAGCCCTGTCTCTGTGCTGTGCATCCAAATCTCATCCTCCACTTGCTGTCCATGATACACTGAGGAGTGCCACTACAAGGGGGTTAATTCTGAGGTTTGGCTTTTTTTCAGCCTGCGGAGTAGCACTTCCAAATGGCCATGTGATAAAACGAGAGGACTCCAAAGGATCCCTGAATTCGGAGGGGGCAACCGGTTCCCCGGATCAGAGTGAAAATGTAATGTATCTGGGGTTAGAAAGAATGGTGGTCACTTGAACCAGTCTGTGGGCTGTGTTAAATTATGAGGAGGGAAAAGGGGTTCCCCACGGTTACATTCTCAAAGGCCAGCTTATAAACATCTCTATCTGGAAACAGATTCATGTTTTAACAGAGGAGGTCATGAGTCTGGTACGCTTTCCCTCTTCAAACATCTCTGAGCTAAAAATAAAAGTGTTGACAAATTACTTATAAAAGACAAAATACAAAATCCATGGGGAAAATTTCTGCTCCCATGGTGCATTTATCTATACTCAGATGTGCTCCTTGTGCAAGGATGGGTCTGAGCCTACCAGTGCACAGTGCTGGGAACTGTTTTCCTCACATGGCTAGGATGCAAAGCACCATCATGTGATTGCCAGTGACCACTTCCTTAAGGCGATGTATATATTGGAAAATCAGCACCGGCTAGTAACCAGAGCCCCAAAACTTGCAGAAGGTGACTGCAGTCACACCATAAAGAGCTCTAACCCCACTATTCAGACAGGTTGGTACTCTCCTTGTTGGCAGATTGCACACATCGAAATCAGGTATTTGTGCAAACCAGCCTCTGGTTTTCCTCAAGGTGCTTTCCAGATGTCTTTGGTTGGCATAAATTATTGATGCATCTTTAAAAACTTTGGCCCTTACAATAAGCAAGGCAAAGATTTGGGCTCCTGCTAGCTCTGTTTTGACATGCTTAGTAGAGGTGGGGCCTTTCAAGCTCTCCCACATGAATCACAAAACTACAAGACCAAGTATAGCCAAACACTTGACTATCAGCTGTTCATATTCAGCAAAGCTCTGAGCATATGCTTCAACCCTGCTGGCAGGGTCTGCAGAAAGCATTGTTGCTTGCAGCTCAGCTCTTACCAGCAGCTAGACATCCTCTTCTGTGTCCTTGAAGGTATGTTTTTCAGCATGGTTGAAAACAGGTTTCCTATTAAGGAATGAAACACCCACAAAATCAAGTAAAAGTAATGCCACAGGGAAGAGCACAGCTTTAGTGTTGCTCTACAGAGGTAAACATCTTGTTTATCGCCTGTTCCCCTGGAGTGATGGAGTGAGTTGTATGCTGACTTAATAGTTTGGTGTGGTCAAGAGCAAAGTTCTGGCTGTACCACTGTACCTCCAGCTCTAAACTAAATGTTTTGTTCTGTTTTATTACGAGTGACATCTACAGCTTGTCCCAAAATAAACAGCAAATAAGATCTGTAGATCATTCTTCAGACACATGAGGCACAGCTTTAAAAGAAGCATCCTGCTAGGAGCTTAGTCGTATCCACTTATCAGAGGATACAGCTAGGGTGAGCACAGAGAATGCAAAAAAATTTGGTAAAGCTTTAGAAGTTGTGTTTGCTGCCATAAATGTCCAAGCCTCTCCCACACAGATTGGCTCCACCAGCAGGGTTTCACTTATCTTTGCCAAAGTCACTAAGTGGGAAGAAAAACAAAAGACACTGCCAAAAATTGGAGGGAGGAAGTTCTTAAAATGAAATTTCCTGGTTTTTTAATAGCTGACATTTAGTTTTGAAGTGTATGTCTTTTAACAGAAAGTTGTTAGAGTCTTGCTTTAAACTGTGACACATAATGAACTGTATTATTTGATGAGAACTGACTTCAGAAATATCTGGGAGCTTAGACACTGCAAAGAGCAGGGGAAGTGAAAGAAAGGCTGCCGTGCCTTTTGCTGGGTAAGCCATCATTCTGTACCTAGACTTTTTTTCTGGGCAGAGAAGCATTTGGCCACGTGTCCAAGAATTCCAGACTGCTCATCACTGGGTGGGCAGCAACCCTAAAGGATGAGATGTCTCCAAAGTATGGTGCACATGTGGAGAGACAGGAAGAATGCTAGCACATCTGGTGTGTGCAAGGTTTGCTGTGCCTGCTCTGCGTGGCATCTGGCCTCAACGGTCCTTGCAGGCACAGGCCAGGCACCCAGGGCCACTGCCCTCTGCATCACATCTGTGTCCCATTAGATCCGCAGAAGCTCCACGAGGAGCAGCATGTCGCACTGCAGCCGGCTGGACCAGTTTGAGATCCGGACACTCCTGATGTGCTACCTCTACATTGTGAAGATGATCTCTGAAGGTTGGTGGCTCTTGCTTACTGGAGGGCAGCCAGAAAGATAAGAGACTAGCACCAGCAGTGTTGTTCTATAAGGTCCCTCTTTAATTTTTTCTTAGATCTCAGTACACTGTTGTTTTCTTTTGTCTTTTCTTTCAGAAACTCTTTTAGCTTACTGGAACAAATTCTCCCCCCAAGAGCTGATCAACGTCCTTGTGCTTCTGGAGTGAGTATTGTGAAGCTGCAATTCAAACGCTGTGCCTTTGTGTGGGCAGTATTGGCCAAGAAGAAGGCATGAGTGTGATGTGCCTTGCAGGGTGCATGTGATCCTGTGCAGCACTACAGATGTCTGTCCAGGTTGTAATGAAATGCTTCTCCTCCCTCTGAGGAGAGACAGGTGTATTTTGAGGGAGTATGGTGAAGTGGCAATGCTTGGTCTGGGCTGTGCAGGGACTGTCCCACAACCCACAGGTGAGCAGGGCTCATGGCATGGCCTCCCACCATAACTGGCACAACCGCAGCTTTGCAGCTGGTTTGGTGGAACGGATGGGTGAGGAGACGGAGATGTGCCATGGGTTTTGGAAACCAAGGGTGTGAGGTCGAATGACTTGCAAACAGAGACCCAAGCCCTTCTGTGTGGAGAGGTGTGCCTGCAGACAACAACAGGCTAGATTTTAAATGTTCTAGATTATTCCTTTTCTGCAGGTTCTGTAACATACATATTTTCTTTCTAGGGTGTGTTTATTTCATTTCAGATATGTGGGGAAGAGAAATATTGCCAGGTACTGTATTCTTCCATCTCAGGCTGGGTTTGGGGGGCTGTCCCCATGCTCCCTGCTGCAGCCGAGGCAGGAAGGGAGTGTGCACACCCACACTGGGCAAACCCAAGCAGGCAGGAAGCCTGTGGGGCTGGGACTCTGCTCAGCGTCATGCCGTGAACAGTGCCCTCATCTTAGTACCCTGCCCCTTCCCTCTCCTCCAGCTCCTGCATGAGACCCCCCGGCCCAGGCGTTCCTGGCTGCCCACGCAGGTTGGCAGTGTCCCCCACAGTCAGCTGCAGGTGAGACACTAGTTCAATCTCTGTTCCCTGAGAAGCAGCACTGCTCTCTTATTAGTTCTAGGGCCATCTGGCACAGGTGAGGCCAGGATAGCCTGATGAGTCCCACTGGGATTGTCTGGGGTGAACCAGATTAGTGCATTGAAGGGAGGCCAGGTCTTCATCCTGGAGCCTTGTGTAATCCTATAGGGCAGTGTCTACCTCTGCTTGTCCAAACCTACAGTCTTTGCTTCCCATTGCAGGGTGCACGATGCCTGGTTATCCAAGCACACAGGAGCTGACAGGAAATCCCAAACAATGCCAGCACTCCGTAGCAGACCTGGGGGGATGCAGATGCGGCTCCAGCATCTGGGCAGCTTGGACACCTCCTTCACACTTAACCACAGTATGTATAGCAGAGTGAGATGGTACCATGGGGTACTAGCTTGCTGCAAACTTCATGTAGCCATTTTCCACTTGCTGCTGGTTCCTTCAGGATATCCAAATTCTGCAGAATTACAGTGGTCACCACTCCCTCCCCACAACATTCCTAGATTGGTGGGGGTGACATTTAAGCCAGCTTATTAAAAATCACTACGGAGACTTATGATTTGCTTTGCTTTTTCATCTCACCTGTCTTGGCTCAGCTCCATGGCTGAGTGCTTGTGCAGGTGATGCTTTGTATTGGGTAGTGAGCAGGGCAGGCAGGAGAGCTGCTCAGCACAGAGACCTGTGCTAGTATCTGCTCTTAGTCTCTCCACATGGATGAGTTTTGCTCTGTTGAAGTGCCATGCCATTTTCTCTGTGTAGATCCAACCTGGACACTTCATTCTCTGTCTGGCTTTAATGACAGTGAGTTTTAGGGGAAATACCAGCATTGGTTTTCTCGATAAGTGTCAGGCTGAGGCAGCTTCTCTGAATGGAGCTGGCAAATTCAGCTATTCTTACCTCATCTCCCAAGCCTGGCAAAGTGCAAAGGGAGAACCTTATCTATATCATCATTGAGATCTTGTGGGAGCTGGAGTGTTGAACACTTTCTTCCTGATTTGCTTTCCATCCACAGATGCAGGCACCTCAGAAGCAGATATTATGCACCAGGCGTTGCTGGAGGGCAATATCGCCACCGAAGTGTGCCTGATAGTCCTGGACACCATCTCTTTTTTCACACAGAGTTTCAAGGTCAGCATTGAAATTGTGGACAAGTATTCTATATTTCTGCATGCATGCTGGTTTTTGTGATCCAGGTTATGGAAGATTACCAAAGCAAATAACTTGCAGCTTGTTTATTTTCCAAAATGCTGAGTATTTCACAAGGCCTCAGAGTAATTATGCACTTAGGCAATCTTGCAATTTCCTTAAAACTGCAAGACCATAGAAAATTATGTGGACGTTATATTATGAGTGTAGGCATTGCTAAAACAGAATAAGAGGAAATGCACATCAGCTAGAAATGAGGGACTAGAGGAAAGGGAAATTAAGGTCTAATATTCTTAGAACAGTCACTGTTTTCTACCATAAATTGTCTAGAAGCGAGGCCCAGATTTCTTTGAATCACTGTACATGGATGTCTCTGGTGCTGAGGCAGTCCAGCTGTGGTTACCAGTTCAGACACGACCAGTACCACTGGTAGAAATCTTCTCCTCTATGTAGTGATTTACACTCCCAGCAGTCATTGGTATCTACAAGAGTTTAAGCCTTTGTGGTGAAGAGAACATCAGACTGTCAGCAAAATATTGAAATACTGTTCCAGAAAAGCTTTTCCTCGAAGTGTGGTTGGACAGATCGTGCTCACGGCAATGTATCTTGCATAATGTCACAAGAACAGCTCTAAATTTCAGAGTAAGCACAGTGAAGATTTCCTTTTTAGATTAATTGAACAACATGAAGAGAAAGGTCATTATACCCTCTGCTTCCATTACAGAGCAAAAAAGCCATCCTGGTGCATACATTAAATTACTCCTTTAAAGGTCTGGCAACAGCAAAAGGATTTAGGTGCAAGAGTTAAAGTATGCTTGACTTTCTCAGTAGCCTCTTTTTGAATATGGCTGTACCACAGAACAATGTGATTTTCAAACCACAGAGCAGACTGAATTCCCTTCTGCTTTAATGGGATTCTGCTTTGCTTTTGTGGTCTACAGTGTTACCATGCAGAAGTAGCACACAGTGTTCCATACTGTAGTAAAAGCACTGGTACTGTTCTTACTGCCAGAGAAAATGAGTTCAATCAAAAAGTATGGATCCTAAACTTACCCTGCTACAAGGTATGTAGAGGATGTCAAAAGACAAATCTGAGCCAGCCCAAGAATTGCTTGGGCTTTCATTGATATAGGGGTTATTGCTCTCCTGTTGATATGGGACATCGACATCCTTGCTGGGTGGCCATGATGGGCCAAGCTTCCTGTGTAGCAGCTGCAAGGATAACAGCAGGCACAGGCAAGAAATCTCTGACACCAAAATGTATTAATCATCTTCAAGCAATGCCATTTTACTGTATCTGCAGAAGGTGCAAACTGTTAAAGCTTTGCAGGAGACAAGGGACTTACTACAGCTACAAATCTGTCCAGTGAAAAGCTAGGGTACTCTATTATTTTACTCTCTTTTGGGCTGCAAATGAAACATTTGTTGAAACAAATTAAAAAAAATAGTATGATAGTTATGTTGGTAACAGCCTGTTTTATTTAAAATAGCTCTAGGCAACCAGTGAAAGTTGTACAAATTACTGAGTTAGGTTTGGAATTAGTGATGCAAAAGTAATAAAATATTTTTGTTTTATTCTCTGCTATGAAAACAGCCTCTGACCAATTGATGTAAGTTTGTACTGGCTGTCACATTTATTGGTTATATCTCTACTGAAGGCCCAGGTCCTTAGCTGGCTTAAGAACTGATGTAATTGACTATACAAAATTATCTCTGTAATTCTAGTTTCAGGTGCAACATTTCTGCAAAATATATTCTCTCATTGCTTTCCAGACCCAGCTTTTAAGCAATGATGGCCACAATCCACTCATGAAGAAAGTTTTTGATATTCATCTGGCTTTTCTCAAGAATGGGCAGTCTGAAGCAGCTCTAAAGCATGTGTTTGCCTCTCTCAGAGCTTTCATTAGTAAGGTATGTAATACCTGACTCCAAAGGTGCAGGAGAATTTGTATAGGTATGACAGAATAGAACAGTACATTTAAACTCCCGTTAAACTTATATTCTGTGCTGTTTGGAGATGTGTTTTAGAAAACAACTTTTTCACTGATTTAAAAACCAACCCAAGTTACCTATTTCAACAAATATGTTTTCCTTGTTGGATATCAGGAAACAAAAGGAGAAACCACAAGGAATTCCCTCACTTGCCTCGGTCACAAAACTGCCATTAAAAAAGTAGTATCTGTTCAACCAAAAGCTGGTGTTTCTTGCCCCAAGCTGTCAGTATTGCTGACAGTGCTATTGCTTGAATGATACTTGTACTGGCAAGCTGCATCTTTCCCACCGTGTTTGAAAGAGTGTAGTACTTGCTGAATGTCTTTCTATACTTTTCTGAGCCCTAGTACACAGCAAGGCTGTTTAATCCCCTGAGCTGAGGCATTGTTAAAGCCACACCTAACCACATAAGAGCAGTGACTGATGCTATTCCTGACATTTCCCTTCGTGCTTGTCAAAATCTGCCACTTCTCATAAATACATTTTCAAGACCAAATGTACATGCAAACTCCATTCCTTCCAAGCTGCATGGTTATCATATGTTCCAAATGAATTAGAACCTCTCAAATCACTGGAATACAACATTTTATGAACGAGGTAAATCCATACAGTGTGAAATTGCAACCAGGTCGAGCTCAGTATGTGAGTGATATGCAGCAAAGTGTTACTTCAGAGGAGGTCTTGCACTAGTTGCCAAGCAAAGTTTGATTGAAGAGACTGCTAAACAGTTTTTCAAAGGTGGAAAAAGTCCATGCTATGTACATTTTACTGTAACCTCACAGCAATGCTGTGAGCTAGTATGAGTATATCTAGGGCTGAATTTTGGGTTATCCTAAGCAAATACACGAGAAGCAGAAAATAAAGAAGTTTTTCTTGATACCTGGCTCCAGGCAGTGTGGTCTCCTATGAGATTTTTTTCCATGGGGCTTCTGCTAGATTGGCAGCTGACACTGGTGCAGGAATCACTGTTTTTCTACAGGGTCCAATTGTTACTGTTCTACATTTCTTTTGAGTTTTCTGCTTACCTGTGACCTGCTTAGCCCTGAGATCCATCCTGCTGCAGATCTGCACACACACCACTCATAATCTCTCTGCATATCTCTTCCTCTTACTAGCTGAAAGTTTATTTAGCTGGAAATATTTATTTTATGCCTGCAACAAATAAGAGACCTTTCTTTCCTCCCTGTCAAATTTTCTCTGGTAGTTTAAGTGTGAAAGCAAACCTGCACACCTGCTCAACTTGATCTCATCATCAGCCTTCAAAGCATGGAGCCCCTCAGGGGTTCCACACTTGCTTTCTAAAATGCCAATGACAGCAATGCAGGCTGCATTCTTGGATTTATGCCAGCCAGAATCCGTGTTGTCATTGTGGGTCTTCAAAAATGGGAAAGATTGATTTCAGTTAATTTCTTGCATTTCCCTTATGACAGGCAGCACACAGTGTTACTTCTGTAAAAGCAAGATAGGAGCCCAGTAGATGGTATCTATAGGGAAGTGTTTTCTTTGACAGCTCTGTAACCACATGAGTCCCAAACTTCCTTTTAAGTCCTCTGAAGAGCTTTTCTAAGGCCCAAAGTGACAGTAAAATAGCCAGGAGTGCTGCTGCATTTCATGACAAGTGCAAGGATGGCATGTTTTTCCTGAAAGTTTGTTTTGAAATATGAAAGCTGCACTGCTTTGTTCTGGGTTGCATTATCACTGTTAGCTATAAATTAGTGTTAACTTCAAAAAAAATTGAGAGTGTGTGACACCTTTGATGCAACTAGAATGGACAATTTGTCATTTTTATGGTCTTCTGTAGCTAATAATTTCAATTAAAAAAAGAATCCCCATCTTATCTAGGGTCACAACAAATGGTTACCAGAGGGGAAAAACCTCCTGAGGTTCATTTTGCATCCCAAAATCTGTCTTAAAAATAGTTTTCTTTATAAATATGGTTACTTGGTAGGCAAAAGACATAAAAAAAGTCACAAGAAGCAAAGATCAAACAAATTCTATAATTGTTTACATGTTTGCTTTTGATTTTAGGATTAATTCAACTTGCGTGCATGTGTGCTGGGAATTTGGGATGAAAGCTGTCTTGCTGGCTGGGAAGAAGCAGTAAAAGCTAGATTGCTCTTGGTTTATATTCTAGGTTTTCTTAACAACTCAGTCATTCTTTTCAGAATTTATTTACAGATAAATGCATTTATACATACTTGGGAATGCTCTTGAAATAAAAGGTTATGAAGAAAAACATATGCAGAGGAGAGGGCTGAGATAATTCTCCTTGCGTTAAAGAGCAGCTCTTGGATGTGAGAATGATGCAGACCCCATGTAGCTGCCCACTCCATGTCTGTCCGTCTCTCAGTGCATTGACACTCACAGGGCACAATGGAGGCATCACAAATCCCAGCCTCTGAAGGACAAGGGCAGCAGAGCCTTAACTCCTTTCCTGCAGCAGCCCATTTGGAAAACTTTCCCTGTCTGTTAGCAATTCTTCCTGACCACATCAAGCTGTGCTCTCGCTCCCTGTTAGTGCTGTCAGGACACAGTATCATTGCAGCCTCCCATACAGTTGTAGAGGCCATTTGGAATGTCCTGCCTGCCACTGTGATTGCCCTGCCCTCGTGTCCCTTTTGTGCCAAGGCCTCTCTGGGAGCTGTTCACTGTTGGCTCCTGCTCTGGCCCTCCATATTAGGGCTGGATCATAAATGTGGTCCTGCAGCGCACAGAGAGTCATCACCACATGCCCTGTTTCCCAGCTTGTGTTCTCCTGCCAGCTAGAGAGCCACAGGCAGCACTTGCCAGATCTCCAGCAGGCGTGCACCCTTGGGTTTGCTACCCCAAGCCTGGCACCAGGAACAATTGCTCTGCTTGGGCTTGATCTCCAGAAGGAGCTGTGCAGGGATGCAGGTTCCCTATGAACAGGGCACAGGTGTTCCTCCAGAACTGGTGCAGTGTGAAAGGCAGTGCACAGGGAGGGGAGGGATCTTGGACTTCTTCTGCAGAGGATTCCCAGGCAAAGTTTTTCTCCCTAGCATTGGGTTGGAAATGGCTGAAAAGTCTTTGCAGGCAAGCAGTGGTCCCTGCTGAGAGCAGTTGCCATTTGTGTCTTATTGGTACCCCTGTGCTGCCTCTGCATGCCCAGTCACACATCACTGTGGCCAGCTCTGGCCTAAACCCAGTACTGAGCATGGCCCCATCTTGCTATGAGAGAAGGATTGCATTACAACAGGCAGCAATTACTTAATAATTCTTTTCCCAAGTGTACACATGATCCTCTTGGCCCTGTGTTACTGTGATGTTTATTTGCTTCTTTTCTTTCTCACTTTTATTTTCTGGAAATATTTTTGGCTGGAGGCAGTGAACACAAGGTATTTGATCAGTGTCTTCATTCTGTCTAATCCCAATGGTGTAGTCTTGCTAGCCACAGCTCCTAGATTCCTTTTCTGAGACCCTTTCACTAGCATGCCATAGTGGTGGTCACAGTGATGCCCATAGGCTTTTCTGAATCACATATACTTGATGCGAGGAGTAGAGGGGCATGGTAATAGCTCCAGGCTCTGACTTGGGGAGGACATGAGAGAATACTCTGACAGTATTTACTGTCATCTGCTGTGGTGAGAAGCTAGTGGGACAGATAGAAGTGGCTCATGGACCATTGGATCTTGAAAGAACTGAGCACATCTTTCCTCTGAAGAGATAAAAACCATGGTTGTCTCTATTGCCTCTTTGACAGGAATTTCCCTGGGGCTGGTCATCAGCTGCAGCAGAGTGAGCAGAGTGCCACAGTGCAATGCCTGAACAGGCTTCGCTCCCTCTGGGCGGTGTCGGCATCGCCCCCTCCAGCCAGCTTCCTTGTGGTGGTTGCAGAGGTGGCTGTGTGATGGCACAAAACCCTTCCTTATTCTACTTCCCCTCTGCCCAGCCCACTGTGCCCAGGGTGGAAGGAAGCTGATTGTGGTGCCTCCTACTTGCCAGCCACAACTCATGACTGTGGCCAGATGGACAGGTTGGTGGTCCCCACTCTGGCAAGCCATGCATGAAGGCTGCTGCCTGCCAGGGCAGGGCACCACTACAGCCATCTGCTTTTAAGGAACGACTGAGCTTGACCCACAGACCTGCTTGAAAGTAGGTGTTTGGTAAGGTGATAGATGTGCTGCAGCAGTACAGGTTGCTGGTCTTCACCTTCTGTTTTCTTACACCCTGCTGCAAATCTCTGAGCCCAGTTGCTAACCAAGGTAATTCATGCTGCGGTTTGGCTTGACCCTGCTGCTTCCTGGTGTCGATTTCGTCTAGGGGGCCAGAACAGGTCACTGCATTTTAAGGACTCTGGGACAAGCAAGTCTCTTGTTTGCATTCCTTAGGGCAAGCATGATTTTAGGCTTTTCTGGGGGGATCATGTAGAATTAGTGAGAACATCACAGGTCACGTTTCCCAGCAAGGCAGGACTTCTGGGTGGGCTCAAGCAGATTTTTCTGATGTTCCACATGGCAGCCTTTGGTGGGAATGTCTATGGGACCCCTCCTTTCTGCCCCACTGCTGGTGTTTATGGCTTTTGTAAGAATATAAAACCTCTGTCTGACCAATCTGCTGCAAATTTGCCAATGAACTCAAAAGTTGTTGAGGGGAGGGATAGACCAACATACACAAGCACATCTCAAAAAAGTGTGACAGCAAAGTTCCCATAGCTCTAGGAAGAGTGGTTAAAAATAGACCCCAGTTTCATTCCTACAAGTATTTTCAGGCTCAGGACTCTGGTAGAAGTTCTATGTAGGCTGTCCAGGCTGGAGTCCAGTGTGCTGACCCAGGTCCCTGCCCACCCAAGCCCTGTGAGTGTAATTCTGTGGTGTATTTTCTAATATTTGCATTCCTCTTGTGAAGTTCCCCTCAGCATTTTTCAAGGGAAGGGTGAACATGTGTGCTGCCCTCTGCTACGAGATCTTGAAGTGTTGCACTTCCAAGGTGTCCTCCACAAGGAACGAAGCCTCAGCTCTTCTGTACCTCCTGATGAGAAATAACTTTGAGTTCACCAAAAGGAGAACGTTTCTGAGAACACATCTTCAGGTCAGTGACTGAAGAAAAGCTAGAAAGCAGAGTGCCTCAGATTTAGTGAACACATTATAATCTTGGAGGTGTTTTCCAACCTTAATGATTCTTTGGTACTGTGACTCAGTAATATAAGTGTGTAACATCATATCTGCAGAACATCTTGCTGTTGTTACATGGACAGAAGTCCTCTTGATTTTATAATTCCTGTTTCCAGTGGTTGGCCCAGGGCCCTTTGGGTAAAGTACACTGCCATCAAGTACCCCAAGATGCTGAGTTTTTGGAAACACAGACACAAGACACATCTCTGCCCCAGAGGCTGATCAGAATGGGGTGGAAAGAATAGCAAGAAGAGCTACTTTTGAGGCAGGAGAAGAGATTTTTCTGAAGCTGCTTTTGCAACACTGCCTGTTTTGAAACAAATTTAGATACCTATTGGGGCAGGTGAATATCATCTGGGTGGTAATGAATCCTGAAAGGTAACTAATGTACAAACAGGGATTAGTAATACAATTGTTATATTGTTAATTCTGTGAACTCACTGTTCAGCAAATCAATTTGCTCCTCTGGGAAGTGTTTGTCCTTGGGAGATGTGATGGCAAAGCCACAACAACAACCACCTTTACTTACACTTTGGGAAAGACGTGGTGTTTTCCTTTGAGCATTTTATGTACCTGTCACAGTAAAACTTCTCTATTAAGGTTCATTTAAATAAAGCCTCTACCAGGTGAGGGACTTTTTAGGAGGTCAGACAGTGCTAGAACCAGGGGAAATGAGTGTAAGCTAGAGGAGGGTCGATTTAGGTTGGATATTAGGAGGAAGTTCTTCACTATGGGAGTGGTTAGACAGTGGAACAGGTTGCCCAGAGAGGTTGTGGAAGCCTCGTCCCTGGAACCTTTTAAGACAAGGCTTGATGGGGCCCTGGGCAACCTGATCTAGTGGATGGTGTCCCTGCCAGGCAGGGGGGTTGGAACTAGATGATCTTTAAGGTCCCTTCCAACTCTGACGATTCTATGATTCTATGTCCCAACAGATAATAATTGCAGTGAGCCAACTGATAGCAGATGTGGCACTCAGTGGTGGGACAAGATTTCAGGACTCCTTGCTCATCATTAACAACTTTGCAAACAGTGACAGGCCTATGAAGGTAAGTTGGAGATGCTAAATCACATCATGTGCTATCAAATACTAGTGCAAGACTGGAGATGCACTCAAGGAAATCATGTGTAAGGGCAAGGCTAATGGTTGGAACTATGATTTATAAGGTCGTAGTGGGCTGTGTTTGCTCAGTAAACAAGTATTATGCCAACAGCAATAGGGCCAGCTGCCCAGGCAGGTTATACTCCACCCATGAGGCCTCCTGCCAAGAGGAGGAAGCTCTGCAATTCAGGTTACGCTTTGTAAAGTGTGCTGTTTGCAGGGGTATCCAAAGAGCTTTCCAAGAACTTTCAGCTTTGAGAGGAATGACAAGAGAGGGTCTGGTAATTCTGTAGCCTGAAGATAATAATTAGCTGGAATTATTTTTAATTAATTGAGTGTTAGTAGTATTAAGAAAACACTCTTTCATGGAGATTAATGGTTGTATTTCTTTGGAAAATAATTGCCTGCCTTTGCACTAGAATTAACAGCTTCTACCTAACACATTGAACAATATAACATTGCTGCAGCTTGCTCCATTGCCCACAATGTAGCTAGCACGGTAGTATAGAGGAAAACACGAAGTGATTTTACAGCTCTTTGGTTATCCTATGACTTAAAGGTGGAATGGAAACCTCAGGTCTTGAATTGTTCTATAACAAAGTGATAGTTAGAATAGGCCTAGCAAAAACTTCCATTCCCTTCTGTACACAGGTGTTCATAAAGGTTTCACTGAGCCATACTTTGCTGCTCATATTTTATATCTCAAGACTATCATTATGTTCAGTTTATGTATTTATATAAGTGCAAGAGTACAAGAGAGATTGCAATACACAGGAAAGGATGCTGTGCAGAGCCGCAGAGATAGCTAGGGAGCAGGAGCCCAAGGAGGCAGGATGTGAGCCAGACTCATCATGGAGAGAAAGCTGAGGAGGAACCTAACTGCTACTTTCCTCTTCTGAAAGGGAGGTTATGGAGATGAGGTCAGGCTCTTCTCAGAGGTGTGGAGCAGCAGGACAAGAAACAATGGGGACAAGTTGTTGCAAGGGAAATACCAACTTCACTTAGGGAAAAAACTATTTCCCAAGAACGTGGTGCAGTCCTGGGGCAGCGGCTAGAAAGGAGGTAGATTTTCTGTCCCTGGAGATTGTAAAACTTGGCTGGGTAAGCCTTGCTTCAGCTCTGTGATGGCCCTTCTCTGAGAGGGGACCAGACTGGAATCTGTGTTTCTTTCTCTGTTTATTACATTCCTGTGGTGGGAAGCTCTACACATGTCTTTGTTGCTTTAGGAATTGAAGAGTGACCACATCAGAGGCTAACAACCAAAATGTTGCATGACATAAAAAATACTTCAGCCATGGTTTACAATACACAGAGCACTTCTGGCTTGCTCTCACACTAGCTCCTCTGGATGTCAGAGTGCCTGCCTCACTGTAGCACAGAAACAGACAACCTGGCATCCTGCACATGACCAGGAGAGATTGGTCCTGTGCATGCCTAGATTGAAATGCCTCTAATTGCACATGACATACTCTACACTGTATGCAGTGTGTCTTCAGGAAGTAAAAGCTAGTTAGTCGTGTCTCCTGTGCTCTTGGCTTTTCCAGGTCAGCAGTAAGTGGAGAGTTGGCTGAAAAAGTAATGATGGTCTTTCTTTGGCAAAGCCTGGAAGACTTTTTATTTCTGTATTTGCTTCTAATTAGATTTGCTTTGTGTCAGGCAACTGCTTTTCCTTCTGAAGTCAAAGATCTGACAAAGAGGATCCGTACAGTGCTTATGGCTACTGCTCAAATGAAAGAACATGAAAAGGATCCAGAAATGTTGGTAGATCTACAGTACAGTTTAGCCAAATCCTATGCAAGTACCCCAGAGCTCCGGAAAACGTGGCTGGACAGTATGGCAAAGATACATGTAAAAAATGGAGACCTTTCAGAGGTAAATCATGTAATTAAAAACATGGTGCACAACAAGACAGATGTACAGATGACATGTTAATTTTCCCTTTATACTTTGCAGGCAGCCATGTGTTATGTTCATGTAGCAGCCCTCGTTGCAGAGTTTCTGCACAGGAAAAGTAAGTGTGTGCTGTTTGGAAGGCACAAGGAAGACAATGCAGTATTGGGGTTTGTGGGGATCAGAATCTTTTCAAAGACAAGTTTCTCGTTTCTCTCATTTTGGTAAATGATTGTTTTATAAACAAACTAAACAGTTTCAAAACAAGTACAACTTAATGCCGTGGATAAAGATAGAAGAAGATGGGTATTTTTTAAGAACAACTCCAATTTATCATAAACAGACTTCTTAGGTTGGCCAGATCTGCTTAGACAGTCATGTTGGCATGTTGCAGACTGAAATAAGAACTGACACATCATGTCTCAATTTAAAAGTTCAGTTCTGTTATACATTAGGAAATGTGCTCACAGGGGAAGCCTGTGTTAAAAATGGGCTGTTAATATGTTCATCAAAAGTATCATTACAGGTGTGTCGTGTTAACAGGCAAGACCCTGACCCAGCAGTCTGCCTGCCCCAGTGTGGTACAGAAAACTATAGAATAAAGCAGTCAAAATTCAGTCAAAAAATGATATTTTAGTCTAACTATACAAATATGTAAAGAACAAAAAATCAGAAAAAAAGAGTGTATTGTGGTTTAATGCAAAACAGGAAGGACAGACAGATGTGTGTTCTCAAGTAGCACCACTTTGCAGGTTTTATTTTAAATATCTGTTCCCCAGTTGATATATTGACCCCCCCCTTTGCATTTCCATGTAAGGGAGTCTTTGTTGAAATGGACATTTCAGAAAGTTAAGGCTGCATAAAAGATGATTACATGCACTACCTTAGCTGGAAAGGTCTTAAGTGCCTTGCTGAGGGGGCTTGGATTCCCTCCAAATTCTGTACTTTGTGTTGGCTAAGTGAAAAAAATCAAGACTTGTTTTTCTGATAGGTATACACATTTCACATGGCTGCAGAGGGGAGAGTATTGAAAGCTGGCAATTCTTTATTGGTACCCTGGTGGCTGCTTACCACAGCCAATGGTAAAGGAGAACTTCTGAAAAAGAAGAGGAACAAATCCAAAGGAATACCAAGTGAATACAATGAGTTAACCTATGTCACTGACACTCTTTAGATATACTTAGACTGGAAAGGGTTCAGTAAAGACTGAACTATTCAAAGTTTCGGGGTACGTAACTCTGCTTTCTGCTAGGAAAGTACAATCCTGTTCACTTACCACCCAGCTCTCCAGCATTCAGCAATAGCTTTTTTCTTGTGTCTTTTGTGCAAAGGTACACCCTTATCCTTCTCTTCTCACTTTCAGTTGGTTGCAGCCAGTTAGGTGGGTCAAAGACAACTTCCAGATAGCACAATGGGAAATCTGTTGTGCTTGGTGTTCATTACATGCTGAGTGGCTCCTATGGCAAATGACTGGGGAAGGTCTGATGTGTTCAGTCTCCTATAGCAAATCAGTAACAAAAATGGGAGTCAGGTCCCGTGCTACTTGTAGGGCTTCACTATCAACTAGACCACTATCAACTAGTTTCCCTGGCCATTAAAGCATGACACATTTGAGATGAAATGTTATTCCACTAATCCATTTGCTTTTGTCTGCTACAGAACTCTTCCCCAGTGGATGCACTGCCTTCAGGAAAATCACTCCCAACATTGATGAAGAAGGTGCAATGAAAGAAGATGGTGGGATGATGGATGTACATTACAGTGAGGTGACGTCTTGTAGTATAGACTACAGGGTATTTGATAGCTGGTTAGGATTTGAGTTTAGACTTTGTTCATGTGAGCTCTAACAAATTAAAGTTGTGCACTGACATCTGTTAGGAATAGTGTTCCACTGCAATATCCCAAGAGAAATCTGCATTAAAGGATTGTCTGTGTATAATTCAGATGGATAAAACTGATGTAAGTTCTTGGTTCCTTTGAAAGGCTTTTCTGGCACTGAGAATGGAAAAACTACACCACAATCTTTGCCATGTTATGCAAATGCTCATCCTTTCAGCACAGGGCAGTGCAGCACAGTAATTCCAAGGAGGGACAGAATGCAAGTCAAGCTGAGTGAGAGGTCAGCTTACGTTCCTCTTGAGTTAAGGCTGTGCTGCAGCTCACCACATTAGTAGAACAATCCAGAAACCATAGCAGGGCTCTAGGGAAGTGGGTAGATCCTCCCATGAGTCATAAAGCCTCATAATTACTTCTCTTCCATCCCTATACAACTGCACTGGGTGAGCCACGTGGCTGAGCGAGGTTTCCCTACAGCCCAGCTGCCCAGTTGCCTGTTCCTCAAGACAAAGCTTGAGGATCCTTAGCATCACATCCCACTGTGACTGAACATATGTTCATGGGATATGTTTCTTAGACATGTATCTCTGACTTCCAGTGCTGTCACGTCCATGCTCTCCAAGAGTTTTAGCGTTCTCCTGGGAGGTAGCTAAATAACCAAGACACACTTGCTGGCTGTTGTGCCGATGATTTGTTAAGAATGAATGGACTTCTGTAACTGTGGCTACTTATAGTGGGACCTGTTAAAGTATATGAAGTTAAAGTGGTTTTCTGTGCTAACTTTGACTGTTATTACTAACACCCATTTGGTTACTCTCATAGGAAGTCCTGGTGGAGCTGCTGGAGCAATGTGTAGATGGCCTGTGGAAAGCAGAGCGTTATGAATCAATTTCTGAAGTTTCCAAGCTGATCATTCCTATTTATGAAAAGCGGCGTGAATTTGAGGTTGGTATTGTGAACTAGTTTGCATAGATCAGATAATTATCTAGATTGCTAAGAAAAAAAGAGGAAGCTTTTTTATTTTTGGAAGTTATGAGTTAATGAATTGGTGTAAAGTCCACACTGTGCTTCATTGCTTGTCATTAAACAAATTAGTGAAAGCAGTGGCCTGGAGGGTAATTATTAAAGCTAAAGACAACAAGACTCGTATTAAGTGAATAATTCCCACCTTCCTTCCCCTAAAATAAAGCTGTTAGTATCTCCTATGCTTGTCAAAGACAGATTCTTTTTGAGACTTGAACATTTTAAGGGTTAAAATCAGAATGAGACTTGTTCAAAGAAAGGACTAGAACTGCAGGTATTCAGTGGCAAGTAGAGAGGAAGGAAGGAAGCTGCCACCAGCTCTCTGCCTTGCTCCTTCCCAACACCTGCTGTGACCCAAGCTTCAGTGAGGCTATTGCTCAACTGCTTAATAGTGCTCCTCTGTCTCTCCCTTTCCCATGACCCCCCTCCACGTCAGCACAGCATTCAACTATATAACTGCAGCTAGGCGAAGCCTTAATCTTTTTTCTATCATAAAGCTGTTTTTAATCAAAAAAGAATTTCTGAGTAAAATACTGCAATCTGCTCTACCCTTAAGGGTTCAGCCAGGGAACAGGCTGAGACAGTAGGCTCAGCTTTCTCTAAGGATAGTGACATTATTGCAGTCTATGGTACCTTTCAGACCTGAAGCTAAGCAGGTGCTTAGGACTAAGGTTTTTCAAAGAAAGATGCATGAATTCAGGCTTTCTAGAAATTCAAGTTTGTATTCTCCAGAGGATTGTGTTCAGATATCTCAGTAACTTCTAGTACTAGCTAGAATCTCCTGCTTGCAAAATTCTACTTTAATGATGTCAAGATTTGATTTCCAGAAACTTACTCAGCTGTATCGAACGCTTCATGGAGCATATGCTAAGATACTGGAAGTAATGCACACAAGGAAGAGGCTTCTTGGAACCTTTTTCAGAGTCGCCTTTTATGGGCAAGTAAGTATACACACTGGCTTGCCAGCTACCCCTCACCAGGCATCCTGGCCCCTAAAGCTTCTGCTCTGTCAGACCTGAAGCTGAAAAAGCCTGCTAGCAGGTGAGGGTTTGTTTCTCTCTCCAGGAGTACCTGATTTATTATGAAGTTTATGTTTCTGCCTAAAACAGCTCAGCAGTTAGGAAATGGCTTAGCAGGTTCAGAAAACGCCAGGGATTTTTGTTGTTATTATAAGTTCCACAAACATAGTTTAGTGTGTATAGTACATAACCAGTAACAGTATGTAATCATAGTCCATAAACAGTAGCAGTAACAGACATTTTCTTCTATAGACAATTGCTGCTCCCTTCTACAATTAGTAGAGTAAAAGGCTGTGGGAGAAGCTGGAGGCAAAATATTTATCAGTGTTGGTTACATACCTGTAGAAATCAATAGTATGTTTTGTAAGCTAAGGTAGCTATTAAAAATGGAGGATAAGATCTAGGGCTCAGAGTCCTGAGAAGAAGGAGCATGATATTTATCGTATCTGGTGAAGTCTTCTGAGTCTGAAAGCAGTTATGTTTTTATTTTTTTTCTCCAGCTATAGCAGTTAATCTAAACAAAAGTCTGTTACCCTTCATCTGTCTTGTGTCGCTGAACTATCTGCTTCTGCTTGTGGACCCAAAACAACGGGGGAGATGCAGGACTGTTCTTGAGAAAATGCTATGTAAATTATATTAGCCCTGCCTTTCCTCGTTCCTTCTCTTAGAGGATATGGGGAATACACCTGAAACCATCTTGGGATTTGTAGCTTTGAACACCACTGTCATTATGTGCACAGCATATGAGAGCACTGACTTCTGCTGCAGCAAACGTACATTTTATTTTTGTCCTTATCTTCAACTTTGGATCTGTAGAAAGTAAACAAGGTTAGCAGTAGATAAAGAGAAATAACTGCTAGCTTAGTTTTTGAGAAGTTGTAGAAATAACTGGATCATCTCCTAAAATTAAGCTCTGTAACATATCATCTTGACAACCAATACTTGATCCAGTTTTGTGCTTTACAGCTTTGCTGAGTTTACATGCCAGCCACACAGAGTTAGTTGTAACACTCTATCACAACTTCTGACTGGAACAGCTTGACAAAGCATGAAGCTTTCATGCTGTTTCCATTACAGGGAGGACTGGTGGTGCAGGCATGACCTTTAATGCAATTTTGTCTCTATTTACAGCAAATATACCAAGTTCCACTTCTCTGAGTACAAGAAGAAACAAAACAGAGGAAACCCATTTCTTTATTTATTTCTTGAGGTCCCTTTTAGCCTGAATAAAAACCTTCTCTTCAGACTGTTTGTGTGGCTCTGCTATTAGGGCTTCCTCAACTTATGTGACTTTCTGCTCCTTCCCTATGCCTTGGGGTTTTTTATTTTATCTCCTGCTTGCCTCTTTCCAACCTTCCAAAAAGTCAACTGCTGGCTAAACCAATCTTCTGCATTGTTTAGATTTTTCACTGGTCATACTCAAGCCTTTGTGTTCAGCAATGACTTGTTTGTGTTTTTTGAGGAATTGTATGATTTTTTTTTTTTACTGCAATTTTTGAAGGAACCTATTAGACATGCCAAGTAAGTTTTTCAGGTGAAGAAACCCAGCTATTCCTCACTACTTGTTTGTGATTAATGCTAGACATTCTTTGAAGAAGAAGATGGGAAGGAATACATCTATAAGGAGCCCAAGCTGACAGGCCTCTCGGAAATCTCCTTCAGACTTCTTAAACTTTATGGAGAAAAGTTTGGGTCAGAAACTGTAAAGATTATCCAGGATTCTAACAAGGTAGAGTTAAACTGCATGAGCAAGTTGACAGAATGCTATTAGCAGTGAACATCAGGGCCACATATTAGAGAATGCACTGATGAGCATGAGAAAAATATTGATCATATTCTAGTACTGATTGGGGCTTGAAACAGCACTACTCTAAGCACTGTGCAAATGGAGCACAGAAGGATGAACTTTGCTCTGTGGAGCTGAAGATGGGAGATGACAGACCATCCCTTCCTTCTGCCAGTAGGAAGGGAAAAGTGAGTCCTCTCTTCCACTGTCTTACAAGCACCTTTCTAGTAATTGTCCCTTGCATTCTCATGCTCCTTTGTGGACATTGCTTGCAAGTTTTGGTGCTGATCTGGCTTCCAGGTGGGAATAAATGAATAGGGAATTATGAATGGGAAATTGCAACCACATCTCAGTGAGCCTTGTTGTTGGGAGGTAGTAGGACCCAGTGCAGAGGAGTGGATGACTGGAAGTAGCATTACCTCTTGTTGATTTGATGCTGCACTTCTGAAGGAAAATATTCTGTGGCCTTAAAGACATAGGTACTTCCTTTTCCCATGGAATACCCCTGCAAGGGCTGTTCACACCCTTAGATTGCAACCATGGATATGCCTGGGCTACCAAAGGCAATGCTGGCAATCTCAAAGCTTGCTCCATGCAAGCCTACAGCTTTGCATGCCACAGCACAGGACTGTATGAACACTAGCTCATGGCCTGGAAGTAATATGATAATATTAGAAGGACTAAGCAGCTCAGGCATATGCTGCATTGATGGCTAATGTGATATGGCTACCTGTTCCACATGCAGCTTGTTTATCTTCAAATGATGATGAGGTAGTTCTTGTGCCTTCCATCCTTGTCTTGTGTTTCTGCTAGCAGATCTAGATATCACAGCTGAGGTCAGAGGGAGTATTTGGTGTGTCATCTACCTGCATGCAATAGCACTGGGTCAGCAGGGAATTGGTTTAAATCAGATCCCAATAGATAAATTAATCAATTATAAGTTAATTTTTGTTCTTCTACTGAGTAACCATCTTATTTCACAGGTCAACATTAAAGACCTTGATCCTAAGTATGCCTATATTCAAGTGACTTATGTGAAGCCTTATTTTGAAGACAAAGAAATGGCTGAAAGAAAGACTGAATTTGAAAGAAATCATAACATCAATAGATTTGTATTTGAAACTCCTTACACTTTGTCTGGAAAAAAGCATGGCAGTGTGGAAGAACAGTGTAAAAAAAGGACCATTCTAACCAGTACGTACAAGCACCTGAACATAAGACAATATATATCAGGAACTGGTTTTAGACTCTTTTAGCTCATGAAAATATCCCAAGAGTCAGAAATTCTCTCAGCTACTTAATCAGAATTATGATACAATGCTCTAGATGGGAAGGGAAATATACTTTATATATCTATGTGCAAATTTTTACAAATTAGTAAATCATGCTGGTAAATTATAGCCTTGTTTGGCATTTCGTGCACGCTGAGTTAAAACCCTAAGGGCAAGGATCTGCTTCTGTATGTTTTATGAAGAGTGCTCATATTTCCTGTATGACTTTTCAATATAGAAACTTCCTTTGCTGTTTCTGCTAGCTTTGAACTCCTTTCCATATGTAAAGAAGAGAATTCCAGTCAATTATGAACATCAGGTTAATTTAAAACCAATTGATGTCGCTACTGACGAAATAAAAGACAAGACAGCAGAGCTGCAGAAACTGTGCTCTGCTGGTGATGTTGACATGATCCAGCTGCAACTCAAATTGCAAGGCTGTGTTTCTGTGCAGGTAAGGCTTGATGTCCATTCAAAATCACATTAATATGCACATCTCAGAGTGAGTCATCTTTTCACAAAGCAACATATTTGCTTTCCAGAAATTATTAACTACATCTCTTGCCGCACCGCAGCCATCAGTCTGACAGCAGAGCTTACCCTGCCACATACAGTGGTGCCACATACTTAGCAGGTGCTTGATGGTAATAACCATTTTGTCCAGTGGTATTTGCAGTGTCAAGTCCAAGTGTAGTTGCATATTAGTTGGCCATAGTTGAATGCTGAAATATACTTAATTGTACTGTATCAGGCACAAATAGCCTTTTTGTGAGCCCGACTTCTCGAGCTGGATATATGACCTTAAGACTCAGACTATACTGCTTTTCCAAATGCAAATAAGAGTGAATTATGAGGAAACATAATCTCTCTTTTATCTCCATTTATCTTTTGATCTTAAAAAAACCTAGGTAGAACAATGAATATTTAACTATTGAAACTTCAGGTGCCTCCAGTGATGTTTGTAATGCAGAGTGGTTGGCATTCAAATAATATGCTAATGGTGAAAGTTATTAAAAAAATAAAATGTTGCTCCCTTCACAACTGCCTTTAGCAACTCAAATGAAGTTCTAGGATAAATGATTCCTCGCTTCTTTGGTTCTAGGTTAATGCTGGTCCCTTGGCCTATGCCAGAGCTTTCCTAAGTGACAACCAGTGCAGCAAATATCCTACTAAGAAGGTGAATGAGTTAAAAGAAATGTTCAGGTAGGATTTCTGATGTAATAAAAACTAGCTAGCTAACTGGAACATGGTACCTGCTTTGCTTATATTATTGTCTGTCTCCAAAATCAATAGGTAATGAATGCTTAGATGTGCCTTACAAAGATCCAGGTCTCACAGGGTTGTGGGTGCTCAGACTTATGAAAAAAGCCTGCAAGCATTTTGTGGTTCTACAGGATGGGGTGAAGGTGCAAGACCAGTGTATTGCACTGCAGGTGCACATGTCCCCTCTACTGAGGATCCAGGCATGAAGGAGCTCCAGCAGAAATCCTAATAACTGTGTCGCAGTCCGTCCCCATTCCCTGATCCACTGTGCCAGGGATACTCCTAGAATGTGACTTGTCCCAAACATTAGAGAAAAGGGGGCAGGGAGTGGAAATGAGATTTGCCTCTCTGGTTGTTTGCTTTGGTAGAAGACTGGGCTATTGTAATGTCCCAAATTCGTTCCTTTCCTCCCCAGGAAGTTTATACAAGCCTGCGGAATTGCTCTGGAGCTCAATGAGCGACTCATTAAGGAGGATCAAATGGAGTATCATGAGGAGCTAAAATCAAACTTTCGGGAGATGGTGAAAGAGCTTTCTGACATCATCCACGAACAGGCATGTACTACATGTCAGGAACCCAAACAGGTGGTTCTCTGTGCTTGAAAACTAGCTGATGCTGAAAACTGACCGAAAACTTGATCACTCTTTATGGTATTTAGCTAAATATAAAAAGGCAAGTAACTGAACGTGAAAAGGAAATTATACACTTGGTGGATTCCTAAAAGCAGTTTCTGTTGTTTGAAAGTCCCAGTCTGGTGTTGGTAATACAGCTTCAGGGTGGAGTCTTGACTAACATGAGTTTCCTGGCTGCCATAGTCATCAGAAATCCTGTGCCATGTTTCGCCTCTTGTTCTCTAAATGTAAGAATCCTGCAATAAGTCACACATCAGAATTCTCTGGCAGAATTTCTGTTTCCTTAGGCATACCAGCTTCAGTTCCTTTTCTATTTATTGTTTCATTAAAAGATATTTTCTTTTAATGTTGGCCTAATGCGAACATGCTGTCTGTATGCACTGTTAGAATGTTTGTTAGTTTATCTGGCCTGTGTTCTAATGTTTTCTCGGATCTCTCTAGGAACCTACATTTGAAGTGTAGCATCAGGTGAGAGATTCAAAGAGCAGTTAAACTTCTACCTAGTATCTTCCTGTGCAATCAGATGAATATTGGCTTTCTGAAGTATTCTCCATACCTCTGCTCTTTAATTTTGCCTTCATTGTGACAACAGAAAGCTTATTGTAGATTTATAGTACCAAGGACATAAAATGCATGGTACAGCCTGCATTGTGATTCATAGTACCTGAAATGTAGAAGAACATTTTTAGAATCTCCCAGTTACTCAACACACAGTCCATGTGTGACTATTAATTAAAAGTACAACATTTTAAGTCACTAAAAATACACAGGCAAATTCCACAATAAGGTGAGCAGTTGTTCATGTGCAAGTGGTAAAATAATACAACTGCACCAGGCTGCTATTTGTAAGTTATGTTTGCTTACAATAAAATAATGCTCATGGGAATCAGAATCTTGTTATGGAAGAGTACAATATAATTTCAGGGAAACAGTCTCATGATGTGTCTGAATTTTTTTGTAGGAGTGTAGGGAAAGGATCCATTTGAGAATAAGTGATGGCTGCATCCCCCTTGCTTTTGTTACATTTCCCTGCTATTTTGCTCATGACCCATTTTCCTAGTGTGTGCCCATTCAGCACACTGGTTTTTTCATGTATATTATCTACCATGTATACTTCACTTCTGAATTTTGCTTAGTGGTGTTGGTTCATAGGAGTTGCCACCTGCTTACTCTAAGCTGTTTGCATGTAAACCTTTCCAAGACATTTAATTTGCATGCAGCTGTTGGAACTTTTGTGGTTTCTGAATTCTGCAATAGTCAAATCAAAACCAAATCACTCAGTTCTGCACTGTTGCAGTACAATAATTAAGATTATCTTAGAACAAAGAACCATTGTCAAAGCACGCTCCCTGTTATCTCGATAGATTTACAAATCCATTTTCATGTTGTATTGGGTTAAGAGGCAAAATATAACAGCAACTGAAATGTCAAAGTGAAGGGCTCACTGGTAAGGATGTATTTTTCACTTTCTTCTTGTATTGGATCAAAAGGGAGTTTAAAAGATCATGTTTACGAGCGTTGTTCTTTATGATTGTACAACATTATGTAGATAAGTGCTGACTTGAACTTTGTATTGCCATCAAATGACCTAAGCATCTAACAAATTAAACTTAATGGAACGTGTTTTCTTCTGCTGCAAAATTACTCAGTTAAGCCTAAAGAGTATATTACATTATTTTAGGCTTCTCATTGCAAATAACGTTTTTCTAAATATTGTCAGTGCCTCAAAACAACACAGGCAGTGCACTTAGTTTGAGATAGCAGGGCAGATGCAGGGTAAGCCTTTGACCTATCTACAGAACTTTTAAGTTAGGAAAATACAAACATAAAAAATGTATAAACTGCAGCTGAACAGGTACAGGAAGCCTTTGAGAGTGGCAGAAAACTGGATGTCCAGAAACTGTTTATGATGGCCAGTGGTCTCAGTTTCGTTAATGTAAATGCAAGCTAACCGAATTGTTGTCTGGTGAACCATAGGGTGAAAAAGAAATACACAGTCAACTCTAGAGCAGCTCTACCAGTCCAGTTAGGTCCTGTGCTGTAAGACCATCTTTCAGGTTATGAAGTACAAATCTTGCCACACGGCATGGTTTTGTGAGTGCTTTCTGTATTCAACTGTGGGTACTCCCCGTGCTCACAAAAAAAACCCTATTAGGATTCTATTACTGCTGAGATATAATACAAAGTTGCTATACTGAGAATTGTTTCTTTCCTATACTGGATAGTTGTAACTAAAAATGATCCAGTAATACACAGAACAGTGATATATGAATGCTACAGAAATGGCTAAATTACTCTATTGCTCTTCTTTCTCATTTCTTCGCTATGCTGCCTTTGCGAAACAGCTTTGAAGACAAGGTTAGACATCTCTCTTGCATACCTTTTTAAAACAGCTTGATTTTCATAATGAAGTTAAACTTTTACTGAATTTGTGATTATTTTATCTTATCTAGATCTACCATGAAAATACAATGCATTCGCCGTGGATGCATGACTCTCTACATGTCTTCTGTGCAATCAGCGGAACATCTGGTGATGGAAGTTACTGTTCACTCAGACCCACTGCTGAAATCTAAACATATCAGTCATATTTTACAGAGCTTTCTCAGGAATACTTAGAACTGTACAAAGGATGTTTAAAAAAAAAATCCTTGATGAGCAAAGATTGTTTTTATTTTTTTTGTTTTCCAAGTTGCCATGCTTTCAAACAGAGTGCTTGCTTCTTTTGCTGAGCAACATTGAAAGTGCCTGGACATTGCACCACTGTGCTTCTTTTGTATGGTTTTTTTGCTTTTTTTTTTTTAAGCTAAATGTGTAACAGGACATGGAAAAGCAGTTATCTAAATATGTATTGAATTGCTGAACTATAAATTGAAATGGTCATGGTACTATGTAAAGCTGTACAATGGAATGTAATAAAATGTAAAACTACTTTGTAAATAGAAGGAGCATAGAGTATATGGAAATTAGCATTATATCATATTTGCTGCTAAAAGCTGTGTTAGGGAACAGAAAGAGAAGTTCTAGTCACTAGTCAGAGAGCATGCTCTTCTAAAAAGTGACTTGGGATCCAGATGCCCTTGTTGCACTCAGACAATGAAAGTAAACCTTCCCTAGTTTGGAATAATTAAAACCTAAGTCAGAAATTATAATTTTCATGCATCCTCTGAGCCAGTAATTCTAAAGTAACCTCTGTGAGAGCTGAGCTTACTGTAGCTGATGTCAATTTTGGCTAACCTTCACAGCTGCAGGGAGGTGGATTGTACTCACTGAGTACAACCTGAGAAATATGTCATTTGATATGAGTTTTTCTGTATACCACTTGTAATCTCACACAAGTATAAACTCTGAGGACACCTTAAATTGTGTTGGGAATGAAAAGTGCTGTAATACCTAATTAATTCTAATAATCTGTGAGATGTGCTTTAAAAAAAAAAGGCAGCACACTAAAATAATTCATATAAAATTGAGGGGTGTTCTAACAACATACAATATGCATGTTGCCTCCTGTTAAAGAGTTCTGTTTTCTGAAAGCTCATTATTTCTGTCTGACAGATAGTTGGAAAAAATGTATTTTCCTGTTGCAGAATTCTTTTATTCACTTCTCCCTAAAGCTTTCAAAATAAGACTCTTTCAGATGCAGGAAGAAGAAATCAGATCAGTAATTCTTTTATCCAGCAACATTTTTAACATCCATGTTTTTCAAAATCCCATCAATTGTAAATATGGTTCCAGTAGTTCCTATGGCAGGGCTGGGAGTTTTTTAAGGATTTGTAACAAAATGCCATCATAAAAGCACTCCAGCTAGGTATTTAGCTTGGCTATAGCGTCTATAAAATGCTAAGCTTCTAACTTCTGTAACAAAAATTCTCTTCAAATAGGAACTGGACCACTTCAAAATGTTCATTATGCATTCCTCTAAATACCTAAAATTAATTGTCTTCTGAGAAACTAGTGTTGTGACCTGTAAATTCACCCATTAGGTGTTGCAAGCAAAATATAGAGGTACCTGTGTAACAACCAGCTCACATTTCTGCTTGTATGTGCTTTTGTGCCAGGCAGGCTCTAAATTTAGCTTTTTAGAAAGAGGAAGAGAGACTAGAATGTTTAAACATGGTGACTACCTTACTGATTTTTATCTTTCAACAAATAATATTTAAAGGCAGACAGTGAGAGTTTTCCAAATTACTAAAAGGTGATGAAGCTCTTTAATAGTGGATACATTGCAAGATTTTTTTTTTGGAGCTAGTTAAATGCTGAACATCAGTAGTAAAGGCACATCTTGAATACAGTCAGCAATTATGAGATGTGGACATCCAAAAGCTCTTGTACTATAGCTCATTTTAATACACTGCAAACCTAAGAGTTTTCCTGGGATTGCAATGAAATTGTTATTCATGTTTCTTGATGTCTTTAATGTTCTGAAATAACATTGTTGGCTGAATTTTCAATTGCTATTCCTTATTTTTAATGGAATTCCTTATTTTTAATGGGATAACATTGTTGGCTGAATTTTCAATTGCTATTCCTTATTTTTAATGGAATTCCAGTGAAATTATTATTCATATCTTCAGATTTCTTTATAGTCAAGGATGAATTTTTGTCTGAACTTCTCAATTTATTGTTGGTATTGGATTTGTCCTGTCATTTCAATTTAGTATACTGGTAACCTGTCTCAGTAATGCAAGCAAAAAAAGTATTTAATACCAGTTCCATTATATATACAGTCAGTACAGTTCAGAATACACACCTATATGCAGTTGTGATGAATAGCAGAAACAATAATGCCTTGAGGATTTGCCTTCTGTCCTGTCCTTCTATTCTGCAGGAAAATAATTCAACTGGATTTTTAACAGAAAAATCTCAAAGGATAATTTATGATTTTTACATGTGTTCTAAAAACACTGGTAACAAGCCAGCTTGTTTTTTCTTTACATTTGCACCAGTGTGGAAATGATACAGAGTGGTCATTAGGTATTTCATAGCTGTATCTGGACAACAGTGTCAGGAAGGTGTTCACATTTTCTCTTCCTATCCTTTTCCTACATAATTGTCCCAGTTTAAAGAAGTCCTCCAGCTTTTTCACACTTTTTCTTATTTCTGCTTGAAATAGCTTAATTCACAGATGTATCTGAAGACTGTACTGTATACATGCCTGTTTTGTGTACTTCCTCCTTGCTACCTTTTTTGGAAGACTATAAATGTTTATTGTTCATTAACACTTTTGGTTTTCTTATACCACCTAAGGAATGGTGGAATTATTTGGTCTGCAAAAATTAGTAGGCATATTTCAAATGACACCCCAGTGTGTGCTCTTTCTATATATCAGTATAGCTGCACATACATGTTTTATATGTGCACCTCTAATGACTTTTGCTGCAAAACTGCTGTATAACACATCAAGTCTTCAGAAGGGATGCATTGGTAGTTTTGTATAAAAGGAAAAGAAATTAGTATCTGTACATGAGGACTGAGAGCGCTTGGCCACTCTCAGTATCAGGACTGGCTTGGAAAATGGTATGTTAAGAGCCGGATTGTTTGCAAATAGGACATATTAAAGGAGCACAAGGTCTGCCAGCACTGTGTGTAAGAATATGCTTTTAGAGATTTTTACACCTAGATAGAGTAAGAAAAATGTAAACATGTACCCTCTTTGATTTACTGCTTTTCTCTCTACAGAGAGATGAGAAAGTAGTATTTTAAGACAAATAACCTCAGCGTTACATTTCTTTCCCAAAAAAATCTGGAATGCAGACTTTACAGCAGCCAGTGATACATTTCTGCATACTACTTGATGTTCTAGATTTCTTCTGGTAACAAAGATTTTTGTGAGATAGGCCAACAAATGGAAAATCATTAATGTGAGAATAGCTGCAGTGTGTAATGTGTTTGTTTTGTTCCAGAAGCCTTTTGAACATGTGCTGCATGGTATTTTGATATAGAATAAGAGTTTACATAAACATAATACCTTTTGTCTTGAATTAGATAAAATATGTTTTGTTTTCTGTTCCTGCAGAGACAGAGGTTGATGGACTTTACAGGCTTCAGAATAACCCTACAATTTGATGTTAACACAGCCTAAAATAACTGGAGGAAAACATAAGTGGAAGTCATAGGCTCAGAAGTCTTATACAAATTAAACCACATCTTACTCCATTTACTCACCTGAGGAGAGTGGCATGTGTTTAATGTTCACTGAGCCAAGTTCCTCTACTTAAACAAGGGGTTCTTGCTGAATTGAGGAATACCCTCTACAGCAAAGTATTATGCAACTACAGACTGTAGTACTTAACCTGTAAATAAGATGCTTGTGTCAAGCAGTGGTGAACCAGTTATGATATACACGTATTTCAGCTATTCTGGATGTAATTTACTCTCTTTTCATATAAATTTAACACCTGTTACTCCATCTTCATAACAGAAGTGCTTTTATTGTGCATGTTGTATACATGTGTTGTACAAGCCCTGTTTCAGCTTTCGGTGTGATGACAGTACAGTAGATCCCATTTGCCTCTGTTGTTAGCTGATGTACCTGTGACACCGAGTAATACACAACATTGCTCCAGACCTTTCTGAGACTAGTGATCCTATATTGCTCTTTCTATTCTTGTTTTCTTTTTCTTGAAGAATCAATAACTTTGACAAGAAGCCAGGACAAAGTCAGATTTCAGTCAATCTACATAAAAGAGAGTTCATTCCAGGTCAAAATAAAAGACTACAAAAACAGGAAAGTAAGTGTTGCAATAAACGTGTTTTGCTTAGGGTTTTTTTTTATCCCCTCACAGAACAAGATGAGTGATCTGAAGCTGATATCACTGTAAGATTCATGGGACTAAAACATAGTCAAATGAGATATTGCATATGCTACCTCTAAAGAAGAGGCAATAAATGTAATAAATGAGGCTTCCAGTATGGGAGTCTTGCAAGCCTTGGCCAAACAGCTGTAGAGCCAGGTTCATGTCCTTTCTCCTTTGGTGTGTAAAGCAGTTACTCCCTTGCGGAATAAATAGATGAATTATAGACCTTAGTCTTCAGGGAACAACCAGCAGAAATTTTGATGCATGGACTTGTATTAGCAATTTATTGGAGAGGGATACAATTTTTGCACAGCATACTTAGTTCCACATCTACCCAAAAGTGCTTTTCAAAGGGCAGTTTTTATTTCATGTCATTTCAGATTTCTAGGGATGAGCAGCAGCTCAGAGTTCATGCCCGTTTTAATGCAAAACTCGAGAGGTCTCCCAAAGAACACTGAGATTGAAAAGGGAGAAGCCCTGTGAGTCAGACTGGGTTTTTTCAGCTCACACGTTTGGATCATTGTGCCTCAGATCCATCTGTATTCTAATTGAGCCCCTTTTTTGAACTAATCCCAGCCATCTTCTGAAGAGCATATAATTAGGTTAGTTGGGACCTGAAGTGTTGTCAGAAGCTGCTGCAAAATCAGAAATGAAAAAGGGAGTAATCCCACCATTGGTGTGGGGCAACTGAGGACTTCTGATCCCAAAAAGGACAATTCCCCACAGCCCCATACTGCTAGTTACCATTGCCTCTTGCTGGACCTAGTAATCATGCAACCACACCATGCATCAGCATCAGCAGTTAGTCTGAGTTAGGGCACATGTACAGAAAAAAAAATTGTGGTTTTTTTAATGCATTGGCAAACTTGCTGCACAGCCCAACGATTCCTAGCTTTGGTTTGTGGGTGGAAGCAGTCAAGGGCAAATCACCAGCATGATCATTATTCAGTTTACTGCAATCATGGAGTCATATCCCAAGTGTTTATTTAATGTCATTTTGAAGATACCTCAGGTGTGTCTGTACAAGTTCCAGTCACTACAGCACAGGCCTATTGTCCAACAAAAGCATGAGCAAGCATGAGATTTGCAACAGAAAGGTATAGGAAGAGACTCCATGAGATTGAGAAACAGGAAATCTCGGGTAGGTGGCGGGGATCAAAGTCTTTGGCAGGAGTTCTGACTGCTGTCCACCGAGATGGGAATGTGACACTGAGCCAAGTGCTCAGGGAGGAGGGAGAAACATTTCTCCACCAGGGAGCTGGGGAAAAACATTTCAGCTGCGTCTGACTTCCAGGCACGTAGCTGAAACCATGCAAACTATTGAATCTGTGCTTGGCACTGGCTCTCCCAGGAGAAAGAGTGGACAATACAGAAAGAATGAAGCAAAGAAAACATTAATAAAGAAACCAAAAGCAAGAGAGAGGTTGCTGTATCTCAGATCAGATTTACTCCACAAAGGTCATCACTAGCAGGCATAGTCAGTGCCAGCCATAGGTAGTCACACAGTCTGAAGACAGTCACACAGTTTAAACGTTCCATGTCCTGGACTTTTAAGTTTAGACAATTTTTATTTTATTGTAATTGCAGTCCCTTGGGCACCTTCTAACAGCAACTAGGAAATTTGCTAAATCCTCTTCTTTTCCCAGCAGTATAAAAACAAACAAGCAGAAAAGTAAAAAAACCCCAACATTAGCACAGGATATTCCCCACCCTACCATAAAAAGATCCCCTTCCCTTTTTCTAAAATGAGTATCTAAAAGGCAGATGAACTCTTGCAAAAGTCCTTAAAGAGCTGAGTAAATACCGAAATGTTCTGCCGGTTTAGGAATATGTAATTTTCACTAAACAATTTTAGATCGCCTTGAAACTTAGCTAAAGTTTCCTCTCTGCTGGATCTGTACTATTTTTATAATACTTGTAGTTGGGTGGCAACTAGAAGCAAGCTTGCTAGCTAATATAAAAATCTAAGTCAGAGAAAAAAACCCTTATCCCAAAGGTTTTCTTATGCTGAAATTTATCAACGTGATATTCCCACTTCTGTGAAAATATGGGAAAACTACTTGCCATATCATACCCATAAAAGTGAGAGCAGAATTGCAACCGACCACGTCATGTTTGGAAGGGGCAGAAGCAGCGGCAGCGTTCAGGGCCGGGTCAGCGGTGGCGGGGGCTGGGAGCCCAGCCCCGGGCAGGCAGGGTGGAGCGGGAAGGCTCTGCCCAGGTAGCGGGGGCTGGCCGCTGCCACAGGTCGGCTCGGGTTACCTGGGCGGGCCGCGGCGCAGCTCTTCCCGTCTGGCCCAGCCTCCGCGACGGGAAGTGGGAGCGTGGGGCTGCGCTTCGACGGCCGAGAGGCTGGAGCCATGGGTCTTTTCGGAGCCACGCTGCCGTGCCGGCTTCTCCTCGCCGTCTGCTGGGCGGTCGCTGCGGGGACGGTGGCAGGTAGGAGCGAGAAGAGAAAGAACGGCAAGGAGCGGGACCACCGGCCAGCTGCCCCGGGCGCTCGCCCCTGGGGGCGGAGCTGGGGCCGCGGAGCCGCTTTCTGCCGGCCCTAGCCAGGGCTGGGGGCTCCCGCTAGTGACCCGCCGCGGAGACCTTCCCGTGTGTGGGTTTGGCAGCCGCAGGAGCTGCGCTGCCTGCTCGGATCGGCTGTGGGCTTGGTGTATTTACGTTTGTGTACCTCAATGAAATGTTTTAATTTTGCGTTAGAAATTGGCTGTCAGCTGCGGGTAAAAGCCGGTGCCTCTTACCGGGCAGAGGAACGGGGATACTTATAAAACCTATTTTTCTGTGTCAGCAAAGCAGCGTTCGGTAGGGTCGGCAGAAATCTTTTAAGCTTTAGCTCAGGTTCCCGGGACTGTCTCTTCCTTAAAAGCCAAAGCAGCAGCCCCCTGGCCTTCCTTTCTGTGCGTGTCTTGCGGCGGATTCCTGGAAATGAGTCGAAGGAGCTCGGGGCATGAACAGCTTCCCTGGCTGTGTGCTCGGTCCATCACGTTTGCCGTTACTTTTAGTTTCCATGGTTTTGGAAACACGAACGTTTAGTTGCAGGAAAGATAGTATGTCTGTCAGGGTTTCACAAAAACCGAGGCTCTGAGCTTTATTAGATCTGGCTTTGCTAATGGTATAATTATAAACATTAGAGAATTGTTATTTTGCAAATAGCAACAGTTTGTGTTATAACCCTGAAATCAACCTTAAGAAAATAAAGGATTATATACGAATTGGGGTTTGATACTTCGCAACACTTTTACGGTACTCCATGCAAAGTATTTGTTGATGTTTCCACATTACCGCTTTTAGAAATGAAAATATAATGGCTCAGCTAACCTCTAGTAGTTGCTGCTACACTTTGTTTTCTGAGAAGCAACATGGTGGTTTTATTCTGTAAGAATGAAATATGTCTTACCTGTTTTTTATGGATGATCTTTGAGTTGTTCTGCTAAATTGCTGTAGCAATGAGATTTTAATAACAGAACTATTATACAACAAATTATAAGACTGCTAAGCCTATGAATAAAAGCAAATCTTCAGCTGAATGTAACATTAAAGCATAAGCTTCAGAATTCTATAGGTTGATCTAAAATCTACTAGATTTAAAGGTTTTTATGGTAATAAAATTTATTTATTTATAAACCTTGAATATTGCCACTTAACCACTTTGTGAGGTGAGAAATCTTCAAGGTTAAGTACAATTACTTCTAATCAAACCTATTAAAAAGCAACGTATAGAGCTTCAGAGCAGCAATCAGGGATGGTGCTGTGAACTTTTAATGTTTTGTGGCTTTTGTAGGTAATAAAAACTTTGATCATGAAAAGACAATACTTGGAGCTGTGTAGTCTTGTTGAATGATTTCTGGGGGTTTTTTTACGTGCTCTAAAAGACTCTATATCTGCAAACTGAAAGCCCCATTGTTCCTAAAACCCATCAGAAGTTTTTTTGTTAGTGGAACATGTTATAGGCTGGGTTCAGTTTTCTCAGAGGAGACTGTACTTTTTTAAGAATAAAAATTTCTCTTTTCTGCTCTCAAGGTCAGCTGTAAAACTGAACAAATAAAATAATAGCAAAAAAGTTGTAAGTATTCAAAAAAGCTAAGCATATTCAAACTAAACCAGTAAATCCTAGATTATATTCTCATTTCTGTGTGAGCATGTTGTCTGCCCATACACATGGACACTCAGACTGTAATAATGCCTTATCTCTGCCATTGCCTCTCCTATAACTACGCAAAGGTCTGAGAAAGCTCCAGGAGTTTTGATAGATTTTCGTCAAGCTCTTACAGCTCTTGTTCTTGGGAAATGTGAGATAATGATGTCATGGATTCTTTGAGCAGAGTTACAATTTGCTGAAATAGCTGGTTTTCCTTTCCATCAGCCTTCTTCCTTGTGCTAACAGAAGGAAATGTCACTGCACTGTGACCTGGATGGAAAAACTAATCTCTATGACATTATTCTGCCCTTTTCTTATGTGCTCCCCAAAATGTTGGGGCAGGATGAGCCTGGTTTCCTGGGACAAGCAAGTTTCCTGGGATGAGCAAGACTAGCAGCACTAGTTGATATCAGTTTGAACTGTTTGTGAAACTGTTGTGTTAAAAAGGTGCTTTCATTCCACAAATGCGTGATGATGCCTTAGTGATGATACCTGTAGATACCCTTGAGAAGCAGTCTCATTTTGCCTCTTATTTAATATCTTTTAATAGTAAACATGAGCAATATAAAACATTTGTTTTCATTCTCTTATGGAATTAACAATGGCTAATTTTTGCTAGACTTGGAGTCTGACACACTTTAATTATTCTTGGCTGTTTTCTATTTTCTGCCATATTTCAGTTCTTAGTTTTCTAATATGAAAGCTTGTGACTGGATATTGCATAGATTGTGACTCAGTGCGCAAGAATAAGGAAGGGTCAATGAACAAATAGATTTATCCCAGCAGCTCTCTCTAAGTCATGGCTCTTCCTCTACTTCTACCTTGCTTTTGGGCATGTGAAAAAATGTACCACTGAAGTGTGTCAGCAGTAAATTACTATTTGTCTCTCACTGGTTTTGCTTACTGTGCCAGTGTAAAGCATTAGAAGTTTAATAGGTGAGTAATTGGAAAAGCATTGTGGTTTCTTTGTTGTTTTTTAAGATTTTCAGTGGTGCTTGGATTCGACTAAATTGTGGTTCTAACATAGAGTTGTTGCTCACAAGATATAATTGCTTTTAAAGTTTTAAAAGTTAAAGTCCTTTTAAAGTTTTCTCTCTAGAACTGCATTGATAGATTATTTCACAAAAAAAATAAGTATTAATTGGTTCACAAAATGTGTATGTTCTTTTTACTAAATATTCAGCATGTGTGATGCAAACTTGCAGCAGAAAAGACCTAAAAAGTGAGGCTTATCTTCCCTTCAGAAGCATGTTTCATTACCATAGCCACTACAGCATTGCATGTTGTGATTTCTTAAAAATTACTTTTCAATTTATTTTTTTTTTTTGGTGCATTTCTTGTAATTGTTTAGTTGACGGACTGAGATAACAGGAATAGTAGAAACAATTTAGTGGGCAGTAGCTTATCTGGGCAAATATGAGCTGATGAAGATGAGAAGTCATTTGTGTTCTTTTCTATTGGAGAGTTAAAAATCTGTCAATATTGCTAACAGTAAAATGTAGACCAACAGGATTGTTACACTGATAACTCCTTTCTTTTAGGAGCAAAAGTTCTTCCACCTCCATCCAACCTGGACTACTCATTTATCCAAATCTGCAAACTGAACTGGACATGGAACCCCCCAGAGAACATCAGCAGTAGCTGCGACCTGGAGTATTCCAGTGACATTGTGATTGATGAGGTCCCACAGGACAAAAGAGTAAGTGCATCGCCTCTTTAAACACTTCTATTCCCCAGTAAATGTCTTATTGTGATAAACCTATGCCTGTGTAAGCATATATACATATGAAAAATACACATAAATACAGTTTTAATATAGCTTTTAATTCTTGTCAAGGGATCAAAACCACAAAAATTAGTCATACCAGCATGTGGGATCTTCAGATCAGAAAGATCTGTCTGTTGCTCTCTGATAATCGGGCTGCTACTGATGATAGAGAAGTACTGTAACAATAATGTGAGAAGACTTGTTCCAGTCCTTGCATATGCTGCTTTCTAGGAAAAATAAAATATGTACAGGGCAGTCTACATCCTTAAGACTTAAGTGAGAATTTGCAAAGGCTGCTCTCCTTCACTCTGAACTCAATTTAAGAAATGTGCACATTAACCACAGTAGCTGTGATTTGACTGCATAGCGTCTTTTGGAGGTAATGCCAAGTATTAGCATATTTCCACATTTGCCCTGTTCCTGCACTTAGAATTATTCATGGGGGTTGGGTTATGAAGACAACATGGAAAACGTTTGTTCCCTGCTACAGAAACTGTAGAACTTTGGTTTGGGCTTTTGTTTTCAAGTCCATGTTAGATGGTTTGCAGCCCAGATGTGGTCCTAGGTGTAGATTAACAACTGTTTGGCTAGGACTTAGAGCATTGTTGCCATAATACTGAAGGGGCTATAGGAGAAATATTTTTACAATTTATTGCCAGTAAGATAATATGCTATCAGTCCAGAATTCAAAACCATAAGAATTTGAAGCCTTGGATACACACCAACATGAGGTGTTGGCAGCACTGCTGTTTCAGATATGGTTAAAATCGATACAATGCCTCTTGAAATTGAGCCCTATTACAGTTTTATGGCCTGATACTTACAATGGCCTCTTCACAGCGACTGCCAGATTTTTTATTCTTTCTTCTGGATTGCCATATTCTTTCTCTTTCTCCAGGATATCCTGGATGTGAAGTAAAGCTGCAGTTTTGCAAACAGCTGAGCTGATTTAATGGCCTAGCACTGCTGAAAGGGTGATGCTTCATTCTCGACACACCTTTCTCTAATTATCTTCACTGGACCTTTAGATGAGCCAGTTGGAACTGCTAACTTAGTAGAAACCTATTATTTACCTCTTTTGATGGGGTCATTAAAAAATGAACAAGTTGAAAGTCTGCTTGGTTAACACACTGGATGAGTTTGTGGAAGGGTATAACATGTTATGGTCAGTAGCAGTGACAGAACAGCAGGACAGTGGTTTCACACAACAGGGTGAAGTGCACCGTGTATCATCATGATGCATGTCTTTGCGTTACAGGTGGTAGAACCTAGTCTGTTCATGGTTGTTTGATTCCCTTGCCCTCTCATTAGTGCCTATATATATATATATATATATATATATATATGTATGTATGTATATGAGTGTGTATGTGTGTCTGTATATATGTGAGTGGTTACACCATTCTTTGGTCATAACAAAGTTAGGGATTATTTTCATATCTTGTTTCCAGTTAAGTAATAGGCATTTCCTTAGCCCATTAAAAGCTGCCCAAGAAAGCGCATGATAAAAGGCTTGGACTTGCAACCTTTCCGAGAGGCTGTAAAGTATTCTTACATTAATAGTAATTCCCCTTTGTCTGATACAGTATACCAAATGTTCTGGTTTTCTTCTCCCTTCATCAAAACCCAGGAATGGAGTAAGAGTCGTTTCCGTGTGACAGATACATTTTTGAATGAGGAAATGCGTTTCAAAGTGAGAAGTGAATGCAAGTATGATAACAGCAGTGAGCCCAGCCAATGGGTGGAGACCTCTCTTCTGCCAAAAGGTAACACCTGCAGCAGCCAGACCTGAGACAGTGCCTCTTGTGGTCTGAGGAGATGTGGCCTTGTTTTCTCTGCTAGTTTAAGAAAATACCATAGACATACATCATAGAGAATAGGGAGATACCGGACAAAAGAAGGAGTTCAATTGATAGAGCTTAAACAGAACAATTTTGCTACATTTAAACACAGCTGGAGTCTTCTGATGCTTCAAACCCTATGGGCAAGCTTGTAAAATTGAAATGCTCTTCCAAGACAATGATGTGATTCCTGTCATTCCTCTAGTCCCTGCTGTGCTGTGGTTGTGGCATAAGAGATAACTTAAGTTGTGTTAAGCGTGCTGACTTCATGACTAACATCTAAGTTGGTTTGTTTTGTATGATTTTTCTCTACAAGAAAAAGTCCCTAAAATAACCTTACATTTGTAAATGTTAGAGGGATGAACCTAGCGCATTTAACAACTTGTTAAAAAAATAAGTGACTTAATTAAATATTTATAGTAGGATTCTACCTTCTGAAAAAGAAGTGACTGCGGTCTACAAAGGTGTGCATAGCAAAATGAATAGAGAAAAATCTGTTTTGTTTCTTGACATACAGAAATAAGGGGTCCATCACAAAATTGTTAGGAAGCAGACTTCAAGGAATAATATATTCTGCTGGATGCTGGAAGTTAGGAGGTACAGCAAGGAAACAGATCCTCTTGCCCTAAGTAGTAAAAGTTTGTCTAACCCAGGAGCGTGACTCAATGCGAATGAAAATCAGATGTGGATGGGAGAATCTGAGACCTCATCAGGCTTGTTTGTGTCTGTCAAAAGGGTGTTCTGGAAAGTTAGGACAGCATGTACTAAACATGTTGGGACTTCCAAAAGTCTGCTTGCAGATAGAATATTTTTTAACAAATAATATTTTTTAAATAAATTTCTTGGAATAGGAAAACTACTTTCACTTTCCTGTACTCTTCAACAGCTGCTACTTCAGGGAGAAGGCAAGCTCAAAGTAGAAGATAGTTTGCAGTTTGCTGTTAACATCCATTTTATTTTTAGTTCATGGAAATGTTGCTACCTGCTACAAGGAATAAAATACCTAATATGCTATAATATGATACTAGAGCGTAAAGGACTTGTACTATACAAAAATGCAGGATTGAATATAAATTACTTTATTCCATCATTTCTCTGCCTGGGAGATACCTTGATGTCTCTATTCACAACTGTTATGTACTGAGTTTTCAGTATGCTGAAGCTGAATGTCTAGAGGTTTATAGGTCTCAACATTTCAACTTACCCAGTGTTGCCTTTGTCCATATTTGAGATACTCAGAATACCGAGAAACTAATATTTTATCTGGAGAAGATAACTATAATTAAATGCTAACTACTTTTAATGTTAGTGTCTGTAATAACTATAACAAGCTAAGTGTTATCCATTTAACTGTAAGTTACTTTAACCCTCTTCTAAAGTGTCTGTAGTTTAATAGAACAAAATATTTTCCCAACTAACACCTTGTCCTTAGCATCAGGCAACTCAAAGTAGTAATTCAGACAATTAGTTTGCATTTAGAAGTTACTCTGTTGAGATTTCAGCTACTGCAAGCAATAATAAGCAACTGGAATTCACAACTTGCTATGCTGAGACAGGCAGTGCAGACTGAGAGTTAACCCAGCTTTGCATTCCAGCCAGTTTCAGTTGTGTAAAAATGGAAGTTTTACTTCTGGAAACTGGGGAAAAGACTTTGCTGGCAAAATAAATGTTTAGAGACCTTTCCAACTCACCTTGCAGGTATTCCAGGTACTGCTGCTGTTGACTTGAGCTGTGTTTGGCACAATTTGGAGTACATGTTTTGTACGTGGCGTCCTGGGGAGAATGCAAGCAGTGATACCAATTATACATTGTTCTACTGGTTCGTACAAACTTTTTATTCCCAACTTTCAAGTGCTTTAGTGTTAATCTTTAGTTTTACATTACACATTTTACTTGTCTACTTCCTGTTGCTTTGAAAGGTCCAAGGGCATTGCATACCAATTAGTGTTGGGTCCTGTCCAACAGAAAACTTTGCTGCTGAAGGGTCAAGCGGCATTGTTGTTGCTGAGTCTTTTCTGTATGATACAACTTTTATGTGAAGCACTGGCAGTATCTGTAGCCTCTTTAAAGATAACTGGTTTGCTTTCTAATTTTTTCTATTTGTGCATTCGAAGAATAAAGAAGATAGAATCGAGCTAGACTTAATATATTAATTGCTTTCTTTGCAGCCCAAGAGACGTGGGCCATTTAAGTCAGAATCACTAATGTATGTGTCAGCTCTTAAATAATTGGAAAATGGTATGAAAGCATTAATAATAGCAGTAGTTTTGTTTTTATCTTCAATGTCAAAAATGACTAATTCACCTTGAAAATTATGGAGATCGTCTCTTTATCATCATTCCCACTTGCCAGCTGACTGCCATAAACAAACTCTTGTTCTAAAGGAAAGGAGTTGTGATGTGAGCAAAAATTTGGCATCAAGAACTGTGCACATTAATCTGTGCCTGCTTCCAGTGGGGCTTGTGGAATGCCAGATTGCATTAGCTGCTGTCGAAATATCAAAGTTTTCTTTCTGAAAGCCCCTTTTGTAGTTTTAAATAAGCTCTCTATCCTATCTGAAGTAACTAACTAAACTTTCTCCTCTTCCTCTCCACTGGCAGTCTCACAGGCTAGCTGTTTCATTTAATGCATTTGAAGAGCAAACAGCAGAAAACTTGCTGCTTTAGTTAAATGGAGAACTGCTCTCTCTCTAAACTTCTACTCAAGTAATTTTTTCTTTTTACAAGAACAGTGCCAATGAGATGTTGAAGAACTGAATATATCTGGGTATATGGATACTTACTGGAATAACTCTTTAGATTAGAGCTATAACTTTTCAGTTTACTTCTTAAAGCTGCTGTCTTAGCAGCAAGGTGTTTTGATTCATGCTGCTTAAGAAGAAAAATACTTTCTTACAAATTTATTTGAACGCTGAAAACTAAGGAGACAGACACTTTCAGTCCATTTTTGGACTGAAAGATACATTTTCCATAATGCAGGTGGGGTGTATTTGGTTGGAGTTTTCTGTTGGCTTTTTGGGGTTGTTTGGGGTTTTTTTCCCCCAGAAGTGACTGAACAGTGACCTGAAAAACTGCTGCTTCACTCCATTTTCTATTCTTCTTCATTGATTTTTTCCCTCTAAACCCCTCTCTCCTCGTGCAAAGTGAATGTGAATATGGCACTACCTTAGAACAAGGAAATCTAGTCAATGCACAGTAATACTTGCTGAAATGGAGGCTTGTGAGAGCAGGCTGATGCATCAGCAGCGTGCTGTTGACTCTGAATGCTGTCCATCTTCATCAGCCTCATGGTGAAGGAGGTCAGAAGGGTCGGTAAGAAAGGAGTCTATCCTGGAAACAGGACAGTTTTGGCTTCCCCAGCCCCTATATATTGAAATGTGAAGTAAGGGAATGTCACTCCTAGTATGCTCATAAATGAAGCTCTGAACTTGTATCACATTTAAATAAATAAATAACCTATTTTCTCTGGAGGAAAAGCTACTGGCATATTTTCATTAGGAGCTGAGGTACAGAGAGAAGGAAGGAAGAAGGTTGTCATAGCTTTGCTGTTATTGGAAGTGTGTCCTGACATTTTGAAAAAGAAATGCAGGCAGTAGGTGAAACTTGCCCATCTCAAGGCAGAGCTGTGATACCTGTGACATAGCCACAGGAGACTGATCAGCTCATTCTATCAGAGGATTGAAATTCTGTTGGTGGAAAGTGATGCCAATTAGTTTGCTTTCTAAATTTTTCTTTTCCTTGAAATTGTTTTCCTGTGTGGAAAATGTTAACCAAAGCAGCTGTTATCTTTGATCCTTCAATATAAAGGAAGCTTGCAACTCTTGAGTGCTACTTGACACTCTTAACAGAATCAATACTCCTTCTAAAGCTTGAGATAAATCAGCAGCTTCTTACTTAGCTTAGCTTTAATTTATATATGTTATAGCACAACTTTAATGCAAGATCAATCTCTAGAATTTGTAACACAAGTCTAAAAACAAACTTGCCTCTCCTTTTAAAGTTTTAAAAAATATTTTTGTTCTTATAGGTTTGATGGTTTGGAAAACCCTAAGAAGTGCAGCAACTATTCTATGTACCAAGGAATGTCTGGATGTATTTTCAATTTTAGCTTCCCAAAAGTCACCAATACTTACCCAGCTATAAGTATTTTGATTAGAGATGATTCTGAAGAAATTAGACCTGTGTGTGCAAGTAAAAATCCTACCACCCTTGGTAAGTTTAACACCACATTATAAAAAATAATTCAGTAAAGAAGTTTGCTAGTATATTGTTGTTTGAGAAGCTTGTACCTCATAAGCTGCAATGGGACAACATTGCTCCCTTCTTCTATTAATCTTTGATTCAGGAATTACATAGGGTTTGCTTTTTGGGGAGTGGGTGTTTGGGAGGTGGTGGGATCATTTTCCACTCATTTTTACTCTTATTCATTAGGTTTTTTTATTCTTTCTTGACTTCTTGTTGCTAACCTTTGCCTCCCTCTGTTCCTAAGCTGGTATAAGTGTAATATTATGCAATATAAGACTTGAACAATATTTCTCAGCAGTGACATATACTGTTTAATTCTTCCATTTTGCATTTCAGTAAAACCTGCTACACCAGAACAAGTTACACTGTCAAAGAATAACAATGAAATATACCTAGAATGGAGTGAATCAGACACCTTTCCAGAAAATTGTTTATTTTATGAAGTTGAATATCACAACAGTGATTTGGACACCACTCAGATAATTAAAGTAATTTTTCATTACTTACATTTAGCTGGGTTTTTTCCTATGTGTCTTTTATAACTTGTGTTGTGTAATTCAAATATTTGCTGTTTAGAAGTGAAAAATGATGTATGCCCCATATGAATGGGTCTGGTGCACTCACTGGAAGTGTTGTTTGGACATAAGATTTTTCTCCCATACAGGAGGTTTCTGATAGTAATATCTGTACAGTGCAATTCATAACGAGTCTTGAATCCCTGCCATTGCTTGTTATGGCAAAGCAGTAATGTGTAAAAAGAGTCTGATAAAGAAGTATACACTTAACTGAAACAGCACTTTTGAGGAAATACTCTGCTGTGCATGTAGCTGTTTGCTTCTCAGTGATAGGGGACTTTGTTCTGTTGGTGTTGGGGTTTCCTGTCATTGGTCTGTGCTTGGTCAGATGACTACCTTGTTCTTGCACGATCTTGACGTGATTACTGTAAAGCAAAATTAATTGCTGGTACACACAAGACGACAGACTGTTATGCAGAGAAGTAAGAGGGTAGAAAGAGTGAGTATGGGGGGAGGAAAAAAAGAAAGACATCAGTGTGGGTGTACTCATGCCTGTGTCTGCGTAGCCAAATCGACTGTACTGTTTGATCAGAATGGTATAAACAACATGATAAAAGTGTGGTGGAAATATTTTCCTATGGAACATATGCTGTTGTTTGTCCTACTCCAAATTTAGCAAACTCTAATAATATCAATATTCTTCAGGAAACTGGCATTTTGGATCAAAAATAAGTGAAATTCAATCCCATCTAGTGTGTGTACCTCTCTGTAAGGGCACCACAGAAGACTTTGAGCATACAGTCAAGGTTAGATCAACATTGCTGTCCTGACAGAGAAGGTAATGCAGCATAAAGTGCAGACATTTCTAAAAAAAAAAAAAACAAACCCAAAAACCAAACAAGGCACTGTTCCAGGCACTGAGTTTTAGTGTAATCATTGATGCCAAATGCTACATGAGAGATGCAGCAGTGAATAAGATTAAATCTCAGATTTAGAATCTCTGTTTAGCCAGTCTGTGCTGGTTAAATGCCAGTATGTCCTTTTTTATGAAGTTCAGTTCTTCCATCAAAAGTTCTTCCATCAAGACATTCAGAACACATTAACTGCACAATGGAAATAGGCTTGGAAATTATTGAAAATATGTTGGTAATTGAACAAAGCAAATTACCTTTTCTCTTTACCTTAGGTTGAAAATAATTATATGTCGGTTTCCAGTGTTGATCCTAACAGCAAGTACATCTTCAAAGTCAGAGCAAAACCAAAGCCCGAGTGTTACAGCAGCAATCTCCGTAGTGACTGGAGTGAAGAAAAGAGTATTGGTGAGAACAATTATTCCTGCAACTTGTTGCACTTTATTCTACATGTGTAAGGCATCTAATACCTTTTGTCTGATAAAAAAATGGGAGTTGAAGGTCATCTTCCTATGTATCTATTTAATTTTATGTGAAAAGAAGGCAAGAGCGTTCTAGTCCTTCAACACTGACATCAATTCTCCCTTGTACTGCTATATATGTTGATTCATATATATTCTGCATATATGATGATGGAGTTACCATCTACGTAGCTGTGCAATGACCCCTTTCCAGTGCTGTCAGTTTTTCAGCGCTGAGTCTTGCCAGTTTGCATTTTCTTGCCAACTGTTTCTATGTTACAATATCGTACTTTGAAGATGAGTCCTTGCCTGCAGAAATGCTGGTGTGTTTGAAAAACATTCAGTCTATGAACAAATTAGAGAATTAATTCATTTGTTGTCATTATTCCTAAAAAACCTCCCAAAACATCCCTAAGTTTCTACTCCTGTTTTCCAGGTGAGAAGATGGACTCTACATTCTATTTTGTTTTAATAATCACCATTCCATTAATAGTAGCAGTGTCTACTATAGTTCTACTAGTTTATCTGAAAAGGTAAATAACTATCTCCCTTTATTTCCAATCCATTCATTACAATTAGTCTTTGACTTGCATTACAATTCATCTGTCAGGTAACTGTCCGTGATGTGGCTTATTTCAATAGCGTAACAAAAGTGGCAGCATCATTGTGCTTCCATAATTAGAATCAGGTTTATAGACCATATACGTGCTCTGGTTGTGCTTGGGTAACATTGTTTATATCTGCTACATTGAAAATCAGTTTTCTATAAATCTTTTACCAGGCTTTTTTTTTAAAGTCTACATTTGCTGCTCTCTTTGTCAACAGTGAAAGTTATTTAGACTATATCTGTGTGCATATTCCCATTTCCTTTTGGTTTGGGGAGTAAAAATAAGAACTGGGTACAGTTACACAAAGAGTGAAGGCTAGCCACTGATGCCATAGCTGACTCCACAAATTTTCTTGACTGCACCCAAGTATGACTTCGAAATGTTGATTTTTAAATTAATATATCTTTTCTCTAAAATACTTCTTCTTAATTTTCTAAAGGCTGAAGGTATTAATTCTTCCACCAATTCCAGACCCTAGAGAAATTCTTAAGCGCATGTTTGGAGAGCAAAATGAGGATTCCCAGGTTAGTAAGAGGCTGTTGGGACAACTAATCTGTTGAGCAGAATCAACAGGCTTCCCATTCTCTTTCTCTTAATTCATGTCTATCTTACAAACAACTGTATATAAGTAAATATATTGTATGAAGATTAAGTATTTACAATAGTAAGAGTTGTTCAGAAACAATTACCCAGAGCTGAGAGGGATTTTTTTTTTTTTCCAAATTGCATATACATTTTCTAGATACATTTGTGGAATTGCATTAACCTCTTATTGCACAGATGCTAGTCCCTTAAATGTGTTTTGACTTGTTTGGTGCCTTAATGCTCTGATACTGCTGCCTTTTGCGATCTGCACTTTTCCAATGGATGGCAATGTGGCCAGGTGAGAGAAGTCACGCTCTGCATCGAGCAGTCCAGGAGTGGAGGGGAACTGTACCACCACAGCAGGGTTACTCTGAGTTCACCTAATAAAAACAACAGAATTACATATAAAGCAAAGCATGTCTTGGTCATTATTGGACTAAGATGGAACTCTTGGCTACGAGGATCATAAGTATTGTAGCTGTTACGCTTTGTTGTGCTTTGACAAGTGCTTTGTTACTGCCTCAAATTACGCTGCGTTCTCGCCTGAGTATTATCTTGATCTTCTCTATGTGCTCAAGGTCTCAGTGAAAACTCTGTGTACATCCTTCCTTCTCCATACTGCTGCCTGAGCTTCACCTGTTAGCTGCAAGCACTCTAAAGATGGTGACCATCCTTCAGTTCTTCCTCCTTCCAACTCCTAACATTCTGTGATTCTGTGATCTCCAGAGAGGATAACTCTTCTGTCAACCAGGCCTAAGCCATCTACCCAATAAGCACAATTTGTTGCCCAGCTACCTTGGCTTTTCACCATAATATAGGCTATACATTGTGAAATGGGTCTGTCTTGTTGGGGAGAATAAAGAATGTTCCCTATGAAGTTTAAAATGTTGTTTTTCTCTTTCAGAGCTGTACAAAGGATGATTCTGTGAATTCTTACGACAGGTTAATTAAGGAAGAAGAAATTCATTCTTTAATTTTAACAGAAACTCCGGAGTGCACTTATTCTGAAAAAGAAAACTGACAAACTCTGCTTTACTGGTGAAAGATGAGGGATCTTTCATTCTTGCTCCTGTACTCAGGTGACAACATAGATGTGAAGAGGCCTGCAAGACATTCACCAACTTTTGCCTTACTGAGTCCTCTCGGAGCCTTACTTCTCTGAGGCCCAGAAGATACATGACTAACAGTGGTGATTCCTCCATCTCTGCTAGAAATACTTATCTTGGATCATTCAAGATGAACATGTATATAAATTTCATGTGACTGCATTGCAGTATCTCTTGTTCTGGCTCCACCCAGCTCTGCCCTATAACGTGTCATTTGTACTTGTGTTTGTGTCTCATGTTAGACTGTAATTATTTTTTTTTAGTGAGCACTGTGACTTCTCTGAAGTATTGGGCTCTTTTTTGCAGCAGCTAAGGTGAGGATAGTTTACAGTAGATGGCTCATTAGCGCTGCTAGGTGAAACTGCTGGCAGGTAGGATGCCAGAGAATGGATGTTTGTGGATGGCCTGTTTTGTGTGCTCCAGTGCAGGGCACTTGCCAGAGGGCATCCGTGGACTGATTTTCTTGTGCTTTGGATGACATGCATCAGCTGTGGCCTGACCCACCATAAAAGAGGGTTGTTTTTTCTTTAAAACTCTGTATGGAAAGACTCTCTGCTTTCCAGCTGGTACTCTGACTGTTCACAGAAAAGCCTTAGTTTTTTAATTCTTTCAAGTGCCTGTCCTCAGATGCCTTCATGGACTTCTTGGGTTAATTGTACTTTGTTTAAAGTGGTAAATAGAATGTTTTACTTGCGTTGTGCAGTGGCAGGTAACCGTACCGAGTGTCACCGGACCGTGATTCTACTTTGGCCACATTGGCCTTAAAACACCTGATTTTTGGAAGCTAAAGTCATCTGGAGTCTGTCCAGCAAAAGTACCAGGATGGATTCATGAGTCTAAGGAGGTGTGGTCAAGTTGATTAGCAAGTGCTAAACCACTGAAACCAAATTAATTCACATGCTTCAAAACTCATCCTTACTGCTGAGCTGATGGATTTGGGGGAGGAGAGGATGACAACCTTGGCCTGCTTTCTAAGGGATAAGCTTTATTCTTTCTGTAGTCATGAGGCTGTGATTTGGGATTCATTTCTAGGAGCTTAGCAATTTAAAACAAGATGCTGATTTGACTACAAAAAAAAAATAATAATTCTTCTGTATTTTTTCGATGGGATTGTTTTGAATTTGCTTTATCCAGCAAAGCTCAACAGACGTTTTCTGGCACAACTGTGATATTTTCTGTACTCTGAATTCTGAGTATTAGTTTCTACCCTGTGTTGCAAAGGTGTTAACAGCAGTACCTTGATTGTGCTGGAGGCAAAAAGTAATGTCATGGGGAGAAAGGGACACATGCAAACTGTGTAAGTGCAGACAGATTATTCATTGATATAGTCAGTCTTAGCAGACTGAGATGAGATCTTCTCAGAAGTTTGCTAGGAACAAACTGTATAGCTACTAATCTTTTAAAGCTCAGCCATGCCCTCAAATTCCATTCAATCAAAAATCTGAAATGAAATGATACACTTTTAAAACATTCTGTTCTGTGAGAAGTAGAACTAATGGAGCTTGCTGTGTAGCTACAAATTTACAGCATTTACCCTCCTATGTATTCCCTCTCTGCCTCAATAAATCCAGTTCTTTCTCCAATCCCCACTGAGCCTCTCAAATACAGTTTCCTCCACATCTCTTACCTACCTCATTACTGGTGGTAGAAAGGGGAGGAGAAATGTAGCAGGACTAGCAGACCTCATATTAGCTTAAATCTTTTACCTACAATCAGGCTAAAAAAAAAAAAGATATTATAAAAAGTAGTTGAGACAAAATGAGAATAAATCCTCAGGGATTTGAGTGAGATAACACTCAGGGTATACGAAGTCAGCTAGTAGTGCTATCAGATATTCCAGAGGTAAAGGAATAGTGTGGGAGAAGGGGTAATCAAATTTCTGTGCCAACTTCATTTCCTCTCCCCTGCAACATTTGTATCATTACAGTGATATAAATATCTCTCAAATCTACCTCATCTGGAATGTTGCTCATCATAGCCCACTAGAGAAACAGAAATCTGTGGTTTCAAGATAAGTAAGGGTAGCAGTGTAATGTAAAGTTTTGTGGCTTTCAGTATAGCAGTAGGAATATAGGAAGATGATCTTTGATACTTTACCCTAAATTCTTTTGACTTTTGTTTTGGTGTTTATGGTAAAACCAAAGCTCATTTGTTTGAAAAACAAAAAAGCCCAGCAAATTCATAAAGCCAAAGGAGTGGGGAAAACAAATGGAAGATGCTTGGCCAAAAGGTAAGACTTAAATGCAGAGGATGGTTTAGATCACTATATAGAACTGGTTTGGCTAGTTTTTTGTTTCCTGAATAATAGTAATTGAGATACTTCCTAATGCATGGATTTCTTGAGCCCATGTTTTGGCATGTAAAGTAAGTGTCTGAATGTGTGTTTGTCTTTAACTTGTCTTTTTATATGGTTACGGGTTTTTAGCTTGAAATTTTCCAAGTTTTACTATCATTTGTTTGTTCTTCATTGCAGTTCCTTGATCTGTAAGTTTGTTTAAAGACTTAATAAATATGTCTGAATGTTTTTCAATATAATTGCATGGCATTTTGTCATTGGGTTGAGAGATAAACTGAGACAGAAGAGATGGTAGTGGTTTAATGAGTAACTATGTTTAAGGCATGCAGAACCCAGAGAAGAAAATCTGAGTGTTGCTTTGCCCTCTTCCCTTTCAAAAGTGAACTCAGCCCATGCAATCAGTGGGGAATGCTGGGTTTTTTTGTCTGGGGTAATGAAACTGAGATGAAGCTCTGCACAAGACTAGTGTTCTCTCTGCATACTCAATGCCACGCTACTTTTTGACATTGACATGTTTTTCACAATGCTGTAGGGAGTTAACAAGACTGAAATTTGACTAGGGTTGCTGCTGCCTTACCAAACAGCTTCAATATTTTTTTGTCTTTGTTAGCTGCTGAAGTGATTGAAAATGCCAGTCTGCTAAACTGATGAAACCTATTACCTAGTTGCTTATATCCAAATGTGTTTAAGTGCCAAATAAATACATTAGCAATAGCTTCTTTGAAAGATTTAGAGAAAGCATACTTTTTCCCCTTCAGGCCAGTGAGCAGATCATTCCAAAATATGGAAGAAACTGAAGGAAAAAGTAAGTCTGTTTGGACTTGTTCTTTCCCAATTCTACAGTTTTTATGGCAATAATGAATTTAATTGTTATCTATAAGTGATCTTTTCCTATGTTAATACATTATTTCAAAGAATTTAAAGTTTTCCATATTGGGCATAATAGAAAAATTAAATCATTCATTTTTGTGTGTATGAATCTGAATTTATTTCAATTAAGGGATGTCATGACATAGTTGAATAGCTTTAAAGGAGTCAATAGATGTGCTGACTAGGTAGGACTACTCACAGATTAGGTACTTCTGTTCAGTGGAAAGTATTCAATAAACTTAGTTATGAACTGAAACTTTAAACACTTAGAATTTCCCCTGGAAAGTATTTTTTTTCTTTTTTTTCTTCTTTTTTTTCCTTTTTTTTTAAATGAAAAAAATAAAGACAATTTCAATCTTGATGGGTTTTCCCCTCACCCAAGGAAGAGTGGGAGGTAGGTGAGTAGAAGCCCAGATATGGTTGGGGCACTGCAGAAATCTCTCTCCCATTTTCACACCCCAGCACCATGGCTGGGCAGTGGCTGAGACCTTCAGGTCCAGGAATGGGCATGGTGGGGCTGGAAGGAACAGATCTGCAAGGCTTTTGAAGGTTCATCAAGATGATTCCCAAATGCTTCAGTTTTGATTGATATTTACAAAGAATATTTGATAGGAGCAAGCCCCATGAGTTGCACTGCCAGCTGTAGAAATGTGGCTTCTAGATAATATTTAAAATCTGAATATGAAATAAGATTAAAATCTCTCTCTTTGGATGAACTTCCTGCTAGCTGTGTTGAATCATGGTGAAAGTAGGAGACTTGAGATCTCTTTGATGTAACTACATCCACGCTGTCACCACAGCAAAGCAATATGGGTTTGGGTGGGAGGCCTGGGAGAGAGACAAACTTTCTTTCAGGTCCGGAAACTCTGCCTTAGATTTGTAGCACATAAAAGCCTGAAAGCTTGTTGATGACTTTTGGGGGGGTTTTTTCCTCTCTTTTCTCTATCTATTTTGGTTAGGTTAATGAAATCCTTTCTCTGCTTGTAAACTTTGTGTTGTTTATCACTAAGTATCCCCTGTGCAGCTGTACTGTGCTTATTGCCAAGTGGTCTTCTGAAGGTAACAACTCAGTGGGGAAAGACGATCACTGCTGTCACCACAGAGCTGTAAACAGTCAGTGTATTCTAGTAATACTCTGCTCCTTGTTTTGCTTTTGCCAAAGTGCTGCAATTACTTTGATGACTCTTGCACAAAGCATCTACAAAGGGATGTTTTCCAGTTAACCAGTACTTCCAGTAATCATACTCTTAGCTTATTACATTGAAATTTTCCTCTATTTAATTTGGCTCATACTACTGAAATGGATTTGGCTAAGAGCATGAAGTTGAAAGCTTAGTAAGAAAGAGGTTCTGTTAAGCTTAGGTGTTGTCATTGTTTTTGGAACCTAGACAAAATTTACTAAGCTAGATCAAAACTTAGAAGCAGCTTGAACCAGGAGTTAAACTAATGTATTGCTTTTAACAGCAGAGGTGGTCCTACATCTTCTGTGCTTAAAAAAAAACCCAAAACCAACAAAAAACAACTGGATATGTACTTCATGCACATTCATTTGTTCTTAACAAACTGGTGTGTGCAATGGGCATCCCTTCCTATTGATTTAATAAAAGATCAACCAGTTCTCATGAATTAAGCAATTCCTGTCTCAGAGCTCTCTGCACATGTACAGTTCAATTCTGTAAAGTCTGAAATACTAGAAATTAGGTGGTTTTAAGGCACTTAGCTATGTCATTGCTACTTCTCTTTAACCTGTTTTAATTTAGCAAGTTGAACCAAAATCCACTGACTTTTTTGATAGTGGCAGTGAAAGCACCAAAATTAGCCTGTGTCTCTTTTGCCTGCTCGAGCCTTTCTCCTTCCTGCACTTCAAAGTCTCTTAACCTCACTAGTTGCTTCCTTCACACAAAATGTCAGTGTAGCAACTTCAGAAATACCAGGTGGTACTCTTAAAGGTTGTGAAACTGCTCAGTCCTTCAAAGGTCGAAGTCAGCTATGGGGAAAGTTGTTCAGAGTGTGGCTCTTTAGTTTTAACTTCACATCCTATCATGCTCTAGAGAATATTTGACTGTTGTCACTTATCCATAGGCAACCTTGTCTAGATCTTCAGGTCCTAAGGCAGAGCCATTAACTGACATAGAATCATAGAAGGTTAGGGGTTGGAAGGGACCTAGTAAGATCATCAAGTCCAACCCCCCTGCCAAAGCAGGACGCCCTAGATAAGGTCACATAGGAACAAGTCCATTTTCCACAGCTGATTTTCATAGCATTTTATTGCATACAAGAATTTATGACTTGTTTCCCTGGGAGACGTAAAAGGTAGAAAAGCTAGTAACATATCAGTCAGAGAGAAGGGCACCTGCCTTTCTGTGTACAGGACTTTAAGATCTATGTTTGAGCTTGGCTTGGAGCAAAACCCCTGCAGACCTAGAAACACTGGGCCATTTTTATTAGGCCAAAGGGATGAGGTTCAACAAGGCCAAGGGCTGGGTCCTGCACTTTGGTCACAACAACCCCATGCAATGCTACAGGCTTGAGGAGGAGTGGCTGGAAAGCTGCCTGGCAGAGAAGGACCTGGGGGTGCTGGTCAACTGCTGGCTGAACATGAGTCAGCAGTGTGCCCAGGTGGCCAAAAAGGCCAACAACATCCTGGCCTGTATCTGAAAGGATGTGGCCAGTAGGACCAGAGAAGTGACCACCCCTTGTACACAGCACTGGTGAGGCCACTGCGAGAAAGACATAAAGTTATTCAATTGTGTCCAGAGAAGGGCAACAAGGCTGGTGAGGAGTCTAGAGAATAAGTCGTGTGAGGAGTGGCTGAGGGAACTGCCGTTGGACCTTATCTCTCTCTAGAACTGGATGTAACAAGATAGGGATCAGTCTCTTCTCCTGGGCTAAGTGAGAGGACAAGAGGAAATGGCCTCAAGTTGCACCAGGGGAGGTTTAGAGTGGATGTTAAGAAAAAATTCTTCACTGAAGGAGTTGTTAGGCATTGCCCCAAGCTGCTCAGGAAAGTGGTGGAGTCACTGTCCCTCGAGGTGTTTGAAAAGCATATACATGTGGTACTGAGGGCCACGGTTTAGTGGCATGGTGGTCATAGGTTGATGGTTGGACTTGATGATCTTAGAGGTCTCTTCCAACCTTAATGACTTTGTGATTTTGTGATTAATTCTTTTGTTTGAGATGTATGTAAAATGGTATTGATCATCTGTTTATTAAAGGTTAGGAAGGGCTGGAAGAGTTGTCAGGGCACAAACTGCTCTGTGCTCTTCTGCTGAGCAGTGCCAGGGCTGAATGCTCTTGGTGGATGTTTGTCCAACTTGTAAGAAAATCTCTAGTGAAGGAGTCTCCCAAATGTTGTCTCACTGCTGTATTCTTCATAATTGGAAAACTCCCCCAGCAGCTGACCTAAATTGATTTTGCCACAGAAGTTGCCTTCTCCTCCTTCCTCTCCTCACCAGGGACCATGGTTGTTTAGCTTCTAGTTTTTGCTCTGATCATGCTGCCTTGATTTCTGTCTCTGCTCTTTTCTGCTTTGAAAAAAAAAAAAAAAAAAGCCTGAATCTTTCAACCTCACCTCCTAAGCTATGTTTTCTACGCCATTCACCATTCCTGGTGATCTTCTCTAGAGCCGAGCGTGTCACTATCTAAGCTAGACTGTGTCATCCCCAAACCAGCAGAACAATTACCTTATTTGTCTCTCAGTCCTCTTTCCCCAAGTTCATCCAGAATAAGTAGCTGCTGCTTCTTTCTGTGGTAATGGATTGTTCTATAGCTGTTCCTCACAATTTCTGAGCTTTTTAGCAAAGCTGGTGCCATGTCAGTCACTCCTACTGCAAAATTGATTTCTGCTGCCTAAGAGGAATGCTTTTAACAATTTCATTGGATTGCATTTTTGTCACTGTGCCATTTGGAAAATTGCTTCCTTTTTTTTTAATATATTCTCTAATTGTGTCCCTGAGCATCTTTCTAACTATTCTTCCTTTGATATAATCCATGGAATGCCTTCTTTCACATTATTGAATTGCTTAAAACACTGAATAAAGCTGCTAACCTGACAGAGTCCTGCAAAACAGCAGCATTCACCCTCCTGCTGGGCTGTCAACCCTCTTTAAGAGGTTTTTTTTCAACTAGCCGCATATCCATCTCGGTGATTAACTGTTGTATTTCCTCAAGCTGATTAGGATGTTGCCTTATACATTAGGCCTATCAGAAAGGGAAACTGTATTGGTTTGGCACAAACGGTTCTTGATGGCTGGTAAACAACGTGAAAGAGGGATAAAAGAAAACCCACTGTTTACTTTGTTCTAGAATTACTCTAAGGATAAAAGTTAGACAAATAGATCAATAATTTCTTGAATGCTTCCTTTCTGAAGACAAACATAACGTTTGTCCTTCATTTTTTTCAATAATTTCTTGAATGCTTCCTTTCTGAAGACAAACATAATGTTTGTCCTTCATTTTGTAAAGACTTCTGTTTTCTACAGGCCTCAAAGAAAACTGCATCAGTATTGCATCAGCATTTAGGTTGTGTGCTGTGGGATTAGCAAGGCTGTGCACACGTGAAGCCACACACTTCATCTGCTCTCCAGCCTGTTTGTATGGATGTATGTTTATTTACTTGTTAATTTGCTATGGTTATAAATAATCCTTTTTTTGTAAAGACTAAAACAAAAGTGAAATTGACTGCTCCAAGCTTCACTGCAGCATAGTTATTCTGATCTTTTCCATCAGGTCATGAGGCTGCACTTCATCTTCCTTTAGCTTGTAGGATATCCAAAGGCTCTTTTTTTGTCTGTTTGTCCCCTGTTAATCAGGATGGTTTTTTGTCTATTGCCTTTATGCCCTTAGTCATGCTGGCAGCTGTGGTTCAGAACCCCCATCCCAGGCGGGGTGAAGGCTGGAGGGCAGAGGAAGGGCGTGCCTGGACCAAATGAAGGGCATGAACCCTCACCAAGATAGTGACCACAAATTACAACATATATAAAACAGGCTTTTTTATCAACTGCCTGCCAAGCCAGCCTTTTCCTTCTGATCTTCCATCCTGATTAACAAATATGGTAGAGAGCCTTGCAGCATGCAGGTTTCCCTTGCTCAGAGAGCTCTCCAAGGCAGTTTGATGTCACTTTTAAAGAGTTGCTGGTTTGTTCTCTTTACAGACCATGTATTTTTGCACATTCATCAACAGTACTTTTAAAAATGTCTGAAAGCTCAGGTAATGCAGATTATTTCCTCTGTTGCTGTGCTCTTGAAGAAAAACAAAAACATGAAGCATACTCCAAAACAGCAGCCAGAAGGTTAAGGGCTTTGCTGTGCTCATATATGATGAACTGTAAGTAGTAAGTACTTGCTAGGGCCCAACTTTATGATACTGGTCTTTAAATAATCTTATTTATACCTGCAACCTTTTGTTTTATCTGTAAGTGGGGAAACTGTATAGCAACTTCTTAGTGCCCATAGGTTTTGTAGTGTTCATTTTATTTGTGTGAAGGCTTCCACAGCTGTGAATTTACCATAACAGTGTGGTTCATGTGGATTTGTTGATGTTAGTGACACAGTGTCACTAGTGTCATCCATAACTGGCACAGGGTATGTTTCTGCCTGGATGATGGTGTAGTTTATGCAACCCGGAGCTGATTCAGCTGTTGTACAGCGCTGCTTCCTCTTGAGGAAATGAAACACCCTGCCTGGGATTGGGAAATGATTGGGGTTTGGGGTTTTTTTTTTTGTTTTGGGTTGGGTTTTTTTAAGCAACTAGGAAGAGGAAGCAGCCAAGAGCTTTGTCTCTAATATGGAGCTGACCTTCCCCAAACTAGTTTTCCTTCCACAGGTACAGATAGACAGCCCAGAAAAAGGTGCAATGCTGGCTGGTTCAGACCAGAAGTAGCTATGGTGCTCCCAGCCCCTTCAGGTGAGTATTAGTTGAGGAGCCAGCATGGATCCTGCTCCGCTCACCCTGTGGCATGGGCCAGCCAGGGCAGAGAGCTGGAAGCAGCTGGTTTCTGCTTACTGCAGCTCTGTGATTCCTCCCCAGGCATCTCCTAGGGTGCTCTCCCCTGGGCACAGCTGCTCCCAGCCTTTCAACTTTTCTTCCAGTCTGTACAGACCCTGCTTTTGAAGACCAGTGTGCAAAGGAGAAAATTCCTTCCTGTAATGCATGGGCATGAAGTGTCTTTCTGTATGATCTGGAATATGATCATGATTCTTCATATTTAAGTAAGAGACATGGCAAAGAAAAAGCATTTTCTGAATGATTTTATAAATGTGCTTCTCCTTATATGGTCCTTCTGTTACATTTTTCTCCCAACTTGCCAGTTGTGTTTCCACTCTTATTCCTTGCTAGGTCAGATAAGTGAAATAAGCTTGTAGAAGAAGCTTTTTCTACAGCATGCATAGCTCTTGATGCAAGGACAGACTTGTTAGCAGATCCTACTACAAAGGCCCCTGCCACTGCAATAAATGAGTTGTGTGCGGCCTCTACAGGAATTGGTACACAATTAACACATTTATTATACTGCTTAATTGTTACAAGATGCCTCTGAATGAGTGATAGAAAATGACTGTTATGTGTAAGCTAGTACAATACATTTTATTTTGTAGTCCTTTTTGGAATCCCAAGTAGCAGGAGTAAAACCTTCCTCTTTGCCAGGAAAAAACAAACAACAACAACAAAACAACCCCAAACCTCTATTTTTAAAGCTCTAGAAACACAGAATCCAAACTGTCAGATCAGAATTGATGCTTCACAGATACAGATAGAACACAACATGCTGATTTTTTGCTTTTTGGGTGGAATCAGAACAGTTCCTGGCTCCGCCTTTAATAATAAGGAAGGTAAATGCTTTGCTTTATAGGAGAAGCTGTAGCCATTGTCTCCAGGACATGGAGATCTGGGAAAATGTCAAACACAGTGGGATTCATGGCAGGCGATGGTGTTACTTGCACCCTGTTTATAGATATATATGTATACAGATACTCTGAGGCAATGCTGTTGCCAGCTGCAACTTGGACATGTCTGTCCATAGTTACTAATGCTGGAGGATATCTAGCTCCTCAGGAGAGCTTGAGCTCCTGTTAACATTTTATTTTCGTGGCTCAGAGGGTGGACAGAGTAAAGGGTGTCATACTTGCCATGCCAAAAAAAATGCTGTGAACACTGAAAAGAATGAAGCTTTGATTCACTCAGGTTCATGCTGTTGTACCCCCTACTACCCCCTTGGAACGTAGATGTGCTGTTAGCCCTTGCTCGGGATGCATTCACAGGGCTCATCTCTCTCCTGTCCTCACAAGCTGATAGGAGCAGATCCATAGAGAAGCCCTTCCAGCCCTTTAATAGAGATCAGAAGGCACGGCCAGCATGGGCGACAGAACTAGTGTCATCCACGGGGAGTTTGTCCCTGTCACACACACGTTTAAGATGCTTCTATGGCTGTGGGTTTGGTGTCGGGGGTTGGTTAATGGGTTGGTTGCTTGGTTTGCTTTGGTTTCTTGGGGAGGTGCTGTTCTTGGAGGCTTGTTTGTTTTTTAGTGTTTTGGAGGTAGTGGGGGGCGGGGGGTGGGTGCACGTTTTGGTTTTGTTTTGCTAACCCGATGTTTAAGAAGATGTTTGGCTGCAAAGCCAACGCCAGCCCCGGGCGGAAGCTGTGAAAGCGCAGGGCTGGCCCCGGGAGCACGGCGCTGCCTGGAGCCGACACTAGGGGGCAGGAGTCTCCCGCAGACAGCTGCTCCCTGAGCGACCCTTTCCCTTGCCGGCCTGTCCCCTGCAGCACCCTCTGCCAACGGCCACCCCCTGGGCATGCTCAGGCATACTGCAGCCTCACTGCCGGTCACATCACCAAGGCTGGGTGTGCCGGTGAGCTCATGGGAGTGCAAGACTGCTGGGGGGGTTGCAGGTGTGCTCCAAGGCGCACGTGCGAATTCCGGGGCATAGCCAGTACTCAGCACCTTGGCTTGGTGAGGGCATCCCTCCAGCTCTTTGAATAAACTGGGGTGGGGTGTCTGGCCGTAAGGGATTAATAGCTCCAAGAACTTCCCAGAGCACAAGAACCTTCCATCTGGCAATGTCTCTGGTCTACAACCTCCTGCTCTTGTGTGAGAGCCTCCTGCCAACTTCCTGCTTTTCCTGCTTCTCCACTCACTCACAGCCCCTGTCCTAAGCACTAAGCTGCACCTGGAGAGATCAGAAAGGGCTTTGGTCAAGGTGAAAAATGCAGCCCAAGGGTGAAGGGAGAGCAGATGGATGGGGCCCTCTTGGTGCACATCTGCCAGGAGCCACCTACAGATCCATCACCTGAAATTTAAGTGAATGCAATGGTTGAAAGCTGCCCACATCTGCATTACACATGAGTTACTCAATATCAGAGGCAGGTCTCGTGTTTTGCAGAGAGAGCTCTTGCAGCCACCTTCGCCCCCTACTCCCTGGCAACAGCCAACCTCTGGTACTTCAACAAAATGTGTTTGCTTTGCTTTAACTGAATCTGTGTTTTCTAACAAGCAGGATCAGGCAGTCTGTGACCAGTCACTGTTGGGTGTTTGACAACGTGCTACACCCTGCTTTAGGGCTCCCAGTAGCAGAGTATGGTTGCTGTGGTCATGCAGCATGTGGCACTAATGGAGCTACCTGTGCACCATACATCTCCCTGCAGTTGGCAGGTTACCTCTGCACCACAGGCTTCCCATGGGATTGTGGACATCCAGCATTGCCACCTGGAAGAACATCTATCAACATGATAAAAACACAATTTCTGCTCCTGCCAGGTCAAGAGAAATTGATACAATGGGACAAAAAATTAGGAAACAACCACAGGCTGTTCCACCAGGATAGTCTGAGGTAGTAAAGGTAAAGTACACTTGGGAAATCCCTCAGGAGCAGGGGGCAGAGCGAGGTGCCCAGGCCCTGTTTGGAAGCCTGACATGACAGGGAAGGGTGACATTTTATTAATAAGCCACTAATGACCATCTCTTTGGTATTTCCTGAAAACTTCCTACCTTGGCTTTGTCTTCCTCTGTGTTGGGGAGCGCTCTGATCTCAGCAGACAGAAATCCTGCTGAACCGGCTTGACTTGCAAATGAATGTAAGTCAGCTAATCTGCTGTCTTATCTCTCCTCCACCCCCAAATCGCCATCCATTTCAGCCATCAGAGAGAAGCTAATTGACTATTGAGCTTCCTTTTCGTCTCAGACACCTCGGGTGACTTGGTTAGTTTCTCTCATTTTTGTTTCCTAAACAAATCAGCTTCAAAGGTGGTACTGGTGCAGGTGTTGCTGTTATGTGATAAATATCTACCAAATAAGTGAGGGAGAGGCTTTGTTTCACCAGGTGCTCTTTGCCTCTTTGAGAAACCTGATTGCAGTTTAGCTGCCTCTCCTAGCTAACCACAGCGAGAGTTAGCACTGGGGAAAAATCTTTGTTGCTGCTCTACCTTCCTTTACCCTCAGTCCCTAGAACAGAGAGGAGTGAGGAATTTTAGGTGGAAAGAGATGGTGTAGAGCAGCTTTCCAGGGAATGGGACATTTGCAGGGACATTGCACTGTTCCTTTCTGAGAAGAGCAGATGTCTGTGGGAATAGTCCCCTGCTTGAGGAATGGCCCACACAGGAAAGCTTCCGTCTCCATCCTGCCTGTTCCAGAATAATGTCTGACTCTGACCCTTGTTCTTCTCCACCTTGTAGAGCACTGGACTGGGCATGCTGCCAGGTTGTGCTTTTCTTTCTTAGGTCAGAAATGTAGTAGAAATTTTGAGGGAGATGGGAGATGCTGAGCTCTTGCCCTGGCATCAGCTGAGGCAGTCTACTCTCCCATTCTTGCCATTTTGTCAGAGTGAGAAATAGAAACAGGTTACAAAGAGCTTTTTGCAAGGGCTCCTCTCTTCTTAATACCCAAGATGTTGCAGGAAGTCCCACTGAGAAGGATGCTGTAGCCCTTCCCATCAACATGGGCCAGGGGCATGCAGGAGCCAAGAGCCAGCTGGGCATCACCGCAGTCCCTGGCAGGGAGAGAGGCACTCAGGTCTGCACCAGCCACCCACAGACACAAGTCTCAAATGCCAGCCTGGGGGAAAGGGTCACCTATGTTGGACCCCAAGGAATCACATGGGGCCTTTCTGTACCGTGGTCTGCTCTGCAGGTCCCTCCCCAGGAAAAAAGTCCAGACTGGGGGAACAGCTGAGACTGAACAAAAAGGCTGAGGAAGCTGTGCTGTAGGATGTATCAGGATGTTTATTGAGGGGATAGAAGCAGGGGCTGCAGGCCATGTATACAAATATTTGCCTATGTGCGTGTAAGCTTTAGTGTTTCATTTTGATAGAGTACCAGCAGTGATATCCAAAATCCCAGCACTTGCATGCCACAGGAATACCACCATGGGCACACTGTGGATAGAGGGAGGTGAGGTGCTGGAGCTGATAGCAGAAGCATGTTAACCCAAGTGGGATAAATGGGATACACCTATACAGGCACTTCTGGAGCACAGCAAAGCACCTGCAGAAACCACAGAGAAAACGCTGTGCAGAGTGCTGGGGAAATCCAGGGGAAGCACTGCAGCTGCAAGTGAGGTTGAGTGTGGTCCCTGCCATAGCGTGGTAGTGCTGATGGTCAGGGCTGTGCAGAGGCAAGATGGGGACAGGGAGGTGGGGAGGAAGCAGGATATGCTGCTAGGCCCTTACCTGCCTACCAAAACGTGCACCAGGAGAGGCTTCAATATCCACCAACTATAATTAGCTGGGAGGTGAATACAACCATGCATGCAAGGCTGCAGGAGCACTGTGTCTGTCTAACCTGGACATAACAAGTTCCTGGTGACACTGTGTGTGCTGGGAGCAGAAGGAGAAAGAGGAATATGGGCAGGGGTCACTGGGAGTGAGCACGAGGAATCCTGGTGTCCTGGTTAGTGCAGGCCTACAGCTCCTGTGAGACTGTGTCATTGTCTCTGTCGGTGGTGATCCACTGCTGCTGGTCATCTCCCTGCTCCCTCTACAATGCTCCAGTGGGAAAAATGAGGTTTCCACCCTCTTTGCTTACCACAGCAGGGAGAAGTGACAGAACAGCACTACAGATCAAAACATAGCCACAGCAATCTTCCTTCCCTGTGGTAGCATGACCTTGACAACAGCAGGAAGTTGAATATCTAATCATTAGGTTGGCATTTTTGCAGGCACAAGCCATCAATGTGTCCATCAGAGCAGCTATAAACCACCTAACCACAGTACAGGAAAATGTGCAAGAGAAGACATCTAGACAATAAACTGGCCAGGTGGGACCTATCTAATCCATGAGGGGGGGCATCTCATGGCTGAGCCTGTTTCTCAAAGCTTGGTGCTGCCCCAAGCAGCTCATGGGCTGGAGAAAGACTGTGAGAAGCATCCAAACCATAAATCTCTGCAGGCTGGCACCATGTTGGGTCAATTGGGGTACATTACTTGTCCTATCTGACCTTAAACTTGCAGACTAGTGAGTCACCTTTCCCCAGGAGCTGGTAGAGGAGAGAGAGCACTTCCCCTCCATGGCAGCAGGATGTGGGGCAGGGAGGACATTTGGGGGTTTCTGTTCACCCTGTCCAACAATAGTTCCTTGCCCCTGGCAGTGGCTAATGTGCAGGCAGCATGGATGGACAGCAGTGACAGAGCTGAGATGTCACATGCACCCCATTCTGCTCACTGGGTTCACCTGCCAGTACCCTCCTGTCACTGTAAGACTTTTCCTGTTATTTAGCCTGCTTCTGAAAAGTCACTTCATTTGTTTGGGTTTTTTTGTAACAAGTACCTATGTGGCCTAGGCCAAACAATTTATCCTTTTGGCTTGTGCAAACCCTTTCAGGTGGACGGCTTTTTTCCTCTTATGTGTGTTGATATTTAACCAAGTCAAGCATCATTTTGTTACAGTCTTTCTGCACTGGCATTGTTGCCCTTGAGCCTTCCTTCTTCTCCTCCCCTGATTTTTTTCAGTCTGTCAGCATCTTCCTTGACTTGCCCTGCCATGAGCACAGGCTTTTCAAGGTGACACTGCACTTTATGTCCATCCTGTTCAGCTTGCACAACACTCCAGATTATCTCTGGTCTTCTGTCCACATTGTGGTATGGGCAGAAAGTGGAAAGATCTGCTAAAGAAGGCTCTTGTGCAATCCTATACATTTCCCACATGATCCATAAGTTGCCACTGAAACTGTTGAATGGTATAGATATGATGAAGACTGGAACTGGTTGCCCAGAGAGGTTGTGGAAGCCTCATCCCTGGAAGTTTTTAAGGCAAGGCTGGATGGGGCTCTGGGCAACCTAATCTAGTGGATGGTGTCCCTGCCAGGCAGGGGGGTTGGAACTAGACGATCTTTAAGGTTCCTTCCAACTCTGATAATTCTGTGATTCTATAGTCTTGCTTTCCTTTCAGTGCCAAAAGGAGAGGGACAGGAGCAGGAGTCGGGGAATGGGAAGAGATGTCCTGTTGTGCTGCATGGAAGCAATCAGACCTGCACAGTGCAGAATTACAGCACATCAACTACAGCACATTTTCTTTCTTTAAATTGCAAAAAGAACAGTTCTTTTTTTGCAAGAACTCGCAGCTCTGCTGAGTTTGTTTCCTTCCCCAGGTTACAAAATCTGCTCCCAGGCCCCTGTGTGACAGTCTCAGCTGCAAAGTCAAGGCTTTGCTCTGATGGGATGCTCTGTTGGAAGGAGACTTTCCAGGGAGGTTGCTATGACTTTACAAAGGAATGGTGAGTCCACCTTTTCACAGCTTTGTTATGCATTTTGTTCTGCATGCCACAAATACAATTTTGGTCCGTAAAATTGGTGTGTGAAATAAGGTTAGACACAGCACTTCCTGGCAAAGCAGCTCATAAACAAGCTTTCCTCACTTCCCTCTTATGAAAGTTCAGCTCTCTTCTGCTGCATCAACTTCTTTGTTACTCTCTTCTCCCAGTTATTCCCTGACTCCTATTAGTATTTGAGACAGTCTAGTACACATTTTGCCAATGCCAGCCTCTCCAAACATAGCAGGAAGATCAGGCTGTAGAGTGCACTCTTGACACATCTCCCATGCATCCTTTCACACTTACTGCTAGGATATTTTGCTGTTGTTCTTCATCCACATATTAAGAAAGGGGGAACCAATGGCCCATGTATTCAGCAATTTGTTAAACAGTGAATGGTATTAGGGTCTGATGATACTTTCTTTTCTCTTCCCTTTCTTACTCATATCCTCCCCACACTTTAACCTTCACAGTGGCAGTTTCCTGGACTGAGTGTGCTGTTCAGCATCTGCTGGTAGAATGTGGTACTGAACTAAGTCTCATCATTATATTTTAGTGAAAAATACACCCACTTTCCTGGATGCAAAGGTGGTCAAGCACTAGCACACATGAAGGAAGCACCAGCTGTTGTGTGTTTTATAGATGCAGTCTTCTAGCACATAGGTCATGCTGTCACTCTCATGGCATTTACAGTCTCACCAGTAGCCTTGCTGACCTTGATCCACATATTTATGTGTGACTTCCTCATCACCACAAGAGGTAAGTGTACTAGCAGTTGGACTAGATAGAGGAGAGCTCCCAGAGCATCCAGGAGAGATGTGTATTTATGAGTCATTTGCTCTTTGGTTGCTCCTGGTTGGCAGAAAAATAACTCATTATGCATAGGGTTGTAGTGGAAATTTCCCTTCCTTGCTGCAGCCTCTGTCATTGAACACATTTAGATCCACACAGCTCACCACTCTGGTGCCTCAGCCTCACCCATTCACCCAAAAAGACCCTGGCACTTGCATTTAGTTATATTTTACCTATCGGGCTCTGGCCAAACCAGTCTGATTGCTGACTTGGACTGAGAATTGCCAACTGTCATCATCCCATTTGCCCCTAGCCAGTTGCAGCAGTGCTGGCAGCTGGATTGGTTTCCAGCATTGCTTGAGGGTTCATTTTCTGGAAACAAGAATCGTGAAAGCAGGAAATTTTACAGATCATCCTACTTAGACATTCAAATGGAGATGAGAACCTAGCAGGATTTTCCTTTTACTCTGTCTTGCTGTAAAACTAGCAAAACTCTAAACTGTCCTCACCTCAGCTTCAGATTTCCCACCCTTCCCCTCCTACTGTGCTTAATGAAGTCTTGAGCATCTCCTAGTTTTCTCTACACAGGACTCACCACCTGTGGTGTCTAGCAGCACACCCAAAGCTGGGTGCTTGCTGTTCTTGTTAAGCAATAGCCCAGATGGCACACAGATGCTGAGCCTCATTGCCCACAACCCAGCGGCCTGTGGACATTTTTCCAAGAGACTTGCTCCATTCTCTCCTCTTGCTCAAGCTCCCTTTTAACAACCAACTAGATTTAGTATGTCTTTTATGCAAACAGTAATTTCCTTTTGAAGCTCTCAGTAAAGGCCACGTTTGTCACTTAGTGCTCTGGGAGGGATTTGGGTAAATTGCACAGGAGACAAAAATCTTTCTGTTCCCTCTCCCAGGAAGGTATCAGATTCCTGCATTTCATGTGCATTTCTGCTCTGAGGAGGAGCTCTGTAACTAGTATTGTCAGGCTGCCCCTTCACAATGATTTGTGGCTCAACCACATCCAATTCACTCATTAGAAAGACTCTTTGCCATCGTTACTAAGTTCCAGCTGGAGGCTCAGGTGGGTGTCCATGAGCCAAGCTGTGGTCTTCCCCCCGCTATAGCATCCACATTAATAGCAAAAGATCTCTGCCTGCACTGACCACTCCTCAGGTAACTGCATGTTAAATTGAGAGCCACCAAATACATGTCTCTCCTTGCATGGGTTCCAGGGACAAGTGCATTTCCACAGCCACATCCCACTGCTTTGTTTTTTCTGCCTCCATTAGGGCAACTGGGAAAAACTGTCTATGGGCTGGGGCAATAAGCAATTATCCCAGCCTCGTCAAAGGACCACGGTGCCACTGTCTCTTCCTACCTGCTAGCATAGCTGCAGGGGCAGTGGGTTTCTAAGCTGTATTCCTCCAAGGGAGCGACAAAGTTACTTCTAGCTTTGACCAAAGTTTTCTCTTCCCAGCATCCCCCATCTGTGCTCCCCACCACGCCGTGACCACTCCGCCAGCCTGTTTTCAGCAGGTAGTGATAGCTGTGATGTGCCAGGAGCCCTTGGAGGGCTGCCCATGCATTTTGTGAGCCCTGTTGCCACGATACTGAACACAGAGCAGATGTTTATTTCAACAGAGATGGCTTTGATTCCTTTTCAACTTTTCTCTCAAGCTGCCATCATGTGTGAATGCTTCTTCCCGGGAGCCAAACGCTGTCAGGGCCCAACAGGCAGGCGTTGTCTTTGCAGCCAGCATGGAGAGGAACAGGGTTGAGAAGCATGTGGCAGAGCAGCAGAAAGCAAGCTGATGGCCCTTGCCTCTCAGAAGAGACAGTTGAGATTCTAGGGAGACTGGTTGAAAATGAGTGTGCATGTGATCATGCATATGCATGTGTGTGTGTGTGTGTGTGTGTATCCATGTTTGCAAGACGCTGCTTTGGTGCTGAAAGCCTGACAAGGCTGGAGAAAAGCAGTCTCCTACTTGCAGCTAGTGGTCTTAGCACTTCATTTTTCTCCTTTTTTTCCCCCTCAGTTGCCTCCATCAGACAATTGTTGCATTGATGCAGACCTGTACCAGTGTGACTGGGGGCTCAGCTGATGAGTCTGTCGTCTTCTTGAGGTCAACAGAAGCCAGACACCAAGAAATGTTGAAGATGTGGTAAAAAAGGTAAGGAGCTCTGTTTCTTTAGGACACTAATTCCAGGTGAGAACCTAGAAGAGATACCACTTCTTCCTGAACTTATTTTTTTCTCTTTTCCTATCACCTTTTCTGTCATTTCCTCCCTAGTTTTCATTTGAAATCTATTAAAAACATTCACTTTCTTTTCTCTCTCTCCTTTAATACGTCTGATCTCTCTCTCTCTCCACCCTTTTCTTGGTGCTGGCAGAAGCAGGTTCTAGGAGCATCCTGCCCCTACAAGTACCCTGCCTAGAGCCCTGCCTGTGGCTATCAGCCTGTGTTCCTTTGGAGTGGGTGCTTTGTTAGAATAAGGAATTCCAGCTTCTTGTTGCTGTTCTTTTATATAGAAATATTTTTGATTCTATAAATACTATATGTATTTTACTTTAAAAAACCCCAGATTGGACTAGCTATGCAGAGACACTGTGTTGATGAGGAGTGTGTTTTGTTTGCCCACTAGCAGGGCCTCTCACTCACTTCCTTCACCCCTTCCACTGTTGTGGCCAAACTATTTTTGGTATTCCAAGAGCATAAGCTTTGCTGAAATTTTGGTTTCCTGCTAAGGGGGAAATTAGAGCAAGGAAGACCTATTTAAAACAATAAAATACATTTGCAAGCAGGAAGGAGAATATATGAGAATATTAATTTGAGATCAGTGTCCTGTGATGTTAAACTACTGAATTGGTCATAACTACCTATAAATACAATTTGTTCGTGTATGGTTTATTTTACAGATGGAAGTGTAAGTCAAGGATATTTGTAATAAAGAGATCAGAAGCACAAACCTAACCCCATCTCACTTATGTTGCAATCTTAGAAGCACAGGACTATCCTACAAAAGGCTGGCTTATTTAAGCCAAATACTATATTGAAAAAAAAAGTTCACTGGTACAAGGATCTTTTCATGACGAAAGTGGAAAGTTTGCCCTTGAACTTGTGAACAGTCCATTCAACTTATTATAATCCTTAATCACAGAGTGACTCACCATTCACCACACCAGTACAACACACATATGCTGTTAGGTTACTACCTAGGTAAAGACAACTTACAATTTTTTTCCTGTTACAGAATATTAAAGATTATATCAATGAAGAACTCCCAAGAAAGAATTAAAACTGTGCTACAGGCTCATCTATTACCATGGGCACCATGTCTTACTTGACCTGTTAGCAAGTAGCTCTGCCTACCATTACAGGACAGTTCCTTCCATCTCAGCTAGGAACTGTTTGGCCAAACGTTAACCCTCTAGGTTGGAACTTCAACATGGGAACAGGCTGAGCATGTGAGAACAAAGCTTGTCTACCACAGTAGCTCATCTCTGGCTGAAGCCAGTGGCAGAGGCTTAGGGAAGCACATGAGAACAGAGCAAGCAGAGGTACTGCTTGCACTTGCCTGCAGGGATTTGCAGCTCTCATACTTCCTCAACCAGAGGTGCTAGTTTTATAAATAGTATTTCCCGATGTTGGTTTCTTTTCTTCCATTAAATTGTCCAGTCCCTTTTGGCCTGTAGCAAGGAGTTCAACAACATAACTATACTCTGTGTGAAGAAGTGGCTACTTCTGTTTGTTTTGAACCTGGCACCTGCTTGTTTGATTTAATGATCCTTAGTTCTTGCATTGAAGGAGATGGTGAGCCAGCATCCCTCACCCACCTTTTCCATCAGAGAGAGGCATTTGCCTCAGCCTCATTATTTTCCTTAAAAGTACAGGAAGTGTAAATTATAAAATATTAGTTCAGCCATTTCTAAGAAGATTGCAGGGAAATGTATCATTTTGCCCTGCTAAGAAATATCATTTTGCCCCCTTGCTTTTGAGGGAATGTGGTATGGTCATCGTCCTTGTGTCAAGGATGTGCCATTCTTGACTCCTGGATAAAATGCACAAGTTGGCCATATTACATTAATATCTCCATTGATGAGATATTTATGGGCATCACTTAGTTGATATTGGCAGAATTTGGCAGCTGAATTCTCTAAATAAAGCAGTTGTACTGAAGGAGGTCCTTGCACTCTCTGCCCTGCCAGATGACTGAGCTTGCTCCTCTGGGGGAAACCGGAGCCAGAGAAGGCTTTTGCCAGCCAATTCTCCTGGTGGCATGTCACTCTGCTGGGAACAAGGGGACCTCTGCCTTATGTTCTGGCACTCACCTGCATGCTGTAGAATGCTGAAAACAGCCATGCCAAAGCGCAGAAGCAACAGGGAAGGTCAGATGAGGCAGGGGCTGGAAAATGAGGGAAGGCAAAGAGAATTTGATACAGAGCATGGGAAGGAAAGTGGTGGGCAAAAGTGACTGTACTATATGGTACTGTTTCTAGTCCAGCTGTAAGGCTTTATAATTTTAAATTGTTAACTGGATACAGAATTGTCAAGGTTGTAATATGGGATTAATGAGAGCTACATCTGTCTCCCATGTTAAGGAGTATCAGCAGTTTCCAGTAGTAGTGCACAAAATTCTACATCTGATGATTAAGTTGCCTCTAAGACAAAGTTATTTCCCCAATGCCTGTGAATCAGAGACTGATTTATGTTAAAGAACTGAAAAATTTTATGCTTGCAAAAGCATTTTAATTCTTTCTTTTACATCTCTGATGTTCTTATTAATAAAATAAATCTGCAGCCTTTTTTCCTGTTCACAGTCAGCTTTTCAACTCCACTGTATCTTTGGCAAGGTGTTTCAAATGTAAAAAATAAGAAAGGCATTGATTTTTTTCCTGTTTGTGATGCTATATTCCACTTTCAGGTGATGACCCGTTAGCTGTACTGAGAGAAAGGCACAAGGAAAAGACTTGTGGCATTGCCTCTGAATGCACCACATGCGATTGTCACCAGGAGCCCAGATCAGCACTGCATCAGCCAGCTGAACTTTGCAAGCGTATTGAAGGCTTTAAAATACCCAGATCCACCCTGATACAAAGAAACTGGGCATCACATTTCCTAGGCAGATGTGAGACTCTAATGGGGTCTTTTCTAATGATAAGTTTGCATCAGGTCTACTGGAACCAGATGAGAGACTCACTCCCTCCCTCACCCCAGCAAATTACTGTAAGGAGTCCCTGGAGTCCACAGCTCTAAGATGCAGTGGTTTTCTATTTAGCAGTGTAAGTAATTTCATCTTTTCATTCCTGTTTGGAAGTTTGAGAGAAATTTCTACCACTTTCTGTGATAGGTCTAAACTAGCTAACATGGTGCAGGCACTCCCAGAGCCTAGTGTTTTTACTAGCTCCCTGCAATCTTCTGATGTAAAAATAATTATATTTTCATACCAGCAACACAAAAATAGTATTTAAATGCATGAAATAGTAGAAGGTCTGACGTGGGTCACATTGCTACTGTGCGCTGTCCTAAGTGAATTATAGACACATTTTAGTCCTGGAAAACAACCACAACAGGTACTTACAAGGCAGGCTGGGAGGGGGCAGGGAAGGTCTTTCACAGAGCAGTATCAGCAGCTGACCATCTTTCTTAATACGCAGATTTGAACTTGCTAATGACAGAGTGGCATACAATATTACAACCTTTTTCTCAGATGTTGTGGTGCCAGCCTACTCCACTTCACAGTCTGGCTCGGTGATTCAGTCATTACATGTCCAGCTGATTACTTAAGATTCCCTGACAGATTTTCCTGGCTTCACTCACCATATCATCCTGGGGCTTTCTGAGCGAGTGTGGCACAAACAAGGATTGCCTTTTTGCAAAAGATTTTGCTTCATGTTTTTGTCACTGCAGTTCTCTTGGCCAATCTACCATGGGTGGGACTTAAGTATTTGACTCCTGGAGAGAAAATCCTGCTGCGTGCATAGCAATTGACCTGCTCTTACTCTAGTACATAAAGCTGTAACAGTCCCTTTCATGTTACATTACGCTGCATGCAAGTCAGAAGTGCGCTGAAGGCCTAAAGTCTCAGCACGTCCCCAAAACAGGAAGCGTGGATTGGCAATTAGCACTCTCTCTGATACAAAGTAACTTCAAGAGGAAATACGCGAAGGAGAGTAGAAAGTGCAGGCGAGGCTCAGATAACCGGTTAGAGGGATTGGGGGGGGGGAGGGGGGGGGGGGAGGAAATCAAGATAACGAATGGACAAAAAAAACCAGCCTCAGAGCCAGAAGAGAAACAAGACAGTAATGCATTATCAAAAATCCTCATGTTTCATTTGTCAGGAATTTTTCAGGGGTCATGTTCTAGAGATCATTAGAAGGTAAAAAGAGAAGTAATTTAAATATAAATTAATAGATTGACTGGGCAGGATTCAGAAGTTCCATGAGTGGATGTTCGTTTATTTATTTACTAAAGCCCTGTACATAAATAAGAAAGCTTTTTTTCAGTAGAAATCTTTCCTTTCTTCCCAGAGGTTTATTAATAAAAAACATTTTTAAATTTAAGTATGTGGTATAAACTTTCAGAAAACTCCTTAAATATTCTATACACTCATTCCTTATAGGCTCCCAGGTAACATAGATGTACAGCTATCACATAGAAGCGTTTTAATGTCACATTGCTTTTTAAAAGGTGCAGAAGAAAGTAAACATTTGAATAACGGTAAAGGCTTAACAAACTGGCAAACTGGAAGAAAAAATATTCCAGCATGAGCCACAAGCCTGTCCTTAACTAACATCCCTGAGAGTTTGTTTTTTGGTTCAAACCACAGTGAGCTAAGGGTGGAAAGACTGCCTGACTTTGAAATTCTTGGCTTTTGCCTGTTTTAACATAACCTTACCTTAAACAGAGGTGTTTTGTGTTTATTGCCACAGTGCAGTATTTCACTGAGTTGTAAGGGGGAAGAGACTGCCTTGTGTCATATACCCTTTCCAAAGTGACACATCTGCTGAACAGGCTAGCTCTGGTATGGCCAGCAATCCAGTACCTCCAGATTACTTTACATACTCTTGGCTTTTAGAGCTATAAACCTGTGAATTGGAAGGAAGTCTTCACAGATACACGAGGCTATTTGATGGGGTCATGTGATTTCTATATTCTTGTTCAGAGGCGTGAGGGGAAGACCAGTGCTATAAAAGATGTTGGTTTTAGCTTTGCTTGAGTAACTGGTGAAGCTTTCATGTGTAGGAATGTGAATCACACGCACAAATATGTGACTCATATATAAATGGGAAAAATGTCACCCAAAAACATGGTTATTTTCTCCTCCCGAGGTCATAGCTGTTATATCCCTGGAAACGTTCAAGGTCAGGCTGGACCGGGCTCTGAGCAACCTATCTAATTAAAGATGTCCCTGCTTACTGCGGAGGAGTTGGACTAGATGACCTTTAATAGTCCCTTCCAACCCAAACCATTCTATGATTTTCTCCTCCCCCTCTCCTGGTGGCTCACCCCACTGGGGAAGGCAGAAGTGAGAGACAGAAATGTGCATTGCAGCATAGTCCTGCAGCAACTGGGGCAGGGCTGGTGGGAGAGGTGGCCTGGGTGGGAAATCGTCCTGGGGAGACAAGAAAACCAACCACCCCAAACTGGGAGCTGAACCTCTGCAGCCATACTGGACTTTCCTACACTATCTTCCCCGTGGCTGGCTGACAGAAGCACCACTGAGACAAGGAGATACCACCTCTTTGTGCCACAAAAGGAAATAAAACCCATAAAACATCCACTCAGTTATCTGCAGCTTTGTGTCTGTGGGGCACGAGAGCCAGGGGTAGAGGCACGCTGGTGACAGTGTTCGGAGGTACGAGAGACTAAGGCCGTGTGTCCAGGGTACGGTACATGCGGGAAGACAGGACTCCGTGACAGCGCCTTAGTGGTCCAGGCCCGTGCGACAGTGCCCTAGATCGTTTGCTGTTGATCCAGGGCACCGCGCAACACTCCGGACCGGCGCTGAGGAGTCGCCGGCGCCCCTCCCTCTGTCCCGAGATCCCTGCCCGTCCGCCGGGCGGCCCGAGGAGGCGGAGACAGTTGACGCCGGGGCCCGTGCGGCGGCAGCTCCGCCCCGCCCCGCGAGGCCCGAGCTGAGACGGAAGGAGCCGCCGCACAGCAGCTGCCGCCTCCTGCCGGAGCCCGACATGGCGTTCTGAGCCCAGCCCCGGCCGTGCCGAGAGTCGCTATCCCGCGCGGCTCTCCGGGGGGCCTCGAACAGCCAGCCCCTGCGCCGGGACCGGGAAAGGGAGCATGGGCAGCGCGAGCGGCGCCAGCCGGCAGGGCCGCTGCTAGGAGCCCGGCGGGCAATGGGAGAGCGGCGTTAGAGACCCCATTCTCGCCCGCGTCGCGTAGCTCGGCCGCAGCCCCGCGGCCGCGAGGTGAGCCGGCGGCGGGCGGGGGCTGCCGGGCAGGGCGGGCCGCGGGGAGGGAAGGAAAGGAGGGAGCACGGCTTGCGCTATAGCCGCCTCCCCGCCGCTTTGTCCTTCCAGGCCTCGCCGCCGCCGCCGCCGCCCAGGAGCAGGGAGGCCGAGAGAGGGGAGGAGCGGGCGGCTCCCGGCCGCCGCAGCCCGCCATGGCCCACTCGCCCGTGGCGGTGCAAGTGCCCGGCATGCAGGTGAGCTCCGCGCCGCTCCGGTTCCAAAATGGAGGCGACGGGCCTGGGTTCGGCCCCGGCTCCGGAAGCGGCGCTTGCGGCCCCACTGGGCGGAGGCCGCCGCCGGGGCGCAGGGTCCCGGGCGTCGCGAGTGGGCGAAGAGGTGTCGGTGGCGCGGCCTGGCAGTGGAGAGGCCTCGTTCGGCCTAGGTACGCGCGCGGGCCGGAGCCCTTGCCGAGCGAGGGAGGAGTGTGCCCTGAGGTGACGGGAGGCCTTGGAGGGGCCCGGCTCCCTCAGCGTGCGCCGGGGGGGCCGCGTACCTGCAGCCAAGCCCTCGGAGAAGGGTTTCTCCTCCCTTCCTTCCCTTTTGTTTAGGGTTGGACACCCTGCACGTAAGAGCTTCTGAAACTGATTAAAGGCGAAATGAAGTTAATCGCAGGGTGTGTGGGTGTGCTATACATGACATATCAGGCTCGCTGGCGAGCCTACCTTCTGCAGGACTTCCCCACCAACATGCGCTTGGCACTGGGCCTGTAGCGCAGCTTCTCCAAAGACCTTGCGATTAATGGAAAGGTGCTAAAGGCGAGGTCCGGTAGTGATACAGTACAGCGGCCAGTTTGCTCTGGGCAGCCGTAATCTACCAGAAACTTGCATCTCTTCTAGGCTGGGAATGCCATTTCTGTATGTTTGTGGTATCTGCTTAGGAAATAAACAAACTTGTGTGCTACCTATTCGTTCTTACTCTGCTGGACAATCTAATAATATGGTTAGATCTTTATCAAACATACAGGAGTTGAAGACCAAACTAATTTCAGTGTTGATTTTTGCTTGTCAACCCAGTCAGTGTTTTGAGCTTTCTCTTAACTTATAAGATAGTTATGCCTATGTAATCAGGGAGGTTTATTTTGGTTCAAATAATACAGAAGCCTTTACAATACATCTCTATGTATGTGAGACAGGTACAGTAAAGAATTCAGGAGGTTTCTGAACAGAAAGTTAACATTTCTCTTGGTCGGGTATCTTCACTTTCAGAAAGCGTAGCATTTATTTATAAACAGCAGTTATATATTAAATTTATGCCAGTTACAATACTAAGGTTTGGTTTACCTTTCTGATCTCTAATAATTTGCAGGCTTTCTGAAATCATTTAAATTTTGGTCATCCACTGACTTCTGCTGATGCAAGAGGCCATAAACCACATATTTCCTTGTCCCATTAATATTTTGGGGTTACTTTTGTAATGGTACATCCTAAAGAAATTTTGTGATAAAAGGTTTAGACGTTTTAGCCTGAGCTGCTTGTTATCCTCTGGGGGTTTTGGTGTGTTTATGTTTGGGAGACTTCTATTTCAGAATCCAAGTTTGTCAGTTTCTTATTTTTGTATCTGCTTAATGTATTGCTGGGCTGTTTTCCATAGCTCCCCTATTATTATGGAAGGACCTTGAAATTATTTAAGGCCCTGTTTTCCATTGTTACAATAAACTTTATGTGACAACATACTTCATTCCATTATATTAATTTAGCACAGACCCTTTAACATATATATCTGTATGCATAAAACATTTTTTAAAACTGTTAGATATGTACAGATGCACAGAATTAAAATACATTCCTTTTTCTAGAAGACTGTGATAGTCTGAGGTATAAGGGTTGCTTCTTTGGTGTTTTTTTGTACTATCTGAACTGTTCAGTCAGGATCATCCAAGTGATGATAATCAAGTGTCCCTGCTTCTGCTTAGTGTTACAGTAAATACATGGCAATCAATTGAATGTTCCCTCACAGAACCACCTGTTTGTTCATAATAGTTACATTAAAACTACCACTTTGGGAAAGTGCCTATAATGTCAACCCCCTTGTTTTGTAGTCTGTGTTGAGGGAAGCATTTTACTGAATGTAACAGTTGGAAACTGAATTTGCCAGAGAAAGTGTTACAGGTTTTATGTTTTCATTTTTATCATAATCTTATACTTCCCTTCCCATTTCATTACACAAAAAAGTATCAACAAAAATCCAGAAATAATACTTAATTCCCATACTCCAAAAAGAAGACTCTGACAGTTTATGACCAAAGTATAACAGAAGCTTTTTAAAACTTATTTTAAGATCTGACATTTTATGAACAATCATGTAAAAAAATCCAAATATGGAAAATTACAGAAAGTCACATAGTTATTTTTGAGTTTGACTTTTAGTACCCTTCCAACAGTGGGAGAGACCCAGAGGTAGTAATATCTGTTGCCCTCAGAAGTAGTTGCAGAACCATTTGTTTAGGTAGTTATTGTGTTCTGTTTAACCTGTCTTGTGTACCTTAAACCCCAAATTTTATACCCTAACAATTCTTGCCTGTGTGAACATTTCCTAAACACAGTCATTTTCCTCACTCCTTTGGAAAAGCTCCACTTGATCCAATTGTATGATGTTAACTTACCCAGCTGCTAAACTCCTAAGCCTGTTCAATAAAATCAAAGTGCTCAGTAGATGCATAAAATGAGTGTTCTAAAGCTAAGCCTGATACCCCAAATTATGGCAGTTTACACAGAGTCCAAGATAAGAGGAAAACCATAAAGTTGATGGAATTATGTGAGTACAATTAAGGTGTCCTGTTTACAGAAAGCATGGTTTGCAATGAGTTTGAATGTCAGGTTGGAGTCTTTATTCAGTAACATCACTGTAACTTTGTTCCTTGGGTTGAAAATAATCAAATTAGTTCTTAGTCTGGAAAGCTTTGAGATCTCAGTAAGAAACTTGTCCACCGGCACTGTCTTCAAGGAATCCAGCTGACCTCATACAGTTCTGGGTATGGCTTTCAAGGGAGATGTTAGAGCCTGCCTGTGTTATTTACTAACTTGGGGCCTATTTTGAAAGCAGAACTGGAGTGAAGGTGTTGGACCCCTCACTAGTAGTCCTATGCTACTGCTTTTCTCTTGCCCAGCAGGCAGGATGCATATTTCAGAGGGTTACATTTGTTTCAAGTGATCAAAGAATTTAAGGTATGTAATTAATTTTGGATTGATGTTTCTGATGGGCTTATGTTGTTGGCAGCATCTCATGCAGTACTCCAAAACTTATTTACAGATAAAAGAGGCTGGAAACTGTTAACTTACAAATGAGTAACGCTTAACCTTTCTAGGACGGACAGTGAAGGATTTTTTTCTGCCTGTCAGCATCCTGAATTTCCAAACTAGTCTGTAAACTTAAGCAGTGGAGCATCACTTGAGTAATAAATGCCTTTTTTTAACTGGTAGAGTTTTTATCTTACGCTTTCCCTTTTCTTATTCTAAGTTGTGCAAAATCTTAGTCTGCAGAATATTCATTCATTAACTGATGGAAACCTTGAGTCTTCAAATTAGCATTTCTTCTTGTCTTTGGAACTTTTTATCTCTGCTATCCTACTCATCCTTTGTTTTCTTTCTCATGGCTGTGTTGATACCTCCTGATCCTGTATGGCGGTAGTCTTGAGTGCAGCCAGGAAGGTTGTTCAGACCTGATCTCCATCTGTTTTTATTGGCATTCAGATTATCTTGCAATAAAGATCCTAACTTCCTCTAAAAGCAGAGCAGCCAGAAGCATGTGACCTGTCAGCCAGTGTACTCTGATTCACAGTTGAAGGATTGCTCGATTAAATACAAACTTGGATGTAAAGGTGAGCTTTGCTCTCTGTGCTGCCAGTTACCAGGCTGGCTGTAGGGTGTGGCTCGCTGAACAGCCCCGGCCTGGCAGCTGGAGAGTCTCTCCCCTGCAGGATGCTCAGAAACAGGTCAGTGGACGTCGTTATTGGATGAGCATTGGAAGTTTAAAGGAGAGGTAGCATTCAGTTTTGAAAGTGGTCTTTTTCATAGACCTAGAAGAAAACACATTTTTTCTTAAACTGATGCAACTGTAGAAATGGGCTCTTTATGTGTAGTGCCTAATGCTAGTCTGGAAATGTGTCAGATTTCTAGTAGATCTTATGCATTGTAGTTAGAAGCATATGACTTCTTTTAAATGCAAGCAGTCTATTACTGTCAAATACATAAATTTTTAGAGAGTTGGGCATTAGAGGAAATTAAACCTTTGGAGAGAGAGCCATTCAAGGGTCTGTTAATTTATTCCTCTCCTAAGAACTGAGCTGTATCTAGATGCTTCTACAGTGAATTTGAAAAGGCTTTAAACTTTTACTATTTAGATACATGACTTTCCTAAAGGAAACTAGAAATCCTGACACTTGCAGGATGCCAGGAAAGTTCCACAGTACCTAGAAAACAAGAATTTCTTATTAAGCTAGGATGTGGGTGTCAGGAGGATGGGGCCAGTCTTTTTTTCAGTGATGCCCAGTGACAGGGCAAGAGGTAACAGGCATAAACTGGAATATAGGAAGTTCCATCTAAACATAAGGAGGAGCTTTACTTCGAGAGTGGTGGAGCAGTGGAACAGGCTGCCTAGGGAGGTGGTGGGGTCTCTGTCAAGACATTCAAAACCTGCCTGGATTCCATCCTGTGCAACCTGCTGTAGGTGAACCTGTTCTGACAGGGGGGTTGGACTAGGTGATCTCCAGAGGTCTCTTCCAACCCCTTAACATTCTGTGTGATTCTGTGATGGACTCCAGTGTTTTGGTGATTAATACCTTGTCCAGTTTCAGATCGTTGATTTGTACTTGAGTCACAGTGCAGGCAGGCTGCAGGAAGATGGTATTTTAAGACCTGTGGAGAACATGCCTCTTTGCTACTGCAAGCAGATATGCATGATAATATTTGTGGAATTCAGCATTGCGGTTGTTGCTTTCATGGTTGTGTTTATGTACAAGCAGTATCTACTAGTCTGAGCTGAGTTAGCAGACTACTTTATTAGCTGAACTTGGTTCTCCATCTTGTGCAGTGTGCTAAATTACTCTGACAAAGAAAAGTAGAGCTCAGTCATACTTGTACTTATGATTCTCAAAAAAGGAGGATAGAGTGAGCTTTGGAAATTATTTGATACCTGGAAGCTGTGTAGATATAATCAGATGGGATTCAGCAGACACATTTATCAGGCTTAGAAGAAAAAATCCACAGCAATCTTCTACAAGGATTTGTTGTGCAGCTTTCAGTTTTACACACGTGTTAAGTGCACTGACCTGGAATTCAAAGGCAAATCTGCTGAAGCTGCAGAGAGCATGTGAGCTCAACTCTTCTCACCTTAATCTCTCTACTGTTCTGTACCATCATATACTGTCAGTTTAGGGCAGAGGATAGTTTCCCCCAGAAGGTAAGCACATTACATCTGAAACCAGACTTCTAACTTTAAAAAATATATAATTTATTATGTAGTGGTTTTCTGTTGAATTAACATTGAAAAGATTCATGCTGGCTGTTTTTGAACACCAGCATCTCACTTTACAAGTCCTGATCAGTGTTTTTTTTTCCTTTTCCTTAAAAAGGAGAATGTGTAGCAGGTAATACCTAAGTAATATATTGCAATTTGTTGTTAAAAATGAAACAAATTTTTTATGTAGGTGCTTATTTTGAGAAGCGGATTGTTTCTTTATAGTAACTTTTGCGGCATACCATAAAGAGTATGTAAGTTTGAATGTGCCTCTGCAGCAGTTTGTCATATAAAACCTATGAAAAATCTCAGTGAAGATAGGCAAACATATTAGTCTGTTTTCATTATTTTCAGTGTCCTGAAATATGGCTCTCTGTAATCTCCAAAAGTGAAAGGATGGATTTTTTAAACCTGTCAGTAAAAGTACAACTTCTTTGTTCTTTAGTGATTACCCTCAAATTTAAGGAGTCAAGAACTCTGAAAAGTGCTAAGAGACTTGTTTTATCTTTCATTGTTGTTTCTTAGGGACTGAATTTAGTTCAGGGATGGATTTTGGGGTGATGGAGTTGGAGATGAATAGTACAAAATCAGTTTTGAAATTCTTCTGTAACAAGCAATTTTCTAGCATGCTGTAATTAGTGGCTACGTGTGTGCTGTCTTTGAAGACATGAAGAGTTGGTGAGGTATCTATCATGTCAAGAGTCACTGTTCCAAATCCTGCTATTTCTTTCTAATTTAACAGTAATTGACAATTGAATTCCTTCCTAATACTGCCACACCACATTTTACTCTATTTAAAAAAATGACATTTGCTCTTTAAACTTCTGGCAGTTCTTCTAGAGCAAGTCTGTTCTGCTGATTAGATGAGAATCGCTAAGCACAATCTTTAGCTCTGAAGGAGACAGTTAAATTTCATGGGAGGGATGCTGATCTAGTGGTATTCTCTGTAATCCATTCTGCCAGAGAGATTGCTCACCAAATAAATCTGGAAAAAAGAACTTAATCAGAGAAACTAATAATAAAGGCACTGACAAGCTAACAGTACCTTGCTCACCTCCTTCTTCTTCATATCTTGTGCATGTGGTTTTGCAGAGCGGGGCTATATTGATTAGGTCCATAGCTTGGGAAAGAGCGTTTGTTCAGCTGAAATCTTTCTTTATGAAGAAAGCTTTGAAGGACTGCATAGTTGACTGTTAGAAGTGTGAAGCCAAGTTTGTCTTGCCAGGATGTGGATTTGAATGGTCTTGATTGAGGCAGCATATCTTGAAAAGCTTTATGGTGTGATCTGCCTTGGTTCTGCTTGAATTCTATATGCATCAATGAAAGAGAACAAAGAATGAGAACTGTTAAGTTATCCACAGGTTTCACAGTTGAGCTGTGGAAGGGGGAGTCTGCGAGCTCAGGGTAGCTTGACTGTTTTCATGAATAAGACATCAGGAATCACGTCTTCGGTCCTGAAGAATGTGTTTGTTTTTTCTGTGTCCCCTCTGCTCCCCGATCTTTTTGAGGCTTTCCTTTCAACTGGATACTGTTACATATTCTGAATTGATGGGGGGTGGGGATCAAAGGGTGTCCTTGCTTTCATAGATGTCAAGTTGTATTTCAGTGCAGGCTTCTGTGTTGGGAGCTTAATACAGAATAATAAAAACACTGTAGAGCTTAAAATGACCATGAGTGTTGTAAAGTGTCTAAATGTAAAATACTGTATGGAAAATACTGAATTTCTACAGACGTAAACCAATTATATAGAGAGTTTTGAGGGGAACAAGATGGTCTTACTGTTGATCATCTCTCACCTAGGAGAGTGTCCTCTGGCAACCAGTCATAGCAAGAACATTTGTACATTCCTGCACAGCTTTATTCTAGCCTAGTTGGCAAGAGGAATCCGAATTTTTTTTCAGGGTGTTTCTCTTCTTCCCCTCCCCCTTCTCCATGCCTTTTATGTAATGAGTTGCTTTGCCATGCTATGAATGAGCTGCAAATTAACTGAAAAAGGAGTTTCCCGAAATGGGCAGGTTGGTTCAGGCAGGCTAGGTCTCTTGCTTCCTTTGTAGCTCATTTTGGAGTTGTGTTTCTGTTTGGGGTTTGTTTTTTGTTTTTTTTTTTTTTTTGATGTGTGCTTCTTCCAGCTTCAGGTCCAGTGTGATTGATATGATCAAGGGCCAGTATTCAAGAGGAGAGTACAGCTTTCAAGCTTGTGGTCATCTACCAATAGATGTCTTGGGTAGAGGACAGAAATCTTAAGATTCTAGTCACAAAATGGTCCCTACCATTGAAGGAGTGGTGTGATACCCTCTAACCATGGGTTCCCCTTGGGTTCATTGCAGGCAGTGATTATGCCTGGAGACTTATCTGTGGTAAATAAATTTGTGGCCTGCTCTTTAACCCACACTGTGTTTTGGAGCCATCCTTTTTCAACTAGTGTTTTTCTGCCTCATTTGAATTTTGTTTAGCCTGTAAATAACAACTACTTTAGTGTAGAGGTTTAACAAAGATTCTTAGTGTGTGTTAAATTTGAGGTTTGGTTGGTGCTTTCTAGTTTATGAACTGGCAAGTTAAAAAGCTGTGTTTTGTGGTTATTTTTGTTCTAGCTGGGTTATAGTATGAATTTAATCTTATTTATAGGAGGAAAATCTGTGTATCAAGTTCTAACTTGCACAGAAAAAGAAATGTTAAAATGGCTTCTGAGATAGAGCAGTGAGGAGGCCTCTAAAATTTATCTGTCAGTTGCCATTTAGGTGTGGATACCAAACCTCTAAATATTAGGAAAACGAGCCAAATGCTGTAATGATACAGTTTTTTGCTGGCAGAGTGTTGATGTAGTTGTTCCTTTAAATGGGTGTGGCAGAAAAGAAGAAAAGTGTACTGATTAGCAGGCTGCTTGCTGAAAGGGAAGGCATACTACTAAAAGTAGGCTGCAGCACATAAATGGTTATTTTTCCATATTCCTATTAGATGTGGCTTTTGTAATCTCTCTGCAGGTTAGTTTTTTCGAAGCAGTTCATAAAATGGAGATTACAAATGCTCTTCAGCAATGAGAAATTGCAGTAGAAATCTTCTGACTTTTAATTCAGATGAACAGGCAGTTAGTTCTTTAAGGTGGGTTAATGACCCATTCAGTGCTCACTTATCCTGCACTGTTCAACAAAGATGATTATATTTGTTTGGAATGATCAGCTTGTTGGACTCTAATAAATGTACAATGGAGTTTGAACACTTTGGGATACTAGAGCCTGTTGATTTCTTGAACTGACTTATGTCTCCATCAAAGAATATCCATCCTTCTAGCTACAGAATGTTTAGCTACTTACATTTTTTTCAAATCATACTAAAGACCTAGCTAGGTAATTTGTGCCCCCTCCCTCTTTAATTAATCTGATTTTTTTGGTAGGCCATGCTCCTCAGAGATGTGAGCAAACTGAAGGATATGAAGCTGTATGCAGTGGTTTGAGGGTTTCTTTAAAGGATACTAGACAGTAAAATGTATTGATATATAGAATGGCAGCTAAGCAAGACTCCTCTTGAGCTGCTAGAATATTCAGTTACAGAGAAGCTCGCTGGCATGAGACTTTCTCTGTGTTTTCTTTGCTCAGTGCTGAATACTTCTCAAATAATTGGTGTAATTTTTTTTTAATTGCCTGTGTCAAAGAGCTAATCTTTGGGAGATGTGTTGTTATTCATTCTTTTTGCTTATTTATGCTGTTTCCTAAGCTTCCTCATGTTGTGTTACCAAAGTGAAAGAATGGCTAAGAATAGAAGAAGTGAATTCAGTGGTTTCCGTTTGCAGCACAACATACAATTTACAGCTTGCATCTACCACAGGTCATAGATAGTTTGAAGACAAAGGTGATCCTTTCCTTAAAGATCTGACAATGTGTGGTTTGAATGCAGATTTTAAAGTTTTCAAAGTCATCTGAATTTTCAAGCAGCTCACTTTGTGTTTGACTTGATGAAAACAAAGCCACATGGTTTTTTTTGCTTTTGTTTTATACTGAAGTTCTCCAGTTTCTCACTAGAAATGGCAATGAGTCTTGGCCTTGTCAGATAAGGGAAGTGTTTCATAAAGGGTGTAACAGAGGTCAGGTTCCATTTAAGGATGGCAAAGCTCAGATCTAGTTTTTGCTACCTGCTGTGAAGAAAAGCTTGATAATGTATAAAAGTTTAATATTTGATAAAATCAAATTACTTTGTTCTTTAAATACTTTTATTCTTCAGTATATGTCATCCAGTTCCAGTAAATACAGTGAAGTGTCTATTATCTGATATTTGAGTCTTGAGCAGGACTGCAGGCTAGCATCAGAATTTAGTTACACATAAAAGTCACTGGGAGCAAGTGTGTGTGTACAAGATAGAGAGAAAAAAAGATGTGTACAGGTTCCACCCTTGTTTTGGATGTCTGCAGCTTCATTTTCTCCTGACTCTTTGTAAGTAATAATGGATCTGCACCTGTGACTTCATTAAGTTCAAACTATTTAAATTTTTATGTATATATACACACACACGCTTATGGCACTGTTTAAGTGAGTACTTAAATAGGATTTTAAAACAAAATCAGTGGGGTGGAGTTCCAGGAATTAAAATCTATAACTGCCTGTGGTATATGTGAATATATATTGTTATATAATAGAATATGCATGCTGTATAATTAAAGTCTCCATGTATAGATGTAATATCTGAAACTACATGCAGATAGTGTTTGGAAAGATATTCAACTAAGAAGAATGTATCTGTTGATGAAGACACTACTCAGTCCTATAGCCTACCAGGTTTACCAATCTTACTCTCTCTTAATTTTAGAGATTTTTGGGGTCTGAAAGAAGAAAAAAAAGTACTTTATTATCTGACAGTAGATAAATATCTGTGAATGGGCCGATTATGTATGATTTCAATGTGTTCAACCCAGAGGCAGTATTTTGTAGGAGTCAGATAAATGCTGAGAATGGATGAAATGTCTTAACTAATATATTTTTGTTTTATTGACTTTCAGGTGTCTTTTTTACTTACTATATTTCAGATACTCAACTTTTATTGTCTCAAGAATATCTTGGAGATTTTACAGATAATAAAGTAGGCCTCACAATTGCTATTTAATTTTATTATTAGCCATAATTCAGACAGTGTAGGCAGTGGGACTTAAGAGCAATGGTGCAGTGCATGCTGGTTTCAGCAACAAAGCTGGCATATATTTCTGATTTAGCATTTTGATGCTAATGTAACTGGGAGGCTGCACAACAAATTGATTATTAAGGTTTTTTGGTGGTGATTTTTTTGGTTTGGTTTTAAATATTTTGCTATAACAGAACCTCCTCCTTTTCCTCAGCCTTTCTGTAAGATAGTTCTTTTCATTGTAGTTTACCTTTGATTTCAACCTGGCTATGAAGATCAGGTTTTTATTTTAGTGAGCAATTGCTTGAAATGATAGGCTTTTAAACACACAGGTCATTCTCATGGTTTCAAAAGACACCAGAATGTGTTAGGGTACCATAGTAGTGGATACTTGAAAAATCATAGGAGTAGATACTCTAGTCTTCTCTTACCAACCTTTTATATAATCTTCTGAGCTAATTCTTGCATCTATCTCTAATGTCTATTTGACCATCTCCAAATGTAGATGAGCTATCCTATAGTATTGCTCCAGTTTTAAGGAAACTTCTGTTACAAATAAAACCTGAGAGATGCTTGAAAATCCAGATAGCAGTTCTAAAATCTGACCTAGAAATGCTGCTACACTGTTAAGACAGCAGGATTAATGTTCTTACATTGACAGACTACTTAGAAGAAATCTCACAAGACTATGTTAAATTATTTGCTTTTGAAGAGCTAGAGAACCCTGGGTTTGGTTTTTATTAGGTACAAGGCATTAGTTCAGTCTCTGTCCAAGATTCTTTGAAGCTTTGGGTTTTCATCCAGTTTGCTAAGTACTCTTTAGTGAAATTCATTAATGAACCTTCATAGAAGAACTGTTTCTGTAAAAGAACTGTCCTGCACTGCCAGATCCTGAAGCAGTCTAACATACTGTTTTTCTAATTTGGTGTTATGTCGTGAGGTGTCTGTACAGACTTGGAAGTTGGGTACTCGGTGTACTTTTAAGTTTGTTTCAAAGGAAGAACACAGAATTTGGAGAACAGGTACCTGAAAGAGTCAGAGGTGGGAAAGTGAGTCATGCAGTCAGTGCTGTAGCAGAATGCAGTCAGGACATTGCTGTGTAGCTGTGTTTACTGGAATAAAAAGAAAATGCTTATATAAGCTGTATTGGCAGAATACTTGTTGCAACTACTGCAGGTATGCTGGCAAAAATGATGCTATAGTGGTTTTTTTTTATTTGGGGCTTCTGAGCAGGTGGTTGGACTAGCTGACCTCCTGTGGTCCCTTCCAGGCCAAATTATGCTATGATCCCGTGGCTCTGGATGTGTTCATACATATGTGTATAAACATGTACAGTAATGATATAATTGTATAACAGAGGAGGAGAGACTTTACCGAGCACTGGCACTGGCTGTACAGTTGTTCTGGACTGGTGAAATGGTGCATTTCCTAAGCTATGCAAACGGCTTGTGTTGTCACGCTCCTGCTGGTACTCTTACTCATGCTGGCAAGATTCAAGCTGGCATGCAAATGTGCCAGTGCTTGTCATACTTGTTGCTGCTTTTGTCTGTGAAAATAGGCTTAGGGAGGGAAAGAGCAATAGGTTCTCTTTGTGATTTGTCCACTTGCAGGAGTTAACCTTCGGGGAAGTGAGGATGGAGTCCATACACCATTGTTACCGTCTGCTGCCCAACAGATATGACTCCTCATAGAAACCAGTATTTATTAAAAAAACAACCCAATTATTCATGCAGGCAACTTTCAGAGCTTCTAAACCCTTTCCATGTTCAGTGAAAGATCTGTGGGAATAACAATTGGCTGTTTTGCTGGTTTTGAGTGGTAGTAGTGTTAGAAATCTTAATTACTACCACTTTAGAAGCTTAGGTGGCAGCTGTGCTATAAAAATGTATTAGTATGTATTAGAGGTGTGTATACACACACATGCAGTTTTATTGATATATCTCCATCCTTTTGTATAGCAAGAGAAGGAGGATAGGCTTTACTACATTACATAAATTTACCTTTGTTTAAAAAGTAGTCCTTTAAAGTTTTGGGTAGTTTTTTTTATTAATTGTAGAAAAACTTTCCTGCAGAACAATAGTCTGAAAGACAAAGTAATGAAAAAAAAGGGTAAAAGCAAATCTTCAAAATGCAGTCTGTGTTCTAAGGCCGTGTTTTAAGTTATGTAGTGTTCTAAGTTTGACGCCTTTCCAAGGACATTGCCTCAAAATTAGCCATAGTTGGTCAAAAGTATTTGCCCTTATCCTGGAGTGTCCTACAGTCCCTTGTCAGCTTTGGTGAATAACAGAAGCTGTAAAGCTGACTGCTTGCTGTGAGAGGATTTTCTCAGAATAGAAAGATGTGACTCTTTTCCTCTAGTAATCCCACACAGTTTGTTCTTTTCCAATACCTCTCTTGTTCTACCTCTCCCTCACAGGTCTGCACATGGAGTTCCATGGTGTCAGAAAGTCCAGCTGTGCCCCATCTCTCCCTGTACTCCAGAACTCCTAAGTAATGTCATTAGGAATTGCTGGAAGTTAAAATGGGCTTTAAAGCTCTGATTCACCTGAAGTAGCTTGGAGGAGAGAGTTTGGAGGCCTAGCTTGTTTTGTTGATGGCTGTTAAGTGGATGTGTGCATTTCCACCGAGGTGCCCAGAGGAATTTTCTGCTTGAGCTTTCTCCTCGAGCAAAACCCAAGCCTTGCCCTTTGAGTTCATAAAACCTTTGTGAAGGGTTGGATTAGCAGACTATGTTTGTGATTAAATTGTTTTTCTTTTATCTGCCTGGAAGTGTTAAACAGGTTTCATCTCAAATCAACAGTAGCTATTAGTTAGCATGAATGATTCCTGGAATCTCAGGTTCCGAATGTGTCTCAAAATGATGGTGAAGATTGTGAAGATGAGTATTTTAGGGTTAATGAAAGGTTTTGCCGTCTCTTAACTGTTGTTTCTTGGAGATGTGTGTCTTTGTTTACTGTAAATGGAGAACTATCATTTAAATATTCCTTATTGCAACTAATGTAGTTTAGGAACACTTTAGATTGCTAGCTAAATAACAATTCATCAGCTTAACTAGCAGCAGATAAGAGAGAAAGCCTGGGTGGCAGTTGCTGCTGCTTTTTGCACAGCTGTCCCTACAACAACTTTTTGAAACACATCTGAAAATAGATTTTAAAAAAATGTGGTTTTTTGTTTGTTTTAGTGATGAAAAGATGGGAGGAGCTGATGTAGTAGTGTATGAAAATATGGCTGTCCTTGGGCAGTTTGAAGATTTGTCGTTGTTTTGGCTTTTTGTGTTGTTTTGTTTTCTGACTAAAAGCTTTATGAGCACCTGAAGCCTTCAGTCATTTTCTTTCCTAATATAATAATATTAGTTGACCCATCTTTCAGACCAAATAGTACTCATCCTTTTTTTTTTCATTTGTTTTGATTATGTATTGGTCAACATTTAATGTTTTTCATGGGATCTATAAACAGAGTAGAATTGAAATTTTTTTGCTTGATTATTTCTCTGGAGGTGAGGGGTCTTGTTTTGTTTTCTTTAAAAGGAGCAGAGTAGTAACAAACCCATTGTAGACCAATGGGAAATTCCTTGTTCTTGATTTCATGTGCTGCTCAGCAACAGCAGCATGTCTTGTACATTCGCAAAACCTAAAAATCTTAACTCTACTGATCACCATGGATCTGCCATGCTACTTCACGTTCCCTCCTCTCGTGACAGCACAAATGACAGCTTGGTATGTATGAGCAGTGAACTGATTCCACTGAAAATAAACCTGACAAATCATATCATTAGCTCTTAGCTAAATCTGTTTTCCTGATTCATCTCATCATATTGCAGAATAAATTCTGGTTCTGGTAGAAGGGAAGAAGCAACAATATGGGCCCAGTAAGGAAATTAGACTGTCCTTTTTGGACTAGGTTAAAGCAGTACTGTATTTTTTTTCCCCCACTAAAGATTTTCACATCTGTTTGCAAGAACACCAGTGTAAAGATGTTTTCTGGAGTTTCATGTTGATACTTGAGTAGTTACGTAGGGTAACCCATGCACTGGCTTGAATGTCTGCTTTTGCCAAAACTGTTACTTTTGCTAGTTCTGAGTTGTGAGTGCAAGAAGGATCTAAAGCAAAGCGTCTCTTTCAAATTTTGATGTTGCTGTTGAATCAGAGGGGTTTTTTTGGGCAGATGTTTCTTGATCAAAGATTGATTTGTGCAATGAGTTGCCTACTTTTGATAGCAGTAATGTGTTTAATTCTGTTGCTCTGCAAAGCATGGTCTATTCTCTGTTTAGCATGCAAGTCTTACCTCTTAAAAACACTGTTCTGTAAGCTTTCTTACTATTGTCCTAAGTTTTGTGCTCTTAAACTGTGAAGTGTGTAATTCCTATCCTTCAGAAGTCACTGCTGTATTTTTTGGAATACACAGGGTTCTCCAAGCAGCCATGTAGCATTCTTTATCTTGAAGGGGAAATGAGAATATGCTGCTTTTTTGTTTCCCTCATAACTAATTGAACAGAGCTGGGAAATAGAAAATATTTGTGTTTTGTTGTTTAGTCTCTGTTAATCAACAGTTTCCAAGGCAGGTGCCCTCATCAGTGCTATGCTGCATGGTGCTCTGCTCCCCTCTTTAAGGCATGCTTGGGTGATACCAGCTAGTGCTGATCAGTACCCAAGTTTCGGTACTCTGCTCAAGCCTTCTTATTCCTTCTTTGAACATCTGTCTGTCCCTTTTGCTCTACTTTCTGTCAGCACTTCTAGTTGCCCTGAAGACACCTGATCTTACTAGATCTCAGAATCTGCTGGTGAGTACTGGGTGGTACCACCCTCTCACAACTAGCCCCATGCTACATTGGTTGATAGGATTCTTTGTCTGCCTAAGGCTCTTGGCCAGTAGTTGGCTCAGCCTTTTCTGCCTGGGTGATGATATTAGTGCTTCTGTGCCAGTAACCATTCCCCGGTCTTCTGAATTACTGCATGGATAATATTAATATGAAGAACACCTCTATGCTTACACTGTAAAGGGTTGTGGGGAAGGGAAATGAGGTTTGTACCTGAGTCCTTCCCAGGTAAGGCTCATTTATCTTTGACATAATTGTATAATGTATGTTCTGTAACTAATAGGTGAATTGGAAGTTAGTGTGCAGGAAGTAAATTCGTCTTATGTGAGCATTCCAGTGATGATAAATCTGGATGATGTGCTTCTTCGGAAGTAAAGACAGGTAATAACTTGAAAGTAAAGTAAATAACATGCATCTTTTTTTTGTCCTCTTTTGTTTGTTTTTTTCCTAGAACCATAGAGCAGACCCAGAAGAACTGTTCACAAAACTGGAACGCATTGGGAAAGGCTCCTTTGGTGAAGTCTTCAAAGGAATTGATAATCGGACGCAGCAAGTGGTTGCTATAAAAATCATAGACCTTGAGGAAGCAGAAGATGAAATAGAAGACATACAGCAAGAGATAACTGTTTTAAGTCAGTGTGATAGTCCTTATGTAACAAAATACTATGGATCATATTTAAAGGTAAGATGTGTTGGCACCCAGTTGTTTTGGATGCAGCTAGGAAAAGATTCTAAAATGGAGGAAGAGTTATGCTAAATTGACTTTTTTTTTTTTTTAGTACTTTTGTTTTCTTTTAACAGCTTCTTCCTTTGTTTTGCTCTTTTTGCTGTTTACTCTTTGAGGCTGGAATTTGCACAGAGTGGCTAGAAAATTAACACAGTTGATAGAGGATTCCTCTTGCTGTTGCTATTACTTTTGGACTGTAGTTTCCTCTCCTCCCTCCACAATCCCTAGCACAATTTTGAGGCCTTTCTGGGGGAGAAGAAACTATCTTCACAGTTATAGAAACAAAAACCTTGCTCTGATATGGAAAGAAACCCTGCACTGTGTAGAGATGTGTTGGTAATTATGCAGCACAGTGAGCCTAAAACAAAGTAAAACTGACATCAGCAGAGTTATGTAACCGCTGTGGGAAATGTTATCTAAGGCATAATTTAAAGACAAACAAACAAAAATGAAAACCTACAGAAATTCAAAATGTTGAGTAAGTATTTTAGCTTGCAAACTATCCAGGTATGATCATTTAAAATACTGCTTTAATGATCTGTAGTGCATATGTGGTTTAGATGATTTTTTTAAAGAAACTATTTAACAAAAGCTAATGTGTTAACCATAGTTAGAGCTATCTTAAATGTCTACAGTTTTTTGTTTGCTTGTATTTAGGTTCTTTGTTGGTTTTTGGTTGGTTGGTTTGCTTAGGTTTTTGGGTTATGTGTTGGGGATTTTTTTGGTGTCTTCCTCCTCAAGGATTTCTTGCTCCTTAAGGTATAGTGAGGTTTCAGGCATTATTGTAAAGACAGATCTCTGAGAAGCATTCCTGTGTCACACTTGTGCTGTATCCTTTAGTAATGCTATGAAAGTATTTGTAGAGTTTACTTAATGGTGTTCTTTATACAGTCAGCTTTTTTCCTCTTTCAGTTTCCAAAGCATTCCACATTTAATATGTTAATACTAAGCAGGTAATTTAATTTTCTCTTATCAAAATACTGAAGTCTCATTTTGACCAAGATAAAAGAGTAATGATGGCTTTGTTGTTTACTTAGTTACTCAGTATTTTGTGGATTTTTCATGGTAAGTGAACATACAAGTTGCCTCTGATGTCCCCTCTTTCCTTCTCTTTACTGGGGTACAATCAAGGGGGTTTTTGTTCTGTTAGTTATTAAGTGGTAGAGCTCTGAGACGTAGTAGAATTTACTTTGCTGCATCATAGTATATTAGAACAAGCTGATTCTTAACAAGATGGCTCTGAATTCAGGTAGAAGTTTTCCCCTGGAGCAGTGCTTAAATGGTGCTGCAGGTCCAGACATGATCAGTCTTTTTCACAGTCCTTTGTTGTCTGTGATGAGTTAAGTCCTAAATATTATCCTCCTGCATATCCATAATTTTAACTTGGACTTGTAAAAGCCTAATTGTTTGCCCTGAGGTATAAACAGGTCAAGGTAAATCTTGGAAAGGCTTTTGCTTGGAAGTGGTTTTGCTTGGAAAAGTGTTTTGTTAAATTCCAGGATTAAATGATGATTTCAACATCTGTAATTGGGGAAATGAGATTAAATTGGGGTTGGTTTGTTTGTTTGGGGTTTTTTTGAGGGGTGGTGGGTGAAAAAAACTCAAGTCATGGACTGAATAGGGAAATAAAATAGTTTTTTCATTATTTACAGCAACATAGGTACTGAAAGCAAAAAGGGTATTCCCAATCCCTCCAGGTACTTGGGCATCTCAGCAATTTGGCCTTATTATGCAAGGCTTTCACTTTTCACCCCTTGTTTTAGATATGTAAATACAGTTATTCTATCAGTGCTATGAAACTATCCATTTTAGTTAGGGGGGGTTATTTTTAAAGAATTCCTGGTGAATACAGGATCATGTCAACATTGCAGTAGTTTCCTCAACACTATTTGAGTTCTTTCCATTTCTATTCTAAATGGATAAATTCTGAAAGATGAATGCTGATCTCATTTACTTTTCACACTTCTCATGGGTTTGGGGAAGGAATTTTTCTGTGTGTTTGTGGAATGTTGTTTACTTTGCCCTTTTTTTTTTTAAATTTAAAAAAATCCCCTTTAAAAACCCAACAAAACCCAAAAAATGCTTCATAGGAATGTTTCATCCCAGACTAGCGTGGTAGGTAGTTGTACTGCTTGCTGTTCCCCAAGTCAATGAATAAAAATGTCCACAAATAAATACGTACTTTACAGTTCTGTAATTAAATATAAAAATAAATAAATGACATTTTCTGTTTGAGTGGTATTTTGGCTCTAAATTTTTCTTAGGCTAGATCTATCCTTGGTTGCTAATACTAAATCTTTCAGCTTGAGGTTCCTCAGGGGAAGGACTGTATTAGTTTTGCTAGATGTGCAGTCTTTTATGCTGCATTTTCATTTTAGTAATAATAGGTATTTTGAGAGTTGTCTACTTTTTTTTTTACTTACTTGTTCTAGCTTTTTATTAGCTATTACTCTGAGAATGGTTGTCAGCCTAAGTCTTTAGTTGTATAGTACTTCATTCAGGCTTTAATTTCTCTATATACTGTAGATATCTTTTGGTAACAGTGAAATAGGTACAGCTGTGTACCAAATGACTCTATAATTAAAGGTTAAAGAACATTGAGGTTAAATTCTGAAAATTAAGACATTTCTTACAAAGCAAAGTTGTAGGCTGCAGAGATTAACAGCAGCTTGCTACAAAGATCACATTTAAAGTGGTCCCATAGGTTTGCTGGTGAAAGTTGACTGAAAATATTCCTAGAAATAACTTTCAAGATAGTGGCTTAAAAGAGCTTTAGCATACAGTAAATAAAAAGTATTTCAAAATTGAGGAGAGTTTTCTTTTTCCCTTTGCATCTTACTTTATTTACAGGAAATAAGTTTGGCTTCTTTCAGATAATGCTATGGGGTAGAAATAGTTTAATAAAATATATGAATCATACTTGTAGCTTTCTCTAAAAGTTTAGGAATGCCATTAGAAGTGGTGTGAATTTTGCCCTGTTTAAATCAAAGAGACTTAGTATTTTCCTGGCTATAGCAAAGCAAACCCTCAGTGCAAAGGCATTCAGGTTGCCTACAACACTCATGATATTTCTTAGATGAGTAATCTAGATCTGTTTCTGATCTTTACATTTGATAGTTTTTACTTTGAAGAAACTGCAGCTGAGACCATGTGTTGGCTTCAGGTTTTCCATGTGTGCCTCAGTGCATCCAACTGAACTGTAACGGGACATCTTCTGGTGTAACTTACTCTGAGTTTTTTGAACAGTTTTAAGTAAGCTTTGAATAAGCAGATTGTTCTTATCAATTTTTAATCAGTTTCAGTTTTTCCTCTGGTAAGATAGCATGCTTGATAAATTAATAGTTGTTTATGACTAAAACACAAGAGATACTAACTGTGAGGATTTCCTAATGGCAAGTGTTTCAGATGAGAGATTTTATTTTTGTACATTCTGTTCTACATATTCTGCAGGTTTACATTTTCCTTGCACTTTAGGATGCAAAGTAATCCTTGTGGCTGACTGGGATGGAGTGGCCCAGTCTCAGGGAGCCTGGAGCTTACTAGCTATATGCAGGCTCTTCTAGAGGCTCCTGCTCTTGAAAGGGGGAAGGAAAGAGTGTCTTTATTTCAATTACTTAACTTACTAATTTGTAACTTGGATCAGCAGATGCCATGTAAGATACTGTTATGTTCTGCAACCTAACTACTCATTAGCTACAGCTTACACATCTGATTTGTAAATGTGATTTTAAAAATAGTAATATTTTTACCTAGCAATGCAATGTTATTTATCTGTTATATTTTATTCTTTAAAAACCTTACCATTGGTACAAGATGGCAAGGTCTGCTTCCTTGAGGATGAACCTGATGCCAGTTTTCAGTTATTAAAGGTGCAACCCCCCCATCTTTGTAATTTGGGGTAGCTGTATATCTTGAATTTTGGAGTTTGAGTGGGAGTTTCCTACTGAGTTAATCTTAGTATCTGGCAACTTCAGCAGTGTTTTCTAAACATACTGGTAGATATATATATATATACACACATATATATATACACAAAGAATGCAGCATAATAAACACATTTGTGTAGAGCAGTAAACTGTTTTACCTTTACATCCTCTTTCACAAATGCATGTAGAATTGTACAAGCTTACACCTGTATTAATGCAACTTTTATAGCTGTAAGATCACTTAAATCCTGATGTAGATGTCTGTAGGTGTTCATATTTCTGGAAGAACAGAATTTAAATTTGTCTCCTTTACCCCATATTGCACTTTGATTGCAATTAACATCACATCTCAATAAATAAAATATGAGTTCTGGAGGGTAGCCTTGAAAGTGATAGAGCATAGCACTGCAGCGGTGCAGGTTACATTGGGTAGCTAAAATGAGTGTTTTCCTCAAGCCTAATGGCTTGTCAAAATGTGTTATTACCATATCAACTCAGGCAAGAAAAAGATTAAAGGTATTAGTAGTTACCCAAGTTCTAGCATGTTTTGGTTACACAAATTTGTGAAGCTTGATAAAATACTTCAGCTGTATTTTGCATCTGATCCCATAGGGATAGATCTTCTCTTGATGACTGAAATTTCATGTTTTCCCTATGTATGCCACCTAGCCCAGGGGTTTGAGTAACTATCCTTCTAACTGTTAGAGCCACCTGGGCTTGCTCTTTTCTTTTGCAATTAAAAAAAGCCTGAAGTTATTCTCAGTTTTTCAGGTTTGAATATGGAGAACTCTTATAGCAGCACCCAGAGGCTTCCATCAAAATTATACAGCACTTTGTGCAGCAAAGCTTTGAGACAATTACTGATACTGTTTGTTCTGCACTGTCTATTTATACTTGATTGACCTAAAATAGCTAGGAAAAAGGTTGTTCATGCCTGGCTAGAAAATATCCACACCCGGTTACAGTGGATAGCAGCAATTTCTTTGAGACATTATTTCAGAAACACTTACTCATTTTCACCTTGTACTGTTTTCAAGTCCTAGTCAAATCCTCCAAACATGTCTGCTTACCACAATGTTTGCCTTAAACTGGAGTTCCTTGCAGGTCTTCTCAGCTGACAAAGTCAGGCTTTATAAAAAGGGCTAAAATTAGCCAGCCCTTCCCTGCTGATCTCATAATATTGGAATAGACTCTCATAAATGCTGTAGTTTTCAAATTCAGTCTAAATGTAATAGAGCCCACTTTGTTAGGGTAATTGGATGTGGTGCTTTCAGAAACTGCACCTTTATTTGCTTGTTGAGTTTTCTTTAGATTTCTGTCACTAAGGCAGTAAGGTGGGAAGACATACAATGTAGAATTCAAGAGGCTTTATAAAGTACTTCTGCCATAAGCTTGTGCTGTTCTAAGGAACTAGCATTAGCAAATATTTGCTGGAGAGTTAAAGAGTGTGTGTGGTACTTCACCGGGTCTGGTGCAGTTGAATTTTTTCAATAACTTTCTTATTTTAAATAAAGAAATGTTTTCATTTGCAGAATTTCTTATAGTAGTATCAGCCCAAAGATTAATATTTGAGTTTCTGCTGAAATGTGAGAGGACTCTGGGAAGCAAATAACAGAGATTCCAGTTTTGAAACATAGATCTGATACCAAACCTTCCTGCTTTTCTTTATATCGACCAGCCTTATTTTGCAGCTGCATACCAAGGGCAAAGTCAGCTTCTAGAAGTCAGTGTCATAAGAATTCTAGTTCTAGTATTGTAGCAGTTGAGACACCTCCACAAAGAAAGCACAGAAGCTTCCATATTCACATGGGTTGAGATTCAAGTAACATTGTGAAGTAGTACATGAACTTGAACTTTGCAATATTATGAGAAATAATAAAAAACACATATTCCAAAGACAGGCACCCTAAGTCATACTTTTTATTGAACTATATTGCTCTTATTGTTGACCTTTTAATGGCTGATTTCAAAGCTGTGATCTGAAAACTTCTGAAACCTGAACATGTTTGTAGGGTTTTAGGTCTGGCAGTGCAGTTTCTCCTGGCTGGTAGCTGTAGTGCTGCTTTATCTCAAAATCATTACTGCCCCTATGGTAGCAGGCATGTTTTGTGGCAGAATGTAAGTTCTTAGGTATAAGCATATTCAAGGGCTGTCAATTCTTTCTCTTTGGTGGATGTAATAACTGAAATTGGAGCTCATGGACATGTTAGATATGTGCTTGTACAGTTACTATGTTGTGAAGAGGCACCTAGCAGCTGCCTTAAGTTCTGTTCCTTTAGATGGACACACTTTAGATGCTAGTTTGCAAAAAATGATTAGTGGGAGGGGAATGTTGGTGGTGGTTTTTTTTATTACTTTTTTAAATGCAGAAATCAAACTCATGTTTAGGAGTCTTGCACAGGAGCTGTGTGACCATTGTACCAGAAGTAATTACGTATAACTTGGTGTCTAATCAGACTCTGCGTTTGCATTCTTCTAAAAGTATGCTGGTAGTGCACTGAATTTTTTTTTTATGGCAACCTTGGGCTTCTAACAACTCATGCCTTCCTTTACAGGGCACAAAACTATGGATAATAATGGAATACTTGGGTGGAGGGTCAGCTTTGGATCTTGTAAGTATATGGGGGTTTTGCATTCTAAGTAGTAGTGAACTTGATTTCATTGTGCTTTCTTATCTCCTTATAAAATCTAGTCCCTGGATAGAGCTGATAGTGCATCAGCTTGTACTGCTCTAAAAAGCGTGACTTTGAATGGTAGTTCTGTTATTAAACTGATGTTGATTCTTGTTGTTTTTACTGTTTGTCTCTAAGCATTAGGAGGCATCCATTCTATAAGGCAAATTTTGAATTTATGGGTTTTTTTAGTATGAGAAGTGTACTGTTTTTGGCATGTGGTGGAGTTTTGGGTTGTCTGTCTGTTCCCTATTCTTTGTCCCCAGTAGAATTCATTACACCTGAATAAAAACTGTTTCCTTTGGGATTGGGTCTCAAGACTGAATGAAGTGTGTGCCCACACAGTGCATTTAGTTTTAACTGGTTAAAAGGTGTTGGCTTTTCCAGTTTCAGGTATTTTCAGTTAAGCATGAAAGTGCCTTTTACTTAAGATAGTGAAGCATTCATGAAGGGTGTAGCTCAGAGTACAAGAGCACAATCCACTGTATGTGGATGTGGTTTCCCCATACTTTCTATACAGCTCTGCCTCAGCTATAAAGCTTAAGAGACCCACCCTTTCCTGTAAGATAATATTGCTCAGTGTTTGTGTGATTCTGAAGAAAGAATATCATGTCTTCAGTTTTACAGAACAATGTTAATTAGTTATTTGCTAACAGTGGTCTTGGCTGCAGGAGTTGAGTATGTACTTAACTTCACAAATCTATGTAAACTTCTTTATGAAATTATATCACATCAACTCAGCTGCAGGAGTACAAAAGCATAGTAATTACTTGTAGCTTGCAGTAGTTTGTAGCTCTGGAACTTGGTCTTTTTGAGAAAGGGGCTGTGAGATACTTATTTTTCAGTGCTTTTAAGTAATTGATAGTCCTCTGTGGAGTGTCAGAAACACTGAAATAGCTTTAACTAGTGACAGTTGGAACCACTGAACCTTTAGAAGAGTAAAACTTTTCAGTTTTGACTCACCATACATAATTTCATGGTGTTCTGTGTTTCAGTGCTGTGTTGATGTTTGGGGTTTTTTTGTCTTAATAGCAGAATCACCCATATGAATTACTTGTTTTCTTTACATAGCTTTCTGATGTGCGAAGTATACATTTGTTCCATACTAGCAGCTTTATCAGAGCATATTTTTTCCTTGATGCAAAAGAAAACAATCAAAAATGCTAAAACAAGAAAAATGCATAATTTAATGTTAAAACTGCAGTCAATAGACTTATTTTCTAATAAACTGGGTTTCTTAAGCCACTTAATCTAAAATGCAAAACTCAGTCTGCTGTGGTTGGTGTCTGTAGGAAACTGTAACTTCGTGGAAAGTTAGTTCTAGCTTTCCATGTGTGTTGCATACTGCAGGGAGTCCATACTGTATACATTAGGAAAGTAACAGCATTTTCAACCTAATATCAGTAGAGGAGATGTGAAGATGATCATTCCAATGGCACCTATTTCTGATAGAATGTTGACATCCTTCATAGAATATTTAATGAATTCTGTTAGCTCTTTAATCTTTCTAGTTTAAGATTTAATAAAATCAATAACAAGGCAAAAATTAGCTATAAGACTAAAACTATTTTAATGTGTCTTTTCTCTAAAGCTGCGTGCTGGCCCATTTGATGAGTTCCAGATTGCTACCATGCTAAAGGAAATCTTGAAAGGTCTTGACTACCTACACTCAGAGAAGAAAATTCACAGGGATATAAAAGGTGCATGGCATATTAAATGTTGCTTTGTTAAAGCTTCTAAAAATGATAAGAGCAGTGTTCTAATTTAAATGTTATTTCTCCTTGGCAGCTGCCAATGTCTTGCTATCAGAACAAGGTGATGTTAAGCTTGCTGATTTTGGAGTTGCTGGGCAGCTGACAGACACACAAATTAAGAGGAATACCTTTGTTGGAACTCCTTTTTGGATGGCCCCTGAAGTTATTCAGCAGTCAGCATATGATTCAAAAGTAAGTATGACAGTAGAATAGCTTTTCTTCTATCTGCAGATCCAACAGAAATGTCTTCCATTTTTGTGGGTTCAGCTCTGTAGGTGTGGAGAAGAACACTTCCAAATTATGAGGCTTCAAATAGTAAAACGACAAGGATGATTAAATTGTTTTTATGCAGTAGTTACATGTCACTGTGCTCACATGCAAGACCAATGCAAACTAGCCAAGTTAAATTGATGCTTTCATGTTAAGGTTCTTTCAGAGAAGCTCCCTGGATGCTTTCAGTTTTTGTGGGTTGGTTGACTGATTTGTTTTTAATTTCAATTCAATGTTTCACATTAATTAAAACAGTAATAAAGTTCTGGTGAATTAGAATGCCACCAGAACTTACCATCTTATTTAAAACCAAAATGGTGGCTGAAATTTTATTCTCAGATTTTAATAAGCAGCAGTGGCTGTAATTTTTTAAATGGTATTTCAGAGGTCCTGTGTAATGCTGAAGATTTCAGCACAAGTAACTGTCTTGAGAAGGAAAAAAGTAACTTGAAGTACAAGATGGGTAACTTGTAGCATTACAGTACCTTGTGTGTGTCTCTGTCATGGGAGCTGTTGATGAATAATTGCAAAGGAGAGTTCCCCTATATGAACTAGCAGTAGAAAAGCAGACCTCCTCCATGTTTTCTTAAGGGTTACTGACTGCTGCTGGAAATGATGATAAGGAGGCAACAGTCTCTTCTTCTCCCATGTGTCTATCCACAAGACAGCTGAGAGTGTGTGGTTAGTGAAATGAGAGTGTCCTTCAGTGATGGCATTGGACTTGCTGCACTCTGTAGATGCAACCTTAAATTGGAGCAAGAAATCTAAAACTCTTGGTATATGCAAAGTAGTACTTTCATACTGTTTTTTTCTCAGAAGGTAAACATGTCACTGTACTTGTGATATGCACATAAAGAAAAGATTGTTGAATATCTGAGGTGTCCTGGAGGTACTCTCACTCCAGGAGATTTCCCAGGGTCATTCAGATCTGAAGGAATTTGTGTACATGTCACAAGGGTTTTTGCTGATGAGGAGGAATATGTTGCAGTTCTTGTGTTTAGGGTTTTAGTGGTGCAACTATAATGTGCTCCCTAGGGCATTTTGAAAAAGCACTGTACCCTGCTTTAAAAATGCATGCTGTCCAGTCAAACTGAGAATAATTTATCTTCTGTTGCCCTGGTATAAATTGGCTGTACCAGCCCTTCATTTGCTTTCTCCCAGCAACCTAATCTTTTGCCTCCCATATCTCAATATGTTGCAAGAGCATAGTCTCCCTTTTCTTTCTATGCCAAAAGTCTGATGGGAAAGCACAGAAGATGCAAGCCTTTGGTATGACAGAGGAAGGATTTTGGACAGGATACACTTCAATTTCTAGACTAGCATTAACAAATATTTTGGCATCAGGGCTGAATTCAAACTTTTCTCCTTCTCTCCTTTCTTCAGAAGGACAGAAAATAGAAATTTGTACATTTTTTGTAGTGGTAGAGATTTACAAGCCTAGTATCTTCCTTTAGAATGTTTTGCTCCAATATATAATTGTTGGTTATCATATTGTAGTAATAAGCAATGAGCTAGTTCAATTCTTCATTATTGAGTTTAGATATTTTAATTCTTGTGACTAGAAAGGGAATATTGGAGAGATGCAAATTGTAACCCTTCTTCGTTCTGTGGGAAACTTTGGCGTATGACTTCAGTGCACAGTGTTGTCAAGCATTGTCAGCCATTTTTTAATGAGAAACACCTATAGTGACCTTAATAGCTGTTGCAGCTGATCTAAAAAGATGTATGTAATACATATTTCACTTGGGAAAAATATCTAAATAAGAATGGGATTTTATAGTTCATAAGTTATTTTGATACAAAGACAGTTGGTTTGTAATGCTTACCTTTAGCTAGTTAAAATGCTCTATTATTCTGCAGAAACTTAGACTGTGAGCTTGGTATTTCAGGTCTAACTAGTTGTTGATAATTTGCTAGCTACATTTGTAAGTCAGTCTGTTAGGAAAAAAGATTAAGTGATCTCATGCTGGATTTGATTCAGCTTTCTACCTTATTCCTTTAGAATGAGGTGTTGTACAAGGTTGGATACCTCAGTGCACCTCCAGTTTAAAAAGTTAACAGCATGCAGCTTTGCTATCTCAGCAAAATCTAAATAAGACATAGGGAACTTGTGGCAGTTTGTAGTTCTTTATATAGAAATCAAAGGAAGATTAATGATTCTGAAGCTTTTTTCCAAAATCATGTGTATTTAGGTGCACACTTAACTTGCTGACAGTGATACAACAGTGACTGTGCAACTAAAGAGATGATGTAGATGTTTGTCATTAAAGACTGATTTAGTCAGCCAGGTCTTTGGGAATTACAGCCTTCAAGTATTGGAAAAGAATCTTTGTGCATTGTCTACTTGGACCAAAATTAATTTTATTATATAAAAGAACATGTTTAGATTGCAGTTATTAAATAATACTTAGAGTAGCCCTTAATTTTGTACTAAAAGCAACTTTTCCCTTTCTCAGGCTGACATCTGGTCATTGGGAATCACTGCTATTGAACTAGCCAAAGGGGAGCCTCCCAACTCTGATATGCATCCAATGAGAGTTCTGTTTCTCATTCCAAAAAATAATCCTCCAACATTATTAGGAGAATTCAGTAAACCTTTTAAAGAATTCATTGATGCATGTCTGAATAAGGACCCAACATTTGTGAGTATATACCTGTGTGTTTCTGTGTGTGTAGATGTTTTGGGTTTGTTTTCTGCTCTCTTATTCTGTGAAGTATTTTGCTGGTGTAGTGCATCATAGTTGGTTGAATCATAGTAGAGACTCTACCTTCCACTGTAAGTGGTGTTTCTTTTGTTTAAAATAATGAAAAGAGGGGGGAGAGTGCTGAACGAAATGATGGTGGCAGAGGCAGCTTTCTAAATGCACTCAAACTTCAGATAATGTCAGAAGAGAAGAGAATCTTAGATCTTTTTCTTCAGGACTTTGCTGTCTGAATTCTGCTTACAAGGAAATGTTGCATTGGAGAATTTCGATTAGTCATTTTCCTGGGTGTGTACCAGAAGGATAAGCAGTATAGTCTCTGTGTGACTTGATCATATTTTTAGAGTGCTTGTAAATGTGCATTACTGGCTTTTCCTGACTTCCTGTTTCACTAATTTCCTGATACTGTGTGAGTTAGGTCTAGAAGTCATTGTCTTACTAAACCTCTCCATTAACATTTAAAATCCTTGAATATTAGCATGACATTAAACGTTTAGAGTGTTTCTTACAGCGCCCTACTGCAAAAGAACTTCTGAAGCACAAATTCATTATGAAAAATGCCAAGAAGACTTCGTACCTGACAGAGCTGATTGACAGATTTAAGAGATGGAAAGCAGAGGGGCACAGCAGTGATGAAAGTGATTCTGATGGTTCAGATTCGTAAGTTTATATCCAGTCTGGTCTCTTTTGGGCTTTTGTTTTTATTTTTTTAGTGGTGTTACTAAAGCAGGTTTGTTGCAGTTTCTCTGTGTAATTAATTCCTCTTGTGTACATCTGTCTTTGTTCTGTGTGTTTTCCATTGGGTTCTTTCAAGAAAACCCCTTGTATGATCTTGAACGCTAGTGCTGAAGTCAAGTTTATGCACTCATTCCCTCTTGAAACTTTCTCTCTCCGAACTCAATTTCAGTTCTGTTTAAGTGCTATGTATTTCCCAGTCTAAGGCTAGTGGTTATACCAAAAAAAAATATGATTCACAATTAGAAATATTGCAGAGGAAGGTTGAGGTGTAAGAAGCAGTTTGCACAGTGCCTGTGGAACAACATACATACTGTAAGTCTCTTGATCTTCTGGATATCAGATAACTGTTTTAAATGGGATGCCATGAGAGAAGGTAGGATTTACGGGTAGATAACATCTTCTGTTTGGTTTGATCATATTTCAGTTTATTCAGCCTCAAGGGGTTTTTTGTTTTGTTTTTAGAGCTCAATTAATTTTTCTTCATATTGTAAAGAATGAGGAACTAATCCATATAGATTTATTATGTATTTGGGATACCAGTGCTTGCTTAGTGTTATGTTGTGGCTAGTATTATATACATTGTATCCTTTTTCTTCAGGGAGTCCAGTAACAAAGAAAACAACTCTCATCCTGAGTGGAGCTTTACTACAGTTCGAAAGAAGCCAGATGCAAAGAAGCTGCAGAACGGGACGGTATGTACACTCTGAGTTCTTCTTTCAAAGTGCTGCTTTTGAAGCCAATTTCAGTGATAAAACTTAGTAATTATTCACTCTTCATAAGAACTGACAATCTTTTCATAGTTTGAGAGATGATGCTTGTTAGTGACATTTCCTGTGCCTGTGTGCAAAAGATACAGCATGCTAATATCAGTGTCTGTTGATAGAGGTGTGAATTTTAAAGACTCATATGATTAGACAGGGGAAGACTGAACTGTTTTGCTGAGGATATAGGACATTGTTTCAGGTGTGTCATCAGGCATCTGTTTCCATATCACATAATGATTATAGATGTATTGTGCCTTCATTAATTTTGTAGTGTATTTCAAGCACTGTGTTGAATTGAACTGAACTTTCAAAATCACATATGTTGTATAGGAGTATGCTAATGTCATCCTTATTTGTTAACTTTCAGGATCAGGATCTTGTTAAAACCCTGAGTTGTTTAACAATGATAATCACCCCTGTGTTTGCTGAGGTAAGTCTTGACTTAAACTCTTTGATAATATTCCCCAAGTGTCTGATAAATTTTATAAGTTTTATCTATTTGCTGCTTAGCTCAAACAGCAGGACACAAATAATGCTAGCAGAAAGAAAGCAATTGAGGAACTTGAGAAAAGCATCAATATGGCAGAAGCAACATGTCCAGGAATCACAGATAAGATGGTGAAGAAACTTATGGAGAAATTTCAGAAGTAAGTTATGGAATGTTTTGTATGAATTGTAACAAAAAAAAAGTTTTTCTTAAATTAAGTACTTATGCACAGGAAATGAGAGTTGACACTGAACTTCATATGTTGAGTAGATTTGAGTAGTTTAGTGATAAGTGAAATATCTGCTATGTCCAGAGCTTTAAACTTACAGTTTGAGAGCTATATGTAACACTTCTGTTTGAGACTAAAACTAATAGTAACTATTACTCTGTCTGTTGGGTCTCCTAGTGCTGCATTTTTACTGTGGTTGTTACACCTTGCTTCCTTTCATTTAGCCTGCAGTTTTATTGTAAGCATATTTATAGCCAGTCGGGGGGCAGGAGAATCTTTCGCTTCTCTGTTTAGGAATATTTTTTGGAGAAAGTCACTTCAGGTGGTTTTGTCCTGTGAATGGTTAAGATTAAGACATGTACAAGTTTTGTGATCTGAAATCATAGCATTAATGAAATTCTTACTTGTATTTTTTTATCTGTAGATTTTCTGTTAATGACTCATCCTAAGAAACTTCACATAATTGACTGCTGTTTCATATGAACCCAGTGAAACCCACCAAAACTACTTCAAGCTTGGCAGTGCTTAGCTCATGAGCTCCTTGTGCCTTTTGGATCTTTGCAACATATTGATGGTGATTGAGGATTTGAAAGAACCTACTCAACTATTTTGTGGCAGTGCACATGGTTTTATATTTTCAGGAAATTATTTTGTAAAGAACAACTTTTAATATCGTAGTTTCACCTGTTTAATCCAATAAACGTTGAGGTGCACTTTTGCTTTTAGAAATAACCATTACTTTAGTTAATAGAAAGTGCAAGTACAGTATGTTTTGATGCTATTTTGTTCCTGTACATGGGATGTACAGGTCTTTTGTATTCATGAGTTAAACTTTTGTAAATCACTAACAAGCTTCAGAGAAAATAGCTTTTTCACAGGCGTATTCAAAACGTAACGTAGTGGCAAGGGTTTTGCTGTAGCACCTGCTTCGACCAGCATATAGTTATCATGCCCTGAAAAATAAACCTGCAACAGTATCTATTATAATTCTAAATTGGTACAGTATTTTAGGCAGCTCTATGATTAAATATATTTGAGAGCAATATGTCAATAGTTTGCAGGTGATATGTAGCAACAGGTATATCCTGATGTACAGTATATGTATTACCTTTTAGAACAGGTTTTGAAGTAGTAATTCAATCTTATATCATTATGGTAGGAAAATATAGAGCAATACAGTTGAGGGGGTGGGGCTTTTGGCAATAATGGACAAAACCTGAAGTCCAGTTTAACTTAATTTAATTTCTTTCCTCTGAGTATACATGCCTGGGTGGAAGGGAGCCAGAGAAGCCGAGCGTCACTTGCTACATACCTCACAAGCAGGTATAAGTGTAACACCAGCGTTCTGTGTGGTGGTGTTGTTTCTCCTGTAAGATATTTATACACCTTTTCGTTCTTAAATACATTAAATACAGTACATCAACATCATTTGTTTATAATTTTCTGAAAGTGTATTTTAAATATGTATTTACCAGTTAATATGCAAATAACTGAGTTATAGATATTCTTTCACAGAAGTAGTACTGTGCAGTACAGAGTGATTCTTCTTTTTTTGATAAAAATAGTTAAGACTATAAAGTTGCTTTCAGTTCTATATTTATGGTACTGCTAAATGGGTAATATCTTCTTTTCTGTTTGGGTTTTGTTTTTTTCCCTTTTTTCAACCCAGTATGTATATTATGCTGAAGTTTTGAACTGGGATTGTTTTTCAGTACTTAGCTGTGGAACTGTTGGTGTAAATTTATTTTTGATAAAGGCTGGATGTGTTTATTTTATGGTTCAGACCTGCACATTTTGTTTTTGCACAGAAGTCATTTTAAAGAATCTGAAATATATCTGCCAAATATTGAAAAAGTAATGGTGTGCAAGTAAATACTGCATTTTTAGTCAAATGTTGCCATTACATTGTTTTTTATATAAAGGACACTTGTGAGAGATGGTGGTTAGATATGCCAAGGACAATTATTTTCAATGGTGCCTACACTGTAAAAAAATTACTTTTAACTCCTTGTTTTAATTTTAAAAAGAAAAAGTTTCTGTTTAAAACTTTCATCTGCTATATAACTGAAATTCAATTAGAATTTATATCTGAGAAAAAAGTCTGGAAATAGTTTTTGAAAACAATAATGTTATGGATTAAATAAATATTTTTATAAATGTAAAAGCAGCAAAAGTTGTAAATACAGTTGATCTGAAGCTTTACAAAATAACTGCATCACAGAAACAAGTTGTAGTGCTCCTCTAGCTTCTGTAGTTGTTAGTCTTGTAAATCTGTTTATAGATGAAGCTTATTTCAATGTTGGGGGGGTTAAATGGTTTAAAAATAAATATTTAAGTTCTGTAAACTTTCATGAGCTTGTTCTGTTGTGAGTTTTATTCTGGATTTTAGTAGAAATGGAGGGGTGTGGATATACCTCTTACGAACTTGTATTCTAGTTCAAGAAAGGCGTTCCTTGCACAGGGTTGCATGATTGCTTTGTAAAGGTTTGGGTCCCCCCCATGCTGTTCTTACCCAGAGGACACCTACCAGCTGCTGCGCCCCAGGGAATGGATGGAGCAGCTCCAGGGTTCAGTTTGATTCCATTCCTAAAGCGGAGTCTTCAGGATCTGTGTGCTCAGATGAACGTGCACGGCCAGCGACAACACGGTAAAGGTGTCGGAACACTCTGACTTCATGGAGAACTCAGCGTTGTGGAGTGAAGGTACAAAAAGGTCTGTGCCACAGTTACCTCAGCTTTCACTTCAGCAGTCTTGACCCAAATCTCATTTTAAAGAGCTCCATATAAATTTCTTATAATTATCAACATGTTTTTATTTCCATATCACTTCCCTTAAAGTGGTTTGGTTTTTTTATGTTGGGAGATGGAGGGGAGAGATGCTGGGAATTCCTCCTGAATTTTGTAACTGGTGGCTCTACCCTGTTGATGCAGGGTCTTTAAACTATGCAACTCTGTAAATGGTTCTGGGTAGGTAGGGTTAGTGAATGATTTGGGAAATTGAAACCTGTCCTATTTGTGATACGACTGTGACCAGCTGCTGAACTATGGTGCCTCTTTTGCTGTGAAATGGGTGGGATGTATACCTACCTCATAGGACAGTGTGGGGAAAAACTCATCCTTGTGTGTATAATACAGCCTCATTCTCTTATAGCACATTCCGTTCAAGAAGTTCTTTCTATTGTACTGCATATGGCACTTCTGCGCCTAAGGTCTCTGTGCATCGTAAGACTATAATCTGCTCTGAAGAATGGATCTCTGTAGTACTGGTTTCCAGAGAACAGTTGGTTTTTTCCCCATCATGTGTTAGTTATTGATGAACTGTGTAACTTAATCAGCCGTATTCTGTTGCTGCCAGATAGCTAATGGAAAGCTATATCAAAATATTCATGCAGGAGCCATCTTCTTGCTTGTTTGGTTTGCTAGACTTCCCACTGTAGATTGAGAAGAATTGATACTGAGATAGTCTTATCAAAATAGTCTGAGTTGCAGAATAGAGAAATGTATTTGTTCTTGGGTAGATGAGTCCGTTATCAGTGTAACCATTCTTAAAACCTTTGGTCTCTGACTCCTGTATGCTTCTGTACAGTAAGCATGTAGTATTGTAAACACCTGCTCTTGCATTCAATCAAATGTCTATAGCTGAATAGGAAAGTACATAGGTGCTTAATGTGTTTGCACAAAGTTAGCAATTGTTAAAAGTCTGATTTTTATCACACTGTTTTATTACTTAACACTGGAATAAAATTATTTTCTCCTTTGCACATTTTTCCTGGTATGTATGTTGGCTTGTCTGTCTTCACATTTTTCCAATAAATGGACAACAGAAATTAGGTAAATACACTGAAACCTTAGTGCTCCTCCAAACTGAAGTTCTTCATATACTATGTTCTGCTTTTTATGTCATAACATATCCACCTCTACCTAAAAAGTTGCTGAACATCATGCATCTGAATTTCAAGAGTAGCTTTACCTATAAGTCGTGTTTTGTATGAACCCTAGATACTTCAGTCAAAATGCACTAACTACTTTATGTTTTGACATTAATTCTGCTGTGCTTCCTCCCCCTTTAATAATCCTTGCTTGTGTAAGGGCTATAGAAGTTTACATTTTCCAGGTACTGCTGTCTGTCTTTCACTGTCAGCAGATCAAATCATTCAGTGTCCTCTCCCCATCCTCATTTTCTTCCCTAGTGTAGCACAATCACTTAGAGATGTTCTTAGCCTCTTTGGGGTGAATAGGGGTGAGCAGGGACTAAGGGGAAGGGCTTACTCAGGGGTTATTTCAATTGTTCCTTGACATGTGAGCCACTGCTTACTGGGATTGTTCATTTGCTTTAGTCCAAAGAAGGCTAGTTTACATAATGAATTTAGCTTGAAAATGTTAATTTCTCTCATTTACTCATGAGCTGCTTTGTTCCTCTGCTATTGTTGACCACCCTGTAGGATGTGCTAAGGCACAGTGCACATGCTGTGCCCCAGTCCTCTCTAGTCAATGGAAAAATCCAAAAATAGTTTCCAAGTCCTTGTTTCTCCTTCTCGATGCTATTTCCCAACATAGTCCTGAATGCCAGAGCTGGCAGCTCCTGGAGATCTGGGCAGTGGCTGTACATTGATCCTTCTCCATGGGCACTGTGTGTCTGTTCTGGCACATGCTCAAGGTAAAGCTGACCTGCACCAGCCTGTACCTATTTCTCCACTTTCAGGAGATAAAAGTGACTGTAGGTTTTCCTGTGTGCTTAAGGTATAACCCTTGAAGGGACATTTTCTGAGGGCTGTGTGCCATGTGTATTTGAAATGCTGCTTTGTTTTTTCCCTTCAACATACAGACTGCCATATTTGAGTACTGTATATCGAGGGGTGGTTCTTGCTCTTTCTTTCCAAGGTGCAGAGCTTTGGGAAAGGGAAGAAACAACTCTATAACCAGAAAGATTACCCTTTGGGTTTTTTTAACAGAACATGCACAACAGCAGCATGTGGAGTCCCTGTAGTTAGTGGCTTCTTAGCACAGGGTAACCAGGAGCAAAAGCAAACCTTACAGTATGCCCTCTTGTTGGTCTAATTTGTATTTTTGGACAGCCCACAAAGAATGGGTTGTTTTCATCAGTATTTAGGGATCTCTGTGAGTGTCCCTAGACACTGAGACAGTGAAGGCATAGAGGAAGCCAGTAGGCAACTGCAGGAAGGGGAAACCAGCTTGGCAACTCCATGGAACCATGAGGGCTGCCTGAGATTTGGGAGGTGAGGGGGAAGGTGGGCTGGAGGTGCCTGCGGGGCTGGAGGTGCAGATTTCACAGAGCAGAAACAGGAACCCAAAGCTTTGGTGTTTACAACTGATTTTTATTGTCCAGCTTCAAAAAGAAAGGACAGCAGTATGCAGAGTGAGCAGTACCTGTAAGCCCAGTTCTTTTTACATTTCAACTTATTTCCAGTCTGTCCCAGTTTCCTTGCTTTTGAAATACATTTTAGCAGGTCACATGGATGTGCTGCACTGTCCCTCTCTTTACAGTCATGTCCTAGAGATATTTACGGGGTTATCTTAAAGTAACAAGAATAACATGATCCTCCCCAAAACCTTAGAGATGTCATCATTTTCCAGTTTTCTGAGTAGACTTCATGTAGGTTTGCAGTAATAAAATTACTTCCTAGAAGTATCTTTATACCTTTTGCCTTTGAGGGAGGAATGGATAAGCCAAGAATCCCTCCTGCTGCCCTATGGATGATGAGGAGTCCCATCTCCTGTTCTTTCTCTATAGCTACAAAACAGCCCTGGTAAAAATAACATTGCAGTCATGTAGCAAACAGGAAGGTTTTGAAGCACCATGGTTACAGCAGACTTCCTAATGCCACGGGTGAGCACCAGCTGCCTATTTCTTTTCTACTCCCTCCTGAGATCTTTTTCCCCAGGCTGCGTAACTGAGGCCTGTTTTGAGGGACCAAAGGACCCCTTATGTGCCTCACTTCCACAGATTTAAGCAGGGCACTGGGATATCAGGACTGTGGGAGGTCCTGCCAGAAAATGATAACTAATGGGCCTAAGGAAAACAGTTATACAATGTCATTCATTAGCCCACTTCCCAGAGCTCACTGTCGGATGCTGCTTAATGATTTATAAGCACAGCTGAGATGTTTCTTGGGGAGGGGCTAATGCTCTAAACTGGGCAAGGGGTGACGGAACAGTTTACTTTCTCCATGGCTCCAAGCATCAGGAGTATAGCATACTTACAACCTTGTCCTTGAGTGCCAGGCACTCTGCAGTGTTGGGGATGGGACAGACAGGATGCAGGAGACAGGCTCCATGCTGGGGCGTTAGCCTTGTTTGTGGGGGGGGGCCAACTCCAGGAGGAGCCTCCCCTGGCCCTCCTGCTCCTTGCTAGATAGGCCTCAAAGGAAAAAAAAATTTTGGGCTTGTGGGGGGGAGTGGTGTTGGATTTTTTTTTTTTCTTCCTCCCCCTGATGAAGACTCCAGCAGCTGAGCACCAACCCTGGCCAGAAGCCACCAGCTTGGGCAGGACACGGTCTTTACAGGGCTTTAGGAGAGCCCTGACCCCTCTGGGTTGAGCAGGACCTGACACATCCCCTCCACCCTCAGCAGAGCTGCACCAGCTTCCAAGCATGATGCAGGGGTTTGGTAATTCTAAAAGACACCTTCTTGTCCAGTAACATCCTCTATAGCTAAGAGCACTCACACAACACAAGCCATCAATATTCTGCAAGCAGGAAGCAGCCTTGAAAGCAAGAGCTTCACCTTTCTGTGGCCCCAGGTCAGTGCCACCCACCTCTGCTTTCTCTGGCTGGTGTCACGTACCTAGGTGAAATACTTAGAGGTCACCCTGGAAGTCCTCTCTTCAGCAGCACTGGTGGCAAAGGACACCTCCTCATCTTCTTCATCCAGCTGTAGGCTGCCAGAGGACAGCCGTGCCCGGGCCATGGGCGACCGCAGCACCCGGCCATACAGGGAGCAGTAGTCAGCGGCCAGTAGGTCAGAGTCAGAGTCACTGGACTCGGTGCTGCTGCCCACGTAGCGCTCAGAGGAGTGCCGCAGCCCCAGCCCCAGCCCTTGCTGGGCTGGCATGTGCCGAAAGATACCCCTTTTTCGGCTGCTCAGCACAGGGCACGGCCCCAGCGGCCTGAACTCAGAGCTGTACGGGAAGCGGATGGTTTTCATGTCCGACTGGCTCCAAGACCGCTTGGGTGGCTGCTCCTGAAGGCCATAATCAAAGGAGCGAGCCAGAAACCTGTTCTCTCCTGCTGGGGCCACACTTGTGCCCTGTGCCACGCACGCAGCCTTGGGATGAAACTCTCCAGCCTGAGTCCCACTTGGGCTCCGCCTGAGGGGTTTTGCAGCCAGGGGGCTGTATCCACTGGCTGTCTCCTCACCAGGCACCAATGCATGGCATGGGGGCTGTAGGGGCCTGTCCAGGTAGAAGATGACCTGTGGACAGGTGGCCATGGGTAGGGGGCATGGCACATCTGTGTACACCAGTGGCCGGGAGCTCACCTCCTGCATGTTGCCCACTGAAGTGCTTTTACTGTTCCCAGCAAACTGGTGGTGGGGTCTAAAGGAGGTCAAGGGGTTCCTGGCGCTGAAGAGGTCAGCAGGCTCCCATGCTTGTTCCAGCTCCAGCTCGGTGTAGAACAAAGGGAAGGCAGATGAGCTTTTAGAGTGGGGCAGGAAGGCAGGGGGTGCTTCAGGCCTGGACTGCTCCAGCTCAGCAGCAAACGTCACCTCCACAGCAGAGCTCCGGCGCCGGCTGTCCAGTGTGGGCTCAGACGCATGCACCCCATTGGCATGGTAGGAGCCCCGGCTGCCGTAGGCTAGGCGCAGCTCCTCCACCTGAGCAGAGGCAGAGGTTGTGTGGGTGCCCAGGCCCTCAGCTGGGAGGGGGGGAGGAGGGTGGGGTGGTGGTGTGCAAAGCAGGGCCAGCAGTGAGCCCACAAGGCTGAGGGTTGGGAGGCCAGCTCCACCAGCTAAGGCCAGAATGCCAAGGCCATCTCTAGTCCGCGTGCTACCTCTCACTGAGGCTGAGGGGAAGTACCTGCTTGGAGACGTCGGTCAGGAGATCCGGGGAGGAGCGGCACTGCCTCTCGTCATAGCGGGATGCGTAGTGCTTCCTGCAAGGCCAAGAGCATGGGTGGGTGCATGGCCAGTAGGTAGTCCTGTCCCCAGCCCAAGCACTCCTCCCCTCCATGCCCCGCAATCCCAGTACCTCTCGAAGGGCAGGCTCTTCTTCTTCGCCTTCCTCCCATGTTCGAGCAGCTGCCGCTGCGTCCTCCCACTGCAGCAAGGGGAGAGGTGTGAGCGGCCTCAGCCCTGGGCCCTCCCACATCCCAGGGGAGGTGAGTGCACTAGGCAGGACCATGGCAGCAGTCTCTTAAGAAAAAGCAGCTGTTGGGCATCATCCCCTTGCATCCAGATAGGTCTGACATAAAAGGGAGACTGAGCCATCCTCATGCCCTTCCTGGCCCCGTGTTTAGTTTTCCCTAGGGACATTACCTGTAGCGGAAGCTGGAGCCCTTACTGCACAGAAGGGCTTTGGGCTTTGACTTGGGCTCTTCAGACAGCCTAAAGAAGGCATGGTACTCCACACATGTTTTCCAAAAAGCCTTGCAGGCATCCCGGCTTGCCATGGTGAACTCTAGCGTGTCCTTGCACAGTGCCTGCATGGTCAGAGACAAGCAAGAAAATGTCAGGGGTACAGGGCAAGGCTCTGCCATTTGCCCTCCTGACTCCTCAAAGGATCACACTAGATGCCAGTGGCTCCAGCCTCCAGGGATATGACTGGTGGCACACGACATGCTCAGGGAGGGTAAGGAGAATCACCCATGAGCAGCAGACACAGATTTTATTCAGTATCAGAGACTTTGCGTGGCTGACACTGTGTCCACCTGTTCCTGAGCCTGGCAGCTGCCTTCAGCACGGTACTTACAGAGATGTTTGCATGGAGCTTGATGAGAAAATGCTTCCTCTTGAAACTCAGTTTGCGAATTTTGGACCAGTTGAATGTGTTGATCTTTGTATTGCCCTGCAAGGACAGGTACAGTGGTTAGAACAGGATGGGGTAAGTGAGAATTGTAGAAATATGATGGGCCAAGACCTGAGCTTGTAGAACACTATACAAGGCCTTAACATGGCCCTCACTGCTGCTGAGGTCTGTGAAAGGAGTGCTGGGATTTGCTGACTGACCATCAGCTGGTCTTCAAAAGTGAAAATTGAGGTTCAGGGCTTGACTCTGCCTACTGAAACTATTTGTAAAATTCTGGGACCCCAAAGCAAACCTTACAGAGCTCAAGGCAGAGCATCCCATCTGTCCTGGCTCAAACATCACATCAATCAACACAGAATCAGCTCCCTAAAAGAAGACAGACCTTCCTCTCCTTTGCTGGGAAGTGTAGCACAGCTCAGCTCACTCCCATGGCTTTACACAGAGCTTAAGCAGGCAGCAAACATATCTTACCCCTTGTTATCATTACACATCAATTTACACACAGCCACACAGCACTGGTGTCACAGCAGGACATACATTACTCCATGCTGTGACACTGAGACCCTCTCAGCGTTCAGAGACACACCAGATTTTAATGGGATCATATATGCTCTAATCAGGCATGAGGGGTGTTTATGGCTCGAATAAATAACCAGGTCTGGCAGTCTGGCAGTGCTAATTATGAGCATCAGACTCACAGGATTTTTTTTTCTACTCTGGTAGGATGTTCCCAGGTTGAAATTAGTTGGTGTGGGAGGCAAGAGCTGCTTCACGCCAGCTGCAACAAGTCTGTATTTATTCTGCAGCTACTCCATGATTACAATATTATGTAATTACACAGACATGAGGTGGCTATTTTCGCTGGAAGATTATACAGTGAACACATGTGATGCAGCCTTGTAACCTCTAATGCTTACCCGGCCGAGCTCACTGTGACAAGAGCCAAAAGACATGGGGCAGGTACAGTGGTACGCATCTGGTGCTGATGGAGGCAGTGGGACTGAACCTCACAGCCATGCCCTGGAGCCTCCCCTCCACACCTGAAGTCTGCCAGGGCATGCTCCCTCTTGTAGGATTTGGGAGGGATTGGAACAAACAGGGGAAGGAGGTTTTCCCCCAGCTGGAGGTGATGCACCTGGGGAAAGGCCATCCCACTTGGGTGCTGGCAGCCCACCCTGGGCCCTGGACTCACCCGCAGGACCAACACCCCCATATGTGTCACAGCCAGGTTGATCTGCGTCCCCTCGCCGTCGCTGGCAGGGTGCGGGCGAATCCCATACATCTCCAGCTTCCTGGCCACGTCCAGCAGCTGAACATCTGACTCAGCTGGTGTCTTCCCACTGGAGATACAAAGGCATTGGGAAGGGACAAGAGTGAGAAGGCAGGTGCTGAAATTTGCTGGAAAAGTGTCATTTTAGGTGTGCACACACCAACTGCACTGCTAGCCCTGCCTGCTAATGGGAACCCCATCAGCAGGCACCTTTTGGGTGCTTTGCTTGGGCAGCTGTGGCACAGAGCAGCCCTTACCTATGCCTCCGGTGGTAATGCATAATTTTGTTGTCCAGGTACTCCTGGTTGGGCAGGTACCTGTGAGTTGCCAGGTGCTGCTGGTCCATCTCCTCATGGAAGTCGCCTAGCTCGGCTGCAAGGGACACGGGGAGAGCGTGAGTTATGCTGCGAGGGGTCACTGTAGGTGGAACCCCTGGCTACAAAGCCAAAGCCCCGTTGAACACCCTGTCCGTCCCCCAGGAAGGGACAGCATCCCTGCAGGCACCCATCTGCCCTTACACTGTAGCAGGTGGGAGACAAGCAGCGCCGCACTCTTGTCGCTGCAGGGCAGCCGCCCCAGTGCAAGGTCCTTCTTGATCTGGAGACTGAAGAGGTACCTGTGGAGGTGGACAGGAGCATGCCCTGGGCAGGGAGCAGACAGCCAGGCACTGGCACTGGGTTGAGCCATGAGGCCTCTGCTGCTGGGGAACTGGCTGTCCCCACAGTAATCCCTGTGCTTGCCCATGTTTCAGCCCAAAGGATGCAGGTCCGCGGGGTCATGGGAGGAGTGCACAGCCCCTGAAGAAGGCTGCAGCTGGGCATTACCATGACCCATATGCCCCTGCCATTGAAATACCCACCAGTAGGTCTCAGAGTTAACATTCCTTTACACTTTGGAGGGCTTTTGCATCTCTAAGGGCTAATGTTCTGCAGAAGCACTGGTTTAGCTTTATTCTTAGTTCCTGTTTGCAGTGTTTTGTCTAAGAGAGAACAGTTTGGAAGAGTTAACAATGTTATTTCTAAAAATAAAATTAAAGTTCTTCTTGCAGAACACAGCTTGAGGTGGGAGCTATACTGAGCAAAGATAGACTTGGTGTTAAACTGCAAAAGGGGCTGGCAATAAACAAATTGCAGCCTCTTAAGACAGTTGATCCTTCAAGTGGATTTTGTTTACAAAACAGATCGGGAAAAGATACTTTTTCTGGTTTTGTTTTGTAACATACAGAGCTCTTTCAATACTTAGGATAACCAGTGCTCACAGACAGGTTTGGGTGGATGAAGATGAGGAATTAAATGCATACTTTGCAATTGCAGGACTGTGCAGTATGAAAGTAATAGAATAAGCACTGTACCTGGTCAGCTCTTCTCTCAGATGGCCGGGGTCCACTGGGAAAAATTTCACCATAAATTTGAAAAGAACCTCCTTAGGATCTTAAAACACAACATCTTCATAAGTTTTCTTTCACATGTCTATTGAGAACATTCACAACTCTCCTCACACATGCTGTATCCTTACAGAGTGAATTACTCTGGACCCTTACAAATCAGTCCTGGAAGCCCTGAACATCAGGGACTCCAGCCTGCCCCGACCCCCAGTGTTACCCACGTAAGCGAAAAGGGAGTTGGACATCTAAAGAATACCAAAGAGAAAATGCCCCAGGAATTCTTTGAATTGCAAAGACCCCTGCCAGGATTGGGGTTTCTGTGGAGCAGTGCCAGGGATGCTTGTCTGGAGCGTGACTGAAGCCTCAGTGTAACTGCCATTGGCGAGGCTGTACATTAAAGCCAGCTCTCCAAGCACTTGGGATGCAACAGCTCCATAGGAGGCTGTGTAGGAAAAACTTTTTTGTGAGATGAGTGAGAAAGCAAGCAGCCAAGCCCAAGCCAAAGAGCATGGAGGGATGGAGGCAATTTTGTAGGTACTGACTGTCCCAGAACACTTTGGGATGGCTCAGGTTCTCCTGGAGGGACTGTTCAGAAGGAATATAGGAAAGAAATCAGTGCCCAAAACAATCCCAATTGTGGTGCATCCAGAAAGGGGAAACTTTATCAGGCTTCTCCTTTACAGGGAAATTGGTACAAACTCTGTACTGCAGCCTCCCTATGGCAAATACTGGGGTTGTGGTCTCAAGCTCTCAACCACCTCCTAGTCATCACCCTAGTCTTTGAGGAAAATACTGTTTGGTTCTTTGCAGGGATGGAAGCAGGCATAAGCTGAAAGGGGCACTGTGTTAACATTGGTCACGGCCACAGCAGGGGATTCTGAGCCTGAATTCGGGTCAGGCTCTGCAGCATCTCCATGCAGCAGTACATGTGGAGCTGGGGCTAGAGAGGAGGAGCAGAGCTTCTGAGGCACACAGCTAACATTGCTTCATGCAGGTATCTGGGCTGCTAAGAGCTGCAAGGGGAGAGCAGAGCATGCAGGAAGCAATGCCTGCTGCTCTGACAGCACAGCAGCGCACACATACACACATGCATGCAGCTGCCCCTGCTCCTCTGCCAAGCTGTCAGGTTATTAACACCTCAAGCCTAACATGGTGCAGATACCAGACTGCAAAGGCAGCAGTATTTCTACAGGATTTTGTATGGGCTGTGGTATCTTCACAGACAATCCTATCCAGCCCCACACTATAAAATGAGCTCAGGTCAATGCTGGAAATCAGAGCTCCTGTCCTCAAGTAATACCACTGCATGAATGTGCCTGTGCTAGTTTGTCACTGGTAGTGAATTAGAAGAAGTTAATTCTTGAAATACTTACTTTTGACTTGTTTTGTTATGGGTTTTAGTGGTTCCAGCCAGACCTGAAACAAGGCAATGAAGAACTAGGTGAATAAAGAGCACAGGAGGCAGGTGAAATGAAAGCAGCAACAGCATGCTACAATGCAACACAGAAATGTTGGCCAGCTCAGCTGCTGTGGCAAGCTGTCCTCCTGGGCAGCCCCACACAGATGGCTACAGCTAAGCACCATGGGCTTTACCAATCAGCCTGTGGCTCCCCTTCTATCTCCCATTTTCAAGGGGGTTTCAGTATTGTGGCAAACCTTTCTGCTGAGATTTTCCCATCTGGTATTCAGGGAGGCGCTAGCAAACCCCAGCTGTGTGGGTGGTTGCTGCGAGGATGGGGCACAGTGCAGCATGAGGGCCCCACACCACAACCTGCACTCACGTGGTTCCCAGCCTGGCTGCAAAACTCCAGCCCAAAGTACTCCTTCTCCACAAGGTTGAGGTGGCTGCAGGTGAGGTTGAACAACCCTTTTCCACAGGATTTTTGCTAGCAAACAAACATATCACAAAAGCAGTGTGTTAGGCAATGCTGACAGCAGTGGAAATGGGATTTCAGTGAGATGGGAAGTAGGGCAGAAAGGCTCCAAGACAAGATGTGGGATTTTCTTGATTTCTGATTTCTGAAATCTTACTCAGTAAGTGCTGCTGGTTTTGGCATATGGGACAGGATGACTGCACACTGTGCATCCCTTGCCTCTACTCAGGGAAATCAGATTCCTTCAATTCTTTCCTTTCTAAGGAAAAGGAAGGAAAAGGGAAGGGGAAAGGGGAAAAGGGAAAGGGCAAAGGGATCCTGCTTTTGGCTCAGCTACTGCAACCATCACTGTCCAGCAGGCTCTATCCCTGACAAACCAGTGAGTGATGCATGGGATGAGCATCTGCCTGACCCAGGGACAGCCGTGGCAAACGTGCTCGATGAAGAGCAAACGGGAGCACCAGCCAAACCTGCACAGTGAGCCCATGTGCCCTACAGCCGGCAACAGGCCTGCTGGGGAGGAGCTACTATTATGCTAATGGTAATTAACAGCAACAGAACCCTGCGGAGATCCTGCATCTTGGGGGCTGGGTCGTCCATGCACTTCAGCAGTATTAGCTAAGTGGCACTGCATTCTGATAAAGGAGCCCAGGCAGTAGCTAGTCCCAGCAAACAGAAACACTTGCAGGGTGTTTTGCTTGACTTGTTCCTGTCCTGTATGACATGGCTGGAGAACAAACCAGGAGGTCCCTGATTTTGGAAAATACTCCAGAAAGCACTAGAAATGAACCTGGCAGTGAGCTACCTTAGTAAAAACCCTGCTACTCCTTTATCAACTCGTGAAAAGAAGATAAAAAAATGAGCATGGCTTAGTGCAAAAGCAAGCTGGAGCAGAGAGGCCAGCTTAGACAGCTGCTACATTACATCTCTGGTGATGGAGGCGAAGGCAGGCTGCAGCTTCCTGTGCCAGTGGCTGCTCCCAGCAGGGACGGGAGGGACCCTGGCTGCTGGCAGTGATGCACACTAATAACCACCTCTCATGGTTTCTCCTGGGATGAAATTGCTGGCTCCACGCTGAAAGGCTGCTGAAAAGTGATAGCGTAATAACAGCATTCACTCTGCAGTACTCCTGGTTCTCCTCAAAATTACTAGATCACAAGGGTAATTAAAACAATTATAAATGTTGATTTTCAGGCTAGAATTTTCTAGCATGAAAGGCCTTAGTCTTTGTCAGGCAGCCAGGAAATACAAGCATTTCTTACCAGGTTATTACCCACTGCACATCTGCTGGGAGCAACCCACTCTCCTCCAAGCCCAGCGCTGCCCAGGGCAAGCACGGCAGGAAAGTGGCCCAGACCCCAGGAAAACCTGCTCACTGGGGAGACACAGCCCTGTCATGCAGAGGATGGTTTAAAAGCAGAAGCTTTCCTGGTGCAGAGTGGTGCTTGCAAGTACTTTATCCTGGGTTTGTGGGGTACTGAGGCCCTGACCCATAGAGCTGCAAGCAGCAGTGTACAGTTGTGCTCAGGATAGCATAAGGCAGGAGCAGTGGGGAAGTGCTAGGGGAGCACAATGAAAGATAGAAGCATGACATGTGGGACTGGGCACCCCACGTCTGACCCTAAAGGTCCCTTGATGATGTTGCAGTGCCAGGTTAGCACCAAATATGTCCCTGTAGCAAAACCCACTAGCAAAGATGTCCAGGTTTTGTGTGTCCAGGCTGTGAAGTTATTCACTTTTTCTGTGCTGCTCTGGTAGGGCTTCTGAGGGTGCTTAGGCTCAGAGCTGCTTAGTTTAAACTTTTTCCAGAGAGAAGAGGGGTGACTTTATTAGTGAAAGGACATGCCAGGTCACAGATCTAGGTATTCAGGTGGGTGGGAGGAATATTTCCTCTCAATGCAAGAAACCCATTAAAGGCTGATCTGTGACTATCCCTGTGCACTGTGGCAGAGCATCCTGGTGCCCTCCTAGTGCAAGACACAGTGCTCACTGGCATGGCTGGCAGCATCCCAGCAAGGTCCTGTCTGCACCATGGCTGAACCCTGGGGTGTTCAGGGTAGGGAGGGCACAACAGGAGACATACAGAGATCTACCAGGACCGCCCCCCCCCGCACACCTTCCCTCATCCTGGGGGCTCAGATCTCGCTTGTCAGTTCCATAGTGAAAACCACCTCCAGTGCCCAGCCAAAAGAAATCCTGGGAGCTCAGTGGCTGCAGGGAGTGTGCCAGTCCCAGCTCTTTTAGAGGGTGTGGATGGAGGCAGAAGTCTTCCTGGGCCAGCACCATGAGAGAAACTCATTCCTGTGCAAAGCCAGGCTGGAAATAAGACCTCGCTGCACGTGCCAGCAGCTGTGATACCCATGTGAGGCAGGGATAGATGCATATGCTGAGCGTGAGGCAGAGAGAGAATCAGGCCTGCCACGTTTTCTCTCTTTTGTCCTTTTCCCTCCCATTATACTGAAGTACCACACATTCAAAAGAGCTTTCTAAAGTCAGGAGGGATTTAGGAAGAGTTACTTGAAATATCTGCTCAAAACTTAGCCCAAAGCAGTCCTTTGGAGAATGGAGAAGTCACTAATTTAACTACCCATTTATTGTACTCATACAGCATCAAATGCATGAAATGCCTAAAAGGGGTTTCCAATACTGTTCCCTGCTAAAAAAGGAAATGACCAGGAGTTCCTCTAATGGAAGCTATTTGCTGCAATAACATGTCGTGCAGAGCTATAGTGCTGTCACTGTTTTGGGGAAAGAAGAAAGCAGAGATGGAAAAAAAAAAAGAAGCAATATTGTACCAGCAGCATCTTCCACATTGTCTCTCACTATGCCCTGATCTAATCAATATGGGAAAAAAGCATTTTTAAAGGACTAGTCTCATTTTGAAGCTGGCTCTAGGTCTAGGATACATTAATGAAACTAAATTAAATAACTTCCATACTGTGCCAAGTGAAAGAATTGCTTTCCAGTCCTCTTCTGTGTAAAATCGCTATTGCAAAGAAACTGAGCAGTACATTTGAGACTGAGCAGTTCTCAGGCTGTGCTATAAAGCCAGAGGACAGGTGTGTCTGAGTATGTAACAGAAGCTGGAAAAAAAAAGTTACATAAAAAGCTTTGGTTCCAGAGGAGACCAGAGCAGCCAAGTGCTAGAACAGATCTTGAATTATCCAATTAAACTAGCTACTGTGATTATCAAATTCTAACCAACAGCAAGTGCTCAATCACATTTGTAAAAAGATGTTTCTAACACACAGTTAAGATATAATTTACATCTACTTTCAATAATATGTATATTTAACACCATAGATATCAATACTTAGCATTTAAAAATCTATTTCAGCAGTCAATATTCAGAAATAGCATTTATGTTATGGGACACTGTCATGAAGGAAACAAGATACAGTGAGTTTTTAAACTCAGCTACTCTCAAACCCACCCTGTTCTCCTTTTCATCTGAATGCCCAAAAAGAGATGCAGGCAGATGTTTCTCACCAGGAGTAATTTGGTTAAACTTATTTTTCTTCTGTCCCCAGGTTTTTCTTCCCTGTTGAGTGCTTACACCAGCAGCCAGGCAAATGAGAAAAGAACTCAGCACTTGCCAGGAACATCACTCCATACTAGTTCATTTCCAAAAGATTACACTGGATAAGCAAAAGCCATTCCTGCTTCTGTATAAATAATGCCAATAAGAAGGGAGGGTGAGAGTGTGTTGGTGCTGAAAGGCACTTAGCAACCAGCACTATAACATCCTGGTGTGGATTTGAGGGGTTTTTTGCTTTGGTTTTCTGTTTGGTTTAGGTTTTTTTAAAGCTGAAAACCAGAAGACACCAGAGGCCATACAATCCTTCAGAGCAGCAATAACTTCAATAATGAGCACCACAAAAACAATAACAAAATGAGACCCACTTACATCAACTACAAAGATCTTCTGGGAGTCATCCAGAAACTGGACTTTCAAGTGCAGCATCCTCGAGCATGTGGCTGAGCATACAGCAGGCACAGGAGTCCTAGCGATGTGAGCAGCGTGCTGGGAAGGGAGCCCTGACTCCTCTTGCACACATAATTTCCCTCTCAGCTGGATGGAGAAGACTGCAGTCACAGATGTGGAGTGGAGGCTGGAGCAAAGGAACTGAATGCCTAAAAACAACTGAAAAAAACCCCAAACCCAAACAAAAAAAAACCCCTAATACCTCCCCTAGTTAAAATATCACCAGTGCATTAAAGGCTATTTTCTTTCTGTGAATTATGGGCCTGTTAACAGGGGGAAGGCTGTGCAGCAGCTCTGTAAGAGTGGCACTAATGGAGCTGAGATAAACACTGAGGTTTTACAGATGCTGGTGAGCAATGCAATGGCAAAGCAAGCCCACGCTTTGTACCACAGGGTCAGTGAAGAAGAGCTGAGTGGCTCTCCTGCCAAAGCCACTGAGCAGCTAGCATCACTTTTTCTCTATCTAGTTAAGGTACACTAAAAGACCAACCCCTGGCAGCTGTGCTTACTCCATGAGGTGTGCAGATAAGGTCCTAACTGCTGAGCAGATGTGCGTGGGTTGGACAGATAGGCTAATGTACCAGGAAATGTTTCCAACTGAACTTGAAATCAGGTGGGAATCCTTGCCAGGGAGCCAGAGGAGGACTTTGCTGCAAATTTCTGCCTGGCACCCTGGTTTAGCAGCTTAGTGAAGTCTCACAAGCCTTTGAGGCAACCTGGTTCAAAATTCACCCCCGAAAAGCCCACGTGCCCATGCACTAGCTCATGTTCTGAGTGCCAGAGCCAGCTGCCCATGCTCAAAACCCCCCAGAGCTCAGCCCAGGATGCCAGGTGCAGCCTCCCCAAAGTGTGGTGGGTGCTTGGGGCTTGCACTAATGCTGCTTATCTGTCCCAGCTACCAAGGGCCCATGATTAGCCATCTGGCCACTCTGGGCTGGAAGAGCTCCCCCTCACTGAGCATTTGGATGAAGACAGTGTGTGGGCAGGAGAGTATAACTACACTGAGTAGTGCCAAGAAGCAGGCACTCGGCAAGTCATAGGGGATTGTTATTGCTGTTGCTGCTGGAAAAAGTCACAACCACATACTATCCAGTGGGACCCAGAGCAACAGAAACACATTTCAGCCACATTGGGCTGCAGAGATTTTGCTTGTCACTCTCCCCAGTTGCCACTGAAGCATCCCCTATAAGTCACTCCGGGCCATTTGCTGTGGTTCCTCTTACACTTCCCAAATATTCCAGGGGATGTCAGGACAGCACCTGTCAGGGCACACACATAGCATGTTATCTGGTGTGCACAGAGTGAAAACTTAGAGCTTTTTAGCTATAGAAAAACTTAACAGCTTCTGCTAACCTGCACAAAAAAAGGAAGCCTCTTAACAGCTTAAATATATATTTTTTTAAATTGTTAAAGCCAGTCTGCTTTTCTGTGTGAGTCTGTTCCACAAAGCAGCTGAGCTCATCATCCACCAGTGGCTGGGAGGGGCTGACTGTACTAAGTGTGCAGGCATTGCATCTGAGAACCAAATTTCCAGTGTTGCCCTTGGCCCCGGGGTCTGAGCTCTTTGTGTCACAGGAGAAGGGCAGTGTCACGTACAAACCATCTGGAGGGGCTGGGTGCATTTTCCCTCTCTAGTTTTAAACGTTCATGCCATCAAATATTGATGGGCATCAAGCTGAAGAGCAGCACTCCTGTAAGCATCTCATGTCACAGGCACAGCTCTGCCACAGCAGCACTGGGAACACAGCAAGAGCACTGGACCTGCAGGAAGGATGCACAGGGAGGGCTGTGATGGAGAAATCCCTAAACCCAAGAAGAAGCCAAGCTTCCCTGGCATATCAGGGCCACCAACCCAGGATTCCATGGATGCTACTAGAAACTGAGCACCAACCAGCTGAGTTGTGGGTGGAAGAAAAGGGTTTATTTCACTTCTGTGGCATGAAGGAAGGAGACCGTTGTGCTTATCAAGGCCTCTAGACATCCTGCAGAAGCATTCATGCAGTGTGGAACCAGCAGAGGCATCAAGGTAAACGAGGACTTTTATGGGATAGGAGAGTAATGGACAGCCAGAAGAGATGTGGGACAAGAAAAGCCCACTTGGGATATGAGAAGTATTGCTAGGAGCAGAGGAGACTCACCATCTCAGCAGATAAGAGACCCATTTTGCTCCCAACTTTCTCCTTCCTTCTTCTGGAGATGACTTTGGGGCTGGCTGAAGCAGCACGCATAGGGAGAACCAGGGTCCCAGGAGGAACAATCCTGGCTCCCAGCCTGAGCCAGTGCTGACCTCCAGCTGGGCATGTACATCTTCCTTATCTGCAGGGAAAAGGTAATAATGTGAAAATGGTGCAGGAAAGCATGGAAGAGGTGAAGAGTGAGTGCAACCATACCAGCAGGCAGTGAGGGGACCCCAAGCAGCAGCACCAGACCACAGTGGGATCTGAGTAGCAGCATGTTGGAGCAAGTACTGCCTTGGGGTGGTTTGCTCAGCCAGGTCATCCTTTCATTTTTAGTACTCTTAATTTCTTTCCATAATAGTGTACTTGCAATGTTCCTGCTGCCACACCAAAAGAAATGGTTTCACTCTCAGCTAGGGTCCTGGTTTATATATTAGTTTCTTTACATATTTTATAAAATATGCCCCCCCCAAAGGTATTTAAAAAAACCCAAAGCCTGAAGGAACTTTAGCTTAAAAAAGAGAAGAAGGAGGGAGCAACAACACTCTCCTGATACATGCAGGGCCATTCCAGGAGGATGGATGTGTTCCCAAGCTATGAGGAAAACAAAGAAAATGCTGGAAACAGAAGGTCAGATATGAGTTAGGTCCTAGTAAAGATCCTTAAACTGTGAGGCAGGAGAAATAACAGAGCAGGCTGGAAAAGCCAGGAATGACTCAGACACACATCTGTTAGGGACAGTCCAGGCACACTTGTTCCTGCCTTTAAACCTTTAACAATGCCTATCATTTTCCATTGATTTCACAAGTCACCTCAAGCATACCTCAACAATTATAGCTAACTCACCATGACCTGCCCTTCTATAAACTTCTGGCCCAGAACTGTTCTATTTATTGAATATAATAAACAATTATATATTAGCTTTTCCATCAAATTTTGATTCCTAACCATTAGCTACATAGTCTGACGTCACTGTGCTGAAACTTACCACTCATAAGTAATAGCTGGGAAAATGGAAAATATTGCATTTTTTGTTTTGTGTTTGTGTGGTTTGCCCATTAGCTTCCAGCTGCAGGATAAGTGTTCTCTGGTCAGCATTTTGTTTTGATACCAGAAAGGGACATTACACACCAGCATTTTTCTCTCCAGTTTGCCCCATTCCTAACCAAGAACATCCTACTGTGATGCCTCCTCATCTCACTAATGTTCCCTCCAAGAGCTGTACTTAATGGCAATGCAACATCACAAAACAGCCACTGAAAGCAGCTCCATAGACACATCATCAGCATTAATAATTTGTCTGCAAAACTGGATGAGACCAACAGGAGGGGAGAGCTTCTGTGCATGAACACTGATAGAAGGAGTGAAGCTTTAGACTAGAAATTAAGAGAAGTTTAAAGAAGAATAGCATTGTCTGACAGTCTCATCTCCAAGTGCAGGTGATGACATGATTACACACTAGCTATACAAACTATTTGCATCAGTGTTCAGCTAGTAAAGATCAGAAGAGAAACAGGGACAGGGGTTTGGGGAGCAGCTGGGTTGCTGCGCAGGCAGCTCTCCTGTGGGCAGTCATCCCAGCAAAACCAGGAGACCTGAGTTCAGTACAACTTACAGGCACATGTGTGGGAGCAGAGCAGAACCCTGACCTGGTGAGAAGCACAGTGCCATTTGAGCTGCTGGACACAGTTTGAATAATATTAAAAGAAATAGGTTTAGCTGAGTTTAAGCACTACCCCAGATTAAAAGGTAATTGACTAACTTGCCCTTTTTTGTTTGTTTGTTTTTCTCTGTGTGTGTGCTTGGGGAGTTTTGGTTTGGTTTCTGCTTAGTGAGTTTCTGATGCTCAAGGAAGCAGTCATATCAAATCTTTTCCTTGTGATTATATTTTTTGTCTTTTACCTAGCTGTAATAACAGAGTAGGAAATCACAAATAACCTCAGTTATGCATGAAAGCCTCCAAAAACCACTGCAATTCCAGACACCCAATAGACAAAGTAACTGTAAGTGCCAAACTTCCTTTGAAGTCCTGTTAGGGTATACTCACATCACGGGACCAAAGTCCTGAAAGATAAATCTATTTGCATTTCTCTTCTGTTTTCAACCTGTGCTGAACCAAGTTTGATTTCCAGGGCCGGAGCACAGCCCCACGCTGAGGACTGTTGGCAGGACGAAGCAGATCTTTGTTTCTAAGCTCCCTCTCGTGGTGCTTGTCCCCAATGACAGGAGACCATCCAACTTGCAGCTATGAGCAGCTCCGGTCAGCAGTAACACAATCTAACGTGCCTCCCTGTTTATTGTTGACTTTTCTTCTTTTCTTCAGGTTTTATAGGCTGTGTAAAAACTATTATCAGGCACTGAAGTAGGCAACTTGCTGTAAGCAAGTGCAAATGATAGCACAAGCTATCCCAGAAACTAAATAATAGGCCACCTCTGGTATTACTCAAAACACATTATCTCATTTTTATTATGCCAGTTGCACTCTGTTGTTGGCACAGCTATTTAACAAGCACAGTGATCTTTAACTCCAATAGATCACTTCGAAGACAGAAGAAAGCAATTTATACAGCAAAAGAAAGCCTCACGAATGTAACAAGTGAAAGGAGTACTGATGCCTCCAAAGGATCAGGCATCTCTCAGCATTCAGTCATTTCTAGCTAGGGAGATGCATCTCACTTTATCTAGGTAGCAGGACAAATCATGGGACTTGTATATGCTGTCCTTAATTTGTTCCAAGCATGAACAGTTCCTGGTCCACTTACATATCCCAATGTCAACAAACCAGAAGTAGTGTAAACTTACCTGTAATCCAGCAGTCCTATGATGAGGTTTCCAGATGCCCAGGCTCTCTGTCCTCACCAGCATCGTTAGGAAGTCAAACCTATCAACTCCTTCTCTAAGGCTCTCCATGAGTCACATTCAGATCTTTCCTAGGGTATGCACCAGGGGAAAAAGAGATAGACCCCCATGTACCATACTGTAAAAATCCAACTGGCAGGGGGGCAGTATCTGCTCTTCTGCTCACATAGCTCTGTCAACAGAAAATTACAAGACTAGAAGCAGTGGCAACACTTCAGAAGGGAATTAAAGGCCAGGAAAGTGAAAACCTTTGCTAGGTATCATCAGGAAGGATCCTATGGCCAAAGGCTTTGTCTGAGGAAGCTGCGAAATTGAGACTGCAATGCTGGGTGAAGACTGAATCCTAGTGGAAAGGATGGAGGTCTAAGGAACTATATTGCTTCTCTTTGTGACAGATGTGGTTTCCTTCTTGGCTCAAGACAACTACCTGTTCTTCAGTTTGATTATATCTAAGCAAAGAAATGCATGTGTTCTCCAGGGGCCTGCAGGCCAACAGACCTCACCACATGGGATCTTGATTCTGAGTTTTGCTAACACATTTCCCTCCCAGGCAGCCTCTCTTCCTCCACTCCTTTTCCTTTCACTCTTCCTCAAATGCTCTTATCACACTTCAGTCCTACCAATGCCTGCCAAATTCCCAGTATATAGCTCAAAGCTCAGCTAAAGTTGTGTTAAAGCTATTCTTTGTAGCACAAAATGGAGGACAATAGAACAGCATCCATCTGAAGCTGGGAGCTTGATACTGTTGGTACTTTGATCACTAGATCAAAGGCAATCCCCCATCTCATGGCTCCTCTCCCAGGGCCTTCTGGCAGATGGCAACAGCAACAAGACAGACATTCCTACATCATGATGGTCCCAAGGTTTCAGGGGTACATTCATAAAACCTTTCAAAATTGAGTTCCAAGATCAAACAATTTGGATGGTGTGAGATACTATGCTGACAGCTGAGAGAGAAACAGCTTAGTTAAAATGGAAGGAACACAGCTGGACTCCAAAGTACTTCTAAACATAGTTTGACACTGGACAGGCCTTGAAGCTAAAATCTTTCTTCTAACCTGTTAAAAAGTACATCTGCATAACTGAGATTTGACACAGGGCATTAACTCCTGGAACATCAAGTGGAAACTAGTGACAGTGTGAATGTGGTCGCAGAGACATGAGGCTGCAAGGTGCTTCAGGAGATCACACATGACAGCCCAATGTACAGAGGGGGGAACTACACATGCCACACATATTCCTCTCTTCAGCAGAGGTTATCCAATGCCACCTTTGAAAATTTTCCACCACCTCCACATAACTGTACCTTGCTCCAGCACTTTAGCCATCCTCTGTGAGAAGCTTTCTCTCGTTTCCAGCTTCAGCTTTGCTGAAATTCAGTTTATTTCTTCTTGGTTTCCCATAGCATCCATGCTGCTGATGATTAGATGATCATTATTAATTTGCTTTTAAGAAAAAGGATCTAATGTCTATTACAGTAGTAAGATGCATCCCGAGATGATGACTCCTCATTGTATCTGCTGGTTCCCAGTAAGGCAAGTAGTCATTAAGGAATGTCACAAGCAGCAAATACATTTTCTCTTTCCTGGGCTGACAGGATAATTTAAATCTAATGTCAAGGAAGATCTTCTAAGGACATAAAACTGAATTAGTTAGTCAGCCTAGAGGCAAACAAACAAACAAACAAAAAACCTGAAGAGCCAGAAATTTTGCAGAAAGCTGACTGTGTTTGGTTTACTGAGCTGCAGTCATTTATCAATTACACCTTTTAGTAGAAGCCTAAGAAGTCTTAAGACTGAACCAGTTACATTGTAGTATCAGAAACGTTTGAAAGATGCTAATGTTTTTCTTAAATCTGAGAAGATTTTAACTTTGTTTTTTAGTTTCTAGACTGCTAATTTATTTATATGCAAGAAGTGCAATTTCACAATTATTCTACTATGCTGGTGCATCTGATTCCAGGCCAGACCAAGCACCTACCTTTAAGAGAACCTTCCACATTATGCCCCAAGGTAATTATGCTCTAATTACCACTTCTTTTCCAAGGCAAGAACAATTGAGGTCACCCAGTAACCTGCAGCATCTTAGAGTCTCAAATCCCATGCAAGCCTCACCACTGGAAATATGATTTGAAGGAAGTCACTGTTAGGAAGCTGTTACAGCATGCTCAGACAGAACCAGTAAAACACCAAGGAGCATGGGCACACCACAAACCAAACAAACAGCATTGCCTGCCTATGAGTGAGTATCTGGCAGGTTCCTGCAACGTGAGAGACTCTTCCCCATCAATTATTGCAGTTATTAATTATTGCTCCAGACACCTTGGAAGGACTTGAAGAGAATCTCAGCTTTGAAAGAGAGTACCAGAGGCAAGTAAGTTGATTCCATATTAAACATGCTGTTTCCATGGAGAAAAACAAATTTCACCTCAACAATCTTGTAATTGAACTGTATCATCGCTGCCAGCCAACCTATCATAAGCTCAATGCTGCCCTCAGCAGCACCAATAAACTACTACAGGTAGGATACGACCTTTGAATTGAACAGCTGCTCCTGACCTACAGCTGAAAGTCCATCTTCTCTGCTCCTTGCAGCTGTATTGACCAGACAGAGATAAAAGTTGCTACTTAAAAAAACCCGAAAGTGACACAGTTGCACTTTCACAGAGTGCAGAGCACAGGGTCACCTCGTCTCTCGACAGAGCTTGCCCCTAGCTACGGTAGCTCTATGCACACTTCCTCCAGCTGCCGAGTAACTTACTGGTGACTCACCGAACCAAAATGCCTACTAGCAAACCAAGCTACCAGGACTGCTGACTTTTCAGCAGAGATAACTCAAACAGATCAACATATATTGTTTTAGAACCCATATCTTACTTTAATTAAGACTAGACACTTCCACCTCACTTCAAACTGTAATTACAGCCAAGCCTATTAGGGCAGATAAGAGTGTACTGCTCTACACGAGGTGTGGCCAGTGGTTTACCCTCCACCCACGCAGGCTATCTCCTGTACTTCCTCCTAGGGCTGTCCCCCCTGCAGGGTTCATACCCAAGTGCAGCCAGCCAGGCTGCAAGGCCCAACTCTGTCCTTGTTAGCGATTCATTTACGTGTCACCCATGGTACGTGGGGTTCCCACGGGGCAGGGGGAAGAGCCCTCTGATCTGTGCTGCAGTTAGCTCCTGTTCTCCAAACCTGCTGGGGGGAAGTACTTGTCCGACAGCACAGGGGAAATGGGACACTGGGGAGCTTTCCACAGGGCTTGTGCACTTCCATAGCAGGAAAAAGCTGCTTATGAAACCCTACCTATACAGCCCTCAAAACCAAGCCAGGTTTAAAGCAGCATGATGAAGGACGCTACTCAATTATTTGTACAGCAGTTCACTCTCAGAACCAAGACTTCTAAAGTTAAGGGCCTTAAACATAAATCCCACATGCTTCCTTAAAGCCCCCAACCCAGACTACATTTTACTGTCACTCTGAAACAAACCAGTGGCATAAAGTCACAGGGATTTCCAGGCTATACTTGCATTACCTTCCCAGCATTCAAGTGAGAGCAGGAAGCAGCCTGCTTAGTTACAGAATGCCACAAGGAACTGGGAATATTATTGCTCAATTACAACTTCTTTTAAACTGCATGAGAAATCAGACTCAGACAGTGATTAACCCACTTGTTATATCTCAAAGCAGATCAGTCCTAATGGGTCAGCTACCACACTCACTGACGCTAGCCTCACACCCAGCCTTTAACTGAGGTTAAGGGAAACATAGATTTCATCCAAGGTAAGTTAGAAGGGCAGACTGCTCTTCTTCTCTGTCATTTTCTTCTCAAAATGGAAATTACTTCACCATCTTAGTGAAAGAAGTGTGAGCAGGAAGAAGAATCAGTATAGAAAACCACCTATAAGATAAGGCTAATGGTGCTTTACCTAGAGGAAGGGTAGTAACCATGGTAGATGGTTTTGCCTGTTGACACATCACTGAGAACTTGAGATACTAAGGCAGCAAGTTTAGAAAAAACTAAAATCCCATTTTACATTAATACATGGCCTTAGAAAGCAATGCAGTATTACAGGTCAGTAAGTTCTGAGGGAGGTGCACTTTATTACAGACCCAGATGACAACCACCGAGTTAGCAAATTCAAGGCTTTTACTGAGCATTTAAGATCATTGTTTATCACATAGCTTTGAGCACTGTTTGGTGGAAGATTGTCTGGAAAAAAAAAAAAAAAATCTTCTGCCTCTCCTGCTGCAGATCTCTAAGAGTGCTTACTGGGTAGTGTGGTAGAAAGAGGACAGTTCTGGATTACTACGGTGGAGAGCAGCTACAGACACACAGTAGGATAGCAACAGAACCCAGAGCTATTGCCATCTTCACTCATACTAAAGCCTAGGTGAAAAACAAGAACTTTAAAGACTTGGACAAGACAAATATGGATACTTGCTTTGAACAAACCTTTGTCATACAAGGCTCTGAAGAGAGGCACCATCACTGCTTTGAACATGCTTCCCAGCTCACAAATGAGTCACTGCCTTGCAAGGAAGATGATGCACAGCCCTTGCTCTCCCTCCTTTACTCAGAGGACCTGAGATAGAAAGCTTCACGCTCAGTCTGAGCACAGCTGAACACCTTGTTTCCCCAAGACAGAAGAAATCATTCATGAGAATGCAGATGTGGTTACTATGTTCAGAATGACCAGTACCTAAAAAAACAAAACAAAACAAAACCCAACAAAAAGCCCCCAAACAACACAAACACACAGTTCAGCCCACATTAGGAGAAACAGAACACAGGCCAGTCACCCCAGTTTGGTAATACAGGTATCTATTTTATTAAAAAAGTTACAAATAGGTGGACTGTAGGGTTGTCTTACAAAATGACAAGAATGAATTCTACTGGAAAAAACTTTTTACAAAGCATTATAGGTAATTGTTCCATTTTTGCACTTGTTATTCCAGATTTCACTTATCACTGATAAAGATACAGTACATTAGATACATGATGTTAGGTTACATTTTTATTTGTAGAGCCCTACTGCAGTGATTTGAACAACTCCTAAACAGATGCCATAGTAAAGACAATATATATTGCATTTATTATTAGCCTCTTACTCTAATAAGCAACTTCACATGCAATCTATTGAGGAAGCCTAAATGAACTTTTGGTCCCTTTTTCCCCCCAAAGTGTGCTGAAGAAACCACATCTCGTTTTCCCAGTCCTGTCACTCTAAGTTAGTTCAAGTTCTTTAAGCTGGGTTTTCTGGTTTGTTGTATTTTTTTTTCCTAGTTTTTATCATGTGTTTTCTTTTTTTTTTTTCCTTTTTTTTTTTCCTTTTTTTTGTTGCTGAGGTTAATGAAAATGAACATTGGTTTGATAACTACCCATAGGAATGAATCATTGATTAATATTAACCAACATTTTTCCCCCCCTCAGACAAAGGAAAACTAAAACCTTTATGAATTACTTTTATTTCCTGTTACTTCCTTACAACCTACAAAAAAGATCAACAACCACCACATTAAAAAAAAAAAAAACTACTTTGAACACAAGGTTTGGTTTAATTCTGACATTAAGGTGCAAACCTAAGCATTAGCCTCAGCCTGTTCATAAGGTTTGTACAAACAAGGGAAGAACAAAAAAATTCAAGTAACCCCACAGGGAAAAAAAATCAGGTGTTTCATTACCTAAGTGGAAAACCTGGTGTCCTCTTCTTTTCAGGATTCAAATTTAACACTGAATGTAGACTCAGAATCTTTTTTTGTGCTAACACTGTACAGTCAGCCTGCATCATTACCAATAAAACACATTACTGTGGAGACACTGTACCGGTGATCTTTTATTGTTTTAAATGCCATCGTCCACAATACAACTCATGAGTTTTCAACTGCTTAACCTCATCTATCCATCACTGCTTTTACTAGAGCTTTTCTCAAAGTCATTTAGCTATTACAAGGGAAAGAATGTACATTTCTAGAAGCATGTTCAAATGACTAAAGCTGGGCTCCTAAAAACCTAGAACTTTGGTGCAGTAGGTGAGCTGCAGTTATTAAATTTCTGCAAAACAAAAAAATCACACATTTTAAACCACTGCTAGAAAAAGCTCTCATGTATGCAACATTACTAAAATTGAACAAAAAGATTTCATCTGTTCTTTGTACATTTTCATTCTGCTCTTTATACCTGTGTTATTGTTAAAATTTTCAAGTATTCAGAGAACATGTTGATCAGGTAAACAATAAGGAAGGCAATGGCTGTTTAAAGCACACTTGCAGTTCGTATCACTGAAACCTGGTGCTTTTCCCCTTTGTTACACCAACTGGACTCTACTATTAAACTTGTTTATTGGGAAAAAAATAAAAAAAAGCAATTTGTGACAGTGCAAGAAAAACTTTAACAAATATTGCTTTAAAACATTATTCAGAAAGACAAATATTAGGAACTATAAAATGTAAAGTGATCTTATTTGCATTAGATTTACATGTGCAGAGGTCTACTAGATGTCTCAATGTGCCAAGCAAAGCTGAGCTGACTGACGAGGCATACAGCCCATTCTGAAGGATACATTATCCCTTTTCAAAGGCATGAAGAAGCTGTTTGTAAACAAGCAAGTTCAGAAACTCAGTAGAAGGAAAAGCTTGCTGCCATTTTTCAATGCTACAATTATCATTTCTGATGAAACGAGTTTAAGAAACCCATGACCGCAAGAAAAAAACCCAGCAGCTGGAGACTTGAGATCCCATTCCAAGTAATCCCTGTTGTCAAATCAGACCAGTTACACAGCATCAGAGCTGCATTTACCAAGAAAAGGGATACTACATCCATACAACTGAGGTGCCTTCAGTATCTGTTCATGACACTGTCACACGTAAACAAAGAGTCTCAAAGAATGACCAACAACATTTGAGGAGAAAACTCTGCAAACAGAAAGAAGCACTGATGCGAGGTAATATACAGAAGTAACCACTTGTTTAAGGCTCAATTTACTCTCCATTAAAACTCTCTTTTTTTAAAAGGCATTGAGTAGGTAATACTGAGTTTAAGTATTTAATAAATACAAGTTCAGAAATTGATTAAAGAAATCAATTAAAATATTAAAAATGAACTCTTGCATATTAGCCATTATATGAACTTAGAAAGCTATAAAAGGACTGATAGATAAAGAACAGACTTTTAAACTTATGGTAAACATGCTAAGCATTCTCATTAAGGTGTGTGGATCCTGGAGGCCACCAACCTTATGCACTTAGATGTATGGCAATGTGCTGTAATAGAGACAGGTTTACCAAGGCTCAGCTCTGCAACCTGGGCTGAAAATTCTCCAAAGCAGCATCTGTGCAAGTTTCCTCTGAGTTTTATCTGCAATTTAAACAAAATAACTAATGAAAGCCATATTCAACACATATTCAAAGTGAACTCAGCTTCTCCCACAGTGTGGAACAGCTAGTTTTCCACACTGAGCTCTAAAGCACTGCTTTATACAGCAGCATTCTTGAAATTCTCCACCTTTAATTCTGGTAATACAAGAGACAAAGCAGGAAACTACTTATTGCCATAAACTTTGTAACACCTGCCCCTGTGGGATATTAAATTGCTTCTAGAGACCTGAAGCAGCTAGGAATTCTAAGTTCCCCTGTACAGAGATACACAGGGTTTGCACTGGTGGCAAGGAGGCACTACATCACCCAGCAACATGAAGCAATGGCATTTTGCACAATTTCTGGGGACAGGTAAGATGAGCCAACAAATTCAGTTTTGACATCTGAGTTCTCAGCATTCAGGTCCTCTGAAAAAAAACCAACCTAAACCAACCAAAACACACTGAACAAAAAAAACCCCAAATCCTTAGCATTCATCAGACTTAGCCTCAGTAGGAACAGAACTGTATGCCACTGTTCCCAATCAAGCAGTGTTACCAATGTGGCTAAATAGATCTTTGTATTTCTGATAACTTGCTTGCACTTCACAAGATTTATCTGCAGAGATATCCTAAAAGCCTCAGTGGAAGCTTAAAGTCTGTAGAAAGCTGTCCTTCATATGCACATGCCTGCACTTCATTGAAGCTTGAGGCTTGGCTTCTCAGGGATATTGATGAGTCTTCTCTATTCTTGGAAGTCATTTCTTCCTAGGAGTCGGGGCCTTACATTTCCTACTGTACTATTTCTCTTCAGTTGTTGATTTCCCCTCAACTAATTGTCACATCAGCACTCTGACATAGTCAGGGTTCCCCTTCTTGCCTAACAACTTGTCACCCCTAACATTCAGTCCTCTACTGACAAGAGCAAACAGCCAGGTTTTGCTTGTTTGTTTGTATGTTTTCAAAGCAACAGTAATTCTCAGCCAGTCTGGTGAGCATGTGTCCCCTTCACCACAAGGTTTAGATAGGGAGAGTCCCTGTACTGCCAAAACAGACAAAAAATACTTAGCTTTTAACGGGGATGGATTAGATCTGCTTAGAAGGCATTTCATCTTTGCTCAGAGCACAGGAGAAGGCTAACCATTTACAGTGCAGCTCCTCATCCTACCAGAGTAAGGTGACATTTTGGGATGGATCTAAATCCATCATCCAGTGCTGTGGCCAGTAAAGAATTGCTGGGGATAATAAGAACAGAGAAAGCAAGTAATGGTATTTTCCTCCATATGGTCTTTTAGTACCCCTGCATTTGTAGGTTAGGGACCTGCCAATTCAGGTTTGTCACCTTTCCATTTAACTTGGGCTTAGTTACTACAATTAGCACTACACAGTACCTTATCTGGCTTCACTTGCCCCTGACATTTCTTGCAGACTTGACCAGAGAGTGCTATAGAAGGCAGGGGAGAAGGGGATGTCAGACAATCCAGTAGGATAAATTTGTCTGCGTTGTATAACTGCACAGACCAGAAGACAGTATGCCTCCAGGTTTTATCCCTACAGAAGAGTCCTCCTCCTTCAGCGATTGCTAATATCAGTGACAACTGGAGGGGACAGAAATCATTAATCAGTATCAGTCTTTCAACCTCAATCCAGTTAGTACAGAAAACCTTTAATGCACTAGCACTGCAACAGGTGTCATATCTTAAAGAAGACTTAACACTATCATACTGAAAATTCAAGAGCAATACTAGAGCAAGGAACAGAAAGCAGCTACTGGACATTTCATATCTCTGAATGCAAGAATGAAGATGACTATAGAAGCAGGAAAGGGGAGGGAGGGAAACAGGATGCAAGAAAAAACCATTTTCAAAAGGAACTATGGGTTATTCTGGTTATGTAGTCATGTTGCATCTTTCATTTCACCCAAGGCAGCTGACTGGAAAAGTAAATTATGCAACTTCTATGCAAAAATGTCATGAAAGACCCTACACAACATCATAATTGACAGACATGTCGAGGTATCAGTACCAAAAAGAGGTAAGTGGTAGCTGTTAAAACTGAGACTGAAACAGCCTCAGATAAAACCAGGTGGATAAAATCCACTCCTCATCCCCACCACTGGTTTCTCTATCAGAACTGCAGAGACACAAACAGTTCCTACATACCTCACTCTGAAATAACTGACCTGGACTTCAGACTCCTCCTGCACACAGACAGGCAAAAGAACTCAGAAATGATGAAGACTATGCTAGGACAGAGATGTAGTTCAAGCCCACTTCCTAAAAAAGCAACAGTTGCTCCCTGGATCATAGATAAGCAGAAGAATTAGAGAGCTGATTACAGCAATCACAAGACACCATCAGCAGCTCTCCTACACTAGAGCACATCAGACAAATTAGCAGGCAGCAAAGGCTTATCATATAAAGTTAACAAGATCCAACACCTACTCATAGAACAAGAATAAAGTGGGAGCCAGAAAGAAGAAAATATCCCAAAAAGTGGGGGTGAAAGATGAACATGAAGCCTGTGAAGAGGCAGGTTAAGGAATAGAAGTTCTAGATTTGGTGAGATCTGGATTGAATAGGAAGATGCTTAGGAAGAAAAGACTCACTTGTTTAGCACAGGTGACAGGATCACACTAGGCAGAAGGTTCTCCTAGAAGGAAGAACGTATTTTGCTGCTAGAGGCTTGATGTGATATTATGAGCTAGGCAGAATGAAGGAAAGGAAATCTGTATTACAGAAGCTTAGGATCCTTTATCTCAAGAGATCACAAAGACACAATGCAGATGTTTCTTCTGAAGCAAGATCATGCTTTGCTTAGGAAATCCACCAAATCTAAGCCTAAATTAGGATTTGAAGGAATAACATATAGCCCTGCCCCCATCTCAATTTCATCTTTAAGAAGAAATTTGATATTTCATGCTAAATCCAGAACTAGCCAGGTTACAAAGAAGCCTCCCTTAGAAGTCACCAATTCTGGAAGCATACATTCCATAGATAAAGGGCCTGATTTTGTCAGGGTTGAAGACATCAACCTGCACAAGTTGAACCACTTGTAACCCAGGGCACTGCATGCATACCATTTGGCACGATACTTTGATACCACTATTTGTGAAGCTGCCTTAGAATTAGCTGAAACTTTGCCTTATTCTAAGTGACTCAAGATACTGACCCTTTATGCACTTAGCTAAAAAAGAAGTAATTCCTTTGATTTACTCCTTCCTATAACCCTATAAGCCTCTGCAGGTGTTAGGCAATAGTGTAGAAGGGAAGATCTCATTTGTATTTTTCTCTGCTCTAGTACAAGCAATTTGGTCACCTTTCAGCAAGCAAATCTTGAACCTGCACACACCTCTTCCATGGTGACAGCAGCCTTTCCCTATTCCACAGAACCAGGAACAAAACCATCACGTATTCTCTTTAGTATCACAGTGCTGGTGCCATTCACATTCACAAAGCACTTGATAATCTCAAAGCTTTGAGACTTCACTTTCTGACCTCACACTCAAGATTTAAAAGGCTACATAGCCCAAAGCTTCCCATAAGAACCTATATGCCCTCTTGTCACTTAGACACAAACAGCTCCTTTGACTTAAGCAAAAGTTACTAACATGGCAGTTGGAGCCTAAGCCTCAATCAGTGCAGCTGTCAAGAGGGGCAGTTCTTTCCCCTGAATCTTCATGTTCTTCCACATCCTTGTGCTTGCCCTCAGAGATCACATAGAATAGTTTGCCAAGACAGGTCCAACAGAGAACCAAAGGTCTGATGGACCAGCTGGCTGCACACAGAGCACACCCATGATGTAGAAGAGCCATTTTCACTAACATGGATTCAAGCTGATGGTGAAAACAGACCTACAAGGGCTACTAGAAAGAAGTAGAGCAGGGGGAGCCCAGAACCACCTTGTGTAGGAATAGCAGTGCTGCTGCTTGCAGGGGAGAAACCAATTCATTTAAACAATTGGGAGAAAAAGGTACTGAAAAAGATCACCATGTGTGTGAAGGATCAAGAGCAGCTATCCTAACAGAAAAAAATACAAATCAAAGCAATGTCCAAGACAGGGGAAGCTTTATAGAGGCCCCTCTGAACACTGCATTCTTGCCACACCTCTTATGAGTCACTGGGAAAGAGTTGTGCATTGGGAAGCCATTTTACAGTGTGTTCTTTGCTCTGGAGATTTCAGATGAAAAGCACTTTGCACACATCCTTGACTAGTTCATTTGGGCTTCAAGCCACTCCTCACAACTCAGGGTGGTTCTCTTTTAAGCCTATTCCACTGATAAGGATGATACACACTCTAAGAACATTGAGTTTCTGTACCATAGAATTTTTTTTTTAATGAGCTCAGTCTTCTCAGCAAAACTATTGGGAAACTTGATCACAATAATCCCACTGAACTCCAAGGTAATTCCCATTCCTTGAAAATAATTCAGATGCCAACTATAACCAATAATGAAACCCAGTGCAATATCACACAACACCTTTAAAGATAATGTAATGTCAAATACAGCACTGACAGTCAGAATAGGTGCAGATGAGATGGTGCAATTTTTCTCATTGTAAAATTACTGCCAGTATATGCAATGTTCCCTGAGTAATTCTACTGAAGTAACACAAGAAGTCCATTTGACTCAAGTAATCATGTGCAAATGAATACACAAGCTTCCACCTCTGTCAGAGGAAGACTACCTCCAGGTTAAGACTACTTAATTTCAGACTCCTTGTCACACTTTATCTGCTTGCTTAAACAGCATTATGCACCTCAATTAGTTATGACTGTTCCACCAACCTGCTCTGTATGGCCATGATTGAGGTTTTTCTTAATTTCTCTCACTGGACAATGCAAGTTGTACAACACTGATCTTGTTTTTCAGGCAGGGAGGCATAGTTCATTTGCCTGACGATCTCAGCAAACAGTTCATCCACCATTGTTTTGCTCTTGGCTGATGTCTCCATGAAGGGACAGCCCCACTCCTGAGCCAGGGCTCTGCCTTCTGCAGATAAGACCTCCCTCTCCGACTCCAGATCCACTTTATTCCCCACTAGGATCAGAGGAACCTTCTCGTATCTCTTCACGCGGACAATCTGGTCCCTCATGGGCTTGATGTCCTGATCAAAGAACCCAACCGGTTAGTACATGTAAATCAGCACCCGAAACTGCTACAGTCACGACAGAAGCACGTTATAATAACTCTCACGTGCAACTGAACATTCAAAATACATCAGAAGACTTCTTAAATTCATACTCATGGGGACCTAACACTCAGAGATAACTTATTAAAGAGATGAGCAGGAAACTATTTTTATTTTATATAAATGCAAACACATTTTAAATGTATCTGTATATACAAACAGAAAGCAACTACTGTACTCAGAGAGACTTTCAGTTCAGCTAGAAGTTAGAGTATAGCTGCTTTGAAAAGTTTATTTCAGTTTTCTGAAAAAATGTCTCAAGTCTACCAACTTGTAACATTAGCAGGAGCATGCCATTACACAATCATTTAGGAAGCTTGTGTTTAGTTTACAGCTAGTAATTTAAATAAAGTCTTCTCACTTCTGGAATGCTTAGAATAATTCATTGTGAACACATTTAATCACATGTAAGTAACTAAATTAAATGCTGTAAAGAGATTTTATTACCTAGAGATGCATTTATTCAAGCCTGAGCTAACATCAGGAGTTTACACTTGAAAGTCTGAGTCAGCCTCCTCTGCCCCCTCGGTGTTTTAAGTTACTACCAGTACTACTAAGTTCTACAAATTCTTGTACAATTCTAAGACAAAGCAATTTAAGCCTTTGAAGTTACTACTGTGCAAAAGAACTGCAGAGAGTGGTTTACACCTATAGGCTTCGAAGTAAACATGCTATAGATAGGCAAGAATAATTCAGTATTAACAGGATGGATTACTAACTGTATGTCCTTTCCTTGAATAATGGGGACTCAGTGGTCCTCTAAGTAAGCAAAAATGAGGGAAGAAACATCCCAATGTCATCACTGCTGTTTTCCAAAGAAAGCATGTCTTCGGCTTGTACTTGGGCTGCTTCAAGGCCTCTGCTAAGATAAGGTTTAGCCTTCAGCAGAAGCAAATGCACTGCTTCAGAGGGGGTGTGCAAGGTTTTGCCAAGCAGCTGGAATACACCCAACTCTGCAACCGAAGCCAACACAGTTGTTGTAAATTCTGCACTGCATGCAGTGCTGCTAAACCCACTCATTCCCCACAAATAAAGCCTCGTTTCTAGAGACAGCTTAGACCACGTCCTGGTTGAAATATTTCCACTCTTTGGAATGTTTTAATATCAATTAAATCCAGACACACAAATTATTGCATATGGCTTGCTTCTCCACTCTAGTACATCATCTACACTGTGAAAGCATCAATCTTATGCTGGACAGGAATATATTCGGGGTGGGGGGAAGGGCGGAAAATAGCAGCTTACTTAAGAAGTCACAACTGTAGAACAAAAAGACTCTCTTCAAGCTCAACCAAGGCCTTTTAAGAAGGAGGAGGGGTGGAGGAAAAAAAAAGGAAGTCTCAATTTTAATATCGAGTGATTTCTTCATAAAAGGGGATTACCAAAAGATTTCTGTTGGGGAAGTGGGAGCTAGCAATGGTTCTCCAACACGGCACGGGATTTAAAAATGGTGGCACCCTGATAAGTACCCGCAAAGCAAGCAGTTTTTCATCAGGAAGCAGGGCTAGTAAATACACTTTCAAGCAGAGAAATTCAACTTTTGCCCCCTCGGAGATAAAGAGCTTACACACACTGCTAACCCTAAAACTTCCTCCTCGGCCCAGCGCCTTCTCCAGAGCAGGAACGGCTGCATCCGAAGAGGTGACGCCGGGGCCAGCAGCCTCCCCGCCCCACCGAGCTGCCGCCCTCGCCCAGGGCCCGGGCGAGGTTACCTGGAAGGACTGCTGGTTGACCAGGCTGTAGACGAGGATGAAGCCCTGGCCGTTTTTGATGTAGAGATCGCGCATGGAGGCGAACTGCTCGGTACCCGCCGTGTCGAGGATTTCCAGCACCGAGGGGGACGAGTCCACCTCGATCTCCTTGCGGTAGAAGTCCTCGATAGTGGGGTCGTACTTCTCGATGAAGGTCCCGGTGACGAACTGTACCGTCAGGGCGGACTTCCCCACCCCCCCGCTGCCCAGCACCACCACCTTGTACTCCCGCATCGGGCCCCGCAGCCGCTCACCGCTCCCCCGTCGGGCCCGCCGCCGCCGCGGCCCAGGCCTAGGGCAGGCGGCAGCGCGGCCCTCGCATAGCCTCGGCCCGTCAGAGGAGAAGGGCGAGGCCCCGCTGCTCCGGCGCCGTCCTGAGGGGAAGAAACAGCTGTTAGGACCCGGCCTGATTCGGCTCGGCTCAGCCCCGACACCGCCCCACTGCTTACCGTTGCACCTCACTCCATCCCGCCGCGCCTCGGCCACGGGAACCGCCCGGCAGCGGTCGCCCCCGCCCGGAAGGCTTATTCTGCAGCACCCTGAGGCGCGCCCCTCCCTGCCGCTTTCTCCGGTCAGTTCCGGCGCGGAGCTCTGGCAACGTAAACTGAACACACCCCACGACGTGCTGCGTCACGGCCCGCACAAATAGGGCCCGGACATTTAATAGAGCGACACCCTCGGCGGGGACGGATTTGAGTGTCGTACCGCGTGTCTTTTAAGCCTGGTTTGGGGGGGGGGTGGGGGGGCGTGAAGGGCACAGGCAACAGTGTGGCTGCTAGTAGTTCGTCAGGCACTGCGGCGGAGCCCTGCCTGAGCTGGGTGTCCGGCAGCACACGGGTAGGTGGTTCCCGAGCTGTGCGGCCACACACGTGTCTTCGGTGTCCCCTCACGCCAGTCCGGAGGACGTCCCCGCGCGGTGAGCGCAGGGCTCCGCAAGCCGGGCGAGCCGGGTTCAGCTGCCGGTTGCCTGCTGTGAGATGCCTTCCAGTATATTAATAATTGTTAATCACGTAATAAGTTCCATAAAAAAGGCACTTTTCTTCGGGAGTGCACTGGCTGACTCCTACTCGGCCCTCGTTAACTTGAGAAAATCTTAATCTCTGAGCTCCCTGCCAGGCAGAGACGTATTAGCTTTGCTAATGTGAAGGAAAGGCTGGTGGTGCGGCAGGGGCAAGGAAGGGTGCAACCCTGCAGGGAAAGGGAGACCGCCAGGGGCACAGACTGGCAGGGGCGGTGGGAGAGAAAGTACACGGTCATCATGCTTGTACATGCCTGAAAGTGTGCTATAGATAAAGTGGGCTTGTAAAAGATGTTGTCTCTACTTACAGACTTCCTGGCTGCCGCAAATGACATTAGATCTCACTGCTTGGCTGGCTGTGCTTTTGCTTTTTCATCCTGTTTTTACCCCTCGGAGCCCTCTGCGTGAAAAGCCTTCCAGAACCGCCACTAACTCTTCCAATAAATGGACTAGTGTGTGATGGCTCCGGGAGTCTTGGTCGCTTGGGCGGCTTCATCGCTTCTGGCGCTCGACAGCAGGTGTCAGCAAGCGACCGAACACGGCAACAGAAGCCGCCACGGTGCGGTTCTTGGTGTCACAGCCCACCCAGATGCATCCCCGGGCATTTTTGGAATCGGCCTTGGCACTTCCCCCTTGTTAAAGAGGGCTAAGCCTTCTCTCTGAAATAAAATCACTCAGTACCTTCAGACCTGACTCGATCGCACAAAGCACTTCCACCCACAGCAGAAGCTGCCCTCTAATGTAACTAACTTGTGCAGCAGAATGCTGCTGCTTACAATCCACAGAATTTCAACAGACACGTGTGAGATGCAGGATTTGTCCTTTTCCTCTGTGCATCTCCTGTTTGATTGACAGTCTGAGGCAGACACCACTGTCTGTCCATGTTGCGTTCATATTGTGCTTCCAGCAAGTTCAAGAGAGCTGTCTGGTCAAGGCTAAACATAATCCAAAGACACAGAGAAGGTACTGTAGAGATGGCTCTGCTTATGTCTGGTTTTGCAAATAGCATTATTTTATTAGCTTTCTTTCCATAATGAGAATATGTCCATTATGGGGTAAAGCTTAGTGAGGACTTTGAGCCACCAGAACAAATCTTACATAAGTTACACCAAATTTGAGTCACTCTTCTTTATTACCCATAAGTAATAAACCCTCTCCTTCCTTTGTCATTGCCTCCAAAATTGTTTTATCAAGTGAATTGCTGTCATGAGGTAGACATGCCTGGATGGAAGATATTCATGTGGCTGGTGAATCAGCTCAAAAATGTAAAAAGGTGAGGACTAAAACAGGCTGCCTCCTACTTCAACCCTATTGTAAATCAAATCAGGAGTAGTTGCAAAGTACCTAATGCACTCCAGGTGCTCAGGATAAAGGAAAGATACAGTTTCTCTCCGAGGAGCTTCCCATCTAATTTTAACCATGACACAATCATCAACAGTGACAAATGGGGGGAGGGAGAAAAGGGGCAAGAGAGGATGAGAATGATAATAATGAGATTACACGGTCACTTAGGTTCATTATGCGCATGTCTTTGTGGTGCTGCGGGTCCATTATGTTTGCAAAGGGTGAAGAAATGACTAAAGGAGAGTCAAAGAACACAGTGATGGGGCAAGCAGAATTAAAAACAAATAGACTTTTGTGCTATTTGATTCAACCAGCAATGCCTTACTCTTGGGCTGAGTGGACAGCTCAAGTGGGTGGGCACAGGATTGGGAATGTGGATTTTTTTCCTTCTAGTTGCATAATCAGTATCAGTTTGGATTCCTAGAGAATTCTTTCCCAATTTACAGCATGTATTAAGTATGTATACATCGGGATATTCTCCGTGTGTGTGTGTGTGATACATGTCTACAGCTGGAAAACAAAAAGGCCAATCTTGAAAGTGCACCTGATTCATTACCCTTAAAACAAGTCGCTCCTTTCATTAAACAGTTTGCAGAAGTCTTTCACCACATTGTAAGCTACCAGACACTTGGAGCCACAAAAATAGCTGGTGATGTAAAAGGTTTTGAAACTCCAGATGGGCATAACTGCTTCTGCCATAAATGGCCAGCCCCAAGCCAGTCACACAGGGCACCTCCTGCCGATACTGCTGCTCTGCCACTCCCTTGCTATCACCATCTCTGTCCTGGTGAGGTGCAGCACATCTTGGGTCAAAGGCCCGATGTAATCTCTGCTGCTACTTTCTCCCTGGCTCCTGCCAAGAAGAAAGATACAGGGCTTGGCCCTTGGTGTTGCCCTAGGAGAGTTTGTCCTCTCTCAGCAAAACAAACCTCCCAAATGAGCATCTGGGAAGGATTTGATTGCTGCCAGAGCAGCTCCGTGCTGTTGATGGACTCAGCTGCTCTATGCCATGCCTGCAGCCAGCAACAATAAACCAGGCTTTTATTAAATTAACCTGCGAAGACACAGATCCTGCAGGGATGTTCAGGGAACAGACAGATGGCACAAGCAAGGGCCAGGAATAATTGCAATCCCCATCTCACCAACGTAAGAAATGGATCCTGTCCAGTGCTGCGTTTGACAGGGAGGCAGGAGGAAGAGCAGGCAGTGCCCTGCCCTGCAGAGCCAGCCCCAAGAGGTGCAGAGGGGCATCCCTAAGCTCTGGAAGGAGTCTGGAGCATCTCCTTCACATGCCATCACGGGACTGCACCACCTCCCTCCCTACCAGCCAAAGCCTCCCCACCCCAGCCACAGTGTGGATGCTTCCCAGCTGCTGCCACTGCCTCTTACAGGCTGTCTACACTGTCATTAATTGGCCAGCTTGCTGCTGTGACTCACTGTGTCTGCCTGAGATATAAACCAGGCTTTTCTCTGCCAGGAAGCCTTTGGCAGGCTGCTGAGCTAAGTCAGCAGGGGTAGCCTGGATTTCACCAAAGTTACTATCTATCTGGGCATAAATGCATGCAAAACCAGCTTAATGCCTAATGTTTCTTCCCAGCCTCTTCTGGAGGTTTTGCTAGTCTACTTACTGTGCTTTATGGCATTTAGCCTATAAGCTGCAGGGGAGGGACTGGCTCCTTGGGGCTCATACATCTGCCAGAGCACTGGAGGCTGGTCTCACATGTGGCTCTTTCAAGGAGGTCCTGTCATACCAGTCGCACAGTCGTAATGACAGCTTTGGATTTCAGCTCCATCAGATAGCAGTGAAACATGTCTTAGGGGCTGGATGTGTTCAGCTGGCCCAGACTCTTAATTCTGGGGCTGTTTTTCAGGCAGCATGACCTGAGAAGGTACTTTGCTAGCTTTTCCTGCCAACATAGAGATGACTCAGAGGCAAATTCTGAGGACCTTTCCCAGAAATTTATTATTTGCTGCCACCTGTCAGCTTTTAACCATTACTTTGCTAGCACTGAAAGGCATGCTGGCACTTAAAAAAAGGTAAAGGACATTTTCCAAAGCAATTACTGATCTTAAGGTAGAGGTGGGGCTGCACTGAATTATAACTGAACACAAGAAGGAGGTTATTGGAATTTCTGGATGGAAAAGCATCTCTTTTTGGTCTCCAGGCATGGTCACCAGCCATTTAGAAAAGCTTGGTCCAGGAGCTGTTTTTTGCTAATGAGCAGTAGTACCACGTGGGAAGATGTTGTCACTACACCCTACCACACTCACAGCCTGCTGTTCCTTGCCTCTGCATCAGCCCATTCTCCTGGTTATTCCCTCTGATGCTGTGTCTCCTGCCTGTAAGATCATTCCTCATTGCCCTTCAAGGTCCAAGCTAATACATTTTGTACTGCAGTGCCTGGGAAGTACCTACAGCTATCACTCTCTGTATCTGTGGTGGGCTCATGCCGAGACACAGCGCCATTGTTGCAGGAGGAGGATCAGAGTCCTGTAAGAGTTTGATGGGAGAGTCTGCAGTTGACCTTGAAGTAATCGTGTACCCTTGAACAGAGCTGTCTAAGAATTAAAGCTAAAAAGTAAACAACTTTGGGGAGGCAGGAGAGGTGGATAACTAAGTGAGAAACTTTAGCAGAAAAACATCTTGTTACTGTTAAGTAATAATTAGCCAATCAAGCTCTTGTATCTAAGGGCTGTTTAATTCCATAACCAATAAACTTTTGTCAGCTGTGCCTAAAGGGGTATAAAAAAGGCTCAGAGGGGCTAATAAAGAAGCTTTTAAGACACCATATTGTCTCTTTGTCCATCTGTACCTCGACACTCCATGGCTCCCAAAAAGTGGCTTATCTTCCACACGCTTGATATGATGTCAGCACACAACACTCTCTCTGGGTACCATCTTCCACAGACTTCCCAAAGCTGAAGGGACACAGCTGTCCTCAAGATCTGACCTTGGCAAATCACCAACACGTGTGACAGCCACTCCCTAGAAATAGATACATATTTATTTTGAAGTTTTTGCCCGACATTGTGGTAGAGTAAAACTGAAAATACAGCTCCTTAAGGCTCAAAAGCCAGAAGGCAAGAGTGAACCCATCAATCAAACCTGTTGCTTTAAACCCCAAGCAAAAAGAAAGGAAGGGGGAAGGTAAATACACTGTCAAGATATATTTTTAAGATTTCTGAATATAAAGTAATTTTAAAACTGATGACTAACAGAAGAGTTCCCATTCACTTATAGAATTCTATGGGCTTCCCGTTTATCATATTCCTGCAGCATTTGCAATTCAAGTGCCACAGAAATGGGCAAACTTGTTTATGAAATGTGCTAGCAAAATGAAGCAGCCAACAATTAATTAGAATGAAACCCTCTGCTTTACTCCCATTGGGAAAAGAGAATGTAAAATTTAACTCTAATGGGGTATTGAGAAAATTCTTTAACATGATGTTGATCTTAATAATCAAAAACATTTCTTTCTTTTTAATAAATTACTTTTCAGTTGATCATCTCCTTGTAGCAAAGTGACAACTATTAGCTTGAATCATTAATTCCTCCATGCAGACTCCAGTGCTGAGCTCATTAAAGCATGCTGAATCCCCAGGCAGGAGCTGCCAGGTTGTGCAATGACCTGAGACCATTGAAACCACTGTGTGGCCTCATCTCCATCCCTGGGACACGCAGTGTTGCTGAGATGGCTGAGCACCTTGCCAGCAGGACCTAGGTGCCACGTTTTGGTGATGTGGGGATGCTTCTGCTGCAATAGTGGTGCCTTTTTCCCACAGAAATCCAAAGCATCCCTCCAGGCTAGGACAGGATGCACACACACACAAAAATGAGGCCCTGGCAGCACTCCTGGCAGGTGGGAGTTACATTTCCAACTGCTGTGGGATGGCACATCTGCACATTATGGCCTCCCTCACTCGCTCAGTAATGGCACTCGCTCTCCCACCCATCTCTTCTACCAGCCACAGCTGAGGACACACACACAGAGCAAAATCACTGGAGAGGCCATGTGTAAGGAGCTCCAGATGGCTGCACTGCACGTGGCACTCATGAGAGTGAAGGCAGGTCACAGGCTGAGATGCTTCCGGAGAAGATCAACCTGAGGCCAGAGGAAAAGGCTTTCCAGACAATAGCACTGACAGAGCTGCAAGCAATGGCCAGCCAGGCTGAGCTTCTCCCTGGACTGCATATGCAAAAAGCTAACAAAACTGTCTGGAAAGTGAGAACATGGTGAGCTCATTATGAGACACTATCAGCCTTCTTGGCAAGAGAGCCTGACAGTGCAAAGCTGCATGTCCTCTGTGCCACAGCCTGTCAGCTCCTCTGGAAATGACACCTGGCCACTTGGAGGCAATCCAGGTACCAGCAAGGGTATTTGCAACACCCTGAAAAGCTGCAGGCTGGATAATGTGTGGCATCCATCATTGTCATCCAAGGGAGCCAAACCAGCAGACCTCTGAGGTTGGCTGCTCCAGGAGCCTGGCATGGGAGCTAAGGGGTTAAAGTGCTTGGCCAGGTAAGGTCCTTGGAGGAGACCAGAACTAAAACTGCAGAGTATTCACACTGGATGGGGTTGCAAAGCAGTTAATTTCTCAACTCGAAAAAAACCCCAGAATTAGTATTTGCCAGCCAGGATCAGAAGCAGTGGGGACTGTTGACAGCCTCGCTGGGGCTCCCTGTGCTGGGGAGCATGCCAGAGGTCTCTGCTGTAATTTCCCATGGTCTTTAGTATTTTGTTCTGCAGTTTATGAACTTGCTCATGTTCATCTTGTGGATAAAAGCTGGTGATCCACATCACAGCTGTATCTCTGTCTTCAGCAGCAAGGGGCTGCTGGCTGGTTTGTTATTGCAGGGCAGCACTTCAGCATCTGGATTGGATCAAACCCGTGGCTGGTGAAAGCGAGTGCGGCTCTGATGGGGCGGCACTCCCTCCCAGACAGCTGCCTCACAAGCCCTGCAAAGACAGACAAACAAACAGAGCCCAGCACAAATAGAGCCCTCTGCTCACACCAAGGGTCAACTGCCTCATTCATCCATGGCCCTGGGCCCCCAGCTATATCAATGCCAGGGAAAGGATGCTCTCGCCTCTGCCACAGCAGACTTGGCAGTAGCTCCAGCGTGGGGATATGTACTCACGGAGCAGGGGGGAAAGTGCTAAGGCTCATCCCCAGGTGAGTCCTTGTCCATGGACTGGCAGCTCTCCAGGATTTGGTCCATCTGCCTCTTCCTTCAGGCCTTTCTTATCTCCTGGTTTTTGCTTTTCTGATCTTTTCCCCAATATTTAGTCCTATGCCAAATTCTTCCCCATCCTCCTAAAATTCGTGTCTCTTAATTTTAATTATTTATTTGTTTGTTTGGGCAGAGCTGTGGCAGTGCTGAGCACCTGTGATCAGGACTGCAGGGGGACCACCATGTCCCCACACTGGACCTGGAGAATGGAGCAGTCACCGCAGCCCCAGGAGAGTCCTGCCAGAGGGATGCTGCATCATTTGGTGTCCTGTGGAAGATGCAGGTTGATGAGTCTGGAGGTGTGGAGAGGCAGAAAAGTGAGGCAGCTCAGGTTGGAGCAGATCTTCTCTCCCTGCTCCTGCCTGTGTACTGTAGGCCTGTGCCAGGACAGGCCAGGCTGGCTGGCTGGCAATGGGGGTTTGTGACTCATTATCCCTGATCACCGTGTGATGACATATACACTGCCATTGGGATGGGCTTCCCGCCAGCTCGGCAACCCCGTAGCCTTGTGGGAGGGTGGTTGGGGTTTGCCAGAGCTTGTGCTGATGCAGATGGACCAGGAGGTCACTGGCTGCAGCCCTAAGATGCACAACCTGATGTGAACCCCCAGCTGGGTGGGTAATCAGGGCAGACTAGGTCCCTCTGTCCTGGCAACAAGTGCCACAATACTCAGAGTGGGAGTGCATGGTTGGCTGCAAGTGCAGGAGCTGTGCAGGCAGCTCACAGCAGGGTACAGGCAGGCAAAGATGAGACCTGGCCAGGGCCAAGCACGGCAGGTCGCAGAGCCTTCTCAGCAACCTCACCTCCCACTACACCCAACCCATTTGCCCAAATGTCCTGGCTTGTACCACCAGGCCCGTGATGATAAATGACTTTAAAACATTCTTTATTAAGTTAGAAATCTGACTCTGCTCCCCATGCCAAGCCCTAATACAGTGCAGACCTAAATACAGCACTAATGCAAAAGCTTAAAGGATTTCCCATAATTGAGCAAAGCTGGCAGAAGAGTGAGACCTTGATGAGAGAAGCTGCTGCCCACCTCCCTCTCTAGCATGGGCTCCCTTCTGCCCAACCCTGCTAGTTCAAATCTGGCTGTAGCCCCCACCCTTGAACTATGCAAAGCGGGGAATTAAAAAGTCTTCCAAGGCCTTATCCTGCGCAGCCCAGAGTCTCAAGTTGTCCTTATTACCGTCTCCAAAATCCCCTTGATTTTTGCAACAGCACAAGTAGCATCACCATGTGTGAATTCCCACCTCCCCGTGTCACTTTCTGTCCCCCTGCTGCAGGTGCTGCTGGGGTCCTGCCCGCCTCTACCCGCCCCGAGCCTCCACTGTGAGGCACGATGGGGCTGGGGGAGCAGAACCAGGCATGCCTAGCTCACAAAGCTCAAAGGATGCTCAGAGCAGGGGAGCTGCCAAGCCAGCAAGCACTCTTCCCACACACCCTGACATTATGGGGCTGGGGTGGCTGCTAGCACCCCACACCCTAGCAAATACATGGACTTACCGTTGCATTATCCCCACCCTGGCGCTGCTGCATGCCAGCTGAGAACAGCCATGGTGTAATATGCAATGTTCTGTGTCTCCTTACCGGCGTGGCAGGATGTGACCCTCAGGCAGGCTCGCCCCACAGGGCGAGATGGCCAATGGCTTTGGTTTAAGCTTGAGTTTCTGCAGGGGAAAGCAAACAGTATTTTGTTTTGATACTTCTCCAGCAGCTTTGCAAAGCACCTGCAAACACCTTTGTTTTGGTGCAGAGGTGCATCCCAAAACACCAACCAGGGTTGGCATTTTGGCACCCCCAGTGCAATCACCAGGAGCTGCAGAAGCCTTTCCAGGCATCTGGGTGCTGCCACAGTGCAAGCGTGGGAACAAACCAGAGGGCTGGCAGGGCTGTGGGGTGAGTGGAGACACCAGTGGGGACATGGCTGCAAAGGCCTCCACTGGCTGCCATGGTACGTGCAGGACATACAGAGGCTGCAGAAGAAACACCACTATAGGGATCAGCTGAATTACAGTGACATAAAGCATTAAAGCAGAAGCTGCATCGATTATAAACACAGGCTTTGAGCATGGAATGGCTGCAGAGGGGAGGAAGACAGCAGCTCCCTTGGGAAGGTGCAGATAACATTTATGAGCAAATAACTTACACGCACTGTGAAGCAAAGCAGAAACACCTCTGCAAAACCCAGCTGCGGGGAGATAAAAGAGTGCAGCAGCATTGTACCATGGTCTCCTGCCCAGCTGTGGTGATCCTTGCTGCAGCAGCCGGTGTGGGTGTCGCAGTGCTGTCACCTCAGGGCTGGATTTACACCTTTGGATCCAGGGCAAGGGCAGTGGGAACAGACGAGGAGAGCAAAGAACACACATCTGCTAAACAGACTAGCAGAGCCACCCTAAAAGAGGCAAAAAAAGGGACGAAATCCTCACGTTCCTAGCCCGAGAATGCTGTTTAGCCTTGAAATACAATTTAAAGTCTCTTCTTAATGGGCTAGCTTTTAATTTTGGTGCTAGCGTGGGACTCTCACCTCCAGTCCTCCCCACGGAGGATGCTTCTCCTGGGCAGATTTGGTGTCTCCAAGCAGCCACTGCTCAGCCCTTCCCCCAGTTTTGAGGAAAGCATCCCTTGCAAGCTCCCATCCCCTTCCTGCAGTGAAAAAGCAGCAGAGGAAAGATGGCAATAAAAACTCATAACCATTCAGGAAGAATCACACCCATCCTTCCACAACATCCACTGCTGAGAAAAGTTTCAGTTCCCTGGTTGTTTTTTGTTTCAGAAACAATTCAGACATTTAATTGTGCCATCAGACGAGGCAGAAGTCATTTATAGAAAAAAAGCTGTAAGTGGCCTTGACACACAAATGGAGTCAATTAACCTGCAAGGAGAAATCAGGAAAACAGGCTGATGAAAAAGAAACAGTTATATAATTTGTCCTGGGCTCGGTCTGCCTTCTCTCAAAGTCGACAGCTTGTCCTACTAAGAGTGACGGGAAGGAGTGGTGTCGGCACGGCCTCCTTCTGCAGCATGCCTCCTCGCTGCACCGCTCCTGCCCCCACGCAGCTCTAGCAGACCTACATCCCCTGAAACACTTCTGTTTCAAACTCATCATTTCCACCAAGTCAGATTTGGGACTCCTTGGAAAAACGGCCAATGATCCCTCCCATGCTGCACTTCCCTCCCTTGTGTTGGCGTTAACCCCTTCTTGCTGCACCATCTGGGCTCACCCATCACCTTGGTATCCCCTGTGTCACAGTAGCCTGGGTGCCAAGGCCAGACCACCACTCAGATGTTAGCAAAGTTACTCACATCTTCAGGGGCTTTCAGATGGCATTCTCTGCTGCCCATGAGATCAGCAATGCTGCAGCCCAGCACAGCCATGATCCCTGGCTTCATACTTCCAGCTGCAACCAACAAATATTGAGACTGGCCAGTAAAAGTTAAAGCTTGCAGGAAGCGAGTGGCAATCTCACGCCAGTTTAAGAGTAAAAGCCCCCTCTTACGGCAATGCTGTTGGCACGTAGGTGCTGACCAAGCTGGCAATGCCACTGAGCAATTTTCTTACTCTAAATTTATGCAAACATTACAGAAGGGACACAAGCAAAACTTGGCAAAAAGCAATTTTCTTTTGTAGAAGTCTAGACCAAGCTTAGCCATGGTTGCTCTGGGCAGCACGCAGAGGCACCCCCAGGCTGTGCTGGCCAGAGGCGTGAGCCTGGCAGTGCAGCCTGGGATGAGCTGGGCACTTGGAGGAGAGCTGGGGAATCCAGGCCACTGCCAAAGGGAGCTTACTGTTGTACTATTGCACTGGGATGTTCAAAACAGTATCTGACACAAAGGCTGAAAGACAAAAATTAATACACACATCACTGTGCTACAAAAGCTGCAGGCATTTGAATGATAGTCAATTTATTCTTCATGGTTATCTTCAAATGCACAGCTCTGATCTCCTCTCTTAATTACATCACTGATAGAGTTAGGAAGGAAGCATGGAAAAATACAAACCAAGCATACCACATCACTTATGTCTCAGAAGGTCTAAGGCACAAGAGAAACCAAAAGGCAGCATCTGGAAAGTTTTACTTTTTATTTTTCTAAAATACAAATGTCTTTCTTGTGTTAGTAACTTTAATATGAGAGGCCAAATGCATCCAATAAAAAGGAGGCACTGGCTACAGAAGTCAAAATACTGAAGGTATTTTCTGGAAAGAGATTTATTCTGTTCTACACTTCAGATATAACATTGAATCAAATTCATTAGTTATTATTTTTACATCAGAACCTTTGAAGTTTGGGACTAATAAACTGGAACTTGTAAAGTTTTTAAAGTAAACTCCTATTAATGTATAGATATGGATCCATAAAAAACATAACCAAGAATTTTATACACTTTATTAAAAGATCAAAAAATAAACAATAACAATATAGAAGTAACATACTAAAATGAGTAGCATTATGCACATTTCTAAAGCACGTACAAGCACTACAGCAATATAACGTGGCAAAAAGAAAAATAAATTCAAAGCATACACCCTGTTGGTAGCAGTTGAGGGAATGAACTATTGTGTTATGGAACTGAAACACTGCATTACCTATGCCTGTCTGGATCCAAGAATATTTTAATTTCTTACAATTCCACAGGGCTAACTGTAACTATTTGTATATATTTTCTAAACTATACCATTAAATTGATAGCTAACGTTTCCCTTAGTTTGTTTTACCAGAAATGCCTATGAAAAGAAGAATGTACTTAAAAAAATCTACTTTACACAGAACAGTATAAATGTTTTTATATAGTTAAAATTAAAAATTGACAATTTAGGAGAACATTCTCTCTTTGATTTTAATGATTGCCTAAAATACAATTCTCTATTTATAAAAGAAAATAGTGATCTGTTGTCAGGTGATATAATAGAGAGTGTGGGGGAGTCTCAGTTAATTTTAATGATTTAAAATAAAAAAATAATTAAAGCTAATTGGACAGAAAAAAACCCCAAACTCATAATCCAATCTCTAAGAATGGTCTTATCATCCCCTCATCTGCTAGGATACAAAAGCCATGGCAACAAAATCATTTGGCTTCCACCACTATCAAATAGCATCTGTGTACAGTAATAAAGAACTGGAACCTTGTAATTCGGTGTCAGGTAATTCTCTCTGTTGTGTGTTTGGAAAAATAACTTCATTTTATTTAATAGCTGTGTTATTTTTGCATGTTTAAATATCTCATTTGAGAGGCATATAGAGTTATTTTTGATGATAAGAGGATGTCAGTAAAGATCACTAGCAAAGATATTAGCAGTGTTGTCATGATCATGCTCATACCCCAATAAAAAGACGTTTGATGAGCTACAATTCATTTCACATAGTGCAAAACATTTTTCTCTTACAATCCTAGAAATGAGAAAGAACTTGATTATAGAAACTGATTATGGCAAAGGCAAGCCCTTACAGTGGCTAGAATCAGCTGATTATTTTGTATTAATGCCTAGGTTGTTATAACATCCAGGAAAAGAGGAAACATCTGTTTTTTTCCCCCATTTTAAAAGACACTGGGACCACACAACATTAAGGCTCCGATTCAGCAAACCACCCACTTCAACAAACCTCACGGTGCAATGCAGGCTGGCTGGGCACCTGCTGGCATTGCTAGGAGTTGGGAACCTCCCAGATGCCAGCAGTGGTGGCTGAAGAACAGGTCTTGCGCTTGGCAGTGACACCTCAGCTCCCAACCCTGGAACAGGCAGGAAAGGGAGACAGTGACACCAAGTGCCACCACCCACCAGTTCTGCTCTGGGGTGACTGATGCATTGCTTGAGTTGGGACCAGCCTTGTGGCAAAACCAACAACCTTTCTGAAGCAAAACTGAGGCTTGGGTTCTGCAAAAAAACCCCAAACTTGTTCCAATCAAAAATAATTAGGTCATCACAGGCACCTCAGGTTCTCCAAAATCACCCTGGGTACTGCAGACCCCTGGCATTACCATCAATGCAGTGGAAAGGGAACCAAGAGGCCACTCAACTGTCTGGGGGACCACAGTTGTGCTCTCCTCTGGTGGCAACTCAATGGGGCTTGTTAACCCCAGCCAGAAGCACCAAACAGCTATGCTGCCACAATTAGCCTCCATCTCCACCTCTCTGACCCAAGATCCTTTCAGCAGTGCTGTCTGAGCAGGCAGCAGTGCCGCATGCCTCTCTCAAATGCACACCACAGCTGTCATACAACAGAGGAAATGAGCTGGCTCAAGACAATCCAAAACCATCCCTGTCCAACTGCTGCTCATCAGTCCCTTCCTTTTTGTTACCTTGCTCCAAAGGGTAAAAGAAGTAAATAAATACATTTTAAAAAGGGTAAGTGGCAACATCTCCAATTCTCTCTGGCATTTAAAACACTTGTTGCAACGACAGTCACCTCTTAACAGATAAACACTAGAAATAGTGTTAGGTGCTAGGAAAAAATGTGTGTACGCTGCCATGGATCTAGCAGGATCCACCAAGAAAACAACCTATCAGAAACATGACCTAGGGTGGGTTTGAAAATGTAGGCCAATTAAAAAAGAAAAAAAAGTAATTCCAATCTTTGCTAGTGACCTTACTAATTAATTAAGCATTGTTTTCCATTTCTCTGTGCTGCAAGTTGGAGCTGACCTGTTATCAGTCTGCTGTATAATAAGCTATGGCAAACTACAAAGCTTTTACAACAGCAAAGCAACATCATGCTTTCAGATAAGTTTTATAGCAAAAAACTCCTCCTTTTCAAAGCCTTAGTAATACCTATCTCTTTTACAAACTTTTCCTGTATTATTACAGACTTTTTATATTCAAAATAAGTTCCAAGGATTTCTTTCGTGGACTATGTACATAAGTGCAAAAAAGGTGTGTCTCACACATTCGTACACTAACTGAATCAGTTTAACTGCAGCATATTTGTATCTTCAACACTGTTACGGGGTCATTCCACAATATTTTTTTGTTTCTTATGTACAGTTTTTGCTAATATAAATTAGTATTAAAATAGTTATATGCTTTATTGTCTAGCCCTGATCATAACGTAATTGCGTGAGTGCTCAACTTTTGGAGAAAAGAAAATTGCAGGCAGAGCTACAGTACTGAAATGGATTCATTCTGAACTGCCACCGTGTGAGTCAATGTGAAATGAAAGCAAGACCGGTCACTATGTCATAAATACAGACTGCTGTGTTTTCGAGGTGAAAATACTGTGGAATAACCCTTGCCACACAACAATTTCTACAAGCTATAAAACCTGACTCTAAATCCATGTGTTGTAAACTTCTTGACTGAAAGAGTGACCTTAAAGACACAAATTCAGCGTTCACATGGGACTTTGGGATTTTAAAAATATTCAATCATATCTTTATCTGACAGTATCGAACTGTACCTTTAACAAGCTCATACTGTTACACATCACTTTTAATTTACATGTGAAAATTTCACAAATAATGTATACAAAGGTAGCCATGTTGTAGTTTTGTTGCCATAGCAACAACAACTTAATATAATTAGTTAACAATGAATCTATCATTGTAGGAGTTACATACAAAGTTAATTTTGTTCTTAAACTGTAAACTATACAAACTAGTTATGGACTGTATTCTATACCTTACCATGCTTCAGTGTTGGTTTAGAATATAACTAAATGGGTTGAATACATGTATTAAAAAATTTAAACTTTCTCTAACTCTCCTTCAAAATTAAATTCATTAGTTACGAAAGATATCAAAAAAAGCAATAATGAAAACCTTAAAAACTAATGGTAGAGAAATGAAAATACATGACATGGATTAATGATGTTACGTGTTGTAGCCTAGTAACAATGTGTTGTAGCTCTATTTACATTTAGATTAGGCTATCAACTATTTGTTTTTTAAAGTTATTACAGTCTTTAACATACAGTATATACTCTAAGGCCTTCAACAGGCACATGGTAAAATCAGGTCAATATCAAACTAAATCCATTCAACAGGAATGGGAAATCAGATTTTCCTCATAAATTTCACCTTTTTCAATTTTCGTATCTGTGAAATGTACAAGGGATAAACAAAACAAGGACTCCAGTTTCTCAATCATTGTGTACCCGCATGTCCTAGAGCTACTCTACCACACCAGCCAGCAGCCTGTGAAGTGGTGAAGAAGACATCTCACCAGGCACACACGTCGCCTCCTCTGGCCAGCTGCACCCATGAGACATACCCATCTCCATCGCTGCCTCGACAGCGGTGGCCCAGCTCTGGCAGGACGTCAGCACGCCACCGGCAGGGCAGGAGGACCCCACCGCAAGAACCCGCAGCGCCGGCGTGGCTGCTGTTGGTAGCCAGACCAGCAATGCTGCCGTTGGGGAACGCTCCAAGCACGGTGCGAGACGGCAAGGATGGACGGCAAGGAGGAAAAGCGCTTTGGAGTGCTTGGGAAAGGGGCCGGCGTGGGCTGGCCAGGGAGGTAACTGCTTCTAGAACATCACGATGCAAAAATACACAGTCAAAAATCATCAGCTAGAAAGTTCCAACTAAAAACCACGGCTGATTGTGAAATCATGTTCCAAATCACTAAAACCACTGTAGTTAACAAAAATAATCTTAATAGTTTTATGAATCCATTTTATTTTAAATCCCTCTTTTATTGTCTGCTTATGTTACAGTTTAGTAGTAGTACTTTTTATTGAAACTACTAACAACCTTTTTGCGTGAAAATGATCGATCTCAGCTTTCATTTTCCCTCTGCATGACCCGTTTTATCCAAGTTTCAGCATTTCTTGCATATTGTTTGCATAAGGCTGAGAGAAATGGACAAAGAGAAATAACTTTGGATAAATAAAAAATATAGGTTCATGGAAAGTGGGAAGCTTATAAAAATGTCACTAAAATTATATTGATTTAAACAAACTTACATACATCTCTTGTCAAATAAAGGATGATATTCATGCTTTTATGACATTTGTTTAGAGTCACTACCCAGCTCGGTGACTTTGTAAGAAGTCTATTTAGGAAATTTATAGTCTAGCGACTGGTTTTTTTTTTTTTCTTTTCTTTCTTGAACAAAGAAAATTAGAGTAAGTCATTGCACAACTAGTTTAAATAGTGCTACCTCAAAATGGCATTTTTGCCGAGATTGTTTTGAATTTGGTGAAGTTTAGTGCTTCAAGCTTTTCTTTACTTAAACTCATTTACACATTAACTCTAAATTTGCCAGCAATATAAAAACTGTTGTGGCACCTAATATAACTACCCTGAACATCCCTCATTGGACCTCTTTAATAAAAAATAATCCTTAAACGCTTTTTTTTCAGTGCTTTAAATGTGACATGAAAACAGCTGTAATCTAGGTTTACATTCTATGCACATCTATGCCAGATGTTTAAGTAGATAAATAAAATAGGAGGTTACATCAAAGTGTCAAGATATACAAAAATCCATTTAGCACTGAAAAAATTCCAACCTCCTTGAACTCATAAAGCCATACAAGCTTGAATGCATCCTTTCTGGCTTAAGAAGATCAGCTCTGTTCTTTGTTGAGGCACTGGCACAGGTTGTGCAAAACCCATTTTTGATACACAAATAATTTCAAACAGGAAGTACTCAAATCCACTTTTTCCACTAACAATGTTATGGTTTTGGGAAACAGAAACTCAGTGGTGAAAAGAACAGGTATGTGGTTGCCAATGTAAATGAGAGTCACTGATTTCAGGCAACGCTGCTGCTTGTGAATGCTGATGACTGGGGAACATCTACAGACACAAGCAACTGTTAAAACATGGGGTTCATAAAGGAGGGTCTTGAGGAGAGATGTTTTTTCCTTTGTCTCAGGGTCTGGTTCAAAGCCTGATTCAATGAATGGAGAGACTCCTTCTGGCTCAAGGCCTTTCCGAGCTGGGCTCTTCAACGGTTCTTACTATAGAAGAGTCTCCAAGGGCAGATGGTCAGAGCCTGCTCTGGGACGCGCTGGCTGTGCCCTAGGTGTCCCTTCATCACTTGTGGTCTATGGAGATACACATCTAGCAAACTATCTGCGTTCGCACTGGAGAAGAAGGGGTTAGGAAAGCCTCTAACCAAGGCCAAGGAACTTGGAAAAGAAAACCTGGTTGTCAGAATTTGGCACCCTACAGGACCACTGTGACCTCGGGGTGGCTGGCCCTCCAGACACTGGGAGCTGGCCTCTTGCTTGGTTTCAATAACGATTCTCTTTCTCCTTCAATGGAGTTCATGGATTTACAGCAGCAAATCCATCTCTTCCATAATGCCAGTGATACTGTAGAGCTATCACAGGAATGAATTTGGCTTTATCCTCAACCAAAATGCATTCTGCAGCCAGATTGTTCAGCAATGCAGTGTAATGACAGGCTGGGCTGTCCAGGGTGCATGGGCTGGAAATTGTTTTATTCATGCTTATGAAAAGGAGGTATTGAGAACTAGCCCTTATTGTGCAGCAAACAGTGCTCTTGATCAAGTAGAAGGTGCCAAAATAAATCCACTGACCTACAGGAGCTCCATTAAGATATTTATGTAAGGTAGAAAGCTTATACGAGCTTTTTCCTTCTTTGTGACTGCTGTGTTTGCTTTAAAGGGCCAGAGATCACACAGAAAAAATCACCCACTTATGGAAAATGGTGATTAAATAATTGGTGCACGCTGACAAAATGTCATGAAGAGCCACACAAGATTTCAGGCTGAAATGTTTCAGCATGCCAAGCAGAGACAAGCCCCCAAGCATGGTATTACCCAGCTTGAGCTAAGTCATGGCTACGGACCCACTTCAGCTAACGACTGGCATTTGCTCCTCTCCAGTGCAATGAGTCTTTGCCCAATTGAAGCTCTCTCACTCCACCACCTTTTTTGTTTGTTTGTTTTGACTGCACCATGAGAACAGCAAGAGAGATTGTGCGCCGTTTGCAGCTGAGAATGCACTTCAATGGACAACAGAACTGCAGATGCATACCACTGTCTGAGCAAATCGTTCCTGTCCCTTTACTGAGCCTGGGCTTTTGTGGCTGTTTTCAAAAAGGTTTCCAGAATCAGCTCATTGTATTGAAAGAAATACCCTGAACCAGACTAAAAATGACAGCTGTCCTTTCATATCACTTGTTCTAAAAATTTGGAGACTATCTGAAGGCCAATTTTAAATAAAAGGAGCATTCAGCACAAGCAACTTTAGCTGACAGTAACAGCAAAATCCAGCAAAAGGCAGAACATTCCTGTGTCGTGTTTTTCAAGCACAATTCCTGTTTCCCACAATAACATTTTTAGTAAAAAACAAACAAAACCCCATAAAACCTACAGTATATGAAAACTTAAGACATAACAGTAATGAGAAAATGGTATTGAGTATACTTGATAATGATGTACACTTTAAAACAAATCAATAGACTATGATGTAAACAAAACAGTAAGATAACACTTTAAAAACAAGACAAACATTTATCCATCGATAGTATACAGTAAACCAACAGTCCGCTGTGCAGATGCACTTATCAGAATGGTAGTCATAAAATGATTAAGTGTGTTAAAGTAATGTGTTATAAAAGTCTATTATAGTTTTCTACTTGTATATCTCATATAACAGAGCGCTGTTTGTTAATTGTTTCTATAGTGCTTTTTTTTTTTCTTTCTTTTTTTTGACATTCCCATTGATCAGTTTTTGGTTAACATGTAGGCTGCAACAGGCTTACTGTAGAGGTGGTAGAGAATGATAGAAGGAAGAGGGGATATATACAGAAAGGCCATGCGCAGCTTCCCACCAAGAAGTCCTGGTGCTCCGTAATTTTACTGTTCAGAATTTCATCATGGTCTGCTGCAGGGGAAAGAAAAAACAACAAATAAAAAGTGAGAATTACAGAGAGAGCTATGTCTGTATTTTAATAAAAGTCCTTCACATCCTCATTGTGTTGTCTAAGAGGTTGCCGTTAATATGTTGCAGAGAGGAAACATTTGTTCCCTTAATTTTCTGACATAGGGTGAAATTGCTAATAACACACCTTGCATTCTCTTTAATCTGCACTTGGGGTTTTCCATTTCCAGTGTGCTTCACACACACTGAGAAGACAATTAGTGAAAGAGGAAGGTGGGCGAATAAGTGTCTTAGTTTTGGACAGGATGGCAGGAAGAGCGACTAAGGAGAGGGCCAAAAGAACCCCTGAATCCTGTTTGCTCCTGTTTCCTTCAGAGAGAGCCACAGTTAGTCACATTGAAATATGATACTACGGAGCCAGAAGCCAGAGGCAAATGGATCCCAGAGACGAAACACAGACACAGAAACCCTGTACTGAGGAGACCCTCGTCTGGGAGCAAACTGCTTCTCTTGAGATGTACCTGTGAAAATCCTCCCCTAAAAGATTCAACCCTTAGGTTTTCTGCAGAGCTAGGCTAGCCAGCTTGACTACCAGGACCTCACCGACCATGGAGGAAAAGAAAAACAACTACCAGAGCAGCAAGTGTTTCAATTATCCAACTCCTCCTCAGGACAGCTTTGGAAATTGCCCCTCAGCATTGCAGGGTGCCAACCAAGGTCTCTGTCTGGCAAAACCCTTGAGCACAGGCACAATTTCACAAGCTCAGATGGTAGCATAAAACGATGTGTCCTTGAGAGATCTGCTCACCTTTCATTTATGCAGAGACATCGAGGCATAAGAACCCAGGAATGGCATCAAAACACCCATGTTGCTGCATGAAAATGGTCACTGGTGGGTCTGTGAGCACTGGGGATTTTGGGGGATATTGTCATTTTCTACCAGCCTCCGAAGGCAGTTTATATCCTGCAGCTGTGAGGTGTTAAGAGGACAAATGCTTCTGGCAGAGAGGTGGCTCACACACACGCCCACACTGCCCTTGTGAAGAACAGGCTCCTTGTCTGACACAGACCCTCTCCATGCCCAGTAGCTTGATGCCCAAGAAATCCCATCAAATTCAGTATGTTGACCCTATTTCTTTCAAGCAAAGGTTTTTCACAGTCCTCAACAGTACAGCCAATGCTTTGTTTGACAGACTGTGCTCCCTACTTACTAAATAAATAAGTATTTAGTAATGGAAATTCATTGCCTAGTCCAAAATCACTAACTCTTGATAGTGTGAGTTTAACCACAGAGACAGAAAAGTAAAAAAAAAAATTCAGAAAAAAGATGTTTTGTGAATCGAATGCTGAAAATAATCTCTGAGTTCAAGAATGAGGCTCTTCCAATGCAAATGATCTCCTTATCAGGTGGAACAGGCTGTTTTGCACGTGTTATGGAAATGGGTTAACCTCTCAAGTGTGACATGTTTGTCTGTTGTTTGGTAGAGCAGTGCCCTAGGTAATATGAACAGGGGTTCATGGCCACAGTTAGGGGGTCACTTATACATATGGTACTTTGTCAGGTCAGAGATAAGGGCCACCACCAAGATGAGTAACTTCTGTTTGCTAAAGATACCATTAAAAAATTGCTTGCTAAATTAACCTCCAGCAGTAAGTATTGGCCTTTAATACATAACCTAAGGAAAAAAACAGGTTGGATATCTGTGTATACTAAGTGGCCTGCACTGGGAAAATCTGGTGATCTCCTGTTGAATGGGCTCTCTTGGGGTAAAAAAATACAGATGAACTGAAACCCTCACAGGATTTTCTCTTGTGAACATCAGCAAACACTCACAAAGAAAAACAATGGAAAAATGACACTGCCACTATGGCTGTGAAATAATACTCTAAGTCAAAGAAAAGGACAAACACCTCCACCACTCCAACACTCAGAGAAACCTAGCAGCCTAGGGAAGCCCAGGATCTGCAGGTAGGGTGAAGGATATATTGCTTGTGGCATTCATCCTGGTCTTAAACACATACAAGGACCTCTGAAGAAACCGACCATCAGCCAGACCCCCACTGCAGCTGACCAGCAGACCTCTGTTCAGACCAAGCCAGCAGAGCAGCTGATGATGACCCAATCCTGCTTACCCCAGGAAAGGGAATATGCCACTAACAGCAAAAGAGAAGTTACACCTTTTCAGCTGACTCATTATCAGAGCAGTCTCTGCTATCAATAGTGCAAATCCCTGAGGCATCTGCAGGCAGCTGGGAGCCGTGCAGAGCAAGAGTAACCTATAAACACAGCCATCACATTCAGAGGGATGCACGAAGGGAGGCTGTGAACACTCTAAAATAGGTATTTCAGACATGAGGAACCATTGCTTGTTAAAAACTACAGGGCTGGGCTGTATCTGTGCTGCAGCTGCTGAATTTCTGTTGAGTTGGGAGAGCATGAGATCTCTGGGGCCCCACAGGCTCAGTCCTTCTGCCCAAGCCAGCCTCTCTTTTGGGGGATGCAGTGCCCTTGTAAAAAGCAATCCACTGCAAAGAGAAATAATGGAGATGAACTTACTGTTATATTGGGAACTTCTACATCTGTGAAACGAACATGCTGCTACTCAGTTCATCTACTGATAACTGGGATATCTACAGCAAAGAAAAAAAACAAAGAATACAACACATTATAACACTGTCTCGAGATTGGGCAGCTCATTCTGTCTTCAGTATCAGGTTAGTAAATACATCAGTGTCTCATAAAACAGGTTCCATTCTCAAGATGTCTTTATTAAATACAACGTAGCTGCATCACTACTGATGTCTCGTGGAGTACATAGTGATTGTACTGGGATTTTAACTCTATAGACTACAAGACAAAAATGCCCTAAAACTACCTGGCTGAAACAGGACTCACACAGCCACAATGCAACACTGCACAGGAATTTCTGCTTTCTTCTCATGACCAGTACAAGTAAGACCTGCTCTACCTGAAAATAACAACAAAGCACAGAAAAACACTAGCAATCCCTACTGCAAGCAGTAAAACTAGGACTTTGTCTAGGACTTCCACAGGCAAAACTTCTACTGAAAGCCTTGTAACCTTACACTAGCAAAAGACTAGAGGATGCCCCCTGAGATATTACTGACACTCAGCATGGCTAACAGCCTCCCACAGAACAAAGTGACAAGCCATTTTCTTTGCAATAGCTCTAAACCTGAGAGCATGACAAACACAAATGATAAAACTAGTATCAGGGGACAAATGAAAGCAAGTGTTTGAAATGTCTCTGGTCTAACTGGGAAAATTTGTGGCACGCCACATTATCAGGAAGCATCACTAGGACAGGTTGTGCATATACAGTTCAGGACTGGTGCAGAAGCAGCCATCACAACTCAGTATCCTCAGAGCAAAGTTTTGGAGAGAATTATGGCTCGGCAGACATGCATGAAATCCTGTACACTTATGCAGTGCTACAATGGCACAGACTGCACATCCAGTTTCTGTAGGGATGGGTGACATTACTGGTGTAAATAAGACTCCAGACTTCATAGCCTTGCCCCGATTCTTGGGGTTTTGGTTGTGGCCTTTATTTTGTTGTTGTTTTTATAGTCCAATCTTGCAATGAGGGCAGGCTGCTTCGTGTTTCCATTTCCACTTTCCAGCTAGGAAAGGACATGCCAAAATACCATGGGGAAGGATGCTCAGGGTGGTATTTCTGCCTGAGACTGTCATGTCTTGCATGACAGCATGGTGAGGATTGGTAGAGCCCATTTTTTTCAGGAACCAGGCGCGATGCTGTTTTCGCAGAAGCACCTGCACCCCTGCCAATCGCCCATCCCTACACTCTGGCCAGACCTGCCACCCATCCTGCATATGGCAGGACCAGCCAGTGCCCCCTCACCGATCCCCAGACACACACACACACGCAAGCACGCACACACACGCACGCCGTCTCTGTGTGCCTGAGCCTGTGCCAAGCTGAGCGGGTCAGGAAGGCACTCGGCCCCGCGCAGGATCCGGCCCTCGCCCGGTCCTCAAGATCTGAACACGTGAAAGAAAGCCATTGAAAGGGCCAAACCTGATTGGCGGTAGCTGTTGCAGCGAAGGGGACGCTGGTGGCAGGAGTTGTTGCTGCAGACACAGTGGTGGGCGTAGCACCGTGCATCATGGGCACTTTCGGAAGGGAACCATGGAAGCGACATACGGGAGGGTGGAGCGCGTATTTTTGTTTGTTTGTTTTTATGTAACCATGGCAACATATGGTGGATTTGGGGGCGTGGCAGGAATCACAGCAACAAGCCATGTGACATCGTCATGAAGGACACATCGGGGGCGCAGCATGCAATCACAGTGCAAAGCAAGACAGCATTGGGAAAAAAATAAACAAGAGAGAAGGGGAAAAGCCAATTACAATTATAATTAAGGAAAAAACCAAAACATTCTCAACACTTAGTACATTTATAAGCAGAACAATGATGTATTAGACTCCAAGGGCCAAATTTCCAAAGGGGGGAGAGAGAGGGTGTGCTAGCAAAAGCCCACGTCAGCTTGCACCCGTGGGGAGTTAGACACAGCCAGTGCACGTTCCTTTAGGTGGGGACATTTTGGCAAGCGCACCTTCCCACCCGCCTGGGAAAGCTTGTCCCCTTCCCTCCCCACCCCGTCCCCGCCAGCAACCAGAGGTACATGATGCACTTTGCAGCGGCTGCCGCAGCCCTTTCACCAGGTTTTCTTGCCTTTCTCTAGCAAGGACGATGTTTCAGCACGGGACAGAGCTGGAGGCATGGCAAACGAGCAGCTGGCAGCTCTCTCCATACAAACTCAGCATGCTTCCTTTCAACCCTAATTCTAGAGGATTTGGCAAAACACCCCTCTTGTGAGATGGGGGGGTGAAGAGTGGAGGGGGCCGAGAGGGAAAAATACATAAATGCATCTGAACAGCTACAGATTGCAGAAAGAGCATCCAAAAGGACAAAAAGGCAGCAGGGAGCTCAGCAGCCTCGTAAAGCTGCATATCCTGCAGAGCATGGTGCTGGATGGGGGTGCTCTAGGGTTCACACAGGCATCGCCTAACCCTAGGGGGAAGGTTTGTGGGGCCAGGGAGGCCACGGGAGGGTCCAGCTGTCCCCACAAACATGAGGCAGGACTGCAGACTTGCCTCCCCCTGCACCCCAGCTGACACAGCTGGCCCCAGCAGGGAGAGTATGTTCCTGTGGGCTGAGCACACTCCAGCCACAGGACACTGGAGCATGTGGGTTGGGGTTTCCTACAGGCAAACACACCTTTGAAGGGCTCAGCTCCCTGTCATGCAAGCGGTGTGCCCTCCCTGTGCTATGGGATGGGGAGGTTTGAGAGCATTCCTGCCAAAGCTTTCAGACCTGCTCCCCAAAAGCCCTGCACCCTCCCCCAGGCACTTGCTCCCACCTCTCTCCCTCTGGCTGAAGCAGATGCACACCTGGATGCTGACAGTCTTGTATAACCTCAGTGGGAGGATGAAAGCTCAGCTTCCACTCACCCTGCTGAACCCTGACAGGAGGGCCCCTCAAAGACCTGCACAGGTTCTCAGTAAGACCCAAACACTGAGTCTGAGCATACTGGATCCCTGCAGCAGCAAAGAGCATGTACTCAGTCCTGCTGCCTCACTGCATCACATGTGCAACAGCAGTGACACCTCCCTATGGTCCTTTGTACCTTCACAGCTGACACTTCACTAGAGTTGAATCTTGAGCCAGTCCATGATCTAAGCCTTGCTTCTGTTGCTGTACAAGCAGCATCCTGCTCTGGCAGAGGTGCTGACCTCAGTACCTTTATTAAACCAGTCTCCTAAAATGTCCTCAGAAGGACAAACAAAAATCCAAACTAATCCATCTGATGCTTATTACAAAAAAATAAACCAACAGAATCCTCCCGTTGCTATTTTCTGTTGTTGGATGACTTACATGGGTTGTAAAGACATTTAAGTGACAAATTTTTGTCTCTGCAGCAGAACTAAATAGGGGTGGGAACAGATCACCTTGGATTCTCTTCTTAGTCACACAAAACACTACACTGCACAGAAATTAAAGGGGATACAACCATTTAAGCCTCCAAGACAGCGTATAGACAGTCACACCACTCAGCCACCCAGCTTCTCACTGATCCATACTAACTTGCTGTCTGTTTCAGATTAGGAAAAGTTGAGAAGTTTGTGTAGAAAAACCTACCAACGCTTGCAGTGGGTGTCATGCACAGAACTGACCCTGCACACCATGCATTGAAGCGTGGAAAGATGAACAAAAGGGATATTTCATTAGTGAAGCTTCAGTGTTAGAAATCACTTTAACTACAAGCAGGTATTCTCTTTGCAGCATTCAGTATTTAAGCACATGCAAACAAATTTTGCATATTGGTATACAAATAGTTTAAACTCAGTTTTATGGGATAATAGCAAACCAAATTAATTCTTGAATTCCTGGGTAGTAGAGAATACATTTCTCCTCCCACCCTGCTACTAAATTACAGGATCTATCCTAGAAATCAGGTGGTTTGGGGTTTTTTTGGTATTGGGTACATTGATTTCTTTCTGATTATGTCAGCAGAAAAACTGCCCTTAGAGGAATGTCACACTCATGTTAAAACCAACTTTCCAAAAGCAATTTACTCCTGCAAGGAGGCACTGAGTTTCAAAGTCTCTAGTTTAAGCTGAAAGAGGCAGGTTTTTTTTTCTGGACTTGAAACAATTGTAGTGGTGATGTCATTTTCAACAGACACCCTGACTCTCCCCGTCATGGCAACCATAATGCTGATCTCTCAATAACTGAACAGGAGAAACTAAGCAAAACAGCAGCTTGCTTCCCCTCCCCACAATGTAAGCTGCTATGTGCCACTTCTCTGCTTTGCTTTCCAGAACACTGCAAAGGGTGAGACCAGATCTGCAGACTGCGCAAGGGAAAACAAAGATGCGTAATGTAAATTCATCAGAGATCCATCTTCTGACTGGGAATTTGCTGCTCTGCCCAGCATTAATGTTCTCAGATGAGAGCAGGTGCCAGCAAACAGACCTATGCATAATTTCATTGCCATGAGACAGGGCACAACAGCACAGTGAGAGTGCTGGGTAAAAGGTAATGTAGGGTGCTCGCATCAGAATGCATGTCCTTATGTCAACTTTGGCAACAGCGACCTCGAGGAAGAGAAGCGTGTAGCCAGCTGGGGAACTTGGCATTCTCAAAGGTGCCAGTGTTTCCTGAAGAAGTAACTCACTTGGCACCTAACAGAGTTGCAGTAGGGCCAGCTCAGCCCATACCCTCCAAGTGCAGCTTGCAGAGCACAAGTGGGGACACTACTACAACTACTAGAGCCCCTCCCTTCACCTCTCTGTACAAGACTCCACTTCCCTGAACGAACATCTCAGCAGCTGCTGAGTTGTGAGAGTCTCCAAGTGCTCTCCTAACAGAAAGGCCACACAAGCACAGGGTTTAGGGCCCAGTGGACCTGGATGTTCACCTAGAGGGCCCAGCCCAGAACATCACTTTGTATATTTTTGTAAATATAATCTGGCAAGTGAATACAGCAGTAAACATTAAAAACACTGGGCATATATTTTCTTATGATGCTCTACACTTATAATAATGATACTAAAAAATGAGCCATCAACTCTGGAATATTTCTAATTCAGCCACTTATAATACCTACTACTCTAAGCAGGTTTTGTTTCTCTCTTGGCTGCAGTGAATAGAGATTAATTGGCTAGTCAGCAGTCACATCTGCCACATCAGTATTTCTAGTCCTATATGAATTACCAAACTGCATCTTTCAATTTTACTCTGAGACCTTAAAGGTACAATAAAAGCTCAGAGTTAAATTGCTTTTAAAAAGCTTTGACTATCGTATTGGTCAAAAGATGAGCAAGGGGGAAATCTATGCCTTTGCAGAGGATTATGTAATTTGTATTTACTAAAGACAAACAGTTCCCTCCCTCTATAAATATCACAGCTGCTGGAATATGTAGGTCACTGTGATAGAAGCTCAGAAAGATACTTGCAGCTTTGAGCAGGCATAGAGGTCCACAAGACATTTTAACATGAGTTCATAAGAGTGCTACGCAAGAGTCAAAGAATTAATTTGGGATTAACCAGTTGAACTGTAAGGAGAAACAAAAAGCATGAACTCAAGAAACATGCAGACATTTTTCTCAGTTCAACCACTTAAGAACCCCAAACCAAGCAAAAAAGGCTAAGAAGGGATCTTTACAAGTGAAAAGCTCTGAACTGTAGCAGGTGAAGAAAAAAAAGTCAAACAACAAACATTTACTTTTCATCCATTTTTAACACAAAGCTACAAACTAATATACTCTTTTGCTAAGGATTCTTACAAATCTACTCATTAGCTCCATGCCTAGGTCATAAAAAACACAACTTGGGAAAGCAAGGAGATGCTTACCTGTAGGGATGAATGTAGGTTGTTGCAACTGCATGTTGGCTAGAGCCTGTTGGTAGTGGAAAACGCTTGGGTTAAAGACTGTGGTGGCACCATTGTTTTTTTCAAGTGCTGGCCTCTTTGGTAAAGGTTGAAGTGCACCAGGCGGCAGGGCCTGTGGATAAGGGAGTCATTAAAGACAAGTGGAGTGAAAAAAGAGGCCCAGATGTAGATCAAGCATGCAATACATAATAGGGAGTCTTGGCTGCAAATCACCTGCAACTGTATCAACTTAGCAAGACAGGAAAAAGAGCAGCTAAATCATAGTAGAAGTAGTAGGTGAAACTACAACTTCACTAGGTAAGCAGTTAGCAAATGCACCAAGAGAAGGAGCAGAGTCCAGAATGAGGAGGGATGCTAAGGGAGTTTTTCAGCTGGACTGACTTGGGCACACAGGAAAAAAACAACCACCATGAGGAGAGAGAAGGGGAAAGTTGATCACCTGGACACGATACTGCAAAGAGCAGTTACAGACAACAAGCATTTAAAATAAAATACCAGGTAAGAGAAATGTAGTAGATGACTATTTAAAAACAAGAAGATTAGCATAAGCAAAAAATGCCTTGGAAAAAAAAAAGGGATGTTTAACTCTGTCTGTTTCAACACCTGCCTGCATGTATGCTTGCACGTGTGAGAGTGTGCACACTTGCGTGCAGCTGACCCACGTGTGCAGGTGGTAAAGCAGTTGCTGTTGCCAATTGCATGCATAATATTACATTGATATTAAAATGTGTTTCCACTTGTTAGTGGAGAGTCTGAGCAACATGGTCAAGAACAGGCCTGATTCTCTACTGCTCACAGCAGCAGTACAGCACACCACCAGCAGATTTGGATCTGCTCCCAGTTTCTAGAAGATGGCTTCCAACAGTTAAACACTACTAGTGGAAAAAGCCATTAACAAATCTGGTGTTCAAACAAGATTTGGGTGGGCCTTGCTATCAGGCAAATCCCCTCTTTTTGTTCTATCACACCACTCAGCTTCTTCCAGCCTGTCAAACCTGTTCCATGATCAGACTTGGTAAAAAGCAACCTATCACAGGAACTTTTCTCAGCGAGTTACTCGTCATTCACCCAAGCATGCCTCAACAGTGAAGTAGAATGTCAGGTTCTTAGGAGACAGGAATGTTTCTAATGATTTACAGCTTTCCATTGTACCCAAGTAGAAACCACATTTTTTTCTCCACTTTGTGATAGAAAAGGGTCCTTTTTAATTATGCCCTGCAGGCCTTTTGCATGTAAACTCCCATTGACGTCAATGAGATTTACGCACGTGGAAGTCATGCAGAATCAGGTCATTTCTGCCTTGTTGTTAGTCTATATCATGTAGCAAAGCAATGGCTGAAAAACAGGCTTATCACTCCTATTTTTTTTGTAATAGGTGACAGTGAAGGCTAGGTAATGGAGGAGGTTTAGCTAAGGAAGGGTTAAGGCTACCAACACACAGTACTACTGAGAAAGGACACAAGTAAAGAGATTTTAAAGCTTTATGAAGATCAACACATAACAGAACTTAAGTGAAAGCTCGCAATGGACTGTCACCATCTAGAAACAGGTTTCACTTTAATTTGCTATAGGAGACTGCTCATCTGAGAAATGTTAAGCAAGATACATCTAAGCAAAACATTATTCCATCCTGTCTCTATTCACATGGCTTTGGGATGGTTTTAATATTAAAAAAAGAAAATTAGAAGAAGAAATTGCATTTGCAAAACTGCCCTCAGACATGCACACATCCTCTGCCAATGCTAGTAGACATCCAGTGCCAGCATTAGGACTTAATCCTTCCACATTTCTTCTACCAGAAGACAGCAGTCAAACATGGGACAACATTCTCAGACAGAGACACTAAAATCTTTTGCTTAAGATTGGTATTTTAGGTTGGGGACTTTCAGGTAAAGATCTAAGAGCTTCCATTTCTAGGTAACCACCCACTGACACCTGTATCAATGACTATATCTACTTCTCATCTATTTAATGATGAATGTCCCTCCAGGCATGAGACAGATCTGCAGCTTGCAGAGAGTGGAGTAGCTCCACGTGTATCAGAGATGTTTTACAGATTTATAGTGACTGAAGAACTTGTGCTGCTTAAATTCCTGCTCCTTACTGTGCATGACTGCTCAACATCTTTTTCAGACACTTGCAAAATCTGCCTTAGAAAAAAACTGACTTATTTTAGCAAATCAACTGTGTCAGGTACATAATGGACTTTTGACTTCTTGCTTCTTGGCCAAAGGCTGTCACTATCCTAAAAACCCCACTACCCCATGATGGCAGTGCAAAAGCAGAGCAGCTGAAGGCATTGAGACCTTGCCCTGACTTCTTTCCAGCACAATTCTCAAGCCCAGCATTGCAGTCAGCTCTCTAACGTCACCCTAACTTCTACCCTGCTACAGCCCCTTGGGATCAAAGATGAGAAAGGAGCTACTGGAGTCCCACAACTACTCCCTGAAACAGGCTTTTGGGCAATGCCTAAACAGCAGGTGGATGGAGAAACCCCAAATAAATGCAATGTTCCCAGAGTCTTCTAAAAAACAAGCACACTGAAGCAGCTGATGTGCAGCCTGAAGGCTGGTTCTACAGGCACAGAAGACAGGAGCCCATCTTGGCATTTCTAGTTTGACACAGCCTTCATACAGGAGCATGCCCTGAAGACATGCTTCTCCTGCTGCCTCCTATTTTAGTTTAAAATGATTTCAAGGTGTAGAAGGGTCTGGGGGACAGACAAATCTGGCTTCACCACTTCTTCAGCCCTTGTGTTGACACAGACCCCAAGCCAGGAGCACACTCACTGGAAGGTTTATCTACAAATGCCCAGGAGAGACATGAAAAACTGCACATTGTGAAATTGGGCCAATACAGCTCCTGCAGAGAGATCTGGCAGGGACACAGAAGCAAACAAGTGTGTTCCATTTGAAATGGGCCACAATTTTTGTATTGGTCTCAGGACCTGCAGGAATTATAACAGCTCATGGGGATACATTTCCATCTTGCACCATGTCCTGGTTCTGAACGAATCCCTCAAGCGTGTCCTGCAGCATCTACAAAAGGCAACAGGAGGTTCTTCACCACATTCTGACCTTCCTCCATTCTGTAGCAAGTGTCTCCCCACTGCAGGACAGGAGCTAGACTAAAGTAGCAGTAGACTTTGTCATTAACTTTTCCTGACTTTTTTTTTGCCTGTGTGCTTGTGTGTACACATGGGTATGCAACATATGTAGCAGATCAGACCATCTGCACTGGTGAAGGGATTAATTCAATTTAGTGTCCATGTGATAGGCTCCACTGATCCCAGTGAAGAATTCCCACTAGAAAATGCCAGGCAGTCTCCTGGCTTTGGGCTGGAAAAGCCCATTCCTGCTGCAACATGAGCATCTCAACAAAGGTTTGTGCCACTTCTCTGCACAGCATGGGAAGTGATCTTCCAGCATGACTGACAATAAAAAATGCACTGCATGCCATAGTAAAAATTTCCCCCGTGCTGGTTAAGAGCTCTCTCTTGTTATTTCTTGCAATAAGTGGATTAAATCCTTGCAACAAACAATTAATTGCACCTCGAAGTCTCCCTCGGATTGCAATCTCCTGGTAGCAGATGACACTTTCATCCCTTTGCGCTCAAGAAAGAGCGGCTGGGTCTACATCTGGCTTGCTGCTTCAGCCCAAGGCATGACATACAAAATGACCATAGAGGGCAGAGGCAGTAAGCACCCCTTCCCCTGGCAAAACAGCAGAAGCAAGCTGAGCAGTTTCCTCTGAAGATTAGACATGCTGTTATCACCACTGTGAATCCTTCTCTGGTGCCGCCTTCTCAAAGGGTTCAGAGGAGGTGACATATGCCAACAATGTGTCTCACCAGTGCAGAGTATAAAGGGATGATGACCTCCCTGGTCCTACTGGCCACACCATGATGGAACCCCCCAAGATTATTCACTGCCTCCAAAACACATCCAAGGCTTCAGGAGGCAAAGCTCAGGTGGTGTGTGGGGTGCAGGATTGGCATGTCTGAACACACAATGCAACATTTCTGACTGGGATGGGCAGTCTCCCCAGGCACTAACAGCACAGCTCAAGCACAGAAGGCTTGCATGCAGACTAAGATGGTTACGTGCAAAGCGAGAAGGTGAAAGGTCCAAGTACCAGGTCAAAAGTTGCCTCGAGCGGTCGCTTCAGTGATCTGACAGCTGGCTGAGTCTTAATTAGCAGGCAGCGAGCACATGATGGCAATGGGTCAGGGAGGGAGGGGTCAAGCACAGTAACAAAACAGCAAGCAGAGATGTGTCAAGAGAGAGCAACATTTTGGGGAGATGAAGAGAAAAAAAAAGTGAATGTATTATACAACATATTAAAAAGCCGAGGCATGCACAACGTGGGGTGGCTGAGGAATTACCTGGCCTAGCAGCTAATTAGCTATTTTGCCTTGGTGAATTTTAAAAAGTAAAGAAATATCATCAAGGGGTGTGCTTTTAGAGCATCTTCACTGCAGCTGGCACAGCAGGTCAGGAGAACTCAGGGATTAGCACCTGCAAGTGGACTTGTGTTGGGCTTCATCCCTAATTCTGCAGCTACACACCATGCAGAGGTCAGCGAGAGCACTCGTGGCAAGAGAAGGAACACCAGTAAAGAAGGGAGGTTTAAGCACATGCTTAAGTGCCATCCTGAACTGGGGACTGAGCCTGACCCAGTTCATCTGACTGTGCTGCACTGACTTCAGCCAAGCAGAAGTGAGTAAAGCTACTACTACTCATGCATGTCAAGTAACTGCAGAATTGGGTTCCTCAGAAGTATCTTTTGAATTTAGATTTGAAGTCATTCCAAATCTATTTTAGAAGGTACACCCATTTGTCTGGCATATGTTTTTAGATCCAAGAAAACTGGGCACCATTCTTCACTTTATATTAAAGTCTTACTCCTCAACAGGTAGAATAAATGCATCAAACCTTGAAAAGCCAATGAATAATGTAAGCTATTTTGGTAGCTGAGCTGATGCAACAAGCCATCAATAAATATTTTAAAGGTTCTAGTTAACAGCATACAAATAAGGTTAATTACATTTTTAAGAGAAGCCAGCAGCATGAATAAAACATGCATTGGCTTTGGTTAAGTAGCAGTATCCTAGATAATTAGTGAAAACATAAAGATTCAATTGTAAAAAACACAAAAGTTTCACTTCAGAAGGTTCTTTTCAACAGACTAGGGCTCTTGCTTTAACAATAATAAAAAGAGTAAGAAATCTAATAAGTAAACTCTTCAGGACAAATAAACACTGCTGAATAACTTGGTTCTTCAAATTACATTCCAGGTAATAATGATGCTACTAGGAGGGCAGTTGTTTAATTTCTAGAATCATTCTTGTTTTGCATTAGAATATCCTGGGTTTGTGTTACATTTTACCAGGAATGGAAAACAATTTCTGCAATTTCTTTTACAGTCTTAAAAAAAGAAAAAGGTATTTAGAAAAATGTTAATTGCCTTAATTCTAAATCAAAAAGAAGGCAAGAACCTTTTTAAAAGTAGTTATAAAAAAAAATACAAAACCATCACAGAAGGGGTGGGGTTGAAAGGGACCTCTGGAGAACATCTAGACCAGTAACATGCTCAAAACAGACTCAACTAGAGCAGCTTGCTCAGAACTGCATCCAGGCATGTTCTGTCTCCAAGGAAAGAGCAACCTGTTACAGTGTTTGATCACCTTCATGGTAAAGAACTTTTTTTTAATAATGAAATAGATTTCCTGATTCCCAATTTGCACTCATTGCATCTTGCCCTTTCTTTGCACATCACAGAGAAGAGTCTGCTTCAACCTTCTTTACTTCCCCCATCAGGATTTTATACACATGTGCAAGTTTCCCTTGGGCCTCTTCTTCTTCCCTCCCTAGGCTGAACACCCTAGCTCTCTCATCTCTGGAATAAAGAAGTGCCATTAAATCAAATTCAACAGAATGGCAATCAACTCCAGCTAGGAATTTCACCTGGTAAGTCTTCCTTAAGTAATTTTTAGAATTACAGGTATTAGAAGTCACAACTCAGTCTGCAGGTGGGGCCATCTATACCAGGTTCAATCACACAGGTCAGGAAGTTACCCTTGGTTTGAGTCCTGTCATTTCACTAAGCCTTAGCAAAGCTATGAGGCACAAGTTTGCTAAGCTTCAGCAACTGATATGCTGCTTTTAAATAGGTGGAAATTTTGCTACTGACTTCAACTGGTCACCATCTCTCTGTAAAGGATGTATTATGGGATAGGCAGTCTTTGCTTTCGTTGTGTACTGAGGAAGCTAAACTGACAACTGTGACTCGGGGAAGGTGCTGGTTCCAAGTGCTGCTGCACTAGGTTTTTGTCACCTCATGATGCCATGTCAGAAATTCACAGGATTCCACACCATGTCCCTAACTGGAGAGATGTGCTGTACCACTCAGGGCTTCATGCTATGGTGAGCACACAAAGTACGAAGAGAAAGGATTCATACTGCACATGCTTTCAGCTCTCTAGTCAGCCATTTACAAAGCACTCTACTTTTCCACAAACACCACATATGACACAAATGAAATCCCTTAGCAATGGAAATACAGCTTGAGAAGAGCTCTACTTACCATTGCAGCTGCAGCTGTCTGGTTCACTTGGTGTTGAGCTGCCTTGATTTTGGCTTGCAGGTGTGCAGGGGGATGAAAGTACTTGCATTTCTCCCTAGAGCATCGACCTTTGATGTAATCCATGCAAACTGTAACAGTGTTTTCATTTGTGTCTATCATTGCAATATCTATGGGGTGAGCATAGCGGCAATCGTTCTCACCACGGGTGCAATTTCCACGCTGGAACTCTCGACAAACCTTGAAAGAAAGTCACATTGTTGAGCAGAACATCAAGTTACTCTTCATTCAGTATTTTCAGCACAGAATATCAGTTCAGTTGGCCACATGAAACCATGTGTGTATTCTATATCTTGCTCATCTTAGACAGCACATATACCGACAGCCACAGAGACAGCTGGTGCTACTCATGACTGGTTCAGGGTGCGAAAAAAACCCCACAATATCACCAAGGCCAACTACCAAATGCAAGTGGAGTACAGAATTTGTGCAAAATGGAAAGTGACCCCAGGAAGTCAATGCCATTTTGCCAAAACTTCTGGAGCTCAGGATTCCTCCCCTGACTCTAAAGCTTTCATGATAATAAGTCTGCCATTTATGTCTCACCTGGATTATGTATTTGCTACAGAGCATGCTCTGGTGTAGGACATTTCATTCTAAATGTTACATGCTGTTGTTATTTACAGCAAGTACCTTTTCTTAAATATGAGGAGCCTCTTTCACATAAATAGTCTCACTGCCCTCCACAATAAAACTCCAACCCTGGTGTTACATGACAGTGCATTTGATTACACTGCAACATATTTGTAAGGTGCTGACAAAATTGCTGGCTTTACAAAGATGTTGCAGATCCTCGTAAATTAGGAGCACTGAAGCATCAAAGGCAAAGAAAAAGGTTTCACAAAATGGATGTGCAAGGTTTCCTTGTCTGAGGAACTGAAAGAAGTTGTTGAGGAGTCTAGCTGGTGGTACAGATCACGTAGCAGTGCACTGTCAGACTGAGCGTAGGGAAAAGTGAGACGTCAGCAAGGCAATATAAAATAACTAACATGAGACAATGCATTTTGAAATGATACCCTTCTCCACTACCTTTCTATGTTATAATTTACACCTGCAGGGGCCTCTGAATTTAGGTACTCAGCCCTTATCTCCCACTGAGCCTCTGCTTAGGGTGTAAAAGACATCTACAACTCACTCAATACTAAGACCCAGCATGCCCAGCCACCTAGGGGGAAGGAGGCATTTTTCTAAAGCCCCATCCTCACCACTCCCAACAGTGTAATCCTTAAAACTTTCTGTAAAAGCTCAATAAACCCATCTCTAGACAAGGGAAGTGTGTGCTACTTCCAAAATGTCTCCCACTCAACTTAGTTGAAAGGGCAGACTATTCACTTACAATCCCAGCCCTGCCCTAATGCCCACTGAAATCAGAAGAACGCTCCTAAAATTATAGTGACTCCCAAGGATTTGGGATCACGCCTTCCATGACAGTCTGTTCAAGCAGAGAGCAGTAGCTCTGGTTTAGGAAAGCTGGAAGTTAAACTCTGCACTGTGCTGCACCAAGTCATTCTAGCAGAGATCAGGAGCTGGAACCACATCTTGTTCGTTCCCGTTAGCAGTATTGTATCAGACATCCAAATACCTCCAGTTTATCCGTACGCATCAATTTCTGCCCAGCAGAGCCTCCTGGTACTGTAACAGTAGGATTTCCAGAAACCAGAACAGGAGTATTTGGTAAAAGCTCTGCAGGAACCAAGCCCATCCCAGGAGAAACATGACTCAGGTAGGGACTAAAAGCCATCGTGGGGCTTGTTGCAAGCGATGGAGTCACAGGAAATGTTGTCTGTGTACAGAGAAAGGAAAAACAAAGTATTAGTTAAAACCCCTGTCTTGGATTACCCATCAAAGCCTTGCATCACTTAATCCTTTTAGACAATTTGATTAGCGATATCAAAATGCTGTGCTCTCCATCTATTCATTTATTGCCATTTATTTGCGATCCATTCACTTCTGACTCACAGATTTGTGACTCATCCTGAACACAAGACATCTTTATTTGTCAGATCAAAGCATATTGATGATCTTTATAGTTTAATGACACAATTAAGGATTTCATGCTACCAATTACAGCAGGCCCAAATTAAACAGATTTCTCATTCCCAAATAAACAGCTTCTAAATGTCCACACCACAATGCCATACAGACACCTCAAGGTAAACTGCAGCTTCAGGACCTGGAAGCAGGTAGCCCTGCTAGCTAGCTACGTGGTTGAATTCACTATCAGCCTGCACTGAGCTCCATGGTATCAAGGCTAGTGTAGCTCAGGTAGACAAAAGGGATCATTTAGAGTGAGGTGAGCCATCCCTGCTACAGTATGCTTGGAGCATTCTCCACATCTAGAATTTGTTTCAGACTGTCAACAGCCCCCAGGGAAAAGCCATTTTGCAGGAGTGACCTGAGCCTATGCTCCACGTGAATGACAGCAAGAGGACACCAACCTTGCTAATACCACAATATGCCAGACCTCATGGCTTTGGCAAGGGCAGGCAGGTCATGGGCTTGGAAGAGCCATGGACAGAGCATACCTGGGCCAATACAAGGTCCAGGAGCCCGCCTCTGCTGCAAAGAGCAATGTTCTGATGAGGAGACAAAACAACAGGCCATAAAGATCTGGATTACTTCAGACCCCAATTCGCATTAGGCAGGCCCTCAGCGCTGATAGCCAGAGCCACTTTCCTGGCTTGAACTGCTCCAGCAGGGCAGGCAATATCACACAAGAGCTCCAAAGAAAGTTCTCAGTTAAAAGTCCATGAATAGCCCCTACAGACAGGGAGTTTGTGAGACTTTAAAGCACCATATCTGAAGTGAGTTTGGGAGTTAAATGAATTTCAGCTGATGAAAAATCCTCCCTGCTCATCCCAAAGACCAGAGGCTGTAGAATAGTCTCAAGCAGCCCCCAAGAGAAGCAGCCTGCAACTTGCAATCACTTTTATTTCCCTTCTGTTACCTGCTCCACTGTGGATGCTGGGTTACAGTTAAAGCTGCTCACGTTTGCAGGTGTATGTGATGCCATCCTTGATAGCTACAGCCTCTACTACTCAGTAAATGCAAGTGTGCTTACAAAATGGCCTGGGGCAGGTTTTTTTGGCCACACACATCATCCCCTCTTTGCTTTTATTTTGGTACTTCTAGTCCTGTGAGCTTCTAAAAGATACCACACGTGGAGAGTGTGTTTCTTGACAGAACCTTCATCCCAGCACGTTACAAGCTAGCAAACACTTTGCTTTTTGTGACCTGGAAGAAGCTAGCCTACAGCAACAACAGCCAACCTGTCCTAACCTGTCTTTAGCTTAATGATGCTCCCTTTCTGAGGTCAGTGTGACAGCAAGCAGCTCCTGAGCCGATGGGAAAAGGGATGACAGGTCACTGCCAGCACACGTCCCAGTTTCTTCTCCTCAACAAGGAGATGTAGCCTCCTGCAGCCTCCTGAATCAGCAGTGCTGGATGCTTTAAGTGTAGCAGAACCAATTAATCCTCTCTCTAGGAGGGATTTCAAATTTTCCTTCTTTTGAGCCTGAGTCAAGCCCTGCTTCAGCTGATGGGAAACTTTAACCATTAAACCCAGAGATCTTCCAGTCCACATCCCTTTATTAAATCATTTTCTTCTCTCTTTCAGTTCTCTGTGACTCCCAGACATTTCACTGCTAGAAAAGCTCTTTAAGGATCTTCAAACACTGTGACTCCCTGAACGCTTTAGTGAGGAGGCAGCATCCTTTAGACTGTTTTCTTTTGTGTGAGCACCAGCAATTACAGTGGCATCTGCTGAACTTCTGTCACCATTCACACTGTAAATGCTATTTTAAGGAGCTTTTTCAGCCTGGCCAGACTGCACAGGGTTATGCTGGGGCCCAACACGTTGTTAGCACTTATTTTATGTACCAGTAGTATCCCAAACCTTGCAGCAAATGTGACTTGCATATGTGTGCAAATCTACCCTGTTCTACCAGCACCTAACACTGCACGAGTCCTGGACATCCTCACAGAGCAGATATAGCACACACATTACTCCACAATTTCAGGAGATCTTTTAGGGCAGACTTCCCCTGCCTGGGCTCAAACACAACCAGAAGTCACCCCAAGGACCTAGCAGGTTTTTTGAGATCATCAAGCAGAAGATGCCACGGCATTTGTGCAGTCAGGGAGGGAGGCTGAGGGCTTGCAACACCTCACACTGACTGAATTCATCAGAAATCATTAGGAAGGGGTGTTAAACGTTCATTAAGAGATTATATACTAGCCTCTTCACCAAAGCCACTATAAACTGAGAGGCAATTTCTGCTCCCTGAAACACAATCCCCACCTTCAAGGCCATTCCTCAAAAGCAGCCCCTCTCCTCAGTGGGAGCAATTGGCAAGGACTGTTAGATCTGAACCCAAGCTGCTGCTGGTTGTCCACCCATTTCCATGCCCAGGCATCTGCTGCTGCGTTCCCAAGGCTTCACAACTGCTTCTTCTGCCTGCCTGAATCGTGCATCCGGTGCTGCTGATTGAAAGCGACAGCTCTGCTCCACACCCTGCCCGCAGGCAGAGGACTGACACTCAGCAGCCACACAGGCGTTTCCAGCAGATGCACAGCCAGAAAACGAGCAGACCTCACTCAACACATTAAGCCTAGAAGTGATGGGGTTTTAAGTCTGAAGTGTGCTAAGCACACTGAGAACTGCTCCTTTGTAAGCTGGCATCAGGGAGCTCTGTATTTATTGTGGCTTAGGAGGGGAAAAGATGGGTTGTGCTCATTGCCAGCCTCAACTGCCTGTCTTGGATTGGGAAATCCAGTCTGGCTCATGCATCAGTACCAATAATAAAGGTGCTGCCAGCCAAATCTCTCCTTCCTTTACGTCTGTGCAGGTCCCCTGTGCCAGGCCTGTCCTTAGGGAATTCAAGTGAGTTTCTGTTCTGCAGCCAGAATCCAACTGTAATTTTTACTCCAAACAGCTCTGCTCTCCTCAACATGCCTCCCATTCACCTCCTGTGATTGCACCCAGTCAGGAGACCAAAAAGATCAATGCTAAGACTATACAGTAAAAAAAAGAAAAGGTCTCAAGCTAGTTGCTGGTGCATTCTAGGGCAAAACCAGGGATTGAAAGTATCACCACTTACTCCTGCTGCCCCCCTAAAAGCTCTTGCAAATTCTAGAAATACAAGGGCAGGTTTTCTTGCCAACTAACTTTTATTAACTGTAGCATATGCAGACACTACCTGATCTGAAACTATTCCTGAGCAGATAGAAACAGGTTACAGTACAACAGCAGAGAGGTTCAGACTGGTAGCAGCTCACAAGACTGGTTTACTGAGTATTAAAATGCTTGTAAGAATAAAAAAAAAGTACCTGATGTGAGAACAGCCCCCAGGGAGAGTACTGCAAAGGACTTCAACAGCTCTGAGTGTCTCACAGAGCCTTAGCCGTTGGTCTGAAGGTATACGCAGAGAGAAGAGACTGTCCCAAGAAGGGGCATTTGCCACTGGAGGTGACAGAATCTGGAATAGCTGTTTTGTTAACTAACTAGATGTTGCCTTCAATTTAGCTAGCAGAAATTGTGCTAGATCTAGAGAAGAAAAACAAGAGTGTGTGTGAAGAGGAAGGCAGAGGAGTGGCTGGGTCTGTCGAACACAAGCACTGTCTCAGCTGGGAAGTACTGATTCTGAGTTACCTCAGATCCTAAAAAGGGAAAGCCTGAAAATGAGAGACCCAGTATAAATACAGAGGTGTTGATGGCCAGAAGGAGGGGAGACAGATCACTGCTAAGCAGCTACACATGAAAGGCACACAAAAATCTGTGGCACCTCTTACTACAGTTTGGTGATAGAACAGTAGAAGATAAAAGATCTCATGCTGATGAAGCGGAAGACCCTGATACTGAAAACAAAATTGATGCTATTCCGAAAAAGAAAATCAATTGTCTTCCCCTCCAGCCAGCTCCAGTGACTGCATGGGGCAGTCTCTAACATGAAGGCATGTTGTGGCATGCTGTTGTGGGCTGTAGGGTCCAGGGCCTAGCAGAGGGGAAGCTGGACAAGGCCGAAGTCAGTTTCTCACAAGAAAGCAGTTAGATAGCCTGCGAGAGAAGGTGGGAGTCACCTAGCAGGAGCCTTCGCAGCTGCACACAGAGGCCTTGATGCCCCACATAGCCTTAACATCTTATCCTTCCCACACCACACAGTGCCAGTCTTATCACATTCACATTTCTTTGAAGTACACTGTTTTATCCTCATTTATGGTAGTTGTTTTTTACTAGTGAGTGTTGCTTCTTAATTGGTTAGTATGATTTGTATATGTAAGTGTCACTTGCTAATTGGTCATTATTCTTTCTGTAAAGGTATAAAAGATACTTGCTAACAACAGAGTGGTGCTAGCCATCTTCTTGTATATAGTCTCTACCTGTGACTCTTGTACTTTTGCTTGGCCTATTTTATTTTCTTGTATATTAAATGTGACCACTCGCTGCATGTCTTTTATGTATGTGTCAGATCCATCTGAGCAGTCCCGACACCGTGGTTGTTGCCTGCACGGCATATTGTCATGCTGCGACAAAGGCTGAGCACACACTCGAGTGAATACAACCTGCCAAGGCATCCAGCTACCTACCACCACAGATGCTTGTTTCCCCAATCAGACCATGAAGACACACTCCTAGCTCAAAGGATATCTCCTTTGTGGGCTGCTGTAGTGTAAAAGTCAGGTGCCAATGCCCCACAGCAGTGTCTCTTGGCAGACACCAGCTCCCAGGTGGGCCAGAGTACATGTATGTATTCATTCCTAGTGTGCCTTTGACTAGAGGCTAAGATATAGACCAGGTTTTTTCTGCATGGAACAATGCATGCCCAAAACACCTGCTGAAATCTGCTCCAGCACTTTTTCCAAGCATCACTGGCCAAGCAAGTTGTTCACCCTGTGCTTTAAAACTCCTCCATCAGCACTAAGGGGTTGCAGCAGGGTCCAGGCGGGGACACAGGGCTGGGTTAAAGCCTGAGTTGTCTTCAGGGGAGAGATGTCACAGACAGTTCTAGCTACAAAAACCCTGACAGGAAAAAAAGATGAAGAGCTTGAAAACAAAGAGAGGGGAAACAAGTTCCCAGGGCATCAGCAAATGCAGCTGCAGGGCAGCAGTGGAGACAGGTGTGTCACCAGTGCCTTGCTCTATTCAACTGCCTGTTCAGCCACAGCTAACAGGGCACTACCATGCAATACATATCCCTTCTCCACCAGGTCAGTTCAGAGCCTGTGCTGAAGCACCTCCATGGCCAGCTCCAGAAATCTGTCTTGCACTGCTGCAAAAGGATAAAACAGAATACAGGTGTTGGAGATCAGGCACAGAGTACAGCACTTTTTGGGTGGTCTTGCTCTGGCACAAACAAGGCTCAAAGTGACTATATCTGAGAAACCTTACTCTGCGCTGATCAAAACGCCAAGGCTTAGCCCTATCCACCTTCAACCTGACTTTTCAGAGAATCACAGAATGTTTTTTGTTGGAAGGGGGCTTAAAGATTTGCCCTCAGTGAAGCCATGCTGGCTGTCACCAATCACCTCCTTATTTTCCATGTGCTCCATGATCCTTCTGGACACAGAGGTAAGACTGACTGGCCCAAAGTTCCCCAGCTCTTCCTTTTCCCCCTTTTTAAAAATGGGAATTATATTTCTCCTTTTCCAGTCACTGGGAATTTCACCTAACTGTCATGACTTCCCAAATATAATGGATAGTGGCTTAGCAACTTCATCTGCCAGTTCTCCCAGGACTAGCAGATGAACCTCATTGGGTCCCATGGATTTGTGCACTTTCAGCTTCCCCAGGTGGTGGCAAACCTGTTCTCCTGCACAGTCCAACAGAGACAGAGGGAAAAACCAGCCCAGAGACCTTCCAGCAAAGCTCAGCCAAAGCAAGCAATCAAGGTAAGTTTGGACTTTCAAAAGTCAAAACTTCACTGGAGTCTTTCTACCTAACACCTACGTGGTCTCTCCCAGACAAATACTGAGCAAATAAATACTCTGTTCCATGTCCTTGCCTGACTTGTTTCAAAGTGCTGTATGAAGCAGTCTCTTTAAAACTGCATCATGGGCTCCAAACATTCATGTGATTCTCAGCTTTGCATGAACCGTTAGCAGCAACATCACAGAGCAACCAGAGACTTCAGAGAAATAAGCTTATGCTAGCAACCATTAATTCACACCTAGTAGGCTTCTGTGAGCAGCGGGCAGCAGGCAGCCCATCTGGGACATGGTTCTTCTCCAAGCAGTGCCTCCATTAAAGAGCCATCATCAGGGTCCTTGCTCTTCGTTCAAAGGGAAGATTAGCTCTTGCTGGATGTCAGTGGTGGTGCAAGAACTGGAGATGAATGTTTAGAGGCAAGCTCACAGCCACATTTGATGCCATTTCAAGAAGTGGGCTGAAAAGCTGCTATTCTCAAGTACTGTTATGAGGTTGGGGGGTTTTTTTTTGCTGTGTTTGTCTATTTGTTGGGGGGGGGGGGCTGGGTTTTTTGTTGGTTTGTGGTTGTTCCCCCTCACCCCTTAGTTTTTTGGTGAAAATATCTAAGCACTCAGCTATTGTTTGGAGCTATTAAGCACACTGTTCCAAATCTGTTTCTGGCAAGCATCCCAATTAAGCAGGCATCCCGTTGATCAGCTTTCTGATCACATGGGATTTTGTTCTGCTGCAGCATCTGATATAATACTTTCTGCTTTGAAGAATTTCATCTGTAGCTAGAAGGAGGCCCCACCCTTCTCATTTAGAAAGAAGAAAACCCACAACTCAAAGCCTGCTTCCACTGGCAGCATCTTTGGGAAAACAAAGGCAGTTGAAAGAGCAATCTCTTGTTTGTCCTGAAATTGGTGTGGAGCAAGTCGGGCAGCAGGAATTAGACCAAAAGCGCGTTTACCCTGAGCAAAGTGTGGGAAAGCAGGAAGGGAGCAGTCAGTGCAGAACAAATTTTTATTTTTCTTCTCTCTCATGGCACAACTTTGGAATCAGGGACTTCTCTCATCAGGTAAGGTTACCTCTGAAATTAGAGCACTAACCAGACAAACCAACAGATTCAATCTCAGAGGTAATCTAAAAGACAGGAGTGAAATTGCAGGAGTGAACCGGACCTGCAAGATTGCAAAGTGAGAAGATGGGAACTTTCCAAAGAGGAAATCCCAAAGATGTTTTGAATAGCCAGCCAAACAGGGTCCACTGTGAATTCCCCACAGAGAAAAAGCCCAAACAGGAAAGGTTTGCTTTTGGTACAGGGCTAGGAAACCAGTGCTACCATTTTGTGGGAATGCAGGATTTCCTTCTGATGTGCACGTACTTTTGAACTCCACAAAAGAGAGGTGCAAAGATTACAGCAGATTAGAGCCAAAGCACAGAGCAACCAGAGACTTCTGTGGCCCATTTTCTCTTCTGACTCACTTTTCTACCTTCAAAATGGGAAGAATAAACAGCATTTTCCTAGCTTACACAGCAGGGAGAAGATAAAGCTGCTAACACACACAGCACAACCAGAGAGAGGGCAAATATGAAAGAGCCTTCAAAAGACAGGAGGAACATGTCACACTGGGGAAATGGGCCAGTATGGTGCAGAGCACCATCATGAAGGGATTGACCAGCTTCCCCTGATGAAACAGCTCCATCACAAGATTTTACACGAAACAGCACAGTAGCCTCCAACAAGGAAGAACCCTTCACCAGTATCTTGTGAAAATTAACCAGAGACACCAGAGCTTTTCAAAGCTAGGCTGGTAAGATTCCAAGTCTGAATCCCATTGGAGCAAAGAAACCAGTTGCTGTAGGAGGCCAAGAGCAGGCTGGTTCGCAGACTTGTATACCTTCAGACTAGAAGAGTTTGTCCTAGTGATCCAGTCAGACCTCCTGTGTGGCACAGCAGAAGGAACCTCACCCAGCAACTGCACATTGCCCTAGGGAAGATATTCAGCCCCGACTTCAAATGGAGAACTCCTGTGTAAGCTCCTGGGTTAAAAATGTTTAGTCTATTTACATCAGCACCAAAGACCTGCTTCAAGACCTCTGAAATTTCTTAAAATATATATAGCAACAGACCCAAACTCAGCTGACAAATGTCACCCCCTCCCAGCAGACACAAGCCATTCTCTCCCTGGCCTAACAGGGTTCTCCAGCCTGAAAACCCATTTTAATGAACAGCAAAAAGCAGGGACAGACAGCATAGGCTGCTCTGAACTACCTGCTCTGCAAACGCCCATCTCCCAGAGGCTTCCTTCCCTACCTAAAGAGAGGCAAATCTTTCCTGCTGTTAGTATAAACCAGCATTACTATTAAAAGCAAGTGACAGGGCTGTGACATTATCAAAATGGGGGGGACAAATGCAGTGAAATGGGTCTCACTCCCAGACATAAAAACTATTAAAGTTTGGGTAGGATTCATCTTGCCCAATGTTAGTCCACCAGTACAATGCATATAGTCCAAGAGAGCTATCTGGCCTCCTTCCACAACATGGAAGAACTCTATCATGAAACAGCTACCCAAAACAGGACCCACTGGAATTGAGCCACTGAGGCCTTTTGGGATATATGTGAATTAACTGGTCAAATATGCACTAGTGGCAAGACCTCTCCACTTGATGCCCTGAGTCTTGCAGCTCCTTAGTTATGAGGAAAGGAGAACCACAGCTTGCAAAAAGATTCAGAAGTAGCATGCAGATATCCCTTTGGAAGATGCTGCCCAACCACAGCAGCACGGACAAGTGCCTGAGCCCAAGCACAGGGCTAGGGCCTCTGTGGGAGCAGCATGAACCTGATTCACTGCTGTAACTCACAATTGGCTGTAGCTGCGCGCCCGGGAGCATGAACTGCATCTGCTGAGCAAACATGGCTGCAGCTGTCTTCTGCTGGATCAGGTTGTTGCGTCCATTGATTTCAAGTTGTGTTTTTAAATGTGGGGGAGGGTGGAGATATTTGCAGTTCTCTCTGGTACACCGGCCCTAAAAAACATAAGGAAACAGCATTTCAGTGAAGGTAACATTCAGAGCAGCCAGAGAAATACAATTAAGGCTTGTTTGGGTTACTCTAACAACACAATCATCCAGGTTGAGGCAATTTGGTAGCTACTACACCTCTTATTTTTCTGTAGCAGTGCAATACTTAGGTGAACAGAAGAGTAACATGACTTCTCCTGCAGTAACACTGACCAAATTCTACCAAGCTAACCCCAAAAGCCAGGCTTCCTGATGTTAAAATGTTTACTGTAAAAGAAAGAAAAACATCTAACGCAAATACCAGTATTTTCAGAAGCTAGTGGCAACAGTTCCAGAAACAACAACAAAAACTCCCCATTTTCTTGTGGGGGTTTTTTTTTTCATCTCCCTCCCAACACTAGACCACTTAATTGGCCCTGACAACCAGACAGCAAGGAAAAAACCTCTCCACCACTCCCTCAGCTGCAATGGGTAAAATATTAAGACAATGGCTCTGTAATGCAGCATCTCTGATCTTCCAACATGCATGTACCCTGAGATGCTGACAACTGGTAGTCACAGGAGGAAGAACTAAAACAGCTTTCCCCTTCATGCTTTCATTTGTCAAAAGCCACAGCATGCTACATCACTGCCTACTTACCCCCCTCCAAACAAACATAAGCACTGAGGAAGCCAGTGGCTCCTAAAAACCAAAGGATCACTAATGTTACAAATCATCTCAACTGAGATCATCACTTTCAAAAAAAAAAAAATCTATGAAGTGAGCCTTGCTTTAGTAGTGTTTGCAAGTAAACAAAGGAGACAAATACCAATAGTCCACTGAACACAGAAAACTGGGAACAAGTTTTGTCATGAAGATGAAATAACTCCTAAGAAACAGTTTCCCCCCCCATTTCTCTATTTTCTCCTCAAGAAACTGAGGCATACACAACACAAGAAAATTTTTAATGCAATTTATGTTTAAGTTTTATAAATTAACTTTTACACAAAAACAGAAGAAACCATTTTTTTGGAGCTATTCAGACTCTATTAAAATAAGGCCAGACTTGGGGGCCACAGAGCTGTTACATGACAGATAACTAATAATTGTTCCTGCAGCCAGCAAAGGAGCAGGACCATCCATTACCCAGCCTGTCCCAGGCACTTCTGTCAATGGCTGGACACCGAGTTCTCAGCCTCAATATAATTAAGTTTGCTTTCAAAAAAGGAGCACATTGGGTGGCTCCATGTACCTACTCCCTTAGTAGGATCACATGCAGTATAGCTGTAAGCTCATAATCACGTCCACAGGAGTGGGCCCCTGCCTGCATCCAGGATGCTCCCCTGGGAGTTTTTAAGACTTGTACAAACATACATGTGGAACCACTGGACAGTCTGAGCACCACTATGTAAAGCCAACACTCTGGCCCACTGCAGAGACTCTTTTTGAAGCCCCAGTCAGGCTCCTCAACATGCCAGGAGTGGGGCAGGTCACTGAGACTTGCAAGTTATAGGTGCTCTTTCCTTCTGGACCCCTTCCTGGAGAGGGAAACAGCTTCACTGGGGAGAGGTATGATGGAGTATCATTAGAAACAGGCTCCTCTCTTATCTGCTCCAAGGACATCAGAGTTTTAAACAAAACTCCTGCCTCCCATTGTTATTTAGAAGCAAATAATTAAACACAAGAAGGGATGTGCCAAACCTGCTGGGACAGGAACAAAAAAGCAACAAAAAAACCTCAACTAACTCCTAAACTTCTGCAGCCTACCTCTGCAGAATGAAACTCTGCTCTTACAAGAGCTCCTGACAACCCAACTCAAAAATAAAGAGGCTTTTTAATGCTATTCTTTTGTCTTCTCAGCAATCCAACAGGCCCAGATCCCCAGCAGGCAAGCTAATTGCTCACAGGCCCCAAAGACATTAATCTTTATCACTGGACACTTTCTTACATGCATGTAAAGTGAGGGTAAAATGGCACAACACAGCTGGCTGGTGCTCAGATGACCTAGCACGACTAACAAGGTAAATAACTGCATTAATCTGGAAGGAAGATACTTATTGGGTCATCCTTCTCATGGCATCTTTCCAGCTGCACAGGACCAGGTACCTCCAAAGCCCTTTCCATCACCTGGGACCCAGCAAGAGTTCAGCATTCAAGCTCAGAGAATGTCTGCAGCCTCCTACCTCCACAACTTCTATGGGGCTGCTCAGGCTGCTGCAGACCAGAAGCAGACCCCACATAGCAGCCAGGCAACAGCCCTGTCCTAAGCACCAGCCTTCAAAGGCTTACACATCAGCCTTAGAAATTCCTCCTGGCTTAAACTTGGCACAAGTGCTTTGGGTTGAGAAAACACTAATTACTACCAAACTTGGAATAAATCCATGTAGATGTTTCTACACTGCAGGAATGGGTAAGATGAAAAAAGAGCTACCATTTTTTGTAAACAATACATACAGAGCCTTCTTCAACTTGAAAAGCACTTTGCTATTCCAACTGAAATTTTACATGTCATTGATACCAGCCACCCCAGCCTGGTGTGAAGCTTTGTTCTACATTTTCTCAAAACAGTTTGTTTAATTCCAACAGGGGGTTCTACAAACAGAACGTTTTTATTACCAACAGAAACACCCCACCCATACAGCACAAGGCCTTGATCCTGCAGACAGAGTTGTGACCAGAAAACAGTGCCCACACAGAGTGCTACTGGTTTCAATGAGGACACGTACCTGCAAGGAACTAAGAGCTGTGCAGCTGCTGCTACTGCAGAGTGAAGGCTGTGACGTGCAGCACAGCTGTCAGTCAGACCTTCTACGGCTCCAGGAAGACTAAATGAATCACTGCTGCACTCCGATTCAAAGCCACACTTTCAGTTTAGCTCCTCCTCACCATCATTTTGATCCTGAGCATCATCAACCACTGTATTTCACCAGGACAGATTAGAAGCCACAGCTGAGGCAGGCTGTCCTCTCCAACACCACAGTATGCTCTTCATCCCTCAGACACTGAATTTTAGGAACTGATGATGTGACTCAGTGACACAAATGTTCCCAGTTTAGACATCCAGCTATGAAATAACTTCCAGGATGTCTCGCTCTAAAGCGATGAGCACCTCTAGCATCCTCTGAACTCCATCCAGCACTGGTAGGGATGATACCTTCTACACTTCCATCACAATGCCCACACTTTTCAGTACTTTTCAGCAACACATATACTCTTCAATTTCAGGGCTATGAAAGCTGCCAGAAGGACAAAGCAACTGCCATTATTCACTTCTCAGTACCAGCTGCAACACAGCATGGAAAACAACAGGGAACTGGTAGCAAATCTGCTGTGTGGATACTGGGGACAACTAAGGACAACTCCATCTTACACACCTGCATGGCCCAGGAATACAAAGAGAAAATACAACAGGAGTCAGGCCTCTAAGTTTCAGGTGAGCATTTTTATGCTAAAAGGTGCAGTTTTGCTGCAGTGACTAGCTGTGGCTCCAGCATATCAAATGCTCAGCACAGAGCACAAGAGAGTTAGTGACCTGCACAGAGACCTGCTGACACATTCTCCAAGCTGACTGCTGCAACAAAAAGCACCATCCTAGCATCTGGAATGGGTCAACAGCATGTGCTGGGAAGGGGCATGGTGCTCAGAGATTGACCTGTGTCAGTAAGTGGTGTGCTGAGCCTTGCTAGGACCAGTGCAGCTATCCTATTGTAACTAGGGACTTTGTTGCTGTTAATTCAGCATGAGTATTCACCCCAAGGAAAGCACATTTCCACCAGGTCCCACATGATATGGGAGCCTGCAGCCAGGGAATCACCACCCACCAACAGAGTCTGTTGCTGGCCTTGGTAACATGTCAAATATAGCTGCATTTTCTGGCTCCTTGCAAAATGGAAGGAGCATGAAGGACATATTCAGCACCTTTGCCAACTACAGCCAGGAGAGAGAAGCATATGGACTGCACTTCCCAAGGCTTGAAAAATAGATATTAAAAATAAATCATTAAAAGATTTTATAAGAGTATCTTCTCCTCCTTTCTTCCCACACACTTCCCCACCCTTACAGTAGGCTGCTGGCATGTGATTGACTCTGTGTTGCCAACTTAAGTCATGCTGTGATGGCGCATACTGTAAATGGCTGGCATCTGACACTTGCTAACATGACAGCAGTTTGCAGTGCAACAAAGCCAGCTGTTTCAAGCACAGAACTGATGGCAGCATGCTTAAATCCAGTAGAAAAACCTGCATTACACCTGGCTGTTTGGAATGTGCTGAGCTGCACCTTGTCATCCGCATCCTAGCTCAAGGGATGCAAATGAGAACACACCAGGTACTGCACCAGGCTCGATGAACTCTACTCTAAGCACACTGCACAATTTCTCTTCTCACTGTCTGCTCAAGTGAGCTGAGCAGCACTGCAGAAACAAGGCTTCCAACACAAACCCAAGGCTTGCTCATGTTTGCACCAGTAATGCAGTTTGTTACGGTTTCTTTAATCTTGGATGCCAGTGAGGGGTTCCAGAGCAGACACGTTTCTGGTTTTAATGAGTGCACTGTACGTCCTGTCGATCATCAGCAGTTCTCATGTGAAAATCTTTAAGCTTTTCACACACTGTAGGCTTGTGCCCTGACTGTGCTTTCTTTCCACAAACATTAATGACATGTGCAATGACTGACAGCAAAAAGAATGAAAAGAGACCAGGCAGGAAAGGATTTCCATGTTTTGCACGAAACCAGGCACCAAAACACAGCTTGTCTACATAACTTTTCCCTGCATGAAGCAGCAGATTTCCACCCCTTCAAGAGGAACTCGGTGGGGAGGCACATTCAGAGATGTGCTGGCTCTGCTTACTCAGTGCCTGTCACTGAAGTGCTGAGGCACAAAACGGCCTCTGCTTTCTATCCCACTCAGCACATGCACCCAGAGGCCTTCTCCTGGCCAGGGATCCTCACCCCTGCCACAGCGCAACTTTTACATATGCAATACATCTTCAGCCACCACAGTGTCTGCCCCTGCATCTGGAGGGCAGGCAGAGACTGGGCTGCAGAACTACCCACAAAGTGTGAATCGTCATGCTACAGTGGGAGACAGAAAGGGGGGGGCTCTGGGCTTCATCCCTGTGTCCATGCAGCACGGCTAAGAACATGTACTGAGCAGCACATGCTGCTCTAAGTCTACCCCTACTGCCACCTGCTCTATAAAAGAACAGAGATACTGGGAAGCAGACATGGTAATGCTTAGGCTCAAAGTCCTTCACCCACCCTGAAGGGACTTGCAGCTTCAAAGTTACCCTTCTAGGAAAGCAAACCACCAGGGTATTGGGACATTGTCCATCCACCATCCCAACTCAAGCACTTCACACCCTCTACAGTTTGTCCCTGAGCAATTTGCTCCAGGGCTGAGCAGCTGGCAGGCTGGCTGTATTGATCCTGCTGTCTCCAATAGCTGCATCACACTCCCTTTTCTGCACAGAGAGATCTGTGCTGGAGGGAGGAAGGGAGATGGCTGTCTATCTCGCTGCTAGAGCAAACATCTTCCACTTGGAAACAACATCAAAATAGCATGGAAATAGCATGTTCTCAACTGGAAAACAAAAGAGGCTGGAGCCAGCAAGAGAGCCTAATAGTGAGTGTTACGTCCCACAGATAGCTGTTCACACAGCCAAGCTGTCATTGCAGTTCAAAGACTAGCTCTGCACATCCCTTATCTGCAATTCCTTTCTACAGGCTAATAAAATGTTGAAAGTTATGCCGCCAACTGAGTCAGTGAGAAGCACAACCCTGCAACCTCCCCTGAACATTGACCTCAGCATAGTACATCAGAGAACTTCTGCTTAATAGCAATGCTTTTCTCCTCAGTGATGGAGCAGCTCACTTTTACAGAGAGGTTTTAAGTGCAATTATGTACAAAGCACTCTTGCAGCGTGTTCTCATGGAAGGCTGTTAGCCCACCTATAAGGATCCTAAAAAGCAGGTCTAGAATGATGTAGAGAAGTGACACAGCACCCCCAGGCCTACATTGATCAATTTCACTTATCTTCTTTGTACCTAAGTACAATACTTGCGTATTTCCCAGACAAGGGACTCCAAAAGATCACTCTCCCTGCAGCTGTAAAACTCTTCCTGATTCTCAACTGCAGTTTTTCTCTTCCTGCAACCAAAGCCTAAAACTTGTCTTGCCCCAGAGGGTCAGAACAGGAATTATTCCCTTCCTCTTTGAGGAAGGGCCCATACTCAAAGGCTGCAGTTGCATCATCTATCCCTCTTTCCCAAACTGCTCTGCTTGCAAGTTTTGCTATGCAAACCATGCTCTTTCAACCTTATGAACATGGTCTCCAAGTGTTTCATCAGGCTGCTCCTCCAGTCAGCCTGCATCTCCGCTGATGTGTGTGCAGGCACCAGGCTCTGCACTCCAGCTAACGCATTTCCAGTGCTCTGCAGGTACAAAGACTTTTTTCACATGTCCTGAAGATGACACTGCTGCTTATACACCCCAGCATTACGTTTTCTTTCCCTCTAACAGGGTAACATCTTTTTATTCACCCTCAACAAGCCTTTTCCAGAGCTACTGCCCACTCAGCTATGCTGCACCCTGTATCATGCAGCCGATTCACTTAAATAAAGTATTTTGTACTGCTTTTATTGAACTCACAGCTCTGTTTTATGGACTAGCTTTCCAACCTGTCAAGATTGAACTCCACATCTGGTTCTCTGAAGTGTCTGTAGTTCCTCCCAGCTCAGAGCACCCTAGCAACTTAATACTGTCTCTATTCCAACAGTCAAGTCACCAGAACAAAAAAAGAACAACCTGAACAGTCTTGCCAAGCACATCCTTCTAGACTGCCACTGAACTCTATCCTCCAAGTTGCTGTGGGCTTTCACATGACAGTTTCTCCTATACTTTGTTCCCTCTGTCTTGTTTGGAAACTGATTTGTGCCACAAAGACACCCAAATGTCAGCGCTCCATCTTCCCTCTCTCTCTGAAACAACCCATTTCAAAGGCTTTTCAGTTCTACTGCTTTTTTCTGCTCCCCTCTGGACACCTCTAGAGATGCTGAAGGATTAGTGCTCTGCACTTGTCCCGTGCCAGCACTCCTACTTGTCACCAAGCATGCATTTGTACGCAGTGCTGGGTACAAAGAAGCCACTGGTCTGAAGCTACTCGTAATGGGAATAAAACCCCAAACAACAGTACACCTAGGTGCTAACACCCATTTGTAGACAGCCCAAAGACTGCTATTATGATGTGGATCCTGCTGTGAACAGATTCTAGCTGAAAAGGAAAAGTAAGAAGTATCTTCTGGTTAGCATTATCAGATGGCAATCAGCCTTGAAGGGAAGAGAAGCAATGTAGACCTTCCGTCACATGGAAGTTTCATTTTCAACATATGTAGATAAAAATGTTAAGAGTTAAGGTTAATCTGGTATCTTCCAGGTGTGCATAAGAAGGACCCTATGAAATGCATGTTCTAGCTAGGAACAAGTACAGGTCACAAAGACATCATTAACTGGAAATAGGATTAAACCAGCCCATAAAAAAGCAAAGACAACAGTTTTGCAATGTCTCTAGGATGAGCTTTGCCTAACTTCTTTGAACTTCCCACCTCTGGATTCAAAGAGCCACCTCCCTGAGACTGTGCAGACAGATGAAAAGAAAACTGCTAAAAACACCCCAAGGGTTATTTTGGCCCAACTCAGCTCCCCTGCAGTTGCTCGAGAAACCTCTTCAGATTATATGCTGCTCTGAGCTGTCACAGCAGCATGTCAGCTCCAACCCAGGGCTGCTCAGGTGGACAGGGATAAGTCTTTTGTTGGGGTACAGAGAACAAGAGTCAGGCCTGCCTTTCTACACAGCTTCAATGGGAAAATATGAATATCTACTGCAAGCTCCCAGGGATACCAGTACTCCCAGCACTCTTGAGGCAACCCTAGCTTGTTGCTGAAACAGCAACTGAATTTCATGGTTTCAATGAATGTCAGGTCAAGCCCTTTCTGAGCAAGCCTAGACTTGATTGACTGAAATGAGTGAACCTTGATGTTTTGCATGATTTCAAATGAAAGTAGGTGACATTTGGCAGCTACAACAAGAGTTTTAGGTCCTTTTGAACCAAGAGCTCAAAGCAAAGCACAGTGGCATGCGCAAGCGCAAAGCATCTAGGAAGCCCTGGGAGCAAACCAAGCAGATGCACTGTATTCACCCTGCTGAAGTGAGGCTGGTACATTTTGCACAGACCCAGTCTGCCCAGTTGTCCTCTCCTTAGAGCTGTGGGGCAGAGCTAATCAGCAGGTAAACAAGTAACAGCAGTGGTTTAGGCTTAAAAAAACCCCCAAAACTGAAAAAAACAAAAAAACCCCAACCAACCAACAACAAACACACAAAAATACCCCCCAGAAACACTAAAAAGTGGCATTATATTCCTCTGCAACTTTAAAAAAGCAGGTCAGACAAACACAGCCACTTCAGTCCAGGTAGGGTCTAACTCATGTCCTGTGAGCTGGAAAAATGCAGAAGGAATGGGGAACACACAAAAATCCCTGGCTCTAGGACATCAGTGCTGCTCTACAGCCTCCCTATCTTACTTGTGTGACTGATTTGCTGGGACATTTTTGCTCTGCAAGGAGATGGAAGGAAGGACAGGAGGAAGAAAAACATCAGCATCATTTTTGCAAATGTATTTGAGTCTAGACAAAAGCTGCCAACAGCCAGCTGAAAGGACTGCTGAACAAACACTGCTACGGACCTGTAACGCCTCCATCATTGTCATTCTGGCCTTTGTCTATGAAAGCCAATCTCTATCACAGACACAAACTACGCTGAAAAGGCTGTGCCACTAGCTCAAGAGAAATATGCTGTGCTAAAGCCCTCTCCTCCGTAACAGGACTGGCAATCAAGCTGCCCCTTGCCATCAGAACACATCTGCTGTTGCACATGGCCAAGTCGATGGGGGCTTTGTTCATTTACCTATCATACAAGTGGACAGGCCACCATCAACAGGCATTATGTGAGGAACAGCAGCAGTTTGCCCAAGCAGGGGACATGCTTCCCATCATGTGGCATGAACAGCTTTGCAGCTGAAGAATTTCACCAGTATATATACAAAACAAAGTATACTGAACACAGAACATTGCTTCACTCACACCATATTAAAAGACAGTCATGGACAAATCCTACTGCAGAGGCTGGTCCTTTCAAATAGTGTGTTTGAAACAGCAGAGCACTTGGACAGGGGGGTCCTCAAGATAAGATGCACTCTTCTGGGATTCAAACACACTTATCTAGGACTTGCTTACAAAGTCTGCAGCCTCAAAGCATTTGTCAAGCTTGTTTTTGTCACACAGCTCAAACCAGCACAGGAGAGAAAAACAAAGCAGAGAGAGCAGTGTTTCTACATCCTCATCTCCCTTTTGGGTATCACCTTAACCAGTGGCAATTACTCACAGTTATTGCCAAGAACTTCAAACTACTGGACTCAGCAGGTAAATCCAGCTCCATACAGAAAGGATGGCTTGTTAGCATGGAACTCAAGTATTTAAACAAATAACATCACCCCACCATTTAAAAAAAGCTTTAATTAGAAAGAGGGGTGCACATGAAACCACTGTATTCCAGTAGACTCTAAGCAGCCACTGGCACCAACCTAAACTCCCAAATCCTCATTTACCTGGCAATTAGGGAAGCTGAGAGCTGCTGTGAGTGAAGTTTTACTTTTGCACACTGCTGAATACAGCAATGTTCTGCTGAATTTCCCCAGGACAGCACAAAGAGGTCATGGCTGTCGTGCTTTCATGCAGGATTTTCATTCCAAGCTGTTTGTTATACTTGAAGGTTCTCACAAACTCGGAGCAGTTTTTTGTTGGGGAAAAGCCCTGTAGCTCCTTCATTATATTTTTACATCTTGACAACTCTTTCCAGCTCTGTTCTTCTGCCAAGCTTTCTTCATCCAGGCCAATTGTATGCTCTGTTATGCTCAATGTAAAACGTGTATTGATTTTAACATTTTTGTTTTGTGAAACATTTCTGCTTGCTCCAAGCAATGAAGAGTATTTACCAAAGCTAAGAAGTAGATATTAAAACAGTATGGCACTGTCACAGAAATTTTTTTTTATGAGCTGTAGAGTCACAGAGCAGAAAAACATGTTTATCTGAGAGACTGCAACTTGCAATGAACAGCAATCTCATTCCACAAAAGAGAGGAATAACGACTCCATCGATCTCTCTTCTTTTGTATCCCCCAATACATCTCGATTAGGCACCGTTTCGTGAACCACATCGGTCTGTTAACCACCACGTATTTGAAATGAAGCTAAAAGAGGAGCACCATCAATTTGGAGTTCTGATCATTTTTAATCTCTTCCAAGTATTATTCCACTACTCTCCCAGTTTCAGGAATGTTAAATGCACAATAAAACAGCTTTCTTTAATATAGTATCAAATACAGGCTCTTTCCAAGTCAAATAAGCTTTTTCAGACACCCCTGGCAATAGACTTGCTCAAGCACTGATCGATAACAATTACAAAGGAAGGCATTTAGCGCCTGGTAAAGAGAGAACGTTTAGGAGCATGTTTAGCCCTGGGTCTACTGCATGTATTTAGAGTAGGATATGATGCAGGTGACATCCTGCAATGCTAATATTCCTGTGGGTGAATGTTTCAGTGTGAGACTATTTGTAAGTAATCAATTCTACCTGGAAGACAGACATACTGGCATGCTTTTCTTTTTTCTTCTATAATAAATTACATCAAACCTTGCCAGTCTCTGGAACAATACTGCACAAGTACTCTATTAAAAAAAAAACACCACACCACAAAACTCCACAGAAAAACAAAATACAACTTCTATGTCTTCCACCTTTTGCCTCCCTCTGTTCTGTCCCTCCTGATTGCTATTACACCAGATCAGCTTTAGAAAACACCAAGTGTAGTTTCTCTTGTCCCTTAAACCACTTTTTCATTCCAAATCCCCTAATCCAATTCTCCAACTTTCACTGGCTGATTGAATCTGTCAAGGTCATATGGAAAGTTGATGCTTCTGACCTTCTACCTACAGTGTCTGTTGAATATTACAATTGCAGCAGGCAAACCACACAGATAGAACCAAGCAAAGTACATTAAAGCCCAAGAGAACAAATGTTAAAGCACTGTGTTCATGAATACAAATACGGGATGTGTGACCACCTCCAGCAGCCTCACTCCTTGAGTTTACACAAGGGAGAAGGCAAACAGGGAAGAGCAGAGACTGATAACTACATGTGCAACCCAAACCCTCCCTCCTGTTCTGCAGAGGGCAAACCCATGCTCAGAAAACCGCATTTTAGAGAGTAAAATAAAACTGCAAATAAGAGGAGATTCATGGGTGGCTGGGTTTTGGGGTTTTTGTTTGTTTGTGGTGGTGCTGGTTTTTTGTTGTTGGTTTTGTTTAGAACTTGGCTAAATATAACAATTTACCTATTAGAATTAGTGCAACTTTTGTTTCTGTTGTTGCTTTTCTCTGAAAGCAACAGCTTAATGGGCATAAACAGGTTCTCTGTTTTCAAAAAATAATGAAAAAACTTCTTAAAAATATACTTCTTTATGGACCAACAATTCCCAGGGAGAATCCAGTGTGGAAAAAAATATTTCTGCAGGATGTGCTTCAGCTACTGAGGGGCTGCCAGGGGGTAACGCAGCAGCACCCTGAGCAAGGAAGAATGATGGCTGGGCTCCGCTAAGCACACAGATCACTCCTGTTGGTGCAAACCACAGCAATGCCACCACGGCTTTCTACCATCCATGGAAACACCAAGAGATACCAGAACAGGATATGACAGTCCCGCTGTGCATTAGCTTAAGCCACTGAAGGAGGTGATCACAGCGGAGGACATGGATACATCAGAGGGTGATGCCCTCAGTTGCCACTCCAAGTCAAGACTTGCTCCCAGACATTCATCAGAGCCCAAGAGCCTGATGCTCAGAAGCAGCATATACCTTTCTGCTCATGGTTGAGACCTACCCAGCAGCAGAGAAGCAGAGAACAATGCCAGCTCCCCCTGCTCCTCATCCTGATGGGTGTCCACTGATGTCCCCAGCTCCCCTCCTACTCTCACTCCTCTTTTTCCCATTGCTTGCCTCTCTTCACTGCTTCCCATTTGTGTCTCCCATGCTGCCACACCAAAAGCCAACCCTCCAGACACTTTCTCCCACAGCAGTGTCTCTTTGGCTACAATCAGGTTCACCAGTGACCAAGTTTTGTCTTCATGTTCTTGGTTTCAGCCAGCCATGCTAGGCAGGTTTGTACACAGCACTTCAACCCTCCTTTGCTCTGGCTTAGGATCACCAGGAAAAGGGCTGACCATGTACCACCAACCCCACATGCTCTCACTCATCTCCAAGCAAGGACTCCAAACTGAGGCCTGTGACAGGCCTCAGATTTCCAGCCACGGTATAATGAACCTGCTGCTAGTCAGAGGTTTAAAGGTGCAGATACAAAAAGCACCTTCAAGGGAGCTCTTGCAGCCTGCTAAGCACAATATGCCAGGACCACATATCTCACATGGGCCCTGGCTTCCAAAGAGGGCATCTAGGCCAAGCAACACTGAATCACAGCCCTCCTTCATCTAGGAGGCAGCAAGCCTTGAAGATAAAGGAAGAAAGAAAAACAAAGAAAAAAAAAAAGAGATTAAAAACCCACCACAAAAAGAAAAAGAAAGCCTTGCCTTGCCCTAGGCAAATATTCCACCTCAGTTAGCTTTTGCAAACTGATCTATTTTAGCGTGTTATTACAGCCAGTAACATATGCACATTTCAGTCACAGAGGGGATTTTTCCTTTAAGAAAACACCTTCAGAAGTGCTCTTTAAGTGGTGGCTCACACTAGAAAGCAGATATGCTACCGTCACCAGTGAAAGGGAGGTTAAGGCAGTGCAAATGTTTGTTAGGAGTCAAGCCCATGAAGCAGCACAGTAAGCTGCAGCGGCAACAGGTCAAGGCTTTTTTTCCATGGAGGTAAACGCAATGGGCTCGCAGTGCCAAAGATAAGTCACTGCCATCTCTATGGGCAAAAGGAGAATTTGGCAAAGCCACAGTTCTGGGTTAAAACTGCAAACAGTGAGACATATTTAACTGCAGTTCACATGCACTAGTCACAAGTACCAGGCAGGCAGCCAGCCTTAAGGGACAGGATACTAAATTCTGTGCCAACATCTGAAAACCTGTTAATTTATGATGGATTTATTAAAACAACCTCAGCCAGAGCAAAACTTCTACCTATCCTAATTACATCACTCTCCCCAGACCTCTGTTCCCTCAGTCTGTTACCCAGTCTCGTGAGGGTCTCCACAGATTCACACATGCTACCTTGCTCAAAGCCAAAGCAGATCCCTGCCAGATCCTTGCTTTTGTCCCTAACTGAGCACAGTCAAGTAATAAACTCTTCCTGGGACACAGTAAGTCAACTCAGAGGCTGCAAGGCAGCCAGCTCAAAGAGGCTTTCTGCTTACCCTGTACTTCATATGCTGACCTACAGACCCAGAATTCAAAGTCACTATAGTGGATGTACAGCCCAGAGACCCCAAAATCTAGTAAGAGTGGTCTGTTTTCTCCATGCAACGCCAGAAATGTGGATTAATACATTTTGTAGAAAACTATGCTTTCAGACACTGAAAGGTTAATTCCATGTAGCCACTGATTAGACCTGTTCACTCTCCTGTAATAAGAGATGTAGAACAGGACACTGAAAAGGTTATACAACCTTATTGCATGGATGTATCCACTTTCTCCTGTAGGATGCAACTTTTGCCCTGCCAGAATCCTGACCTAAATTCTCCTCTAAGTGGCACTCGTTTAAGTGCTAGAACAGCTAAGAAAGGAATGTGTTGTGTGTGTACATGCATGTCTGTTTGTCCATCCATCTGCCCTAGAAGACCAAGGGGATGGAACTGACAGGGCTTTTGTTTGTCCTTTTAGTAACTGCCAGATTCTCTCATTTAGGTTTGAGAGTGCAAGAGAAAAGATGAGGAGAGGTAGAATGAACTAAAGCAGATCCATGTGGATGTGCTTGCTTATCCAGGCTTCAGCCACAAAAAGTAAACTGATCAAATCACTGTGGGCTTTTTCTGCTCTTTCAATATTACTGCTGTGCTTTCCAAACTCCTGCTCTCTCAGCTTCTACTCCGAGTTGCTTATCCTTGTCCTGGTCATCAATGAAGAAGTACAGAGTGTCTGATGTTCAAGCTTTTGCAGACAAGGAAGAATGCAAGGATTAGCTTTTAAAAGCTGTTTTCTATTAGAAAGCAATCTTGACAACATGATTTCCTTAGGCAGGCATGCAGACACCTGACCTCATCTATTCTGCTTCTGTCACTGAGAAGAGACACCTTTAGAGGCAGCACAATCCTGTCCTAAAAGGGCAACAAGAAAAACACCTTTCTCTACCCTGATTGCTACGGTCAAGATGAGTCAGCTGCAATGCAGTCATTTGCTTTTAGGTGAGATGGGCCCATACCAGATTGTGCTAGGAGACTTTTTTTTTCCTGCAAGGAAGAGTGACCTTTCCTCAGGACATCTGCAGCCTCTCCCGCCACGTGAGAGAAGTAGCTGCAAAGAAGCTCCAGTGTCATTAGCAAGTCTGGAATGCAGCACGACTGGTGCTGACATCAGTGAACACCCATTAGAGAACACCTGAACACTCAGTGGAAAGAATGCTCTCAACTTGCTCAATCTCAGATAGATGCACTTCTGATAGGGCCCCGATGGAAATTCCTGCACAAACTTTTGTGCAAGTACCTCTGATAGAAAGAAAGAAGGAATATTAAGGAAACTGCTAACACTTTCTCTGGATGGGCTAAAGTCAAAGGAAGCTTAAAATCATTCTTTGATAATTAGCACAATCAAAACAATAAAAAATATTTTCAGTGGTGCTTCTGTCCTAGCTAATGTGATCTCTATTCCCAGCAAAAACATATTACATTACCGTGGACTCTTCAAAAAACTCTACATAGAGAAACACAAAACAACAACAATGAAAATCCTCTTAATTCAATCTGTGCTTTATCACAGAAGGCCATAGCAGGGCACTTTTGGCTGCAGAAATACAAATACTTATCCATGCTCAGAGTCCTCCTCCAATTACTACCCAAACAGAGAATGAGACAGTCCCTGCCTGAAGAGTTTTCAGTCTAAATACACCAGACTTGGTGGAAAAACCCCAGGTGGCTATGGGAAGCCTCAGCAACACCAAGACTGCATGTCAGCCACTCTGTGCTGGACTGCTGCAGCTGCAGAGTTGCAGCTGTGATGCCCTTTGATGCTTTCTGAGCTCCTGCCTCCTGGCAGCAGGCAGCCTGTCCTTCCCATCTCTGCATCACTAGTTAAAAGCAATCCTGCCCATTTACCACTGAGCCCGCAAGGGACACTTTCCCCCCCTCAACTCTCTCAACTGTGGCACAGGAGCAGTATCAGTGGGCTCCAGTGACAGAAGTGTGACATGGAACTGGCAGGGAGGCTGTGCGGCAATTCCTGCCCTGCTGCCTCAGCCAGCAGACACTGATAAAGCCAAGAGCGCTGGGTGGCAGGGATCACTGCAGTATCCCTGAGCTCCCCCATCCCACGGAAGAGCGCTCTGGGAAGCTGCTCTTCTGCTACTCCCTGAAATCACCCCCACCTCATTCCCATCTCTCACAGCTCAGTGAAGGTTTCAGTCACCTCTGTCCTACTTTTATCAATCCTGATAGCTCTCCTGCTCCAAGCGCCTCTGAGTCACTCAGCCTGCTTGCTTTGCTCCAGCTCCCACCCTGCAGCACAACACAGAGGTTTTACAGGCAACACGACTGACACAGCAGGGAGTCAAAGTCTACAGGGAGGTAACTGTGCTGATTACTTCTTCATCTGCAAGTGCACCAGACACACAGAGAAATAAAAATGACTGCTGAAGCAACAGGAAAGGTGGAGGGCAAAAGACTTCCCAGGTTGCCTTGTTCAGTCTCTGCAGACACCACATCTAACAATAGGGAAGGAGAGGGCAGGGGAACAGCAGGGGGGCTCAGGGACAAATAAGCCTGGAGGAGAGGAGGAAACAGAGCAGAAAGGAGAAACAGGGCATAAGGCTGAAAGTCTTGTGCCATGGGAGCAAGATTCGGGAAGGCTCCTGCAGAAAGCACCAGGTGCATCTTTAACACATTTCGGAAAAAGCAATATCCACTTCAAAAACAATTCTTTGTCTTGGAAATCAGCTGTTTCATGAAACATAATTCCCTCACTAAAGCACTTTCCTTCCTACAGCTGACCTCAGACACCATCACCCTTGCCGTATCTGGGTGACCTTCCAAGCCCTCCTTTGAAGGCTCATCCACATGTCTGGCTTTGAACTCCCCACTGCCCTAGCTACTCCAGCACTACAGCATGGGTTGAAGTGTCCAACCTTGCCATGTTCTCATTTCCTCCTGCCACACTCATCCAGCACTTGGTTTCTGCAGCACCATGTGGAAGCGACCCCGAGAGCAGAGCCTAAGCACTGAACACAGCACAACGCTGTACAAACTGACCAAGCAGGATCAAGCATCACTTAATGGTGAGAAAGCAAGCTTTACTCACACTTTGATCCTTCAGGAGCCGACAGTAAGAAGAAGAAACACCAGTCAGCGGGATCGGCCAGTGCAGTTGGGATTACACACTGAGGTTTTGTTTTCAAACTTTGCTCACTTGTGGCGGGGCTCTTTAAGGAGCTAATCTCCGTGTGACTGTTCCCAGCACCAGCAGTGCCCCTGTGGGTAATAAGGGCTTAGGGAAGCATCGTCTAATGATGGCTGTGCTCTCAGGCAAGCTAGCTGCAGGTCTTGCATGCCTGTGCTGCCTCATGCCATATCCACTACAGCTAGAGACTCCACGCTTTCCCAATAGCCCTCTGTTTGAGGGCTGTTTTCCCTCAGTAAGCCCTAGAGCTGCTCACAGCAGCCCAGAACTGCTCGCTCAAAGCAGAAGGAAGGAGACAAACAGAGCAAAAGCACCACAGGTTTGGTTAATGGCTTAAACCCTAATCAGGACCTGGTATGGGTACTGCTGGGCATAGATGTAGGCATCAGTCAATTCCAATACCTGTGATTGCTTTGGGGCTTTGATACCTGTGTAGGAAAGACCAGCTGAAAGTGCTGTGTTAATGTAGAGTATTTTCAGAGACATGATAAAAACCAGTGCACATCTCTAACCAGTCATCTGACTGGGCAATGCCTTGTGATACCATACCCGTCCTGCAGGACTGGCAAAACTGTTCCTGGTTTCCATTCTCAGGACTGTTAATTAAAGCAGAATTTGTCTCCATTTGTTAATGGTGCTCTGCAGACCTACCTCAGTGAGGAGTGGGGACCAGCAGTGCCCCCAGCACCCCTGCAGCAGGCACACTGCCTGGGCAGTGGGTCTTTCTCCCTAAGGTGCAGCCAGATTAATACACAAAGTAGCTTGTTCTAAACATCTACATTCCACTGTTGCAAGACAAAGTTCTCCCTCAGAGCGCAGGCTGCCACCTTTTAAACAAGGTCAGACACCAACCTCCTCCTCCTCCACTGCCAATGACCTTATTACCACTGATCACAGTTCTAATAATATCCTGCACTGTAAGCGGGCCATCTGCCGTAACATTTCACTACGAACCTGGGGAACTGCTTGCTTTGAGTACACTCACGTACCAGCAAGCCAATTGACTCTCCCAGGAACAGGCACCTTCCCCACAGCTTTAAGATAAATATTGCAGGAAAACCACCTCTAGTTCCCAGCTTTCCAGAGCTCAAGCAGCCAGAGAACATGACAGAACCATGCCCAGGTGCTGGCTTCAGACAGAGAACGAAAAAATGCAGTGAGAGGTTAAAAATCCAACAACCCAGCATCACAGCCTGCAACTCCTCTGATAGTGGGGACACCAAAGAACCGTATCACCAAAACCAAGGCCAAACACTAATCAGATGTTCAGAGAGTCAGAAGTAAGGCACCCAAGGCTCCTTAGAGCAGAGATTAGCATTACTTTTGTACCATGTACTTTCTACTGCATGGACAGCAGCAAGATTTTACAATCCTAACACACTAGCTATGGTTAAGCTGAATATTTTCACTGCTATTACAGAAGAGGAGCCTTTTCTAAGAGGCTGGTAAGCTTCCAGAAGAACTAACCAAATCTGATAGCTATTCATTTAGAAGGAGCCAGCGTTTGAACAGCTTACTCAGTTAGGACATCTGCCTAAAACACCCTGTCTTTTTACTACAGTAGCTCAGCTCGACTCCGCCTTCAAAGACATTTTCTTTGTACAGCTCCCATGAGGTCAAAAAGTGCAATTAGGCACAAAGACTGATATTACAACACTTTAAAGTAGGCTCATCACAGGGCTTTGAAACCTGGTTTTCTAAATCCTTGGCCTCTCCTATAATTAAAAAGCCATCATCAGACATGGCATGACAGGCTACATTGGACAAGGAAGGGGGTCAGTGCCTGTTTCTCCGCTGTTTTATGAACAGCAATAAAAAATATTAATAAGCCATAAACAAATACCTATGTGGGGCCAACAATCACCCAAGTGCCTCAAAGAATTTATTTTAATACCAGCATAACAACATTTACATGAGCAGATTTTCAAAGATCTCAGCTCTTCACTTGGAAATCTAACCACTTATTTAAATCTTCTGCAGGAGATGTCAGATGATGGACTCTCCACAAAGCCTAGTACATCTTGTTTATATTTGTTTTAAAGCTTCCAAATAGCTCAATTACATAAATGCATGTTACTGCACCCTCCTTCAGATGAGTGAACCAAGTGGTAGAAAGCTATTGTCAGCAAAAGGATTACATCAAACTGATGCTATGCCACTGAGGCAATCCACCAACTCCACATGCTCATTCAGAGTCATTCTCCTCAAAGGCATCTTCTCCCACATTTCCCCCAGCTGGCTTCACTGGGCTAATGCAATAATGAGCAACAGAAGTAGCTAGGTAGCTTCACTGACACAGCAGCAAGCCAGGACACCATGACCAAGTGTGGCTCCATGTTTAAAATGATCCTCTTTGTCCTGGACTCTCTCTACGGAGAGGGACTTCTGGGTTTGGGGTGTCTATTTGAATCCCAGTGTTAGCTACTGCTACAGAGCAGGGCTGGAAGACGTAAAGCTTGAACTTCCTTCCCTAGGTGGATCTGGCAGTGCCATGGTTTGCAGTATGGCACCCATTGAGGTGCCAGAGCTTAGTGTACAAACACACACCCTTTCACGCCCCCTTGGCCAGCTTCTGACTCAGAGCCACAAAAGGGTAAATGCAATCACTGCCACAGCTTGCTGGCTGAGCTTCAGCACCCAACTCCCTCCTCCTGGTGCAGAGCAAACCCTTAGGGCTCACAGAGCACCGCACTACGTATGGGCTGCGTCACAGGCACAGAGCTTGTGCTTGCAGATCCAAGCAGACCTGGTGGGACTGCAAGCTCCAGGTGTGTATGCTGAGCACATGCAAAATAACTCTCCCAAACTGAAAGCCAAAGGTGGCAGAAGAAATGACCAACACAGTTTTCCCTCTTTGGAGAATGGCTGAGAAGACTATTTCCCTATGTCAACACCTGATGCAACAGCTCACTTCAGCACAGGATCCTCTTTACGACCCACAGGAATTCTACAGGGCTTAAAATGAGGCCCAAGTATTTTGCAGAACTGGAACCTCAGTCTGCAGGGCTTTGCCCTTAAAAAAAGAAAGCAAGCCTCAGGAACAGGAGATGGCATGCCATGGCCCGTGCAATATGCCCATAAAAGGTTTCAAAATATATCTGCTTAAGCACATGCAGCAGCTCAGAAGGGTTTAGAGTCACATCCCAAAAGAATCTCTCTCCTGCTTTTTTAGGCAAGTGTGGGCAGCAGTCAGCACTTTACCATCATCTTTCCAACCAGAAAACCAAGGTTACTCCTGGCTGGTTTTAATAAAGTAAATGCTGCTGGCTTTGTCCTTTGGTGATGGTGGTTTGCTCATCCCACAGGGAGAAGACCAGGACAACAGGAGCTGCAAACAGGAGCACAGGCCTTGCATTGCCAAGGCTGGCTGGTGAGGAGAAAAGAAGGGAGGCTGGCAGGAAAACCCCACTGCAATTCAGCTTGGCCTGTCTCCCCAAACAGGCTGGCATCCAAAGTGTTGTCTTCAGGACAAACTTGTGGCCACAGCTCTACTTTCCAACATATTTAAGGGAAAATGCACACAAGCCTGAGACCCGAGGAAAAGCAGTATTAAAGTCATTAGCTGCAGGAAGAAAGAAAAGGACAATGGTCCTGTGCTCACCTCTTGCACCAGGAGTGCCTCCCAACATGCCAGTCTGCACCTGCACCTCTGTCAGCCTCTTTCACCTGACACCATGCATGAGACTGGCACCACAAACACTGGATAACAGCGCAGGCATCTGCTTCTATGTGGGCAAGCCCTCAGGAGAAACACGGAGTCTGGAGGTCTGGGGTCAAAGATGGTGTTCTCCGCGGTCAGAAACAAAAGACCTTTGGAGGGTATTTCTACAAACACGAGGTCAGGTCTGCCGTTACCCTGTGATCATGCACGACCACAGACAGGAGATTCATTCAGCAGCCCCCTGATGAGTCAAATCCCAGGCTGTCAAGGTATCCATGGGAGGGCAAAAGAGTCCCAACAACTTCACCTGGCAGCACAAAATAGGCACTGAAGACCACCAGGTTCTCTCCTCACCAGTGCTTTGATGCTCAATCAGGCCAAAGCCACCTCAAGGGTGAGAAGACTGCCTTGGAGACTCTCACTTGCAGGCCTGGCTTCAACAATGTCATGCAACAGGAAGGGGAAGAGTCACATTGCTTTGCGCCATGGAAGGAGTCCGATGTGGCACAATGTAAGAGATCCACTAGAGATGGGAGAGGATCGTAGGAAGAGACATACTCCTCTCTACAGGAAAGCATGTTGAATAACAAGAAACTAATCAATTAAGAAAATGCAAACTCCAAGTATTTAACTACTGCTGCTACTACAAATATCACACCAATAGCTTTGGAGAGCAGTTTCTTTTCCTGCAAGCTTCCTTACAGGCTCTTGACATCCACCTCTGTACTGATGTTAGCAACCTCTGTACTGATAGTTAACAGTGTGACCCCTCCAGTTCATGCCTCCAGGAGCCCTCAAGAAGCCCTCTATGGTAGGGCTGGGTCTCACTTCTCATCATTCCCATCATAGCTACACAGTATTCCCAGGACTTCTCTACTCTTCCAGCAATGAGCTGAGAAGGGAGCATCCCTCCAGGGTAGCACCAGAACTTGACTATGCAACAGAAAACCTACGGACACAGGCCTCCTTTCTTGCCATGCTACCCCTGGATAACACCAGGTTTTACAAAGCACACCCTTGGGAAACGCAAAGGCCAAGATAAGGTGTTCCCTGCTGAGGCAGCTCTGCTGCACATGTTCATCACCCAGCACCTCTGCACACAGCCAAGTCGAAGGAGACTTCAACTCAGACGGTAGACTTTGTATCCAGCATCTAAGGTGCTCTGTCCTCCTGCTAACCTTACTGCAGAGGCAGCAACCTGCAACAGAGAAGCATAGGGACAGCTCAGGGCAACAACCTTTTAAACCACAGTAGCAAGATGCACCACTGCTCATCTGTCATGGTTTAGCTGTCAGAGTTGCAGATAAATGAAGTGAGACTGCTGGGACATCAGAGAAACCCATAGATAAAGCTAAATAAATCAAACATGTTCTGTACAGATCTCTGTCTTACAGAAAGATCTGTTTGGCAGATTAAAGCAATAAGGTTTATCTCTCCCTGGAAAGCTGAACCTGCCTAGGGAGGTCACACAGTACCCAAGTAACCAGCCTGACCCCAACAGAGAGCATCTGCAGTGCAGACACCAAGGCAGGCCTGCGGGATGCTAAGCCACAGGCACCACCAGGTGAGCTTGTCCATCAGAAGTCTCCATCCCACAGCTGTGCCAAATCCTTCTGGAGACATTGCAGAGTGTATACACAGCATGTATGCCAATTAAATGAAGCTGGGAAAACCTGGAGCTTGTTGTAACCCATGGACAAGAAGGGATCAGGCTTCATTTTTTTTTTTTTAACCACCTCTCCTTTTCTCCTTGAAGTAGGAGACTACTTTAAGAGAAATACAGTAGCAACAGTTCTTATAAATAAAACTGAGTCTAAACACATTTTTCCCCACTTTCAGATGTTTGACTCAGTAGCTATAAAAAGCAGTTATAATGTGTTGTTAAGACACATGAGCATCCAGACAAGATAGAAATCTGCTGCAGATCTACTTCTCATCACCATATGCTGGCAGCACGTAGGTAAATGCCCTAATGACCCCTGGAAAGTGAAGGTTTCTCACAAAGGTGACTTGGGTCAACACTGTCAACCTGGTTTATCTGCATCTCCATTACACTGAGCTGAGACATGCAGTTAAGAGTGTCTCCAAAAATATCTCTATGGCTTTGTTTGCTTTCTTCTTCCTCTGTAAAAGCATAACCATATGCTAAGTTTAGTGGGTGTTTTTAGTTGTTTCCTAGTTTGGAGTTCATTTAAATTTTTTAAAAACCCCAACAACACATGATTTGACTGCAAACCAGCAACAGTCAGAAATAATTCTAGTGAAGTCAGCATAAAACAGGTACAAATTAGCATGAAAACTGTAAGGAACACCCTCAGGTACACTAGTTTCAAGATCATATGGTATGTTTATTGACAAGCAGAGTGAGCGTTTTAGATTATCATAGGACTTTGAATACTATTAGACTTCTTTTAGAAAAGTACCATTTTGCCTAAATTGTTCAAGTCCTAATTTTATGCATGTTCACAGACTTGTCTTTTCATATAGAGAGAGAACTGCTTTGAAAAACACAATAGCTTAATGATGTTTTTTAAATTAGACCTCCCAAAGTCAAAATTCAGACTCATGACATTTTCACCACACTAGCTTCTGTCTTTCAAAATGCCCTTTAAAACTTTGATTTTCATATGGAAACATCTACATTCGTAAAGCAAGTTAAAAAACCCCCAAACAAACAAACAACAAACCAAAACACAATGAACCACCAGAAAATACCCCACACCTCATAAAGCTGGGCTTTTAATTTTTTTTTCTAAACCATTAGTCCACAGTGCAGATACCCAAACTGTGAGCAGTATAAATCACAGCCTCTGTGAACACCTGGTGTGCATTACCTACATTCTTTTATACAATATGTCAGTATCTCCTGATGCCCCATCCCCCCCAGCTTACTGCTCCATTAGTGCTTCTAGTGACCAAAGGAGATGCTTGCTTCCTTCCTGACACCGTCACAAACTAAGGGTTCGCTGGCCAGGGAATGAAGAATCAGACAGGCTCACACTGCGCCTGCCTGATCCGGCCTGAATAGGAAGGTTAATGACTTGATGAGCGCTTGCAGACAGCCCACCGCAGTGCCAAGACAATCCTTTGTATGAAATGCCACGAGCCAGCAAAGCATGGCCTGACCCCTGCAAAAAGCACCAGCTACGCATTGGAAGGTGGATGCCAAGCCTGGGAGAGAAGCCGATGAATGAACTTAAAGGTCATCTGGGTTTACGGTGATGACAATACACTTCTCTCCTCTGCTCAGAACGTCTCAGACATGCCATGAGACCTTCCTAGGAGGTACCACATAGCATCAGGCACTGCCCAGCAGCCCTCGCGGTCATTTCTGGAAGGAGGGTAGCCCCATGGTGGCTCGCTCTTGTACCTCTGGGACTGCCCTCCACCAAGCAGTGCAGCTTGCCCTTTCATTCACACAAATTCAGAAAACACTCTTCTTCCAGAATAACAAGGAGGGAAGCACGAGTAGAAAGTGAGAGCTCTCTTGGCACCTGATTCAAATCTGTGAACAGCTTCTCACAAGGAACTATTTTTAAGTTTCCTATCAATCTGCTTGAGAAAGTTTCCTTCTGCTGCCTACAAATGTGCAAACTCCCCCTTTGAAGAACTACAGCACGATCCAGCCCTGTACTTCCAAGCTAATCAAGACCCAGTATTTCATGACCAAAGCATTGCACAACCACACAATGTTCCTGCAGAGCATGCCCTGTTGATTCCCACTCAAGCATCAAATAAGCCCCCCATTACCTTCAATAGTCCTACATGTTCTTCACAAGTTTACCAGTGCCACACATTCATCTGTGAAACAACCCACACTGAGGCAAGTCTGAATGCTTCTGGAAGCATTATTGCTCTTACCACTGCAACAGAGGTAGAACCCCTATATGATATTAAGAAGGGGAAAGAAAAAAACACCCACCCAGGTGAGATGCTGTAAGCATATAGATAATGTGCGTGACCTGACCAGCGAGGTGAAACCATTGTATGCTGGGTTATCAGAAGTTCCTGTATGAAGGCATTGTTCAGGCTTAAGAGGTCTGTGAGAAAAAAAAAAACCAAAAACAAGCAACTGCACTACACAATGGATGCAGATAAGCAACCTCTGAACAAAGCCCTGGGCGACTGCAAGACAACGGGGGAAACTTATTAGCTGCAAGCATCCTATATCCTGTCTCTAATAAAGCAACACAGATGTTCTGCTAATGCAGGGCGTGAAAAGATAAAAAGAGCACTAAGCAGCTATCGAGCCCTTCACAGGAGAGAGGGTCAGTGTTCAACAGCTGTCGGAGGGAAAGAACGGCTGACCACACAAAGACATCTGCAGGATGGGCATGAAAAGCCCCTTCTTAACAGTACTGAGAATGTAGCATCTCTCTCTTCACCAGTAAGGGAGGCCACGACTATGACCATGAACGCCCCTCCACACCCTACAAACAGCGCTTTGCAAGCTCAGCTCCAGCCTGAGAACAGGAAGACCATTGTTTGAGAGTTTAGTCACCAGCGCAGTTAGCTCTACTGGGAAACGCATGGTGTACGCACACACACAGGCACCTCTCCATGGCACAGCAGAACCAGTGGTCTGCCCAGCTGGAGCTACTGGATCTGCGTGTCTGGAGGAATGCAGTGCCCACAGACCAACTTCTTGGCTGAGAAATGGGTGGGGTGCAGAAACAACCACATCATCAACCCTTTGCCAAGTGCTCTGCACAGTCTGACCTCTCCTCCTGGTGTACTTCCCAAAGGCAGAGCTGTTGGCCCACCAACAGACTTTCCTAAGCCTGAAAAATCTGGAAAATCTATTCCTCGGAAAGTTCAGGCCACTTAAATAGCACATACTGCACATCTGCTGCCATGTCAAGAGGAAACTGCAATAAAGACACTATTTAACAGGCAGCAACATGGGAAACTCACTGAGCTGTAGAATACCATACTGTACTGCCTTGACTTCATCCTGCACATCTCACCACCCCAGCTCTGTAAAGAAGGACTGTCACAGACAGCCTGGGTATACTGCAGACACTGCACCACAAATAGCACACACGTGGAAGCATCACCCACTGGATGACACTGGACTACAGTGCAGCTCAGAGCCTCGGCAAGCTGGGAGGCTGCACAGCTCCCCAGGATGCTGCAAACATCAGGCAAGTTCTGCAAGTGGTACAGTACTACACTACACAGCATGGCAGCACTTCTTTCAGTTCACAAATAAATGCTACAAAATATAAACACATTAATCTCTTCCTTCCAAGTATCTGCACTGCCACTGGCTATAATTCAGAAGTTTCAAGGTCATCAAGAACATGACTTACTTTCCCCCCTCTGATAAAGATAGTTTTGTCTCTCACTGTTAGTAAACCAGCAATGTAAATAACATTTGAAAGTCACAGTATAACTAAGTGATCGCATACAATCAGATTAGAAAGAAGAAAACTGAATGCAGGACGCTTGAGCTTCGTGGTAAAAGGTAACAATGGAAAATATGAAGCAGCCACAAACAGTAATAAAATCGGTAAACCCATGTTAGACTGGATCCAGCTTCAGTCTGAACACGTGCACCCAACTCCACCAGTTCTGTAGTCATTATATTCATAAAAACAAAAGCAAATCTTTCCAAGCAACAGTTGGAAGTTCAAGTGAAAATTTTTAAGCTTGTAAAATTTACCAGTTGCTTTCTAGAAACTTAAAAATGTTAATCACTCCGATTGAAATATTAAACACAATGTCAAGAGCTCTCAAAAGCATGTTATCCATGTTGTCTCAGGGTTTACACCACCCTATGTAAAATATCTTTGAGGAGCCACACTCCTGGAGAAGAAAAAAAAGTGTCTGTTCCTTTCCCAAGAACCATGGTGAAGCAACCCCAGAGATACCCACCTCCCCTTCCTGTAACCTTACTCAGACCCCAGGTATTTGGTAAATTTTGGGATTTACCCCTGGAGCTCCAACAGTGACAAGCAACCAATTTATTGCCTGCAAAATCGACCCTGCAAAGCCAAGCATTACAAAAAAGGCTCAGCTGTAACTTGGACAGGCCTAGCAGAGCCATCGTGTTTGCATGGCCCTTGCAGAAAGTGTTTTCTCAATGCCCATTTTTCTGGAAGCACTGCTCTCCAAATATTTTGGCTGTTCCTCATCTACAGGACAGTATTAGAGTGCATCTGCAACTCTGTCTCCAGGAAATACACATAAAGCTGATTCATTATCTTAAAATGCTGCTTTCATTTCTGTTCATTAAAAGCACATTTCAGATCCCTGTACCGAATGTGCAGCTGATGTGCTCTGGATACAAATTAAAGCACTGGATTTCAGTTCTCTACTTTTCTCATTTCAGTTTCATTTGCTGCCCACAACGTGCATTCTCCATTTCAAGGACAGCTATATCAGACCTAAGCAACCATCAGAAAACACTGGATAAAAACCCTCTCTCTCCCTGCAATGCCTTGCACTCCAGACAATCGCATCTGATGTCAGACTCAGCCTAGATTTCAGGAGCTACATCCTGCACAGGCAGCATTCTCTCTTCAGAAACAGAGCCAATAAACAGCTGTTCTGCACATCCCACATCCCAGCACACCAAGCCCTTTGGAAGAGAAGGAAAAGCAAGTGAGCGCAGGTAATGCACACGTTAGACAGTCCTCACCTTTAGGGAGTCAAAGCAGGCAATAACTCGACCATTTTCCACATGGCAACTCCGCGATGGATGGGCGAACTTGCACTCTGCATCAGACCGAGAACAAGTACCTCTCTGAAACTCTCGACACACTTCTAACGTCAGCCATTTTGTATCACGAACCAGGGAAACGTTTACAGCCATATTAAAAAACAAAAATTAAAATGCAAGCAATCACACCCTTCTTCAGGGCAATATTTACTGCTGATCTTATTTTTTCTTCTAAAAAAGGGTAAAAAAGTGAATTCAAGTTAAACGTGAAGAAATAACTAACTTGTTGCTTTGGTAGAACTCCTATTCATCAGCACTTAGGTTTTCATTTAAGTCAAATCGTGTTTGTTTAAACAAGAATTAAACATAAAGCCAATCATAAAATAGAAATCTTATCAGAACAACTGAAAATCAAATTAGAGGCCAGCTCCTAAAAGTGCAATTGTAGAAGTTAAAATATAAGTGTTATACTTTGTGCCACTGCCGAAGTTACTTGCAAATAACTGGCAGACTTTCAAAAGAATTCTGTGCTCTCCAGTTAATGGTTTCAATTATTCTCGCAAAAAGCATATGCTGCTGGCAGCACGTCAGTTTGTGGAATGGTCTCGGTCCTCGGGGAGATAACTTCGGTGGGTTTTTTTATTCCTTCTATTTCTTGCTTCTAAAAATTACTGTTTGCGAGCATCAAAACGAGCAAAAGGACGTCTGACTTTCTTTTCCCTCTTTTTTTTTCTTTTAAATATTTGCTACATACTCGAGGGAAGGGATAAAAATTAAAATGGCTGAATAAACTGCGTGTAAATGGGAAGCAAAAAAAAAAAAGAAAAAAATAAAAAGGGACAAGGCTGGAGGTGCTGCCGGCAGGGCACGAACCGCAAGCAACGCCGAATTAAAAAGAGGGGGGCGAGGGGCAGAGAGAGGCAGCCCTAGACAGAAATCCAAGCAGCGGTGGCTTCAGGAAAGGCACTTTTCAGCAACCTGCAGGAAAAAGAGAAATAGAATCAGCCACGAGCCGACGGGGGCCCCGCTCAGGCGGGCGCGGGGCTGCCTAGCCCCCGGCGGCGCGGCGCGGCCCCAGCAGCCATTGTCGGTACCAGGGGCATTTCCCGCACCAAGCTGCGCATGAGAGGAGAAAGCGACCAATGGCGATTACCGTTGCAGCAGCAACCCCAGGCAGCGGACCAATAAGAGAGGCCGTTTCATAGCTGCCCAGGCTAGTGGAAGCCGGGTTTTGCGCTTGCCGCACGGGAAGCGCCTCAGCGCCCCCAGCGCGGCCTGCGGGGCGGCCCAGGCCCGAGGACCCGCGCAGCGCCCGAGCCGAGCCGAGCCTCCGCCCAGCCACGGGGCGGCACCGCCCCGGCCACCGCGGCAAGGCGTCCCGCAGGGCCAGCAGCGTGGGGTGGGCGGCATCCACCAAGCAGCCCTCCCAAACTACGGAAGGATATTTCGCGCTCTTGTCTTTTTATATTTTTTTTTTTTCCTTCTCCCCTTTAACTGCCTCCTCCCCCCGTTTTTGTAGAAAACGTTCAGGCAGGAAGAGCAGCCGGTAGCTTTCTTGTATATAAAGCAGAAGGAGCTGCTATAGCTCAGCCCCGTAACTACTTCGTATTTTTAAGCTGTACTATTTAACCCATCACTAGCTGCAGAGCTGTTCCAGCAGCAGCCTGGGATGGTACACGAAGACTTGTTCACAGTCACTCCTCTATGGATTCAGAGCCTACAGAACTAAAACCAAGTCCAACGGAGAAACGTTAAGGCACACACAAGGAAAAAATTAACTCATTACTCACAGCTGTAGTTTTCCACCAGACTAAAAGCAACTCAGATTACTCCTACTCCAGCAACTCGTGTTATACAACAAACAACTTTCAATGCATTCCTATTCAAGGCTTCCTTGGCATCCACTAAAATGTTAAGCCGTCCCTAGAGTTTCCCATTCTAATATTAGCTGTACCAATGCTGCCTGATAGGATTGGGCTGTTTCCAAGTTCCCAAAATCCAGCCCTTTATCTTCCTGAAGTACAGCCACCCAGTTTTGCAAACACTTGACAGGCACAGGATGTTGCTCGTGTGACTGCTATTAAGACTTGAAGCTTTCACAGAAGAGCCTTCAACTACAAGAAAAGGAAGCTTAAATTCCTCTTTTATTATTGGTGTGTTATTGCAATTACACTGATCAGTAGCTGAAACCTAAAGGAGCTGAACAATCAAACAAAGCTACCAAGGAAGAAGTGTGGGAAGAGGCTGTCACCAGCAGCGGGGGGTGGGGCACAGAGGTTGTTTGATTCACAGATCGAATTATTTCACATTAAAAAACCCCAACATTCATTAAACCTATATTGGAATATTTTCTAGACTTATCAGAGTCAAGTTCATAACAAAACCTGCCCAGATCCTTGCAATCCACCTTGCAGCATTCAGCACAAATTTAGTCTGACCCATGCTTCTGGAAGGACCTTTGCATTTTTGCACATGAGGTGGAGAACAGAGACTGCAAACATCAGATTTGCTAAGCATGTTTTAAACTTCAAAGGGAAGGAAAAAAAACGCACCTCTAGCCATGCTCATGTCTTCTGGGTTTCATAAAGAACAGAGATGCTCTAAATCAACTCCAATTTTGCAAATGGGGCAAATTTATACAGGAATCCCATTCACTGATATATGGACTCTCTCCCTGTCCAAATGAGCTCAGCAAGGAGGAAAAGATGTGCGGAAACCTTCTGCAGGGCGCTAGGGACTGGCTGGGTGCAGCTCTTAAAAACGAGCTGGAACAGGTCAGATATGGGTGGGGATTAGAAAGAATGCTCTCTCAGAAGCTGCTTCAAACAGACTGAAACACAACTATGTTGTGGATTAAGTGTCTATTCTACAGCTTCAAACTCTCATGGAAGCAAGGGTTTGCTAATGATGAGGCCTGAATATGGTGGTCTGAACTTAACAACACAGTTACACCAAGATGTAGAAACAGTGCAGTAACATTTGCCACTTCCCAGGCCTTCTATCCTGAGAAATCCTAAAGAATGTGACAACGTTCACCTCACTCTCATCCATGTAGCTCAGGAGCACACGTGTGCATACACAGGCACACAGGTACATTCCTGCACTAAGCTGCTCAGTCCTCAAGATGAAAAGAATCATGTTAACAGAAGATAAGTCAAATGAACCCTACAAAACATTAAACTACAATATCAAGACTTTCAGACATATGCAACGTGGTTGCTATTTTTCTTTTACAACTCCTAGGAAGTAAAAAACCAAAGAGAATACTTGCCAAAGTCCTGCTGATGGAAACAGAGATCTCCTGCCCCACACCCTGCAGAAAGGCACACTCATCTATCTGTTCAGTGTGCAAGAGTGAGACACAAGGAATAATCCATGCTACTTAAACAACCTACCTTCCTGTAGGAGGAGAGACAATCATCTTAGACCCTGGGACTAGGGCTTCTGTACTGGAGGAAGCCAAATAAATGAATAAATTTTTAATACTAGGGACCTCAATTCTTCAGCCTGCATGCCAATTGGCAGAGCACCGCAGCAGCATGCACTACCCCAGCATGCACTGCCCCCATCACTTAGTCTGCTGTGCACTCAGAGCACTTAAGCACATGCTTAACTTTAAGCATGCCGACAACATTACTGCAAAGAAGAAAACTTGAAGCATGTGCTTAAAGTGCTTTGCTGAATCAGGGCCTAAATAAATGAATCTGCTTCACAGGTTTATCAGGGCTGGGAGGCCAGCAAGTGCAGGCAGCAAGTCATTGCATTTCCACTTATGTGATCACAGCCCAAAGAAGCACAAATTAGGCGTTTCTTCAAGTTAGCAAAGTTCTGTCAATGTTTGGATTGCTGCAAATTCCCTCTCCATGTGGCCACAGGGAAAGCCGAAAACACGTGCACACAGGGCTTACATCATACCAAGCACTGTACACTGCTGTGGTGAGGCTTCTGTGTATGCCGCTAAAGGATTAGACATGTCAGACAGGAACTTGCCACCGACACTATAAAGCTTCAGTTCTCCGTGTTTCAGCTCCTGGCAGCAAACAACTGTAACTGTTCTCACCACAATGCATCCCTACAATTCCTTTGTATTACCCTGTGGGATTTTCTGGGGGAGTGGGGGGAGCAAGGCATAGGGAACTGACATTTATTCTATTGACTTTGTTCTCCTGCTTATTTCAAATGGGAGGAATAAAAATATCTATACCAGAACCAACACACAACAAGGATACAAAGTTGCTCCAGAAAACACTGTGCTTTCTTAGCACACAGGAAATACACAGTAGGCCCTGCCTTTTAACCCTCCCCAGGAAGCCAGATCTCTCTGGCAGAGCTCATCTCCACTGCAGCCAGATGGGCCAGTCTTGTTTCAAGAGCAGCAGCATCAAAGCTGGAGGAAGTAGCAGAGCAGAGAGAAAAGCCTATGGCCTTTATCCCTGTAAGGAAATTATAACATCCCCGAAGCCCCTGCTTCAGGGCCACTTGCTGGGTCAGGCTCCAATTGCCTAAAGTGCAGCAGGACTCAGCCTTCCAGCTCCTGATACGAAGAGGAACAAGGGCAGTCTCAGGAGCGAAGGTCACGCCAGGGTTTGCCTCTGACGAGATTGAGATGCCCTCGTTGGTTAAGGTAACGTGAGGACAAGCATATTCACTTGACGCTTGAACTCCTCCTGTGCTTTCCACAAAACTGATCCCCTTCCACTGACACCCCCTATGGATGTCAACTCATGAGGACACTTCCTGACAGCTGAGTTCAGAGATGGTAATTTATGTGACAGGGTGGATTCAAGCAGCTCCCAAGTGTAAATGATGCTATTTAGAAGATTTTATTTTTCTTAGAATAAAAAAAATTACTCAGTTGGAGTGGCAAGGTGGATTATTAAGGTAAGGATTCATTATTTATTGTTCCTGCTTAGATGAGAAACAAAAGTGCTGTTGCCCTAACTGACCGTCCTGGGGAGTGAGAACAGCAGCTATTCCCCTTCACCCAAAGTGGAACAGGGACAGCGCACATTATGAGGGAAGACTGGAGCTCTCCTAAAACCAAGTTCCAGCCATGCCCTTTCTTTAGCGTAGGTGAAGCTGTCTGTTCATGCTCCTCGCCTCAACACAAGCCACCAGCACATGACAGAAGAACAGGGCACCCTCTTCTCCCGAGTCCATCGTCAGTCCTATACTGCCAGGCTGCAGCATGCTTTATCCAGTTCTGCAAGTTGTGATTAATGAAAACTCAGACCCAGCCAGCCTGTGGCTAGATGGACACCCTGGAGGCACAGCAACAGAGAAACACTTAAACAGATATGCTCTTAAGCTTGCAAAATTCAGACCTCAAATCTTTCACCAATTCCACTACAACTTACATCCCACTTCTGAACTTTGTCCTCAAAGTGTCTAGATGTTGTCAGTGCCAAAAGAGACTTTTTTTTAAATGGTCTTTCCTCAAAGCACTAAATTCAGCTGGCAGCACAAATGACATTCTCACTCATCAGTCCTTGTACCTTTGAGACGATACTGTAACCTCAGATTCTTATTGCACCTAAATGCATATGGAAGAGCTTAGTGCATCCAGCATATCCTCCTCGATAAGCCAGATTTGGGAACTCCTCACTCAAACAACAGCAAGATGTTTCCACTATCAATCTATCTTCCAAATAAATGCTGCATTCCTGGTATCACCCCATGGCAAACAGAAACAGGAACAACGAAAATAACAAGTTGCACTGTTTTGTTCTAAAAAAGAAACTGAAGTCTTTAGGATAATACCACCACCCATCCAACAGCGTTTTCACTTTCCCATGGAAAACCAAGTCTGAGCATCTTCCCCAGTCCTTTCTTTCTCCTCCATTTTCACAGCAGTAATGAAGAACACAGAATGCTAAATCCTTGCTTTTCAAAACAACCAAAAACATACAGTCAAGGGCAAGATCTTACTGGGGAGTGCTATACTGGTATGTTTATTAGCGGTGATACATGAGATAAATAACCCACATTTGTGGGAAGCTTTCAGAGTCAACAAGGAGGGGAAAAAGAAAGTCTTCATATAGGAGCCACCGAGCCAGGAACATGATGACATTACTTCAGTTGGCTGACATTACAGAAGCTCATTTTGAGCCTCAGAAAAGCCCATGGCAAGTCACAGGTTTCCATGATTGGATCACAGAGCAGCTCTGCTTTGCTCCAGGCAGGTTCAAAAGTGCTGTATGACAGAAGTCACCACAAAAATAACACCTAAAAGGTCGAGGTGTGGGTTGTCCATTGCTGACTTCTCTATTAATAAGGCTCTTGCTCTAAATCACATAAAACCCAGCAATGTTCAGATTCCTATAGACTCCAATTCCTCTGCTGTTCCAATGCCAACAGTTTGCACACAGCAGGGCTGCCTCTGACATGGGCCAGCTCCCACCTCCCGCGCTCACACGGGCTGTGCACTTGGGACAGATGCCATCTCTGCAAATGGCATCTTCTCCATAGCTTCTTGTCACCTGTGCACTCAATGGGCTGCAGTATCAAGCCTGAAGAAAGTCAAATGTATTTTCTGCCAACTGCAAGAGGTATTTTTGCTTTCTAATTAGAAAATAGTAGTCTGGTTTTTGTGTGTTGGCCTTCATAGTTTAAAACAAACACTTTGGGGACATGGTAGACACTTTGAATATTTCCTTTGTGAACATTCTGTACCTGGACACTTTCTCCCTCTGGGAACAGTTTGCTTAATTTAATGTAGACCTTTACAGCTAGAAGAAAATAAACCTTCTTTTGTTCTTCTACAAGTTACTCAGAAAAGAGCAGGTTTCCTCTACCATGGCCATGCATGAAAAGTTTCTGTTCAAGGTCTAATCGCAGATGTGTGGGGCTGTGAATCACCAGGGATCACACCGTGTGCCAAAGAGTCAACACAGCCCCAAGTGCCATCTGTTCAGAAGAGGACAGCAGAACCCAAATGCCAGATGTGCATATAAAACACACCCCTGATGCTGCTGCAATGGAAAAGCATCATTGGCAGAACACAAATCCGCCACCAGAAGTTGCTGTGTGCACAATGCAGATGTTTGGGCATGCAAACACCACCCACCTCTGTGCTGAAGGAGCCACTAATGCTCATCCTTCTTCCCTTTCAACTTGCTCATGCCACTGGCTTAGCATGTGCAGTGTGGGCTACTGGTCATGACCTCTATGGAAAGAGCAGCACAAGAAAATCCTCCTGCTCCTCAGTGAGGAAGGGTGCACATACTATGTCCCTCCTTTTAGAAAGCTTGGCAGCCTTGCTTAAAGGTCCTGAATTTACAGCTCCCCAGAAGATGCCTTTGGTGCTCTGCAGGGACAACAGGGCTGCTGTCCTCGGGAAAATAGATCACCGACCTCTGGGTGCTCCCCAGTGCTCTTAGTTGCTCTGGCATGACCTAGGCACCTCTCTTACCTGGAGAGGTGACAGCTGAGAAATTGAGGAAGGCGGGGGGAGGGGGCAGGGAAGATAAAGCACTGTGAGGGAAGGAAGCCCTTCACTGCAGGGAAAAAATACAAATAAACTTGGGGAACTTTATCCTCCCTTGCATACATGCAATTCTCTACACTTACATCCTGCAGCAAACAATCACAGGAAAAAAAAAGCCAAGTTTAAGGAAATATTTGAAAAAAATCCCCAAGTTTCTGAAATCTACCATTCTTCACTGTGGACTACAGTATTTGCATGTCCTCAGCCACCTGAAATTTTCACAACCTGTTTTCTTTCTTCATCAACCTCCACCACCTCTTGTCCACCAAAGTTCTAAAAACTCCTCTCTGCTTCACTCCTGTGGGATCAGCTCTTCTTCAAAATGCTTCCACAGGCAAACAGCTGGGATCTATTTGCCACTATCTGCTGGGGATTTCTAAGGCAAAAATACATTACAAAAACATTGCAATTTAAGGAGCTTTTTTGTTTATTTGTTTGTCTTTGAACAAAGTCACAGAAGCTGCTGTGCTGGATCCACACACGTGCCTTGGTAGAACAAATACCTTTCCATAGGATGTTCCAGTGCAGCATGTAGCGCAGTGCTTCAACGGAACTTCCATCTGTTTAGCTGAATAGATTTATTGCTAGAATAACCACACATGCACATTTTTGTTCTTTTGGGCTTTTGATTTTCTATCATCAGCTTATTTGGGACCAGTTAGAGGACAAGACCCCTTTCCTGGGAGATGCTCTGCTGATCAGGCAGTCAAGTGGGAGTTCTGCTTAAGCTAGGCTCCAGCACACTGTCTACCGCTCCCCACGCACAGATAGGTAGAGAAGGATGCTCCCTTCTAATGGGACCCACCTGGCAAATCTCTTCTAGCCTCCTATGAGAGGCAGCTTCCCAGTGCCAAGAGCCAGGGAGCTGTGTTAAGCAGGGTGGCCAACCCCAAAGAAGCTTTTCCTCTGCTGTGCAGAAGCAGCTACTGTGCTGCTGCAAAGCAGTGCTAAAATTCCTTCTGTTGCCAGCACCACTTGAGAGGGGTTAGGACCACAATTACACCAGCTGCAAACACAAGAGCAGAAAAAAAAAAATGTTGGCAGGGATCTCTGGAGGTCAGCTAATCCAAACCCCATCTCAAAGCACAGCCAGCTTCAGAGGTGGATGCTTCCACCTCCAAGCACAAAGAGAGCTGTCTCACACAAAAGAGAACTCAATGAGTCAAACAAATTTACAGAGGAGACAGGAAAGGCCAAGGCTCATTAAGGCTTGTTCCCCACCATGTAATCGTTAAGAAATAGGATCAAGCAGATGTATCCCACAGCCTATCTGATTATCCTCCTCAGTGTTCAAGAAACCCCCAAGGTCCTTGCCAATCAGATAAGCGTCCACTGCTCGGGCAGGCTGATGGGGACAGCTGAGGCAAGGGAATGCCTTTACCAAACTGCCCTTCACCGGATTCTGCAGTTAGGAACGACCTGCAGGCCTCTCCTAAGCTCCAAGCATGGCCCTAACCCTGCAGCCATGCAATATACTCCATTAAGCAGAAGACATACTGAAATAGGATCCCAGCTCAGCCATTCACTGTGATGCAGAGGAGGTCTGGGGCTTTTGGGAGGTATCAGACTCACTGCATATGCAGAGGATGCTTCATAGGTGCCTCAGCCCATGTGCACATACTTGTGCCTGGGAAATTTCCACTCAGTCTTCTCAATCACAGAGCCTGATGCTCAAAAAGTTAAGATTTTCTCCAATAGGAAGGCATTTTCCATTTGGGTCCCATACTGCATCTCCTGAAAGCAAGTATGTGATCCTACACGCACACTACAGTTTCATGCACTCACGTTATTTTTCCTACGTGGTGACCACAGGTCTGCAGAAAGAGAAGATAGCATTTGGACAGTGGTTTGAATTCTTTCTCAGCTAGAAGAATTCACAGAAAACAAAAATAGTTTTTCTTTTAACATTCTTTGTGCTGAGTGCTTGGATAAGCCATAAGTAACTTGGCAGCAAACCAGTTTGGTACAAACACAGAACACAATGCAGTCATCACAAAGCCACCGCTCTGGGCCAGACAGTAATTTTCCCCTTCGCACAGGGCAGGCCTCCAAAGTCTTTATGCTACTACATTCAAGCCCATCTGAATTACATGATGTGTTAAAAATTAGGACTTATGCACAGTAACAAAACCACCTATCATTTATGGGCTATCCAGAAGGGCATACTGTGCACACAGGTACTCAAGAAATCGTTGTGAAACAATTCAGGACTCAGGGGAAAAAGAAGCCTTGACTTACTCCTCGGTTCAGATCTCCAACAGCATCCTTAGGTTGCAAATCAAATACATGATGACAAAAAGAGACTGGCAATAAAAGCATTTGGTGTATTTAGAATAATTTCTTTCAGGATTAAAATGAAGTTAGAACACGAAAGACATCAGGAAAAGCAAATGTAGCAACCAAAAGCACATTTCCCACTTCCATATGCCAGTGTAAATCCAGAGCAGCCTATTCTCAAACCCTGAAAATATTATTATCGTGCAGGTAGTCACCACAGGTCACCATTTCCCACCACTTTAGACAGGAAAGATGGACTAGCCTGTGTCTTACTGGGACCCTGGAAACAGGCTCAAACCCTGCTGTAGCCACAGGTGCCACAAGTGACAAGTTGCTCAATCCCTCTGCAAACAGGGCCCCTCGCAGCCCTCTCTCTCAGTGACGTTCAGCAAATAAAACCTAGGAACAGTAATCAGGCACGAAGAAACTACTATGGCAAAGGCAGTATAAGCACTAAATTAACAGATCTGTGTCAGACCCCACAGTCACTACAGTATGAAATAGGATACAGGAAGGGAAGCAGAAAGCATGCACATACACACATATCTACCCCATTAATTCAGCAGGCTGCAACAGGATGAAAGGCATGTCCAACAGCTCCAATCTTGCTTGCGCAGCAGTGAACGCCCTCCCAGCATAGAAGGGAGGCTCTGCTGTAGCACATGCAGCAGAGCAGCCAAGCCAAGAGGCACCTGGAAGGTATAAGGGCCAGTTTTGACAGCATACTTTGGCACCAAGTGCCACCTGCTCAGCTAGTGGCCAGGTGCTGTCTGCTTGGTGCCCCTGCGGGACACAGACCGGTTGGGGATGCACACTGGGAGAAGCCAACATAGCTAAGCCCTGAAAAAGGCAAGAGGAAGTCAAAGTCACCCGAGGCACTTTTCAAGCCATTCAGAGTTGGTCTATTGGCCTCTCCTGCCTTCCACATACCCCAAAAATCTGTTATTCATTGCTCTTCATCTCACTGCCAAGTGGATGAATCAACTTTCCAAGGACTGAACATCCTCTTCTTTCTGAGACGCCTGAGTCATGGATGCCAACTGAAGTCCTCAGATTTTCAGTTCTCTCCTGGTTACCTTCCTGCATCTGTAATGTGACAGCCTCCAACTTCTCCCCCTTGTCGAAGTCTTTGTGACCTGAATTACTTCCAGTTTCTCACTTAAGGCCTGTGGCATGCTTTTCTTCAAGAAAACATCTAACTCAGCATAAAACTACCAAACCAAAACTAGCAGTTTGGGCAATGTACTGCCAAACAGTGCCTTCCATGTGCCATGTCTGTGCCTGTACAAACTGACTTTTAAAGCAGCAGGCAAGACAAACTCAAATCAGGATAGATATTCCCACAAACCTCGAGTATGCACTTTGAACCACCATCCATCAATGCACTTACCTTCCCCCATGCAAGGGAAGGAGCTTGGATGAGGCAGAAGGAAGACAGGATAGATGGCAAGTGGTGTCTTTGTTTTAATTGGCTGCTGTTAAGAACATTAGAAGGATGTTTGAAGGAGAATGATTACGGGCAGAGTGCAGAGGAGGTAATCAAAGGTGCCCAACAAATAGAATTTATGATTTGGCTTTGTAATCCATCATCTGGCTATCATACCTCCACACATGCACATACATAAGTCTCAAAATATATTTAGCTCAGAGGGTCTGGAAAAAAAACAGCTGTTCTTGCAACCTCTACTAACAGAACTTCACTCTTTATAACATTACAGAAGCAATTTATTTCAAATTGGGGAGTAAGATCATTTCAGATATAAAGGATAAATTGTTTTAAATTCCTTTAAGTGTGAAGACAACTTTGTTTACCAAACACATATGAGGGAATATATACGTGTATAGCACAAACTCAGCAGTGGAAATTTGGCTTTCTGCAATTCTTTGGGATATAGATGCATTTTTTCCAGAGGAAATCCAATGGGCTTGTTTGTTTTCACCACTACAGAGGAGTTCAATGAAATTTTCTATTGGGAAAGTCTAATGAGGTCAGAATAACAGAACAGAGTAAGTAGGAAGGAATGTATTCACATTTTATTTTTAGAATAAGGGTAAAGGTGGGGCCTTGCAAGAGGCAGGGGATGGGCCTATTTTGGCACACATGGCCAGGCTGGAAAGCTTGGTCCTGTGAACTTGAGACGCTTTTGAGATTATTTTTTGCAACAGTGTATCCCTTGCTGAAAACAGCAACAAGAGAGCAGAAGATTTCAGCTGGGAGAAGAGCACAACGATGCCCGCAGGTGCACGGACAGCAGAGGCAGCAGCAGCCCCAGGGACCGATTGCAGCTGGGCAGATCTTAGCCACACTCCCTTCCTAAACCTGTTTTCCCTTTGTCTCCTGGGAAGGCGAGTGCCTTCAGCAGCTCTGCTGAACTGGAGACCTCACATTTCTGCAGATTAAAGGGAATCCAAGTTACAACAGGGTAGAGAGGGAATCAAGAGCAAGAAAAGCCTGATGCAGCAGTGCTCATGGTGCTGCAAAGGGAGCAGCCCGCAGTACAACAGGGAACGGGATTTACTCTGTTGTTACGGTTGGATGTCAAAACCCAGCGAGAGACTCGGGGAAAGAGATGGACCAGAGTTAGGCTGTGAAAATTAAAAGGAAGGCACAAAGCTAAATAAAAGAACCGAGGTGGAGCAGGAAGTGGCTTGACTGGGATAAACAGGTAAGGAGGAAAAAGGGTGCATTCAAGAGCAAAGCAGGCCGTGGTCTGTTTCCTGGCACCAGCTAATCTGATTGGCACAGAGATACAAGAAACAGAGGCTTAAATAGCTCATAGGAGCAGATCTTCAGCTGGGGAGAGCCATCATTACTCAGCAATTAACTCCCTCACAGGCTCTGGTTTGGGGGCAGGACTAGATGACCTTTAAAGGTCCTTTGCAATCCAAAATATTCTAGGATTCTATGAACGTCTGCCCCCAAACCCAAAGTGCATAGCTGACCCTGCTGAGCACAGCCAAGGCAGAACAAAGGAGACTAAGATGAAGCATCTTCGTAAGGGTTAAAAGACGGCAGAGAACAATCTGTTCAGTGCATTCAGGTCAGGAAAAACGGGACTGGACTTGACTCAAGCTCTATGCACACACCGCTCTACCAGGATCACCAGAGCTCAAACAGAGGAGCAATCATCTCTGCCCACTAGGAATGAGACTGCAAGGAGCTTCACCTTAAAATCTGCAAGGACAGTCTTAACCCAGGGGAGTATCTGGTGGGGCTATAGTTTAGGAAGCATCAAGGCATCCAAGAAGACCAGAGACTAGCATCTCTGCTCTACAACTTGATATTATCTCTAGGTAAGGAGTAAGGGAAAGCTAAGTAGGAGGAAAGTGCACAGGACTTAGTGAAAAGCACCCTTACACCTCCTCTATTACCCAGAGGTGCAGGTCTGCTATCTGTGCTGGAGATGTAGATGGAAACAGCAGACTGGAACCAGAAACACAGGAATGGTTTAGGGAGGGGAAGAAAATGCTCTGTGACAGTTACGGGAGACTTGACTTGTTCTCCAGCACACAAGTCCTCAAACACAATGTTTCAAAGTAGTACTGGTCGTCTACAGTCCTTTCTCTGATCCCATCTGCAGGCAAGTGCAGGTAGAGAGGCCAAGCTCTCCAAGCAGCAGCAGAGTGGAGAAATTACCCTCCTTCCAGCTGGAAATAAGGAGCCAGCAACTCCGACAGATGGCCAAGAGTAACAGCCATACAGACATGCACAATCTCCCACCACAGTGCTCTCCAGCCTCCCACTATTTCTAATTCTGAGGGCTTCCCGAGTCTGCTGTGGTTTGCCTGCTCCCTATTCCCCCACCCTTGCTTAGTACTTGCCCAGTCTCTCCAGCACTTTTGCAAGCTTCATGTGCCCACAACATCTTTTGGCAATGACCTTCACAGCTCCACTATGCCTCACATTAAGGGGAAAATCTCCTTTGGAGTCCTTGGCCACAATGGCTCTCTTACCTGTCTGCCTTCCCCCTGGTTGGTTTTATGATACACTCCAGACTAAACATCAGTCTTCCCAGAGACACATCCTTTTAAGGACTGCTAGTATCAGCAATGAAGTTAAAAATCTATGTACAGCAGTTTGCAATGCTTATTTTTCTCTTAGATAAAGGGGAGGGTCAGGGTGACACAGAGTAATCGAGCTGAAATGCCACAATTTCCAAGGCTTTCTGGGAGCTCATCTCATTTGCAACCCAAACTTGGGAGAGAGCTTGCAATTAAAAAAATTAACGGTGACCTTGAATATAAGGGCTACAATTTAACTAACCCAGATTCAGGCTTTGTTAATAAAGAAGCTCTAGAAAGCTACAGCACAAAGGCACTTTTCCAAAGATCATGTTACCTCTGCCATGGTGGAAATTTTAAGAGACCTTTATACAAAAGCTCCAAGAGATTGCTCCTATGTGGACGCCTTCCTGCCTGCTCCTCACCCTCCACTCTGCAAGGAGCAAGGTAAGATCGAACCTGGCTCAATCCGTGGGTAAAACAGGGGTCACAATTAGGCAATAACGACCATAATCACAAGGCATTTTCAAGGGACTGATGACCAACGGGGTGGGGTTACATTGCAAACCATTAACCTAATCAGCTTTTAAACCTCAGGAATTACCCAGCAGAAGCTGCCACCAGGATCATAAAACAAAATGAGAACATACTCTTAAAACATGTGTCTTTCAAGGCTCTGGAGAGCCTTACAGCTACATCTTCACAGATAATCACATTCCAGGTACAGGAGTTAAGTGCCCAGAGCTAATGAGCTGCTTTATTCCTCTTATCTAGCAAAGAAGTGGTTTTTATACCTTCCATCCCATGGTAATGTAACCTTGACAGGTGTAGTGCCCACAGTAAATACGATGTCTGTCCCATATTCTGAATTATCCCTTTAGGGATACAAACAACGATATATATTTGGGGAATGGATGCTTCCTAAAGGCTCCTGCACAGCTCACAGCATCAGAAAATTAAGCTGACAGAAAGAGCAAAGCCTGATGCTGTCTCTAAAGTAGAACTTGTTTGGCATCATTACTCACAGGCCAGTTAAACTAGGGAGTTGCTACTCTGGAGCCTTTTCTGCTTAATTCTTTATGGATTACAGGACAGGGGGAAAACAGAAACTTCAAAGAAATACCCTGGAAATGCCACGTGCCCTAGGACATCCCACATATCCTACTGGCAAGTAGCACTGAGCCTAACTTAACTCCTCTCCTTAATTGCTGCTTTACCTCTTAACAAGAAAAAAAAAATCAATTGCATGCCTTTGCTCTTATTGACTAGCTGGGTTATCACTGAAACATGGTGGCAGTTGGTAATTAGCATTTTTAACACTTGGGAAGTCTTTTGTATGGCAGTACTTCCTGCTGGGGTCAGTTTTAACATGCTGTCCTCACTATTCTGGAAGCCTGACTTGCCAACAAGAGAACCTCAGGTGTAGATAGATGTCTGTGCATGTGGATGGACCTAGGTTTTAGAAGTGCTGTCAGACTATAAGGGAGGAATCAGGTCCAAGTGGTCTTGTCTCCATCTAGGCAGATGTTCAGATGTTCAGCACTGCAGCATGGATTTTTCCAGTTTTCCCATCATTCTCCTCTTTTTGTGGTTTTAGTTGCTAGTTCAGTACATCCCCCAAGCTCCACAGTGTTTCTGCCCAGTCAGGGGCTCTGTCTGCAGACAGGAGGGCTCTTTTTGTCTGGATTTTTGTTCTTTCAACATCTAAATATCACTCCCTTAACACCTGATTCAATATTTCAACCCCTTTAATTACACACAGTGGAGATTTTATCAGAAGTCTTATTACTGTTGAAAGTCTGAGCATTCCATCCCAGCCTTGGAATTGATCAATTGACTTCTTTTAAATCTCCCATTTTCATTTAATATTTAACACTTTACACCTACATTAATTACATCTCCCATGATCAGTATCAACAAATACCATCTCTCAGCCTCTCATGATAGAGAGACCTCAGACATCTTGCTCTGTCAAAACTCTTAAGACAGCTTTGCTCTTGAACATGATTTACAGGGCTGATCTCTCCAGTAGGAGAGGGAAAAAGAGAACAACCCATGAAAAGCAGTGACACAGACTAAGCAGCAACACCTCCTGCAGAGATGCACAAGTGCAGACCTGGCACCGGTGGTGGCACAGGGACTGGCCTGGTCCCAGGACATGGGGAGCAGAGACTCCAGCCAGTTCACCATCCATCTGTCCCACCTCCGTCTCAGCTGGAGGGGGCCTAGGGGCTCTGATGCAGGGAGCCTCTGTCTATAGGCTCCTTTGTAACTCCTGCCCACGCTGAGCAGCAGGTGAGCTGGGTTTGGCCCGTCCAATGGACTCAGCCTGTCCATGAGCTGCTTTCAAGTACGGGGGCATGAGAAACCCTGACAGATCTATCAGGAAAAGCAAAGCTTCACCAGCTCAGTGTCTCCCAGCATTTAAGCAGCCTGCAGGTCTAGATCCCTCTCTGCTTGTCTCACTGCACTACAACACAGAGTAAAGCACTTCCCTGATCCCGAAGTCTAGCAGATTTCTCATTAGCAGATACAAACTGCACGGCCTAATTAAGAAAGAATTAAGTTACAGTGCCTTTATATCCAGTTGTTGCCAGCTCTCAAAGGTGGCTGCTATAAAGCACAGGAAGTGTCCCACTTCACCAGGAGGACAATACCAGATTTCCTTTCCTTCTCCAGGCCAGGAGAAGCAGAACTAGATTTTCTTGAGGAGGCTCAGGTGATCCTCTCAACCCTTTCTGCAATGCCTTTGTGTTTCTGTGTTGCAACTGAAGATGAAAGAAGATAGCCTCCTCAGCTGCACAGAAAACAGTAATATTTGTCCCTGAATAATTTCTCTAGCATATCAAGCACAAGTCATTCTTATGCAAAGGCTGCCCCGTACAGCAGCCAAGGGCAGTAAGACCTTGCTTTATTTGCTGCATAAAGGCTGGCTGCACAAGTTTTACCTTGTACATATTTTTTCCATGTGTTCTCTTGTCTTAGATTTCCCTGCTGCTAGTGCCTATGCATCTTACTATCTGCTCAGATGGTCACAGTACCTTCTCCAGCTGTTGAGAATGACTACTCAGAACAGTCAGAACTCCAGCAAACTGACTCTTACAGTATGTTTAATTCAAAAGACAACACAGTCAATATTGAATAACAATTTTTAAGGAAAACATGCTCCATACTTTTTGTTAACAACATCAATAATTTTCTATTTTCAGGCGGTCTGGACTTGCTATCCACTCACATAGCCATCACTGTTCACATTCTAGTATCTACACACAAGATGATTTTTTTGTGCAAGGACTGCATTCGACCAAATAGCACTGCCTGCACACATGCTCTGGATTACAATACCAGAGAGTGTAGATTTCGGGAAACAGCCAAATACCGAATGGCCTGGATCTAAATAGATGACAAGGTCTGAAAATAAGGCCCTATGCTTTTTAAACTGCTGACACATTCTTACAGACTATAGTAAATGGTTATACTTAGACTAAGGACTGTCCCTCTTCCCAGTTCACTAAATCCTACATTTCAGGGGAAACAGACAAATTTAGATATTTGCACAAGAAAGAAAAAAGGAGATCTGGTCTGGTGCTAACAGCAAGCCAGGACTCCAGATGAAGGATCAACATCCTTCTTCCAGCCCAGAAATCAAGTGGTGCTGGCTGTCTCACTTCGCCCCTCTGACATTGAACTTACTTCACAAGTTACAGTAAACAACAGCAATGTCATATCATCCTGAATATTTGCCCCGAGGGCTACAAGCTTCTCAAGGTAAAAACCTTCTCCTCCTTTATTTTGCAGCAGTCTCTGACCTTGGTAGGGCTCCACTGCCATCACCATAACATAAACCATGACTCAAACTTAAAACACATACTGGTGCCAGAAGTCTCTCAACTGGAGGCAGGCAGCATTACAATGGGGCTGCACAGAGGGGTTAAGCAGCACTGCTGAAAAGGGATGCAAACAAGGACTTCAGGCACTGAGCAAGCACACTGCCATACATGCAGCTCAAAAGGTTAGCATCTCTTGTGAACAAGAACTGTCTGACTGAATGTAGTGCTTTTGTTAACTGAGAATGGCTACATGATGGAGTGGGCTAATTAACTGCATTTTACTTTTGGGGACCCAGGCTTAAATCCTGGCTCTTGTCACAGCTAAAAATGAATTTAGGGACTATAATGAGAGCCAAGATAATTTATTTTCTACAAAAATCATCAAATAATTGCCAGTCTCTTAACAGAGAGGCCCAGAACTCCACGCAAGGGCACTAGTGCTTATGCTGTTATTTCCCCAAGTATAGATGTTATTAATGGATTGTTGTGAGGCAGCCATCACAGCTATCAGTGCTGCTTGGCTGGACTGAGCACCTGAATGCAAAGGACCTCACCATGCAACACAGTGTGCACATGATGCAGTGCTGTCCAGGCTGCAGGTCCTACTGGGAAGGAACCATGCCTGGCAGGATTTAAAACTAAATTTTCATACAGATTCATATATCCCTTAAATTTAGAGGGCCAAAGCACAGCCCTGGTGTAACTCTAGTTACTTCACTGGAAAACCACCCAGTGCTAGTCATGGTCCAAGCAAGCTGAGGATAATTTCCCCACTTCCTCACAGCTGAATGCCACCCAGCAGAGCTGGTAAGGAAGTGAGTACTTTCCCCATAAAGTAATTCTCTATTTTTATCTTGCTAAGTTTTTCATTTAGAACCTAAAACTCCAGCTTCAGAGAGAAGCCAAGCACCCTTTTCCTTTCAGATTTTTCAGCACAGAAGTTTTAATCTAATCAATCAAGCCCCTTTCCACTGAAAGGAATCCTTGTGGAAAAGCCAGAACTGCAGATGAGCCCCTGAAGGTCTCCAAGCAAGACATACAAATAAATTGCATTCCTGACTCTGGCAGTGGCATGGTCCTTCCTATCACTGTTAGCAGCATCACAACACCTCTGTGTGCTTCAGGTCACCCATCCCAAATGATCATTTCAAAGCACTTCTGAAAGCAACATGCTCAATGTGTAAGTTAAGCAGCAGCTAGCGATCATGAACCACACTTTTGGACACAATATGCTGCTCTACTAAAGCACAGGGGTTATTACTTCTCATGCACCATCACCCTCCTCTTTCCTTTTTTCTCAATGAAGAGAGTCTCCAGCATCCTCAGCCACCAGCACAACTGCAGGTGGGCAGAAAGATGCAACAGAGGTCCAAAGGAGCACAGAAACATTTTCTGAAGCAGCCTCCAGAGCATAACACAACACTCAGCAACACAGCACCTTTTATCTGTATCAAGCAACACAGACACTTAATCCTGTAACACAACAAAGAGAGGGGTGGGTGTTGTCTTCATGGTATGGTATTACTGCAAGCCAAAACCTTGTGTAGAAGGGTTCCCTTGAACTGCATTAAGAGGAAAACTTAAGTCAGACTTCTACCCAAAAAGTCAGAGTTAGGGGAAGGGACCAGTCAGAAGACATCCATGAACTGGGGAAGAAGGGAGCAGCAGCCACAGAGCTCTGGGCGTTAATGAAGAACCTGGGCACCAGGTCCTCTCTGCCCCCAGGCAGGATGAGATTCCCAAGGCCAAACCAAATTCTGCAAGTAAGGGCCACACATCTTCCCCTCACCACCATTATCTTTAAATCCTCTTTACTCCACAGAGCTATTCTCCACCCTCCTTTCCTTTTAATCAGGCCTGACCTACAGATGTCAGCCTCATTTCAGCTAAGTCAACACAACTGCCACATCTAGGATGCTGTTACAGGAAAAACCTTACTTATACTCTTGGCTGGACTCCAGAGACTACTTCTTGGTCTAGACCTGACCTTGTTCCTCTTCTGCAAGCTTAATCCTTTACCTTAAGGGCACAGTGAACACACAGGGACCCCAACGTGGCTCTGTCCACAGTCAGTCTCCTCGTCAGCCTGCAGAGCCAGGACACTCTTTTGATCACACTGCACAAACACTAATGATTATTGACGGAAGGCTCCCTCAGAACTGCATGTTCTTCAAAAACATACACAGCCTCCAAGAGCCAAAAAGCAAATGCAAAACACACTCTAGGTTCTGCAAAGTAAAACCCTACTCTAGAGCTCAACCAACAGGGGACACACACAATCAACAGTGCCCTGAAGTTTTCTCAGACACAGCCCTGACCTTACAATGAAACCATAGCTATGTCTGATACATCCAGCTTCATCTAATGCTTAGAACAGAATAATTTGGGTTGGAAGGGACCTTACAGATCATCTGGTTCCAAGCCCCCCACCATGGGCAGGGTCACCTTCCATTAGACTGGGTTGCTCAAAGCCCAATCCAACCTGACCTTGAGCACTTACTAATGCTTCAGCAGAAACACAAAACATCAATATAGGCCACTAACTGGAGACAAAGGACTTCAACCAGCTACCATGTCACCCTCCAACAGTATCTTAACAAGGCAGAGCCCAGTAACTTGCTGCAACTGTACAGTCAAAGAGCTAGTTTAAGGCTCTTCCTGTATGTCACCCCTGGCATGTACCTTGCTGTTCCCACCTCACATGACCACCACCCAAGAGTCACAGACTGGAGGTGGATGGACAACAGTTTGTCCTGTCTTGCCCAAACATATCATGTAAACAGAGTATCGAGACCGAGCAGGATCTGGCTCATGCGCTCCACCTCGTGACCCAGAAACCTTGACCCCCGTCACATACCAATAGGAGCAGTGGAAATATCAACCCATGAACGAGATATTAGTAACTAATCTGTTATCTGTTATCAGCTTATTTCAAGAAGGTAGCTAGTTGTGGATTCAGCCTTCAGGCAACAACACAGGTGTTTCTTGGCTCTCAAAAACATTTGCACAGTGTTTTCAGTGTTTGCCGGGCATGTTCAAAACCCCAGTGATCTGTATCTGACACAACGCTCAACCAACACCCTCCCTTTTTTTTTTAAATTGATTTTTAAAGTTTAGTCACCTACTTTAAAAAAAAACAACAGCTACCCTTACATCATTGTCTGCAGTCTTACAACCTGGAATAATCTGAACACAAAGCTGCAAGCATGGGATTACCACTGCCTCCAGATTAGTGAGGCACCATACAAAAAACCCCACAGTCAAAAGCAAATTACAGGGTCAGTGAAAGTGCTCACACTGTCGCATGAACTGCCTCAATGTTACTTCACAGATTAAAGAAGAGAAAGTAGCAGCACAAAGCTTAAATTAAATAGAACTAGGGGCTCTAATCCAAGTCCATCAAATGAAGGAACAGTTCCAAAAGGCATGGCCTCACTGGGATGCAATTCTGGCACCTAGGGGAAGTGTGATGGGGAGGTCAGGGAGCATACATGTATCTTCATGGAGGCACCTCCTATGTGCCTGCTGTAGAAGAAACAATATCACACACAGTGGTCCTGGTTTAAGGGAAGGTTTAAGAACCTTACAACCACATTTCATCACAAGTAAGCTCTAATTCTGGAAGGCAGAGGGTGGAAGTACATTTTCTTGTGTGGAGATGCCCTCTACTCAACCCAGCCTAAGACCTTCACTTACACGAGGCTGTGATTAGGGGATTCAGGTCATGAGCAAGCAGATCTCATGCTTTAATTCTCTCTCTTTCATTTTGGTTGCATGAATCTCTAGGATAAGCAACATCACATTCCTGCAGAAACCTAAGCCAACTCACACGCACCAGCTCTCTTCCTCAGAACAGAGATATGCATGAAGCCAACAGTGCTAACCTCCCACCCAAATATGCTAGATGCTGCCACTGGGCCACAGCACTCACTCTCCACATTAAAGGCTCAAAACAACAACAATCCAGTCTCACATCTTTGTCTCCACAAGCCAGCTAACAATACTGCATCAAGTACATCAGTACTGTTGCATTGGTATTCTACCTCTAGTACATGCCCCAGAAAGATGTACATCCAAAAATACAGCAGCCTGAATGCCCTCCCACTCTCCCAGCTAGGAAGGTTTCCTCACAAGACCACCCTGCTAGGAACCACTTGGCAATGTACAGCTATAAGACTATCATGAAAACACCTCTGCACCTGACAGAAGACTGCAAGCCTAGTTCTAGCCTCCAGTAAGCATCACACAGAGGACTGAACCCTTGCTATGTGATCTGGGACTGCACTAACATGCTCCCAGCATTGCTATTTATTTGTGGCAGCTTTCAATACCTGCAGATGCTGTCCAAAAATATAGAAGAAAAATCCGTGCTCTTGGGAGGTAGTAGTCTAAAGGCAAAGGTCAAGAGAAACACTCTGCTCTTATTAATTCAGTTCAATGAAGAAAGAAAAAAAAAGTCAAGCCTGTATGCTTCTCAGAAGCAGATTATGGCTAATAATACAAAGATTACTGACATTAAATGAATTTAAATTCATTCTTCTACCATTCAGAATATAAAGCTTTTACCTTCCTCGCAGTATCACTCCCATTTGTACTCAACTTCACTTTCTGGCTATCATAAAGATGTTATATTTGGACTGTAATCACCATAATGGACTTCTCCCACTCCTCAGTTGTGTTGTACTAGGAGTTTTAAGAATAAAACCCACTGAACAACAAAAAAAAAAACCAAACCAAAACCATTTGTAGTGTTAATTTTAAAAGTGTCTTATCTTCCCTGGTTGTTTTTTGTTTGATTGTGGTTTTTTTGTTTTGGTTTGCCTTCCTCCCCTTTCCCTCTCAGAGTTTAAAAAAAAACTATGAGAGAAACTAAAGAGCCCGAAACAACCTGAATTATATCAAAAGTATGTATATTTACACATATAGCAGTTATATACAATTAAAATACTATGTACACAGTAAAGGGAACCCCCCAAGGGAAAAGGGAGGGAAAAAGGGGAAAAAAGGGAAACTAAAACAGGTATGTACACTCGAAACCCAGGATAGAACTAATAAAAACAGAATCCTACAACTCTCCTTAAGATAGCAGAGTCGCACTGACTGACACCAGCAACCGCTGCCTCTCAAGGCCTGCAAGGCTTGACTCCTCCGCACAGGTGAGACCAATAGCAGAGAACCTGCGTCCTCGGATCCACCGGAAGAGAAGAGAGAACGAAGGCCTCTCCCCCTCCGTATTTATACCCCCAGTTACATACAATCGTATGGAATACTGGGAAACATGAGCACTTCCCTGGTTACAAGCTGGTTACCAGGAAAAGGCCTGAGTCAAACCATTACAGGTGGATGGTGTTGGTTTTTGGGGGTTTTTTTGGGTGGTTTTTTTTTTTTTGGGTAATTGCTGTGTAACTGACAAACATATTCTGTGGTCTTAATGGCTTTTTTGTCTATCACCAAGCAAGGGGAAAGTCTCACCAGCACATCAGCAGTGTTACTCCTGCAGAAGCAGACAGTGCTGCTCAGCCCAGAGCTCTGCTGGAGAGAGCCAACAGTGCTCGCCAGCCTGGCCATACCATAGCATCAGTACTTCTCACAGACAAAGGGGACCAGCAAAAAGTGTCTGACTCTGGTGACTAAAAATTGATTTTAATCTGGGTTGCTCCTCACCAACATTCAGACTCAAACCAAAGAGAGCGCTCTGCACTACTCCTCTAGGAATTAAAACATTTTTGAAGACAGCACTAGCAAACTAAAGATGGAGCACAGTAGCACAGGAGCAAAGCCAGCCACAGATTTACTCCCAGAAGGGAAAACTCCTTTTGGAACTTAGAAGTTTCAGTTCAGCTGTAGAGTCCCTCTCCCCAGTCATCCTGTTGACAAACAAGTATCTAAGGATGCTTCAAAACAAGCCATCAGTCAAGCAAATCACCAGTCTCATGTTTGCTGCTGAACATCATGAATGTTCCCATTAAAAGCTTCTCACATGTTTGCATCTACATTTTACTGAAATAAAAGGAACTCCTGAGCAAACAAACCATTAATTCCTGCCTGTCAGCCCCAAATCTGGAGTGCTTGGCTGGTCTGTGGGTGCAGCCCTGATCTCCAGCCTCCCATTTGCTTTCCAGTTACCTGAAATGTAGTTTATGGTGAATGACCACAGCATGGGATCAGTCCATCTCAACTGTACAGTCTTTTGGTTTCAAAAACGGACTTACTGCTGGTAAAAGGCACTTGCCTTAGCTCACAGCCTTATGCAATGGCTGTCTTAGGCATTACTCTTATTACTCAGTACATAACTATAATAGTGTTTTATTGTATTAAAAAAATCTCAGCACTTTGCAAACAGCTGTCAGTGACCAGCTCAGTCCCACCTATGCAGATGCTATCCTGCAACCCTAGCCATCCTCCAGCTCCAATTTCACCACCATTTCCAGCTGATCCAAGCACAGGCTGCATTGGCTAGGTCACCTCTGCCCCTCCTGTAGGGCCCAGGCCTTGCTCCTGCCCTCTCCCTCAGCCAGGACAAGTATTCATGAGACCAAGCACAAGACAGAGGAATAAAGACAGCAGCAAGGAGAAACGAGAGTGCACCTTTTGGTGCCAAAAACCGTTTAAAGAGCATAAATGGCAGGCTCAGTTCCTCGTGGCACCCATGGAGGCAGTCAGCACAGCCTGGAAGCTTGAGTAGCAAATACATCTGCCTCAGCAATGCCCCTGTCTCAAAAGGCTTCCACAATTACCCCAAATATACAATCTCCACAAGTCGTCTTTTCTCCTTGTGTGCCCTGAAAGTCATACATTAGAAACACATGAGAGGAGCTGGGTGCAGGCCCTATGAGAGGGATGGATGCCACGTCAGTGTGCAACCCAATGCTCTTCCCATCCACAAGTCGCCAGGTACTGCATCCCCCAGGTTGGGTGAGCAGATGGAGATGCTTCAAGACCTGGAGGAGAACTGTTTCTCATGTAAGCTGGCAGGCACAACTGCATAATTGCTCAACTAAGGGCATCCAGGACACACACTACAGCCAGGCTCAGTTTACAAATCCTGGTACCTCCAGAGTAACAAGATGGTGACACTGTACAGAAAATAAATAAAGGGGCTCACCATTCCTCCTGCAGGAAAGCAGTCCACTCTGGTCAGCCTCATCTACATGACCTGTAGCATAACTTCCTCCAGCACCATGTGAAAGGTGCTGCTGCATTGGCCAGACCATGCCTTGGAGTTCAGGGCACAGCTAACACTAGCTCATTACCAAGACTATGTTCAACAAAGGGCACCACAGATACCACACCGAGCACTTCACTGAGTAATTAGGCAAGTTGCATTCACAGGAGGTGGACCTGGTTTGAGGAATAAGCTGAGGACCTAGGATGAAGGTGGTCAGCTGTGGATCCAAGAGGCAAGTGCAACGGCAAAGTGAAGGCACCAACACCAAAACCTGGGCAGCCTGTTCAAGGTCATGGAGGAACTCCACAAGACACCTCTGCACTCTGGCTTCATTGGTCAGATAGAATGTCAGCATCTGGAGGCTTCAGAGAAAGCACAGACCACCTGTAACCCTATTGATGGCTCCACACTACTGTTTCTTTTTTGTACCTCAAAAGGAACTACCAAGATGTATCTGAAGATACAATTCAAACCCCTGAAGACAGCACTGCTCATCACCCATTTATTTAAGAACATTTGTTTAAAAGGATCCCATTGATTGACAGGAGGCTAAACATGAGCCAGCAGCGTGCCCAGGTGGCCAAGAAGGCCAATGGCATCCTGGCCTGTATCAAGAATAGTGTGGTCAGGAGGATGAGGGAAGTGATCCTTCCCCTGTACTCGGCACTGGTGAGGCCACACCTTGAGTATTGTGTTCAGTTCTGGGCCCCTCAATTCAAGAAAGATATTGAGGTACTGGAGCAGGTCCAGAGAAGAGCAACAAAACTGGTGAAGGGACTTGAGCACAAGTCCTATGAAGAGAGGCTGAGGGAGCTGGGGTTGTTTAGCCTGGAGAAGAGGAGGCTCAGGGGTGACCTCATCACTCTCTACAACTATCTGAAAGGAGGCTGTAGTCAGGTGGGGGTCCGTCTCTTCTCCCAGACAACCAGCAACAGAACAAGAGGGCATGAGCTTGGGCTCTGCCAGGGAAGGTTTAGGCTGGATATCAGAAAAAAGTTCTTTACAGAGCGAGTAATCAGGCATTGGAATGGCCTGCCCAGAGAGGTGGTGGATTCACCATCCCTGGAGGTTTTTAAAATAAGACTGGATGTGGCACTTAGTGCCATGATCTAGTAATCATGATAGTGTTGGATTAAGGGTTGATGATCTTGGAGGTCTCTTCCAACCCAGATAATTCTATGATACCTGGTATGGCTCTAAAGTAAGCTATCCATCCCAACTTGCTGGCTGTAGACACAGTAGGAGACCCTACAACCAAGCAACTTGATTAAGAAGAGTGAACATCACCAATGAAGAGTTTTGACCAGATTTTGGGGAGAGAAACCCGTTGTCCTTTTGCTGCCCTGCCCATTCAGGGAAGAGCCCAATCCTCTCTTCTCCACCAGCTTTGTATCTTAAGGCCTGTGGTAACATTCTGCATGCTGTTGACTAACCCAGCACTCTGGAAGTCAACCCCCAGCAGCAGCCTGGCAGCCAGCCACAGCTCAGAGCAGGCAATGCCCTTTCACAGGAGCCAGTTTTCCTTTAAGGGGCTGGTTTTCACATGAGTGAGCCAGAGATGTTTGGCAGCTCACCATTCCAGCCTTTAGGACTGCTTTAACGACCAGTCCATCGACCCAAAGGCCTTACAGCCCTTCATGGCACAAGCACCCCTTCCACACTTACACCCTTCCCCCACAGTCTAAGGGCCTTTCACCATAACATCACTAAATGCTTCACAAACATTAATGAATTAAGTCCAAGCATCCCAATTAACTCTGGCAGCATTATCCCTTGTGACCAAGGAGCACAGAAGCAGGCTGAGGTGTCCCCATCTCCCTGTGAGCCTGCTGCAGAGCCAGCCATGGCAGGCAGACCTGCCAGCTCCCTCCCTCTGCTCAGCTACAGACCTGCAAGCTATTTTAAAAGCTCGGCCCAAAATAGAATAAAAAAGAAAAAACAAAACAAAAAAAACCCCACAAAACCAAGTTTCCTGTTTTCCCTGAAAAGTAGATCTATGCAACAAAAAAGGTACTAATAAAGATGTCATGATCCAAATTAAAAGTCAAAGGCAGCAATAGAGTCTCTGAAATACAAGAAACACGTTGTGCACAGTGTAAAATTTATTGCTGCTTTGCAGAATGAAGCCAAACATCTAAATATGGAAAAGCACCACTGCTTTTGACCCAAACAGATTTGGAACAGGAAGTAAAAACAAATTACCCAGCTGCGGCCTCCCTGCCTTACGAGTAGTGGCAGCGAAGAAATCTACATTTCCTGCCCATGCTCACCCTGTCTGCAGCCGCCCAGGTCTGCACACCATTTGCCCAGGGGCCAAGCCCACCTAAACCAGAGTTTGTTATTAAAGCTCTCACAGACAAGATTGAGCCTTTATCAAAGAGGTATGAGACAGGGAGAGCCAGGGAAATGGAAACTGCAGGAATCGTCCCCAGTACTGCACCCATTTGCAAACGGCATAAGGCCAGGTTCCCCTGCGACGGGATTCCCCTTCTTTCAGTGGCTCTCTATTTTCACCAGCCAAATTCCCCAAATTCCTGGCTTACGACAAGCTTATCTCAGAAGTTAATTTTGGTTTTACTGCACCATCACCAGCAAACCCTGAGAAATTAAGTCAAGCCTCAATTGGCTCAAAACATAATTGCATTTCTTTTAAATAATAGCTTTGCATTACTTTGGTTTTGTCTTTTTTTTTCCTTTTGAGCTTCTGCATATTACATCCTAATTATATTTTCAATCTTACATTTACGGCTACAGAATAACCCAGAAAGACACACAGATGAGCTAATTTTCAAATCATCACTTGAGTAAAGAGCTGGAGCTTTAAAAAAGTGACAGATAGAGCAAGGGACCTGCAAGAAAAAAGAAACATGCAAACCTGACAGTATGGCATCTCTTTTGTTTTAATTGGTAACTCAATGCCAAAGAGAATAACTTTAAGACCTCAGCAGATCAAACAATGAATGTCACACACATAATGCAACAGAAAATGCCATTTACACAAATGCTATACCCGAAACAGCAGCTCAGAACCTGATATCTTGATTGAAACTCCGCTTTCAAAAAATCTTACAGGTATCATTTTTACTAGCTCAAGCAGATTTTTCCTACAGGATTTCAAAAGATTACATGCCAGGTGTAGAATACTTCATAAAGCAGAGTAAGATTCTGGAATCGTGATTTATTTTTTTTAAATAACAAGCACCAAATTACAGCCATTAGCACAACAGTTCCTTCAGAGCAGATTTATGCTAGCATTCCCAAAAGCAGGATTTCAACCAACACTACTTCTGGGTAATACAGACATCTGCAGCACTGAGGGGAAAAAGGCACGTAAATATGCACAATGACACATTCTGTCCATTTATCAGCCAAGATTTTTACAAGGACAGGTATTTCGTGCCACTGTTCTGCAAGAAATTACCCTGCGTGTGCCCATGAGTAATCTCCTACCCACAGTGACCTCCAGTCCTACCTCATATGCTTTTAAATCCATCACCTTCACGCTCCTAAATGCTGCTTTGGCAGAGGGGCTGCACTGCAAGGAAGGAAACTCCTCCTGAAACCCCGTTATCCTGCTGCATGAAATCCTCCCTCCGTCCCAGCAACCTCCCAGGAAAAACAATTAAAAATAAAATTAAAAAAAATCCAAGTTTATCCTGCCAAGGAAAGAACACCAAGTGTGAGTCCAAAAAGGCAGTCAGAAGTGCCGCCAAAAAATTGGAGCTCCTTCTCCAAAAGCGGCCCTCCCTTGGGAAGCCTGCCAGTCAAAGCCGATCACGAGGCTGTTTTCCGAGGGTGAATAGAGTTCCTATTGACACAGCTTATGTCTGCAGCAGGCAGCCCTCCGCAAGGCTTTCAAGAGCAGATCGGATTACACAGACACATTCTCTGATTTTATGCATTCAGAAGCCCTCAGACATAAAATACCCAGCTCTGAAGGCCACCGGTTTTTCAGCTTGCTATTGGCCTACATGCTTTTATAAAAAGAAAGGGTGGGGGAAAAAAAAAAGGAGGCAAAGAGATCCTGGCACCTCTACTTGGGCTCCAGAGGACCTCACCTTTGCTCAGCAGGGCCAGATAATTTGGAAGCCAAGCCACAGATTTGCTCCATGTGAGTAATACAAGACAACTCATACCCATGATGGGTACTTAGGATCAGGACAGGAGAAAGGAAAAAATAAGTATCTGCTGACACCACTTAAAATGGGAGAAGATAACATCACTCTGGGTAGACAATCCTGCCTGGAAGACGGCACAGAAAAAGGGGAGGATACACACTTCTTAAAAGAACACCACACACTGCCATAGTTTAGCTGGCAACAGGTGCTCAAGTGCAAAAGCATTGTAAGCAAAAATTCAGGTAAACCATCTACCCAGAAGCAGCAATTCACACACACAGAGGAACTTAGAGAAAACAAACTAAAAGTATCCATTTATATTGTTTCTATATTTAGGGAGCACAAGAAGTTCATTAACTCCATTCCATGAGCAGACACACATACAAAGTCTAGGGTATGTCTGATGCTGCATTAAAGGTGAACAGAGAAAAAATGTTTTATTTTTGTCAATGCTCCAGCTTAAAGACTATGCTTCACAGCAAAAGACAAGTCTGTGCTTAAACCATATGACAAATTAGGACCTGCGCACTGCCCCAGAGAAGGATGCATGCACTGCCCAGAGGTCTGGAATACACTGACTAAAAAGAGACTCACGAAACAGCCCAACAGGCAAACCAGCACATTACTCAAGAGTAACTGGTTCCCTATCACCTAAAAGGGAACAACTCCTGCATCAACTCAACCACACTGAATTGAAACTTCTCACTGAAATATTACAAATGGCAAACATAGCAAATCAAGCAAGCTTGAGCTTCAGAGCTTTTAAGGGATTTTAAGAGCAAATACACACTGTTCAATAAAGACATCCTCTCCTCCTTGCTTCCAGGCTGCAATCACTCCATAACTGTTTCTATCATGTTACAAAAGATTTTTCTCACATTTTCCTACTAGGTGCTCAGTGGCTGGACCTGGGTAACCCAGATGTGAGGTGCTATGTCTTTGATGGCAGTCCTGTGGTTTGACATTTCCAGAGCACAGCAAGACAGCCTACAACTAGCTCAGAAATGAAGATATAAGCCAACCCTACTTCTCAGTGCACAGCTTCACTCTCACTGAGGGGCCTCCTGGATTTAAGTACTCATTTTAGTTTCCACACGTGACTTCTAGTATGCTCATGGTCAGAAAAGCCTGCTCCTATGAAGGCTCCTTCCCAACACATCTGAATCACACGATGGTTTGCATCACTGTGAAAGCCAAGATCTCACCACAAGCACAGCGAGGGTGTCCTGCTGCAGGCATTAGTCACTGCATATGGATCATCATCACCTGTGCCTGCATTAGCCACAAAGAAAACCTTCCTTTGCTTTCAGGCTCCTGACTAAGTTACAGGCATTGGTGACAAGGAGTGCCATGGTTTGACTTGTTTGTGAAAAAAGAACAATTTGCAAGACAGTTGCAATGCAGTTTTGCCACCAGTTTAACTCTGCATAAGCCAGTACTGATAGTAAAAGCAGCAGTCCTGCCTCATCCTGTCCTGCCTGTGCAACGAAGGTTCTTGCACAACTGTTTCTGTGGCCACATGGAGAAGTGAACCAAAGCATCAGCGATGGTCACAATCATTAGTTATTATTCTGCAAGTTTATTCTCAATCCACAAGAATGGAGAAGAGACTGGAAGAAAGGGCTGCATGCAGGACCACTTTTTCCACCATAGCAACAGCTTCAAAACTGGATTTGTTAAGTTATACAGCAAAAGTTAAGAAAGCCAGCCTCCCCTCTTTTTTTTTTTTTGATATTCCCTTTAAGATGCAGAACTGAGTCTCAAAACCTCACTTCTGGTGGCAGCACAAGCACAAAACTCTAAGGTCCAGGCATTCATCCTGGTATGACGGGGCAAGCATTGAGGAAAACTTCTAGGTCTGTGAAAATCTAAAAGTAACATCTAAGCTTCATGCCAGCCATTTCCTAATAGAGAACGAGGAGGCAGAGCAGGCCACCACTGCTCATGAAGTGGAACTGGGTAAAAAAAAACAAAAACAAAACAACCAACCAACAAACAAAACACTAGAAAATCCTTTATGTGGATGCTCACCCCAAAAGCTCAGATTGACAACTGCCCAACATACCTATTTGTCAATAACCTTCCTGCAGCATACAGGCCAGCACTGGGAGGTAGGAATGGCAGCCCCAGATCCACTCCCTCTTTCTCCATGGGGATCCCTCACTCTCTCCCAGCGGTGGGAAGGATGTGGCACCTTGACTTCTCCTGACCTGCCCACATGCTGCAGGAGGCTGAGCAGCAGGGAGGTTAGAGGATCGAGGGACTAATTTCCTTGCTGACCACGAGGTCTGGTTTGGGCCCTTGACAGTATATCCCAAACTGCCTGGGAGACAGCACCAGGCCTGCTACAGACATACAGCTGTATACAGGCTGAACCTGATGTATACATAAAACTCAGCCACTTCTGGGGAGGTTGACTGTACCCAAGAGCAAACTGCACTTTCTCCTGCCATAAGCACATCCCATAATACCTAGAAGCTTCCGCACAGTTCATTGTCTTTCAAAGAGAAACACTCAAACACTGAAACAGTGCTCAAACTTTTCTGGGCCATCACTACTTTGAAATTACTTCATTTAAATATGTACGATTTCTATATATACATATATGCACACACCAAGGGAAATTAGCATCCATGAGAAGGGCTGGTGACCACACGTTGTAACTCTGCACAGCCTCCCAGGTCTGCCTGCGCATGACTGTATCCCTACAGCTCCACACTAGTACAACCCTACAGCAACCCAGAGCTGCTCAAGATCCCTGTAAGGATCCTGCCCCACTGACAGTAGCTCAGGAAAGACCACAGCCTGCAGGCTCCTCACTAGGCCACTTGTTAACACACATCTTTTTTGGGGTATAGTGAGTGTGGAGGCAGGGAAGTTTTAATATCAAATTACAGAGTCCTTTAAATCCTTCAGTTCTGCACAAAGCTGAACCCCAAAGTCCTTCCTTCAGGAGTTCCCTTCCCCCACCCCCCGGGCTGAGATGCATGATTTGGACCTTCATTAGTAAACAAAGCTCAAAGGAGCATGACTGTGCCATGTAAGGTGTTTCTCCAACCTGGAAAGCAGCACTATTGCAGCCTCATGTACTACCTTAAAAGCAAAATACCCGCAATGAGGACCCACGGGGGAAAACATCTCTGCAACCCCATGGAAGCTGCTGTATGGAAACTGCATTACTTCTGGTTCTGCATAATCCCAGAAGAACTAGCTTAATTCAGACTGCTCCAACTCAGACACACTCGATAGCTTCAACATGGTATAGACTATTACCTCGCTCTAATTACAGGATCATGTTACGTGTCCAACAACCGCTGCAATTTAGCCTTGCCTGATACACCCCAGCTCAAAATTGCTCATCCCACCTCTCACTCTCCTACTTTTTGGCATCCTTTGAATAAAGGCAGGGACACCTAGCAACACTTCAGCATCTGACACACACACACACACTCCAAGCCCCAAAAAAGTAGTCATAATTTTCTTGTGGTAATGAAGGCAACGACTTTCACCAGTGCAGAACTAACTAGTTTTAGCAAACAGCACAGACATGACACTACTGCTGACACGCTTGTCTGTGCAAACGCATTACGGGATTACTGCTAATAACCACCGCTGCACAACACCACGAATCTGCACGTCGCTCCCTAAGCCAGGTGTTGATCTTGCACAGAGCCCAACCACGCAAGAAAGGAGTCTACGGAGAAGTAAAAGCTGCAGGATCAGGCCCTCAGAGTTTCACTACCTCAAAGGCAGGGTATGTTCCTTACAGCAGCGTACGTCTTGCCTTAAGCTCAAAACCGCATCCGCAGCTCCAGCTGCCATGAAAGGGAAAGGTTTTTCTCCCTGCAACCGTTCGCCCGCGCCTGAGCCAAATGCTAACAGGTCTCTTACTTGTGTCTCGCCTCACCACCGCCTCGCCTCATGCTCCACAGGAGTGTATTTTGCTACCCGAGCGGACGAGCTGTCCGGCCATCGCTCCACGATGATTCAGCAAGGGGGTGGCTCCCCCTCGGGAAGGCACACCTACTGCGAACTGTCATACCACAGGGCTGAGTGAAAATGGGAGAAGTTGCTTTATCTATCATGGCTGTACTTCCCAAAACGTGTAGACCTGGCCTGGTAGGGTCAAGGAGGGCGAAGGGGGAAAGACGGCGGGGTTTCCATCAGCAGGCCCATGGAAATAATTCAAGGAAATACCCCGAGACTTTTACCTCTAGCACAAGTAAAAGCGGGGGGGAGGGGACGGCGACGGGGGAAAGCCAGACACTTTCGGAGCCAGCATCAACTTCGCCAGGCTGTGTTCTTTGTTTCTAGGCAGACTCCAGTGCAGTGGCAAGAATGAACAAATGCGCATGTCTTCATAAAGTCATTAAAAAAAAAAAAAGCAAAAAAAAAATATTAAATCTCCCCTCCCCTCAGGCCCCCTGTCATTGCTGTAGCGGTAGGGGAGTCCTCCAGACAGTTTGTACTGCTTTTTCAGAAGTAAAACTCCGCTTCCACCCTGCTCTGACCAGGCATTTCGCTATGCTACGAGGCGTCACGGGTGGACAGTGCCTGGAACACTTTCTGCTGCAAAAATTAGTTTGGTGCGTTTTTTGGATATTTTGTTTGGTTTTTTTAGCTTGCTGGGGTTTTTTAAAGAACGAAACGACACCCTAGCAATGCACCTCGACGCGCCAGCCACGCTCCGCAGAGGCTCCCGCAGCCGGCGGAGAGGGGCCGCGGCCGGCCAGCAGCCCGCCGCCAGCAGACAAAGGAGCGATGCCCCGCCGGGGAGCCGCGCCGGCCCCCCCGGGGCCCCCCGCCGCCGCTCCCGGGACGGTAGCCAGCGGCCGCCGAACCCTTGCTGCCGCCGCCGCCACCTTAGTGTCCCCTTCCGCCTCCCCGGAGCGCGCCAGACCTGTCCCCGGGCGCCCTACTACTCGGCGGGGGAAACCGGGCCCCCGCGGCCGGGCTCGGTCTTACCTCAGCAGCGGCGCTAGCAGGCAGCGGGCGGCCGCACCGTNCGGCCGCGCGCGCCGCCTGGCTGCTGCCATAGCAACCGGCTGGCCGCGCCGCGCAGGTCCGGCCCGACCCGGCGCTCGTCCGCCCGCCCCGGGACCGGCGCACCCGCCGCCGGTGCGGGACAAGCAGCAGCCCACCCGTGCAGGGGCGCTCCTGGGGCCCGCGGGAGGGTCTCGTCACCGGCACTGCCCCTCGAGGCTCCCGGACAGCTGCAGGGTTGCTGCTGCCCGCTGCCCGCAACGGGGACCAGCCGGCGCACCAGAGTGGGAGCCGGAACCAGCACCTTCACTTCTTCCCGGCCGCAGGACCCGAAGCCATCGCCGCATCCCCACGCCGAGTCCTTCCTGTCTCCAAAGCCACCACCACAGCGACCTGCTGAGGGGCTGCAACCCCCACTGTCCCCAAAGCCCTCACCACACCTCCCTGCTGTGTCGCCTCTGCCCCAAAGTAACCATCACACCTTACCCCTCTGTCCCTGGTGTTCCCAAAGCCACAATTACATCCCCCCCACGGTGTGCCCACTGTCCCCAGAGACACCGTCCCATCTCCCTACTGTGCCCATCCTTATCTCCACATCTGTCATTGCACCCCCTTAATGAGACGTCGTAACCCCTTTGTCCCCCAAGCAACCATCACATCCACCCAAGCACATCTCGTCTGTCCTCAAAGCCACCATCACATCCCTTCTTTAGGTCTCCTCAATCCCCAAAGCTACTGTCACACCCCCACCCCCGCAGAGGGGCCATGTCCCCTCAAGGCTTGGCCACCCTTACCTGGGTAGTGGCACAGCTCTTCCACACTGCAGTGCTCATTTTCACTCCTGTTTTGCAACAGAAAATTGCGTACGCCAGGACAGTTGTGAAGGAAAGTAGGTGCAATGTGAAGCAGATGACAGAATAAATCATGAAGCCGTCGTACATGTTCTGCATACTGCAAACAAGGAGCTAATTTCCTGGCAGCCGTCTTCAGGGTCCTTCAAGTCAGTCTTCACCAATGTGGCCCTTAAAAAACTCACAGAATTCATCTGCAAGCAACCCCTCTCATGTCTGACTTTAGCATCTAATTCCCAAAAATATAGAGCTTTTAATTTTTTATTTTGTTGAGGTGAGCTGAAAACAACCAGCACCTACCAGATCACTGAAGAAAACAAAGTAAATAATGTATTTCTTTTCAAAATCATCTTTTTATGGGATTCGATGACATTTGCTATTTTGTCAAGCATGAGCTCAACCAGAAGCAGAAAGAAGCAGCCGAGGGTTGTTTATTGCACACAGAGTGGCCCTCCCTGACAGCAGCGCTAATGGAAATGGCAGTAATAAAACCTCCAGTGTTTGTGGTCTGAGCAGCAAAGTGGGAGCCCTGATTTCTGCACCCTGTTTGACAACCACTTTCCCAGTGACCAGGAGCAGATCACTTCCCTCTTTTCCTAGTTACCACCACTGATTCATAGTTGAGATCAATTAGTTAATGTTTGCAAAGTCAGTTGAAGATGAAAAAGCATTACATGCTGCTAATAAACCCATAATGATCCCATTGTTAAACATTAACCACAGAATGATGTGTAAAAAAAAAAAAAATCACATTTATGGAAAATTCCTCTTGCTGCGAGGACAAAGGATTAGCTCCTGGGAAAAAGAAAATGACTAGCTCAAATAAATTTGCATTACATGACTGTGTCTCAGGGGTCTAGCTTCTGTTTGGGTCTCTTCCACCACTGGCCATAGGCACATCACTTGGCCAGCAGTTGGGCTGACCCACCCGAAAGTGGTAAGTTAACTCAGAGATAGCCAAAAATCACCATATGGTTTTGGATGAGGATGGCAGCTGCATAGCCTGATTTTTTCAGGCAAGATAATACAGCAGTGAGCAAACCCTGGCAACATGGTCCTTAAAAGCCAGGAGAACTGTGCTGCTTGTGAGACATCTGCATCACACCACAGCATGAGAAAGAAAAGTGGGCATGTGGAACTCTCCAGGAGATTTTTCTTGGCAGTGAGTCTCTCTTCAGTAAAACCAGTAGCTGTGCCACTGGTAGGGCTCTGGGTTGCCGTATATAGAGTCATGCATGTCTGATGCTCTGAGCTATAGGCAAGAAGGAGGAGAGGAACCAGGAAAACCACATTTGTCTGTACCTTTGGGCCTCCACAGAGCCACATTCTTGGTAATGAGACACTAGTGTTTCTGACAGGGCAGAAGACATGGGTGGGAATTTGCACAACAGAAGCTCCAGGCAATTTAGGATTTAGAACAGAAATATCAGAGAGAACAAGTCCTCTCCAAGAAAAGCAGCCCTTTAACAAAGTATCCCTCATTTCCTCAATCAGCTGTCCTTTGCAAGGAGCATCCATGAGCTGCAATAGCCTATTGCATCTTCCTCCTGAAATCTGACGCTACCCTGCTTTGATGGCGATCAGTTGTTGACTGCAGAAAAGCTGAATCACGAAACAGAGGTTAGAAACAAGGTTATTTTTAACAAAGGAAACAAATCCCGCATCATGCAGAAGTTGGAGCAAGGGACTGTCAGCAAGGGCTCACAGGTCTCACTCCCTTCCCTATACTCTCCACATCCTGAGGCAAATTACAATCTCTCTAACCTTTAATTTATCTGCTTGTAATACTGACAAAGCAGCAGACTCCAGTTGTGCTTTCTTTGTACAGTAAAGCTCCTAGTGTGACAGTAAAGAAGTGCTAGCAGCTGCACAATGCCAGGGGCTGGTTTTCACTGTCGCCCAGCACCTTGCAGAGCTATTTTCAGCCATGCAAAATGCTCACATGCAGTATTTCAACAATGTTCATAGGCGTTCTGAATGCAGAGAGAGACTACCCAGTCTGACCCCCCTCTCCCATGTTTCACAGTCTTGCATTTGAATTCTCACATAACCAATAACTTCTGCTTTATTTTGCTCACTAAAAGCTTGAAATAGACAACTTTTGTAGCCCAAAGTCTCCTGCTACATCTTTCAGGCACCGGCATGCTCCAGGGTGTCTTGTAGATACTCAGCCCAAGGGGAGGGAAGGTGAGTCTAGTACACCTACAGTTAACTGGGAAGTTTCCTCATTATGACACTTCTTATCTCTCTCACATACTTAAATTCTTCCCAGAAGAGTGTTTCATTTTCCCTAGGAAAGATGTCCCAACTCAAGGAAGCAGGAGACTGAGGCTGGAATTTCCAGGAGCAGCAGATTGGCCAAGCTTCCACACACTGCCTAAGGAATACAAATAGCCCCGCATACAGATCCTTACAAACTTGTCTTCTACACTCTTTGCCCAAGTTAAGTGCTGTGGGTGTGTCTCCAACTTTATATAGTTAACTACTAAGGTGAAAGAACTCTAGCTTTTTTGAAAGCATTTGGTAATTATATGTATTTTTATATGCACACAGACGCACATAAATGAAAACTTTAGGAGATTGGAAACTTTCTTGTCATACTTTATTTAGAACCCTAGCAGTGCTCTTTGCTTCTAGAGCGGTTTACCCTTCTTGCTCCAGTTTTCTTCAAGCTAAATAGTGATTTCCACATACAAAATAACAAATAAATCATAGAAACATATAATCATTTAGGTTGGAAAAGACCTCTAAGATCATCCAGTCCAACACCACCATGCCCACTAAAAAACAAATCAGCAATGGATTGGATCCAGACTTGGTTCTGTTTCTGCTGTCCATTCACTGGTACAAAGCCATGGCCCACCTTCACCTGCCTGCCACGGAAGCAGATACCAAACCTGCGCATGCTTGGAACACACACCAACACCTTGGCACAGGTGACCAGGCATCACCAGTGTGGCTGTGAGAAGTGGGACAGCACTAACCTTGCAAGGAGGTTCCCTTTTGCAGGTGCCTGCAAGGACACATGGCCACGTGCCAGCAAATGGAATAACTATGGCCCTGTGCTACTTATGGGGCAGGGATACTGCAAGGTTGGGTTAATTAGTGCTTGAGACGCCTCTGTGATCTGTAGATGAAAGGTAATCTACTGCTGCAAATTACTGCTCTTCTTCATGTGAAGTCTATTATTTTCTGGTGTTCCTCATTTTGACTCACACCACCTCCCATATTTGGTGCAGAGCAGGCTAAGAGGCAGGCTTTTTTCTGTGGGTGGACTTACAGGTGCTTTCTATCTCCAGCCAGCTGCATGCTTTAGGAGTGTGTGATCTGCTCACAGCACTCATTCGAGGCAGTCTGGCCGTGCCCATGCTTGGGTAACTTAAGCTGGGATTTGCACAAAACTGCAACACTTCAGTAAGTTGCTTAGCTGGTGGTTTTAGAGGGCCTATATTCAAGGCTGGATGCTCAGCTGGGTTGCACATGCAATACTGTGAACAGGCAGAGGACTGGCTGGGTAACCTTAAAACCTGCCACAAAGAGGAGAAACAGGAATATCCCAGACTTGTGTGCTTGGGGCTGCCCCAGGGAAGGGAAAAAAGCCAGAGAGGACCAGACTGGGGCCCCTCAGTCTCCAGCTTCTCGTCTGTATTCGAAAATGTCCTGGGCAGGAATTACAAAGCAAGAGTGGTTTGTGTCTTTGGCAGGCCTCTGGAGGGAAGGGATATGAGTGTGTTTTTGTGAACAGCTAATGGATAGGAGAAGGAGCAGGTGGATTCAATGTCCTTTCTGCATTATGCACTACGGTACTCTCACCTCATCAGTCTGAAGTGAGCAAGTGACCTTTTGTTCTTTACTGCTAAATAAATGAGCAAAAAGTAGCATGTGATGTAAGGTAGTTGCAACAATGGAGAAGGAAATATCTCTGATATTCCACGCTGCATAGGGCTGCCAAACTCACTAGTGCAGGAGTGCAAGACTGGCAGCACTGGGCAGGCATAGCTGTTCAGGCATCAGAGAAATTAGCATCTGCAAGCACTGTGACCCAGAGCAATTCCAGCACAGAGCGTGATTTCTTCCACTGCACTCACCATGCAGCTCTCCAGCTGGGAAGTAAATGACTGCTCACACAAATCAGCACAAGGCAGTCACAGATTTTTACAGTTGGAAGAAATATCCTACCTCCTGCCTGGCCCACACAAGTTTTCCCTTTCTCCCACAAGGTCCACAATATTGTAAACACCTTCAAGTGATGAGACTCCCAGGTAGCCTCATGAATCAGTGAACAAGGACTGGACAGAGCCTCCAATGTCGCCACAGCACTCTGTTCATCATCTTGTTCCCCTGGCCTCACCAAACCCTTCTGGTAGCTGTTTGCCTACACAGTGGGGTTTGCCTACACCTGGGGCTGCCATTACCCTCCTCACAGACACAACAGTCATGCTCCAATTCCAGCTTTGGCTGGCTCCCAACAAACCCATTTGGGTCCCATTTTCATGAGCAGAGGCTGTGGCACGGAAGGGCACCCCTTGCATCACCCACATGGACACCTGGGCTCCCACACTTCCCAAAATGCAGGCTGCCATCAATTCTCATCTATCCCTGCCATCTCCTTGGGGGCCAGCCATGGCAATAGCCCTGCTTGCCCTTTGCCAAGCTCTGCTAATGTGGATGCGTGCTGCCTGGGGATGAAAAACATCAACACATGCAGAGTAGAAACAAGGCTGCAGAGCTGTGCCCTGGTGGCAAAGTATATATAGAATCATAGAGTCACAGAATCATTTGGGTTGGGAAAGAAACTTAAGACCATCGAGTCCAACCTCTAACCTAGCACTGCCAAGTACACCACATATATAGTAAGATGCTGTATTTAAGAATCATTTGGACCAAAAAGGCTAATGAAGGCTGCAGCTGTTCTCTGGACCAGTGTCACTTTCACATCCAGTTTCAGATCCCCTTTTGGGGTCACGAGACCTAGTGCTCCTCTGCATCCCAACTGGTACTTTAGGATGATGCTGTGACCTCTGTCCCATTTTCTCATAGTGCTGTGAATCCTCTGAGGTACTAAGAAAGCTACAAGCTCATTCGTTTTCTTGCCTTTGAAGGCTGCAAGATAATCAACTGGGGGAGGCAAACACTGCTATGGGGAGCACCAGGAAGGTAACTCATTAGACCTCCCATCCCTGCTGTGACAAGCCCCAGAGAAAACATGGAAAGAAAGCGTGTGGAGAAGATCCCCCTCACACATACCATAAAGTTCCACTCTGGTCTCTAACCTGCTGTTGTGTTGCATTTCATACTGCAAAGTTTTCTTCAGGAGATTTTGTCCTGATTTCTTTAATGAGCTGAGGCAGAGTGGCTCTGGGTCCACTGTCACTCTGCACATCAGTCATCCACATGGCAGTGAAACCAAGTGTTTGCTGCAAGCGGGTCCTGCACTGCACACCTGTGCTCTCGTACTGACTGTTCTAAGTATGGGAAATGCTGAAAATAAGTCTGCAAGATCTAACCCTGCTCAAGCAGAAGTTGCTTTTAATGGTCACAGCTGAAGTCACACCTTACACGTGTTACCGAGGGGTAAGGAGAGATGCAGGCCATGAGCATGGCTTAGAAACATAACTTTTTACATAAAAGGCAGTTTAACACCTTCAATAAATAAATCCTGGTCAAGTATTAGAGATCTTTTATTTTTGGCTGCTGAAAGTTGGCAAATAACAGTTTTAAATAACCATGAATAATGATATCAAGCTGCCACACCCCAAACTGAAATCATCACTCACTTCTTCTGGCAGGTGGGGAAGGATTTCTCAGCTGCTCTCCTCTTCTTAAACAACCACTGCAGCGAAGAGACACTGAAGTGTGGAAAAAACACATAATCTTGCATGGTGGTGACACTGACAGATGTGATGGTGAGGCTGTACACGACTTTGTGATTTTTTATTAATAACTCTGCACTGCAGAGCTCAGTTAGGAAAAGAAGGAGTGCCTGAGTGTGTGGGGAGGACAGCTTTGTTCTTTGGACTTGCAAGAGAAGGAACATAACGTCAAAGGTAGAAACACCAGAGAGGAATAAGGACTCACAAGGGAGGCAAGAAGCCATGGGTGGTTGTGAGCATCAAGTACATGCAGGAAAGCCCTCAAACACTGGGTAAACCAGGCTTTTAAATGAGATGACCTGGACCAGAAAAGAAAAGGCAGGAAAATATTCTCTCAGTTAATTTGTGTGAGCAGATAAGGGAGGCTCAGATGTGTTAAACCAAAGGCTTTGGGAGTTTTTCTTTGCTGACCAATGTGGTGGGATACCCATAAAACAATGCTTGGTCCCTTCCTCCAGCAAAAGAGTATTTCTGTTGCTCCTGTCCCCAACACACCACCCAAGCAGAGTTGTGCAGAGCCAGGTCAGATGGGGAAGTAGGGGTCACTCCTTCTCTGCAGCCTGCAAATGGACATGGCTGTCCAGTTGGCTTTTCTCCTAAGCAGCCACAGAGGAGCTGCTCTGCAGGGAGGACACGAGTGGCTGCAGAAGCAGTCAGACACAAAGATCACCACAGAGAGCAAGAGTGCCAGTATGTGATGAACACAGAATCACACTGTCCCCAGTCACATTGCAGAACCACCAAGGGGGAGGAAACCGAGCTTCAAAGGAAGGAGAGAAAAGAGGGACCTGAGTTTCTGGGGGTGGCTGCTCCCCAGTGTTTGTCATGATCTGGAGGAAGAGTGAAAGTTTTTGCTTTTGGGATAATTATTAAAGACATTGCTTTTACATGCTTTTTTTTTTTTTTTTAAATTAGCTGTAAACCTCATCCTGGACATTAAACACACATCTGCAGAACTGAAGCTTGTAGAAACAGTGATTTATGTTTCTCTGGAAGTGAACTGGCATTTCTGAGGAACCCCGCCCAAGCCTAGGAAACACTGAGGGAGTGTGCTGACTCATTGGCTGCTGGCACTTGCTCCTCTCCCTCGATGGCCAGAGCCTGCACCCAATTTGGGCACACGTGAGACACTTGTGGTAAACGAACCCCAGTCCCCAGTGACACTATCTTACACCAGAAAAGTGCCTGATGAAACCCCTTACTTCTAGGACAGGTTTGGATGGAAAGATTAGCAGTGCTGCGAGGCTGAATCGAGCTCTAATCACCTGTGATGCACTGAAGGAACCAGCATGTTGGCACAGCTTCTGCCTCCAGCGAGGGCTGATAACCAGCCTCCAGTTCAGGAATGATCGAGTCACCAGAAGGCAGAAGAGAGTCCTACAGAGCAGCTTGCCTGGCAAACCTTGGCAGAAACCCCTTTACATTACTAAAAGAGCACCTCGGAGGGCGGATGAGCTTGAGGAAGCTCTCAAAAAACACAATGCTTATTGCAGAAGGCTCAACAGAGGAAGCAATCACCCTCTGAGCACCTGACACAGAGAAACCCTAGTTACAGAAATCTATTCAGCCATCTGCAGGTGTGATCTTGGGTTAAAAAAAAAAAAAACAGCATTACCACATCGTTAAAATGGCCCTTGCCTCCTCAGCTGACTGCTTCCTTGCATTAATGCAGTTCTATTTAACAACTTGTGGGAAGAAAAATTCCCTTTAGATTGCAGCAGTCCTGCCAGCCATGCAGAGCCAGCCTCATAGGCTGGTTCTCGCCTGGCTCAGGGGGGCATGTCCCAGTGCTCACACACATCTCATATACACAAGGCTTCCCTGGGACCACCAGCTCTCCCACCCACACGCCTGCATGCTCTTCCCCAAGGAAGGCCCCTTTCTCATGCCCCCAGAGATAGCAGCACCATCTGCAGGGGTACCTGGGTGGTGTTTGCCTGTAAAAGCATGTGCTGAGCTCCTACAGTTCCCAAATGCTGGGAAATGAACCATTCCCTGCTTTTATTCACTAGCTACCAATGCAATATCTGCTGTAATAAAAAAGGCAAATTAGAAAAGAATGCGGTCTGTTTGTGTGTTGTAAACTGGGAGAACAGCTGCTACTCCTGGGCTAAATGGGAAGCCTTGCTATGAGGGCTGTAAAAAGCAGAGTTTCTACTTTGAGTTTCTGCATCATATTGCAAAGAGTGTCCTCATGCCAGCCTTGCTGCCTTTTTTTCTAACTAAACTAGGTACAGTAGTGCAGAAGAACACACAGGACACAATTCTGTCCCCCAGCACTCACCTGTGCCTTCAGAGAGCCTGAGATGCATCCCAGAAGGATAAAAATTATTTCTCAACAATGCCAGCATGCAAGGGAACCCTAACATGCATTACCCTGCTGCATCCCTCTGGATAACAGCATCACCTCTGAACACAACCAGTTGTGTTCCCTCTGGAGGCATTTCCCTGTAGATCACAGCTCTAACAGATGCTGTGTCTGGTGTGCATTTCAGATCATGTTGGAATAATGTCTCCATCTCCAATTTAAATAAATCTCCCTGGGTCAGTGTTGGACTCAGGATGCAGCTGATACTAAAGAAGCATCTCCCTTTCCCAAATGGATCTCATTTCTTCCTCCAGTGTCACTGCTTCAATCTAAAGCATGTGTCAGGCTTCATCAAAAGCTGAAAGCTGCTCTAAATTTGATTTTGGGCCAGGCTAGGCAGCCCAGTCTGCATACTTCCCACCATACCAGAACACTTGCTTTAAGCATGAGTAATATTTTGTTTCTCATGATTCACAAAAGGTGCACTAATCACTGCGGGAGAGCATGAGAGGCCAGAAGGATTGTCACTCCTTGCACCACAGTGGCTCAAACCCATGGTCCTCAAAACAAGCCTGTGTGCACATCCCACCTGCCTAGCCACTCATCCACTCTGTGCCACAGGTCAGCTGAAATCCTGGAAAGCTTTCCTGACTAGTTAGCCAGTGTCTGCTTCTCTCCCCCAGCCTGCTGCTGGATTTCTTCATTCCCAGCAACAGGTCTTTTGGGGAATTGGACCAGAAGACCCAGAGCCCCTTTGAAACTTCACACAGCTGGTGGTAGAGTAAAAGCAGAGGAGCAAGAGCAAATAAATACATGAAAATATGCCTGCTCTTTGCTGAGAATAGCTGTGTTTGATGGAAGAAAACTTTTGTCCTATTTTCCGTTTTATCAGTGGAACAGTGCTTGACAAGAGCACTGCTCGACTTGTTGTTTGGAGGGAAATATTTCTGCCTTAACAGGGATGATGTTTCCATGCAGATAGAAAGGTAGCCCATACCTGAGCTGCAGCATAGACATCTCATAAAAGCTGCAACAAAGATGCTGTCATATTGTAACACAGCAAAGCAAATTGTAACACAGCAAAAGCATATTGTAACACAGCCTAGCAAACTTGTTGCCATTCAGGCCTCACAGATGCAGCACTGTTAAAGCCATTAATAACATCATGGGCTAGATTCCCATACTTCTGCACTGATTTCAGTCTTGTTCCAGTAACAGCTTTATTCTGCTTCTTAAAGCCACTGGTGCAAGTCCTCAGTGTGAAAATACCACCCTTAAAACAGGTGCACGGCTCATCCTGGCCTCACAGTGCATTAACCTCCTCAAGGCTCCTTCAGTGCATGGGACTTATAACACCAGTTCCTAATATTAGCTCCCAGAGGAGGAAAAAAGGATGATCTGCATTTCTACCGTCATAATTCAGCCTTTTTAAACAATCACCCAGCTGAGGAAAGTGGAGGCTCAGGAGGTGGTTGGAAGCTGGAACTTTACTGGTGAGCTGGGCAATTCCATTCCTTCTTTCCCAACACAAAGAGGGATCAGGCAGAAGCAAAACAAACGAGCTCCCTCTCTCCCAGCTCCAAGGACTCCCCTCCATGGGAAGCTGCAGGTATTGGGAGTGCAGGAGATTTTAAGAAGAAATTAGTCAAACTTGTGGCTGCAGAGGTCCACTCCTGCTCCCATGCTGGAAAGCAAAGATACTGAAAGCAGCAGAAAAAGTTGGGGTTTCAGATGAAACTAGGCTACAAAAATAACATCCAGTTCCCCAAAACATTTTGATTCGATCCCGGACACCTTCAACCGTGGCAGTTTTTTCCTGCTGAGAGTGGCATGCTCTTTAAAAGCATCTCCCAGATGCATACACAATGTTTCACTATGTAGCAGGAATAGAAGCAAACATCCGAAAGTATCAACATCACCTGACCAGGGACAGTCTCAGAATGCAACATTGTAATGTGAAGGAAATAAAAGCCTTTTTCCCACCGAAAACTTTGTCAAACAAACATCAGCATACCCAGGCAATCCACTTTACTTTCAGCAAAACTGTTCCTTCAACATCCCCAAACAACTATTTTCAGGAATTGCTCCTCAAAGGCACCCACCTTCCCAGGGGCGAGGGCAGGAGTCGGCAGGGGTCAGGGCTTTGAGAAGACAGGCAGGAGCTTGGCAGCAGCGCCCGGATTGTTTCTTCCGTAGCTCCCTCTAAACACCACTGTTCAAAACGTGATTTAGCACGTACGTTGACTTTTATACACTTGACACAATCTCAAATAGATTTAATACAACAGGCACTTAAAATGTATTTCCAGAGAAAACGTTTGTTTCACTAGAAATGCTATCGTTTTGCAGAGAAAAACAGCTATTAGGGCTGCACCATCGGCTGGCTGTGCTTTGCATGCTCCCAGAGTCTGATTTCCCTTGCTTTTGAAACAGAAATTAAAAGGTCAGGAAGACTTTTCTGTAATAGAAGCTCTGGCCTATTTTTCACCTATCCTTTTTCATTTATTCATATCTTCCTCAGGGACTGTTCTGCCAATTAGAATATTAAGGTTATTTTCTAAGTCTAATCTAAGAAAATAAATTAAAAAGTCTAAACCTTTCATTAGATCTGAGAGAGACAGAATTTCTCGGTCAAGGAGAGCCAAGACACTCCAGAATAGATGTCCAGCAAATAACGTTTATTAGTTATGCATATTCATACCCACAGCTATGGATGGCAGGCAGGCTTGTAGAAGGCTGCCTGCAAACTAAAGTGTTAAGTAAATAGCTCCTTTATTGGTCTGAGTGGTCATGTAGTAAAGGAGCTCACATTTCCAAGTATCCAGGAAGCAAAATAACAGACAAGCTATTAAAATCCAGGGAAAGATAGATTGCATTATATTGCCCAAATTAAAGCCTAAATTGTTATGGATGTAAATATTAAGGTTCCTGCTTTATCCAGTTCTGAACACCAAGGAGAACTTTGCCAGCACATGCACTTGCAATAAATATTATATTTTTCCCCTTGTAGGATTTTTTATTTGGTTTTGGGTTTTGGTTTTGTTTGTTTGTTTGTTTTTTAAATGTTTGTATTTATCCTAGGGCCAAAAGCATGACTGTACTGGAAAAAGCGGCTCCAATATTACTTCAAGTAAATCATGTGCCAGTGACAGCTCACTCTCACTACTGCTTGCCACCCCCAACCAGTTGAAGATCCCCAAGTCTGATGATCAGCACCTCTGTGGTCAGACTTCCACCCTGGAACTCAGATGGGGTAGCCTTTGCCCCTGAGGGCAGAAGTCTTGGCAGCAGCCATGGGCAGAGAGTAAGTTGGAATGTGATGAGATGCCCAGGCATCTCTGCTGCTTGGCAGGTGAATGGAGCATCAAATATTCAGCCTCATGATTAGCAGCAAACTCTTTCTCATACAACAGGCTACAACAGGGGGTATCCTCAATTTTGGGGGCCCAAGAACTGGGCTCTTCTCTGAGATGTCACTAAGCCAGTCACCTGAGATGTGCTAGATATGTCCCCTGTTGTCCTGGATGCATCTTCTTTGCTCTCCTGGATCCTGAGCTCTCCCTTAAGAAGCCAGGTTGACCACGAGCAAAAGCAAAACAAACAAGTCATACTACAGTCCTTCGGTCTAGCAAATCCAAGGTGCAAACTGCTTAATTAGCAGCCCTGAGAACTAATCAGAGCCTTTTCCCAGGACCAGAGCTGCAGAGCTGCATGCAAGGGCAGGGCATGCATCCAAGCCCTCACACGAGGTCTGCAAGGAAGATGAGCACTGCCAGGGTCAGAGATGAGGATGCAGGGCAATGATGACCAGTGTCCTTCTCTGTGACCTGCTGCACATGAGCAATATACAAAATGATCAACTGGTTGTAGTGTGTGAGAGCTTGTTTTTGTAGTTGACTGATGAAAGGCAGTTTTACCACTGTCACCCTCACAGCAGTTTTCCTCCCACCCTGGGGCCATTCTGACCCCCATAGCAAGGTGCTTTACCTCTCTACACCTGCATTTCCCTGTCAGGGGGGGCTGTATGGTGTGCACAGAATGGCCCCTGCATTGCATCCCACTGAACACTGCAGGGGGTGGAAGCAGGCAGCACTTTGCAGCATCCCTGGAAGCACAGGGGACAGCATCATTAGCCCAGTGGCTGATGCTAGTTAAAATATATTTTCATGAGTCAGATATATTTTCACATGTCAGGATGAACTGACCCATAAAAACTCAGAACTTGCATTACCTGCAAGACCTTTTTTTAAGAGCACGTCACGACTGTTAAGGGTGGCTGAGATGGTTAGATCATTTCCATTGGCCCCCTGTACATGCTGGGCTTCTGCCGTGGTTTAGATGGTTGTGCCCACACCAGGTCCAACAACTTTGTCTGACAAAAGCATCTTCTGTACAATGGCAGCCAGCCTTCATCTGGAGACAGCAGGAACCAGAAAATCCCCCACTCCCCTTGGTGGCTTGTTCCAGCAGTTAATCACCCCCGCTCAGATATCTGTGCATGAACCAGTAACGTAAAATTAATGCCTTGGCAGCTTGCTTGAGCTGCTTGTTCTACTGACAGTAATGATTCAATAATCTGAAAAACATTGTACTTCATTTACAGTATTAACAGCTGAGTGTACAGATATAGAGATTGTATTTATCCTCATTGAAAGGCTGTTCTGCAGCCTGCAGAAGGTGACAAAATGAATCACCTGTACATCTTAATTTCTAGTGCTGCCTCTGCATTCTTTGGTTGGGCTTTCATTTTTGTACAGAAGTGACAGAAAAGCAGTAAGGTCAAATGGGTTGTCAGGGGCCAGGATTCAGGGCATAGGCCACCAGATTTAGCAAAGAATTAGCAGGTGGGAGCATGCAAGGCCCAATCCCCCTTTGTCACAGCTCATGGGCTGTGCCTTCTAAATCGCTAGCTCAGGCAACGATGTCTCACCTACTGCCCAAGTGGATTGTGAGAAAACTCTCTGCCATCAGAGTGTATCCAGTGAGCCACATCCTGCTCAAAAGCTAAGCACCACTGTGGGAAAATTAAAAGCCAGGTGCTTCAGTTCTGATCCCCCTCTTCCTATGCAAATTGTGATTTGTCGCTCACAGAAAATCAATGCAGCCAAACCAGATGATGCCACCCCTCTGCCCTGCCACAGTGAAAAGAGAGATCAGCATTGATAAATGCAGAGGGCCACAAAAAGTGCATAGCCTTAAAGAGCCATCAAAGTAATTTTAAAATCAATGTGATGTTTGACAAAAAGCCAGCATGACTCCTTCCAGACTGGCAGCGACATCCCAAATGGCCCTGGGAGGGAGTTAAAATTCTGCAGGCAGCACTTTGCACGCAATGACACTGATGCAGCATTTTCACAGCATGGCTGTAGAAAGGGAAGGGGTGGAAGCAGCATTGCAATAGCATGACCTGGCAGTGAGGGGAGGCTGCCCCGGGGCATGCTGCAGAGCCAGCCCTGTACACGCCATTGGCACAGCCGTCCAGGCAGCTGCAGTGTGTGATGTGCTCTGAAGGGCACTGGAAAAGGCAGGCTGCCATTCCTTTCTGTTTGTGTTCTCTCCATGACTGAGCTTGAGCAAATGGCAGAAGGGAGCTGCTCTGCTCTTGATGCTGCAAAATCTGTGACTTTTTGGAAAAGCTGTTACTGCAAACCTTGTCCCCTTTGCCTGCTTTGGCGATGGCACTGCCTCCCCAGCACGCCCAACTGGCTGCTGTATTATATCAGTAGAGTCTGGAGCATGTGGCCTCCCTGGGCAGGAGCTGGCATGCCACTGGGCTGAGCCATACAAGGACCCCATGAGCAACTAAAGCATGGAGGCAGCTAAAATACCATGATGCTGCACAAAGCTCAGCAGTGCAGAGGGGGACAGGGCTCTGACAAGGATCCACCATAGACACCACCCTTCTCCATGTCCTCACTCACCTCCTCTGAGCAGTTCTGGTGCCATTGCTCTGCATGAGCAGATGAGGAGGAAGAAAGGATTGATGTTCCTGTGTGTGCCCCTTCCAGCTGAGGACTAGCACACTCGTGGCTCACCAACCCACAGTGTCCTCCAGGGTGATTGTCAAATCCTGGGCTCCTTGGTGAAGGGAAGAGGTCTCCATCATTCCTCTCAGCAATAACCACCCACATATTGACTCTTGGCTTTGATGCCTGCCAAGGACAGAGCAGGCCAGGCCAGGAACTGCACCAGCCACAAGGATGTCTGATGATACCTGGCACTGCCTGGGTATGAGTCCTCCACATGCAAATTCAGACACCAGAGCACAGGACCTGAGGGAATCAGTTCTATGGTTTCCTTCCCATTATTCCCATATATTTGTACAGTAAGAATACATTTTTTTCTGTATTTTTAAAATTCACTGTATTGCTGGTTTTTATTCACAATTCATAATTCCCAGGAAGCACTTGTAACTTTTATATATATCTAAATAAACAATGCAGACCTATTAATTTTGCAAAGCATCACATTCAGCTTATATTCTTTCATCAGGGGTGAAATGCCAGCTTACACAGCTTCCCAGCTCCTCTGTCTCCACCTCTTACTTCCTGGAGAGGATGGGCTGCTTTTCATCAACTCTGGATTCCCTCCATCCCCATTGCCTCTGCAAGCCCAACCCTCACCTGTTGGAGCACCCTGCTGCTCGACTGGCTCCTTGGAGACAAAAGGCAGCCCTGAACTTGGCAGAAACAGTCTGGACATCACACGAGGCCACCACTGCTGCTCACACAGGTGTGCCCCAGTGAGACCTGGTGCTGTCAGCCTGAGCTGCACAGCTCCAACTGCAGCAACGATACTGATGATAACAAATACAACTTCTTTAAAAAACCCCCAAGCTTCACTACCCCAGCACCTCAGGAGCTGCTATTTGCAAAAGCAGAATGTGCTCCTTCACTCTGGGGACATCAAGGGATTTTACAACTCGAGTGGTCCCTGCAGTCCTCATCACATGGAAGACAGCTTTGGTTGTGAATCCTTGGCGTGAACAATTTTGACCTGATATAAAACATCCTTTTCCAACACCAGTGGACACTTTTTCACACAGGTCCTGCTGCTCAGAGGCACTGATCACCCCTGCCCAGGTGAGGTTTCTTACCCAGCCACTCAACCATTTCTGCATTCCTCTACCCCAAAACTGTTGCCATGGGGCCATTCTTGGGTCAGCTCATCAGCCACATGCACGGCACATCTGCACAACTAGAGATGCTCCACGACGGACAGGCAAGTCCCAGACCCCCCTGCCCCGTGCCTCCCATGTCCCCAGCCTCGCAGCAGCATCACTCCAGAGCATCCCCAGCAGGTGCCAGAGATGGGCAGGAGCTGACCCTGACCTCCAGACAAGTCACAGCCTGTGGTGATAGGCCCCTGCCCTGTCTCGCGTTAATAGGGGATTTACTTCGACGTCCTGGAGCAGCTGATGCTGCTGAGGATGCTGCAGCCATTCCAACAGCTTTATTCATTAGTAATTAGGCAGGCGTTGTCTGGCATCTAGATTAATCCCACTTTTAATTATTTTGAAACTGTGTGAGATTTCCCAAGCATTACAGATTATGTGCGCGCTCGCTGATTCCACAGCAATTATTCTAATGTAATGATGTCTATTAATACTCTTCCCAGCTTGCCGTGCCCAGAAGGGAAATTCCCAGTTTCCCCCTGTGGAGCACACATCTCCCACGCGGTGTAACCCCCATCCACTTGCTTCTGCTGCGTGAAATAATGCTTTCCATGTGCTTCACCTAATAGTAACGTGACAGAGCTGTTGCTATACTGATCACCAAGGCACTGATTGTGAAGGGGGAGACCCACCCCTCGAGGTTCCCTGTCCCCTCACAGTGGCAGAGCAGAAGCTCCTGCTGCAGGGATGGGAGTGGAGAGCCCACTGGAAAAGCTAGAGTATCCTTCCTTCCCCAGGAAACTACTCCAGGGCTCACAGACAGCTGCAGCCCACCCCAAAAAAACCCAGCTTATATTTGTTGGGCTATTTGAAAGGAAAAGGTCACATTTCTGTCCCACATTGGGCTAAACCATTTGACCTGAAATCAAAGGTTTAATTCAGCCTGTGGAGCATTTGAACTTGTTACAGATTGCCCTCATAATTTAAAGATAGTACTTTAAAGAAGAATGTAATTTCAAAGAAGAACAGTATGGAAATGCGAGCTGAGAACGTCAAAACAGAGAGCTGTTCTGAACTATCACCTTTCCTCTGACCTAAATATGACTTGAACTCACCCCTTTTCGCTATAGCTCTCACCATTCCAAAACTTCATTTAACAGGAAGTTTACTAGACACTGGCAAAACAACTGTTGTGCTACCAGCCACCAAATTTATGGTGTGGAGCTGAGACCTCATTAGAGATCATGTGAATGTTGGGCTCGAGTGACTGTTGTGCTGTTTTATCAGGAGGCATTTGCAGCCCTCTGTCCACGAACGCCCATCAGAAAATACATATTTTCTGTAAACCTTTACAGTTTATGTAGTTTATAGTTTATATAGCTTATGCAGAAGTTTATGTCAACAACTGCTGGTGTACATGTCTGCAAGTTTTGAAAACCTTATTTGCAGTCAGAGGAGGGAACATATAAACTCAGGAAGCTGAGAACACCAAAAGACAGCACTTTTATTGTCCTGAAGATGAACACTCAGCCCTCACTATAAATATTTTGATTGCTTTGCATATATATTGTTTCAGCATTTCATTGCTCCCAAAACAAAACACGAAATAACCTCACCTGGCTGGCCTAATGCATCTTCACAGAGCTAAACTGCATGACAAAGCTTCTGGGTAGAGACCATGGGTAATTTGGATGATAGATCCTCTGGAAGCTTGGAGCCAAATTTGATTTCAGTCCTAAACTCGTCACTCCATCTCTAGAGATAGCAGAGCAGTGATATTAGCATGATGGCAATGCAATTGACTCTGAACTCAAGAAATGGATTAAATGAAATTACACTCTTCCCTGATGAGGCTGGTGGAACAGGGAGATTGCTTTAGGAAATCCAGAATTGAATTTCATAGGTAAGAGTTCAGACATTGTGCTATTTGCTCAGGAAGGTTTTGTGCAGGCTGTTTCTCCCTGCTGTGCTGGAGCTCTGGCTGGCAGCAGGGTGGGAAGGACAAATGGTGTCAGCTGCCTCTAGAGCCCAAATCCCATCTGCATTCCAATCACAGCTTGGTTTGTCATTGCTCCATCCAGCATGGAGGCAGGAAATCCTAATTCCCCCGTCTCAGCATCCCCATTCCTGCATGCAGTGGGAAGGACCCTTCCTATTTTGACTCCCACATGAGGCCACTCCAACAGGGTCCAGCAATAACCAACCATCCTAATCCCCACCCAAATGCTTTAGAGACAGGGATATTTTCAGTAAGTTAAAAAATTAAATCTATCACCTGCATGGAAAATATTTATCCTGCAGAAGACATCTCTGTAATGATGACCTCTCCAGCCAGGGCTGCTCTCTGAGTCTTCCTAGGAGTGCCTGGGTCACCCTGGTAGCCTAGGTCTGCAGCTGAAGGCTTGCATTAGTGTCTTCAATGATCTGATATTTCTGGATGAAATTTAAGAGGGAAGATGTATCAGTTTTTCTTCTTTCCTCAGTGTCATAAGCTGAAACAACAATTGCCCTAGAATCTGTCAGGTCTTATTCACACCTCTGGTAATTTTGGATAAGGTGTGAATTATAGAAATTACACGAAAAAGTTCATTAGTTCACTTCTATTCAAAAATTAAATAATTTGAAGCAATCATGTATTACAGCATACTAAAATATATTGTGTGTTATATAAAGAGGTTGCAAAGGTCATTGACAAAAATCAGCCAAGCAGTTCACTTCAAACAACCCTTATATATCAGGTACACGTTAGGATAAGTTTTAGTCCTAAGTTATTAGCCCCAAATATGGGGCTTCACAAGGTCATATAGGTTTCAAAGCTATTAACTTTCCAATCTTTTAGAAGGCAAAATGAACACCACATATCAATGAACACCACATATTAGAACTACACATCTCCATCTCCAAAGCAGCCCTTGGCTCCACACTGACTGCTCTGGGCTGTTGCTGACATCCCTATCTGGTGGAAACTTAAGAGACATCTTGGTGCTCAGAAGTTTTCTTAACATGTCCAGGCTCTTCCAAACTTACTGGAGGGTTTGAGTTCTCTTTGATTCACTACAGTTGCTCCTCAGCTTCTGAAGTTTGTCTGCCCCTCCTCCTCCATCCTTCTCCTGCAGTAAAAGTTTCAAAGTACTTCTCTCAAAAGGCAACCCCAATTGCTTTTATGCCAGACTTGACTGCTGGGTGCTTTTCTAGCTGCAGAAAAGCAACTAGACATACATCCCCTATTCCATTAGCAGCTTCACTAGTGGCTCCCTCAGTGCCCTAACAGGTCTGTATATAAAGCCACAACAGTCAAATGCAGATTAGCTGGTAGATCTCTCCATGCCCTGCTCCCCTGGACTCAAAGAGCCTCGCATAGACAAGATGCTTCTGCAGGTACTCACAAGAGGAAGGGTACCTCTGTTCCCCACAGGGGAATTCGATTAGGTCAAGGTAAGGTCTTCTATGACACCTTTGGGTCTACCACCCTGCTGCAAGTCCTGCAAGCTTGCTATCTGCTATAGATACCAAGAAAAAAAATACTTCCATCCAAATCGTTAAAGAATGTATTTTCTAGTTGATCTGGGACATTATGCTCAATTCATTCCCACCTGCTATTGCATCTACGTCTGCTTTAGCTTCTTTGCATTTTAAAACAACCCCAGGAGGGTACAGCAGGATGCACTGGAAGCCAGCAGCTAGGCAGCATCCTCCAGAGCCAGCTGGAGCAAAAATGGAGGGTATCATATAAAGGAAAAAAAAATCATACACACACAAGAACAATTCCTTAATAGTGCTGCAGATCATTGACAATCATATTTCAAATCAGCAGAATTCACAGCTTGTTTTCCTGTGAACTGCTCAGAAAAGCAGTCAAAACCTCTGCAGTAACTCCTGAATCAGAAAAAGGCCAAAGTGTCTTTGCCCTTGAAAGCTGCTGTTTAAATACACTTCAGGAAAGCCATGATTTTAAATGCATATACGTGCCTGTCAACTGTAGTTTCATGTGTTGAAACCACTGTTCATTCTGAACTGCGCAATTCCCAACGCATTGTCAGACAAAGAAATAATCACAGGAAAATCAGAAGACTGTAGTTTAATTTTATTTATCAGTTCTATTGTTAAATTACACAATCAAAGTCCGTGGATTGGCCTGTAAATCTACACAATAAGACAGCGTCTACAGTGGAAATCAGTAGAGTTTGATATGGTTATGACAAAATGGTATCCTTATATTCGTACATCCCCTATATACAATAAACAGTATACACAAAGAAAATGCAACTAATCTCTGTAAACCATGCACACCACAGCATAAAAACAAAATGCACCTTCTGCAACAGGCCCTCCAGCTCACCCACAGTTAAGTCCTGTTTACAGCAGTGCCTTTCAGTTTTAAGAGCGCATTATTTTCCCCTGTAAAAAAAAAATTACAATCGAGACATACTGGCAACTGCAGTTTACATTGAAAAAAACTGCTGTACACAAAGTTATTTCCTTTTCCAAGCTGCTAATGCAGGGTATTGGTGTGCTGCTGTTTTGCTCTCTGCTTGCTCCCGGCAGCATTGCTGCCTCCCCGGTTGCAATACATCCAATGTAAAACAACTTTCATAAAACTTGGGCGTGGAGCCACATTTTTAAAGCCTTCTGCATCATTTTATGCCCCTCTGTCTTCTTGGTGTATAGAATATTACAGGAGAAAGGCAACAGTGCAAGTGAGCCTTGTAAGCATCATGTACACTGGGAGAGAGCACGCCCTTTTTGGGTGTCTCCATCCCCACCCACCTTCACTGAGATTGCCATTTACTGCTAAGCTCAGGAGCGCTGCAGGCTACGTACAAGGTTTCTTAACTTGCTGAATGTACAGCCCAAGCCTTGCAGAGGTGTAGGTTTTTTTTGTTTTGTTTTCTTTTTTTTTTTTTTGCATAGAGATTTATAGGAGCCCCTCTCACCTCCTGCCTCATCTCCCTGTTGGTCTGGGTGAGGCCGAAGGGCTGCGAGTGAGCCCAGTCCAGCTCCAGCTCTGCACCCTGCGTCCCAGCAAAGCCTGCTCGGGAGTGGGCTGCTGCATCCCTTTGCACCATGCAACCTCCTTAATCTGAATAACTATGGCTATGGTAAAATTGGTTTCCATCACTTTTAGTCATCACTCGATCTGTCGTAACGATGAAGGGCTCAAGAGCGTATAGGGAAAAAAAGCCCTGTTCTTATCTGGTGTAGCAAAGATTTACTGGAAGTAAATCCTAATACGAGTGTAAATCTACTTCTTCCATTCAGCATTTCTCTTCATAATATTGCTGGGATTAATTTTTATGACTTTTTAAAGACACTACACAAATGTCAGCAACATAATTTCATCTAGTTTATACCACCAATTATTAAGGAATGATAAATTCAGCATTATGTGTTCTAATGGATAAGAAAGACTTAAAATTAGACACTGTCACAAGATTATAATTTGAAAAATGCTTTATGAAACATGAAAATGTGCTGTTAAGTTTTCCAGAATGGTTAAAATCATACTGCCCTGAAAAATTCTGGAAACAGTGTCTTCAACATTGGCATTGAGTTCAGAAAAGTATGCATGACTTTTTTTTTTTAATATGAGATAGACTAAGCTTAAAACTCTAGACAGCAGTAGGTAGAAAAAGTTTAAAATTTTAAATATTTATATAACTAGAGAAATTACTTCTATTCCTTTTAAAAGCCAATATTATACATAAAACTAGTCAATATTTTTTCTAGACCTTTATTGTTCCCTTTATCGTCCATTGGTAAATATCATAAGCAGTTGGTGCCCTTGAAAACACATCATTAAAATAAAATTAAGATAAAATCAAAGAGAAAAGGTCTTGCTCATACATTGTATTGTGAGAGTATGCTAAATGCTCCTTAATAGGAAATGAGTTTGCTTCCCAGATAGGTTTCAGCCGAGCATCATAAACATTTTCCAGCATCCCATTTTGTACTCATAACTAATTTAGGGATTTTTGTTTCTTTCTTTCCTTTTAAATAAACATCCAAGCAACCATTTCTGAGGAGCCTACTTGGCTCCTGCATTTCATAAATAATCCAACAAACTGAAAAAGGACAATTTAATTACACGCTAAGATTAAGTGTTCCACGTACAGTACAATATTTACTGCAAAGGCAACTGCAAAGGCAACATTTTAACCTCTTTTCGCTTCAAACCCTTGAGAAGCTAACTTGCTTGGACTGCTCCATTGTCTCTGCTTTGTGGCTTGGGTTGGGTTCTGCTTCGCTTTTGGTGTCTGGCGAGCGTTCCCCCCCCCTACCGCCGCCACCGCTCCACGTTCCCTATGTAGTCAGTGCTGGAGCTGTTCTCGCCCTGCTCTCTCAGGCGCGCTTGCTTTGCCCTCAGGATCTTGCGCTGCTCCTGGCGTTTCCGCCGTGCTTCCTGGTGCTCCTTCTGCCGCATGTACTGGTAGCGCTGCAGAAACAGGTCTTTTGCATAATCGTACAATTCCATGTCTAAAAAATTGAGGGCCTCGATGCGCTGCTGAGTCTGCTCATCTATCTCCACGCTGGAGGCCCTTGTGCTATTGTACTGCGTGAACGGCGAGATGAAGTTCATGTTGAAAGTCTTCTCAAAGAGATACTGAGTCTTCCGCTGAAATTCAGTCAGGCCAAAGAAGGCCATCCGCTTCAGGTTCTCCTTGGCACTGTCTAGCAGAACCTTATTTCTCTGCTCCTCCGGCATGACTGACAGGTTGTAGCATCCCACCAGGCTGAGGTCGGACAGCATACGGACCTGGCGATTGTTGGCAAGGTTGTAGGGGCAATCCATGAACTCCTGCAGAGAACAGCCTGACCAGTCATCACCTGTGTAGCAGCTGGGCAGCTCCTCAGTGGTCGGGGACCGCCCGTCGCAGACGTGCAGGGATGCCTTCCATGTTGCTCCTCGCTGTACGTGGCGCCATTCACTCAGGTAGCGGGAGACCGGGTCACGCAGGATGGTGATATAGTAGAAGTTCCTGCCAAGGGGAGAGGAAGGCAAAGCATTTAGTCCCGTGAGTCTCCAGCACACTACATGTTCACGTTCAAAATCAATAGATACTTGGAGATGCACTTAAGAGGCTTTCAGGAGCCCTGCTGCAGAGTGCTCCTCTGTGTGCTCGCTTCTGCAGGGTGAAGGACAGCTGAACAAACTGCCAGGGCGAGCGGGAAGAGCTATTCTACCTGCACACATCTGTCTCTGCTTAATGGGTTCTGCTTCTACAGAGGCCAAAGGGAGCCCAAGATTTCCCTCTGTGCTGGGCTCCCCATGTGGTAACGTGCTCCTGCTGGGTGTGTCTGCTGATGCTCTCCCCAGACCTTAGGAGAACAGAATCATGGAATTATTTTGGTTGGAAGAGACCTCCAAGCGCATTAAGTCCAGGGCTTAACTAGCACTGCCAGTTCACCACTAAATCATGCCCCTCAGCACTACATCTACATGTCTTTTAAACCCCTCCAGGGATGGTGATGCCAACACTGCCCTGGGCAGCCTGGTCCAGGCCTTGACAACCCTTTTGGGGATGAAATTGTTCCTCGTGCCCAAACTAAGCCTCCTCTGGCACAACTTGAGGCTGTTTCCTTTTCTCCTATTGCTTGTTCGTCCAAAGAAAAGACCAACCCCCACCTCACTCCAACCTCTTTCCAGGAAGTTGGAAAGAATAAGAAGGTCTCACCTCAGCCTCCGTTTCTCCAGACTAAACAACCACAGTTCCCTCAGCTGCTCCTCCCAAGATTTGTACTGTAGACCCTTCACCAGCTTCCCTGCCCTTCTTTAAACATGCTCCAGCACCTCAAACTATCTCCCAGGATGTAAGCCTCAACCAAGGCAGAGAACAGGTAGCTCTGGCTGTATTTTCCTTGCAAAGAGAGCTGCATCAACAAGTTCATGCAGTTTGCAAAAAGCTGCTCATGGTGCATTTCCCAAGAGGCAGCCATGGGTCTCAGCTGCATGAGCCCCAGAGCAGCATTACACCTACGAGGAAGGCATTTCCTACAAGACATTTCCTTTTGCAGGCCAGATACGTGGGATAGGATATGACCAGAAGCCTCAACCCACTTGCAGTGAAATAAGCATCTTGGAAAAGCTCATGCAAATCCTCTGTTATCCTCCAGCCTTCACCTGATACAGGACTGCAACAATGAGAGAGGAGAGATAAGTGAGCAACAGGAAATTAAAGGATGCATTACAGCATTTTGTAAGACAAACATTTCCGAGGGAGGTGTGAGCTTGGTTTGGAGCAACAGGACAGTGGCACAAATGGGGGACATGCTGCCCCAGCAAACCCTGTCAAGCTGCCAGCTGGAAAAGCTGCAAGCTCAACCTTATGTGTAGCATTAAGAGATCACTGAGTTGCACTCTAATACCCACTGTTAAACACCATGTTGTCCACTGTTGGCAACCCGAAGCCATAGACACTGAGCTCTTCATACCTCCTTTAATATGACTACGACCTCAGCGATGATGCTGGAGGTACCTTTCAGGATACCAGCCATCTGCACAAGTAAATGGAATTAAGTAGCTCAAATAAGCAAATTTTCTTGCCAGGGAAAGCCATTTCTCCAGGACAAGAACACCCAGGAGTGTGTGCCCAGGAGCCCTGAGCTCCCATGGTGTCCTCGGTGCTGCATAAGGAGGAGAAGGGACATTCATTTGCCTTCCTGAGTGGTATCAGGACTGGCCATCCCGCAGCCGATCTTTTGTTCCCTACCGTTTCATTTGGCAGAAGAGCCACTAGATGTCAATGTTTTACAGAAAATTGTCTCTGAGTGGACTAAAAAGTGAATCACAAGCACCAAAAGCATCCAACAGCACAGTGGAAAGGAAGCCTGGAGAGTTGCCATTTTTCTTCCCATTTAGAGCATCCACGCTCTTAAATAATTAAATAAGTAGGAAGTACAATAAACTTGTCAAAGCAAATAAAGCCAAAGAGCCCAGTACAGCACCAGTGGCTGGACACAATGGCACCTCATGCTTGGAGAGCTGGGACATCACGGTCAGCACTATCACAGTCCCAACACTCATTCAGGTGCTGCTGTTGTGCCCCTGGCTCAAAGGGCTTTGGCTACAGATTCATGGAGGCAAAGGGAGCCAAAGCCACTGCCATGACCCCGAGGAAGGTCCCTTTTCCCAAAAGTGCCATTGAACAATTTCACAGTCAGAGCTGGAATCACAAGGGAGCAAGCACCAAGCTGACTTTCAAGTTGCACACTTCGAGCAGCAGCTACCAACCTCACATTGTCCTTTGCAAAGGTGGGAGGAGTTTTGCTGTCTCATCTCAGCGGGACTCTGGCAACAATGAAGAACCCAACCTGGCAAGGGGAAAGGGCTTTCCCTAACTACCATCACCTCAACCAGCCACTCCAATGAGCAGGAGTTGACCCTGTTCATTCTTGTGCAGCAAGCTCCTTTGATGCAGCAACAACACAGGCTTGTCAGGGTTCCCAACATAAGGAAGTGGAGCATCTCCCGGGCAAACTCGAGTCCCTTCTTCAGCTCCTGCCAGGACTACTCACACTTGTATCTAGTTTACTATACTAACTATAGCAACTAACATATAGCAACAAACCACTGATGACCAAGGAGACAAAAGCAAAGCTCTCCTTACTCCTGAGCACCTTGTATGACCTGGCCCATCAGTGGTTCAGCCAGGCTTGGAAGGGAGAGGGGCACAGACATGGGAATGCTGTTGGCTGAGGGAGAAGGCCAGCCAAACGTCTAAGGTCATCACAACAATCGATGGGGAGTTAATGCAAGAAGGGAAACAAGTCCTGAGCCAAGATCGATACAGTGAGCATTTTATCATAGCTCAAACTCTTCAGCTGCTCTCTCTTTCTGCTCTTTGGTCACAGGCAGTGACAAAGTGCCTCACTTGGCTGCTGTTGTAAAAACAAAAGAATGAATAAAAATTTGTATGTTGGCAGAAGAAACTGCATTGTAACAGATCACCATCACCCCAGGTGGCTGGCGGCCTCATTCGGGCAGATATCTCCATCAGGACCTGTCAGGGGAAAATGCCACAGCTGAGGGAGACCAGGGAAAGGAGGCTGAATAAAGATGCTCACTGAACTCTGCACTGAGCATGGAGGTGTCTGGGCTCCCTCCAACACTCCTCACTCAGGAAGCCAGGCCATTGGCAGGAATGCTGGTGGAATGCCCCAGATAGACCTCATATCCTACCTGGACTGCGTATGGCTCCCTGCAAACAGACTTGTTATTTCCCAGATGAATCCTGCTTTTAAGACATAATTTGAGAGATGCTTTGTGAGCTGCTGGGTAAATCTCAGCTATTTTGTGCATTTCTCCCCTTCTTACATTTCCCTGCTAAAATTCTACCAAAAAGGCAGGGGTTTTTTTTGAGAACACCAGCTTTTGGTTTTGCCTCAAACCATTCTCATCCAAGTTAGAAATCAAGACAGCTCCAGAAAAGTAGCCACGCTGCCCTGCATTTATCTGAACTGAGCTTCAAAAAGTCACAAAAGCTTTAATGCATCATCAAGTCAGAGCTGTGCCAGAGACAGATTTGGTCATCAGTGCTTAGAGCATCCTTCTGCTGCAACTGGGAGGAAGACTCAAACCTTTGCAATTATATTTAGCTCCGTAGGTAACAGCCTGTTCTTTCTGCTATCTTAACAAGGGGGCGTTGAGCTTTTGCCCACTCCTTGAAGTTTATGCTTCAGAGCCCAAGACAACATATTTGCAGGTACAACTCAAACTTTACTATGAATCATCCCTCTGACTTAAAGAGCTGCATTCATCAAAAACATGGGTTTTTTAATAAAGTTGAGCTGGGTGTCTATGAAGCAGAGAACAAAAGGAGCTTGTGGGCAACTTGGAAAGTAGGTTAACTCTGGAGCCATCAGGAATGCGAGATGGTGTGACAGTCACTTGCTCTTGGTACCTCCCTGTGCACAGCTACTCCTGGAGGAATGGGGGGCCTGAACAGACCTATGGCACTGAGTTTTCTCCCCATGCTGCACCACCCACTCTGCTTATCACATCACTTCCAAGTTGAAGCCAGAGCATTTTCAGGAGCTATGAATTATTTGCATATGATTCATTACCATAGAGGAGCTCAGGAAAGGTCAGCAGCTCTCCTCAGATAAATGCTCAGTTAACAGTTTGCATCATCTGCTGAGGTATGAATGCTGAGATTTCTTGGTGCTTTGACACTTCTACCCACAGGTGGGACAAGGAAAATGAGCAGAGACAGGCAGGATGATGAGCTGGAAGCTAGGGATGGAGAGAGAAGGAGACACGTGCTTGATCTCCTCACAGGCACAATGCCAGCCCTCACTCTGCATCCTCCCACCATGCCAGCTGCCATACTGTCCTGGCATCACTTCTAGGAAAGCCATGTTTCACCCATGGGCCAGCAGCTCCCTTTGACTGACCCACCATTGGGCACCACTGAATGCCCCATGGCATCCCAGGGTACTTTAATAACCTGGATGGCGATGAAGATGCTCTAACCTCTTGCTCCTGCACAACCACTGTTATCCCTTGTCAGCATCCCAGAGACCCCAGATGGGACTGACACATGCTGGGTTAAGGGAACAGTGCAAATCCCTGCCTGGTGCTTTTGCTGTGAGATTACTTTTGCTAATATAAGATGGGTTTTGTTGAAACGGACCAAGAAATGTGCTGTCAGTGGATGGATCTGCTTTCAGCTGTCCAGTGCCTCAGCCCAAAAGACTCCCCTCTTTCCTTCCTGCACAGCCCCTGGAGAAAACAGGAAGCAAACTGAAACCTCAAAGACCTCTGTGAATTTCTCCGAGGAGTTTACTGAGACTAAGCTATCTGATCGCTTTGAAGGATAATTCTGTGGTCAGGTAATGCATCTGTGCCAGCCTCATCCCCACCTCTGCCCAGCACAGGGGCTGAATGAGAAACCTTTCTTCCCATCTAATGATTTTTTTAAAAAGCATCCTTGGAGCAAGCTTCTGAAAGAAACATTAAAGAAAAAAAAATAAATTGCAAAGTGAGGAGGTGTGAAACCCCAGGGACTGAGACAGCACTGTGTAAAGCCACAGACTTCAGAGCCCAGCAAAGCTGCCAGGGAAGGGATACGCAGCTATCCACACTACAGCGTCCAGGAGGCTCATCATGTGTGGGGCTGCTCTGCTGAAATGAGGTGAGGAAGGGCTGATTTTGCCTAAGCATCAAAATGGGTCAGAATGCCCCAAAGTAAGAGTACATCTCATCCCAACTCAGCTGCCCCAGCTGCACAAAGCAGGACTGTGAAGAAGCAACAACCCAGGCAATGCAGAGAGAAAAGGTTTTGGCCAAACCTGTGGTTGGAGTATGTAGGGAAGGCTTGCAGGTCCCATTACTCCTCCTTTGCCCTGCTCCAAGAGGCTTGGTAAAATGGACCATAAGTAGCTGAGCATCGATCCTAAGGGTATGAGAGCAAGCAGGCTGTGTGCTGGTGGCAAAGGCACACGAGGAAACTCCTGTCTAGTGGCTTTAACTCTTATATGTGCTCCCAGAGCACCTTAAGCCTGATAGATAGGCTCTAAACAACTGCTGTGGGGTCCAAAGGGGTACCACTTCCATGAGGACTAGGGAAGGCTGCAGCTTGGCACATCTGATCCCCTTTGGGTCAAAACTCCCATGGATACTAAGGCCAAGCAGTATTGATTCCTGCCGGAGGACAGAGGCTGCTGTGCCGTTTAATTGCTTGTTGAGGTACAGGAAGGCTGGAGGTCAGATGCTGGCAGCTGCCATGCCTTCAGCCTGGAAACCTGAGCCTGGCTTGATGGAGCTATGAAGTAAGGAGCTGGAGACAAGAGCTGAAAGCTAAACATCCACTCACCATTACATCCATTAGTGCATGGATCTGTAGGTGAGGGACTGAATGACCTTTTCCCATTTCTGCTGAGAAATGAGGCTGTAGCAAAATGACTTTGTTGGCCACATAGGAAGTGAAACCTACAGCCTTTACACAAGGAGCACCATAGCCCTAGGAACATCCTGACCTCACCCCAGGACCATGCCCAGTGGCAAACTAACCCAGGAAAACACAGCTTTAGCACAGGGCTAAGGGAGAAGAGCTATGATTTTCAGAGAATGTACTGGAGCTGTCTCATTCACCCAGCAAAACTAAGGCTACCCTTTAAGCTGGCTCGAGCACATCAGTTTCTATCTAGGTCAAGCTCATCCAGATGGCAAGCCTGGCTGGGATGGTTTGGAGTCACAGACAGGTTTGTGCAATGAATGGGAGGCAATTTTACACAAATGTCTCCATCTCTTTGGGCAGAGATGAAGGAGGAAAGGATATTTGGGAATGTTCTCTGTTCTGAAGGATTTTGTTTTCCCCAGCCCATGGGACAGACAAATACATACCACATCCAGCAGAAAACCAAATAAAATTAACAAAAACCCTGCAGCAGAGATTCTACACATGATGCAAAGAATTAATGATTGAGCTACTGAAAAAAGAAAAATAATCACAGGGTTGGTGTCTCAGCACCAGAAACAATTCACAATCACCAGAACCAGAGAGTAGCACAAGGACGATTGGTGTCCTTCCCACCCTATCCATAAACCACTCATGCCTCTGAATAAAAATCCACAAAGCTCATTTATAAAAAAATAGTCATATACTCTTCTTTTGAAAGCTGAGAAATCTGTGGTGTTTCGAGATGCCAGTTTCTCTCACACAGCTGATATGATCAGAGGAAGATGCTTCTACACGGTGGCCCCATGCACAGGTCCAAGGTCCCAACCCCTTCCCCACTCCTAGTAGTGAACTAAAATTCTGCCCAGGCAAGCTCCTGTGCTCCTGCCTCATCTTACACTGCTCACGAAATGTCTCTGCAGGGAATAATTCGACAGCACAGCTGTGGACAGTGATGGAAGGTCAGGAACACAAATGGTGCAAGTCTCACATTTCTTGCTCTGCTCTTAGAAAACCTCCCCACACAGCTCCGAAGCTGCTGATGGATTTTAACCTTTGGCAGAGGGTCTCCCCACCGATCAATCATGCCCACCACATCTCTAGGAGAAGTCAAACTCAATTACACCACGCCAGGCGCTGAGAGTGCATCACTCCCAGTAGGTGAGGTTAATTCCCTTCAAGAGTGGCCCACTGAGAATTTGATTTGCTAATACTGCAAATTGTTCCTCCAAGAGAAATACCCCTGCTGTCTTATTTGTTAGAGACAGGCATCTGTTTGGAGATTGCTCAGAGAGAGGTAAAATCTTCATTTAATACTGTGACTCATCCCGATTCTTAACAAACTTTGTCACCTAGAGGCACAGAGACACAATTAAATGGACAGAGGTGAGCCTCCTGGTGATGGCCTCTCCTGCTTCAACCATGCATGCTTGAAATTCCACACTCCCCACCCCCACCCCAAAATGGGATTATCTCTTCCCTGCCAAGAGGTGCTGCAGCACCACAGCTCACAGAGATGAGGCCAAAATATTTGGCAAGCTTACTGACGCAGTGCTGGGAATCAAATGTTTGCATGTACTCCAGATCAGTCCCAGATGCTTCACATCGGTGATATGGATGGCAACAGCAGCAGCCGAGAAGCATCACCCATGGCCTTCCCACAGCTGCTTCTCCCAGCTCTGCAGGCAAGGGCAATGGGGCTCTCCTCTGAGTAAAAGAGGAGCAAGGTGAACTGTCATGCTCCCCGAGAGCTTCAGGGAGAAGATCTCACACCCAGCATCCCATAGAGGCTGCATGGCTGCCTCCATGCCCTGATCTCCAGCCCTGCTGCCCACGCCAGGTCTTCCACTACTGTGGCCACGAGGCTTGCAAGGAGGAGACCACGGAGCAGGGTTATTGGAGCAAGTCTGCTCCCGTTTTCCTCAATCCAACAGCCTCAAAATGCAGTGCCTGCCAAGCAAACAGACCCAGGTCTGGGTCGTGCTTGTTCCTATGAGACCTCCTTTCATTCAATCATTTCAATTAAACTAAACTTCCAGCTCCAACTCATCCAAAATTAAAAGTACAGGAAAACCTAGATGAACAAATGATTTCTTCATTAAAGAACTAAACTTTAAAAGATTATAGGGAGGGAAAGAAGGAGGACGAGGAACAAACACTACTTTTCTCTGCAACAGCCTACAAGACTACAAGCACAGGAACTATCTTCCTTCACTTTGGGTCTCAGCATAGTACAGAAGAATCATGCATTAGCTCTGAACAAGGCCTGGGAGGAAAGGAGGTAAGTATTTCAGAACCGTGAATTAAAGCTGTTAGCAAATGTAAATTTACATTTCCTCTAAGTAATCATTATGTTTTCACTTCTATCAGCACTCAATGAATCACAGAGATGTTTTGTCTAGAAACTAATGGTGGGGGTAGGAAGCCAGCAGCCTACCCACAGTAGCAGCAGTAGAAGTGCCAGAGAAACCCATAAAAAGGAGCTGGATTTTGCAAGAATGGCAATGACAGCAGCCCATCATTGCCCATGAAATTACCAAATAAGAAAGATCTGCAGAAAAAGAAGTCTTTCAGGCGCAGAGGAAAGCAGTGATTTAAGATTTTGCAGCTCAAGGTATGTGCAGGCATGGCACGTCCACTCAAAGATAATGAGAATAAGGCTTTAAATAAGTAAAAAATATGCAGCCTCACACACACACATGCTCCCAGCTACCCTCACACACAAACTAATTGTCCACAGCATTGCCTGCGGAGGGGAGAGCTGCCCTGCAGATTTGCCAGAGTGGTATTAATTTCATAATTACCAGTATTATTAAGATCTCTGCAGGATACCCTTGCTCACATGCAATTCAGCAACAACAGTGGCCTTTTTACCAATTTTTTTTCAGTGGAGCATATAAATAGAAGCAAGTTTCTGATTTAGACCCAGCAACACAAGAGTGACTCACCTGCTGCAGCCAGTCCCAAATCCACCGCCTCCACCTGAGAGTCTGGCATGAGAAAAGGTGGGAATGTTGGGCAGAGGGGCCCAGACCTATTCCATGAGCCCATTTCCCACTACAGCCTACCCAGAACAACAAAGCTTCCCACCTCATTAATTATACGACAGAGGCATCTGGATGGAGAGCAGTAGTGGAGCCGAGACCCCTGAACTGCACATGGAAGGTTAAACCCAAGGAAAGGAGAGAGAAGGTGGCAGAGGAGCATCCACAGCATTAAGACTGTGCTGTGGTCCCTTCTTGCTAGACAATGAGCTACAATATGAGTGATGCTGGCCTTGGCAGCACACAAGGTCCAGGATTTGGAAAGTGCCTTTCTTGCTAAGGGTGATTATCCCCTTCATGATTATCAGCTAAAAACAGGATGCAGAGTTGAATTTTCTCCGTAACACACTCTAGGAAAAGCCAAGGTGTGACTGATGTCTGCTGAAAAATTAAGTTCTGAAGCCCTCAGTTTACCAGAAGTATCTTCCTACTCCCAGCATCAGGAACCTCCCTGTCCCCTGGAGCTCATGCCTCCCAGAGCAGTGGCATGCAGCATCTTCCAGGTGTGGTACAGTGCATCCCCATTCACAGAGCTCTCTTACAGGTTCATTACAAAGCATGGCAGACCTCCCAAAGCGAAAAGGAGGTCACTGCAAAAGAGCTGATGAATAACCATGGGATTTTGCTATAAATCAGGTATTTACAACAGTATTTACCCTGTCTAAATGCCGTCGCAGGAATTGGTTTCAGCTTGTAACTGATATTTCTGTGGCAGAGAAGATATAGGTTTGCAGAGCCTACACTCTATAAGCAGTGGTTTACAGACAGGGAATAGTGGCAGTTTTTCATTTTCCAGAGTCCACTCACCCTTCCAAGAATCTTAATGCCTCATTGATTCATAATACAGTACATAAAGATTTCATTTTTTCCTGCACAGTGATATATTATGGAGGCAATCTATTTTGCCACAGAAAACTTTGCTTAGTAGAAAAATTTGGAGTTTTGACATTCAGGAAATTACAGTCATCTGTAAAGCACGATTGATATGCCAAGGCTAACATTTTCATTGCACTTATTGAGCCAGAATAACTATGCTAAAATATTTATTATAGTCTAAAAAAAGAAAAAAAATTAAAAAACAAATCCAGGTTCTTGTTTATAAAAAGCATATATTTAGCATTAAAGAAAAAAGCTTTATCCTTATATCTATATGTATTTTAGCTATGTCTTAAATGTATTAAGACACATACTCTCTGACCAGATGAAAATACTTTTAATAATTTAATAAACCAAATACTTCAGAGAGCCTCTGCTGTGCCCAGAGTGTGGAAGTGGAGGGCATAAGCAGAATGCAGGGCTGCACAGAGTAACACAAAAGCAGAAATGTGATATGGGGGCTGCTGCCACAGCGAACTTGCCTGCTGTCCCCTGGGGCTACCGGCGCTCTTCCTGCCACCCACCAGCCACCCAAAGGGTGCACATTAGCTAGTGCATGTGAAGTAGAAGATTGCTGAATGCTTTGCACTTTCTTGCTGTTAATAGAATCTAGAAGCAAGAGGCTGCAGAGGGCTCCCGTCTCAGCTTGACACATACATTTGTCTTTTTTATGAATGTATGAATATGTATTTGGAAGCTGTGATTTATCGTATTTCCTGAGAGCTGGCTGCAGTTTCCTTATCGCTGCCTGAACGTAGTAACGTGCCTTCCAACTGCTCTGTACAGGAAAGTACACACTAGTGACCGTCCCCGCCTCCACGCTGGAGAAACGCTAGAGCTCTCAAGAAAAAGATCATGTGATCAGCTCCAAGAGCTCTGCATATCCTACAGTGGGGAATTAACTCCAGAGAGGTATTTACAAAATCATTTGCTATTATACCCGAGCTCAATCGATTCTCTTCAATAATACATGAAATGAGGAGGTTTGGCTCACGTGAAAAAATAAGGCTGATGTTAATTCCTTCATGAGCCATCTGTGGACAACCTTCCCTACACCGGTTAATATATCCCATGGCAGATCACATGAAAGTGCTTTCAAAAGCTAAGGCGAGGATAAATAGCATATAAAAAGGCACATTAATGCAACTTATATTTTCATTATCATAATCATTGGACATAATCCTTCCCAGGCTTTCTAAAATGTTGTCAAAGGAGGCATCTATTGAAAATGTCTCTGAAATGAAATTAATGAACTGACACTAATATATTCCTAGCCTACTGCTAAAAGAGGGACCAAGGAACGGACAACATATTTACTGCTGCAACTTTCTACAATTTTAATTTCAACTTTCATTGATTTCATTTAGCACTCTGAGACTGTATAATGAAGAAATCTGTATCAATTGAAAATACCAAGTATGCTCCTGCCCCACTAGGGCACTTCAGTGATATCATGTAATAGAAGGGAATTCTCATTTAATTGAATTGGAAATGAAACACATATTAGCTAAGAAAACTTAATCAGTGCAATAATATTAAAATGGGCCACTCAGACAAACTATACTGATTAAGTCACTTGCAAACATTTCTGTAATCATCACTGAGACTTGTGGCATTAATGATTTAAACTCACGTTTCTACTCCAGGGAACAAAACTGCAATTTCACAGCAGACAATTAGAACGTCTTAAACCCGCTCTCACACATTACAATACGGTCTCCTGGCAGATGCACAGGACCCGATCCTGCAAGGATACATTTTGAGCTTTGATGTACAAGAAGGTCTGTATGGACGCTGGAATGTAATCAGAATCTTTCATTTAAGCCAGGAGACAGCCCAGAAAGCACCTCGCTGGCTGGTGAGCGTTTCTGAAGTACTCACTGCAGTTCCTCCACAGACTTCGTCTTTAATCTTGACTAGTTACTGATAGCACACACTGATGCACCGTAAAGCTGTGAGCTTCAAATGTCTCCCAGCAGACAAGGATTTAAAAAGGTCTTATTCACACGTAGTTGACATAACTGGATTTAAAATTGACATGGAATAGCAGAGTACATTTCTAACAGAAGCCCATAGATGTACTTGTTGTTTCAGAGGTGGGAGGGGTATTACATCAGCTAAGCAAGCAAGACTTTGCAAACATTACAAGATGTGCAGAACATCCCATTTCCCATGTCTGCTGCTTCCACCCCATACACTTAGCAAAAGCATATTCACTTAGTCTGAATTAATTAGGACAATGCCCTTAGAAAGCCATGTTTATGGAAAATGCTGCTTTTGCCTCTTACACAATCCTGAAGCAATGCCAGGGATGTGTCTATTGCCTTGTGCTTTGAGGATGACCATCTACACAGCCCAAGCGTGTGATGTGCCTGGAAACCAAAGACTAAGCTGGCAAAACCTCATCAGATGTTTTCCTGGGGGTCAGTGACAGCACATTCAGCACAGCTATCAGCTATGACACATTGGATGTTTATGGATTTCATCTGCCTCCTACATTGTTAATTAATCTGTAGCATTAAGATGTTCAAAATCCTATTTTCGGACAGACAAAAAGAAATTTAATTTTTGCATCTTTTCAGTGCCAAATTGGCAGCTGCACCGAGGCCACTGCAAAGAGGAGATGCAGCAACCTGGGCTAGGCAGGGAGAGGAGCTCAGCTCCTCTCTGCATCAGCTGAAGGGGTGAGGACTGGCATGGCTATGCAAAAAGCACTCAATTCCACTGTCCACAAAGAGCATTACGTGCTTTGCCTTTTGCTCTGGCTCTCTCACAATGAAGGTAACACAAACACGGGTCAAGATCTGACCTTTTTCTGAGCAGCTTCGTCTAAAAAAAGATGAGCCCTGAGCCTGCTGCTCAGAGGAGCAGAGCTTTCAGCCCTCACCCTCCAGAGCCAATCAGGCAAGCAGCACTTTGAACCCTCACTCACATGAATGGGAGAAAATCTTTCTTAAGTTAGCTGAGATACCCTTAAAATCAAGCTGATTTCAGCTGAAGCCAAAGCTAACCTATCACTGCCAGAAGCAAACCAGAAGTACCACCAGCTCGGCCCCAGCATGACCAACATAAAGCAAAATAAACCACATTATATCCAGGATTATTCATTAAGATTCACAATTCCTTCCAAAATTATCTGCCATTGCTCCTGCTCCTACTCAAAATATAGGAGGAGAAAGAAAAAAAACACCAAAATCCTCTCTAAGCAGTGAGAGGTGGTTCCAAACAGCATCATTCCTACCTGCAAGCATCTCTTGAATGAATTTCAGAAGATACAGTTCCACTCCTCCATGGATTATTCTGCCTAAAAATGTGACATTTTAATTACCAAGTACAAATGTTACTGCAAGCAAGCAATGAAACAGATGGTGTCCTGAATTTTACAGTACAGCCACATTTTCCAGCTCAAATTTACAGTTCATCAATTAGCAAGCTTCAAGTCTTGCCTCTACCATGTCTCCTCTGCCCATCTGAACCATCGTAACTGTTCTGATGCTGGGTGTTTAGCTTTAGGAAAAGGAACTCAAAGTAAGTTGTCCTCCTTCAAGGAAATGCACAGTGTGTTTCCAATAAGGAAACAAAACAGCACAACTCTACACAACCCTTTTGAGAGGTTTGAAGAAGCAGAGCCCTTCCCCTGGACAAAGAATGAATGGATGAAAGATGGCTGAACATGAACTGCCCCACTTGAGGAAGCAAAGAGGTGACATTGCTACCGTCACCTGATTTGTTTATGTCAGTGCCTTTCTCAGCAGACCCCTCTCATATCAGTTATAACTCCCCAGACTTCCTCCTCTTCCCCTCTGGTATATTTGGCAGTTGTCCCAGAGGGTGTCCCCAAGGGGAATGGCCAGGATGGCATGAGTGTCCCTTCAGGATCCATATCACCAGGGGAGAAGAGAGGAGCAAAGACAGAAGCCTTTCTATTCATCCTTGCTAGTCTACCATCCTGCCAAACACCAGTACCTATGACTAGTTGCACTTTCACAAGTCTATTCCCTGCCCCTCCCCCTCTTATAAAAAGCAAAATAGAATTCAGGAAACGGAAGCCGTGCAGGGGAACATCATCATGTGTCACACGTTGTGGAAAGGGATAAGGAGGATCTGGGGCCACCTTCAGATGACCACAACTCTACAAATGCACGTTCAGACACGTCTGACCATTATACAGTAATGAATGTAGCTGCAAATTACAGGAGACCCAGCTCTGTGGCTTGCACATTTCTTCTGTAAACACCTCGCAGAGCACCATGAAGTGGGTTAACACTCATCCCCTGGGTTTACAGCACCATGGCAAATATGATTCCTACTTTGAGGAGCTTATAATCCGCTTCAGACAATGCACTAGAGAGGGTGTGGGTCCTGTGACCACTGGGGGAGAGCTGCGGTGGCATCCCTAGAGTTCAAGCAGTAAACACAGGGAGCTGTCAGCTGCCACTCCCTGCTGAATGCCAGGCTACACCCTCATCAGGCTGAGGAGGGGACACAGGCTCTTGATTTAACCAAACTGAATCTCAGAGAGTTCTTCTGATATTCTGCTCCATTCATCTCCACTACCACAAAGAGGAGCCACTGCTGGGGCTTACGGCACCAATGCTGTAATTACTGCAAGGAAACGTTTTCTGGGAAGGTGTCCCAGAATGTAATACACTGAACTTTTCCATTTGCGTTACCAAGTAATAACTCTTCCTCTCTCAATGTCAGCACCAGGCTGGCTTCTAGCTAGGTCTGTGAGGACAGGCACCCTTCCCAATGTGCCCCTGTGCAGGCACAGTGCTGGTAACACCAGCTCTGCTGCCGTGATTCACCCTTGTGCTGACATCCCTGGGATGTGGAAGTATTCCTGCAAACATCAGACATGGAGAGATGCTGTCCAGGCCAAGGCACAGTCCCTTAGAACTCAAAACTTTTCCCATTTTTCTTTGAGACATGTCCAGGAGCGGAGTTTTGGAGATGCAGAAGCCAACATCAGCTTTGCAGACAGCCAGTGATGCTGGGCTCACCCTGCTAGCCAGAAAAGCATTTGCCACCTGGGCTCTGACTCTTAGGTGCAAATTTGCTTGCTGTCACTTAATCCAGTGTCTTGCTGGCATCCAGAGGTGAAGGTTACAAAACCTGTCTGTGGTGGTCCTCTGAGACCATGTGGGGAACCTCCTCCTAAAGGAAGCCAAACAGGGTGCTTGCAGAGCTGGAGGGCAGAGCCTGCCTTAGAGTGCAGGTGCCTTCACAAACACTTTCCAGTGAGCTCCTGAACGCCAGGGAAACCTGCCCGGCTCTTTGGTTCCCAGGGAGAGAAGCCAAAGCACCGGTCGATGCCACCAATGCTGGGGTACACAGCCTGGTTTGCAGCAGATCGATGCTTTCCCATTTGAACTCAGCAAACGGGCCCTCCAGAGCTTGATGAAATGTATCGCAGTGGCACAGGTTCTGCTCTCAGTCACACCAGCAGCTGGATTGCTGTGATAAATAAACCTGAAAATCAACTGTCTGAGCAACAACAGACTCTTCCTAGGTGTCCATCCCTGGAGGGGTTAATCTAAAACAATCTAATTTCTTCCCAAATTGCACAAAATCCAATAAACTCCAGGCAGCACTGTCTTTTCCCATTTAGGAGATTAAGAAACTGTGCTCTACCAAATTTATCTGAACAATTCATTCCCACAGAATTACACTAGATTTTGAACCTGAAGCTGATATACTCTATTATATCTGCAGGCTAAGCCATCCACCGAGGGGCTAGATTAAAGCACAGCCAAATGCCACCTGAGCAGGGTTTTCTGGCAAAGCATCTGAGCAGGGATGTGGAGAAAAGCAGCAGGAACAACAGTGGCAATTTGGGCCAGGGCTCAAGTGCAGCTGCAGCATCTTTAGCTACATCTCTTCCACCCTGTCATTAAAAGAGCAGCACCCTCATAACTCATTTCAACCTACTGAGGCTGGGCTTCTTTTCACATTATTTTAAACAAAATGACACTTTCCCTAGACACTTAGATGCACCCTGGTCTCATCACATCAACAGAGGAAGCGTATTTTTCCTGTTTATGTGAAAGGTGATATTGGATGCATCATACATTTAAATCATTTGCTGCCTTCCTCTCTCAACATAAATAAGGGGAAAGAAAGTCAGAGAAGATAGATTTTAAAGATGTATGTATACACATGCCTACTTTCTAATCTAGAAGATTATTAAATTCTTTCATATATTCACACAAGAACTACAAAACATTGTGAAAGTAGAGATGCTATCACTCATATTTTCCCAGAGCAAGGATCAGGGAGCTTTTCTTCTCAATAAAAACTATATACTTACAGAATACCTGTTTGGCCAAGCCCTAGTCAGTACTGGTCAACAGAAGTGGGGTGTACAGCTCAGATCCCTATTTTGTGGAATGGACCTGCCTGCAGGTCCAACCCAACCAGGGCAAGAGATATCTTACAGTTGTTAGAGTTTTGGCTTTTTAATGGATATTAAGTGTGTTTAAATTTCTGCAGTTTCTACAGCTCTGAGCATCCTCTACCAAAAGTACTTCCCATGCACCCTACCCAGCCCATCCCCAGACCTTGGGGAACTGAGCCCAGTCAGGCCCCATCTGAGCTATGTTACCCAAAGGCATTGTGTTCACCTCTGATTTGTAACTGACACTAAATTCATTTAAACTGCTTTATTTATGAATGGTGTTACATCCTGCTTCTTGGGGAGACAGATCTGACACAGAATTGCCTTTTCCTGCCTGCAGAATCTGTAAGTCTGCATCAACATTGCACAATTATTTTAAAGGCATTATGTAGATAGCTCTATGGTAATGTGTATGCACACCAACCCCAGACCTGCAGAATTTGCATAGCAGAATTTTTTCTCATGCTTCTTAAAGATTAATAATTTAAAGCAAGTCGTAACTGTGCTAAGATTTAGTCTTATGTTTTCATCACTCCTTTATATTCTCATAAATATCCAACATTCCCAAGTATATACGAATCTGAGATGGTATTCAAGAGGAAAAACTGCAACCAATATATCTTCCATTTATAGAACTGAATATAAGATCATATTCAAAGTGCTGCGTTTACTGTCTGATTTTGAATACATAAAATATATAGTCATTACAAATTCACCTTTCATTGCAAAGCTTTGTTCTTGTAGTGACATAACTTATTGCCAGATTAGAGCCCTAAGTATGGCTAGACTGTTTTTCATCTTCTCCATTCTCTGGTACTGGGAGAGACAGGTCGTGCTCTCTATCAAAGTTGTGCTTACCATACAGCAATATTGCAACACGTCCCATTAGAGTTATGTCTGCTGAGACTGTGAGCACAGACTTGGCTGCAGGCACCTCCTAATGGAATTACATAATTGGAGGCATGTCATCTAAATCTGAACAAATTGGATTCTCTTGTCATGCACTACTGAATCAAAATGGAAAGAACACTCCATGCTGTTATCTATGGTTAACCAACGACAGCAAATCCGGCGTCACTAATATTTTGATAATGTGATGTTTATTAAAAAGGGGAGAGAGAAAAAAGAAGAAAAAGAAAGACAGAAAAGTTTCATGTAAGGGATGCCAAAAGTATGTTGCATGCAAAATGACCTCATCTGAGTTTGGTTTCACACCAGGAATTACGTTAGTGGTCTATGATGGTTGAGGTGTTAAGAAGATGTAACGGCAGCACTACGTGAAGCTGGTTGCCTGTAGCAGCCAGGGAAGCAAAGACAAGGACTTCAGACAGGCCTTTCCACCAGCTCTGCATCTGGACAAAGTGACACCCACCAAGGTGTGTTCTCTGCTGCCAGTCCCTCCCCTGCCCAGTCTACAGTGCCTCAGCTGCATTAACATTCACATCTTGCAACCAAATTCTCCAGCCCTTGTAATTCATAAGCATGCCCTGCTTTTCATTTACAAGTATATCAACTTTAATTTGGTATTACTGAAGGAATCATAACGAGGGAGCAATAACTTTGAGCACACTGAACTGTGCATTCAGGGCAAATTTTCACTGAGCACTCAGCTCAACCTCCAGCTCTGCACATAAGAAAGAACAGAGGCATTAATTACATTACCAGAATCACTAATCAGCCCATTGCATCTTTACATTTCATCAGCTAACTGCTGGTGCAAAATGAGAGGCTTTTTTTCCCCTCTAATTCAGCTCTTCAAGCCTCACCAGGACATTTCCATGTGCACATGGAATGCATTCATTAACAAAACCAACAAGAAAAAAGAAACTGGGGAAAAAAAATTAATTCTGATGCCTTAGAGAATTTGTGGTTCTCCTAGTTAATTAACTGTGGGACAACTTGGCCTCCCTCATTCACACCAGGCCAGGAGGGCACCTCAAGGATGGAGCAGCATGCAAGGAACAGGGGAGCAGAGCATCCCACCCATGGTCCAGCCCAAGACACAAGAGAGGCTGGGTGACCAGACAGCAGTCTGTGAAAGCAAGAAGAGCTTCTCTGCAATACAACTCTGACATTGCTAGTGCACTGCAGAAATCTGGTTTTCAGAATGCCACCAGCACACCGTACTCTAATGCCAACAGCTCTTGGCTGCCTCTGCCCCCCACCTCCAGCAGTCCTGCATTTCTGCAGCAGGTGTTTAAATTCAGTGTGAGGAAGAAGCACTGTCAAATCACTGAATTACCTCAAGTTGTGAGAGCACACAGCAGGGGGAAAAGTGTTGACTACCTATCGAGCCTCTGCCTGTACATCAACACTGAGAGGAGCCAGCTAAATATTTACTTTGTGCTCCTGGGGTATGAGCATCTTCCCCTGAGCCACAGTGCAGGATTACACCAATCAGCCCAGGGCTCGCCTGCCTTCACAAACGTGCAGTCTTGGCTCTGCAGTCCAGTGTAAAAGTGACCCCTAAAAAAGTTGACCCCTAAAATCTATAAGCCTGTGCAATTGCCAGCTAGACTAAAGGACCATTAACCCACAGAGATGAAGGAAAAGCATGAAGAACAAATGCTCCTTAGGGTTGCCCACTACTGTGTTTTCTGCCAAATGGATTTCTCCTGCCCCACAAGTAGAAGCAACACCATCACTCCACCAACTCCACAGCTGCTTCTGCACTGAGCTCCTGGAGACAACTGCACCACACACAAAGTGATAAATGTGGTGGGAATAAGGCAGTCTCCAATGGTATGGGAAGAAACAATGACAGATCTCATGCTTCAACTGGGACTATCCCACAACTACTTCAATACCACCATATGGTCCTGCTCTGATTGCTCATCCAGCCCAAAATACTGCACTAATATTTAGTGACACTTCTAGATCTAAAGTGAGGAAGTGGGAAAAAGTAAATCACTAACCAGCTCAGTATTTGCAAGAGCTGGCAATGTCTAGCACATCTTAAATCTAAAGATTACTGAATTACACTGACACTACTTGATCTCTAAGCATCCATGGGATTAAGGCCGATCAGTTTAAATAGCTCTGACAGGAGCACTGGCTGTGTGGATTGCCTGCTCTGGCACTGCTCTGCAGGAGCAGCACAGGGAGCTGTGCCCAAGCTCCCCGCTTCCATGGCTCTCTGCTCAGCTCCCGTCTTGGAAGCTAAACACATTGCAAAGGATGTTTACCTGCTCCTATCAGGCTCTAAGTATCACAGGAAAGTCAACTGACCACAGCATAAACAAAACAAAATGAGGTTACTGACTGCAGCATTCCCAATTATTTTATCAAACCGTCTTTTGCTAATCTGCTGCTTCAGCCTTTTCTGCCACCAAGTTGTGACCTTCCTCCCCATGTGCCCATCTCCACAGAGACAAGCTTTCCTCCTTGATGGCAGTGCTTTGCTCTCATTGACCAAAGAGATCCTTTTAAGTGACTGTGGCACACGCAAAAGATGGGCAAGACAGCCAAATGACGTGATCCATCCTTACATCTCCACATCAAGCGCCATCCTGTCTTAAAGCCTTAGCATGTCTGGTTGCACAAATGACCTCAACCATGTTGCTAAGGCTGAGTCCTTGCAGGGCTCAGTGCTGATGTGCTAATATCCTCGAGTGACACAACTGACGCCACCAGACAACATGCACTCGACACGGCCGCGTCGCGCAGAGGCCGCTGTTGTGGCTAACAATCCAAAAACTGAACTGGGGACCTCTGAGATGGGCAACAACAGATTTGCTCTTTGCATTAGAGGAGGAAACCAGGGCTGATGCAGACTTTTTATCTGATGTGGCTTGGAAGAAGCCACAATAAACATCCCTTGAGGCTGTTATGTGGAGTCAGGGTGACTTACTGCCTTCTGCAGTATGAGTTGTAGAGCAGAGCTGCGGAGCCCTCAAGCCACCCAAGAGCCAGCAGCTCAGACTCACATGGAACGTTGCCTTGCACCAACATGGACAATGCTCCCTGAGCATGGCAGCAAGGGAGGTGATGTGGAAAGGGCACACTGGGATGCTGAGCAACAGCAATGTCCTAAACACAATGGCAAGAACCAGCACTGACATCCACCCAGCTGGAAGAAAACAGCACACAAGCCACGACTCTGTAGACAATATTAAAATTGGTATTTCACCTCTTGGATTGCACAATGTTCCTGCTACACCAGTAGCACACATAGGTGTGTTTGTTACCTGGCAGGCATAACCACAACTCTCCAGGGCAGCTCCAAAATTCAAAAAACTCTACTCATCCACAAAGAGGTTATGAAGCTTTTTCTTCCACTCAGCCTCCTTTACATTAGAAGTACCAGCTCATAATTAATACAACTAATTAATATGACTAATTAATGGAGTGAAGCAAGGGCAGGGAGCAAGGAGAACATTGTTTTTGATAGCTATGAAGCGCACTAACAAGAGCCAGCTGGTAAATGACTCATCTCTTTTGGGAATATTTTATTGGTTTGATTTTCAATCAAAAAAGTTATTGTGAACATTTTAAGAAAAGGACACTATAAGAATAGAGTAGAAAAAAACACTGCCCAGTGTCCCCCATGGTGATGCTCTTGGGCTTTGCTGGATATGAGGGGGCACACGTAGGAGGATAGCACATGCTTCAATTAATGCTCACACATCTTTAAAATCAACCAACCATGAGACAAAACCCCAGAAAGCAGGTCCTGTTGGTGCTCCAAAGAGCTGCTGCTGTGCAAACAGGCAGCTTGCTTTGGAAGCTGCTGTGTCAAGGACACCATCTTGGAAGTTGAGGGTTTAAAAGTTAAAGAAAAGAGCTTTTCTGGGGGGAAACATCCCCAGTCCTTACTCAAGGTCAGGATTTGTTTCCTGGGCAGGCATTAGCCTGCAGCACTGGTGGGTAGGTGATTAAGCCTAGACTCTCCCTATCAGGCAGAAAAAGAAGCTTTAGGGTCTTGAAGGTGCATGCAAAACGACAAAGTAAGCATTTGGGATGCAGATAATACCATCAGGACAAATATTTATTGGGTCAGTAGTTGCTGGTGAGAAAGAGAAGCTATAAAGCGGAGATAACAAGGAATAATGCTGCCACAAAGGGAAAGTGCATTAATGACTTAACAGCTCTTTGCACCTCTCCATAAAAACTTCCTAAGGGAAATCTCTTATTCAGTGCTAAGGAAACAATGGTGTAAATCTGTTCTCTACTACATCTGACTCCCCTTGCACTTGCAGCAGCTGCCAGACCAGCTCCCTCCCTGGCTTACTGCTCTTCTACCCTGTTTATGCCTCCCTTCTCCAAGCAAGCCACCTTAAACACTCTCCCCCAGCTCCATGCTGGGTCCCAGCAGCCCCAGTGCAGCAGGGCTGGAGAAACCATCACTACCCTGTGAGGTTGAGGATTGTCTGAGGCAGCAAGGGTGACCTCTGCGCCTTCCCACAGCAGTAACACTCCTCCAAAACCAGTCCAGCACTTGCCACGGGACCACGCACGCAAGACAAACGCAGAACAAGCATCTCTGCTAGGGAGGTGACACTAAGGACACAGTTAAAAAAAAGCCATTTAACTGTCTTTAATTAATATTCCAAACTATGTGTAAGCCTTTAACACACAGCAGGATCATGGTGAAAGATTTATGAGATTGGTTCACCTTTCGTGAGTGCTGCCTTGGGTCATCAGCACAAACTTATCATCAAGTCCATGTACCAGTGGAGAGTTAGAGAGAGAGGGGAAGGGTAACATCTGCACAAATATGATGTGACCTACTTTTACAGCAATTTGAATGCATATCTGGCAAAAAACCCCACCCTCTAAAATTTTAAGGGAGAATTATAAATCAAGGCATGACAGTAAACAAGTAATTTGTGAAGCCATACTGTCTACTGTCTACTCAGTACAAACAAGAGATTCATCAAATAATAAAATACTACTTTAGAAGAAAACAAGCACAATTATTTTATAATTATGGCTGCTCTAGTCTTCTGAGGGCAGGAAACCTTCCTACCTGCATAGAATCATAATCAAGGCTCATCAAAGTCCTGTAAAGGCAAATCAATACCTGCTCTTGGCAGGACGAGTTAATTAATACTGGAGTGCTCTTCTGCATGCCTTCCTGGCTGTCAGTCTGAAGGTACCAAGTACAGCTCTTTCTAAATGATCTGTGAGAAAAGCACCTGCCACCACTCTGGCTACAGGTGACAAAGGATGCTGCATGTCTAGATACCATGGGCTGTGCTCCTCTTAGTAAAGGACACAGACATCCAGGAGTTTAAAAATCTGTAAAATGCAATTGACTCCATGCTTCTCTGAATCCTTATCTCCGTCAAAAAGGAGACTCAGGCAGCACCATACAGCTTATTTTCTGGTTTACTTATTACTACACATACAGGGAAATCAAAGCCACATCCTTTTCACCACTACTGCACTAGCAGAGCTGGTCCCTGGTTACAAGTGGTTATCTGAGGTGCTGTGATATCCCACCTCAGACGTTGGGAGAGCTGGTTATCAGATAACTGCCTCGTGCAACTACCAGCAGTGGGTTAATACTCTGCCAGAGACTTTGGAGATGCCACTTGAAATATTGGCAATCAGAGCACAAGCTTTCATCTTTCCATGACAGATTCACTAGAGCTCCATGCCATTTACTTCATGCCTCCTCCTTTTTGATTCTTCTTATGAGACCTTTAAAACAGAGGTCTTGTTTGCCCTCTGTGATCAGCAAAGATCTTGCAGCTTTCCTGAAAATGCAAGGAAAATTACAGCCAAGAACATGACAGCAGTTAGAGATCCAGAGCAGGAAAGGAGTGAGAAGCATTCAGTAGACTGCTTTGAAACAAAAGATTTTTAGCCTCACTTACTAAAGAAATCAGCCTCTCATGATCACGCTGTCCACCTCCCTCCCCCCCTCTTGCCAGTCTCCTCATAAATTTTTAATTGGTTCTTGTACCTGGAGACTCTGCTATCAAATCTGGGTGGAAGATACATAAGCATTGAGAAGGGATGTAGGGGAAAACATCCAGCTGGCTGCAGAAAGCAGGCACTGCTGGGAACCACAGCCGGCCCAACAGCACAATGGCTCTCCTCAACCATGCTCAAGATGAGATGGAGATGCACAGTGATTTTTAGCATAAAAAGCTGGCAGATGCAGCAGGGACAGAACACACAGGTACTGCTCAATGGCTTTACTGAACAGCAGCATTCACCACATCCCAAGAGTGCTTGTGACGTTTTGCAGACCTCCTGCCAAGAGGAGGTGATGCGTCATCTCAAACCAGGCATAAAAATGGGACAAAGATGCAAAATGCCAGAAGAGTAGGAAAAGTCAGTTCTGCTCAGTGCCACTGTTGATGTACTTCCATTGTTGTTTAATTGTTTTCTTGCATGAAGCAAGGGAGAAGATCCAAGCATGCAGACAGACGTGCCTATTCTGTCTGATGGAGAAAGCATCAGCTATGGAGGAGTGCTCAGCAACCAAATTACATGAGATAGAAGAGTACATACACAGGAGAAACGGGTGAGGAAACAGGCAGTAAGATAATGGGGGTTCAGAAACACAGATGTCTGTTGGGAGAGTGCCTGCTGAAGCAAGGACCAAACCACGGATGCTAGCATTTAGCTGCGAGAAGCAGTTTTTCTTCACCTAGTTAGCACAGACTTCACCTGTGTCAGTGTTTTACTAAGAGAATGTGGAGAGATCGGAGGCTATTAAGTTTCCACAGAGCTAAGTGGGTATTTAAATCCATTGCTGGAGTTCAGGTAAGTGGCTGGGTAAATACACTCCCCAGCCTGACGCCGCTGGGTCCATTAGCTGGTGCCACCATCGGCAGGAACTGGAGGGGAGAGTGATCCACACAGATGCTGTTGCTTATAAGCCACCTCTCATCTCAGTGTGGTTTTTGAGCAGACTGATCAGAGATGGTGCCAGATTTCTGCCCCAGCAGACACCTGGGCAAAGTGGATGGTCAGGGAAAGACTCCCTGGGAAGAATTTTGGCACCCAAACCCTGCTATTCTTTTCCTTCCACACAGCTGTTCCTTTAGGGAGCAGACAAGGACAGGCCCTTTGCATACTCAGACACTGGTTTCAGCTTATATTCTTCCCCATCATTCACAGAATCACAGAGTTATTAAGGTGGGAAGAGACCTCCAAGATCACCAAGTCCAATTGTCAACCTATCACCACCATGCCACCAAACCATGTTCCTAAGTACCACATCTATAGGCCTTTTAAACGCCTCCAGGGACGGTGACTCCATCACTTGTTTGGGCAGCCTGTTCCAATGCCTAACAACCCTTCCAGTGAAGAAATTTTTCCTGATACCCAATCTAAACCTCCCCTGCTGCAACTTGAGACCATTTCCTCTTGCCCTCTCACTGGTAACCTGGGAGAACAGACTGACACCCATCTCACTTCACCCTCTTTTCAGATAGCTGTAGAGAGAGATAAGGTCTCCCTTGAGCATCCTTTTCCTCAGACTAAAGAACCCCAGTTCCCTCAGCTGCATCATGAAAGACTTATTCTCCAGACTCCTCACCAGCCTCCTTGCCTTTCTCTGGACACACTCCAATGCATCTATGTCATCCTTGTAATTAGGGGCCCAAAGCTGAACACAGCTGAACATAGAGGTGTGACCTCACCAGTTCTGAGTATTGGGGGATGATCACCTCCCTGGTCCTACTGGCCACACCATGTCTGAAAGAGGCCAGGATGCCGTTGGCTGCCTTGGACACCTGGACTTTGTTCTGTTCTGAGATTTAAGTAAAAACAGTAAACAAACCCAACACAACTTCCCCAGACCTTTCAGGAGCAGCAAGGGCAGCCAGCCACCACGAACAGCTGGCACACACACATCCAGCCTTTCTGTTTTTCAAAGCAGGTCCACAGCACAGCCAGCCAGGCTCCCTGCTACTTTGGGCTGAAGGATGCGGCGGACATCACGGCACCGTTTAACATCTGTTAAGGTCTTTGCTTCAAACACTTCTTTGGCAGATCTGGCTGAGATGATCACACGAGCCAAGAAAGAGAAACCTAAGGAGTGTGGCAAAGAGCCTGGATGCTGTTTGGTCGGAAACAGACAAGCATCTCAGTACAGGGCTGGCTGACCCCAGACAGTCGGCTCCAGTGTGCTGTTTTCTGTCCCAGATAAACCTCTCCTTGCACCCCTGCACCCAGTCAGGAGGTCTGGACACACATCTTGGGGTGAGAAGAGGGGATCTCCCTGTAGCTACCCACACCAAGCAGCTCATGAGGGATAAACCACACCGTAGACTCAAGGCTTATTTCATAAAATGCTCTGTGCATTCATGGCTGTGAGGTGCCCCAGAAGTCAAAGGCAGTAGGAAAGCTGCCCCTGTGCAGCTCCAGTCTGGTAAACAGAAACCCCCAGACTCTTCCAGGTCAGTGCACACACAGATGTCCATTCATTTCAAAAGTAAATTTTGCATGAGTCTACAGAGCAAAAGCAACATTTTTTTTTCTTTCTGGGCATATTCCTTGTCTCTACTTTAGAAAGTAACATATAGAGCAAGCTCAAGAAAGGGAAAGGCACAGGGCAAGCACACTTTCAGCCAAGGCTGATTACCAGAAAAGTGGGACTTGGCTTGGTCCCAGGCAGCCCCAGGGTGTGATGAGCTGTGAGGAAGAGCTAGGGAAGGACCATCACTCCTCTTGGAGCCACGGCAGGCTCCTTGCAAACTAGCCAGTCAAGCAGACTTCCAAACAGGCTGTCATGTCTCAAGGATGAGCTTGGTGTCCTGTGCAGAGACCCTGCAACAGACCAGTCTCCCACAAAACCGCATTCACACTGGAGGAAATTATCCCAGTTTTTCAAGATGCAAGTTCTTGGGACTTAGTGTTCTGAGCTGCCTTGTTGCATACAATGAACAGACTTTGCATTCCTCCTACTTTGGGCAAAATATTTATATTCTCTAGAGTCAAAATGTTTCTCCAAGCACCTTACTTCCCCCTGCATTCAGTGCTCCTACCACTCTACTGAAGGAGTCTGTGAGAATGGGAAATGCCACAGACATTCATCTTTTGCAAATCTCATCTTTCCTGTGGATTTGGCAATTATTACAAATAACACAGGATGAGTGCAAAAGTAGGTAATTGAAAAATTGGATCTGATCACCCTAATTGAGCCTGAAGTCCCACTTACTGAAAATGATTTGTCATAATTAAAAATTCACAACTGCAGACCAGTTGTGAACACTATACATTATGGGTTCTCTGAACTACTCCAGGAAACATACACTCTCCAGGCTTTAGACTTGCAGCCATAACAGCTCAAGCCACACTGATGGAGATATTTGAGAGGAGTAACTCTGGATTTTAGGGAGGGAGAGAAATGACCCCTTGTGCTCAGCAGCCACCACCTGTCATGGCAAGAAGATGGCTGTGTCAAACTCACACCAAGCGTAGGTTACCATATATTCCCTCTGCTTCTAAGAGTTCTTCTGATGCAGTTTGTTGCCTTCCCTACACCTTGGGGATACTCTCCTCATTTACCACGTTAAGGCAGTAACAGGGTATCTGATGTTTTTCTATTTTAGTTCAAGTTCTTTGTGTTATATCAGTATAAAGCAAAAGGACAAATTTTTTTGCCAGCACTAACAGAATCAGCTCCACACACACAAAGATTCTCCAAAACTTCTACCATGTACCATGCCCACTGCTAACAGACAACATTCCTGGTGCCCCAGACACAACATGGCAATCGCTTTCTACTTATTAACATAATTAGGATTTAATTTCAGCACATCATTTGCAAGCTTCACTTAGCTTGAGACAACTTAAGGGAATGAGATTGGAAACATCTTCGTTTCTGCTTTTAACAAACCACCAAGATATCCCCAGTAAACAGAGTATTGGAATAAACACACATCAGTTTTCAACTGGGCAGGGTGTAGGATGTGGAATGTTAATCCAGTTGTGCTGTGTTCACAGGGAAATAACTGCCTCAATGAACAAAGCTCGTTCTGTTCTGCACTCATACTAATCCCAGCTAAATAACAGGCCTTGGATCATTCATAATAAGATGTAACTTTCCATTTTTAAGTGTGTTAGGAACTGCCCTCAAACAGAAGATTTAACTGAGCTGAGCACTGAAGGTACTAATCAAATGCTCTATTGCTGTACCTCACTCAATAGGCAGGACATTTGTGGAAGAAAAAGAATACCTAAATATCAGCATTTTTGAAAGCAAACATATCCACAATAGTAACTTCATTATACTTCTATCTAGCATACTGATCCTCCCATCATATACCTAAGGCAGGAAAGGATCTAATACGCCATTCATTCCTCCTTCCTAGCAGAGGCTTGTTGTGGGGTGATTTTCTCTCCCCTTTCTCCCTGCCAGCTGCTGAGAACTGCCACAACTCCTCAAACGTCCCAATAAATCACAGAGGTAGCAATTAATTTAAACTCTTCAGAGGAACAGAAAGGTGTCATCTTCTCAGCAGCGCCGCAGCAATCGTTAGCAATGCAATGCTGCTTTTCCAAGGCATGTCACCTATACTGCAATCCAAAAATAGGCCATCCTAAAATAGGCTGCTGAGGCAGGAGAGGGAACCAAGTTGCACATGCAGGCATTTCCAACAGGTAATGCAAAAACCTACTGCACGCCCAGGTAGGAGAAAAAAGCCCCTCAAGTCATGCCCCTGGTAAACTCTGCAGGGCCTCTGGACCTTCCCAAGCCCTGCTGTAACACTAATTGGAGTATCTAGGTGTTAGTCAAGCATTTATGCACCAATGTGCCCATCTGCTGCCTAGTAAGGGCCCATGGCTGTCCATGCAGTCCCACCATCCCGTACTGCAGCAGGATGGTGGCTGGACCTGGGTGGCTCCTTCATGTGCTGCTGTGGCAGATAGGGTGACACTGAAAAGGGATCCACTGTGGTGGTGGACAGCAGACCATTCCTACAGTCTAACACTCAGCCTGGGGCTCGATCTGGTTGTGAAATGCCAAGACTCAGTTTTGTCCCTCATTTAACCAGGGACATTTGCAAGTGGGTTCAGCTTTCCTGATGGCATTACGGGATTAAAAGATTTTTAGTGAGGTGACCTCAAAACTGCCCAGCCTTTTGTTCCCTATGCAACAGATCACAAAGGGAAAAAACAAGTGAGCCTTCCTGTCAAACTAATGCCCTTTTACATTTCTTTTGGGTTTTTTTGGCACCACCATAAAAGGGCATCCCAAGACACAGAGGTAAGTTGCAGAGAAAGGAGCAGGGCTCACAACCTCCAAGTGCCTGTGAAAGGATTCAGGAAGATGCAACATCTGTTAAAAACACTAAATTTTCAGGATTTCTATCCACTCTTCATGTTCTCTGTGGGCTCTGTAAAGACAGACAAACCAGAAGCAGCTCTGTCTACTAACTTTGCCAAAGTCTAATCTAGTCCATCCCCAAACTGCCTAGGTCCACTGGCGAGCAAAGCACAAGGAAGTCCAGAGGACCCCCAAAACCAGAAATCTGGAGGAAAACCCAACACCCAGCACAAACTACTCTCACTCTGCTGCTTTCAGCTACAGAATTTCTTTACCTTTGCTGCTGGCTTGCTGATTTTCTAGCAGAACATTCAGGACACCGGAACACACTATTCTGCACAGCTTCTGCCATTAACAAAAGACTGTAGTCTGCAAACTTGCATGCAGTTTATTGTCCACACTCCCTCTCGGAAACCCCCTTTTCCTCCCTAAGCTTTTTCAGAAAACATTTGTAGCAAGACTACTTTGAAGTTGTCTCTACAAATAGTCAGAGCAACCTTTAGACCCTGTTCCCAAAGAATGGCACTTTGGATGCTTTCATTTTTTCCCCAATTCGATTAAAAGAGAAGTGTTCCAAAGTTGAGAATCCTTAAAAAAAATCTCCTGACCTAGGTTACTGTTGCTCTTCACCAAGCTTTTACGTTGTCCTTTAAGGTGTCAGCAGATGTTGAAGGTAAAATATTCTTCTGGGATCAGACACAGCCTGTTCTCATAAATTCCTGGCAAGGATGTGTCTAAGTTTGCCTGAGAAGCATCTTGCCTCAAAGAAATCCATATTTATAGGCTCCAGATATATTTTTCAGCTTGGGTTTATTTACTACAGCCAAGGCCAATAAAACAAGAAAATTTAGTTCTATGCACATGCTGGATTCAATGAAGAGAGCAGAATTTGCATAACTTTGAAGCGTAATCTTCCACAGCAACAACTAATCTGCCAGTGATTATCTTTCTATTTGCTTATCCCTGTCTCTATTGATAGGGAGATGAAACAGGACAGCACTGCATAAGCAGAGGGAAAGCCATGCCAGAGTTCAAATAAGCTGGAGCTAAGGCAGGTATCCATGTGTTTGTTTTTAGTTAGGCTAGAAGTTATTCTATCTCATAAATACCTGGCCTTTCCCAAGCTGCTGGATCCCAGAGTGTATGTTACAGCCTCAGAAGAGTCTCCAGGGTGTCAGTTCAGCTGCCAAGTGATCAACTTTCTATCTATTAAACATCTGAAACAAGCTCAAATCTGGCGAGCCGCCACTTCACAGGCCCACAGAATAACAAGCTCATTGTAAGTCCTTTTAGCATGGATTAATTGGTGCACAGAGTTGGCAGTGTGAAGAGGGCAAAAAAACTTCCAAGCTACACAAGCAAGGCACAAGCTGTCAGTGAGCCTGGCTTCAGATGAGCATCACCCTAGATTTCTGATGCTATTTTAACACTTCTTGCCATACCAGCTGTTGTTTGGGAGAGGAAATACATTTTAAAAAGCATCTGGAAACACTGCAGCTATCATCAAGGTAATCAAATGAAAGGAAAACAGCCCAAGAAGCATCTATGAAGAAAGGAGACCAGAAACATTAAGTTCTGATCCAGGTGACGCTGGCCAAGCCCTGTAGCTCTGCATTCTCTATCTCCCTTGCACATTAAAAAAAGAGCATTAATAGTGTCTTAAATTAAACTCTTCCCTGTGGTACATTAACATAAGGCTGGAGTGTTGTCACTAAGGGTTTGTCTCTCACTAATCTGTTAAGAATATCACTGGTGCCAAGTCAAATGCAGGAGCTGGCAGGTTTTCTGCAAATCACTAAATCCACTTCCTTTCCCCCACATACTCCAAGATGCACTTGCTGTCTTTGGGCCTGGACTTGGCCATGCAAGTATCTTAGCTCAGAAGAGTGCACCTATTCAGCCAGGCAGATCTGCACCACATACACCTGGGCAGAGGGTTGGGTCACATTTTTTGGGTGCACAAAAGAAGCAGTGCAGGGTGTGCATGATCCTAGTGAGCATCAGCAAGGAGAAAGAACTACCATGAGAAACAGGACAAACACTTTGACATCATTCAGGATGAACTGCGTTTTTCCTGACAGTTCACTGGGCAAAGGACAGTCAAAGGATTGTGTTGTCTAATGAATCAATACTTTTTGGAGAGAATTTCATTAGCTGTGACACCTCTTCCCGATACAGGGGTAACTGGAAGTCATTCAAGTCACCAGACCTTGTGATAGTATCTGCATACTGATGGAGTGCTAATTGTATTTGGGACATCAAAAGGTCATAAATCAAACTGGCACCTCCCTGGGAATACAATAACTTGATTCATACACAAAGGACTTTAAAATTTAAACTCATGATCAAACAGGGAACTACATCTATTAACATTTCTTCCACTGTGTTTCAACCCCTCAGTCAAGTGGCTGAATTGTCCAAATGGGCTTAAAACTACAGTTAATCAATATCGAATGTGTTATTAAGCAGCATGTGGCCAGAAAACTGCCTGCTGCTTTGTGTCAGCCCATTCTTCTTCCAAAGACCAAATTATAGGAACAATCCCTTTATTCCAAGTAGATGCCTGCAAAAAATCAGCACCAAACCTCAGCTGATTTTACACCTCTGCCAGCCTTAACATTTCTCTCCTGGTAGCAACTAAAAACCTTGCTATAACACCATGCAGGTCAAAAGAGCTTGTGCTACTGGCAGGAGGGAGCTGCTGGTGGCCTCCTTCTCATCCAGAAGGCATCACAGGTGCTGTAAGGCATTGCTGCAGAACCAATGTGTACCAACATTTACTTACTCAGTACAAAATTTACTTTGTCCAGATGACAATGACATACAGTAGATGTAAAGGAAAATAAAGGGGAAACACTCGAATTCTAAACAGATAACAACAGGCAGGCTCATGTGGAGCATCCCCTGCAGTACAAAATCATGGGACAAGTTATCAATAACATAAAAAAATTAGCCAAGTTGGTGTGAAAGAACATGAATTTAGCAGTATACATATTCATGGTGGAGCCAATCTTAGCTCCAAGTATAAAAACCATGCTGCTACCTCAAAGGGCTCCAGGAAGCAGGGGAGATAATCCTGCACCCTTACCATTTGGGCATTTTGCAGTCAGACCATGACTTAGTGCTCTGCTCACCTACCAGGGCCTACTAACAGAAGTGAGCTTTAAGCAAAGGCAGCCCATCACAACAAGCTGTCATGATGCTCAGAGAAGCAGCACCACCTCTCTCTCTCTCTCTCTCCCCCTCCACACTGGGTGCTCATATGCCTTTGCTCAGACGGCACTAAATTATGTCCATGGGCAGGTGTACCACTAACAAGGACACTTACAGACCGCTGAGGGAGGAGAAGGAGGAACTTCTGTTTTTAAGACATCTCTTAGCACATCACGGATGGTGAAGGCACAGGAGGGCCTGCCTTGGATGAGAGGAAAGGACTGGAAGAAAGTCAGGTCTCTAGTGAGGCAGATGCAGTTTTTAAATAAAGCAAAAGCTGGGTATATGACAGCTTTTAGTTTGCAAATTCCTTTGCTCATGTGTCTTGGAAAGACTCTCCTGCTGCAAACACATCCTGATAATCGGCTTTTGCACAGCACCAGCTCTGCAGTTGCCTCCTGCCTCTGTAGGGTGTTTGCACCATCAGCACACAGCACTTACCCAGGAATATTTGTAACAGCAGAGCAAGATATACAAGCCTATTGCACTCTGCATGCTTGGCTGCCCAATTCGGGCTGAATCAGCTGTCACACATTGTCTGTCTCACAGATGAGCGCCTTCCCTCCTCTCTTACAGCAATCTCTTTTTCACTATTCCGAGCAGCAAATATGGCCCCATAAAGGTCTCCTAATCCTTGTCTTGCCTCACAAATCCAAAGAAAAATTCCCACACTCTAAGGACAGCTCACGCAATTCACCCTCCTGGAGTTAGTCAAGCACAGGAGTGAATTAACTCTTTTGGTGTTACTCAAAACAGGGCTTGAAAGAACAGCGTGTTAAAGCCAGCACAACCATCACCTTGCTTAAGAGCAGAGCACAAGAGTGGCCCTGGAGACTACCAGGAGTAGGAACTTCCAGGAGCTTCTGCCTTGACCTGGGGGGCAGGACCCCTCATCCCACCCTAGCACATCTCTGTTAACAGCTCAAGTGCAGGGCAGTCTTCTAGGGGTTATTTGTGGAAGACAACGGGGAAGGAGAACGGAATTGGCCTTTAGACAACCACACTCCTTCCCCCTTTTCTTCAAGGGAAGCCTAGCTCATGTAGGCTTTAAATTCCAAGTAATTTTTAGAGATCTGAAAGACTGAGGAGATGAACTCCCTCCTGCTGACCTGAGACCGACTCAGGAGTAATCATGTTTAACAGAAGTGCTGGAAAAGTGAACTTGCAGGCAGAGACTGTGACATCTGTGAAGATTAGCAAGCATGAGAGGGAAGATGTTTCTTCTGCTCAGCCTCATTTCGCAAGCAAGGGGAGGACACAGAGCAAAATGAAGCTGGGAAGAGGAGCTGTGTCCAGAAAGGTGAATGCCCAGAGCTGCTGAGCCGAGTGAGTTCCTTAGCCTCTGAAAGCTCTTTATTTGAACACTTAGGGCATGGTGCAGCCATGACACAAGGAATAAAATGCATGGAAAGCCAACACTCCTGCCTCCATCCACAGAGGAACCTGGTTACCTATTAGGGATCTCCACCCATGATGCAGGTGACAGTGTGCATGGGGACATGCTGTTGGGTATGCTACAGCCAACAAACTGCTTTGACTTCCCCAAGATACATGTTCTAAACTATATATCTTGTATTGATTATATTAAAGGCTCAGATAAAGCATTTTCTGGCAGCTGCTTTATTCTAAAGTCTGGGTGATTTCCTTTCTCCCTCTTTGTATTTTTAATTAAATTAAACTTACACAATCTAAATGGCAACATAATAAACATTTTTACAAACATCTGCTTCTTGATGTCAATCTATGCAATGACAAACTCCCTACAAAAATATTGTTTGGGTATTCCCAGGCTATCCCTCTGTGTTTGTTACAGCCGGGGTAGGCAGTGGAGCATGAAATTATTATTTTAATGGGTTCTAAATGTGCAGGTGTTAATTTGAAAAGGATGATCAAATAGAGAGTGAAGAAGGTGCAGGTGCATTTATTTAATGGTTCATTTCCAACTTCTGTTTTGGGAACTGCAGCCTGCTGGAGAGAGTGGTCACAGTATCTGTGCTGGAGGACTACTCCACACGCCTCTCATACACTGTTTGTAAGCAAAAGTCAGGGTGGGCTTGCGCAACCACCTCTTGCCAGCATATACAGGTCACACAGCACAAAGTGCATTGCTTTCAGTGTGGTCACTCAGCTGTGCCTTGCATTTACTCCTTGAAACGCTGCCTACTTTTATTCCATTGCCTTATTCCTTCCACTACCCCTAAGTGCTGTAAGATCAAAGCATCATCCGACATCGATGAGCTACAAGACTCTAAGCTCACAAGATGCCTTTGGCATCTGTAGACTGATAAGGTTAAAGAATAAATGGTTAGGGTTTTTCTGGGCAATCTATGGAGAGCTCTGCTGAGATGAGACACTGGCTTATGAGGCTCATTATGATCATACTGCAGCAGTGACCTTCGGCACAAAGCAAAGGAAAGCAGGATTTAGTGTTCATGTCAACAGCATAATGAAACAACTCAGGGGAAGGCCAGCCTCAGCCACAACTTTCATCCTGCTAAAGAACTTGCAAATCTGCTGCAGCAAGAGGGAGTTTGCAGATAAAAATAAAAGGAAGCCTTCAGCTTTTTCATCCCAGGCTCCCACGTTACAAAGGAAGTCATAAATAAGACAACAAAACATTTTGGTGGATGAAAAGCCATTACAGGAAGCAATTCTCAACTTTCCATCTGGAGTTTTCCTGGCAGCAGCCATCCGGTTGAGATCAACCTCCCCGGAGGCAGGTGCTGCGAGTCGGCTGAGCTCATCAGAAACCCAGCCCTTGCCAGCACCTGAGGGTGAGCTGAGGTGAGGTGAGCTGCCCTGAACAGGGCTGGCTTCACAAAACCAGCCTCAAGCTCCGTTTGCATAGAGGAACACCTCCATTCAGACATCTCCACTGACATCACCAGCCCCCAGAAAATCCCTTTGAGTTCTGGTTTCTTTTTAAGGCAGATCAAGCTACAACAATTTCTGCAACCTCTCACTGCATCCTGGAAGCAACATGATAGAACTGTTGCACACAGTTAAAGTCATCAACAAGAGGACAAACTACTCCCCTCTTTTTTTTCTCCCTCACATTTTTCTCCCCCAGCCCTTTTTGCCAGCTCTACTCTTTCGGGTTTCTACCTTGGGCACCTATGCAATTTCTGATAGCACAGTTGCAGAGTACCCCATGTCTCATTTTTATCTTCCCCACAACCTTGTGCAATAAGGAAATTTCACTTTCCCTGGATTCAGTGACCACATGGACAGATTGCCTCTCATATGTCAACATATGGGAAAGGCAGGTCTGCCCAGGCTGGCCCCTGCCATGACCTGGGCTCATCCTCCCTTGGGACATCTACAGTCCCATTTTATCTCCACTTCCTTCCTTCAGCACCAATAAAAGAGCTTGCATCCAGCATTGTGCACCACACAAAACCATCTAAAAATGCAGCAGGCCTTTTAGTTTGTTCTGATTAAACCAAACACATCCACAACCCCTGGGAACATGCTGACAAGCCATCCAACAACCACACCCCCTTACAGACAAGGGAGAGACCACAGCTTCAGATCTGCACCACAGCTCAGCAACCCTTCACTCCCGAGCCCTGAATACTTTTCATCCTGCTAGTGAGTAAACACTGTGTGACAAGTCAACAGGTATCTGAAAGCCCAGCCCATCCCTCCTGTGCCACATGTGTGCAGCTGGCTCTGCTGTAGTGGCTCAAGTGTCAGACTATGATTTATTTTCCATATGATCTAGCCAGCTTGCAATTACAGATTTGATTGACTTACTGGAAATCCCAGAAGATGACCTGTACCAGGCAAAGAGTTACCCTCAAATTAGTACCCAAATGAATCAATCCTTAAATAGTGATTTCACTAATTTGATGAATTACCAGCAACACGTCATTGTTGGCTTACCATAGCTTTGATACATGATAAGCATATTGCTTTGTTGCTCTTCCAACACTGTTGACAGCATTATGGGGACACCTTGAAGTGTTAAAACACTTTGTAAAGGCAGTGATGCACAATTATATTGATAAACTGCACATGAGCTGGAAAGGAGCAGAAGAACAAGGATGTGTGCTCACTCCCCTTACACACACCCCAATCAGGGTGCACCTTCTCTGCTCAGCACCCCTCAAGCAGACCAGGACCAGAGTTTTGGGTGATAGGAATGATACTCCTATTGCCCTTCAGCTCCTCCAACTACCAGGTCTGCTAGGACAGCCTAGCAACCATCTGCTGAGAAATGATGGTATTTCCTTCAGTTACTTACTCAGGTAGGTCCACTACTGGCCAGCCAGATCATTCAGAGCTGAGAAACAGAACAAGAAGAGACAAAAGATGACAGCTTTTGCTTTGCTGTCAGTTTATGGATAAATATAAGATGCAAGAAGATGGAAATTGCTTGCTTATCTTGAAGTATGGAACGACCAGGTAGCACCAGGTTTGACTGTAACTGTGGCTAATATTTCCTTTCCCAGTCAATGTTGAACTCAAGAAAAGAATGTGTGGAGAAACTTGCTAGTTTTCCTACATTGAGTTATGTTGGTCAATTAACACCAAATTCTAAAAAGTAACTTTCTAGAATGCACCTTTCAGCCCAGCTACAACACAAGGCAAATTGTGAATCAAAAAATAAAGCCTAGTAATTAGCTGCAAAGGTAACGTGAGGGGACCTAGCTTATCAAGAGGCACCAAACAATCAGACCAAAGATCCCTTCAGGGAGAAAACCAGCACAGGCAAACAGAACAAAACAAATGAAACATCGATTATTTAAACCCTAGATGCTGCTTCGCAATGCAAATCACAATTACAATCAGGAATTTAACAACCACTTTCAATTTAAGGCCAGTTCATTGGGGTGGATGATTAATGCTTGTTTACTTGTGGGGTGGCAATACTGGGGGAAATCAAGCTGCAGCCCGTTCCCTTTGCTGTGGCTCCAAGGGATGCATTCCATGTGCAAGAGGTGCAGGAAGCCTCATAGCATATCAAAGCCAGGCCCCTAGGCCAGGTTTAGCAGTCACAGAGAATCTTTAAGCATCTGCAAAGTAATAGCAGCAAAGCTGCAACTGAACAATGACCTAAGCAGTGTTTTCTAATTATGCAGATGACACAGTCAAAGTTTTAAGTAGCTTTAAACACTTGTCTTGGCTGTTTCTCCTTTTGCATAATGTTTAATCCCTTTGCTTGTAATAAAACTGTATATTTATTTCTCACAGGTCCAACACGCTGAAAAGGCTGGGTTCATGGGGCCTGGCCCTGCATCTTCCCACCAATTCCCACACTCACAAAGTCACAGAGGCACCCTGGAGCTCTTTGCAAGGAAACACTGGTTTGACTAGATGAGGTCCCTTCTAACCCCTGATATTCTGTGATTCTGTGACTCTTGTGTCCCCAAGCACCATGAAACAGGTCCTCATCTTTGCAGAAGGCTCCAAGTACTTCTTTAGCAGACATGAAAATCCAGTTAATGTTCCCTTTCAGTTTGATTAACATGTTTTAATGCAATCCAATTACTGAGTATTATGGTTTCTAACATCACAGCTTTTATATCCCTTTCTAAGCAGGAAAAACCTATGACATATGATACAGCCATTAGAAAAGAGCAGATAGCTTTCACTCAAAAGGCTCCCTATTGCCTGATCCAAAAGCTAGATAGGGTCAGCAGAAAGACATTTGCTGACCAGAGCAGGTCACAGATCAGGTACGAGAGAGTGATATAAATGCCCTTTCAGTAGGGAAGTCCATGAATTATGGGGCTGTGTGTGGGGGTGTGTAATCCCAGCTAAGAACTGCAGCTTTTGCAAGCACTGACTCAGCAATAAAAACTTTTCCTGGGAATTGGAGGTTGGGAAGTGGGGACTGCAAAGGACTTTGTGAGAATTACAATCAGATGGATCAGCTGAGCATCAACTGGCCAAAGCCGTACAGAAGCATTAGAAAAGTAGCATTTGAAAGCCAGCACAAAGTCTTTCCAGGATTAAGTCCTTCCACCATTCTTCCTTTCAAAATAAGTAAAAACATGGTAAGATGAATTCCTTGTCAAGCCCGTGCAGAACAGACTCTAGCACAGAAATAAACACAAATTGAATTTACTCTGGTGGCTTCAGATAGGTCACATCAAGCCAGAACTAATGCAGTATTGACCCGCTCTTACTCTAGACTACATAACAAAGCAGCAAACAACATTGCAGGTGCTGCAGATTCATTCTATTTAATATTTTCTGGGCAGCAAAGTTAGCCTGGAATACAGGCTGTATTCAATAGGCACCTATCTATCAGCAGGATGAATACTAAAACTTGGATGGATGCTTAAGTGCCATCTGAGAGAGATGAAAAACTGCATGATTCACAGCAGCCCACCTGCAGAGATCCATATGCAGCCTGTTGCCTACCAGACCAGCCACACCATTGGTCTTACTGACAAAGCCCCTACGACTTGACTACATAGCACTAGATCAAGCACTAGCACTTGACTTTCACTAGATAGTGAAAAGGCAGTGATCTGCCTTTTAGAAAACTCATGTTGCAGACACTCAGTATTTGCATTGTGAAGCCACATAAAGCTGCCAAAATTTGAGTAGCACAGCCACCAAAAGAAAATGTCATCCCATACAGAGCCAGGTTTTGCAGTGTTGATAAGAGACCCCTGCTGTACATTTCCTGCAGATGCTGTTGAGTTTTGATCCACCTCTGCAGCCCTCAGTGGGAACCAGCAAGAGCTGTCCCAGGAACCCTTCCTCTCTTATGTCCTGGGAGGACTGGGAGATTCAGGTTTGATGTTCCAGTTATTGATTTTCATGTAAGACAAGGAACATGCAGAGAAGGATCCATCAGCACTATTAGGATGGCACCATAAGGAAGTTTTGAACAACCTCCTGTCCTCCCTGCCCTTGTACTGAAGATGATGTTCTATAGAACACACACACAAAAAATCTCTGAATAAAATATTTATCATATTCTCCTTTAATGCAAACATGCAGCTATTAGTGTAAATGCCACAGAGACTTCAGAGTCATCCTCCCATACCAGATGGACTTAAATGGTCATGCACCTTCTCTGCTCTTTTATCAGACCAGTGCACTAGCATCTTCTCCCTGCACCTAATTATCACCATCTATGTAACAGACTGCAAACCAGTGTTTAAAACATAACCCACCAATATACACAGCTATCATGAGATCTGTAACATGCCCACATCAATGTGTACTTTAATTTAATGCTTATAAATTAATTTCTGCCAGCTCTAATTCCACCAACCAGTCCCTGAGACTGTGCGTTGCCCTCACTCCTTAATGCAATCTTGAGAACCATCAAGGAGTTGCTCCCACAACTTAGTCACAACCTGAGTCGTTTTTGAGGGGCGTTGCACAATACATCAAAGTACAAAATAAATCAAGCCTTCTTGTGCAAATAAGGGAGAAACAAGACCAAGGACGTGTGTTACTAAGAAATTTCCATCAGAACTCTTTTGAAGGAAAATTGGGTTTTTGACAAAACTATTTATCACGAAGGGTTTGTTTTCCTCAGGGAGCTTCTGCAGGTCGGGAAGGTAAACATTTGAGATAAAACAATCAGAAAGCTTCCAGCCAAGAAGTGAAGCTATGCTGCTCCACCTCAATGGGCTGCTTTTCCCCTGCATTTTCCTGTTACTGGGCAAATTTCCCTGGTTTGTTCTGCACCTCTCACCACACACTGCAGCAGCTGAGCCAGAGGGGCGATGCAGTGCATGCTGGCAGAAATCTTCTGGGCCCTGCGTGCTATCAGGACACAATGGGTACAGTGCAGGACTGAACATACTGCTGCTGCAATGCGATGAGAATGCAAAACCCTTTGCGATTCCTGCTTGGGTTGTTTTGGTTTTGGTTATGTTTGTTTCTTTGCTCTCCCCGTCCATAAAAACTACATTTCCAGCAGGAAATCCACAATAATTTCTTACCTGCCCTAGCTATTGCTATCCTAGGATGCTGGAGGTGCTCATTTCTTTCCTTTCCTGAGCTGAAAACTCCCAGCTGAAAACAGGGAACACTCCAATAAGCAACTTTCATTTTGTTCTTTTTCAATCTGCAACCCCTGCCCCCTCCAGAACGTGCATCTGTTTGGGGACTCAACCTCGTAGAACAAAATGGCTCCATAAAAGGAGAGAAAAATTGAAAAGGCCTAAAAACATTAAGTCTTTCACAGGAGCCCTAAGGACATCTTCCTCTTTTCCCCCAGTGATTTACGTCCAACTCCCACATGAGCACGTATTACTCATATTACCTGATGGCTGGAGAGGGACAAATGAGTGCAAGGGAGACTGGAAAATATCAGCAATAAGTATCTCCAATATCTCTCTTCCCTTTCACAAGCAGTTTGACTTCTGAGTTCCCATTGAACACAGAAATATCTGTTTCAAAGCATGCAGTTAGAGCAAGACCTGGTTTCTGAGGAAATGCTGGCACGAACGTTCCAGAAGAGAATCCTTGCAGCTAGGCAGAAAAGCTGCCTGACAAATTAACTAAATGCCTTGCTGAGTTGGTTGCTGATCAGCATTGCAAATAAGCATTGCCTTGCACAGCCTAGGCTCCAGGAAGGGATGATGGACCCACTCACAGAGCTTTACACTTCATGCCTCTAAGCAAGCATTATTTATAGCCTCACACTCAACCTGTAATAAATGCGAATCAGATTAAAAACTCGTTAATAGTTCATATTTATTAGCAGTGCATGGAAGATGCTCATAAAAATAACTGAATTATGTTGGTGCAAGCCTGCACGTTCACTTCTTTAAATGAGATTTTGGGTTCATTGCATATTAAATCATTTGGCTCTTGGATTACACAATTATCTTTTTTACAAGCAGGTTCTCTAAAGACACTGTTCTGCCCTTTTAGCCAGCATGCATTACGGCCACCATTTAAGAGCACTCTCAACCCCATACCTAGGACCCCATGATTTCTGTGGCACATCCTGCAGAGCTTTCCTAGCAGTAGTGCTTCTTTGGTCTAGGCAATGTAAATGTTTGCCACCATGTATGATACACGTTCCACAAGCAAGTTACTTTCCTCCATCCTTATTTGTGTACAGATGGATACAGCTTGGAAAAGACCTTTATATGATCTTATGTTTCAGGATTATTACCCAAAACCTGAAAGGACCTGCTCACCCAACCACTTTTCTATGTGCTCACACCTTTCTTCTAGCTCACTGTACAGACTCGACCACAGGCTCTGCAGACCTTGCTTCTGACCCGGGCACAAACTGCTGCCTGGCACCCAGGGAGAGACATGCTCCTTCCTGAACACCAAAGAGAAAGCAGCCACACAGCCCTACAGCATGGGGCTGTGCAGAAAAGGTATGTGGTGAAATATCTGCTGACCCCTGTCCCATTTCAAGCTCACAAACCCCAGAATTTGTGTTTTGGTCAGGATTAATGAGATTCCTGAGGAAGGACTGTGTATTTTTTAGAAGTCCCAAGTAAACATTACTCCAGCTCTTGAACATCAGCAGATACTCAAAAATTGGAAAATTCCCAGAGTTAGGATCTTTGCCAGTCTATCCTTTGCTGCATCTTACTGACCCAGCTCTACATCAAACTCAGGGTATGTGGCACAAAACAGCACTTAGCTAAGAACTACACTTAAATGGCTTTCAGAAGAAATGCTTCTCACAGAGATGGATTTCCCAGCTCCTGTGATTTCCACAGTACACGACTGCAAATAAAGCAGTCATTTTGTACTGGGTCAGTCTGGTCCTTCACACAGGCAAGACCAACTTTGCACTCAATTTTCCAAAAGCAAAACCACACATGCAAAGTCCCTCTTCCAAGTGTATGTTTTATCTTCTGGAGCATAGAAGCAGACAAACAAGTAAAGCCAGAAAGCAAAGAGAAGTCTTATCTCCTGGCAAATGCTAGGCAGGTATGCTCTGGCAACAAGCAGGTGCCCAAGGTATCACTGGTACCTCGGCTGAGCCCTTGCTTCATATGACAACAGCAGATATACAAGGATCCATTGTCTGGAGACTGAAATGCAGCCCTGGCTACATACATTTACATACATTTCACCACTTAGACAGAAGCTTGGGAAAAGACAAGACTATCGCAAACACTACACTGCAAACAACAAATATAATCGGGTTACAACTGACTGCAGAGCTTATGATACCTCTGGCTATGGGGAAAAAGAGAGAGAGGCACTCTGAGAATTAATGTTCTTCCCATCTATAGAGAAACAAATGAGTTTCTGGTGCTGAACAATTAGTACTCCTGTTAATTATGCGTGTGGGTTAGAAATAACAGCAAGCATTTGGGACTGCTTCCATTTTGATTGTTTTCTTTCTGCACTGGATAACAAAAATACATTCAGACAGCTAAATAAATCCTTCATAACACTGATGGGACTTCTTGTTCACAGCAAGCAGTTATGCAAATTGCTAATTATGAGGCAGAGATAATCATAATCTAGCACATTTATGCAACCACATGTACAACAAGGATAGCTAAAGCAATAGTTGCCTTATTCTCCTCACTGCATTTTTTACAGTCATGCTGATGGGCTGGCTCACTGCACAGCATCACGGCCTGGTGCAGTGGGTATTACAGCCCAGGAGCAGCCATGTGCCCCTGGGATGCAGGAGGCTGACACAATAGAAGGTTTAATATACTGGAAAATAACAGTCACATGAATAAAAAGTCCCAGCACCCCTAAGAAAAATAAATGGAACAGTGGGTGTCAAAGCATCCCCACTGGTTTTAAACTGTCCCTTGAGAAGCAGATGCATCCCAAGCTCAGGTGGGTGCTCAGCCACTTCTTCATGGTGCTAGGCTTCAAACCCTGGGCTCTCAGGGCACAACAGTACTATTGGGTCAAGTCCCACCTACTCCAAACCTGTCTGAAATCCTCACCTGGTGTGTTTTGGACAAAAGCAAAAAAGACGGTAGGCATTCCCAGAGTGTTCATTTTCTGGGATGACTCCCAGGCATGAAAGGAAAAAGATTCAGAGCTACCCAAAAATGTGATCCTCCTACCGCTAGCAAAGCAGATCCATGAAATCTGAGCTGCAATGGTTACCCTGAACCTCATCTCATAAAAAGTATCAGCTTCAGGGATGTCTTTTTACTTCAGACTGAGGGACACTGATTTAAAACACCAGTCACAACACTCCACCCCCAAAACAACCAACCATAAGAAAGAAAAAAGACTGCAATACAAACACAAACCTTCTCAATCTAAAGCACACACTAGCCTTGCTATTTCTGTCCAGTTTCCCAGTCCAGTTGTTCCAGCTCAATAAAATCAACATTGCGTTATCATTTTCACTTAAGGCTTCAAATTCAGAAGCTTTCACCACTTACTGCCAAAAACATAGAGGCAAGAGCACAAAAGTGCTGCAATGCTGGGGAAAATGCATGGTGACATCCAAAAAAAAAATACTGCAAGGAAATAGCCTGGAAGATGTCCTACTTCTGCCCTAATTAGCTATCATTTTGGCAAACACAAGGGAAATGCAGTGAAAACAACCCTGTGACTTCAGGTACCCAAAACACAGAGAGCTCTGGTTGTGCTCTGAACTGGAAATGATGGATGTGGCTCACTTGTGCTGTAATTAAAACTCTTTCCACAAAATAAGAACAGTGATCTGTGTCCTGACAAAAAAACCTGCTGTATCATGGAAATGGAAAAGACTGATTGGGCTGACCTGGGAGGAATTGCCAAGGATTCTTTTTTCACCTGTCAGTAAACTCAGAAAAAGAAAGAAAGAAAACAGCTTGCTCAGATGTGGCTGCTTCTGCTGGGTGAGTGGCTAGAACAGGGCAGGAGGAGAGGGGTCCTGCCCTGTGTTGCAGATGGAAACCTACCCTGTGCTGTCACCATGAAAGTAGCCACAACACCTGGGTGCTGCTCAGCATGGTTCTCTGCTTGCAAGGAGCTGGAGACAACTAGGTAAGACAGTAAATCTTTGCAGGGCTGGGTTCCTGTTCATACTATGCCAGCCAGACTAGCATTACACATTACCTGGTGGTGCTTGTACACACACCACCAGCATGCACCAGACCCAGTGCTTCAGAGCTGGGCCAGGTATCTTGCCTCCTTGACGCCCTTCTGAGGTCATCCCAGTGCCCAAGGGACTATCCTGCTGCCCAAGGGAACATCGCACTGCCTTGCAGAGGGCATACAGCAACAGCAGGGAAGAGTTGCACCTCTGCCTGGGTGCTGGACAACTAACAGTAGCAACTTTCCAGAAGTGAATGTTAAGAGAGTAACTCAAGAACAGCAACCAGAGGCAACTCAGGATCAAGCCTTCAAAACCTTAGAAAAGCCTTGTGAATCCTCAAGCTATAAAAAAATCATCTATGCTTGGTTATTTATATTTGATTTCTGCTCTCAAAGCATTTAGGTTCTTCTCTTCAAGCTGTTCTTAGGAGCTAGAGGATTAGAAACCTAGTTTGCTCTTCATAGAAGAATGATGCAAGTAAAATCTTAATTCCTAGATAGGAATCATCCAAAACCACATCAATTTCAAGAGGTGATTCTCACTTGTAAAGATTTGGCAGGTTCCTGAATGTATTATGCTGTGTTTGACACTCTAACATGGAACACCAATTTTACCCTGGCTGCTGAGCATTTTTGAGCACTGATATCTAATCCTTGGTGACAGAATGGAATACACCATAGGCTGATCTGTTTCAATTGCTAGCAATTTCCTCCTCAAAACGTAACCTAAACCCTAGGCTAACCCAAAGATACAGATCTACATGCTTTTTATAGAAATGGCTTACCTTCAAGCAGGAATTTCCAGAACAGTTGTGAGGAAAAATGGAAAATGCCCAATATCCAGCCATGTCAAGTGTTTCCAATCATTGCAGGTGAAAGGCATTAGGAAAGAAACAAAAAGGCACTGATTAGCATAAACACAGGGTTTGCAACACTGTTTTAACACTCTTCAGTTGCACTCACATTTCCACCAAAAACCAGGAGTTTTCATTTCAGTTTTCCTTTAAAGGGTTTGCTTGTATTTGAGATTGGATTTTACAATGTTTTCAGAAGGCTGGGCTCCCTCTCTTACTGTCCTCACTCAGGCAAAGCTCCCACAACAGCCATGGAACAGAAGACAAGACAAGGAAAGCTTTGCAAAACTTGACCTGGATGTCTGGGTCCCCCAGCCAAGAGAAGACAAAACAAAACAGAAAATGAAAAAAATATGCACTAGAGGGACAGCTGTAATTTCTACTCTGTGGCAAACAGAACTCCCAGTTCAGAGTTTGTTCTGCTTTTAGTAGGATTTCTATCTGCAGCTGGAAGGTGAGTTTCAAATTCATTTTTTCCTTGTGGAAATCAAAACAAAGCCATAAAAACTTCATTTCAGCACCAGTCTGCTTGTTGCCCATATAACCCTGTGTGATCAAGCCTCACATAACAGTAATAAAAGGACTCTGTAAAACATAGTTTTATAATACTTGAGCACACATTTGAACAGCTGAGGAGTTCCTGCAACCTGATGGAGCATACAGCTTCCCATCTACTCCTAGAGACTACAAATTTCAGATGGCTTTCACACCTCCTCAGTAGCTTGTGTTTTTTTATGGTGGCTAGATGAAAACTCACAGAGTAGTTATCTACAACTGACCTGGCTCACAGAGAAGGAGCAATTCTCTTCTGCACAGGAAGAGGCATCAATTTTTGCAGTACATCCTTAAGAAAGGATGGGCTGGAGGCTGCTACATAGAAATTCTACAAAGAATTTGTGATTGTTGTTGATGGTGGTTTTTTCCTTCTCTTTCTTCAAAAATTACTGAAAGTATGTGAACTGATATTTCAAAACCTAAATAAGATATAGCAGGATGAACAGACAGGTGCTTGCAGTATTGCTAACTCTTTACATTCCATTACACATCAGACAACCTAAGCTCCTGGAATCATCCAAAATCAAGAGTCTGAACTGCTGTAAAAACAACATTAATAATTTCTACTCCCTGATTACTAGGGAAAGCTTGAAAATGTGATCCCTACAGGCTTAGTATGAGCAAATAAAGAAAACTCAAGTTTGGCTCTGATCCTGCAAAGCACTTAAGCACATGCTTAGCTTTGCAAAATCAATGGGACTTTGTGAGCTTCTAGAGAACTCCAGGCACACAAGAGCTTTGTGGGATCAGATCAGGAAAAGAATCTTAAGGTCTTAAGCCTTATCCTAGTGGTATTTCAGCTTCTCTAAAGCCTGGCTCATTTTTTAATTTAAATGTGAAAACTGAATTTAATATGTTTGCATAAAAATATTTACTCAGCAGTCTTTACAAAGGTGAAAGGTCTTTGCAGACCTTCAGCAAGTGAGGGGATCTAACAGGGCAGCTATTGATCACAACCACTCCACTAGACCCAGGTGGGAGTCTGAAAAAGCAGCAGACCCAAAAAATTAAAAGTCACCTCCAAAATCCCCACCTGCCTCTATCTTCATTACAGCACTTTTTCCAGGACCTTCAACATTAACATTATTCCATGTCTGTGCTACTTCAAGTCTGCAAGACTTACAATGGGAAAAAAAAAAAAAACAACCTATGAAATTGTTATTGGGCTTTAGCCCAAACCATTACAGCCTCAGTTAACAACCTTGAAAAGTAAAACAGTAGCTGTCTATATTTGAAGTTTTTGGGGAAAAAATATTAAAAACAAAGAAACAATAAATAAACCAACATCTTGAACAAACATAACTGCTCAGAGCAGCTAACAAGAAAAATGGACTATTAGCAAGATCTCAGAAATAGCTTCATTCTGAACACTGCCTTTTTTTTTTTGTTTTTACATCAAATCATACAGTCCTGGTGGGCATTCACTGCTAAAGCATTTCCCCAGTGGTCACTGTGAGCAGGTATTGACAATGGGAAAATCAATGCTACAATCAACATCATCATCTTCTTCCACTACTTCTTGTTTTTAATGAGTCTGAACCAGTAAGTCAGAGTGAGCTGTCTGATGACAGCTAATAGTCACTGTGAGCACAGGAAAGCCAGGGGAAAGGCAACTCTCCTCTCCCACTCCAAGTGCCCATCTTACTACGATGGCTCATTTTTGAAAGAGCCCAATGAGACATCTCAGCAGATCAAATGGAGGCTGATACATTAAAGAAAAATAATAACAAAGTGACTACACAGAACTAAAAGAGACATAAAAAAAGCACTGAACAAAAAATGTTGGATTGTAAAATATAAATACAGCTAGTGTTTTCCAAGCAGTAATGAAGTAGACAAAACCTCTACTAACCCTTTTTTTAAAACCTGACTATTTGCAATCAAAAGCAGGAGAGAGAAGACACTCAAAAGCCATTAACAAACTACATTTTGAATTATTTCTTTATAGTAGCTGTTAAGCCATAAACACTCATTTTACTAACGCTCATTTCTCATGCTTCCCCCCAAATGTTGTTTTTACTGCTGAATTGCCATGATAAACACCAGTGACTCTGATATTTCTTCTACTTCCTTTGAGAGTGAAGGCACATTCCACCAGCAATGTATTCACCAAGGCCCCAATCACATTTTTTAAAGTAAGTGGATTTGATGATGAGAACTGCTGAAGAAATCTTCAGCAAATGGTGTTTATTACCTATGTGAATGTTAACCATGCCTCGCCAGCTGATATACAGGTCCTTAAAGTGCTCAGCTCCCTGTATTTTATAGGTATAGCTCTCCTGCCCCAGAGTCTGAATTAGCTGAGCACAGCCTGGCCATTTCCATACCCTCCTGCCACGCTCCAGTGCCATCATGATCTGCATTGCAGACTTGCATGCTCATCCCAGCACACCTTCCCTGTAAAATACAAGACTGAAGCTTGGCCAAGATTAAAACTTCTTACATTCTGCAGTTGGTTTCCCAAAGTGGTTTCCAACTACCTTAGAAAGGGACTATTCCAAGCAAAAGGGTTTAGGTAATTTATTTCTGATGACAGGCTAAGTGACGAGTGATTTGTCCAAGCATGGGATGTCCATGTGCACCTGTGGATTCTCCTCCAAAAGCAGAAAGCACCTTGCAATTCCTGTAGGCTACCTGATTTGACTTTGAAGCTGGCCCTGCAATGAGCAAAGGATTGCAAAGGAAATGGTCAATCTACCCTGGCCTCTGACTCCATGCTGACACCGATGCATCAGCAGACAGCACACACCAGTATGCAGAAACCACAGCCCAGAAATGCAGATACGCAATTCTCTGCCCAAGCAGCATGATGGCACCATTCAAAGACAGCTTCAGAGTCCTTCAATACTGCAAGCAGTGTGACACTCCCATTTCAGAGGCAGGCTCCTCTGACACAGTTTGTTGATTTTGCCATCTCCACAGCCTCTGTGAAAGACCACATCCCTGTACTGGTACAGCTCTGAACTCACTTGCTTTAGGCACCGGACAAAGCCTGCACCAGCTTTTTGCTGTAAAGTCGGTTTCTCCAGAAGCATAAACTTTGCATACCTCAAGGCAGTAGAAAAAAAAAAATAAAAGAAAATCTGAATATTAAGAATTTTAAAAAGCTATTCACTGATTACTGTAATCTAAACTACTAGCCTGAATCCTTTTCAAGTTGACAGTTTTTCCTCAGTCAAGAGCCTGCGCTTGCAGTGATCTTGAGAGGACGGAAAAACTGCACATGCAGTAAAACAGAGCAAGTCAAGGACAAAGACACAAACCTTAGCCTTGAGTTGTATTTTGCAAGATTCCTACAAGTATTTTTTTTCAGTCAAGCTGATTAATGCTACTTTAATGTGCAATATGTTGTGTTTAATAACCCTGGCCTTGCTTCTGAAAGGAGGAAAGGGTTTTACAGTTCAGCATTTTACAGTCAGTTTTGCAAAGGGCTACCACTAGATTGCATCCATAATTTTTTTATGCTGCTGCCTCTGACAGGAGATGGCAAACTGCCAAGATGGAGTCCAACTGCTTCCCTGAAATAGCAATGTTTTGGGGCAGAGGGGGACAAACTGTGGCTGCAAAATGAAGAAATGCCAAAAGAAAAGGAAAAGCAATGTAATTTGGCCAGGGCTCCTACAAAGAATTACCCATGCATATATTTCTTTCAGAAGCCACCACCCCTCTGAACTTTCCAAATAAGACAAAGAAAAAACCCATGTTGCTCCTCCCCTAGTCACTGCCAAACCCAGCCTTAGATTATTTGCACCAATAAAATCAGGATGGAAAATCTATTAAACATCAGACAAAAAGCATTCAGGGTCAGTGCCCTGCATTGTTTCTCTGAAGGAGCTGAAGGTGAGAGGTGTCCCAGGAGAGCAACTGTCTACCTGCTGCCTCTGCTCCTGAGAGATGATACCAAGGGGAAAAACCCCACACAAATGAAACAGCTAATTCCTGCTACACTTCTATGCCATCTCCTGCAGACAGTTATGTCCAGACCCAAAGCCAGTCCTAAAACATAACCATGGCCATAACTGGTGTGGGGGGGAGGTGAGGAGGAAACATCACCACCAGGGATGAGGAAAAGGCTGAGGTACTTAATGCTTTCCTTGCCTCGGTCTTTAATAGTCAGACCAGTTATCCTCAGAGTACTCTGCCCCCTGAGCTGGAAGATAGGGATCAGGAGCAGGATAACCCCCCATAAACCAGGAATAAGCAGTTATTTTCCACCTAGACACTCATAAGGCTATGGAGCCAGATGGGATTCACCCAAGGGTGCTGAGGGAGCTAGGGCAAGAGCTCACCAAGTCACTCTCCATCATTTACCAGCAGTTCTAGTTAACTGGGGAGGTCCTAGATGACTAGAGGCTAGCCAGTGTGATGCCCAGCTACAGGAAGGGTTGGAAGGAGGACATGGGGAACTACAGGCCTGTTGACCTGGTCTCAATACTGGTGAAGGTTATGGAGCAGATCGTCCTGAGTGCAATCACATGGCATGTGCAGGACAATCAGGGGATTGATCCCTGGAAGTGTTCAAAAAATGTGCAGATGTGTCACTTTGTGACACAGTTTAGTGGGCATGGTGGTGTTAGGTCAGTGGTTGACTTGATGACTAGAGGTCTTTTCCAACCTTAATGACTCTAAGAAACCTGCTGTGCTAAAAATGGTTGGGTTTACTTAACACATCTTTCCCATTCCCAGGAGCAAAGAGCTAGGGTTTTATTAGGATAAATTCCTACCATAGGAAGGGCTTCACTTTTAATTACATCATTTTAAGGTTATAAATTGTTTTCTGGCCCTTATACATAATTAAATATAGATGTTCTCTGAGCTTAATATTAGTTTAAATTCCAGGCCAGAGCAAGTCATTTGTCTGCATGTTCAACGAACAAACTATTTCTTGCAGGTTTCGAAGAACTGTGCTCATGTATCATGTATAAAGGTTGCCTTTCTCCAACCTAAAAGGTCAAGCAAAGCAGACCTGAAATTACATTTGGCCCTCTAAGGAGAAAGTGAGGGCCCCTAAAAAACAACAATCAAACTTTTGATCTTCCTGTCTTGAAAACCTAACGGTTCCCAATTTTCTAATGCCCAAGTTGCTAGCAGTGATCTCAAATGCTCCCCACACTGGCTGTGCCAATGCAGGTTGGAGACATCTGGCTAACAATGCACAGCTACTGGGGCAATTGTGCAAAGACTTAGAATTACACTGCCCAGGGTCATTTAACTTGACACTGATGGCAAGCCCAGGAAAGACTGTCAGACTAGATGTAAAAATGCATGTAAAATGAATGCTCAAGCCTCCCAACCTCTCTATAGCATCAACGTTTGCTCAACTAAAGTGGATTAAAATTGCTAGTTGAAGACTTGTGAGAAATGACCTGATGAGGACAACTTAACAGGGGGAAGCATGGGCTCTCCTTGCCTCAGAGCTCCTGGCCAAACTCTGCTCAGGGTAGAGAGTAGCAGGACAGCACAATGATGTCCACATCTTGGATATGCAGCCACACCAGTAGGCAGGCACCACCCTGCTGAACCAGAACAATAAATCTCCTGCAAATAACTAGGTTAAACCAACCATGTCCAAAAAACCTCATTTTTGGAAAACCTTTTTCTATGAAAGTCTTGCCCATTATTTATTTTTCTAAAATTAATTTAAGGTTGCTTCTCCTAGACCTGACCAAGTTGCAATGATTTCTGCTTACAAGCACCCACCACCAGTGAGATATGCACGGAGTGCTGTCAAGGCACAGTTTGCCTCAAAATTTCAGAGAAAACTTTCCTGCCTCTTAGGGAGCATCCCTTTTCCAGCATGGGTCTGCCAAGTCATCTGCTGAGGCAGTCTAACAAGAAGTGGGCTGGGTTCTCCCTGTCATCATGCCAAAAGGTATAAAGAAACACTCCTCCCATGAGATACATCAAGTTACTAACATCAGGTTTTGGCCATCCACTGTGGATGCATCCTTTTCTAAAAAATATTGTTCATTCCCCTAAAAAAAGCACTGGAAAGACACCAAAATCACTGCCTCAGAGTTATTGCTGGTGATTTTGCTCCAGTTACAAGTACAGAGCTTTTACCCCTTTTATTTCAATACCACTGCAAAATTTAGCTGCCATGGGAAGATCTGGCCCACTTCTTTACAGCATTTTTGGTAACAAATGTTTTACAAGTCGAGTGCTCTACTGAGACTTACACAAGTAACTTGCTTGTACTCAGATGTTTCCTTCACTGAGATTATGCTGCTCCTACTAGAATCAGCAGGGAAGGTACTGGGGTGATAGCATACCTTGACAATTATAAGGCTTCCACAGGACTGATATTAAAAATCAGTCACCTGGGAAAGCAGGTGGGCTGTGCAAGTAGGCAGCTTTATTTCCAGCCTTTGCCCCTTGAGACCAGCATTACCTTTGACACCAACTCTGAACCAGCCAGGTCTGAAAACAACTCAAGAGTCACAGCAAAGGCCCATTAGCACTTCATCCTGTCGGTGCTGCAATGCTCCTGTCATTACCTGCAGCTTCCCACGCATAGCAGCATCACAGTGAGGGTGCTATTTTTGCCCTCTATCTGACAGGATTCATAACTCTTTCTTCCTGTACCCACAACTAACCCCTGCTTGCTACTGAGAAGTTTTCTTTGTCACATCTGCTGCATCATGTGTTCTGCAAATACCTCCTGCTCCAGCACCTGCCAAATGCATTTGAGTTTTATCTATTTCAAAGCACAAAGAAGAAATCCTGCAGAAAAGCTGAGAGTACTCTGGCAGCTCTGAGAATACCCTGATGTTTCTTCTCTTCACTGTTTTGCAGCACTTTTTGCATTGATGGGTAAAGTGCAGCCACATAAGGAAATCAGGCCCAGGTTATTCAGCTTCTGGCCTCTGGCTCTTTCTATGGATCATCCACTTGATTAAAGAGCTCTCGAATAGATGTTATTTTCTTTGCCCAAAGGTATCGACACACCAACCATATCCCCTTCACCACCTTTGTGGCAATTTGAAAACAAGCTCAAAGATGTCTGCATCCCACTCTGGCACCCACTTAGGGTATCTTTTTTAAGGAGCTGGTCCCTGTAGCATGGTTAAGTGGATGGTGGGACAATGCCATGATCAGTGGGACAATATGCCACCCCACTGCCAGCAGCTCCCACATCTCATTACTTTGCATGATCCTCGGCACAGGGCACAGACCACGAGGGAAAGACTGACACCGGAGGGCAAGAGGGGACTTTCAGTCTTTGCAAATCAAAGGGGGATTTGGTCAAGTGATTTTCCTCTTCTCACTAAACGTCTTCTGTGCTAAAAGAATTGCTGAAGGCAGTTGGTCTCCTCTCTTCTTGCCAGGTTTGTGGTCCTGGGGCTGGGCTGCAAATGCCACTGTTGGCTGCTGCCCACTAAAACCCCCCAGGCCCTGCCCAGGCACACTGGCAGCACTGCTGTTGGGTGTCCCAAACAGATGGGAAATGAATAATGAACCATAAGTAAATAAATAATTATCTCAAACTTCCTGATAGGTTTCCTCTATCTATTTATCTATCTTAAAAAAAAAAAAAAAAAGTATTTCCTGATCTGCTGCACAATGAATTATTTGCCATGACATTAATTATGTATTATTGACTTAATACATGGTAATTTATGTTGACGATGGCAATACTTCTCAGTGCTGAAGGTGCTGGATGCTGACTAGTCACTAAGAGAGATACTACTACGTAGGCTGAACAAAATGCTTCACACCCATTAAAGACACCAGTAGCATAGGAGGAGACATAGTAAACAGCAGAAATGCCTAAAACATCCTGCTACAATTTCACAACAGAGGCATTTTGGAGCCTATTTTCTTAAAGGAGCAACAGGTTTTGGCACTACTTGATCATCTAGGGTTAAAAAGGGAGAGGATGCAGGAAAGTAAATGACAGTTGTATAGGAAACTCCATATTTCGCTCTCTATAGTTAATCTACTGTGACACATTTCTTAGAGAACTAAATGAAATGCAGTAAGCACCATGTAAAATTGGAGCTAGGGAGCAAAATGATTTTGTAGAGCAAATAACTATCTCATACTGGCTGTTTTATGCCCTATTGAACAACCAGCAGTTTATGAAAACAAAGTTTCATAAATATCAGAGTGGGCTCCTCAGTGGAGATTTCCTTCCTGTGCAGGAGAAACTCAGTGGATTTACAGAGGCTCAGACAAGAGCTGATGTGAGGGCTGAAGAGCAGGTCCCCAGCCAGTATCTCCTGAGATTAACCTAGAAAACAGCAAAAAGCATGGGGCAGGGAACAGGGAGTCTCCTCCAACAGCAGCATCAGTGCTTTGCTTTTTGTAGCCACAGCTGGAGAGGCTCAGCAGCTGGAACAGCCCACAGAGTATAAGGAACTTTGGCAATCAGGGTGTTGAGCACTGGGGTCCACTGAAGCCTTGCTGCTGCTGGTTGAGGTTCCAGCAGCTCCAGCAGAGAGGAGCTGGAGCACAGCACCTCTGCACATGGGTGCAACTGCAATGAGATGAAAGGGCAGCTCTCCATCTCTCTGCTTTCTGGTCAACTCCTAGGAGAAGGGATGGAGGAAAATTGCCGGGGTTGCCCCAATGACTGTGAAAAGTAGGAAGGTTTTTTTTCAGAAAGACTGCAGGGAAAACAAACAAAAGCAAAACCCATGCAAAGCACAGACAGGCTTACCAAGGGTTCTTGTTGCCAGTGGGGCTCATCCAGGAAGAGAAGACATACTGAATCTCATAAAGCATTAAGACCCAAACAGAATCAGCCTGGCCATTAAACCACCTGGCATTGCTAGTAACACATGGCTGTCTGTATTATCAAAAAGTAATTTCCACATACAAGTCTCAAGCCTTTACCCAGAGCTTTGAATGCTGACCCATCTCTTTAGACCTGCCTTTGTACAAGTTGGCATATCACCCACACTGTATTACCTCAGCACACTGTATTACCACAGCATTAGCTGGGAGGACTTAACAGAGACATGAAAATGTGTCACTTTCATCTCAAATAGAAACCTGTCACCTCCATGACTCAACCTCACCCACAGTGTAGGAGTAAGTCTGACTTTACTTTCAAAACCAGGATTGCTGCCAGATGCTACCACAATTAGAAATTCTATTTTTAACACCTCAAGTAGAGACAATTTATTTTTTGAAGTTAAATCATGGTGAATTGAAATTAACTTCTATTAAATGAATCAGGAACAAACACTTAATACAGCAATTAAATATTTTCCTCTGTTACCCTCTCTCCCTCCTCACCTCTGAAAACAACCAACAGCATCAGCACAACAAAGACACATCAGTTTTGTTTATGGGATGTTCTAAGATACATAAAACAAATTTTTGTGTGGACTTCCCAAGGATAAGCAGAGTTTCTGAAAAATAAGCAATTACTGTGAACCTCACTTGAAACGCTTCAGATAACCTATGGCCAAGTGAAAAATCTAGATTGAAGAATTATTGACCCCTTCTGAAAGCTGTTTCACTCAAGAAAAACACAATCTGAAGATCAGTAGGCCCGAGGAGATGTGCTAACTCCTGAATTATCAAGGCCCTTTAAGGAAACCAATAAATCTTTTTATTTTTTAAGTTTTATGAAGTTTCCTTGCAAGAAGGAGAAGGCTCCATCAGTTACAAACCCCACAGGAAGAGGCAGCAGGCCAGCACCAAGGGCCATGTTTTTGCCACCATGTGCTAATGCCAGCTATATTTTATATCTCTCTGGCTAACACCATAGCACCTCAGCCTTTTGCTCTGCAGGATGTAAGCTGAGATTGAACATACCATCATTTTCAAGCCTCCTTTCATCTCTCTGCTTGAGCTACACCACAAAACCCAGCACACCCCCCTCTCTCCTCAGCTCAGCCAGGCTCCATCAGCAGGGGATGTGCTTTGCCCGCTGGATGTATTCTGCTAGCAGGTCTGGTGTGAGAGACAGCAAGTGAAGGAGAAGGTTGCTGTCAGCAGCTGACTTTCCTGAGCTGACCCTTTGATAGGGGTTTTTTTATGTTCAAATGGTGTGATAAAAATCAGCAATGAATTATGCAGCATCACTTGATAAGTCCAGCCCCAACAGTTCTTGAGAATCCCATTTTAAAGTTAAATTGGACTTTCATCCTTTATCTCAAAGCTTTAGCAGAAACTAAGCAAGCCATGTTCTGTACTCTCCATCAAACTGCCCTCCAACAGACTGGGGTGCCCTGTTCCTATCCAGCTCTGAGCATACAGGGAGCCTGGGAGCTCTCACCACAACGACCCTGACCTCCCACACAAGAACAGCACCTGCAATACAAAAGTCTTGCTCTTCCCTGTGCGGCAAGCAGGTAACTCAGCAGTCAATTTTTTTCCAGCCTTGCATCCACCAGCTCACCCTCTCTAGCATCACCAGTGCTATTGCACAGCACCCCTATAAGCAATCACTCAGAGAAGTGCAACCAGTTTTCCTTGGCTGTTGCTTGGTTTCACTGACTTTTCCAAGACACCTTTGCAGTGTTTGCAAGTCAGCAAGTCTTGCATCTATCTGATTTTTATCTCAGCTTAGCAGAGTTTAACCTAGAAATCATCCCTGGTCCTTACTCCAGCATTGCTTTTCCAGTCTGGGAGGGAGATGACTTCAAACTGATCCCAGGGAAACTGGCCATTCTCTCCTGTGTGGATTCATCAGCAAGAAAAATGTCTGTGGCCATTAACAGGACAAGTATTTTGATGGATGAACTACCACAACACTGCTTGCTGTAACACTTCGTACTGCACCCAGCTCCTCCCTTGGCAGACGGTGGAAGATCAAATCAGCAAACGTGAGGGCTTTTTTTGCTTGTCCATCTGTTTTTCCCCTTCTGGGAAACAATTTTCAAGATTCCAGCCATGAATACTTTAGCAGAGAGGCTGAATGGATACCTTTTGGAATGTTCCCCACAGTTCAGGCTTCCAGACTTCTTGGACTTGCCCTGTGAGCGCTTTTTGGAGACGCTGCTGAACATCCACCATCTCAGGTAGGATGGTTGGACCAGGAGGTAAAGTGAGCTATGCCCATGCAACAGCAATGCTGCCTTCTGGCTTTATGGAAATACATACTACAACAGAGACAGTGGCCTGAGAGACATCACACAGATAAGACAGTCTCATCCCCAAAAGGTTAGCATTACTGAAGTTGAGCTTCATTACAGCTTTTGCTCTTGCAGCACTGGCTAAGGCACATGGTGAACCAGCATCCCACCACATATCCTGCGGTACAGACTTGAAAGGGATTCAGAAGTTTCAGGGCCAATGTGCAGGCCCAGAGCAAGATGCAACAGCAAGACAGGGTGCAGGAGATTAAGTGCAAGATCCCTGTGACCCCATCATCCAGCAATACAGCACTGGAGATACTGAGCTCAAAGATCATCGTCTGAAAGCTGAGCAGATCACCACTGCAGGATTATTTACCATTCAATAGTGTCCTGGTTTGAGCTAAAGCAGAACTAATTCTGTTCAGTGATTTTACTTTTCAGCTAAGTTCCTTCTAGCTAGCTGAACTTCCTGAAGTTAATGGCAAATTTTTGCAGACAGTGTCTGCTTCCAGAAGTGACAATCCTTGATGCTTTTAGTTACTGCTAAGGACTGGTATGCAGCAAGGCTCTTGCTCCTGTGGAGACCAGGGTCACTGCTAAATCTCGTGTACCATGTTGAGGGGGTGCAGAAAGTAAAAGGTCACACCTGCAGGAAGGAGTGGACAGGACAAGTGACCCTAAACTGACCAACTAAGTATTCCATTCCATCTGTGTCATATTCAGTATAAAGCTGAGGGATCATGATGATGAGGGTCAAGTTCTCTTCTTCAATGGTTGGCATCCAAGGAGGACTCTGCCCATTCTGCCTTCATCCTAAGCATCAGTGGTGATGGTGACCTAATTGCCATCAGGAGGGTTGGTTCTGATATTGGTTTTATATATATTTCATTTTATTGTTATTTCTGTTAAAGTTAAGTTTTCTTTTCCAATCCATAAATCTCTCTCCCTTATGCCCCTTCTCTTCCCGTTTGGGAGGGGAGAGGGGTTAATATGGAGTGTCTGTCATTTGCCTAGTGGCCAGCCCAGCCCCAACCCTTGACAAGGAGTTTAGAAAAAAAAGACACTGAATAGCACAAATCCAAACATGCAGAATGGGAGCAACCACCCTGGCTGGCAGAGCTACAGCCTTAATGAAGCCACTACAGAGGAGTAAACAGCAACATGTACCTCTAACAAGAGCTTTTCTAAAGCATTAAAAGGTTGCCTGCTGTGAGCTGCATCAGCCCACTCCACTCCAGGTCCTGACTTCCTGTGCCTTGCCCATGACGTAACCATAATGGGCAATTTAATTAATTAAATTAAAATGCATTAAGCAATCCAGCAGGAAGGCAGGGCTGCCTATTTCAGTTCTTCTGAAGTACCAATTATGACAGCAGGGGGAAAGAAAACAGCCATCATCACAGCCCCAGTGACATTAAAAATAAAATCCAGGGGAAAAATAAGCACAAGCAACAGCAAAGCATGATGTGCAATAGCAGCCCAGTAACACCAGGAATGAGTAGAGTCACTGCAGAGAAAAACAAAGCAGGCAAACCTGCCTGCTCCCTGCCATCACTCTAGGGCAGTCCTGAGTGAGCAGTGGTGAGATGTATGCTATACCCAGCCACAGACTGTTCCACACGGCCAAGTCACAAAGCCCCAAAGTGAGTCAGTTTCTCCTTAATTTGAAGCCAAATTGCTTGGTGTAACCAGGAACAGAACTTGGCCTGGGGAAGGGATCAATCTCTTCATTAAGAAAACCCATCTCTATGCCAACAGCATTTTTACAGGGGAGGATACCCCAGGAAATGCCAGGATATGAGAGTGCCTGCTCCCAGCTCCCAGTTGGAGTACCCAAGCACCATCACCAAGCTTTCTGTCTGGCCTGGTGACAGACATGAAAATAAAACACATCCTTGTCGACTGGTGCTGCCCATAGGAGGAAACCCACTGACCCACAGGAAATCAGCCTTCAAATTAAGCCAATGCCTTGCATAAGCTATTCGTTGCTGTATTGAAGGCAGCACTTGGTGCCTCTGGAGGCACAGGGACAGACTAGCAGCCCCACATGCCCAGCCACACAGAGCCAGCTTGGAGCCAGCTAAAACCCAACAGAAGCCTAGATGATTGTCTCCAAAGGAGAAAGTCTCTTCCTGAGCACGTCACTGCAACTTCTCTGAGCTCCCAGTAAATAAAAGTTGACTTGATCCCAACAAATAAAACAAAATAAACAACAAAATATGGCCCTGGAAGGACATCTGGTTGGAAGCCAGCCCCTAGCTTTGTCCACAGCATGTTATGCAACCAGCCTACATGCTACACAACAATTTCTTCTCTTCCCTAGACCTGCCTGCCCCAAAGCACAGGGCCAAGTGAGGGCCACCTCAATTCAGGTCAATGCACAGTTTGAGCCAGTTGTCAAGAGACTTGTTGCAGCATCCAGATCCAAGTAAGGCCTGCAATGATGTTGACCTATAGCCACCCCCAGCCAAAAGTGGGAAGAAGCACCAGAGGACAGCAAAAGAGATATCTCATGGAGAGCATTGTCTAGCAGCAGTCCTCCAAAGCTAATGCAATGCTATACTCTCCTTCTGAAACTCCCAAGTTTCAGCAGGACAACAGTAAGGCAGAAGGCTCTTATTAAACTCAGAACTTCCCTGCCATGCCTGGAGATCTACAGATGCAGCAACTTTTATTAGAACATTTATCTTCTGGTGTAAGGTGTGTCATACACATACTCCCAAGAGCCACAGGGGAGAGACGAGGGCGTGGGGTTGGAATAGCTTGCTGGTATTTTACTTCTGCAAAGAAACCAGAGAAAGGACTGCAGGTGTGGGATGCCAGGCAGATAGCTGAAAGGACTGACTTGGATCCACAGCTATGGGTTCCTGCAGCAGCAGCAGGAGAGAGGTTAAGACAGGAAAACGTTCCAATAAAATACCAGTTTATCATAGCCACCACCACCATTCCTCCCCCATCTTTTCACAAGAATAATAATTAACGATTTCTCCATTATTTCTCTACCTCCCATCCTGCACAGAGCAAGCACCACCGCCAGGATCAAAAAGTTCTTGCAACAGATCGCAAGCCTGATTTCTCTCCCCGTGTCCTGCAGACTTCTGAAGGAACCTGCAGAGCCATTATCAGTGCCAGCTCCCATCAATGAGCCTTTCATGTGCTAAAGCCTGGTATTGACACTCACTTATTTATAGCAACTGCACTGCACCATTCATTTAAACACATCAGCATTTGTGAATAAAAGATAAAGTGGACTTTGAAGTGTTGGCCTCAGAACCCACCAGTCAGAAACAGGAGACAAAGCTCTCTAAAGGTGAAGCTGTAACCAGTTATCTGCAACTTCATCTGTACCTGCAGAGGATGCACCTCCATTCCCCAAGCCTCCCTCTTTCCAGCAGATGTGAACAGCACCAAAAGGCTGCAAGGACTCCAGTATTTCTTGGCTTCAGCCAGCTCACCTTCAAATGGCAACTGCTCTTAATTATTTCATTTGATTTAGTACTTCCCACGTAAAAAACACTTGCCACAGATCTTTGTCATCATATTCAGTGTTAGCCATCAACATTTCCATCATCATCATCATCATAATTCTACTTGATTATCACCTCACACTAAGACTTACTAGCTGAAAAAGAACAGAACTACTCACAACTCTACTCCAAAGAGCAAACCAGCTGAAGGGAGAGAAGGAAAAGGGCTCTAATATCTTCTGGTTGCAGTAAACATAACAAAGTTACAAGAGTGAAAGGGTAAGCCCCAAACACTGAGAAAAATCCAGGGACAATATGAAGTGTTTAGTGTCTGTGCTATGAAGTGCCCTTGCTTTTCATTTCAGATCACACAGTGGTAGGGTCAATTTTTAATTAAGCAAAAACCAACAGAAAGCCTGGATCTCTGAGCAGCAGAAGGGCAAGATCGATGCTGAAGAAACTGGAATGCAGATGAGAGCATCTAAGAGCGTGGCCTTTTCAAACCCCTCTGCAAACTCGAGAGCCCACTCAGGACCAAACCAGCCTAGGTTCAGGGCCCATCTCTTGCCAGCCTAAAGCAGCTGAACCAAGGTTAATTTAGATTTAAATAAGCGTAAAGGAGAAGAAAATCAAGCCTCCAGGAATCAGCACTGACATTCATGTGGCTTTATGATAAAACTCACAATATTTTATATTATAGTTTCAGCTTTTAGCATCTGGGTTTCCAGTTATAAAACATATGGATGGGTCTTTGTCATTCTGGAAGTGAATAATAAGAAAGTAACCAAAAATTCAATGTCATCCAAGCACATTCCAAAAGCTCAAGATAAAAAAGAAGTTGCTGCTCCCTCATTCTTGTGATTTTAATGTTTCAGTCAAAGATACTTCACAGGGAGAAGCTATCACATGTGAGCTCAGGTCATGGCTGCTGCTATGTGGAGCATCACATGCACATTATTAGTCATGCAAATCATGATGCAATTTGAGCTTAAATCCTCACAGAACTAAAATCTCTCTGAGAATAGTCTAAGAGCTCAACTAAATAAGAGGCTGGATTTCAACTTGGCTGAGCCCATTAATGAATGATCATCAGGCACCTCCAACATGCTCCTGCAGTTTCAACATTGGGTAGATCTTAACCAACAAAGCCCCAGTGGGAACACTCCCACACAGCTCCCCATGCTGCAGTAAAGACTCCAGCATCCGGATGTGCATGAACAGGTATTTATGACTCAGCATTACCAGGTACACCTTATTTTAGCCATATTTTTCTGGACAACTTCTGGTTCACAACTGGAAGGAAGCATATGCTACAGGAAAGAAACTTGAGTATTATTGTTTTGAAAGCTTTGTCTTGTTATTTGACTTACAAAAAAAAAATCAGCAGCACAAGCAGGCAAAAAAGTACAGGCAATATGTGTGAACCACAGAGATGTCTGCCTTCTCCAGGTACTCAGACCCCTGCATTACACACTGCCTGGCTTTATCACTGAATCTGGGCAAGCATCACTGATGTGTCAAAGCAAGAAACATACAAAAACATATGAGGACATAAAATTAGGATAAATCTTTGCACATAACTCAGCATAATGGCAATGTTTATAATATCTCTTTGATAGTCTGATTTACTCCATACCACAAGCTCAGCACCACCAGCTGTATACCTTCATTATGTCAAGAGCCCACATGGGGCAGGGAAGTGCCTCCTTCACCCATCTGTCCTAACCCCTTAAGACCATCACGTTCTTTTCTGTCACTGTACATGGATGCTCAACCTGGGCAGGATGCCCATCTTGGTAGCAGGAAGCCTGACCCACTTTCACAAATAGCAAAATCTTGCATTTAGTTGGTCAATTATAAGGAGGAAAACCTTCTTTTGTGGGGTTTGGGTTTTTTTTGCTGTTGTTGTTTGTTTGGGCTTTTTTCCCCTGCAGCACCACAATGTGATAAAATGCTATACTTTTAAAAGAGAAGAAAGACTTCTTTAGAAGCAGCATGTTACCTAGAGCATCTTTTCCAGCACAGAGACCACAGGTAAACACTTCCTTTTTGGGAAGGGGTGTGTGGAGAATGGTCTTTCTACTGGAGTAGGGTAGGTTTGAGATAACCTGCTTTACTCCCCATTGAGATGAGCAGCACTTGGGCAGCAATAGGATGCAGCAGCTCAGATGGTCTTCCCCAGCACAGAAAAATGCAAATCTCCCCTTTAAACATCTTCTGAAGCCTCTTTCCCAGAAGTGAATTAACAGCCTGCAAGAAACAACCTAGTTTGCTTAACAGTAAGTGCACAGTTTTGTGCTAATGCACAATTCTGGGTCCACAGGAGCACCACACTTCTGTGGCCAGGCATAGCAGGCAACCGCTGCCGAAATCAATATTGCTTATCAATGAAGGGAAAAACACAACCAAGCCTTTGAAGGCTTCTGAGCTTATTGTAATGAAGCTTCCTGCTCTAATCTAGCCTCTACACACAACAACAACAGAAACAGGCTGCTGTTTGAAATTCCTATATTTTAAATAATTCACACACAAAAAAAATCAAGGGAGCTTATCATGGTGCACCAGGTATCAGAGCAGACGTGGTTTCACTGCAGGGCTTCTCCCTGGGATGCCTGCTGCTCCTGGTTCTGCTGGACAACCCTATCCCTCATCCCATTAACATTCCAGGAACAGCCCAGGGTAAAGGACCACTCAGGTTCCCAGAGGCCACCTGAACCACCTGCACCAGATGTCCTCTGCAGACTTCTGTCATTTGGGGAAACACTGAGATTTTATACCATAGACTATTCTAGTAAAAGAGCAGTGCTGGGAAAAAAAGCAAAACATCCCTTAGCCAAAGAAAAGGCAGAAGCAGACCTTGGTTAGGCAATCCTCGTATCCTGAGCTTCCACAAGCTCTCATTGATGCTGCAGAGAGTCTTGATCACTGCCAGCAGCCCCACTCCATCCTCAGCCCAGGCTGAGGCAAGCCCAGGCAAGCAGGGGTGCCCAAGATGACATGCCTTGGCATAACAGAAAGAACACAGCATTGGTGGATAAGTACACGTGTGGGTACACGTGCAGGGAAGACCGGGAAACCCCCCCAGGGAAACAGGGCCTGACACCACAGTAAGAACGCATCTTCAGTGCAGTGTTTTCCCATGTTCTCTTACGCTCCAGCATTTCCACTCAACCATGTCCAGCCAAGCTGTTGTTACTGGCCACAGCACTGCTGCCCCTAGGGCTGAATTAGTGCTTCTTCTACAGCCAGCTCCACTCTTGCCTTAAGGGTTGCCAGAGAGGGGGTGGAAGAAGCCTCCTTCCAGCAGCCACCCTCCCGGCATGGATGTGCAATACTTGTATAATTCACTTTGAAGTTTCCAGCCTCCGGGCATGAAGCAGCAACCAACATCCAGTTGATCTCACTGTAAATTCCCAGTCAACAGACAGCATTTCTCAGCGCTGGCATCTTCTCTGGTGGGTTTGTAAACATCAGAATTGCTTCACCCTCCTCGAATAACAGCTTGTTTGGAGGTGAGGAGGCAGCAACCCTTTCTCTGGGTCAGAGGTCTATACAGCGAATGGTCCAGAATCCCACCGAGGCAGGGGCTGCTGCTGGAAGTGGTAGGACACCTAGCACACATCTGCTGCAGCTTCATCTCTTGCACTTTTATGTTTTGCTTTCTCATGACACATGCTTACTGCTAGCAGCTGGTTTTCTTCTTCAAATTTAGCTTTTAAACACAGGAGAAAGTCAGCTTGCTTTCCTGATAAAAACTGGGAATTCTGAGAGGATGTGTCTAAAAGATTTGCTTTTCAAATGATGAAGATCTGGAGGAAATTGTTCCCACCAGAGGAGTACACCTAGCTTGGAAGCAACTCTCTGGTTCCTTTTTCCACAGAAAGCTGCCCAAGTGAATATGCCCATCAGCCACGGGGCAGAAGCCTAGTTAAAAATACAGAGCTACCTCTGCAGGGGCTCATCTACCTGCAACCTCTCCTCTGAGTCCCTCAGTGCTCCCAGTTCTTAGCTCACCTGTAGAACTGAGTGCAGCCAAGAGGCATTACTGCTGAGCATTGAGCTACAGCCCAGAAACTCTGAAGGTCAGAAACAACTTGTTTCTCCCTGTTTTGCTTGTGTAGCTGTCTCCAGCTTGGAGATAGCACCACGTACCTAATGCTCCTCATGCATTCCTGGGACCCAGGAGGATGAAGAGTGGAAAGTACAAGGTGAGGGCTCCTGGAGCAGACCTGAATGGCTGGGTGGGTCAGGCCAGCATCCCATGCACAAGGCGTGAGCCAGCCTGCTGCAGAGCCTCCCTCTGCCAGGCTTTCAATGGAAGGGCCAGCAAATCCCCAGAGAAAGCTGCTAACACTTTATATCCCATTTGCATAAATATGGTACCTTTTCCCATTCCCTGAGGGCCACAACACTTCTCAGCCCCAGCCTTTTAATCTAATGCATGCCTTTAAGTGTTCTACTAATTAAACAATCCATTGCAAAGCTGCTGTTGTGATGCCTCCTTCTCCTTCATGCCCACCTCGCACAGGCAGGGCAGCACTATGGAGTGATACCAGCAGCCTGCTGGTGCTAATAGCCTTGGGAATAAGATGGCATCAGCCTCGGAGAGCACCAAACCTGCAGCTTGAGGATTATGTTACACTTCAACGTGTCATCCATCAAAATCCAGAAACTGATCTCAACCAGTAGAAGAAAAATCAATAGCTTTCTCTTTCAGCACTAGGGGATGTATTTTGTCTCCTCTCCCAGGGTCTTAATCAAGCGACATGATCCCAGATAACACATCAGTGATGGCACTGCAGCAGCTAAGGACATCCGGCACATCACAGTGGGTTTTAGCCATGGGCCACTTCTCTGGGTCAAAATTCATTCCTACTAAGAGGCTAAGGTTCAATGAAAACATTAGATGGATCAATGCAGGTGAAGCTATGCAAGGCACCGCCAGAAGGAAAATGCCATGTACTCCAGGAGCTGAGCTGGAGACAGCAGCAGTGAAAATTTGGGTTCTGACTGAATGGCAGCCCAGCAGCTTCCCTCAGCCAGCGGGTCACCTCGCTGTGCATGAATGTAGCCATATGCCTGCAATATCTGTGAAATGAGGTGCAGGAGCACTACAGCACCCAGGAGCGCTGGGAGGGGAGGCTGGGGATGCAGAGTACTTCTTGGCAGGATGAAAGCACTAGTAACCTATCACTGAACACCCTGACGAGGCTAATTGCTACATTAGACATCTGAACAAACAACACTAATCACCACATTAAACAACTAGAATTAATGCTGTGCTGACAAGTAAAGTGCCATGCTGCACACAATGCCTCCATCTTCCATGCTCTGCACTACCACCCTTACACCAGGTCAGCTGCAGGGTCTGAACTTGGTCCCACCTGCTCCAGATGCTTCTATTAACCAAACCCATCATAGGGCCATTTCCCTGACAATCCATGAATAGAGCAGCAGCAAGCAGCATCAGTAGCTTGCTTTCCTTCTTCTGGCATGTCCTTCTGAATGCACCTGCAAAGCAGGTAGAGACATGTTGCTAAGTAGCATTTTACTCTTAAAACCTTTTGCATTTTGCTCCTCTCTTGCAGAGCAGACAGAGAATACTCTTGGGAAGGGAAAGGTGTTTTAGCATCGTGGTAGTTTCTGAGCTCCTAGAGGAAGTGCAGTGACAAGGGACAGACAGGCACACAAAAGCACTTTCAGTCCTGACACCGCACGCAGAGCTGGATCCTGCTGCCACGCCACATGGTCCCCAAGGCAGCTCACTGACAGCCCCATAACTCTGCTGGGACCAGCTAGCGTGGCCAAGCCTCCCACCAACGAGGGGGATGCCAGGGAGAGCTGGGCTGTTTCTAGAGCCTCTGGCTCGGCAATGAATTTTGTTTCATTTATTTACAAAACCAGCATTTTTGCAGCAAGTCCAGGTTAAAGGCATAAATAAAACATTTTATGCTGCACTGGATTTTCACACAAGAAATCAATAGGGTTTTGATTTAGTAATAATGATGAGAAAGCTCTGTTTATTACCTAAGAACCAAAAGGTCTCAACTTGCCTTTGGCACTTCCAAGTGGCCACTTTGCACTGGCAGTGCCCCTGGCAAGGAAGCAGCCTGTGGCACCCTGCCTGGCCAGAAGAATATTTTTTCTCCTTGAACTTTTCCCTGTAGCCTCGATGGTTTGAGGTCTCTGGCCCTTTTCTGTCACAGTTTCCATGTGATTGGATTGAGGGGAGTTGCATAAAAAGCTGCATCTGAAGCATCTTTGCTCCATACACAGGATCTGCAGCTAGGATTGGTGGGGGACAACTCAGCCACACCCCTGTAGAAAGGTGACCAAATCCCTCAGCCTAGGCACGCTGCCCTCTCCCTGCACCTTCCTACCACCTTCCACAGCATCTCTGAAACCCCACACCTGAGATTGAAGACGCTGCTGCCAACTAGCAAGGGGCCACAGATGCTCTACAGCTAGACCACAGAGCTGCTAACTTCTGTATTTTCCTCCCCCTCCAAATGCAGCCTGAGTTGACTGATGCTGAGCCCAGAAGAACAAAGCAGCAGCTTTCAGAGAACAGATTATGGGGACCACGGCGTGCTGTTAGCACAACGGGTCAACTGAACCCTCTGCCTCTGAGGGTCTGTGTTCACCCTTGAGCTGCTATAGCTGGATGGAGGCAGGAACACAGGAGAAGCAAAAGAATCCCTGTGCCAGAGGAGGTCTCAGTGCTAATTAAGACTTGAGGCACAGCTCTGCCTTGCTGTGGCCCTGGCAGACGTCACCCAGTGTGGTATGGGCACAGGGGATGGGCAGGCACCACCTTATTAACGCAAACAGAGTCCGAGCCTTGACACATCCTTCTCCCCGGGTGGCAGCTGTCAATTCCCACCGGACCCTTGTTAATTTGCTGGCTCATATGTTTCCAGGTGAGGAAGATGAGGGTCACCCCAAGCCTGGAATGGCACCAAGCCCCTGCCTGGGGCTGTCCACTCCGCACTCAAGGGAGAAGGAGCCCAACAAGAGAAGAAAACTCACCAGACCCCTCAACAACATTCAGAGTGATTTGCAAATCATCTGCTCATGTAGTTGTCATCAGGTACATGGGACTTCCAGTTAATTAGCTTCTAATGTTATTAATTACCTGCCTTGCAAGCATTTTACCTCAGATGCATAATGTTTAATTTCATACATAAGAAACCAGAGCCCTCAACTTCCAATATGAACCAGGAGGACTGGTTTTAATGCCAGTCTCATTTTCACAGTACAATACCAGTACTTACAGGAGAAAAGCTCTGCTACATCCCATCATCTGGCACTCAGTTACCATCAAGTACAAAACCCACATGCTGTTGCTTAATTAAGTCCCTGCAGCACAGGGGTCTATAGGGGGTATGTTTTGTTTTTCGTTAAGAAAAAGACCCCCTGGGTGCTCTGCACCATTCCTGTGGTGCCCTGGGCCCCTCTGCAGAGCACAGCCCTCAGGACTCACCAGGCAGCTTTTTTTTTATTTTCCTTAGATGTTTGGATCAGGGTTTTCTCTCACTGCCTGCCTCTGAACAGGCTTGCTTCACAGTTTATTTTAGTAGGCTGAATATTGCACTTGGAGCACGTTTCACAAAATACTTATACTCCTCTTTGTCACAGAGCACTGTGCCACTTCCTTCATCCATCACACACCCCAAGCCTGAACAGAGGTAGGAAAAAAAGGAAGAGTGTGGGAAAACATGTTTTAGCACTGTCTGTAAAATAAAAGGGAGCATCTCTCCATGGGTGCATTTACACACAAAAAATACCAAGCCTCATTTGCACATAGTGGTAATGACCACAGCCATTAATGCTCTGAGTCACAGGCACTGTGCTCACCATGAGACAGTCGAGCTGTGCTCCTTGCAGAGAGTAGTCCCGTGGGCCAAAGAAGCCATCACTAAGGCCTTATCTTGAGCTGTTATAGCTGAGCAGCCCACCCTCCAACTCAGGGTGGAGCAGCAACACCCAGGGTGTGTCCCAGCTCTCATCACATTGCATCTGTACTCACACAAAGTGAAAGCATATGGTAGTTCCCCTGTGCTAGGTGGTTCCTCAAATTTAGGCCAGCTGGGTATTATCTTTGCTAATTTGTGTGGAAAACCCCCACAATATTCCAGCCAAGGGCTCTCAGCTGCTTAAAACAGCTCTACAACTGGGTGAAGTAGGAGAGAGTATTGGCACAACTCCGATGATGAGGTGCTGTAGAACGTTTCTATGGCAACACCATATTACAAAGCTACTTGGATGTTCATTAGGGTTTTCTAATTTTCCTTCTACTCAGTCCATAATTCCCATTTATTCCAAGATCATCCGTGTGATCTGTACAATCCTATGCAAACTGCATGGCAGACCCTTGCTTTGAAAGAGCTCTGCTTGCCTGCCCCACCGGGGAGGAGACCTTCACTTCAGATGTGCCAGGGGCTGTGCTGTCTGCTGATGGAAGTGCAAGATTATGCTCTCTCTTGGCAAAAAGAGTCAAGAAAATAGCAGCATTCTGCAGTGCTCTGTGAAACTCCCATCATGGCACATGGAACAATTTAAACCTTAAAAATAGACTGAGAACAAAAGGCTGAAATCATTAACAGAAAAAAAGCAGACAGTACAAAGGTTCACAACCATAAATCAAGAGAAGAGAGGAAAAACGCTCGCCAAATCAACACCACCGCATTTAGACAATTACCAGACGATAGAGCACAGCCATCTGCTGGGACAGGGGCTCCATGAAGCAACAGGGCAAATGCAGTACTGCTTACACAAGAAAAGGCTTTGTTTCAAGGAAAATGTGTGCACTGTCACCAAAGTACTGCCCTTTACACTATGTTACTGCCAGAGGCACAATCTCCTCAACAGCAGGTTCCTTATGAACCCCAGATCTCCCCAAGGAGAAAGAAGTCCTTTCCCACCACAACCAGGAAAGGGAATAGAGCAACTGAAAATAAAGTCCCTGCTCTCCAGGAACTCTCCAAACTATCTTCTATCACACTCCCCCTTGCAAAGAGACCTGACTGAAAGAGCAACCTTGGGGGTCCATTCACAGGCAGTCTGCTCAGTCCTCATCACCTCAGGTGACAGCAGCAATGAGGTCACCTAGGAGCAACTACAGCCTTGAAATTGCATCTTGCTTTTATAAAATAGTAAGGAAAGGAAAAATGTCCCTTTTCTCCCTTGCAGTACACATAAAGTTATGGTGGACCTCAATGCTGCAGGCAGAGGGGAGGCAGGGGTGCCAGCAGGTCTGAGAATTTGCATCACCAGGATCTCTGGGCTCACCACAAAATTCAATATTCTTTGGAACAAATAACGTGGTTTCAGACCTTGCACACAATATATCCTCCTTGGTTTACGTTATGGTCTATCTGCACTCTCCTCTGAAGCACAGTGGATCTGATCCCATTTAGCAATTCTTCCATTTACAAGCATAAGGACTGTCCCATTCACACCCTGAAAACAGATATAAAACAACTGACAGATTCAGACATTAAACGACACACTGCTTTAGAAAAATACACTAGTGTTATGCTGGAAACTCCGTAGACAAGAATAAAAACCACTTGGCTGGTTTATTCAGGCTATACAAGACTTCATGCCCAGCACTCACTGTTTGCACTAAGACCCATGGCTGTATCAGCAGCACCATCTGTGACTCCATCCAAGCTTGTAAGCTAAGCCACAGTGGGCACGGTGCTTTCAGCTAGAGAAGCTATTCTCTGCTTCCTCTGTCATGCAATGCCAATGCCAACAAATTGCAGCTATTACATCCCAGAAGTGGCCCTGCTGCAGTAGCAGAGGTTATTTAAAGTTAAACCAAATGTAACATGAATTTAAATATGCATGTGCAAAAAAAATGAATGTGGCACTTCAGGCACAAGTATTATTGATTCTAGATGCCCATTACCTGTTTCAAGTATTAGTTTAAGGTATTAGTTTAAGAACAGCTATAAAAATGACCTCTGTAAACCAACTCTCCATTGCTAACAATCTTGCCGAAAGTGAAAAATTTACAGTGTACTATAATTACATTTCCAAAGTTAGAGGAATCACTGTGTGAAGTGAGAGCTCACGAGATGCCACAGAAATGTGTCGCCACAGGAACACATTTCTGCTGGAGCAGAGAGTGATGGAAAGATGTTTGCTTATTTTTAGCCTCTAGAGGTCACAGCCTCACAGCTGAATCCCTGAAGTCAGACAAGCAGTCTCTATTTTTGCTCCATACATCATTTTTAAGACATTGCAATCTTTTAAACAGCCCTATTTAAGGTCTCTATATTGGGAACATCAAAAGAAATTTTGTCTGGTCTTTATAACTCACATAACCCGTGGGGCTGAGTGCAGGAAGGGTGTTCAGAGCAATGCTTTGGTTTCTCCAAGTTGCGCAGGTCCCATTTGCGACCCGTGGTGCTGAGATGACAGAAGTGGGTAGAACTGCTGAAGCACATAACTGGTTTAAAATGATGAAGTGAAGATTTGTTTTTCGTTGAGATCAAACCACATCTGAGAACACCACTCAGCAGCCTACCTAATTCCCCTGAAATCTGATCCATACTGTTGTTTTGTCACCCCTAATTTTCCTGTTTGGAAGCCAACACTGACCGACACTATACTATTACCTGTGAGATTTTCACTTGACCAAATGTCACCAGGCAGTTTGACAGTAAGTTCTTCAGATGGAGAGGAAGAATTACCTCCCTCCCAATTCCGAGACATGAAGCAGTGACCTCCACTGTGCCACACTAGAGATGCTCCCAAAACCACTGTAAAACTGGGCCATCCCAGCAGCAGCAGAGCCGACCAAGTACAGCAATGTTTCTGGCAGTGACAGACACCTCATTCCAACCACACTCCACTGCTTGTTTGGCCCAAGCATGGCAACCACTTGGAGTCTATTTAACATTGCATGAAATGTCCAAGAGCTACATGTCCTCCTGGAGAGTGAGGAGGAAGAAAAGGATGCTCAGATGATGATGATGGATGCTGGGCTCCACTGGCACCAGATGCTTTACTCGGACACTTGAGTACCAGACCCATGTTCCTACCCCTTCTAGACTTCACATTATCAGAATATACAACATAAAACTACGCTCCAAGACCTGAAAAGGGATTTCTTCCAGGGACAAACAAGCCCTTTCTTTTCACACTCTTCCCTGTTTACAAATAGTTCAAAATCATTAATAACTTAAAAGCAGGTGATGCTTTGTTACAGTTCAGTTACAGCTGCAGCATTTAGTGCATTACCACTCTTCAGCACCTCTTCTCCACCTATTACCTTGTAACCAGATAACAGGCATCCCCATTGGGAGCAAAACCTTGACTTTCAAGCAAATAAACTGTTCTTTGTCTAAACCAGAAGTTTTAACATGAAAGCACTGCTGCAGGTTCTCTTTCTGGATGCAGAAAAGCTGTGTCAGAAAAGCAGAAGAAAGCAGAAGCCCAGCCCAAAGGTGAATGTACAAAACGAGCTCTCTGTTTTGCAAATAACACCAGTTAGGCAGCCAATCTATTATTCTTCTTCCTTTCTGCCTCAGTGACTGCCTGCCCCCATAGAAAGCCATCGACAGAAAAGCCAGACTTCAAAAAAACACATTAAAGGACTTGTCTCAGCACTTGCATCCATGTCCTGCTGTGTCCAAATTTCTCTGGGGCCTTGAACAAATGTTGGAAACTCAGGTCATAAAAGAGCACAGCAGCAGCACCTGCATAAACCTCAACAAGGCATCTTCATTTAAAAGTCACCTTTCCTGAAATTCATTCCCCCGTCCTCTTTCTAGGCAAGATAGTCCTAAAGAACCCAGACAACTCTAATGCCTGTGAATAGCAGCTAAGAAAACATCCTGAAGGAATAAAAATCAGTCCCTTCTACTCCATCTAAACATTACATTTTATTGTTTGGGCAGCCTATGACCTCAGCCTATGTCACCCCACAGAAACCACAGAGACAGCAACTTCTATTAGGCAAACTATTAATGCCAGAGGACAGATTCTGGTAGCTGAATTTGAAGCCTGGCAAAGCAGAAATGGTATCCTCTTAACATTATACCTGCATTACCAACTGCTTTAATGAAAGGTGTGTAAAGCAAAGCTGGCAGGCTTGTCTCCAGTTCAGACAGACCAGATTTCCAAAATTTAGCTCAGCATTTCTGAATGCAGACAGAAGTGTGCTTCCTACCGAAACCCACTGCACTTCAATATAAGATTTGTAGGTGCTCACTGCAACTGTTCCAGAAGTCAGTGTAGATATTGCCACACTGAAGATAGGACCCTGCTCCTCCTGGGTCACAGACCCTGAGGTCGAGTCTTCTCCTGCTCATTTCTGTTACTACAAGGCTGTGAAGAGGAATATGTATCACTGCCACTACCAATTCATTCTTTTTTTTTCCCCAGCTCCCAAACATTTCTCAACTTCAAACAAATCCAAACTAGGAAATGCCCCTTCTGCACCTGTTAGCTAAGCTGACAAAAGAAATTAAAGCAATTGGATCTCCAGTACGGAAGGAGCAGAACATATCCTGCCTCTATCATCTCTAACCATGGAAATGCAAACCAGCAGTGGTCTCTGTATCCACCCCAAGGAACACCACACTGAACCTTTAACAACTCTGCTTCACGCCTGATGGTCCAGCCAGTTTTCCCCCCAGCTTGTCGTTCACCCATCCAGTCCATACCTCCCCCTGTCTGGCTACAAGTATACTACAGAAGACTACAGTCCAGGTGGTATCAAGGTGGTCCAAAACCCCACTAAGAGCTCAGACTGCAACTAGGAGTCTTCCTGGTATTTGAGCAAGCTTCATCTGCCTCCTCCTTTTCAGCTATTGCTTACTGCTGGCATCCCCTTCTTGGCCCAACTTCTGACACTGACCCTTCACCTCCCAGCAAACATTTATAAAACCATAAATAGCAGCACAACTCACAGTAGACTCTGAAAATAACAGATACCTACATATGCACAAGATGTTTGAACTGGCCTAGAAATACATGCATCTACAATACATCTCTCAGAATCACTGTTTAATTAAAAAGCAGTTACCCGCAGCTCAGTACCACAAAAAGGGTACAGCAAAGCTGCACACTCTTTGCTTAAATCAACTTGAAAGACTGCATTCAGCTCAAGCCCATCAACATCTAACTGAGCTGGGCTGGGTGGTTGTTTCTTTGGAGGTTAGTGGTGAGTTTTCTGTTGATATTTTAAGAAAATATACATTAAAACCTCTATTAATAGCCAGACAGAGAAATTACCAATAGCTAGGAGGCCTTTTCTTAATACAAAAAAAATCTGAACCTTGATACAAATAACCTTTAAAGCCATGAATCATCTGCCTGCTATCATTTTGAGCCCAATTGCTGTTATTTTTGAACACTCAGGTTAATCAGTGCTCACATGTGCACTTAAGAAGGTGAAATCTGGAAGAACTGCACCAGGGCAGACTTTTGGGAACACCTAACTGCAGATTCATCAAATTATGCCTCAAAATCAAACTATCACTCTGCTAAAAATTCCTCAATTGTATGCCTCTGTTCATTTGGAAAGATGATGCCATTGTTAGGAAAATGCACTAATTAGGATTCCTGTGGTGGTTTCAGGCTGACACTCTCTTCAAAATCTGCCTCTGGCAAATGCTGAATCCATTGCTTTTGTTTAACTAAAAGAGGCTTATTTTTATTTCTTTTTTTTTTTTTCCTTTGGTATCTTTTGCAGCTCCAATTTGAATAAGAATTTCAGTTTAGAAACTAAAGAGCTCTTGCCAAGAATACCTTCCTGTAACATTGCAATTTGATGGTTTGTTTTACTGTTTCTTCCCCAGTTGGATGTTTATTTGCAAACGATTAACCATGCTGTATATGCACACAACGCGAGTTAGTGGTTTTCACCTACTCTTTGTCTGCAAGGGCTTAGCTACCATGAGCCAAGCTGCATATTTAATGTATTTTAAACCAGTTGTATTTGCTGCATTATTGCTGTGGAGTTTTGGATGATGTCCAAGCATACTAAGTTTAGCTACAAAACTGGCTTTTTAAAAATAATTTCCTTGTTAAGAAGCTGACTGCAGAGCCTCTGGCTGCTGCTTGGAACTGCAAAGCAGTAAGCCGGGTGCTGCCAGCGCTGGGAGAAGACAGCAACCCATGGGCACTGATGGCACGTTCCCCCATGGGTGGCACAGGGCACCCTGACCAGTGCACCCAAAGGGAAAAGCCCCACTGTCTACTCCCTGCCTGTGCTGTTTGATGAAGCAACCAGCATGGATCACATCGCTGACTGCATGTCTCTGGCACAGTGATTTACTGCTGGGAAACCTGAGTGAACTGAAATCTGCCTCCCCTGTGGCTGGAAAGCTATTTTAGTCACTAAACAAATGGTAAAGGGCAGGAAAAGCTCCCTGCAAGCACTCCTGTGTCCCTTCCTGCACACCTGCATGCTTGCTAGAACAAGTGTGTACAGAGGACAGTGTAGGAGGTCAGCATGCTGGCAGAGAGCCTCATCCTCTTGGCTAGAAAGTCAGGTAGGTGAACAACAAGCAACAAACCAGTCAGGGCTGGGATGCTGAGGGCCATCCCTCTAGGGCATCCCTAGAGCTGACTGCACACAGAGTGTGCACAGGTCAGTGAAGGGACATCTGACAGGTCCTCATTTTCTGAATAGCCATAAGCCAGTCCTATCCAACAGACAAATGGGAATAAATCTGATATGTTTCTTTGGTTGACCTCTTTGACAGACCTCCATACACTGTGCAGAGATGCCAACAGATGCATGCCCACACCATACAGATACCCTAAGGCTTTTCCTAATGATTTAATTGATTCAAAGGAACTGATAATTTATAAGGTAGCATGCAGCTGCATTTAAAAAATATAGTATTTTCTGTAATTAATTACTCAGTAAATATTATCTGCATTATTATTTCTTTTAAGGTTTCTCATTTAATTTAGTTATATTGTAAAAATGCTCCCCTTCCACTCCTCAGATGTGACTCTGGCAGAAATGGAAGAGCTTTCAAGACTTTTCAAACGTTCATGCTTAGGGTTTTCTGCAAAGGAAGACCTCAGTAGGTTGGCACCATCCCTGCAAAGCTGTAATACCACTCAGATGAAATCCTCTCCAGGCCTTAGAATATTACATTCAATTCTTTGTCCTCAGGAAAAAAAACCTACCAAAACACACTGCAACTGCTTCCCTGGCCTTCATGCAGAAGCAGGTTTCATTAACTAACTTAAAACCAGATTTTTACGAACACATTTGTAACTACATTTAACTTTTACACCGATCACGCTCTACAAGGAAAGCTGAACATTACACTAATCCTAATTAGATCTGAGAGCAGGAATAGTCTATCTATCTCTTTATAATTATTATGAGAATGTATTCAATTTGCTACTTTCATCTAACAGCAATTACAACTGTTTACCAGTTCTAAAGCACATCTTTTAGGAAGCCATGAGTCATATTTCATGCTAATCACTGTTTATTTGGTATTCTGTTCTGAAAATAAAGGGATCAGTTCACTAACCCTTAAACAGAAATGATAAGAAAAAGAAAAAATATCAAATGAAGTGGTGCATCAGAAAGAGATAAAGAAACCTAAGATCTTTCACATGCTAAATAGTTTTACAAAGCACTCATTGTAAAAATCCATCCCTAGGACAAATGCCGACTGCAAATAAGACTGTTCAAGACACTGCTTTGAAGCTGCTTGGAAAAAATTAGCAGCCTAGTGGTACTACAAAAAGAAAAAATAAAATATCCCTTCAAGGAGATTTAAGCTAAGTTTTAGAAGAAGAAAGATTCCAGCAAAGAGATGAGATAGCCATGAACAGAGCAGTAATGAATGCAGGGTATCTCCCAGGCTATAAACTATGCCTGTCTGCTGCTGCCTGGTAAAGTTTGGGGGTGATGATTGTGCTCACAGCAGAGAAAACCCCTCCTCCTTCTGACAGCCTGGGGCACGGCAGGTCAACAGGACTCCTTTACATCCAGCACTCCTCCTGCTCTCCTTGCAGCCCCTCTGTTAGCAATTTTTTTGACAATAACCTTGATGCCAGAAACATATCTGGCACTTCTCCTCCACAGTTTAAATCTAGGGACACGAAAACATTACAGAACATGAGTAAGAAAAATACATGTTACCATCAGTGATTAGTACGGCAAGAAAGAGCACCTAGAGGTTGTGTGCTTCAAGGAATGACATGGTGGTTGTCTCTAACCACCCACCATTTACACACACAAATAAGAAACCTAACAGTTGATGGATCAGCAGTGGCTGGCAGCCCCTGAAACAGCTCCATGGAGCACTTTGCACATGCAGAACAGGCCAAAGTCAAGCTCCATCTATTTGTATTGGGTAATCTAAAACTAACGGGAAGCAAATTCCAGCTTAATCCAATTATTTGTGCTAAATTAAAATCCCTCACTAATCCTTCATCAATGCCTGGTTATTTTACAGAGGAGAAAAGCCAGAGGTTTCTGTCACTGATGGGAAGCTGCACAAGGTAATGCAAGCAGAGGATCTGTGGCATGCCATGCATGAAAGCCTCCAAACCAGCAAGGAACCCCCAGGCTCCACCACAGCCTTGGGGCCAGACATGGGCAGCAGGTCTCCACTGCAGAGCAGCTGGTCCCCTTCTCTGCAGACTGCACAGCCAAGGAAAAATGAGGAAAAGGGAACCCACGATGCCCTTGAGGCTTCCATATGCTATTTGGAGATGCATGGTTGGCATGGCATGCACATGGCAATTTTAAGTTCCTTAAGTAAATATTTGTGGCTGCATCATAAGATAATGAGGAATCTCAGCACACCGCAGATACAAATAAAAGTTCTGTTCTCCTTCCCCAAGCCAGACCTGATGCAAAAGTAGCTCCAACAGGAACCATATGTCTAGATCAGGATCTGTACCCCCATCCTCAGGGTCCCAGCAGGCTGCTCATCCCCCTCTTCCCTTAGACCATCTGTCTCCAACTCCTCCCAACCACCTGTGCATCCAGTCCAGGATGATCTAAGCAGGGGAGCAGGAGCATTTCTACAACCACTGCCCATCGAGCACTTGCTGACTGAATACAGAGACGTTAGTCTCCATGCTGCCATCTCAACAGACTTCACAAGATGCCTATTCACAGCAGCACAACCCCCCAACAGCCACTGCCTACATCTTTTCCAAAGAACCAAAATAAACTCATTCATTAGAACATTTGACAGCATTTTCCCCACAGAGAAGGAAGAACCGTAGAGGCTTCTTCTGAAAGCAGCATTATTCAGTGTTAAAGTTGCCATTAGTTACACGATGAAAAAGAAAAGGAGACATTGATGTACAACAGCCCTCTTGAGCAAAGCCTTCCAAATGTGCAGGACAGCAGGGCAAAGCCAAGAGGTGCTTCTCGAGCAATTGTGATGCAGAAATCCCTGCTTTCTGTGGCTCCACAACCCAATTGACTTCCAAGCAGATTCCCTCCCTAGCTTGCAGAGACTTTGTGGTCTACAAGCACATCCCTCCCTCACCCATGCTGATGAACGACCAAGGCCAGCAAGACAACACAAACCATGGAAACAACTCCAGAAACCCAGCAGCCAAGGGTATTTTTGCTGGAATAAGGCAAAGATCAAGCCTTCCTAAATGGCACTTTTCTAAATGGGGGGGAGGGGTAGGCAGAATCCTTAAGCCAGCTACTACTGAAAATTAATGTGAGTTATATTTACTACATGCATCCAAAAAAGGGCTCTTCTGCTTTAAGAGTTATTGGCAAGGATGTGACCTTTAATGCTGTGAGTTGGAGCAGGGGGTGGATTTAGTGTAGAAGGACCATCTCCTGTGGAAAGGAGTAATTACAGTAGAAACCCACCTCATTGGGATTTTTATCCAAGGAAAGGTTTAAAAATATAAACCAACAGGTGCTGCTATCATCTACAAGCCCTACAGAATACCTGGAGATTTTATTCTGATCACCAGAGGTATTTCAGTCTTTCAGTCAATAACAAACCAACAACAAAAATCTGCGTGCAGTAAGAGCGACTCATAAAATGGTTATTAATCAATGGGGGGGGGTGTTTGTGCCAAAATCTTTATCTTCTAGTTGTTGCTGAAGGGCAGTAAAAGGAGGTTTGGAAAGGTCATGGGTTAAAACCTGAATGTTAAAATTAGATCTCAAAAAACCACCAAGGAGAATCATGAGAAGAAATGAATGCACATTCATCTTTCTCTGAAAACATGCTTTTCCCTAGCTCGCAGGCATCAGAAGTCAAGGCATCAGCTCCAACGGCTCATCTCTCCCCTCCATATATCTCAGGACAGAAATCAAATATTTGGGACATTCATAATTCAAGCTCCTTAAATCTCAAAATTAAATTTTCTTAATAAGCTACACATCATACACTTCTAAAGGGATTCTATTTGTGAAAGGTTTCATAAACCTTAAATAAATAAATAATGGTGTACATCAAGAAGTCATAAGTTCAAACAACACAACCTTGAATTTAGTTTCCTACACATGATAATGAAGCTCCACAGTATTGGAAATTCCTGCTGCTGCAGAAAAAAAATAAATTGGGAAGTCGTGGTGACTGTTACCCCTTAGTACAAATGGACATAAGATGCAAGAATGAAAAGCCAGCGTCTGCAGCCAGCTATAATTTTCTGTGATTAAAAACTAAAATGAAATGTAAACCAGCATCCCAGAGTGTCAAATTAATGAAAAAAGTAATGAGCAACATAGAAATAGGATTTTTTGAAGTCTTACCATTCCCTATAAAAATGAGGAAAATCAAAAGCAGATTCATCTTTGTATTCAAGTGAGTTTTCTGCTTAGCTTCCCCTTGCTCCCACAGTTCGACTTTGTAAGAGAAGGCTTGATGGGGTCTGTGAGGTGCAGGTAGGGTCCCAGGCAGCCCCCGCTCCCCTGGGGGTGAGATGCCCAGGTGGTGCAGCACCCATAGCCCTCTGGCACCCTTGGCTGGGGCTGCCTCCCATGCTCACCCTCAGTAGCATCCAAAACTAAGCAATGATACACAACTGAAGCTTCCTGAGACAGGACAAGGTGCAAGACGAGCACTCATCCAAGAGCAATAAAGTGACACACTAACAAAATATTTAAAAGCACCCCAGGGGAGATCTCCAGGTAAACAATCCGGGGCTTGAGAGTGTTCCTTTGTCCAAACCCAAATATCCTAGCAGGCATTACAACAGTGCTCTGGCTGAGGTCACCAGGAGCAATGCCACACTCATAAGAGGTGATGCAGTACCTGGTCTGAAACACAAGTTTTCCAACAAAAGAGCACCATGCCAAGGCCAGAAGTGTCTGATGAGTTCAGAAGAGGAGCCAGACTCACTTGTGGGGAGTAATCAGTCCAAAAGGAGCCGTCTTCTAGAAACAACCAGAGGTCAACATAACCTCAAACTCCAGTAGATGGAGTGTATAGAGGTGCACATATTACATGTCCAAATCCCCATTCTGCTCCTCCTCTCTGCAATCAGAAATGTGCACAGCAATGTGATAATCCTAGCCAAGATACACTCCTGCAGCCGGGCACGGAGCAGTATTTAGGAGACATGCCTCTCCAGGGAAATAGGGGACTTAGTAGATGCTGGCTTGTCATATATACCACACCATAATAAAAAAAATCACCTGGCAGGCACTTTTACCTCACTTGAAGAGAAGTCTGGCACCAAGGGAGTCTGCAAGGTTTAGGACAACAGCAATTCCTCTGAGATTCAGAAACAAGTGCTTCTTATTCTGCCCAGGGATACTGCAGCAAGGCTGGGACACTAGCCTGGAAACATCTCCTTATAATGAGCTCTCTCCCAGGCAGCTGCACTCCAAAGACTAAGCAAGCTCTATCCTGGAAATAATCAGGATTTGTCTTCCCCAGGAGGCTGTGAACAAGCTCTCGCTCTAATGAACGTTTCAACCACCTCAATTCCTAGCCAAAATGTATTCTGGCCAGCCCATCCCCAACAGCAATACACTGCCCATAAGCATTCAGCTTCAGGTTTGGAGCCTTGCTAGCAGATGAAGATGCATCTGCTTCCCTGCACAAAAACAAGTCTAGTGAGGAGGCTCCAGACAACACATTAATCCTTCTAAAGTTGTAATTTAAGGCCATTAAACAAGTTTAAATTTAACAAACTTCATGCAGAAAACTGGTGTAGGAGGTTCCTACAGACTGTCACATCTATCAGTACATTTGTGTATCAGGAGGCTTCCCAACACATTTCTTCATTATCCCATATCTAGAGAAAGGAGCCATCAAGCTCTGGAGTCAGAGCCAAGGTGAGGTGATACAAAGAAATGTACTCACTCTCTCCCCTTCCAAAGCAGCAGGACTTTATACCACTGATTTCTGACACTTCAGTAAAACACTTGCCTCTGAGTCCCCGGTGAAGAATCCAAATGGAAGCTACAAGTACAGAGATGAAAACTCTCTGTTTGTCAAAATAAAGGCCAAAAAAAGCAGTGGAGGCCACTTAATACAGGAAGAAGCAGTATTAGGCTAAAGCCATTCTTCAGATGGCTGAGGTGAAGAGATGTACCTCTGCCTTGGTTCAGATGGGTAGGCTGATGGCTCAAGACTCAAGAGTTAAAAGGGAAGCAGCAGAGCACAGAATTTTATCAAAAAGGGTATTTAGGAAGCAGAAGACAGATCAGTACTGGGGTCAAATTCAATTTTCTACAGAGAAGTTACTCAAAGGACTTGGATACTTTTGCCTCATTTTGAAAAGAGGCTCCAAGGCCAGCAACCTGTGCACCTGTCCTATATTCATGGCTGACCTTGCAACAGACTGTCCTTCCATGCCTCTTCTCTAGAGACACCAAACACCTATAAAGTCTTTTGCACATTGCTGAGCTATAAGCAGCCCAAATGACACCATAGCTACGCTTCTATCGGATGGATTAACTGCGTGTGAACCAGCTCCTCACTTACACTGGTTGAACTGATATCAGAATGGAGATTTCAGGCCATGTAGAGCTGAAAAAGTGTTTGAAGCCTCAAAGGAAAGACTCTTGTCTCTCTTTATCCCTTTCATCTTTATTTATGTCTGCCAAGTGTTTTGTCAGGTAACTTTTGTTGGTTTATCACTGTCAGAGGGCAAAAGCATGTAGTATAGGCGTGAGTCTAGAACGAAGATCACCCAGGGAGCAAAGTTTCTCATAAAGGCAGAAGCAACCTTCAGCAGAAAGTCAGAGAAGATGGGGCTGAAGGACCTCATGAGGTCATCTGACTTGCTGACCTGTTGATGCTTAAAGCTTATGGCAATGCTTAGCTTTTCCCACCCAAGTGCACCTCTCAACTGCTAACACTTTCAGTTCTAGCTGACAGTCCCTCTGTTTCTTATCCTTTCATCCAGCAGTAATAGCAGTAATTATGAATTTTTCTTGTGTGACATTCAGCACCAGTACACTTGAAGGGGAATCAAAGTGGGAGGTTATGAAAGTCTAGCTCTGTCATCAATGTTGTTCAAGCCACAGCAAGTCTCTAAACTTACTTTACTGCCACCATAAGACTTTGATATGAGCTTTTCTATGACAGAACTATTGGAATTTCATACAAAAAACACTGTGCAAGAGTCCAATGCCATGTTCTTGAACATGGTACCAGCATCCTCAATTAATTCTTTTTGAGATGGATGATCTGGGGACAGACTGAGCTTTGAAGAGACCCCACCACAACTGCAGGGCATTGCACAAGGTACCACTAATGCACCTCGTTAGCCCTGGGTTTGCCTAGGAGACTGCACATCACTGAAGGCATAGCTTGCCACTCTCAAAGCAGGATGCAGGGAAGAGCACAGCTAGTTCCACCAGCAAGAGCATAAAGTTTCTTTAAAACATAATGACTGTGATAGTTGCTTAGGCCAAAGATCTCTCTAGCTCAGTGAAGATGAGGTGAATTTATCCGGTCTTAAAGTTCATATAAACTTTGAATACCACAGTGATGAGGAGTCATCATGAGCCACCTCCCACAGGTTGTTTGAAGTCGAAGCCTTGCACTATGAAAGACACCAAACAGACACCTCCTGTTTGGTCCCTCCAAGCCACATGTGGTTTTGCAGGTTTTGATCATATCCTTGCTCCCCATCACCAGTTTTCCAGGCAGCATGAGCAATCTTTTATGTGCGTCTCTAAAGCTCAGCCCTGCTGCTGGTGGTACAGTGGTCACAGCAGCTCACCATGAGGTGTCACCCATGCAGAGAGGGACCAACACAGTGCTGGGAAGGACAGGAGGTTCAGGTGTCAAAAAAAAAGTCATCTAGTTAAATAACAGAGGCTTAAGCTGACAGCAGTTAGATGCAAAGAAAACCCCAAACCACCGAACTATGAGCAAATCTAATCTTATTTTAGCTGCATTACAGAGGTCCAAAGACACAGCTGTATGAGATGCTCAGCAGCACTCTGTGGGAGGGGTGGAAGCAGCAGAGTTGTAATCTGTCCTTCAGGCTGTTTACTACAACAAAAATTTCATTCCCCTTAGACATGAAATCCCCAAGTTACTTCACACACATGCCCCAGGATCAAATCTGAGTCCTTATAAAAGCAAGAATACTGGGACAGATGAGCACCCTCTTCCTTGGGAAGCACGACTGGGCAGAGGTACCAGCAGGTCTCACTTTCCTGCAGCATTTGCAGGGGCATCTCTCAGCCCAACCTGCAGCCACCATGCAGAGGTAACCACCGTGAACACCCATAGGAGAGAAGGCAACAGGTCTCAAAGGCTTTACATGGGAGAGAGAATGCCAGGCAGCAAAGTCATACTCCAGAAAAGTTGCTCAGTCTAGTACTTTCATGGGAAAATAGAATAATATTTTTTCCTCAGACAGAAGACAGTGAGTATACACAGAGAGTGATGGGAACAAAACTTTTAAATAGTATTTTCCACTAATGACTTGGTCTTTATAATTTCTGATTTTCCACTTCTGCAGGAACACTGTCCCACAGCTGGATGGAACAATAGGCACCGGCAGCCTCCCCAAGGAAGCACTGCTCATGCTTGCACATGGTTTGCACAGCATCTGGCAGGGTAAAAAGGCAGATCCCACAGCTCAGCACATTATTTTGTAAATACAAACTTTATTTTGAACTATAATTATCTCTAATGTACAATTCTGTTTAAAAAAGTTTTTCGAAAGACTTTCACCAGCTACTATTTTGCTCTTATTTTTTGTCCCAGCAATTCTGAAGTTCTCATAGTGGGTATTTTTTCTCTCTTCCTTACAACTGAAAGTTTTCCTCAGCCCCCAGGAAATCCCTCTACATAGAATGGCAAGAATAAAGGAAAATGCTTCATGGGCAAAAAAAGCTGACTACTACAGTAGCATTTTTATATTCTCTTATTCAAGAGGAATTTAAGTATTAACAAGCTACAAATGTTAGAGAACTCATTTCACAAACTTCTCTTTTCTCCAAATTAGCTTCTGTTAATCTTTAAAATAGAAAACCCACCATTTTGTACTGAAAATTACTTCCACTGCTGTGTCTTGAAGCCTCACAGTCAAATTCCTCAGTTAGCTGGACTGCAGAAATATCTTCAACACAAAACAAAAAAATCTACACTTCATCATGAGCCTGACTACAGCCTTCTCCTTTCAACTCCAAGTTACATTCCTAGCAATTCAGCGAGACTTTTTAAATGATGTTTTGAGTGTAAAAATCCAGCAGCTTATTCCTGGCAGAAGGGCAATGAGGGAAAGGAACCACATGCACCAACCTTCTGAATTAATTGGGGTCCAATGCCACATGGAGCTATGCAGCATGCAACCAGAGCCATATGTGTGACCAATTAGCATTTCTCCCTGTTCCCTGGGCACAGAGAAATGTTACCACACTTCCCTGTCAGTAACAGCAGCAGTGAGCATGTTGCAAAGCCATCTCCACCAAACTCATGGCTTGCTTAATTAAATACACCACTGAGCAGTGGCAAGGATTTCATGGGGTATTTTGACAGGTAAAGGAGATAGGAACAGAGAATATTGTGCTATTTAAGATTTAGTTTCACTGCAACCTGTATAAAACCTGTCCCTAGTGGCACTGGTTGTTTTTTTAACATCATACATAAAGAAACTGTACATGGAAGAGCTACACTCATGGAAAATAGGTTTAAGCTCAGGTATAATCCCATCCTGAGCTACCTAGAAGAGAATGGGTAGCAGCATCCTCAATGCTGCAATGAGTTACCTCAGGATCTACTCTCCTCTTACAGGGCAAAGTGCTTAAGGAAAGTCAGAACTGAATATTTGGAGCACTTAACAGAGGAAATACTTCCATGCTGGCACATCCCAGCTCTTGAGTCAAATGGATGTAGAACTTACTTTATATGAAAACCTTGCATATTGAGTAAAATGCACATTTATTTACAAGAAAACACCTAAAAATCACCTGATTAGCATAGCAGGCCAACAGCGTCCCCCCCCTCACCATCCCAGAGCAATTCTCATTCATAAAGTATTTTCCTCAACCTTAAAGATGCACCCTTTGCCACAGACACCTTCAATGACAGCACTGTACGTTGCCAGGGAAAATGAGTGTTGACATCTACACTTGAAGTTTAACAGAAAATGCAATTTGCAACTAAGGTACTTTCAGCTGAAAGGAATCTGGTTATCTTTCATGAAAGTGATTACTTATGCTATCAGAAATAAAGCAAAGAAGCAACATGTTTGACAAGTGGCATGCCCCAAACCTGATGAGACAGAAAGCAGATAGCTGTTTATTGGGTTGGGGTTTTTTTCCCCACCAGCCTACTTTACATAGGAGCAAAAGGAAGGAGAGAGACAAAAGCCCCCAACTACTCAGGCACAAATTAAATTGACACCTTCAATATCATCTACATTAGGAGTACAACACTGTAACTGGCAAACAACTGAAGCTATCAAGTGCCCTTCCCACTTCCCCTGGGCTCACAAAGGTGCCTTAATACCAGGACAGCAACAAAATGCTGCGATGTTCCCTATCCAGTAGCTTAGCAACTGGTTTTATTTCTTAAGGCTTGTCTGAGAAAGAAGGGCAAGAGGGGAACAAAACAGCACGGAGGAAGCAAATGTCATGTTTGGTTTCTTGCTGAGTAGCTGATGAGAGAGGCTAAGGACGGCCAGGAAGGATGCAATGTTCACGGAGAGGCTTGGGAATCGGCAGGTGGCAATCCCAGCTCAGCAGCTTCACTGCCTCCCTGTCCTCGAAGGCATGGAGAAATCTCAGCACGTCTCGAGCACAAACTAGACCAAATGTATTATTTATTAACAGAAGCTTGGAAAAAAAAATGCTTGGAGACTCCTTCCCTGTAGCTCTCCAATTCTTTGGCCACATCAAAATTCTTCCTGCTTAATGTCTGCTGCCTGCTTGAGAGGGAAAGAAAAGCCTGACTAACAAAAGCCAGAGCCTGCTCAGACCCAGCAAGCCTCTGCTTCCTCGGTGCAGAGAGATGCCAGGCTTGTCACCAGTACAGCAGCCTACAACCACCCTGTCTCACTTCCAAAGATATATATATATATTACTACTAGAATATTTCACCTGAACAGCCTTAATAAAATACGAGGAGATATTAACTAAGCTGTAAAAATCTATAAAAGTTCTGCTTTACAAGAGATATTTACCTATGAATCAGCAGTTGAGTTAATTCATTATTCAGTAGACTTGTTATTTACACTGTATTACTGCTTTGTAAATTATTTATATGTGCTTGTCTCTGTCTGCATGATTTTCTCTTAAGAGATGAGAAATGTTTATTATCTCCCACACAGGGAGGTTGTTTCAGTCAGAGGTAGGATATTAAAGCATCTGATGCTCTGCTCTGGCTTCCTTATCATCTATGTCCTGTTGCACCGTTGTGTATGGATGCAAACACGTCGAGCACTGGGATCTCAGGGAAATCCACCCCAGCATCTGGGAGCCTTCAACTCAAAAACACAGCTTTTTTTGCAGCATGTAGGCGAGCATCTGTTTAGACAGCAGCTACCCTGGGGCCACTGCCAGCCACAGCTCTGGGAGGAAAAGGAAAGTTTAAATTTGTTTCATGTTGAAGTGTGAAAACTCACCGTCACATCAGATTCCTTATAGGGAACTTTTAAAAGCTGATCTACCATTAGCAGCTAAAATCTGCTGCCTAATTGGCAAGAACATGTATTTTGAGTAGCAGACACCAAGAAAACCAACAGTGGGATCTGATCTCCCTCCTTTCAAGCCAAAAGCTAGACCACAGCTATGGAAAAGCCATCAAACATGCAAGTTCTGTAGCTCTTTTGTCTAGGGCCAGCTGTTTTGAGCACCCAACAGGAACCACAAAAACATTAAAAGCTCTCTTAGATCCAAATAATGTCAACAGGAGCTCAGGGGATTTTTACAAGCATCCTAAAATTGGTCAGCCACCCAACTCTCACTTGTACCAACAGCAGAAGTGTACTTTACAGTCCTCATATAGCTGTAATAAATAGGGCTTGACACTCAGGTGTTTTGAAAAGTGACTCAGTGACCTATCTGATTCCATCTTTCCTTTGCTTAGTAAATCAGCAGAAAATAATGTTTAAACACTTTAAGGCATCCAGCAACACCTAAGACTTTTCATCAATTAAAAAAAGCACCTATGTTTCTATATTAATTAAATTCCAATCCCTGTGCAAATGCAACGTGGTGCCCACCCAAGATAAGCAGTTTGTAGTAAACATGAGGCATAGCATTTGTCGTTCCCAACATAAAAATACATGCAGATGGCCATGTGCTAAGCAACATCATTACCTTGGAGTGTGCCTGCCTATGCAGCAGGTGTAACAACAAATTTAGAGCAGGAATGCTAACAACTGTAGCCAGCATATTTTAATAATACTCCTATTCACTGACAAAAGTGAATTACTTACAAAAAAATAAAAATCAATCTAACCTGGGAACTTTGACAGACTGTCTCAAAGCATCCCTCCTACTGATATAAGTAGTGATGAGAGACCTCAAAACACAGACTGAATGAAAAAAAAAAGTGGTGCAAATAAACGTACCAACGAGGCAGAAAGCATCCAGGGAGGAGCAGCCAAAGGGACTGACGGGGCTGAGCAGACACAAAGGGCCAGACTGTTACTGTGACCCCACAGGGCATCTCTAATGGTGGTGGCAATCAAAGACCACACTTGCTCGACCGAATTGCAGAAGGACCAGGACTTGACAGCTCTACTCAGCCAGAGGTTCCCTCTCAGGCCTGGGTCCAGGCTGGAGCCAGCTTGCGTCGTGCAGGCGTGTGCCACAGCAGGATTGCAAGGTCTCCCAGCACCGCTGCCTGCGAAGTGCCCACGGTAGAGTGGAAAATTAAGCCATAAAAGAAAATGACTGAAGCTCTGTTTAACTTGATTAAATATTAAGAACATTTCTATGTAAAGTCAGCATTAAATCACTAATCGGATTACCAATTTTTTAAATACTATTGGCAATGTCATGCTTCATTTATGTCAAGCCCACACCAGCAAAGAGCTATAGTCTTTTTATTCCCACTAAAAAGACAACATTTCTGACCTCAAGGAAGTCTACCACACAGTTTTTGTTTCTTTTTCACAATCTACTGATCATGAAAAGTCAATGAAACTGCTTATAGATAGCATGAAAAAAGAATTTTCTCCCTTTTGAATGAAGCCAATGCATTTCCCTCCTGCATCAGAAACCACAGCGGCCCAGAGACTGCCAATTCTTTGCTCTCCTGAGCAGATTTCCCATCTTTAAGTCTTAAAAAACATTGTTTTATTGTCTTGTCATCTCTTCCTTAGTAAATGCTCAAAATGCAGTTTATTTTACTCATTTGATGATGCTGTAGTTTCTCCATTCATAACTGCCTTTCCAAGATAATAAAGATTCTTATTAACAGAAACTTGCTTTCCCTCAGCTGCCTGAAAAGTGAATTTATTATAAATGCTTTCAGTGGCTCAAAGCCTGCACTTACATCTGGGCAACAAATCTTTCACTGGGACTCCCACATGAAAGCAATACACCTGCAAGACCAAGATCAGAATTTGCAGTAATAATTTCTGTCAGGCATCTGCATCACTTTTTTTTTTTTTTAAAACAAGAAATAGTATTCCCAAACCACATCATAAATACATTAATTTACGTTCTCACTATCAACTTCTATTCATTATCTGTTAGCAGAAATGGGATTTTAGCCTTTGTTTTAAATAGTTTTTTTAATAAAATGTTCAGTGACAAAATTTTACAGCACTCAGGCTACTTAACTGGACTAAGAAGGCAACTTCTGCACATAGGAGTTCAGCAGATCCACCCTGCAAGAAGGTACCATGCTAGTCCCTGGCTTTTCAAGTAGCTTCACTTTCTCAGACTTGAAAAACTAACTATAAAATACTTGGGGTTTCTTGCTTATGAAGAAACTATGAGGTCCATCAATCCTCAGATTTTTAGCAGCATGGTACAAACAGGCAATCAGTCCAAATTTTTCACATTCTAAACTTCCTCATTAGAAGAGCAGTCCTAATGCAAAAAGCATTTCAGTATTTCTTGTGTGCATCTGATAACACTTCATAAATTATATTTCAGTAGAGCTTTGCAAATGCTATTTCTGTGCACAGTAATTGAAACCCAGTTTCTTTCCAAAGAGCATTTGAGACAAAAATCACAAGCAAAACAACAGTAATTAATATATCAAGAATGTTACAAATCATAACACACATATAAATCTATACAACTTTTTAAATATGTATGCACAGACACTGAATTTTTTTCCTGGCTAAGAAGGAACTCCAAATCCAATGCAATTCTTCCCCAGCATATTTTATGGCTACCAGCCCATGAGAATCACTTTAATAAATATAAATGCAAGAAAACCCAAGTTTCAAGTCAATTATTTAAATGAGGGCTGTTGCTTGCTGATCTAAATTGTGACTAAACCTGGGGGTTTAAATCAGTCAAGCCTAACACATTTCAGAAGTCTTACACAAGCCTGACCATTGTTGCTGAGCTTTCCTCACCCTTACTGTTTTTAAGCAAAAGGAAATAAATCCTGACTCTGGAGGATTCAGTGGGATTTTTGCCATCCTTTTTTATGCCCATTGCTCAAGCTTTGCCTAGGAAGCTGTTGACCCAGCCTCAAGCCATGCATAGCTTCCAGCCAGCCCCTGGCAACAAATCCCTCAGCCCTGGCATCCAGGAGGAAAATTCAACCCCTGTGGTCAGGAGATGGCTTAGCTAAAGATGTCACAGCCAGCCATAGCCAGGCCAAAACTATGAGCACTGAGGGTGAGGGGATGGTGCCCACAGCTCCCTATGGATGTGCTTGCAAGGATTTCTCCAAACGCAGAACACTGTAGACCTCATGCCTACCAAGGCAAGCACGCAATAAGCACCCAAAATGAACCAGCCCCCATCCTAAACACAGCTGTATGACTGCTCACAATCCATGCACTCAAAAGCCCAGAGCGAGGCACCACAGCAGAGGAATTTATATGCAACTGCTTTGCTGCTTGTTAATAACGCTCCTAAACTCAGAAGGGAACTAAAATAGTGCTTTTCCCTCTGCCTTCCCCCCGCCCTAGGTGTAACACCCCTCTTCTGGCAGCTCACTTGCTCGGACCTGTTTCAGCACTTAAGCTCAGGGTGGGCTCTGGTTTCTCAGTGGTATGAGGAATCTTTCTACTGTCCTCAGAGAAAACCTGATTTCCCAGCTGTGTGGATCAACCGTGTATCTGCAGTGCAGAAGACTGTAAGCAAACAGAGAATGATGCCAGCTCTTCCCTCTACAATCTGGTCCCTATTAATTTAAAATTATTTGAAAACTCCAATGAAATATTGAATTAAAATGTAATTGCAGGGGTTGGGAAAGGTTGTGGCACTAAAGCTCTTATGAAGCTGCTTCATCTACATGACATTTTGGCAGCATTTACTGCCAGCTCTGCAATTTAAGTGTGGAAGCTGATAGTGAAAGGGAGAAAGATCCCAAAGCTGCACATTTTGGAGCACCACCCCACACAGTAAAATAACCATATAGAGCCAGAATATCTCAAAATACCAGTCTTAAGCCTCCCCCGCAGACACTTCATATGAAGGAAGAAGCATTCCAACAACAGTACAAAAGTGTAAAACCAGAACAACTGCTCTTGGTTGGTTTCAGCACGCCATGTGAGACTCAAAACATGCAATGTTCTTGCTTTGACCCCGTGGGCACATTTTGGCAAACATTTATCTCAGAGGCACAACATGCCATAGCTGCACCCCCTTTCAACTTATTTTTACCACACATTGACTCCCCAGTCTAGTTCATCACACAGCCACAACTAAGAAAGGAGCTGAGCAGAGGCAGCTTCAGCTGATGGAGAGAAATGCTAAGCCATGGTCTGAAACAGCGTGGGCAGACACTGAGTTAGATCCATGTTCTCCTGCTCCTATTTCATACTCTTTATCATCCAGTAACAGCCACCAACATGCTCCCCCCTGCTCCTCTAGATCTCAGCCATGCACAGCTGTCCTGCCCAATTCCCTGGCACGTGGCACCTCTCCTTGCTTGGCTGTGCCTAAACTCCCTCTGTGCCCATGAGGGAGCTGCATGAGGCTGCAGGAATTAACCCCACGCTATGACCATGCACCCCTTTTGTACTGCTCATGGTGGCCGTGCCTCTCCGATGGGCACCGTGGCATTAAAGGTGGGTACTCTGCTGCATCTAGGTCACATCTCAAATGTGCTGCACCATGAGTTAGTAACAGCATAGCAAATATATTAGATACTGTGTACAGCCCCACTATGGGAACACAGAGCATTTCTGAGTTCCCCAGCATCCATCTGGCTGTTTCACATCAGCACAGACAATAGCTCACACAGAAGCTGAAGAGCTTTCACTTGCACACCATCAGCCACACGTATATAAATAGACTTGACTTCTCAACAGACACTGCTTCCTACACCAGCTCAAAGTAACTCACAACCTTGCACCATACCACCAGCCTCTCCCTCAGACACCCAAGGCATCTTTAAAAAATAAAGTTTCCACAGTTCCAGCAAAGCAGAAGCAAGTTGTAAGTCTCACATGATCCACATGAGCCTCATGTTTCAATCAGGATGCTCTGCCGACAGCTCCCTCCCAGCATCTCTGCTGCTAAACTGGGACACTGCAACCAGCCAGACTCCTGTGCCACTTATCCACACCCCTAAATAAATCCACACCACCAACCTGCATCTTGATGGAGGGCAGCAGCATGCCACCGTGACACGTGGTCCCATCAAGCAGCAGGGTCAGACTCCCACAGACTTGCCCTGCTCCCTGCACACCCACCAAGAACTGGCCTAAAGATGGGCACTGGGCTCAACCCACTCGGGGTCCCTAGCTGTGGGGACAAGTCTTGCACGTGCTTTTACTTCACTATGCACATGATGAGTTGGCTGGAACTTCCTTCACGTACATTTACCAGAACACTGTGGCTGTTGTTTTATTCAGCCTCAAGGAACACAGACATTTGCCAAAGACATGGCAAACATACCACTTGTCCAGCTAAATATACAAAATCCTGTAACTATTCAGGAAAAAGCAGATCCAGAATCCAAATTAATCACAGTGTATCAAGCTCTTAAACTACAAGGGTTCCTCTCCCAACCCTCAGCTCTCCACCAGCCCAAGAAGAATGTATAGGTCTTCAGAGAGATGGATCTTTATTTATAGTCACAGATTAGCATAGAGGACTTCACTGTGCATTAAGTCCCTGTGAGACACGATTCTGAGGCGACACTAGCCACAGAGTTATTGATTACAAGTCAAAATGAAGAACAGTCTGTTTTGAACCAAACAATTTTATTACAGTCTCTGCTATGAAGACACAGTGGCTCTGAAGACTGGCTTCAGTAAGCAAATCTCCAGGCTATCTGTCAAAGGCAATGCCAGGATATTATTCCACAGGGTTATTCAAGTGACCTTAAAGCAAGTATATGGAACTCTGACATTTGTGCAGGTCAAAGACTGTCTTCATACATTCTGAAGACATATAGTATATACATGGCACTGTGTCAAAAGATGAACTTTCTTCTAACTAAAGTACATTTAGTCATCAAGAACATGGGAAGTTTCTAGTTAAGAAGTACCGAGACACCATGAACCTCACTTAGATGTTCATGCTTTCTACACCCACAAAAAAATTACCCAATTTCTTGGCAAATACCTTCCAGAGCCCAATATCCTTCCAGTCTCCAAAGCTGGTTATTTTACTTGGCTGGCCACTAATACCAGTTTTGTCAGATGAGTATTATCTTCCAGAGTAAAACTGAATTCCCATTCAGACATGGAAACTAAGTATAATAAAGCAATTGCCATAGATCACCACTTTTAACAATATGCTCCTGTGCATCGTTAGTATGACAATAGCTCAGCTTCAGCTCTTCATTCTCATGTCTAGGGCACCTAATGTCTGTCTTACCTGCTTGGCTCAGTCCATATCCACCCATACTAACACATTTCCACACAGCACAAAGCAGTAGTTTTCTGCTGACTTGTCAGCCTGCCATGCAGCAATTACACCCCAGGCAGACAATAAAGCCATGAGCCTGCTCACCAAGAACTCTTCCTACCTGTCAACAAATGCCTAGAGAAACATGATGAACACCAAACAACCAACTTAGCACCAACATTCAGCTAAGCAGCTGCTTCTTGCCTTTCTAATAAAAAAGTCAACAATAACAACAAGCAGTTTATACCTTTCTGGATATGATGGCAAATAGCTGTGAGTACTCCAGATATGTAGCTTTCTACACAATACACCCACTCTGTTGACATAATACTTCAGCAGAAAAATAATGACATTCATTGACAGTTTTGCAGTTCAGGCCTAATCTGAAGACGTTGCCCCATGCAGGTGAGGGACCATGTACCTCTCTAGAAGCTGGTATGAACCCCAGCTGAGATTACAGCAAGTGCATTCTCGCTCATGGAGTAAGTAACATCCCAGTCGGTGGCATTTCCCACAGCAGAGGAAGAGGGAAGCAGCATTCATCCTTGCAAGCAACTGACAAAAGAGGGCACAAGCACAACTTATTCCCAAAAGGGAAATTCATGCAACTAATCTATTTTGCAAAAGCACATGCATATCTACCTCCTTCTGGCTACGATTATCTGCCAGTTTGGTATTTCGAGGAAAACAGATCTGCAATTAGAGCTCAGAACTCTGAAAGGCTGTTGAATGAACTCTGCACAAAGGACCTACAGGGATCAGGGCTTTCTCGCTTAACCAGCACATTTGCTTTCACGTTCTTCACTTGTGAACTTTACTCAAAGTAATTTGATAATTCAATCTTTCTTCTTTGTTTGTTTCTCCCTAACATTGATTTTTGCTTTCTCACTCATGACTGAGCAAGCTAAAAAAAAAAAAAAAAATTATAAAAAAAATCCATCAGCCATAAAAAATAAACTATTGTTTTATTTCTGCAGTTCCCAACTGGTACATTCTCCTCCTTCAACTACCTGCCATATTCAGAAAAGCAGATGGCATGATTCAAGCAAAATTAAAATAGGTAAGAGCATGCTAACTTTTTAATGCCTTATGACAATTCTCTTTATGATTTTGATTCAACAGTGCAAAAACTATACCAGATCCAAGGTACTATAAAGTGTGCCATGGGAAAAGGAGTAACAAATATCCTTCTATTCCTACAACGAACACAGATTCCACTAAGGTTTTGCAAACCTATAGTCTTAATATACCATATATACAATATACCATTGAGGTTCCCCAGAGTTTGGGAAAACAGAGCTTCCTTCTGCAGCAAACATCGAGGGCACATGCATTTATATATGATTCTGTGCCCACATCGGGGGAAAGTGTGCAACACAGTTTGCCTTACAAAATCCTAGAGACAAGGTGCCTTGCAGAAATTCACATGCACTGGGGGGGGGGGGGTGGTGGTGGTGGTGGTGGTGGTGTAAGGAATATTGAATCTGCATTTAAAAAGAACATATTTAGCTAAAACTGTTTTTATCAACACAGCTGTCAACACTGTGTGCAATGAATAGACAGACAGACTGTGGCACTTTCAACCCCTGACATATCCTAAAAAAAAAAAAAAAGGAGAGAGGCAAGGGGGAATAGAGGAGGAAGGGATCAAAGAGAAAGCTCTCCAGTTCAAACAAGAAATTCATCCCTTCTCGAAGTCTCCTTATCTGTAATATCAGTGTCACCAAAGGCTTATTTGCACAGGTGGGTGCACCCCCTCCTCAGACTGCAGGTGTCCATCCCATACTAGGAGCCATTGTACGGGATGCTTATAGCCCTTGCTCACAGCCCATCCATGTCTCACCCAATGAGTGACTGCAGGCTGTGGAGAAGGTGCTGCACGTTTGTTTTTCCAGTAACAAGGAAGTGGAGAAAAGACTGAAAGTCATTGCAAAGGCACATCTGAGAATGCAGCTTTGCTCAGAGATGTTATGATACACGGAAAGCAGCCAAACTCATTTTTGAAAGCATTTTCCTCCTCCTAAAGGTTCTGCTGACATCCTGGCTAAGCGTACCCTTGTCAGTCAGTGGCTAACCTTGTCAAGGGGAAGAAAAGGCTGGGAAGTGACAGGTTTGACAACCTGTCGGATGCCTGGTCCTCTGCTGTCCCCCTGATCTGATCACTATCAAACATTAAACCGCTGTTCCTCCACACAGGGCTGCAACTTGATGCTTACAAGACTCAGCCAAGAAAGATAGCGAGGCTTGTGAGTTGCCAAGATCCTTGCTTTGTCCCTTCCTTGCATGTTCTAGACTCCCCTTCTATGATGTGATCGTTGAATGTGTCACACCGGGAGCAGTCCCATAGGACTGCCAAATAGGTTACTGAAATTGCCAGAGGTTTTCAGGAAGATGAAAACTAGAGGTGGACAATCGAGCTGTAACATCTGAAAGAAGAGACATAGGTGATAACAGCCTCGTTGCCAGTCTGCACAACCTAGCTTGCAAATCAAATCCCAAAACTGGAGGAGCCCCAGATGGACCAAAACCTCCCCCATCCCCTCAGAAAAGCAAAAAATCTCATTGCCATGCCACATGCAATGAAAACCCTGGCACGCTGCACATCATTCGCTCAGTCTTTAGACACCCACTGAATGAGATCATCCAAACATAAGGAGACTCTGTGTTCAGGAGGGGACAGAATATTTTAATTCATCTCTTTCCTCCACAGACAAAACCTCTGCTTTCCAGAGAAGCTTTCAGGATTCATGAGTAAAAGCAGCAGCACTGACTGTAAAACCCTGCTCTTTATGTCATTTAATTCCACTGACACTGCAAGAGTCAAAGGCTGAATAGTTAGGGGGAAAAAGCAACTTGCAATCAGGAGCTTAGCTGCAGCTAAGTAAAGTTGGAGTCACAGCATGTTTGAAGAGGCCATTATTTAGCCAACAGAAACCAAGGACAGACTACAAGTAGCACTTACACTGTTCTTTCATAGTGCTCATATTTAACTTATGGCAAGATGGTCTGCTATCTTCCCCAGTGGGTTCAAGTCAAAACTTGCATCTGGTTAATTTGTTTTATGAAGACCTTCTCAGCAACAAAAGCAAGATGCCTGCTGGAAAGCCCAGCTGCTTCGACACAGTGTTGCCATCTAACAGTCAAGTTGACTTAAACAAAAGGCAATTTGGAGGCTTTCTCAAGTCTGAGGAGGTTTGTTAGCTCTTCACAACTTTCTCTGTGAAAATACAACTGCAAATGCAAAGCAGGCAGGGGAACAATATCCTCAAAAAAATAGTCCTCAAGTTGCAGCATGCAAGCAAGAGAAGGTACGACTGGACTTCCACAGCACTTTTAAAGCACGGTCTTGTCCAACCCCCCTTAACAGATATGAAGTGGGGAAGCAAGTCAATCACTTGCTGTCTGTTTAGGTACCTGAAACACCAACTGGATGTGCACACAGCTGCCGCATCTGTGGGGTAGGAAGGAATGGTTGGTCCTGCTCCCAGGTGCTGGCAGGTAATGAGAAGTGACACATTTTGAAGTGCAGAGACCTGTCGAGTGGGAGCAATGGTGCTGCTGCATGACAGCACAGGACAGCAAGGCTTGCTCTGTAGGGAGCTGTCATCCTTTAGATAAGGCCAAACAATCTAACTCAAAATACCAGACAAGCTTTCAAGAATATATAAAACTTTTTTTCATGTCTGAGTAGCTTATTTGCCTGAAAACTTGTCTGTTGGATTATTTTTCTCCCCTTCCCCCCCCCCCGCCAAACCTAACACAGGACTTCCAAATGCATTCATCTGTAACTGTTGTTCTAATACTCCAGATCCTGCAACCCAGGACATCACTCACAGGCAGGAATGGTGAAGCTGCCCCTTCATCCTCTGCTCCACACCACAAATGCCCCATGCACAGAGATCCCACACCACAACACTTGTCCACCCACCACGTTTTGCTGTTTTGAACAGACATAAAATCAAGCTCCTGCAAAGTTTAAAATTCAGCAGAGGATTTGGGGAAGAAAGTACAAACACTGAGAATATTTTTCCTTTTAAAACCCCAAATTTCACATCTCGCATCGCTTACGGACTTCCAGGGCTGGTTGCTCCCTTGCAACAAACAGCTCACTGCTCACTTTGTTGTAAGGAAACTCCCTCTCTTTTTACACTCCAAGGAAAGGTTTCTTTTTAAACAAACACAAACTAAGGCTTTTAAAGACCGATTTCCTTTTTCAAGGCAGTAAAGAAATAGATTCCTTTTAGCATGCTTCATGCTTGAAAAGGTTACAGTGGCCTTTCAAAATACCACATGCTGTGCATTCTGTATAGCATTAATGACTTGGAGGATGCACTGATACTTTCTAGTACATCTTAACCTTTTAAAATTGGGCCTTCATTGTCTTACCTTAATAAGCAGTTTGTTCACCTCATGTCATTTATGTCTCACAAAGGCCACCCTGGCTGAAAATATACATTGGATGTAAAACTACTTGTCTTGCATGCATAGTTTAGTGCATGTAACAGCAAAGCAACAGCATCAAACAAAATATGCTTATCCTCTCTTCCCATTATTTCTCTCTGCTGTGAGTAAAGCTTTCCAATAGTCCCAGATGAGCATCCAGCTAGATGACACAACAGGCACTGTATGAAATACGATGTGCTGTCCTTTCCACGAGGTGCAAACCCACAACCCATTCCCCTATAAACCTCATCCTCTTGGCTGGCTGATCAGGTCTGCAGAGATTGCTGAGCAGACTCAGCCTCACCCTGCTCAAATTTTTCATTTTTCTGATTCTATTAAGTGCACAAAACCTGGTTTTATTCCTATAAAGGTGTACTGGGTACAAGTGCCCAGGTTTTATTAGGAGGGGCCTGCAGGGTGGCCTTTGTGAGGAGAGGCTGAGGCTGCCCTGTGATGGACACGGCTGGTTCCACATGGCTCCAACCCACCCACTGCAAGGCATGGCTGATAAGAAAGGTGTTTTAATGTTTGTCTTCTTGTTTCTCACTACCTGAATTTGTTTAAATTGGCAATAAATTGCATTTTTCACCAACTGTGGTCTGTTTTAGCTGTGACAATAACTGGTGAGCAATATCCCTGTATTTAGCTTGACCTGTGAGCTCACTCATCCTACTTCATCCCCTATCCCGCTGAGAAGGATGAGTGAGAGACCAGCTGGGTGGGAGTTTGGCTAACAGCCAAGGCTAATCTACCAGAAAAGCTTCTCACAAAGAAGAGTTTCTGAAGATACATTGTTTCAGGGCAAAACCAGAAATTCTGAAACAGAATATACCATTTTTGAAATGCATTTCTCATCTTGCTATTCATTATTATTACAATATTTCAGGGCATGTAAACATTCATCACTGTACTCCTTTGAACTGCAGGGCAAGGGGCCACCAACAAAGGTGTAAGATTTTATTCACTGCACAGAAGCTGAGCAGTCAGTGCAAGCACACTGGCTCTCTGGGAAAAGGAGAGGGCTGGAATCGATAAGAAATCAACAGTGATTAATGCTGTTTGACAATCTTTTACATTAATCATGTTTCCATGCTCTTGAGAATGTGAAGTGGAAAATCCATAGTCATATAAGTGTAATTGGGAACACACTTCCTACTCACATTGAGATGAGGGAGAGAAAAATCTAAAGAAAAAAAAAGTTTAATTATTAAATGTCTGATTTTAAGTGATGCACACAATAGCGCTTTCATAGTCAAAGAATACCTGGAGAGCAAATAGAACATCCAGACATCCTACCAGCTGCAAGAAAGCCCTGCCAGTTTAGACAAGGATCTCTTTGTCTGATCCCTCGACTCCACCATTAACAACTTGATAAAAAATTCATAAAAACATACCTAGCAGAAGTTAAAATACAGCCACAACAAAGAGTCAGTCACTCTTTCTGCAGAACAAGCTAGGAGATGCCACAGGAAGCAATGATGTCTTCATTAGCTTTTACAGTAAACATTCCTCTTGGAAACCAGCCTTTATAATCCACCAAGGGCAACAAAGATGTCTTTGCAAATTGATGAGACAAATACTTTAGAGGTATAGGTTCCTTCAGAGCTAGTGGGAAACAGAAGATAGTATCATTCTCTGAAATCATATACAGGAAAAAACCTGTCATTATCATGGCAAGTTTACACCTGTAACAAACTTAGGGTCAAGCAAAAAAAGGGCTTTAAGTATATTAGCAAGGAGTGAGATGAAGTAGGTCCAATTGGCACAGCATCAGCTGGACACCCACTGTTCCAGCTGTACTCTCAAGTCTCACTTGTAATCATGAAGACCATTCTCTGTGACAGCTTTTCACCATTAGTTTTGGGGAGTTCCCAAGTGCTATAACAAAGTAGAGGAAAAGAAAACAGAAAGAAAACAAGCATCTGATACACAATAGAGCTGATCTGAGATTCCCCTTGAACTACTCAGATACGATGACAACAAACCACATCATACAGAAAAGTTATTTTTGAGCAAGGACTGAGTTACTAGAAGCTGAAGAAATTAAATTTCCAAGTCTCAACCTGCATTCTTAAAATCAAATTTTATCCATGGCAAGAGACCTCTGCTAGCATGGAAATACAAAATGCCTCAAGTACATAGGAATATAGAGCTCAAGAAGCATACCTCTGCTTTTTAAAGCACCTGCTTTTCATAACAGTACTGAAAGCAACTGGAAACCAGCAGCACAGGTGCAACTGGGGACAGACAAGCAGAACAAAACTCAAATTCCTTCCTTGCCTTTTTCTTGCTCTTGTTAAGGATATTTTCAAATACATTTTGGGGCACCTTGGACTAAAACCTAGGGCCAGGCAGCCCTAGCAGCAGTGCTGCCTACAACAAAGCCTTGCCACTCCTGGAGCTGGCTGCAGTGGGACTCCACAGGCAGCGTTTGTTGAAACCCAAGTGAAAGGACCAGCTGAAGAATTTGTCACTGTTTCTGTTCCAGCTTTTCTGCCAAAGCATCTACATTGCACATTTCTCATAAAATCAATTCCTTTAATTATAGCCATCAGAGAGAGGAATGGATTCACCTTAATGGTTCTTCCTTGTGAGGATCCAGAAGGCTCACACCCTCTCCTGTATGCTTCCTACCATACTCCACACTCACTGGATGAGCCAATCCACTTTTGTAAGATGTATTGCTTAATTAATAACTTTGATGTTGGCAATTAAGTTGTGTTTGAAAGAAGATAATGAATATTTTTTCACATGAAAGCACCACCTTTTTAGTTTAGCAAACCTCTATGCAAACTATAATTGATAGTTTGGTTTAACATGGAATATTCCTGCTGCAATTACAGGGTTTTATTGCTCTATGTTACTGCACTTTGCACAAAAAATATTTCCATTATCGTAAATTCCTTTGCTAGCAGACTGCTTAGGATGGGAACAGAAATGAGCAACAGCTTCTCCAGTGCTGGAAATCTTGGCTTATTCCTTGCAATACAGTAATGGAAGAGTTCTTGTATGAGATGGTTGTGCCTGCCTTGCTACAAACTTGTGAGGGATCTGAGACATCTGCAAGGGGACTGCACAGCTCCCTGCTCTGAGGCATTGCAGACCTGCTTTTATCCTGCAGAGAAGACAAAAAGCACATCTTTCTATGGGGAAGAGGGAGATACTTAAGCAGAAAGTATGTCCATGACTTACCATGAGTCACAGGTGTTTTGTTGAGGCCCTCCCAAAAGGGCCTTCAGATCACTGTTTGCTCAAGGGACACCCAAAGAACAACATTTTGCCTGTAACATGAGGAGCAGCAGTGCTGACTGGGATGATGCTCAGCCTGTCCTGACTCTACCCCACAGGTGAAGCAACAAGATTTCAGCTCCAGGGTATTGATAGCTATTCCCTGGACTAGAAAGGCTAACTGAAACAGTTTTTTCAGCTCACTGCCAGATCAGCTTCTGCCTTAGCTCCAGGAACAAGCTTGTAAAGAAGCACTACCAGCTTCCTCCTTACCCCAGCACATGTCCTAGGACTACCATGCTCTTTGAATGGCTCACAGGTCTCTGAAGGCATCATTAATTTTCTCTCCACAGTAGTCCAAGGTAACAACCCTGAGCTACTGTTCACAGCATGAGATATCTTCCCCTTCCCTTGGAAAAACACCATTTGTCAGACCAAAACTACACAGCAGTTCACTGCCTGGCTCTCTCACAGCTGCAACATAACAGTGCCAAACAATGATTCCTACCTGTAGAAGGGGAAAATAGTTCTACAGGACAGTGGGGTCTATGGGAAGCCAGCTCTCAAGCCAGAAACCTGTTTAGGGTCCCTGATCCTAACCCCTAGATCTGCTTTTCCAAATGAGTCCTGTAACAACGGGTGACACATTCCCACCAAGTCACTGGATAGGGACTTTATGATCTCTTACTACCACAACAGCTATTTGGCAGCACCTGTCTGAGGCCACTAATGACTTCCTACCATGTCCTCTGTCAATATCAAACCACTGCTAACTGGAAAAAGCCTTGCTCAGATCCAACAAAAGTTATATACAACAGGAGATTATACACAACAGGATGTCTTCTCAGGAGAGAAGACTGACTTTGAAGAGAAGAAAATACAAGAAAGTTCAGAGAGTCTTAGGGCTTAGACATGGCACCACATCTTTTCCAGAGTTCCTTCTGTGCTGTGACCAAGCCCCACTCTTGAGCTAAAGCTCTTAACCTGCCTTCTGCATGCCCAGCACTGTACATTTGTCACCTCTTCATCCTAGAAACAGGATTAACTGATCAAGAGTTACAGCCTGTAATCTAATCCAGAAAGCAAAACCACAGGAACTGGGGTTTCTCAGCATGAGATTTGCACCAAGTTATTTTAATACCAGAGATGGTTCCCTGACGAAGCAGAGCCCCATGCTACAGCTGCACTTTGTCACTCTGCCAGTATTAGGAGCAGCAGGAAGGCTGGTACAATCATCACAGCTTCTGCAGGACCATCCCAAACCAGGGTAAGGAAGTAAAGCACTTACTCAGCCAGACACGGATAAAGCCCTGCATTACCCAGCCTAAGCTGTACAAGGGTGCTTGAACATAAGGTGCTCAAAGCTGCTAAACAATTCAGATAGACTTACTCTAAAATAAGTCTGAGGAAACGGAAAACTTCATTTTATTAGCACTTAAATAAATTTAATGCTATCTGTAGTTGCAGCTCTAACTATAGCTACAGCTGAGCAACTCTGCAGGGTTGTATTTTAAGACATTCCTTAACTAGAAACAATTTGCATCAAGCTGTGTAAGGTGCTGCTTCTTCCCAAGAACAGAAAGGTAATTTCCACTTTTCCCCTCCTGGTACTGTTTAATTTTCTAGGAGGTTAAAAGGCTCACCTGGCCATTAATATAACAATGCCACTATGTTCACAGAATTGCTGTAAACTGTGATCATTACAGCAACTGTGCCAGAACTAGAAGTTTCCACAGTCACATTCCAAACTTCTGCCTCTGCTCAGCACACCTAAAAGAGGACAATGAAACAATCACACTGTATTCCTCAAGGTGAATGAGCCTATCATGCATATGCCAAAGCAACCCAAACTACTTCTAGGATTTAAACCTTAGTAGCCTCCACTGAAGAGAGACTGCATTATGGAGAAGTGATGAGTGCACGTGTCCATAGCACATATCATGAAGGATGACTTCTACTCAAATGTTCCCTTCCATGTTACACTTGCTGCAGCAGCAGCCCAGCTACAATTTTTCCACAGTGAATTGGGCCCTAATTACCAAACAGTCTGTGAACAACTGGCCTTAAAATGTTAACAGCTGAAATGATGATAACAATAATTCTGTTTGCAGTTATAATGGCCTCTCATTAGAGCCGCTTAATTAAATATTTTCCAAAACTATCCCAGAAAAGGAGTCTGCTCTTTCAACTGTAAGAGCAGAATCCAAGGCAGCCGCAAGGAAACGGTGGCTTTTTCCAGCTGAAGCATTTCCTACGGCCAGCCACAAGGAGTGACCTCACACACGTCCCTAACACGGCAGTTTGCCACCGTTAATCCGTTCATTCAATAGGAAAAGATGCTGCAGGTCTCTGTGAGCACATTCCCCTGTGAGCACTCTGCCATAAATTACAAACGCTTTAATCTTTTACACTTATTTAGCCTTTCTGCTATCTCTCCACCCTGTTCACCAAGTGCCTTTGCAGGATGAAGCAGTAATTTAGCGTTCCCCATAACAGAGTCAAAAGGAACAAAGGTACTTCCTTCCACATAAGCACAGCAGGATAAAGGCAGAGCTTGCTTTTACAGAAATGTTTACAGGCTAAGTGACTTCCCAGCCCCCCACCAGCCTGCCCATACCTTCGTGGAGGCATGTCGAATCCTCTCAAGCATGTACCAACAAATAGAAGTCCTCACACTACCTTCCACCTCAGGCAAACAAGACAAAACAAAGTAACATATTACCATTTGTTACCTAATTAAAACTTAATGGCAAACTGTGATTTGTTTACAGGTGAAGAGCTGCTGTGGGATAGCAAACACACACTCGTGGTCTTGCCATTCATCACTAAGTCCCACTGATGAAAACCAGACAATTCTTGCCATTAAACACATATAAAAAGGCACTTTAGCAATGCCTTACAGCTTACGCTGGCTTGCTGACTTCTGTCAAGTAAAGAAGGGAAAAGATCTGGATTAATTTTTATACTCATCCCCAGGCATTTGCTGTCAGAGCTCCACAGGTCTCTAGTCTGACCTGGCAGATGTGCAAACAGTATCACATGGATTTAGCTTTACTGTATCAATGAAGTTGGCAATTTAACAGGGCCGTGAGAGAACAGCTGTGCCTCCTGGACAGGAGCATACCTGGCGTATACTGCTCCATAAGTCTGCACCCTAGTGCTCCTGTAGTGAAAACCAGGTTCAGGGAACTGGCAGACTAAAGGATGACATGTACACCCTTTTTTTCCTTCTTTTATTGGTGCACTGAGCCACACAAGGGCATGCAATAAGCAGGGGAGATGGCTTAACAGAAGGATGCAGCAGGACTCTGTAGAGAGCTAATACTGCTCAGACTCCCCAGGAGAGGCTTGCACAGCCTGGGGGGTGGAGAAATATCTGTTCTCTGACTCAATTGTAGGATGCGATTCTTGGTTATTTTTATTCTAAACTCACTCTATTTCCAAATTAGCACAATATAAAGTGGCAAAGACAAATGAAAACTGCTCAAGCTGGCTCTATCCATCTTCAGCTTCCCACAGTTGTTCTTGTATGAATTGATCCTGCTCTTTCTTTCTGGGGTGAACTCAACCCTAAATGAGTTATAGTACTCCTGGCACAAAAGGTAGGTGTCCTTTTTCATCACTGCAGTTGCCAGAATCACAATGGCTTCCTGGGCAATCAGTGATGTTCCTTGTTCTCCCAGGCACACTTGCTTTCCTTCAGGTCTTTGCAAAGCTGTTGTTAAAATCCATTTTTATGAATGAATGCTTTCCAAAGTGCTACAGATAGCAGCAGGGTTAAAGCATCCATTGAAACCTAAGGTACTTGGAGACAATATGCAAAACCTACCATAATCCCTGAAAGGGATTATACTTTTGCAGTCTGACTCAAAACAAGTTTCCAACTTGATTATGCATCACAAAAAGTTCCAGCCTGCTCAACTAATCTGAGGAAAAAAAAACACAACAAAACCAAACAAAACCCAAACCACAGACTAGCTTGAACAAGCTTGAATTACTTCTTATTTCTTTTCCAAATACAACTTCAAATTACTTAGGGCTTTTCTACCACCAGAAAGTGGTGAATAAGAATAAGGAATAATCCACTGCCACTTTTCAAAAGCCATAGCTGAATTATCGTGAATTCAAACTTCAAATGAAAGCTATTTGAACACTCAAAAACTGTCAAAGCCTCAACATAAACTGCTCTTAAAGCACAAAACCCCATCTTCTTGGGAATTAAAGTGCAAGGACATTCAGCCAGGGCCAAGAGGTCAGAACCAGTACCTTCATAGTGATTGTATTTTGGCAAGATCTACATTAAAAACTTTCACTGAAACCAGTAAGAAGTTCCTGAAGTACAAGTAACAAACACAGAGCCACAAGCCAGAAAACCAAGAGTGAAGATGTGAAGAAAAAGGAAGTTTCCAGAAGAAGACAGCCAGACAGGAGAGAAAGCTGTTGGGACAAGGAGGGGAAGGATTTTGCAGCTAGCCCAGCACCAAGAACTGAGTCCATGCCAAATGCATTCAGAGGTGAAGTATGATGCACACCACAAAGCCCAAAGGAATGGGAAGGGGTCCTAGAAGTCTGCATGCAACAGTCAGCTATTAACACCTCTCCCTGAATTTGGGGCACAAACACATGCACGAGCACTAAGCAGATCTGAGCAGAGCTGCTTTCCTGCATACTCTGCCAGGCAAACATCTGCCAGAATGTCTCAGTTGTTTAATCACATAACATGTTTCCTCTTCAATTTTGGCACCTTATACTGAAATAGTCTACTGCAAGATGTCTCTCTATCATGCTCTATCAGCATAACACAAAAGAAAAGCTGTTTATAAATAAAGAGGGCACAGTTTGAGGCTGATATGAGATTTTCACATGCTTGATAGCAGCCAAACATATGTGGCAGTAGAATAATTGCAAATAAAGTGTGAGTGTATGCATGGTCCAGGGAAAGAATCCCTGAGCTGTTCTGCATTGTGCTTTAATTTCCTCAAACATTATCTTTGTAATGAACTGGGAGCACAACAAATGATCACTTCCCTCCACCCAGTTATGTCAGGACTGCTTCATTTGCTGTCTGCCATTTCCTGTTTCTGGCCACCTGAATGTCAATTTGTTCAAAACAGCATTTATTCAACGTTGATCTTAACACCAGCTTAAAAAACAAACATAAAAGAAGGAGAAATGCATCCCCCCAAATTACTACTGCAGCTCTTCACCTCCAACTCAAGAATATTTCTTTGATAGATTACATATATTGAAGATCCTGCCAAGTACCAATTTCATGGGTAAGTTACAGGGTAAACTAACGGAAAGCAGTGAACAATTCCCCCTACTCCTACAAATCCCGTGCAGAATTTGAAGACTGGAAACCACAGAAGAGCTCAGTTTCAATAGCACTGGTAAAGGAAATGGTAGAAACACCCAACAAGTGGTTTCAGTAACGCACCCTCAAGTTTCTCTGCAAGCTCCCCCCTCTTGAAACTGAGCAAAGTTTAATTTGAGGTTGACAGCAGGACACAGGGAGGAAGAGCTGATTACAGCTAGGGAGGTTGATTTTGTTTTCCAAGGAACATCTCTGCTAAAAACTCCTTCTCCTCCTAATGCCCACCCACACCAGCTGCAGCCACAGCCACCAGAAATTAGCTCCTAAATAACTGCAAAGCAAGCTGATCACAATACCATCTTCTTCCTCTCTTACCAAGGCCCTACTAAAATTCAACAAACCAGTGGGTGAGAACAAGCAGAAGATCAACAACGGGTCAAATTATCTTCACTGTTTAATGCTTGCCTTTCTTCCACCATTTTGTACAAGCACCTTGCATCCTCTACAGCAAAGCAGTATCTGGATTTTTGTCCTTTTGGCAACACAGTACTTTAGTTCTCCAGGTCTGTCATGAGAAATGCAAAGCAGAAGGAGCAGATCTGCACCAAGTGATGCACCTACGCTCCTGCAGCCCCCAGCCCTCCTCTGCCCCGCTTCCTGCTCTCCACCAGCTCATCGCCCTTGCACCGCACACAGACTTTTCTCTCTCAAGCTCAGGTGCACTTGTCTCTCTTCCCTTCATCTCTACACTCATCAAACATGCTTTTAACAAACCACTTGAGATCCTCACAGCTAGGCTGAATCTAAGGTTTGCTGATTTTTTCTGCGTAAGATTTAAAGAACAGCCTTTCCTACCCAGCCGCACGCAGCAGCTCCTACCCAGGGACTGCTCATCTCACAACTCAATTACAGCCTATTGCTTGACCTTGGCAAAGGCATTTTGCCCTGCTGATATCCACTCAGAAAGTTAAGGAGAAAGGTCCTTCTAGCCAGCAACTTCAACTGTGCCTCCATCTATAAATATATAGTCTTCCATCCCTGCTCCTTTATCAAACCAGCTGTTTGGCTTCACAGTCAGGGCCTCTCCCACCCCTTCCTAACTGCCACCTCCCAGCCCTGCTGGGAAGAGTTGACTCCTACCTTCAAGTGACACACACCATGCATAAGCCAAGCAAACTAACCAACCACTGGTCTTTTTCCCATAGCAAGCCCCTCCATAAAGTTAAAGCAAAGCATCTGGAAAGCAGCTCCTCGCCTTACAGAAAAACACATTTAAGAATACTTTGAGCTGTCCACAAGAACCTTCAGTCTCCAGCTCCTTCAGGTCTCTGCTGATGGTGCCAACAGACATGGTTGCCCTAGTCCCTCCAGTGAGAACTGATGTCTCTTTGGATGAGGGACCAGCATACACCTTGGAGTACACTTCCAAAAGCAACAGGAAGAACAGCTGGATCCCAAGACTGCACTGCTTTCTAACAGTAAAAAAAAGCAAAGATCACTTCAAAAAATATACTTTGCAGAGATCCTGCCAGACAAGCCAGTTTTGACTATGAGCACTACTTTTTACAAAATTGGATCTGTGTGCATTCTTCATTGCAGACTGTTTCTGAAGATGGCAGGAGGAAGGAACGACACTGCGCACCCTGTGCTGCCCAAGAACACCCCAAACCACTCAAGTTTTGTTATTTCATTAGGGCTACAGCAAAATTACTCATAAGCAATTCACAGCAATAGAGTCTTTTTCATCCAGTGATCCTAGAGTAATTTGCAGAGCTAAAACGCTGCACTTCTCGCATATATTACTAGACACGAACTCATTTCAGACGATGACACAAGAGGGCTTGTAAGCACTTCTTCCCTCCCCATGCAGCCTTCCCATAGTCAGCCTATTCCTCTCTTAGAGGTGCTGCATGCACACACCAGCACAGAAATTTGGAAGTCCCCATCCTGGAAGCTCGCTGAGAATATGGCTGGTCAACCACATTCAGCAGCAGTGAATCAACAGGAGTAGTTGGACACTGTGAACAGCAGTGTCTGAATCATCCCACAGGTCTGCTTAATTACAGCAAAAAGGCTCATTTATTATTCCCCTCTCAAATGTAACTGTTCCACTTTTGTAATTTTTTTTTTACCTTAAAACATTACTATAACTAAGTTAGCATGCATGGAGAACAGGCAGTTAGTTTGATGGATGAAATTAGCTAATAAGCTTGAACAGGTTTTATGTTTGACTATCAGCTTATCTGGACTCATTAAGCCATTTACCTGCTCTCTGCTGCAAGACACTCACTACCTCACTGCGTACAACTCCTTGGAAATTTTCTTCCTCTGTTTTTTTTTAATTCATAGTTGGAGTACCCCTTAATTATTTGTGGTCTGGCAGAAGCTGTAATACTAACTTATTAATGTTAATGAGAGAAATAAAGCACACACAATAATTATCTGCCACTATGTGCACTGAAATGAAAGTGAGGAGGTTAACTTAAGCCTGAAAGACTGTTTTAACTCTAAATTTGAAAATAGAATTTGATGGTGCATGATTAAACCTCAAATTCTGCAATCAGGCAGGTGCTATTGGAGCAAGGACGTTAACCTTATAATAGCAGGAAGTTTTATGAAATCTTCCTTAAAAAAACCCTAAGCTTAAAAAGGTACTGACTGTAAAACACCATTTTGCTCCCCTATAAATCTTTATGATTTACTTTTGAGTCAATAACTCACTAAAATTAACAAGACAAAATTATGTTTTGACAAGTTCCAGTGCTGATGAACAGATTTTCAAATCATGAATCCAGCTTCACCTCATTTTTCCACCACAGCTGAGAAGTGAATCATTCATTCCTTCTGGCCTTTGTGTATTTTATCAAATGCTACAGGGAACAACTAACTTCAATTCCCTCAAGTAATTTCATAAAATGCCAAATTTAATGTTCTTTCACACATCAATAAAATTAAGTTCTATAGGAAAGAAACATCCCTTCAGTCAAGCTCAACCTTTTTAACTCTGTGTTGCCATCAGATCAATCTAACCAAAAGAGATTTACTATACATAATCCTGCCACTCAGAATACATATAAAATATACCACTGGATAAGCTTTCCACCATTCCTTGACAGCATACAAGTTGTCTTCTGCATAAGGGTTGGGCCCCATCTCACCAAACAGATAGGTGTCATGGATACACCTCATTTAGGATAAATAAAGGAGCTGAAGTAATCACAATACACCCAGAGGACAGACACATGCAAGTAGCACATGTCCAAAATTCAGTGGAATCCACACAGAGGAGCTTCACAAAGCCTTTGAGAGAGTCTTAACAACCAGCATGGCAGTAAGAGCAGCTCCAGAAGATGCAGACCTGAGATGCCAAGAGTAGAAAAGGCAAGGACCATTTCTAGGTTGAACGCTAGCTAGAAAGGACAAGTGAGGAAACTGTTCCCCCTGGGCAAAGTCTCTCGTGTGTTGAAGAAAGGACAGAAAGACCTCTAGCTTTACTGTGAATCTCCCTTTCTCAGCCAAACAGCTCAGAGGATCCCAGATTTTGGGTAATTGGTCAAAAAGGAAGTCATTCCCTATGGACAAAAGTCCTGCAAGCTTCTGGTTTCTTCCTGTAAATCAGAGCTGTCAGGATGCTGACAAGCTCCTTCCGCACAACACGCTCTGGGGAAAAAAACACACCAAATTTTCATTATAGCCACTGAAAGAGGCAAATCTTAAGTAATTCTGCCAAAATCAATGGGCCTGTAGCAGAGAACATGATCCCTGTGATAATATACCAAATCCACAAACCCTCCATTTTTGTGTACAAGACTGGGTGTTTTCAAACTGCTTCAAGTCTTTAAATGCAGCACGCAGAGTACTATCCCAGCCCTAATGAAGTCAGCAATGACAGCAAGCTCCACTGGCTCCTGCATCCCACAAGGACGTCACAAGGTCAGGCAGCATGTGAGGTTGAAGGACACCTTCTCCCAAAAACTGAGTTACCTCCTCCCCTTACAGCTCCCCCAGGAAAAACACCTACCAGAGCCGTCTGAGAGTCAAAGAGGCTGCTCTATGTGCAGCTGCAAATGTTTTATTTAAGCTGAAAATTCAACCAACACAGCTGTGTGACCTGAAATATGACTCAGTGGAGTTAGCTTCTTACTGTAGGCAATCACATTTATTATAATAAATAACTATAAATAAATAATGAGGTTGCTTAACAGGGACATGGGTAACCTGTCTAGACAATTGCCGAGGTGACGTACACTGCACTGGAATGCCTTCCAGATTGCAACAATAAGTCTCCATTTAATTTATTTATTAAAATAAAAAAGGGCAGGGCTATGATTGCTTATTTAAAAACACCAAAGCCTGCTTCTCAGCATCACTAGCACACACCTCGCAAGTTCAGCTAGTAGCACTTCACTTTCTAGCAAGCCTTCACCATAGCAGACCCTTAGAAAGACTAGGCAAACACTCCAGCATGCAGAATTGCTCATAATTTACTGGCACATCAAACAAATTCTCCTATTTGGAGCAGCAAATGGTACTGCTCCAACAACAGGCTGGCATACCCATGGGTCAGCCCCCTGGGACGATCACCTGGGGGCTTATTGTCAGACTCTGTGGAAGGGAGAACTCTTCTTCCCTTTCCTTGGCATTCACTGCCTGCTTAATGGAGAAAAGCAATGGCCAAACTAATAGCTGGAACGTGTGACCTTAATTAATTAGCAGACCTAGTGGAAAATGCCACGTCTGCATTGTCACTGCCTGCATTCAAGGACCCTCTGCCTGCGTCAGCAGTACAGAGACGCTGGGTCCATTAACGTTTGCTTCAGGATAAGGACAGATGATGCAAGAGTGGCTTTAGCAACCTGGTACAAGAGAAGCAAGGTCTAAGATAATGGAGTCACCTTCTGTGAATCACTTTCTGGTGAAGGTCTTCCCCTCTGACTACTGTGACAGGCTCTAGGAGAAACCCACCAAAAACAAACCTAAGGTCAACTGGAAAGGATCAGAAGAGCAAGCAGATGGCTGCCTGCCACCTCACCAATCAGCAAAACCATTCACTTCAACTGCATCATGAAATATTTCCTCACTTCTTCCTCTCTCCCTCTAGCTTCCTTCTTTCACCCATGAGCTGCATCCATTTAGGTTACAAGACCCATTTAGCACATACTGGAGAACAGCTGGGAAAGCAAACAAACAACAAAAAATTAGACCAGTACCTTTCCCCAATGACTTCAAAAATCACAGAGGCAGCTGCAACAAGCAATACTCCTCTGGGATTAACACAGAACAAAAGAGAGAAATTTTATTATTCTACAAAAGTACCACCTGCCCTCAAAGAGGCCTGCAGTAACAATCAATTTCAATAACTAACTTTATCAATACTAGCCACCACACTTCAGGAAAAGATCTCCCTTTGTCCCCTAAGCCATATACCTGCTCTTGGAGGAAAATCCCAGCACTTTGAACTTTACAGAAGTAAGTTCTGCAAGCAGCAGCTCTGCTAATGTTTGCAGGATGGCCACAAGGTGCTTGATGAAGGCTTTGACACACATCTGGCTTGTAGGACAGATGTGCATTCACATGGGCATTGTCAGGTCCTAATGTTTACTGAAAATCTTGTGCAACTCATATCAAAAACCACAATCACAGCTGTTCATATGGATTTCCATGGGTCATACTAGGGAATGAAATATCTTGTAGGTTAGCAACTAAATTTATGCCTTTTTTTTAAATGACTGTTATTGTTACCATCTCTAAACCAGTTAAGACATGTTCAGATGCTGTGTTAAGCATGTTTTGGATACCTAAAATAAAACATTAAATCCCAAATGGGCTACAATTTTTTTCAAGGGACACCTTAACAACTCCAGCAGCACAGGTGGCCTTGCAATATAGATCTAAATTTTCCCNTATATATCTTTCAATATATATTTAAATATTAAATTCCTTCAGTATCCACCCCACACTGAATTTATAATGCTAATTAAACCTCTCCAGGTAGAGACAGAGTTTATAAATTAATCCTGGGTAAAATAAAGAAATCACCCAATCTTGGTACAAACATTCTTGCCTCTGATTCAGTTGAATTCCAGGACCATGCAGCATGCATTTCAAAAGGGTAAAGTGGCAGGAAAGATGCACACTCTGCCACACACAGCACAGCATATTGGCATCAATGTGACCTCAGAGTGACAATGCCTGGGCAGGTGGCAGGATGAGACTGAGTTTTAGTATGCAGAAGTGCAACCTGCTTTGCTATTCCTTCATGTCTCCTTACCCATGCAGTGAGCTCCAGGTGCATGGTGGTGGTGCTTGCTGATTGCAGGGCTAGAGGTTTCAGCTCTGAACAGTCCAGGTGCTGGGATGTCTTGAGTGCACAGACTCATGCCAGGGGCCCAAACTGTGCCCTCTGAGGCTCCTTGGATGCTCTGAGATATTTATAAGTGCCCACAATACAAGTTGCACTTTCCTGTTTTATGCTAACTACAGGCACCTATAAGAAGTGATCAATAGTAGTCTGTGTCATAACCTAAGAACCCTAAAATATTAAGTGCAGGAACCATCACAGACAAGACATTACAGCATTTATACAGGCTGAACTCCTATATCAAAAGCTATTTATACACTAACTCAGCAGAGCTGAAATGTTCATCTGCTAACAAAATTAGCTAAGTGGTTTAAAGAGGACCCAGGGCAAGAAGTTGGCAAAAGTATAATCAGCTATGCTGCCCAGTTTCAGGTGTAGGTCTACACTGAGACACATCCTAGCACAACCAGTGTGAATAAAACACATGAAAGCTGCACCTAAGCATTCATATATAGAGAACATAAGGACAGCAGGGGCATCTCAACCCACTGGGAAGATTCTAACCTTGAAATCATCTTGACTATACTCATTTTGCTGCAGTACTAATGCCAGGTTGACCAGCTTGCCATGCAAAGCCCATGGGCACAGAAGAGGGCACAAAGCTCTCCATCAGCCAAGGTGAGACCTTTCTCACACACCCACCCAGGATGCAGAGGAGCAAAGGCTTCTCTGATTGCATCCCTACCACCCACTATAATGCCAGCATCAACCTTCCTTCTCAGCTGTGCTATGGCACAAAGGCTTGATTAGTTGCCATCAATCTTTAAAGAGAGAGTTGAAGTATTACACATCTGATAAGCTTCACTTAAGCAGATATCATTTATTGTTGTCGTAAGTACAGTTTAAAGAAATATGAAGTACCTTCCTCCTTAAATGAAAACAGTGAAATTCCCTCTTCTCAAGCCTTAGTGGTGGGCCTGCCACTAATCCAGTAACAGATGCCTTCTATTGCCCCCTCTACCCCCCATCACCACTGGGAAACAAAAAGGAGTAAGAGAGAGAGAGACTTGTGGATTGGAAAATAAAATTTAAACTACTTTAATAAAAATAATAAAATGAAATATATATACACAAAGATATACAAAACCAACACTGAATCCAACCCCTCCTGATGGTTCTATGTCACCATCACCAATAATGTTGTGACAGAACTCCCAGAGTGGACTCAGCAGCAGACAGGAACCAGACTCAGGGACTGGGTCCTGGAACTAGATTCAGTAATTCATGGATGGTGATCGAAGCCAGAAGGACAGAGTCCTCCCCAGATGCCAGCCACTGAAGAAGCTTTGTCATTCCTCAGCTTTACATGGAATATGATGTAGATAGAATGGAATACCTAGCTGGTCAAAACTGTCTGCTGCTCCCTGCAGGTGCAGCCTTTTACTCTGTGCTCCCCAACATGGCACACAAGATTTAGCAGTGACCTTGCTCTGCATACAAATCCTTGGTAGTAAATCTAAACGTTAGATGTTACCACTGCTAGAAGCAGGCACTGTCTGCAAAAACATGTTAATTTCAGGAAGTGCAGTTACTTGGAGCTTTAGCTAAAAAGTAAAATCACCGAACAGAATTGGTTCTAACTCAAGCCAGGACAGATCTCTTCCACCATGAACATGATATGATTGCCAATTAAAAAGAGAAAGCAGAACACAATGCAATACTAAAAGGAATTAAACAGGAAAAAACTCATGAGAGCAGGACAGACACAGTCTACAGGTAGAGGGGAATAGTCCTTTAAAAGCAACAGTAAAAAAAAAAGCAGGTACCAGATAAGGTTCTAAGAAAATGTTAGCAATGATCTATGTGTTCAGTTGAGTTGCAAAAAGGAATTAATTTAAAAGAAAAAAAAGTTTAAAAAATGCACTTAGCACTAATGTAGTTCTCATTCATGTACTGTCACTTCTGCACACTGCTGCATTATAGAATGCTTCAGAGATCACGAAATGCTCTCCCATCACCAAAATGAAGCCCAGTAAGTTGCTAATGATAACAGTTAAAGCAAGATGTGGAAACCCAGTTTGAAACATGAAGAATGTCAAAAACTGCACGCTTGTTTAACAGCCCTAGCCAGGCAGCCGAGTGCTGTTCACAAGCTCATCCTCCCAGCAGACTGCTCCCAAGAGCCAGGAAAAATCAGGAATTACTAATTATGAGTGTTTAAGGAGGATGAAGTGACATTTTTTTTTGGTAAGGCTGGAGCACTTTGTAGGTGTCACACTGGCTTTTAACCTCTCATCTCATCGTATAACTCTAATGAGTTCTGTGGTCCCAGCATTAACTGCGCAAAAAACAGCTAACGCTGCAAAAACTCAGCTCTTATCATTAAAGCTAACTGGATCCTGTACTTCAACCAATTTAAGATGGAGCTGCTGCAGGGCATGAATTACCTCCTTTCCAGGAAGGCCACCTCTCCAGGGAATGGGGCTCTTTATACAGTCAACAGGACAAGTGCCATTGTCTCCAATAGGGACAAGTTGGCCCATGAAAGCATCACCCCTGCAAAGCCCACGGAACACGTGCAAATTTTGGCTACACAGCAGCCAGACTGGGCAACACCAGAGACCAAACCAAGATAAAACCTTGCAGCACCCCAAAGAACAGAGGACAGGAAGCATGGGGGCACCCCAGGTCACAGCACTTTGATGTTCTCAATGCCTCCTGGATGCCTCCAGAAGCAAGCTGAGGATTGAGCTGCTGAAGGCACAATAGCAAATACAAACTCCTTCCCCAGGGAGAGTTCAGACTCCTGGCAACCTTGCTGCTATGCTGCAGCTCCTGGAAAAGCCTAATATCAACATAAAACTGAAGTCCTCTAATGTTACCACTTCTAAAAGCTTATCATCTTGTGCTCATCAATAAAAGCAACATTGTAAACCAAAGGTAATGAAAGGGTTAGATGATCTGTGCGTTACACAGGTTTTAAACTGTTCCAATTTCTGGGCAGCTGGCAAGAAGTAAGGGTCTGACCTGAATTACCTAGAAATTCCTAGGAGTCTCACAAAGCTTTACCAGTAAGCTCAGCTATCGATCAGGGCACTGACCCTTTCAACTTTGCACAAACCTAGAATTTCAGTATCTCCTCCAGGTATCAAGAAGGAACTCCAAACCAAGGCCAAGTCTTAACAATTCCAAGTAACCTTCTTTTTAAAATGTGCTATTAAATCATTGCTATTAAAACATTGACAGTGAAGCACTTTCAGGTACCCTGTTGGCATCTCTAGCACCAACCCCAGGGAAACTGTCTCAGCACCATGCCTAAAGGAGTTTAAGAGGCATGCAGTTAATGCTCTCAGGCACATGGTGAGATTCTTGGGGTGTCATCCATGGGTTTAAGAGCAGGACTTGATGATCGTATTGGGTTCCCTTCCAGCTCAGACAATACTATGATACCATGAACTACTGCAGAAACAAACATGCCCAGACAACAAAGACCACTGAGGAGCTCTGGGATGCCCAACTGTATGAGATCACCCCTTAATCCAAATTTTGTTCTGAGACTCTAAGACACACGAATTTAATGGGATTTACTTGCTCACCCTTTAAATCTCAGATTTACACATTTCATTTTGACAGCCTCCACCCTGAGTTTAAAACCTGTGACAGAGTGCTACAACAGTCTTCAGATGAACTCCCTTTCAACTCACAAGCTGAGAGCAAGGAAAGACACAGCCTTGCAGGTCATAAAGCCTCCACTCAGTATACAAAAAACGGTAAGATGCAGGTCACTCAATTCAGAGCAATTATTTCCATTCCAGGAGGTCAAAGAAGGTGCAGCTCAAGAGACTGCACAGAACTCTTGTTGAGTTGGACAGAAGAACAGGCAGCCAACTGCAGCAAGCAGGTAGTTATCTCAGGGAAAAGGTGGTGTTTTGAAAGCTAAACAGGCAACAGCTTCTGCTTGCAGGCTGTGGTTAAAGCAGGTGCCTGCATATAGTTACGGTAAGTGAAAATGTCTGTTGCTACTTCTGTTATGCAAAAGTTGCTCTCATTATTAGCTATAGCTCTACAGCTTACAGTGCCTTCTTCAATGAACCTGCAGGAACATCTCTGTTACCATTAACAAACAGTCTAGATCTCAAGGAGATCAGCTCTTTGCTGTCCAGGAGCAGGCAGCTGTTCATAGCAGGAGCTGGAACCTTGCACTGTGCACTGCTGCAGGAAGGAGACCCAAACTTGCAGCACACGGGACTGTCCTGCTTCAGCTCCATCAGTCACTGCCTTCACTTGCACCTCCAGTAGCATGGGAAACAAACACACCAAACCACTGCCATCACCAATCTTCAGGATTTTAACAAAGCAGAAAGAAACAGACTAAAACTCCACAGGGAAAAACTGCCTACTAATTTGCTTCTTACAGCAAGTCGTTCCTCCAGCATCAGCCTGTTCCCTCCAAAATTCTTGTGTCTGTATCTTGATGTACAAAACATCTTTTTTCTTCTCTGAGAAGCTAGAGAAGCATCTCATAGGAAGGAAGACCAGATTTCACAATATGTGGTTTTGAAGGTTGGTGTTAAATTTGACACTGTAGCTCCAAAGTAATTGTGACTAACCACTAAATCACCATGTGTAATGGATTCCTCTGAACATTTATAGCTAGCAGTTCCATTATGCTCTAATCTGGAAAACATCTAAACGACTCTCCACAAAAATTAGAAGGGAACATAAATGTCTTGATAAAACAAGATTCCAGAGATACTCCACTTAACCACAGTGATTTCTAGAATATAATGCCTAGTGTAATAATAACACCTGTTACAGTGCAGTCATTTGCTGTCTGATTTTTAAACTCACACTTAAAGACATCAATCTAGAGAGCATCAAGTCTATGTGAAAGATGAAACCATCAAGAACAAACCTCTAGGACAGTGCTCGGAGCTTCAAGGAATAAGTGGTGGCAAGAGAGCCAAGCAGCACCAAGAGGCTGCCTGGCAGCTGTGGATGGCAGCTCCCTCTTCCTGCTGCCACATGGTAACGTCAAAGTTGCCCTTGTGCTCTTGGATGTCCATCCCTGCACATCATTTTAATCAAAAACCTCAGTATAGTAAAAGACTGCTCTTGCTCAGCTTCATCCTTTTCCTAAGCCCATAATTTCCAAACTGAAAGTTTGGGAATAATACAGTCTCAGAGAGAGATGCACCATCTCCGAAATGATGGCTGCCCTCTGTTGTCTAGAAAACAATGCCAGCTTGATGGGGACAGAAGAAGGCCTTTATGCAATGAAAACCCACAATAAAACTAATACAACCAGCTAAGCACACAAGAAGCAAAAAAGGGAAACACTATCGATTCACTTTGTTTTCCTGGAAAAGCCTGAAAGGTGGTTAAGTGGAGGACAAGCTGAAATTTTCCATTAGCACTAAAAAAAAAAAGCTTGTTTAAAGAGAGAAGGGAAAAAATCCCTCAGGTTACTGTTCAAGTACAGCAACAATAAATTTTACCACAACATCTCTGCTAGACAGATACTCACCTTGCTCCCAGCCCAAGGAGCAATGGAGCTTGCAAAAAGGCTGCTCTTGTTTAACACAAAAACAGCGTAGAAAATAAAAACTAGTAAGAGAATCTCAATCTTTAAAGAGGGAAGGGAACAGCCAGCCTTCTGACATTCCTTCCAGACATTTTTCCTACAATCTCCCTGCCTGGGGGACACACAGGGAGGGAATAGAGGCAGTAAGAAGAGCTGGCTGGGCTGTGTGCACCAGGGGATGCAATTGCTGTAGGTGACCCCAGAGAGCTCAATAGCACTTTTAGCTTGGAGTAGCAATAACTTACTCTGGGCCAGGGGCACAGCTATCAGTCTAGACCAGGGACTTAAAACCACTTCACCACCACACCTTCCTGAGTTGTACAGTGCACTCCTATGCCACAACCAAGGATCAAAGCCAAGCTATGCAACAAGTGACTGCAGCACATCCCAGCCCTGGCACCTGCACTAAAGTGAAGGCTTTTGCTTTTATTCTTAAAAGAAAGACATGTTTCATCTCAGCTGCTCAAACAAAGATGAAAAACAACTTGTAAAATAAAAGGATGTTATCCACATGTGCTAAAAAGCCTGTGTTCTTCTCCCCCCAAATCCAAACACCCCAAATTGACTCCCACCAGCTATCATACTGCAGATTTTAGTATCACTAGCACAGGTCATGCCCTTGGGACATAACATGCTCTTCAGCTTCTCTAAATCCAACCATAACCCACTTCCAGAACAAAGTGCATCTCTCAGGTCCCATAACAAAACCCAGGACAAACTCCCACAAATAAGCAAAAGGCAATGACCTCTGGCAGCACAGAACTGCAATTGCTGCCTTTATATCACATCCCAGATGCCCATTTTCCCTCTCCATAGAAAATTACGTTTGTCCTTTGCTAAAACCAAAATGATCAGTCGCACTGTAAAAGATGAAGCTTTCAGGCAAGTCATCTGCAAATGCTTATGTGTCCAGATACTTCTATTTGCCCTGCATGTGAAGGGAGGAGATGAAGTTTCCACCCTAAAGCTGTCCTCTATAGCAAAACAGGGTCTGGGTAAACTGAATATGCAGAGGTGAAAGTCACAGGAAGGCAGTTTGGTAATGCCTGCTGCCAAAATAGAACACCTTGCTTCACATGCTGTTTTAGTTCCTCTCCATGAACAGATTCCAGCTAGGGTATCCATCATCACAAGACACCAGACCTCAAGTTTAACCAACCTACCTTCCATTATTGGCAACAGGTACAAGTACTGGGATTCCAAAATGTACAGTGAGACATAAAAAACCCCTTAAAGAGATCTTTTAAACACAGGAGTACAGAGACCAGAATTTCACTTATCTTGACAGACTTTTATATAAAATATTTCATATTTTTTACTGTAAGGGAAAAAATAAAGTATGATACTGTATTTCATATCTACAAATACACAAGTTTATTGCAGAAAGCAATTCATCTTCATCACTTCAGGTGACACATGAGGAAAAGTAGAAGCAAACCTGTCCCACTAGTTTCAGGAAGATAACATAATATGACATGAAAAGCAAAAGTAATCCTTTAGATAAGAAACAAGAGAGTCTTAGATTCCTTTAAAAAGCCTGTATCTGCAATTTCCATGTACAGTCTTTAATATACAAGTTCTTCTCAGCCTAAACCTCAGTTTCCAGATCTCAGCTGTACCTGGGAGAGCAGCGGGATGGGCCGAGCACACGACCAAATCCTCCAGCACAACTGCTGAGCCACCACGGCCGAGGCAGAGAATCTGCTTATATATTTTACAAATAACTGGATCCTTCCATAATCCAGGCTCTGAGAAATTTTTATCTTGCCATGAGCTCAGCTATTCTTAAGTCCTTTCTGTGTTTTTTTCCCCTCTTTGCTGCCTGATACACTGACCAATTTTCTAAAAGGGATTGGCTGACCAGAGATCCGGATCCCAGCCAGATGGACTTGGCCTTTCGGGCCTGCTCTCCCGCATGCTGGCGGAAAGGCAGTTTAAAACTTCCCATTTCCTCTACACCCTCAAACCAAACCTACTCAGGAAAGGCTCCTGCACTCTTCCCTTGCAAAGAGGCCTGGCTCTTACACAGAGTCAGAAACAGCTGCTGCTTCTGGTTCCCAACCAAACTTCTGGGTCCCCAACCCAAACCCAGTAGAGTAGCTAAGACAGACACCAAGACACAGACGCACCAACTTACCCAAGCTGCTCTTCAGATCTTTTGGGTTCTGTAACAGGATACCTCAATTTTCACTTGTCTCAGCAAGTCTCTAGACCCTACAACCTCTGCTCATCTTGGTGCACACACAGCTGCAGCACTGACCAGTTTAAATTTGTATGAAAACGAGAAGTTCAGCAGGGAAAGGTAGCATCCCAAATGAGAGTAAAGACATGTAAAATCCCAGCTCTGCAGAGGAGGAAACATCACCACCCCAGGGCAATAAAAGGTGCTTATGCCATTAGACTGACCCCTCTTTTGCAAAGTGCTTAGCAATATATTTAAACACTTTAAGTATATGCTTGAGCAATATATTTAAGTACTTTTGTTCAGATAATAGAGTTCAGGCTTGACAACATAGTTTGTGTGCCTCTTAAACCTAGTGAAGCACAACCTCCTTCCTATCCCTTCTCCAGAAATACCAGCACTGTTCTCAGTTATGTGTCTTGAGTTAAATGTCCCAATAAATAAAAAGATTTAGTGTAGATTTTTCAAAAAGCTGTATTGTATCAAACCTCAAGTCCAACAGACTTAGCCATGCTTGCAGACAAGGATAGCTATTCACACATTTTTGTCCTTGCAAGTAACAAAAGAGCTCAGTAATCCAAACATAGGGCAGTGATCACACATTTCCCCTTCTGCAGTTTCTGCTGACTGTATTTCTAGTAGAACTACAATGTCTTCTTGCATGTGGTAGCTTGCTGAATATCCCACAAAACACTGACTGATAAGACAGCTTGTAGGACCATTCTTCAGTCAAAATTCATCCCTAGGCATCACCCTTTTCTTCAGGTGTTTTGCGTCACTGCTAGGAAGCTGTGATCTCCAAGCTCCAGCAGCTATTATCAGCTGAATATGGGCACTGCGCCACAAATCTAACTCAGGAAGGAAGTTGCCTCTATATGTAAAAATTATGGGAGTGCTCATATTCCACCCCAGAATACTGCTGACATCCAAAACACAACTAGATTAGACCCAACAGCCCCATAGAAAAATAAACAGCTCTGTGAAAGGCAGAAGCCACACAGTCATTTCCTCCCTATCTACAGTTGGTGACCTCGATTCCAGGAGAAACAATGCCTGCTGCTCTTCTGGGAGCACGGCATGGACAGATGCCTCCACCCACATCCAGCCCCATCAAAGTCCTTCACGGGCAACGACTACCACAGGAGAATGATTCCCACAGCACCCTCCCTATCAAGACGAGTTAGCTGCTGCCAAAAAAAAAACAAAAACCGGAGAAAGTTAGTACCTGGTAGGTTTTGCTCAAGCAAGACACAAAGCATATTCCTAATAGCTTTCTCTGAACCCACAAGAAAAGAAAAAAAACCCCTACCAAACCGAAAGAGATGCCGAAACAAAAACCAAAACCAAAACACCCACAAACTTCACAACCTCCCAATGGCTTGGGATTGCTCCAGGGAATAGCTTTCCCACGGGCAAAAGGAAATGCTCTCCCCTCAGTTACCCTTGAAAAAGCAACTCTCAAAAACATCTTCTCTGGCTTTGACCAAGGAGACATTGTTTCTCTTAATAGGGGTGTTAAAACAGTTGCTTTACTCTGAACACCAGAAAGCTTGTAGAAAACAACCAGCCGCTTTAGTCCCATGATTTGGGCATTTGCTTAAGGATCCCAGAGTTCAAACAGCAGCTGGAATGAGCAGATTCCCAGTGCTGGGAGCCTTGAAATGTTTTAATTTACCCAACGCAGAATGGAGTAAAGGAAGAATTGATCTTCTGGCTACATGGACCTCTAATAGCATCAAAACTTCACAGTCCTTCTGATGATGGGAAATTAGGAGCATTTGCTACAAGGATCTCATGAAAAGCATAGTCTTCTTCATGCTTTTATGGAGATGTGCAAAATTGTTTAATGCTGCAAGATTATCTTCCTCATAGCTGCATATATTTAGTTATATCACATCAGAAGTTTGGCTCCTTCAGAGCTGGATAAGCAGCTGAGAACCAAGAAGTAACATGATTTGAGTCTCACCCCTAATGGATTTTATGACTTATAGGTCTCTAAAGACTAATGATTTTTTCCAAGACTAAATAAACGGAAAGTTCACTCAAAGCTGTATATAAGCAATATCTTAAATGGATTTTTGCCTTTAAAAGCATGAACTGCTGAGGAAGAAGGCTAGACCCAGGGAAGAGGGGAAAAAAGCTGGTCCTAATTGCCACTCATTCAAAAATATTACACATACACATATGCTACCCACCCAGAGATATGCAGGAGGATGAAAAGGGCATCCTTTAATACTGAGCTAAGTATTTACCAATAGATTTTTTTATTTCAACAAAAAATATGCCACTGGATGTTAAAACACAGGGTCCACACAATGAAAGTATATTGAAGGAATTACACATTGACTGTTTACATCAGCAATATGAACTGCAACATAAAAAAACAGGTTGCTTTGCCTTCATAGCCTCACATTAGCACACGCAATTATCTTTCATTAATTTTACAGTGTTCACAGTAGAAATGGAATAATTTCTTCATGTCTGTTTAAGAAAAACTTTACTGTGTTAATTATTCATAAATACCAAAGTCTGCTACTTATTACTCATCACAAATGTGATTCATTTCAATAATGCCTGAATAATTCGGTGCTACCCTATTAGTCCCAGAACACACTGTACAATTGCCAGCATCAGCAAATCAATCACAAACAATAATCCCTGCTCACTCTCTGGTGCCAGCTGCTAAGGAAGAAGAAGAGGAGAAGGAAGGCAGAAGAAGCACTGCCTCCCCATCCTAGTCACCATGCTGCCTTCATCCTCCCTTACAAAAAAGCCACCTGCATCTCCTGTCCTAGACAGCTTTGCTTCCACCCAAGATGCTGCAAACTCCAGCAGGCTTTGCTCAGGTGGGCATCCCAGCCCCAAGCTCCCGAGGTAGGAAGGCAGTGGCTGGGGATGCTCTATAGCTTTGCTTCCCTGCAGGTTTACATCTGGGCAGGCAGCTGCCGGCAACAGGAATTAGCCAGTTGGTGGGGGGGAGGGAATTAATCCTCCCAAGTATGTAAGAAGCCTACAAGGGTAATTCCAAAAAAGGCTGAGTGACGAGGGCTGCTCAGCCACAGTAATCCCTGCAGAGCGAAACAAAGCCCAGGCGCCATTTCTGCAGCTAAGTGGTTAAATAAGGAATTACCCAGAGTTTTGCATCCTGGCCCAGCTGCTCAGCGAGGACAGAGCTAGCCCAAGCTTCGGTGGTATGGCAGATTGGAATTACGGCAAGAGGAAAAGGAGAGTCAAAAGTTACCAGAGCAATAAAATACACTTGAATCTGAAGTTAACAAATTTTTGTACCGTTTCCTTAGTCATTATAGAAAACAAATTAGCCACATCCAAAAAAAAAAACAAAACCTCTTCAAGTTGCACCAAACTACAAATTCATATTTGTTTTTTTTTCTCCCCATAATAAATCCAAGAAATCATCAGTACTTTAGGCGTAATTCTCTCCTCCTCACACTCAATCAGTGCTCACAGGGGTAGATAAGGCACGCACAGAGTCCCCACCGGGTCCCAGCCCCAGTGGGGTCCATACAGACCCACGGTCCTGCCCTCGGCACAGCTCCCAGAACCATCTGGAACCTAGTGGCACTTTCCAAGACCCGCATCCTCTTGGAAAGATCCATTCCCACATCCCATTTTCAGCCACATATTAATTATTATGCTTTCTAGCAAGTTATGTGAGCTAATTTGGGCTGATGCCATACAGAAAGGCTGCCTTTATTATTAGAGTTGTGGAGAAAGTAAATTAATGCAAAGGATTGCACACAGAGGCCTAATCCATTTGAGGTAAATCAATGCATTGCACATTTAAATTGCTCTGCTTTCCTTCAGAAAAGTACATTGAAGTGATTCATTAGGCACTGAACTGTTCACAAAAAACAGACCAATTCTCTTAGGCATGCCAGTGCATCTCTGCTAGCTAAATTTAAAAAGCAATCAAATCTACTACTAAGTCATTTTTGCCGACACTTACATCAGTAGGGAACACGATTCCTGACAATTCAGATTAAATAAATGAGGGACAAATTAATCTCAGTTAATGAGCCTCTGAACTGATGTTCAACTTGTTAAACTTAAAAATTTGTCTTTTAATAAAAATAAATAACTTATTGGTGATACCTGGCTTGCAAGGACCTTTGATAACCTTTATTAAAGGTTATAAAGTTATGAAGAGGGATCACAAGGCACAATCTGTGCCTATTTTAATACAGTCAAAGAATGTATTCAGAGTTTCATTTTAATATTAATAAATTCTCAGAAAGGAAACAGCTGAAAGGCACCTTTTCAAGAAAAAGTAATTGTGTCTTAGTACAACAGCACCATGCCATGGTGCTCATGCTCTCACTCTCTTCTTTAGGGAGGACTATCTCTGATAACAAATGGAATAAACAGTACAAGGAAACAACATCTGTGTCTCGTTTCTCACTCTACCACAGTCACTGGGATTTATTTTTGCAACAATTAATATCTTCTCCCTACCCACCAAAACAATTCTCCAAGTTTAAAATAAAAGGCAGTAGAAAACATATTTTAAATAACTAGAAGTCAGATTGCACTTTATTAAAGATTTAGAGGAGAACTGAAGAGACCTAATACAGAAAATGATTTTTTAATCCCTTTAAGATATCTTTTACAAAGTCCAGCACTTTATCTGCAAAAGCAGTGATATTAATTTAGAGATCATTACAAGTCCTACAGTCCAAACTTAAAAAAACATGAACAAGTTTATAACCAAGATTTTCAAGGTCAGGACCTGTAATGGAATTAGCTGAAGGAACCACTTGTACTTATGAAAATAATCCTGTCTTTCCCCTCAAAGCCCCGTTTTTTCCTCTGTGGTCCAGCCCACTGCTTCCAACACCCAAAATCAGACCTAGTTTCGGCCCCTCTAGGTGCCAGCTGAGGAAATTCAGCTGCCGCAGACACATTTGTGGATGGCTAGGTAATATTCACCACATACCTCATCCTGCAGCCACAGCAGCCACCACACCAAAATGAGCAGGGTCATGAGGAAATGCCACTGATAAATGAAGCAGCACAGAGTTGCTCGGGCCTGGCGGCATCTCTGCAAACACTCCATTACTTTTTGTTCCTGTTTTATAATTATTGCAGAGTTTTTCCCAGAGAGTTTCAGCAATGTTTATTTCAAGGGCAGGCAGGCACCCTCCCAGTGCTCTGGCCAGGACCCAAGTTACAGCAGGTCACTTCCATCTGCTTGCTCACAGCCTCCAGCATAGCCATGCTGGTCTTCTCCTCTCCCTGAGCAGCACCCCACCAGCCAGACTTCACCCTCAAGGTGGCAGTGATGGGGGACCCTATCCTTGGAAATGGTGTCTGCTCCACCAACATCCAGAGATTTTAAATTGTCCACCTCCTGCCTTTATTATCCATCCCAATCCTTGGGATACTATGGGACTCTGCAGGATCTCTCCTGCCTATAAGGGATTTAGTGCCAATTTGCAGGGCTTAAACAGAGCTCATTCCCCTGCATAGCTACATATCACCTTTGTTCAACAGCAGCTGTTGAGTAGGCCTCTCCCTAACAAGCAAACCCCTCAAGCGACTTTTCTCTCCCTGGCAGTGTGACATAATCTATTTTTTTCCCCCCTTCCACACAGAAGCAGCTTACTGGTAAAACCCACATGCAGGGCCCAGCCTGCTCAGGAGGGATCCAAGCTCACCCCAAAGCTGATGGCAACACTTGTTGTTGCAAAGCCACCTTTTTCCCAGGGCTATACCTGCAGCCTGGCTTGCAAGGAGTTGGGCATGCCACAGTGGACCACAGAGCAGATGAGATTTGAAGATGAAAATCCCACCTCATTTCCAAGAGTATGAGGATGAATCTGTTCAGCCAGCAGAGCAATCCACAGTAAACACTTCCAGTTTTCTGAGAAATGTTCTAATGCATCTTTCTTTAGATTTTTGTAAGACTTAACTTGGAGGAGTTTCACTAACATGAAGGGACAAGACAAAAACACCCATGCATTGCCAGGGGCTTTTGTCTCACATCAGAGCAAAGTGGTGCCAGCATCAAGCCTCCCAAAAGCCATCTCTGATCCTGGTCCAATGGACTTGTACCAGCAGCATAAAATTTCTTTCAATCTCAGACTCTCTGGCTCCAGAAGCAGCTCTGCAAGCTCATTCCCTCAACGAGGGAATGTCTCTTTCCTTTAATGCTAGCCAAGAAGGACACCAAATGCATTCTGACCTTAACCCACAACCACATCTCTTACCTGATGAGGCTATGAAGCCATGACACCATTTAAGAGTGTAAGTATCTGTATTTGCTCCGATGTCTCATTACATTCTCCTGTCTAACCCTGAGGCTTTTTGTTTCTTGCAATGGTGCCATTGGATTTATTGCTGTAGACAAGTTCAGTAGAGACTTCCCATAATAATTAGCCAGAGCTGAGCAAAATCTCACTTCTGTGTTGCTCTCATGGACAGTTACTTTGGATGCTGCCTCTGTTCAGCCTGCCAAAACATTTGAGGCTTCCACGAACAATCAAGTGACCCAAGTCAGTCACTCATGACTAGGAAAAGGCACATTTTCCCTTTCTCACTGCTCCTGCCTAGGAGCTGAGACAACCCCCTCCATTCCACCACCACTATCAACCCATTCCACCAGCCTCCCAAGCAGCCAATCCAGAGTATTGGATCTAAGCATCTACTGTGTGCCTGCATCTTCTCTTCCCTCTCCTGAGATTTCTGGATGACACAGTAGTGAGCAGTACCAATGGAACAGAAGACATGCAGGAAACATGGTGTACAGAACATGTACTCCAATAGGACCCAGGGAGGGAAAAAAATAAGTCCCTCTTACCACACCCAGACATTCATGTTCCTCTAAGGCAAGGAGGGACTGAGGGAGATTCATTTTGGTACTTACTTCATACTAAGGAGCACAAGCCACCCCTACAATGCAATGCAAGTTTTGGGAATCTACATACTCAGAGACAGGAAATCACCATTGTGTTAAATCCAAAACAAAAAAAATACCACAACAGTCAACCTCAATATTTCTACTGCTCCAGTGCTCTGCCTTTCAATAGCGCATTTCCCAAAGAAAACAGAGCCAGACTAGTGAAGGGATTAAGAGCAGTGGCTGGAGGATGGATGAATGCCCCAGGCAACTAGGTTCTTCATGGCACACCCTCGAGGCAAATCCCATCAGATCCTATCACAGTGATGCTCTGTACCTAGTGCTGAGCAGTAAGAGATCCAGGACTGAGCATCCTCCAGACTAACAGGCACAAATTTTAAACAGAAGAGCCCACCTAATCAGCACTCTTACAAGAAAACTCTCCACGGCCCTCAAGGCAAACCTCTGTGCAAAGTGATCACAGACTAAAAAGTTTACTGGAACAGTGACCACTTATTTGGCTATTCTCAGACAAGGCTACACAGCCCAAAGACATTAACTATAGACTGCATTATGCAGCTGCTAAGCAGTTCAAATCACTCATACAGCAGGTCTCACTTTTTAATCACCTCGATTATAAATTCAGGAACTACACCCCCCCCGCCTTAATCTAAGCTTTACCTGAAGAAACCATTCTCTGCTTCTGACCAAATCCTGCTCCCTGCCCTGATGATGCTCCCCAAATGGGCCTTGCACTCCCTGCAGCTGCTTCCTCCTCTCTCAGGATCTGTACACCAGGGCTGTGCTGTTCCTTCCCTCCCCATCAGCACTAACCCAGCACACACCACCGAGGAGGTCAGGCTTCCCCTAAAAACCCTAGCACAAGAACAGCCAGGCTGACACCTTCATCCCACACCTACTGCTGCTCTGAAAGAAGCTATTATCGGAACAGAAAGCTCTTAAATTAGCATCTGTTACTGACACTAGGAATAGGTGCTAATTAACTAGTTGTCAGCTGAATGTTGTTACATCGAGAACACAAAATAAGAGACAAGGTACTGCAATGGACAGGAAGACCTGAAGGGACTATTGTTCATTTAAGAACAACTTCTCTTCCTGTATTTTTAAACATTCAGAAATTGCAGTCCAAATAATTGCTTGTCAAGACATTACTAGGGAGAATAACTATAGCTATTAAGTGATCTATGCAATGAGGTTATTATTAAAAATACAATATCATTTCAAAGCCTTTGAGAGAGTAGACCTCTACCTAACACAAAATCATCACAGCTTCATTTTCAACCCTCTCTCCTGGCTTCAATCCCAAGTCGTGAGTCCTAGCAACCTCTCAGCAGTCAGCTATGATAACATACATGACCTACTGGACAAGGAATCATTGCTCTGAACTCTTGGGCAGGTGCACAAAATGCTTCTGTTTCCACCCAGAAAGCACGTTTGGTAGTCCAACAGGAAAAACAAAAAAAAACCAAAAAACCACAACAACAAAAAACCCAAACAAACAAGAAAACAACCCAAAAAAGCCAAAAACTACCGACAAAAACTCAGCTGTCAAAGCCCGCTGTTCACTTCTCTCTATGGTGGTGGGTTCAGGGCAAGGACTTTCCCTGTTTTCTGCAGGGCTTGACTAACCCTGACCATAGACAGAACTGGCTCCAGGGGAGGAAGGGAATCCCTGCCCCACAGCTACAACTCTGCAGGCCAGACCTGTCTCTGGGGGAAGAGAAAGAAAGATCACTGGAAGCTGTTCAGCGAAAGAGAGCACATGTTATGCAATTTCCATTTTTGCTGACAAACATATTCATAGGACTGGGAAAATAAACTATGTAGCCTGCAAGGCTCAGCAGCCTGAAAACGGGAAGCTAATAGACCCAGAGGACAAGGAATTGGTTTCTGATTCAAATGAGATGTCACAAAAATGAGGCAATTAAATTTTGAAGCAGTAGGTAAAACAAAAGAGCAGGAAACACAATAGCCAAGTCTCATGAAGAGCTGCTTCTTGGATACAAGAAAATAATGACACTAACCATTTTTCTACTAGATGGCAGTGTAGTGTCACACTACATAAAAGGAATTCTAGAAAGAAATTGCTTTCTATTTCAAGTGAACCTATGCTTAGACTTGATTTCAGATAGCATGATATATAACAGTACACTCATTGTAAGGGGACCAGTCATTAGTCTAACAGTGCAATAGGAGCGATACCCTAGTTTCTAGTTTCCCAGTGAAGCAATGTGAAAAGACACTAAAAACCTGAGCTGTTCTGCTACATGGTACAGCTGCATGCCCAGCCATGGACGAGCTACTCGGGTCTGTTACAAGTGAAGGTAGGCTGTAATCAAAAAGCTTTGGGAGCAGAGTCCTCAATGCTCAGGAGAGTCAGCCAGACGGGCTTTGGAAAGTCAGGGCAGCATTTAGGTAACCACCTAGCTATGGTCAAGTGAGGTTAGCAACTTCAAAGGAAGGTGCAGGGATGAAGAGAGCAGTCTCACTAAAATTCAGAATGCAAGCACAAAATAAACATTGTTAGGGCTGAAGGACAGCATGCAAATATTTGCAGGTAATTCAGCCTTAAGAGTAACCTTTACTTTGCAAGGCCACCATCTGCACAAGCTAAACTTCAGCTGTAACAAGATACAGTGTGTCAAGAACACTCCTAAAACTGACATTAATTCCTGCCGTACACAGGAGCTACAGTGTGTGTACCAAGGGGGGCTTAGTTTAACGAGCTGACTTGCCAGACATGGAAAGGCTCAAGGGGAAGGTGGCAAGCAGCTGGAGGACGCTCGCTTCTGTATGAGCCGCGGAAGAGCCACACCGGGGGATCCAGACCGTGGGACTGCCAGGCCTGTTCGTGTAGTACCGTACACGATACCCACTGCTGCTAAGACCCTTTGGACCTTTCGGGCTTTTTCCACCAGCAGTTAGAATCGCGAAAGCCTGCAGGACACCATTTAAAGCACTGAACTCGCAGCAGAGCAGGGTTCAGGTTTTGCTTGCTCCGCAGAGCTCAAGGCACGCTGCACTCAACCACGGCAGCCCCGGGCCGGTTTGGCTCCCGGAGCTCTCGCTGCACCCTGTTTTGCAGCCTGCTCTGTGCCGGGATACTCAGTACCGACCGAGCGCGCAACCCATGCGCCCCTCAGCGCAGCAGCAACCCCGACACGGCTGCACCCAGCGGGTCCCTCGCCCATCCCACCGACGCCGCACCGACGCCCTGCCACCACCGCAAGAAGGAGAGGGATTGGGGTCCGCGGGACGTCGCCGCGGCAAGGCCCGGGGTTCCCCGCACGGCCTCACCTGGAGGGCCGGAGCCGCACCTCCTTCTTGCTGTCCACTACGGAAGGGACGCAGTTGGTGAGTTCGGTCCAGTCGGCGTGCAGCCCGCAGCTCCAGCCAGTGGAGAAGCGGGAGAAGAGCCAGGTCTCCCGCTTGCCGGGCCGGTGGCAGGTGCACTTCTTCTGCCCGGCGCGGCACTCGCAGGGCTGCTCCAGCTGGATGTTGCGGACCAGGTGCCGGCCGAAGGTGGTGCCGCCCGTCTTCTGGATGTGCAGGAAGACAATCAGGTCGTCCCCCTTGATGTTGAAGTCCACCCGCCGAAGCAAGTCGCCGGCGGAGAAATTGAAACGGGGAACAAAACGTGCCGGCGTCTCGTCCTCCGCCCGGTACGGGTCGGCGACGACGGCGGGGCTGAGGGCGCGGAGCCGCAGCAGCTGGCACTCGGTGCCCGGGCAGACGTACTGCAGCACGATCACGGCGAAGAGGAAAAGCATCACCAGCACCAGCAACACCTTGTGAGACCGGTCCTCCATCGTCGTCGGGAGCGCCGCGCATCGCCGCCACTGCCGTCGTTCACCACCACCACAGTCGCCGCAGCAGCAGCCGCCACCACCGCGGGGGGCCGCCCCTGCCGCGCTCCGTCGCCATCGCCCCGCCGCCGCCTCCGTCCCTTCCCGGCAGCCCCCGCGCGCCTCCCTTCGGCGAGTCCCCGCCCGGCCGCGGACACGCCCCCTCGCCGGGCCGCCCCCCCTCCTCCGGGACCGCCCCCGCCGGGGGCTCCGGGCGCCGGTGCGACGCACCGCATGTAGCACGAGCTACAGGATGAGTCGGTTGCTGCGGTACGGGGGAGTTGTGCACATCTCCACGCTCCAGGCACGGACCAGTACCTGCGCACAGTGCTCTGCGCTCCGGCCGCGGTGTGCGCGGTGCTGAGCTACGCGCCAGCTGTGGCCAGGCACTGTGCACGCTGTGCTGTGAGCGTGGCCCATAGCGGGTTGCGCGGAGATGCTCTGCTCCTTCCACGCTGCCGGGCCGCGTGGCGGGCTGAAGAATATCAGGTCCGCAGAAGCCCGTGGAAGGCCCTGTTCCTATCCCACTTGAGCTTCCTGCAGGAGCAGGTTGCCCGGGGTGAAGACTGCTGTGCCGGGGTTTAATGGCAGCAGGACGTCTGCAATGTCACCATCACTGATTCCTCTGCACCACAGGCTGGCACCCAGGTTTTGGCAGAGGTTGAGTGCATTGGCAGTTTTTCTTGACGCCCCAAGTGGTTTCAGTTGATTCGGGTAGCAAATACAAGCGCTATCTCTGTCAGCATATTTTTAAACCCCTCTGCACAATGAGTGTTCTGTAAATAAAACAATAATAACGAGGACTCTTTGGGTTTATCTCTGGTTAAAGTCCTTTGTATATTTATATGCAAATTATGTTTAGCCCTCCAGCTCCTGGCGTGTTGTCAATGAGGCACTAGTGCTCACCCCAGCCGTGCTGTGAGCGTGGCTACAAAGCCGCTGTTTCCCACGTACAGTTCTGCAGGAGCACCTACCCACCTACGAGCAAATGCCTGGCAGGGCCATCGAGCACAGCACAGCAAGGGAGCCTGGTGTTTTAATTTACCTCTCAGGTGCAGCTGATGTTGTGGCAGTTAATGTCTGTAAGAACTGCAGCCTTGCAAGTGGCATAGAAAAAGCGCACAAAGAATGAGGCTTCTGGCTAAAGGAGGTTTTCAACCCATCCCTGGTGCTCTTTCTCCTTCCAAGGAGAAACTGCTGGGGCAGGACCTGGGGTTTGGCCGCCTCCAGTTTAACTGATACACTTCAGCCTTCAACTGGTGGGCTCAGCTGCAGACACTACACAGAGGTGCTGCATCTTGCAACACTCCTTCCCTCTCACTAACACACGCCAGGTAGGGATGGAAATGTCTGAGCTTCTCCTTCCTGTCATGACCAAGCAGAGGGAGAAAGTCCTCCCCAGTGCAGCAACTCAGCTTTTCCTACTCTGGTGCTTGTGATGCCTCAGTTTCTCTGCCTGGCCAATCAGCTGGGAGCTGAATTTTCTAATATGCACAGCAGACAACACAGGAAGTGATTTGAAAACACTCTTCCAGACCTTTATCCATCATAAATAAATAAATCCCACAGCCTGCCTGCTTTCTCCTCCTCTCATAGCAATTCACTTTATATAATTTCAACAGGTACATGTGGTGTTTGGAGGGGATGTCTTTATGGTTTTCATCCTTGAGCAACCTATCCTGTCTTTCTTATTCTTTTCCATTTGTCTTTACTATTTTGAAAACACGTACACTCACAATAATAGGCAATTCTATCAAAAAGATTCTAGGCATGAGAACTACTGAGTTAATTTGCTTCTGTTTATATCTGTATCTCCAAAACGAATGGATTGCACCATTTAATGAAAACACTGTGTTCTGAAATTCAGGCCTTAAAATGACAAAGATGTCTCTGTGCTTTACATCCATCACTCTCTCACAGCCATTTCTATAAAAAAAAAGTTTGCCTCCAGCTTTATTTATTTTACATTATGAAATAACGAAGACCTGTACTGGGTTAAAACTGATCCTGAATGCTAATACATGAGAATTAAAAGGAGAGAATAATGATGGCCTAATGTCTACGCTAAATTAATATATACCATAAAAGATATGATGCATACTGGGTTGGTGTTCCCAGCAGAACCATTATTTTGGAATGGGCTAAACAAATAACGATCATCCTTTCACTGATGAGTGATGGTCTCCAGTCTGCTGCCTTCTCACCCACAGTATGTAAATGATGCTCCCTAGCTTTGATCTAGGGACACAAAACATTTGCTCAGGCACTAAAGAAATGAAAATTGCCCTGAATAAGATAAAAGTAGGACAGCACAGAGCTTTTAAAGTTCTACAGCAGGGGCAAGCTTTGATGGCTGGCACGGCAGCCAGTTTAAGTTAAGAGGTCAAGCAAAAATACTGAGTTCCTGGTCACATCAGTGGAAAAAAATATCTCTGCCTTCTTCCTAGCACATGCTATCCCCAAACACACACTCCCTCTTGCTGCTCCCCACACACCACCCTTCTCTTCTGCTGAAACACAGGATCCCTCCCACTCCCATGTGTGTGTGCATGACCATGACTGGAGGAGCACATGGGTATGGCCACTGACCTCCTCTTCTCTCCTTCCTACCAGCAACCTTTCCTGCCAGCTGGTCCTTTGTGCCACCCAGCCCATCAGCAGCTACCCCCCTAACACAGCCTCTCCCAGCACATCCAGTCTCACATCAAGACTTTTTCAAAACAGAGGGGAAACTGTTTCCACAATAGCACAGTTAGAAAAACTTGATTAAAAGAAAGGAAAATAAGCCATTAACTTTACTTGTCTAAATCTCTGCTTTTCTAAATCTAAATCTCCTTGTAATGTGATTCTTCTAACAGTACCTGTGCAGGAAGGAGGAGAAGATAAATGAAAGAACTACAGAAAAACCTCCTGTGTCATGAAAATAACACAGTTATTAAAATAACAAACACAACTGTCACCAGCCCAACTGCTGCAGCTTTCTTTTATGGAATTGTCTCTCTCTGCTGGAGTGGCTGATGGCTGAACAAGTTTGCAGCCAGGGAATTTGAAACCACTCCTCCCATCATGGGTCCTCAGACTGATGGAGTGGATGCTCCAGTCTTGTCCTCCACTGCCCCAGAAGGACCTCTCTCCTTGCCTTCTCCAGAAGACCTGTGAAAACTCAGTATTTTGGTAGTTTTGCTTCTCTGTTGAGGGTTGGAAAGACTGGGTTCAGTAGTCAAAAGATATCACAGGGGAACAGACAGGCAGAGTGAGGACACCACTCTGTTCCCTGAGGAAAATGGGCTTTGAAAGAGTGGAAAAACACAGAGCAATGAGGTGGTCATTGCATGGGAGAAGCAGGCCTGAGAACAAGGAAGTGGCCAGCAAAGGACCAAAGAAATACTGTGGTGGGAGAGGGACAGAAGCTCTGCTAGGGCCTCATAGAATAAGGCCCTTATCCAGAAAAAGGGTATGCAAATGAGCAAAGGGATAGAGCAGCAGGGTGATGAGTAAAACTAATTAGAAAATGAGGCTTGATTATTCATGGACTTGATATATCAGAGAGAGCTAATCAAAGGAATAACACAAGTTTGCATATTCTTTGTAATGTGGGCATCAAAGCCTTGCTTCTTGTCAGTATGGCATCACTGCCACTCATTCCTAAAACCAATCAGACTTGATGCAAGCATAATATCTCTCTCCAAATCACATGATGGTCCTGAAGAGCCTGTGGTGTCCAAAAGCACCTCTGATTTTTCCAGTTATTGAGCTGATCTAACAGTTCTCTCTGCTTACAGATTTTGCCATCCTCAACTAAGGTTGCCCAAAGCTCTTCTCATGTATGTGGGAAACTGGGCAGCCTTTAAAAGCTTGAGCAAAAGACCTGGAAACTCAAGGAACCCACTTTGCAAGAAGAGCAAGATAACCTCTTATGGTTTCATTTTGCTGCTGACTAATCACTAAATAAACTTTGTAGAAATCACACATGGGAAGATGGACTCGGTGGGAGGTGTTTGCATAGTACTTGCTGGGTGGAGGAAGCTCTGAGTACCTGCTTCCCAACATATGGCATCAGAAACCATCTATCCAGGCTGTTCACTGCAGCAAATCTTGGATTTTCACCATCAGTTAGGGCCAGCCAAAAAGCAGGCTAGCATTCAAGTTAAAAGGTATCAGCATTATTTCCATTTCATACATACATCTCAGTTCTGTGAAAGGTTTTATAGGAGGACCTGTTGTAAGGCTGTCATCTGGATGTGCACCAAGCTTCTAGGCAACAGTCAAAGAGTAAATAAATGACACTGTCCCATCACCACTGATTCTTATCCCAGCATGATATTGGCTTAGAAACTGCTGAAACATCAAATTCCCTTTTGATGAGAACAGCCTGGGACAAGTTCAGGGGATAGGATCCATGGGGATGAAAGGGCTCTTTCAAGTATGCCTCTGAATCAATGGGAAAAGTGAGAAGTTGTGACTGCTCCTGCCACTGTTTGTTTGTCTGAATAATTACAGTGATGGGTATATTAATATCATCTGGCTTTAGAGCCAAAGAGCAACCAGGCATTGGAAGAGTTTACTGGTGAGGTGTGTGAATCACCCTTTTGGAGGTGCTCATGAGCAGACTAGGAGGAATTAAAAAGGATGTGAGCCAGCAAACCCAGGGCTACAGGCCATGCGGTCCAAGGGACATTTTGTGCCCACTTCCAAGATATATAATCCAAACCTGGTATATCTGATGTATTTCAGAACAAAACTTGCAGTGTTTGCCTGATTAAGGTAGGTAAGAGACTGCCTTAGATAATGTACAGAGGTCTCCAGCAGTGGTTTCACACCAGTGAGAAAGGTTGTTAAAGGACTCATACAAATATTTGTGGAATCTTCCTAAAACCAAAGGGAAAATCATTTCACAAGGCTCTGAAAGGAACAGGAGGAAAAGACATAATATTAACTAATGCTGTCTCAACAGGTAGTCCTATGTGGAGTACATAGAGCAGGATTTGGTCCAAAGGCATTCAAAAAATCTGAAAGGTGAAATCTGCCCTTCACAGTGGAATTACTCCAGTATAATTACTATGGTTTCAAAATAGATTTGATTAAACTGTTATCTCACTTTTGCCTGGATACTCTTCAATCCTAGAGTAGCTAATATAAATTTAACTTAATTTGGTGTCATTCTGTGTAGAGACTGTAAAAACAGATTTACCAGGGATAGCAAACAGATAATTCACAGATTCTAAGATGTGAAAATACACTTTTTTACTTTTACTTCTAATCTAGTTCTGCCAATTGCAAAAGGCCTACAGCAAATAACCCCCTACAAAATAAAAATGAGGGGCAAAGAAGGAGTTTTGCTTTCCAGTTATGCTTAAAAGGACTGCTAAAAAAGAAAAAGCTCACCTTTCTGTGCAGCCTCCTCTTCTGCCACCAAAAGTCCACAGGGAAACAGAATATTTATATTATATTACACTGAAACTTCTGAAATAAGAAAACAAATATCAACATTTAAAATCTAGATGTCACCACAACAAAATTCAGTAGAAAATACCCAGCTGGGCTGGATGTAAATAAAGAATATTGAGCACAGCAATTTCTTGTTGTTTACCAAAACCACTTAAGGTTTATAGCATTACAACACTTCACAATAACTGAAAGAAAAACAGAGCAGTATGAATTTATTCCTCCTGATCCTAAATTCTAGCTACTGGGTCACTTGGCCTGGGGCCATGCTTTCCCAGGCTGCTCCTGGCCAGCCCTGTATTTGCATTACTAAAGGCACAGGCTGCTCTTTGAATCCCTGCTTTGTGGAGATGCTGCCAGTCCTGTATGTGCCTTAGCTGCCACTTTGCCAGATTAAAATAGTAGCAGCTATTTTAATCTGCTGCTGGAATACGTCTGAAGAAATTCCTTGCAATTCCTTTTTTTCTCTTCACAGCTGACACAGAGCCACGTGGCAGGGAGCATACGAGCAGTTAGTGTTGCCCTGGCTGGATCCATCCTTGCCTTGGACAGGAGAGGTGTATGTGGTGGTACCTGTTCCATGCTGTGAGCACCCCTTAGACGGGTGACTGCTGAGCAGCACGGTCTGGCCCCACGGTTGTCCAAACCTCCTGCTCAGTGCTTTGAAGTACGGTTGGGATGCTGTAGGGCCCGGGAAAGGATGGCTGGGGACCAGCAGCAGTCCTACTGCAGCTTCAGCTCTCCCTCGCCCATCTGATGCCAATGGGAGCTCTTCATCTTCCAGGCTGAGGGCTGCACAGTCAAACATTTGCCATGTAGGTTGTAAAATCTAGTCCAACATTGCTTAAATAAGAGAAGCTAACAGGTGACTTCTTTATCTTGACCCTTTGTTAACTGCTAATTGATCTAATCAGAAAATAAGTGGGCAGAGGAGAGAGGGTTAGTGTTTTTCCTCCTGCCCATCATGGGTGGCAGGTCCACTGCTGTTGTATGTACACTCTATTATGCATAGATACTGTGCATGCACTAGATTACTGTAGTAAAAATTACCTGTGCAAAGAGATGGTAAAGACAGCTATTAGTTTAATGCAGTGGGCTAATTTCATTGCTTTTCCTGCTTATCTCTCCGTGTTAAGATAAGCAACACATAACAGCATGGTCCTGTGCACTAGAGCGTATGACAGCACCTCTCAGCATCAAAATTCAGCAGATCTCCTACAGGGAAATGCATCCTCCAACTGCACAGAGCTTTTATGGACTGCCTAGGTCCCAAGCGATATTTTTATATAGCAGTGGTAAATTCTTGCAGTTGTTTCTGTCTGAAAATACTTGGGAACAAATTGATACATTTCTGTATACTCTTCCAACCTGCTTGATTGATGCCTGCTCATATTTTTAGAGGGCTGATTCTAGGCAGCTTCAGACTCTGGGTCCAGTCTCAGAGATGGAGCTTCCAAAGCAGTCTGTTGCAGCCATTGCTGCAGAGGAACTTTGACTCAGGACAGGTTCTTCTTGAGACTCTCCAACCAAGGATTACTCACCCTGTCCCACAAGACTTTCATCAAAATGCATTTCCCCAATAGATCTGTGCCTTTACATATTTTTGGGAGAAACCCACCATTGCTCTTCTTTAGAAGATTAAAGCAAAGGATTGGGTTATAAACTCTGTCATGTCTTTGCTTGCAATCCCTACCTAGCAAAAATCTGTTGGCCAAGGAGATTATCTCCAGTTGCCACCGGCTGTTGGACAAGCTCCATGGATTTATGTGAGCTGAGAAGTTCCAGGAGCTCCCTCTGACTTTGAATTTTCAAGAAACTCTGGATAAACTAATCTGCCAGAGACCAGGGACTGCCAATGGGAGGCTGTGACACTATGCAGAGTACTGTAACAACCAGAAGAAAAATAACTTATCAAAATTATTTTCTTTCATGCAAAGAATCAAACTTTAAATGATTCCATCTGTCACTTTCATCTGCACCCTGTTCCATTGGCCAGATTTTGCTCATTAAGATAAATTTCAAGCCAGCAGATCATTTTTACCTTCAGGGCTTTGATAAAATTTAATGTTTGGGACTTCCTCCCCCTCTCCATTTTTGACAGCTGTGACAGAGGAATAACTGTATTTCTCTTACACTGCTTTGCAATTGTATGGAATGGCTTTGACCTTCCAAAAGGGAAAAACATTGCATTCAAATTCCTCCTTCTTTCCCCCATGGGACTAGGAGCTGGCCAAGCCCCTCCAATGAAAGTTTCTCATTTGACCTTGCATCGTAAAAGCCTCTTTTCTTTATTACTCCCTCTCCTCAAAGCTTTCCCAGCAAACCTCTAGCCCTTTCAAAATGTGGGCTGGAGATCATCTATGTTGTGCAAATGGTTCAAGTGTCTTTGTTTCTTTCCTGTAAAGACATAAAAGAGATTTGTTGGATTCCTTACCTCATAACCAAACACAACTGTATACTGTCCACTTTGCGTGTTACAGCTCCCCAATGCTTTCAGCCCCAATGACTTATGTTACTGTAAGTGTAATTATGCATTGGAGTGGTTTCCTGAGGGATGTGATAAATCATCTGCTGCTTAAAGTCTTTAAATCAAGACTGGGTGTTTTCAGTGGGGTCCTGCTGTGTGTCTGGAGCACAGAGAGGCTTTCAGTGCATTTACAGGAGGGTATATAATCACATGGTCATGGTCAGCCATGGTATTGAGGAATTAGGCAATAGGCGGGATGGGCTTTGTCAAGCAGGATGTAGGATTAGTTGGGCTTAATGGTCTGTTTTGGACTTTAAATCTATGAATAGAGAAAAGGAAAGAGAAAAAAACAAAAAAGAACAAAAGTCCCTATTATAGCCATCATGTTTCTGCCTTCTGAAAGCGGAGCCAGAGGAACTGTGGGGAGCTGGGGTGGGAAAAGAGTGCTGGGGAAAATCAAGGGCACTCCTGTGCACTGCCCCCTGCACCCAGAACTCCCCTAGCCCCCCTAAAAAGCTTCTTACAAACAAATTCAGGAGTCCAAACTCACTGGGATTTGCTGACATCTTGCAGAAAACAGCAGACTTGAGGACAAACACAATTTACTGATTTTTTTTTTCCCTCCCTTGAGGTCATTTTGGATGTTTCAGAACCAGAAATCTAATGCTTTTTTAATTTCTAAATTAAGCTAATTAAAATTTTAATCTGGTGGACATTATCTTATTGTGTAATTAAAAGAGCTTATAGTGCAGTGGTTTGGTTGGTACCAATCCTTTTTGCTTTAAATCATGTTTTCATTAATTGAACAGAGCTTAGATAGGTGCTTATAAAGGTAATAAGCTAACTATCTGTTCTTAACAAAGTACTCCATTTTCCCTTGCCACTGTACCTGCTCTTCGCCCACATGCTTTATACTATAAGGGATTTCCTTTAGCAAAGTATGGGTGGTTACACCCATGATCCACACACGAATTTCAGGGGTGATGAACACCCCTTGCAGACACTGGTGCAGGCTGACTGCACATAGCAAACACAAAGGATCCTCTTTGGAAAATGGTAAATCCAAACTTTATCCAACAACTGGCCAATATCATTTGCTTAACCATTAATTATTGTATAATAAATTACTCCCAGGTTATTAAGAATCTTCCTATAGACTAGACTGGTGTTACTCTGCCATACATTCTAAAGAGATTACTGGTAATTAATTAAACTCATTTGCATACCTAAAACTCAGCTAAGCCTCCTATTGTGCCATCTGCTGTCATTTCAGACATGTAGGACTTCCAGACTCCCAAAGAAATAGAAATGGATTAAAACCATCTACTAAGATATAAAACAATTTAAGAAATAAGTTGCTTTTCAACACCTCCCACAGTGCCCTGTGCAGAGCTGCCCAGGGCTCTGACAGAGCCCTTTCCACAGGATATTCATCCCACTGGGAGTCAACTTCCCACTGGGATTGTTGACCTGAGGCTTTGAAAAGACACTAAATTCCCTGACAGGCTAAATAAAACTTTAAACCACAGTTTATCTACTCCTGGGGCTAAAGCACTCACATCAGTGAATGTAAATCACTCAGAATATTTATGATCTACTGACATATTTCCCTCCTAAAGTAAGAGCCTGACACATGTAAATCCTCACAAAAACTTCTGTGGAGCACTGGCACAGCCAACATGGAGGGCTGTACTGGCACCCCTTCCCATTGTCTGTGCTGTGCATGTGGGAAAATGAAGGACACTTGCTGAAAACATGGGGCCATTCCCATCCTGTTCACTCCAGTACATTGCCTTCCTTGGACACCATCACCAAATCTCTACAGAAACCTGCACAATGCCTAAGAACAATGAGCTCCTGAATGAGTCAAGGGCTGTTGCTGCTACCACAAACAAACCAGTAAATAATTAATTTAATAATCATAGAATCAGAGAAAGGTTAGAGTTGGAAGAGACCTTTAGGGGTTATCTAGTTCAACCCCCCTGCTGTGAGCAGAAACATCAAGATCAGGTTGCTCAGAGCCCTGTCCAAACTAACATTGAATGTTTCCAGAGATGGGACATCCACTACCTCTCTGGGCACCCTGTTCTTTTGCCTCACCACTCTCTCTATGAGAAATTTCTTTATATCCAGTCTAAATCTCCCCTTAAAGCTACTACCTCTTGTCCTATTGTGGTGGGCCTTGCCAAAAAGACTGTCTCCAGAATTTCCAGAGTCACAGTAGGTGGAGTATTTTTAGTGAGCAAACAATTTCAAGTTAAAAAAAAAACAACAAACAAAACAAGCAATCTTTTGTCATAAACAAACAGCTCCATGCAGTAAGCATCCCTTGGATAAGAATTGCTCTTTTTGTCCATAAGAAAAGCAGAAACCAATTCAGGTATAAATACTCCTGGTTTTCTGCAAACACACACAAAACCTCTCACAAGAGGGTTTGAAAACAATGTTCATAACACTGTTCATTTCTCAGGTAGCAGCTTCTTCTGAAAATACAGAGATTTTAGAAGGTTGCAACTAAGGTTTTTTAAAAAAGGTCTATTTATTTTCAGCTCCTCTTCATGAGGTGGTTTGGGATTAATGGTCTGACAGTAGCCCTGTTAGACAGCAGAGAGCCTTTTGAATATGTAGGGATGTGGAGCTCACACCATGGAAGTGAGCCATACGGCACAGCATGCCCAGAGCAAGCCTGCAGTTTGCATCACTGATTTAGACAGGGAGCATTGCTGGAAGCTGGGGAAGACCCAAGGAACTGCCATTTGATAAAGCTGAGCTCAGGTGTGCACCTGCTCTTACAGATCTTGTTTGGAAATAGGCACAAAACTGCTCTACAGCTCCAAAATAGACAGACTTTCAGCAGAGTCCATTTCCTATCCAATAATTAATTTCCAGAGTAGTTAGTAACTCTGCACAAGGTGAGTCCCAGCAGTCCTCTCTGGGTTTAATTTGCACACTGGTTTTGTTCAGGATGCAATAGCTGCATTGCCACCTCTCCAAGACTGGCATTTTCCAGGCTGGCAGCCAAAGAGGTGCCTAGGAAGACGTTCATGCAGATAGAAAGCTAAAGCTGGTTTGAATTACATTTGCCCCAAGAAGGGCAGGGTGGAGAGCAGTGGTTTGTACCTCAGCAAGGGGTCTGAGCCGATGCATTACTCAGACATAGAGTTTGTTTGCAGTGAGTGTACCACCATGCTCATGGCAGGACATGGACTCTGCTGATACTAGACTCTCCACCTCCCTGTCAACATTGCCTGTATGAGGTGTGTCTTTCACTGAGATGATGATAGGTGTCTGCACTTTCTTAACAATCAAAAACCAAGGTATATTTTCTATGAAGGAAAAGAGTCACATCCCATTTTGTCACCCTTCTTGAATACCCTTTCAGGGGTAAAGAAGCATGGGATCATGACAGTGTTGGTGGGAAGGCATCTCCAGAGCCTCTCGTCCAACCTCCTCCTCAAAACAAGGGTGCCACGAACACTAAAGGAACTTGGCCATGGTTTGCCTAGCCAGGGCATGAAAATCTCCCAGGACATGGATGTCACAACCCTGACAGGTGACAAGGGATGCGTATGTCTCATGGGGAAGAAATCTTTCTTGATGTCCAGTTTGAGCCTGCCAAGATGCTATTGCTTGTTACATAATTTGCCTTTACTAAGAAGAGTTCAGCTCTATCAGTTCTGCAGGTAGCTGTAGGCTGGTATTCACTCACCCCTTCACCAGTCTCAACTAGCCTAGGACCATCAGCCAGAGCCCTCCAGGGCAAGTATTCTGAGCCCCTGAAACATCTCCATAGTCCTCCTCTGCAGTTTCTCCAGTTAAACTGGGATCAGCCAGATCTAGTACTACAAGTCTTAAGTCTTTCTCTGTACTTCAGAACATATATCCCACTACCTTGGAACCAGCTAAGTAAAGACTGCCCAAGCCACCATTGAGGGTGTCACAAGGACTTCCCCACACATCTCTGGCAGCAGTGATGAGGCACTCAAAAAGACATCATTCAGTTATGATTTATCCCATTCACTGGGTTATCTGAAAGCTGAAGCTTGGGTATTCACTAAAGCAGCTATGGTGTCAGTGGCTCAGCAGATTCACTATTTGGTGGCATCCAGCTATGTCCTGAAGCCTTCACAGCCTCCAGCCTGAGTAAAATCCTCCCTCTCCACTTAACAGCTTAGTTTACACAGCAAAACAGCTCTCCCAAATACTCCTGCAGCACATCAAACTGTCTTACTGTTGGGCCTCAAATTTCAGTGTGATTGGTAATCAGTGCATCAGCCATCAGAATTGGGTTATTAAAATCTGTCATGATGAACAATGTAAAATAAATGCAGATAAATTGTATTACTCTAGGTCATTTAAAGTGCAGCAGCCTCTGTGATTTTTGCCACTTAACTGATATGCAGCATGAAACAGCACAAATAAATACAGATGTAGAGAACATTTGATACACTTTGTAGGAGCAAATTATGCACGTTCACATTTCATTCTAGTTAGATCAAAATTAGATGGTTTCTCTCCATTATCTCAGTGGATACACTAAAAGCCAGTGATTTATGAAAGAAACCAGTGTGAATGCCATTATAATTGATTAACCTAAGAGACTGGTGACCTACTTATAGGTATACAAATATGATTATAATTGTGCAGTAAGTAATTGAATGTTCTGCAGGACTTCTTTATAATGTGACTGTAATGCATAACACCAAGAGGGAGACAAAAGCAATCAACCCTGTGCAATGTGGTGAAAACCTAGGAGAGGTGTTGAGTGCTTCCTGCTCCTGCCGAGGTGAATAGGTGCTGAGACCTTGCAGAATCAACCCCCTCCTGAACAGCAGCATTTCCCATAAATAGATTGTTGCTTGGACAAAAGGCTCCAGATGGCTTTGTGGCTGGGATAAGTTTTGACACACTGAGCAGATCTCCTTGTCTGGGAGATGCTGCACACAGACTCCTCCCAGTTCATTAGAACTGGAGCACCTGCTCAAGGGCTTCCTTTGAGACTAGAAAAAGGGAAAGGCAGATCCAGACAGAAACTGCATAGCTATAAAATGAAGCCATGGGTCCATATTTCTAAATCACCCCTTTGCAGTGGGACTCAGCACTGGTCAGTGTGTTTGGTAATTTACCAAATTTCAGTTCTCTGCCTGCTGTGACAGAGTCCACCACTGCTGTTGTGACTGTCAATGGGCACAAGTGTCTGTGTTGCCTGTGTTGCAGTCACAGGCAGGATCCAGTAAAGAGCAAAAGCATCTCACTGCCTCCAGTGGTTTGCAATGCACATACAAACCAGAGGGCAACATATGGAAACAGTCCCCAAGCACTGGCGGCTCAGGTTAAAGCCCAAAGACCTTACTCAGGCCATGCAAATGGATCTAACCCTGCAATCCCAGGCAATGCTCCTTACTAATTATGTCTCTCAACACTTTGGCAGTACGTTCTGGATCATGTACCAGCATCACCCAGCCCACAGCTGCCTGGAGGCTCTCACAGCATTATTATGTGTGACAGATTTTTCTGTATCTTTTGCAGCAAGTCACTTCCTCCAACTTAAATTGTCTGCTCTGTATGGACATGGGCAGCAGGGCTAACCTCTAACAATGACACACACAAACTCTTTGCAGATCAAAATTCTAGATTCCTAATTTGAATGACTAAATATACTGGAACCCAGTGATGAATTATTTAAAATTTATACAACTTTTCATGCTACACACTGAATGTGCAGCATTCAGCGAGCTGCCAAGGAAGGACTTGAATGCACTGCTGCAATCATACATCCCTCTTCCTACAGCTCCATTATAGAAAAGCATTCATTTAAACCCCCCTGGGATAAATGATCTGTTACAATTCCCTGGACTGTAAACCCTGGAGATGATGTGGGAGCCAGGACTAGCTGGGATGGGATTGAGTTAATTAGCACTGTGTCTGAGGAGAGCCGTAACAGCATAATGAAACAAATAGAATAAAAGCAGCCTAAAGTGACTCCAGTGGATTCACAGGCACTTGCTGCTGGTTGTGGAATGGTCAGGATTGTACCCATGCATGAAGAGCAATGCATTTATCATGCATTACTCAAGCCAGAGGAGATGGATGGAGAAGAGGGTGCTGTTAGATTCACTGCAGCTCTGCAACAGCTTTCTGGTATGATGTGTGGTTGGGCCAGAAAGGTGAAAACCATTGCCAGCTGCCCCCTGCTGTCACAGCACACTTGTATCAGTGTCAGCCCTGCTTGTGGAAAGCCAAAGCCACCAACCCCATAATCCTCATGTGGAGTCGCATCATGTCTAGCACACACAGCCCCTGTAGAAACTGCAGTCAGGAATACACTGTAGCACCAGGAGTGCCTGGCTCCTCAAGGATAACTCTACACCCAGCTACTGTACCAGCTGAAAGTGTCCCACTGTTGGTAAGGGCTCCTGGGAGGACTTGTGAGTCTCCTGTCCCCTCTGTGTCCTGCCACAAGAACTTGCTGGCAACGACTTCACTCAGCCCTATAGCAGAGTAGTACATCCACTCAAATACAAAGCCACAGACGTTTTGGGCACACAGAATCACACCCAGAGAAAAATGTGCATCCCACCTCCAAGGAGTTACCTCTAAGCCAGGCACACAAGTGACTGGATGAAGATGGCTGTGTTTGACTTCAGCATCCACCCTTTCCAATGCTGACAGCTACTGTGGGATGACTGACAGGTTCTGCTTTTTCAGCATGTTTTGCATTCTTTTCCATATTCAGCTGTCTGGAAGAGGAATATGTCGGCCTCAGCAGAGCTGCATTTGAGAAAGGTGCTGTCTTCTTCAGAGTAAATAGTTCTGGGTATTTTTACAGTTGGCATAAAGTACTGACACTGTCTGTATGGATAGCTCTGTTATCATGCCTGGAGCCTGTAAAGAAAATGTAAACAATAAAAGGAAAGCCACAAGTTAAACCCATCCTTTACAGCAATCAGACTCTTCCTTTTAATTTTTAAACCTCTGAAATTCTAGCTTCCACCAAAATGATTCAGTAAATGATAAATGGAACTGCCAAGATGCACTATTTTGAAGGAGGTGACTCCTATCTTGGCCAAGTATTCTGACTGCCATATATAATATGTACTAAAATGACAAAGCATAGCAATGCAAAAAACCATGTACTATCTCAGTCCATATACAGCCCTATATTTATCTCTTCCATAGGGAACAGGAGCTGTGCCCACCAGTTTTATCTAGTTCTGAGCATTGCCTTTCTACCAAAAACCAGAGAGAACTTCTGGGGACAGATAGCATCTATTAGCTGAGCTAGTGAAGTGATACTTGCAGCTTTGCTTAAAGAAGAGGAGCATAAATAACCCCAGCCTGGCTTTCTCCATAGCTGAACTCCTCGTAGCTGCTGCTGAAGCATTTCTGTTGTGGCTTTACCCAACTTACTATAGCTCAGAGAGGCAGGAGCAAGCCCAACACACAAAAGCCCCATGAGGTCTTCATTACTCCAGCACCATGACATACCTCTTTCTACATAGCTTTTCCTCATCTCTACCAAACCCCCAGCTTCTGTTTGCCCACTTTATTTCAGACCTCTCCCCCTTTCAGTTACATCCTGCAAGTCCAAGTACAGGGACAAGCCTGTGAATATGAGCTGTTGGGCTCTATGGGTAGCACCTGTGCCCCTCTCACTCCCTCCACTTACATCAGCTGCTCTTTCTTCCTAAGCATTGCTTGGAGTAAAGAGAGTCCTACAGAGAAACAATCCCAGCTTCAAGCCTATTTCAGAAATTAAAAATTACTTGCTTCTAGTTAGATGCAAAGCTTACTAATTACTCACTAACATTTGGGTGGCAAGTTTGCCACATGAAGAATTGCATGTCCACAGAAATGTTCCACTGGTAGGATTATTAGCAGGAAAACAGGAATTCAGTTGGAAAGCATTAATAAACACTGAAGACAACAGCTATTATGGTGATTGATCCACTATCCAAGTATACACAACTCATGCAGGATAAGAGTAGCAGAGGTTATTGCATGGGGAGGGTACGCTGAGCAGTGGGAAGGAATGAGGGGTTGTTGTAGAGGTCAGGGATAAAAATTGGTACTGTCAGGTTCAAAAGCATTTAAAAACCCACACATCTTTTCCAAACCTGACTCAAAATTTGATTATTTTGGTAGTCTGCAGCATTTGCTACTTTGACTGTTGCTTGTTTTCTTTTACTAGACATGGGTAATGGAAGCAAAAGAGGTTTGTGTATGTCACAGGGCAATTTTTGTGCTTGGTCCCCAGGTCCATTGCAGCAGTTGCTGCAATGCAGGGACTGCAGACACCCCAAGGAACAGACCCAAATGTCCTCAGTGCACCTGTGCCTCCTCCTAAGGGGAGTCATAAGATCATCAGATTGCTTCAAGGGCTGAAGGATTAATGAGAGAACTGACTTGCCCACCATAACATGAGGATTTTCTGGTCCAGCATACTGGGCAGCTGCAGTGCTCTTGTCCAAATGGTGTGCACTGGGAGCTCCTCTACTTTCTGCTTGTGTTCACCAGGGGCTCATCCTGTGGCACTCAGTGGAGTAAGTTTTCAGTCTGTCTGGAAAACAATACTGTAAGAAAAGAAAAAGGTGAACTCAAGCTGGCTTGTCTGGCATGTTAGGAACACACACACCCCTGCACACATTCTGCTCATTTGAAGCTCCCTTTGCCTCCCTGAAAATAGTCCTTTCTGCAGGGATATCACATCCCGTGCCAGCAGTACTGCCTTTGCAGTAGTTGAATGGAAAACCTATGGCCACAGGGGAGACAGAGCACTGGAAACTCCAGCCAGGGCAACCACTGGGGATGGGTGCAGCCTGATCTGTTCCAAACTGTTCACATCACAGTGTTACAGTTCATGCCAAGCGCACTATAGGCTGTTGAGCTCTTTGCAGTATTTTTCCTTCCGAAAGGAAATAAAAACAAACTCTTGCCAGTTTATTATTTCAGCTAATTATATGAACCAGCAGTATTTCATCCAAACCATTTTGGGAAAATAATTGGAGAATGTTTGCAAAACCCAAGCAACTATTTTTCTCCTGCCAGGGTGGCAGATGCAAACATAAAGAGTAACATGTCCATACATCTCCAATCTCAACTTCTTATGAAACAAAATAAAAGCAATCTGGTTGTGAACTGATCCAAAGCAAATACAATATTTCAGAACACTCCACATTTAGTTGGTGGGACTGATTTATATGATACAATCTAAAGACCAGTGTGCAAATATGGAGGGGAAGACTATTTCCCCTTCACACTTTCTTACCTCACAGACATTGTTTTTGTTCTGCATGCAAGTGAGGAGCTCTTGGCCTATGCAGCAGCCACCTTTGAAGGATGAGCACTTGACAGGTTTCTATGGCCCTTCTGGAAAGTGTTGTTTTACAACAGAGGTTCCGTTTGTCATATGTAATGCTTTGCCATTCATTGTGTGATCCATGAGATCATCATGCAGTCATCTTCAAAATAAGTATTCCCAAAAACATCCCCTGCCCAACTTCAATTTACAGGCACTATATTCCAAATTAGCCAATAGAAAGAGAGGGAGGGAGAGGGTGGCATCTTTCTCAGGGCAACACCATGCACAGGCTGAATGAATCTCAGTGCCAGCAGCCAGCATGCCACTGCTGAGCCCAGGGCAGCAGGATGGGAGCAGCCCATGTAGTACATTCTGCTTTGCCACACACCATATTAGAGGCAAAGGTCATTGTTTTGGGGCTTTGAACCACTCCTTTTCTGAGGAAGTGTTGCTCCAGCTCTGTTCTGTTTTTAGATTTCATGTTTAGTTTCCAAGATTTAGTGTTTTTTTCAGCAGGCAGAAAAACACCTAGGGTTCATGGCACTGCAGTTTTACTTAGAGATAAAATAAAAACAGAAAGTCATGCACTTTAAAAGTGAAATGTTAAAAAAAAAATGGAGACAAATACCTAAAGGATAATTGTAATTTTTGGTAAGGAGGCCATTGAAGGATTTCCAAAATTAGTTTAATTTCAATTTTCAGTTTGCCTTGCTAACCTTTAATCCATTATTTTACAATAAGCTTAAGCATCCTTTCCTCATGGATCTACAGGCTTTCTGAAAGAAATCCTCCAGCCCTCCAGCATGGGCTGCAGTCAGGATGGATGCCAAGCACTTGCTCCAAAGAGTTGCTACTGCTGCCTTGGACAGAAACAGTCCCGAGTCCTTCCCCAGTTTAACCGCATCCCACCCCCTGTTCCCTGGGAGTACAGGGGCTGCATGTTGCTCAAAGGCTATACACAGTCAAATTGATGCTTTACACCCAAGCACGCTCAGTATTTGGGCTGTGGTGGCCTCATACCACCACAGGCAAAGTGTGAGATACCACCAGCCTGGGGTTGCTCTAATTTATACCTCCAAGGAAAAAGGGAGGTCAATAACAAGAATAAAAACATAAATTCAATGCTTTCTTCGGTGCTTTCTGTTCCCTGTTCCCAGCAGTTGCGTTTGTGCATTTTGCACACCAGTGGTGTGAGGAGTGCTCTCAGGGAAGGGCTGCATCCCAGGACCTGGAGGGCTGTGGTACCTGGATTTCATGAGCAAGGCAAAGTTACTTTGAGTTAATGGAGAACCTTGCGGCAATGCCAATGAACAGAGATACTAATTAATATCTGCTTCAATTCGATTCATTTAGGACTCGAATTGCTAACCAAAGCTCTTCTTCCCCCACATCTGGGTACTGCAAGCCTTCAAGCAAGGCTGAATGTTTCACTTAGCTCTGTGAGGAATCTGGCTGCTCCCTGGGCAATGAGCTGTAATGTAAGCTGATTTACTGCACAGCCCTGCTGGTGGGTGGGCCAGGGTTCCCACGACATTCAAGGCCTTTTCTGCAATGAAATACTCTTGACATGGAGGTCAGGTAAACTGCACTGTGCTGCATTCATAAACATTTTTCAATTAACACCGAAGACTGTCTCCAATCTCAAAGTCCACAAAGTCTGAGGGTTGCTTGAGGTTGGGAGTGGCTTCAGCTGGGTCTAGCTCTCCTTTACTTTCTAAACATTGACTTTTCTGCCATCTTTGTTTATGATAATTAATACTCCCTTAATCTATACTCTCCTTGGACTTGTTTTGGGATGTGCTGTACTCCTTGTGCTGAGCAACGTTCCCTCACCAGAGCACAGCCATGTCTTGATGACTTGAATTTGCAAAGGCACTTTGCTTTTTATGGAAGTCATATTATCAGGGAAAAAAAGTCCCTTATTTTTCATGGCAAAGTGGCCTGTTCTTCTCCAGATGTGAATGTTTCCATAATTACACACTGACCTGTGTTGAACAAGCCAGCTCAATTGTTATTTTAGCTCTGCATGGCCAGACTTTATCAGATTTATTCTATTTAGAGGAAGTCATATCACAAATAAATAACTTCAGTGGCACATTGGAGTCTTTAAAAAGCAAATTATTTGGCAACTATTCTTCCTTTATTCTCCTCCTTATTCATCCAGTTTATAGGGCCATTAACGAATGCACTCTGGGCTAAAAGTATAGCCTCAGAAATGATGAGACAAACTCACCACTCTTCCACTTCATGAAGTTTTATTTTGAGTCTCTTTTAGCTCTTGCCCTTTAGAGACTTTGCACTGTGACATTTTCTGAGTTGCTGCTGCAGGCCTGGGAGGGTGGCCAGGAGATGAGCACCTTGTGAGGCAGAAGGACTTTGTTTGGTTCCCTTCATGAAGGACAACAGCTCCTTGCTGTAACTACAGTTCTACAAGTCTTTTTGTGCATCACTGACATCTTGCCTCCTCGTATGCATGCTCCTGCCACCTGTCCTTGCCCCATCCATGGTTGGTCCAGCCAGCACTGCATCTAATTGCAGGTAGGAAGGATGATGATGATGCCCTCTTGAATGGGTCAGCACAGGCACTGGCTGTCCCTGCAAGGTAGCTTCTTTCATTACCATGGTCCCCTCTTGCTGCAAGTGTGACAAATGCCAGAACTCTTGAGCCATTTTCCTCTAGGAGAATTAAAGCTGTAATGATTAACCTTTATAAATTACAACAGTAATGTTCTAAATAATAAACAGTTCCTGGCCAGGTCTAGCCCTCTGAGCTATTATTCTCCAGCATGATATGCTGAGCCTCCATCTGCATTTATTTTCCATACTGTATTCCAGTCCTCTTATGTCATTGAGATAAGCAGTCAGGAGATATGTGTTTTCCAAAATGATGTCCTCATTCATCATTTCTTCCTCGCTGCTCAGCCTGATTACATTTAATTCAAGAAGAAAGAAGCCTTGCCTGGGCCCACTGAGCATATAAGGTTAAAAAAGCAATACAAACGAAGCAACGGCTTCCTGGAAAAATGGCTAGAGAACACAAAATAACAGCATCCCTTATCAGCACCAGGGCTGTGTACTCTCCTCCTCATTTCCAGAGAAAACTCAGAACACAAATGACCCATTCATCAAGATCAGCAGGTACAACTCTGCTTTAAACACATATGCACAACAGCAACCACCCTCTCCATTACTAGGGATGAGCTTTGAGCATTAATTTCATCTCATATTAGTGCAAAGCTTAATTATGAAAACAGAGAGGAGAGTGAAACCTTACTGCAGCCTGAGCCTTTTCCAGTGACACTTAGCTTAGGGAGATAAATCTTTTGTTTCTACAAGTTCTCTGTCGCAGTATTTGGCTGCTCCAGGATGCAGCAGGGAGAAATAATGCCAAAATGTGTCTATGCACCATGTGAGCTTCAGCTTTCCAAGCCCTACAAAGTATACCTCATGACTTTGCATGATTAGCCTTTCTGTGGCTGCCTGACATGCAATCTCTAGGTGCATGGAGTCTCCTCAACAAGCAGGCAGGGAGAGGCAGCCCCAACCAGAAATGCTTGCTCATCTTCTGCAGGGATGCAGCCACTGTGCCATGAGTTGCTCTTTGCCAGCCTATGCAGAACAGTGCAGCCTGAGCCAGCTCTGATCCAGGGAATCCTGCTCCGCACTGGGTCTAGCGTGCCAATCCTGCACCTCCTGGGTGCCAGCTCAGCCACTGCTTGTCCCTGCACTGCTCAACAGCAAAGATAATGTTGTTGGGATGACCTGTGTGCTGCAGGCAATGGCTCAGCTCAGCGAGGGAGTCTGCACATGATGCCAGTGGGAATAGGCATTGTGGATCCTGGCTAGTGCATGGCTCTGTGAAGTGGCAATGACAACCTCCCCAAGACTGCTCTCCAGGACAAGCTGGGCTGCCTGCTGCAGAGCCAGGCTGGAACCGACATGTTTGCAGAAGGAATTTCCCACTAGGAAAGGCAGTTTGCATATTTTCTGTAATCAGACTTCAAAGAAACACCAAAAGAGCCAGAGAAACAAAACATACTGAGCCAACTGAAGGGGCAAGCAAACGTAGGCAAAAGGCCCCAGTCTCTGACCAAATGAACTCAGACTAAAACTATTGATTTAAAAGGAAAATTGGAAAGGTCTTAAAGAGTTAGGTGGCTTCCCAGTGTGCTGAGAGGGCAGCAGAACCACAGCTGCAAGCTTTGCCCTGCAGCCAGAGCACCAGCATGGGAATGTAGCAGCTCCGGGGGCAGTGTGGCTGTTCATTCCATCCCTCCAAGGGGAGAAGGGCTGTGGAGGCACTGGGCTCCCGGTTCCCTCTGCTTCTCTGAGGTGGTTTTGTTTGTTTGTTTGTTTGTTGTTTTTTTCTTTCTGCTTTTTATTGTTTTCAGCAGAAAAAAAATCTAAAAATTTTTGGTAGCTATTTTAAAAAACCCCTTCCTCCCCTATGTATTTTGATCAACACACATTTGGAGAATCCACTGTAACTCAGTTTACCTTAAGTGCAAATGATCAGAAGCAGTTCTTAGCACTGGGACTGTTTTGCCACATGTGCATCTGAAAATAGCTAACTGAGACATCCTGGGTTTCCTAAAGCTCCCCCACAAGACTATAACACAGCCAATAAACAGTGTCAGCTGCATTATCTACTTCTGTAATTTTTTGCTCACTGTGCCTCATGAATGTTTTTAAAACACACCCTCATGAGACAGAGACACCTAATTTCCATTGAGGTAGCTCTGCAGAATAATTCATCCCAGTTTTTGTCCTCTCTTTCACCATGGTTCAAACTCTGGCTAAGCTCTTCATAGGATTAGGGTTTCACTCAGCAGCTATGGCACTCACTGGAAGTAGTTCTACTGGCTTCATTGGGTGGTGAATCCTGACCCATAACGTGCATCTATAAGTGTCTTAGAACTTAATGCAACCGGTTCTCCAGAAGGTTATGGAGAGCAGATACAGATACAAGAGACAAATACGCAAAAGTTTAGCAAAGATTCATTCTTCTCCACCTAGAGCAGATAGGCATGTTATTTGGGTTGGTTGCATGGCTGTAGAAACTCAAACCATAACAAAAATAAAAGTGCAATAGCAGGTAGGTACCTGTTATTCAACCTCATATAACACAAGTGGTCATGGGCTGAATGGAAGACCAAGATTGTGTATTAGAAGATCTTTAGAGCAGTGTCATGTCCAAGAGCAAGAAAACATAGCAAGATACCAGCAAATTGTCCAAGGAGTCTTCTTCAGCAAGCAGCATTTACTGTGGATGCAGCAAGTGCACAAACTGAGGGATTCTAGCATGGAGACAAGACTGATTCTAGGGAGCCAGAAAAACAAATGTAGTTGAGAAGAAAGTGACACATGACCCATTTCTCCTAGACCTTGCCTGCACTAAGCAAGTCAATGTTCAACCTGCCCTCACAGACAAACTCTCAGCACATGGATGGGGGAGCAGGGCAGCTGGCCCTGCTGCCTTGTATGACAGGCTGGGACAGCAAGGGAGAGAAGTGTTATTATCCCTTTGAAGCCACAAAAGCAGGCAAAATGTAATTATAATCACCCAAACTGGAGTTCTGCCAGGACATCAGGGCTAATGGTCTTGCTCTTGCAAGAAGTGCCATGGGATTTTTCTAATGATCACAAGTGGTCAAGACCTCAGTTTCACATCTCATTTGGAAGATAATGAAGAAGTCTCCCATTTATTTTTACTCCAAAGGGAGGTAAGGACAAATTGACTATGTCAAAGGGCATGAGGACTTAGAAATGTAGATCTTTTGCTGGAGAAGTGACTGGGAGCTCTGACAGCCAGGAGGGATGGCAGAAGGAAAACGAGAAACAAGGAGGAAGCACATGTGATTTCACACAGCTCCTGTTAGTGCTTCAACTTTTTCTGAATCTGCTGTGACTCTGGTGACATTGCTGAAAGGAAGGTGAATCTTTTTTCATATGAGTTATTCCTGCTGTAAAATATATTTGGAGGGAATGAGTTTATAAAGCTATCTCTGAGATAATTGGCAAGGATACTCCACTGTCCCATGAAGGTTATGAGTGGGTTACAAGAGGGTCTTCACTAAACACAGAGCAATGAGAAATTAATAGATCTTGCAGTGTCAGTCCCAAGGCAGAGGATCATGATAAACTGGAAACAGGCAGAGAAGCTCTCTCTAAGTTATGGGGGAGGGAGAAGAGATGTATCAGACCACTGGGAGTTACACAAATTCAAACTGACACCTCTGCTGAACGCAAGTGTGGTGATTGCCAATAAAAGGTCAGTGCAATTGGAGAGGGCAGATATTGCCTTATCCTCTAGGGACACGCAAGAATGGCATCTCCAGAGACCCTGCTAGTTGTTTGCCTGGAATAGAGAGCTCTCCCCTGGGAAGCTGAAAGATAGTCAGCATGGACAAGTGCTGCCTTTTAAAGTGGAAGCTACTGTCCATATAAGAGAATGATTTCTGCCTTTCCAGTCATGATTATTTCTGTATCTAAACCTTTTGCATGGCTTATGTTGTTCCTTTTCTAATGCTAGGAACATAAGAAAAAGTGATCACACCCTAGAAAACTGTAGAGAAGGGTTTGGACAAGAGGAAGAATTGGAAAGGGCTGTTGTGGAAGGTCATTACATGGGTATTGGCTGTTGTATAGATGGAGCTGCCAGAGTGGAGAAAGAACTGGCTGCGATATTGATGAGAATACGTAGTTAAATGAAAGCCGTTTGAGTTGCAAAATATAGACTGCCATTGGAGTCAATACTGGAATCAGTTTAATTAATTTGTATGATCAATAACCTGGATGGATGAAGGCACAGACCAGCAATGTAATTTGTTCACAGTACAAAACAATCACGGAGGAGATGTCAACAGGCAGTACAGTTCTCTCCAGCTTGGATCAGGATAAATGAGGTGCATGCAAAGAGCATGTGAAATGATGGCAGGGACATACACCAAAGCTGGGGTCTGTCTCAGTGAACTCACACAACAAAACTGAGACTAGCAGTGAGTAAAGCTCAACCCTCAAGCACAGCACTTGCCCGCAAAGAACGTAAAAGGCACATCACAAGGGTGTGCCAAAGGGACCCCAGCCAGAGGAGTGGAAGGGATAAGTAGTGCTGTGGGCAAATCCTGTAGCGCTGTGGGCTTTGATTCCTTTGTACGTGGACAAGCATAAGCAACACATAGAAGGTAAGGAGAGCTCATGAATTTAGATATGCATCCACAGAGCAGAAACTGAGCAGTGAAGATGCCTCAGTATCTGGCATGGAAGCTGGGAGACTGCCCTGTGAGGACATGGGATAGACAGGGCAAGGCCCTGGCAGAGAAGAAGGAGGGAGAAATGGGCTTTGTGCTCCTCTTTTGGTTCCAAGAACATCCTGTATTTCAGCCTTCAGGTGAGTGGAGACACAAAGTAAGCTGAAAGTACCTGCAGCAGGGTTGCCTGCAACTCAACCATATTGCTCAGGAACTGTAGGAGAGCACTTCAGAGAAGCGCTGATGCTGGTTAGATTAATTTCTCAGAAGGGTTCTGGTAAAACTCTGATAAAACAAATAATTTTTTTTGTGGTGGTGGGGTTTTTTTTGTTTGGTTGGAGTTTTGTGGTTTTTTTTAGTTCTTCCTTACCCCCAGGGGAGTAGCATGGCTTTCCCTGACTTTGGAGGGACCATACACACATCTTCTGCCAGCACTCGTGCATGAGCTACGGAGGGCTGCAGCTCATGCTGGAGCCCTGATGTGCCAGATGAATTGTGCAGTGATGGCAAAGGGGGTCTCACAAACATCTTCCTGCTGCTGGGGCTGGCTGTTAGGGGGAACCTGCCTCAGCCATGAGCAGGGAACATCACTGTGGCTCCTCTTTCTGGAGCAAAGGAAAGGGAGAGAACATATGGGAAGCTAAGGACATAAATGTTAGTCCTTGGGGAGAGAGGCTGAAAATTCCCTCATGTTTGCTGATCTGAAAACCTTGTCAGAGGCTTTCGATTCTCTCAGAGCAGAGAAACGAAGAGACAGATGCTGAGATAATTACTACCCTGGCAAAGAACTTATTCTTGTATCCAGAAGGAGAGTTATGGCCTCACAGCTGTCTTCACGATAGAGTGAAAATATTTTTTCCATGGTACATTGCAATGGCAATTAATTTTCTTGATAAGCTTAAACTAGCCTTTATTTTAAGAAGGAATATAACTTGTTGTATGAAGCACCTTCTAACCTAGTATTTACCAAGGACAATGGGATAATGATTTGAAAAGCAATTAAAGGTGCCTTTTCCTTTTAAGCTGCCCTGTGCCTTTCCTAGGTGCTTCAGAGCCTGTAGCCCCTCTTGCTCAGGATGACTCAGTGCTTATCCTTCCACAACACATTTGCAAATGCTCATGGCCTGGCAGAGCTCAGCCTTTGGGGCCAAACCTTGGCACAGGCTCTCTAAAATAGGAAACTATTTCTCCTGGAGGTTTGATCGGAGGGTTGGACCGTTTTCCTCTATAGCAGTCATGTGAAACAGGTCAAGTTCTTCTCTTCTAAACAAAATTAGTTAAGAAGATTTTTGAAGAGTTCCTGCCTGTCAGGAGATGATGACAAAATGTTAAATTCTGAGAGCTGTCCCCTTGACTCCAATGCCCTCTTCCAGATTTTTATAGAAGACTTTTTCCCTAGATTAACTTTGCTGAAGTGCTTTGAAGAGCAAGAATGCTCAACAACATTCGATTATACTAAATAATCCCTTTATCTTAATGGAAAAGTATCTAGACCATTTTAAATAATGCATTCTAGCTTTTTAATCAACAAAACATTTATAGTAATACACATGTAATTATTGCCAAGAACACAACAATATCTCATTCTAAATTATAGTAGAGAAGGCAGCAACAAGCTGAATGGTAAAGTTCATGGAAAAACTACCAGCTTGGTCTTGCTAGTGCTTTTCTTATGAAGAAAGTCCTGGTCAGGATTTAGCATACAAGTGTGACTAACTCCAAAGTAAAAGAAGGCATCCTTGCAAGAGCATTGAGGTGAAACCCTTTGGATCCTATGATCCTATATACCAACAAAACTGTTGCAGGGAAGCTCTCCGCAGAACAATCCATTGGAAAGGACCTTAGCCAGGGACTCCACTCTTCCTTTATTCCAACTAGTGGAAATGAGCTCATGTCAGAAGGAAAGCTGATAATAAGCGACACAGAGGAAGATTGCCTTACCTGTGGGCACTCATTCACCTTGCAGCAGAGTACTGAGAGCCTTGAGATAAAAAACATTCTGCACTTGCACACTTGCTTTGTGCTGCCAGGAGATATGCTGGGAAGCATTATTGAGTGGCCTCAGACAGACCCTAAACAATTTGCAGTAGTTAAAAGCAAACAGGTGAAGCTTTTAAGAGCCACAGCCTCAGCTGATACAGGTCTACCTCCAACCAGGGGGTGGGAGGAGAAAGGGTATAAAACAGGTTACCCCAACAGAAACCACTACCTCTAAAAGTGTTGTTTATTTTAAGGTTTTTTTCCCTTCAGGTCTTTGATGTGTAGCACACAGCAACATGATAGAATACCTCCAGTCCTGCCTAATTGTTTTGTGGGATGAGCTGTCAAAGCATAATTAGATCATTCCATGCATTGTTGTTATGGGGAAGCTTTGTGATCCCTGAATGTCAAGCTGTCACAGAGAGAACACAACCTCTGAAAAAACAGTATGTTAAAGCCAGGGGTTATTTATTGTTGGCAATGTTCTTTATATGCTGTTAGTGCAGAAGCACTGCAAAAGAGTGGCAAACCAAAAATCCAAGACACCATAATGACAATATGTAGTAATAATTACAAACCTGTAACACAATGAATCTGATAACGTAGTCTCTGTAGAAGTCAGCATCACTGCAGAGAGCTTCAGAAGCCATTAAGGAGTACCACACCATGCCCTGACCCATCTGCTTTAATGTTTGATCGCCTGTATTGGTTTCAGCTGCTCCAGCATAGTATCTTGGTGCTTCAGATCTCTGAAAAGTATACTGCTGGATTTTAGGTGAATACAGAAAGTCTGGATAAAACTGTTTACCAGAGGGAATTAGGTTACAATATTACCTTAGGCAGAGAGACTTGTGGGAAAAGAAGCTGTTTCACTCCTGCAAAAGTGTAAGGTGGGCCTGGGATGAATTGGTAACAGAAAACAAATGTCATGCAAACCGATGTTTTAACAGACAAAATGACATAGCAGTCACGTTGGCCAATGAAGAGACCAAAGAGGTATTGAAAGTATGTGAGATGCAGAACAGGATAGGCTAATGCACACTTACAGCAGTGCACATCAAGGACCTATCCCAGCTGTACCACCTCACTTCCCAGATAACCTGCAGCATGGCTGCTGTCGTATGTGGCATATAGGTATGTCAGTTGGGCTGGTGAGCAGCCTGGAGACCAGGTATGCTGCACCCCACCTTGGCCACAAATATTAGAAGGAGTCCTAGGAGGGGAATACACCTATCTTTGAAAAAACCCAATGAAAATGCCCAGTAGTGGAGAACCTGCAGCTATTGCAATGTCTTTGTCCTGGCTCTTAACAAGTTGCAACTTATTTTCCACCTGAATTTACCTGTCTTAGAGATGGAAGAACTCTGTTGTACCACCCAACTGCCTTCCTCCAACACAATCAGCAACTGTGATTTAAAGTACTCCTTAACCTTCAGTTTAAGATATGAAGCAACTCTCACAAACTCCATGAGGCAGTTGCTCAACACCTTGATCAGTCTTGTGTCTCTCCTCCAATGTTTTGCAATTTTTTCTTCATACTTTTTGAAATGTGGACATCAGAAATGAGCACAGCACCCAGCAGCTGTGCACCAGAGCCAAACCCGGAGGTAATAAAACCTCCCACCTCCTACAGCCTGCTATACTTAGCCATACACCCGGGGAATCTTTACTGGTCTTTCAGCTGCAACCACAAGTGGGAAGTCATATGCATTTAGTTTTTCACCATCCCTTTCTTGAGTTTCTCCTTCCTGAGATAGTCTCCTCCTCCACAAGTCTGACCTACATTCTTAATTTCTAAATGCTTGACCATCTATTTGCATGTCTTGAAATGCATATTTGTCTGCTTGCCCTTGGCTTAGCCAGCTGCTCGGGCTGTGTATCAGTGAGTCTCTCCTTGTTTACCACATTTCCCATCTTCAAATCACTTGGGAACCTTATCAGTACTTTCAGAATATTTTTTTTTCCATACTGTAGAATAAAAATATTACAAAAAAAGCATGGAAACAAGAGCTTATTTTTAGGAACAAGAAATTAGATAAGCAGCTTTCATTTTGGACATTGGCTGGCCACTCTTTAAATGATTTAATGTGTGCTCTAATGACTAAATAGCATTCTCGATAGATAGTAAAAATTTGCAAAATCATAAATGCTTACAGACATCTATGTATACTAGGTCAATACTATTGCTTTTATTGACCCCAAGTGTAATCTAATGAGAAAACAACATCATGTTAATGCTCTCACAGCCCTGCATTGACTGACGTGAATTATCTCACCTTCCTTCAGCACTTTATTCACCAGAATCTGCTCTTTCATTATTTGACCCAACATCACAACCTGACCCATATCATTCACCTTCTCTGAGCACTAGGCAGATGAGGGCTTTTCTCCACACTCTTCAAATTGTCCCTAATTTCTGAGATTAACCATTTCTGTTCAGCTTAATGAGTCAGGACACGTTTTGAGAAAACTGCAAAATACAGCCGTTTCTAGGGCCTCCTTCTGTGCCATCAGGTGTAGCTTCCATGCATCCCAGTTTGTTCAAGCCCAAACTTTGTAATAATCAGAAGAGCCATACTGGAAAGCATCAATGTGGAAAACAGAGAAACATCTCTGCTGAGTCCAGATCATCACAATAACATTACAAAAGTCCCTGATGCCCCTTCCTATATTGCAAAATTAAACAGCCAGTCATCCAATGCTTTCATGAAACCTGCCTTAGTAGAGGTCCTGCCTCATCTTACTGCCCACCTGTTTCCACAGAATAGCCTTTATCCACTTCCTAGCAGAGAATTTCCTTAACATTTTATCAGGGATGATAATTTGCCAGGAAATCAGTTCAATAATAATTGGATGAGTATCAGATATAGGTTTGTCAAAATGATTCTAATTGCCAGTAAATGTACAACAAAGTTCTATTTCTCCTTCTACTCTCAGAAGTTACCCCTACCAAGGAACAGAGGTTTTTATCAGACCTTCCCAAGCCTTTATTTTTTATGAAGGCAGGTCTGTGTACTAGTTTTGGTTAGGTAGAGTTAATTTCTTCATAGAAGCTAGTGTGGGGTTATGTTTTGGATTTGAGCTGAAAACAGTGTGGATAATACTGGGATGTTATTTGTTATTTCTGTGTACTGCTTACACATGGTCAAGGCCTTTTCTGTACCCCACCCCACCAGTAAGCAGGCTAGGGATGCACAAGAAGCTGAGAGGAGACAAAGCTGGGACAGCTGACCCCAACAGACCAAAAGGATATTCCATACCATGTGACATCATGCTCAGCAATAAAACTAGGGTGAAGTTTGCTGGGAGAGCTGCTTTTTGGGGACTGGCTGGGCACTGGTTGGTGGGTGGTGAGCAATTGTTTTCATTTGCATCTCTTGACTTTCTTGGGTTTTATTTCACAGTCTTTGTTGCTTTCCTTTTCATCATGTTACTCATTATTATCATTATTATTATTATTATATTTTAATTATTAAAGTATTCTTATCTCAACCCACAAGTTCTCTCACTTTTACTCTTCCAATTCTCCTAGCTCCTTGCAGCTGGGGAAGGAGAGAGCAATTGGCTGTGTGGTGCTTAGTTGTTGGTTGGGGATAAACCATGACAGCCTCATTTTTAATAAAGAAGGTCACTACCCACCAGCTTAAAAGGTTGTGCTGAATTCTCTAAAGGTTGGAACTTCTACTTCAAGAGGTGTCATGTAACAGGCATGGCTCTGGTCAAGCCATGGAAAACTCAGTGAATGGACTCGCCTCTCCCTAGGATTTCTAGGCCAGATCAAACTATCAGAGAGGTCTCATCAAATGCAAAGCCCAGGCATTTCTCAATCTTACTCACCAATTGAACAGGGCTTCTCCAGAGTTGACATCAATGTTCTTACATTCCTCATACACTGCATTCCTTCTAAACGTCTGTTTTCACAGGGTCAGTGGTTTTGTTTGCCTCTTTGTGACACTTGTCATGTAGAAGACCTGCAAGATGATCAGCAGCTGGTGTTTCTCTGGCTGTTTGCACATGCAGCAACAAGACTGTGACTTTGTGCCACATTTTTCAGCCAGGAGGTTATTGATATTAATAGTAGTGACACAGCAGATCATTTGGACATGGAAAAGAGACAGGAAATCAGTTTGCATCAATACATGTCTCCAGACTGTTAACTCACTTATACAAATACATATGACTGTCCCTCCTGACACCCCATGACGCTCAGGATGGGAACAGACCCTCACCATCCTCCAGAGTGATCTGGAAAACATGAAGAAACACAAATGGGAACTTCTGGAAGAAAACAGCAATTTTTGCATGCAATAAAGAGTGTGATGGCCTCTCTAAGCACTAAACAGAACTAACAAAGCACTAGCAGAATAACAACAGAACAAAACCACTAAAACTAAGCCATAAGAGTCATTACCTATTCTTGTGGGAAGCATAGCTTTTCTCCTACCCTTTGGCTCTGTCAGGGGTGCATACAGTGGACAAAATGCCTGGCTCTTCTAAGCCTGCAGCAACCAGACATCCTGGAACCATTGTCCTACTCTGAGCTTCACGGGAAAGGTAAAATTTCCTCTCCCCAGGAACCCAGAACTGCAAGTCAAAATTCTTGGATGTCTAAGGGGAGAACTGAGGAGGTGGTAGGATCTCCACTACTCAGGTACTGGGAGATGATGAAGCTGTGTAGATGCCCATTGCCATCATGTTGCCTGTCACATCATGTGTACGACATGCATATGGTCATATCTGCTGCCATAGGGTGGCAGTTCTTGGTGCCCAGATCCTCCAACAGGTTTTCTGACAGAAAATATTGCAGTCTAGGGGAGAAGGAGGGCAAGTTACATTGGTTTTCTTGTAGATAAATCTAGGCTTTCTAGAAGCTATAAAGCTCTGCAGCTTAGCTCAGGGAGCTGCAAAAAGCAAACCACCAAGGAGCTGTGTGATGTGATACGAAACCCATTCCTTTTGAATATCATCTAAGAGTGAGAGCATTCCCAGTGGAGCTATGCACAGAAGAAGGAACCAGTCCATATGGGACAGAGAAGCACAGCAGAGCAAGCAAACACTATCCCCATGCTATGATACCCACTGATGTCACTGGTCTGTGGCAGCACCCCATCTCCTGCTGGGAATTCAAACACCCTGAGCTGGAATAGAGACGGACAGTCCAAGCAGAGCATGGTCAAGGCCCATCATCTCAATGGGAAGATCCAGTGGGTGTTAAGAGTAACCAAAACCCACAGCAATCTGGGTGGCACCTCTCAGCCTGTGCTTTTTGCCTTAGTTAGTCCCTCTGTTTTTCCCCAAGGCCTTCCTTTGTGAGCACAACCCTTCTCCTTAGGTGAGGCACCTCATAGCCCCCATGGGAAAGCCCAAGCTTACACATCCAGACTAAATTTCTCTTTATTTGGGAGCCAAGGCAGAGCTTGGCAAGATGCAGGCATACACTGCTGTTCTCTGTGCTACCGGGCTTCCCTCCGGGGGAGAGACACATCCCACAGGGGCTGAGTCATGATGAAGACATGTTCATGTCTGCCAGCTCCTGCCTTGGCTCTTGCTCTCCAAACTAAAACAAGCCCTTGCTGAGATCCTAGTCCCACTCTTTTCCCCCCCTCCTAGGTGGAAACAGTGACAGAGCCACATATTTTGATCTAGATCAGAAAGAGGGTAGAGTCCCACCAGGAAGACAGCCATGGAGTTGGTGGGTGCACAGGGGCACTGGGCTGCTCTGCACACACCAAGGAGCTCAGGGAGTGATGGGATGTCCCTTTTGCCTGGGCTTCCTCAGGCTTCATTGCTCCTGGCATCCCCACCAAGTGCTGGGGCTTGCATCCAACCTGCTCCCCTCCCTGCAGGCACTGCACCCACACACTTAAAGGCAGGTTGTCCTCCAGAGTCCTCCAAAATGCAGTTGGCCATGTCTCGAGCTGGCTGTCCCCAAGCCAACAGGCTTCAAAAAAAAAGAAAAAAATTAGGGAAAAAGCTTCTTGCAAACATCTGAAGTATACTGTAGTCCAGGCACAAGATGCTCCTCATGGTTACCTTTCTACATCAGATCCCTGCAGGAGATCCAACCCCTGTTCAAACTGAACATCTCATCACCCTGAGCATTTGGTGATTCACCAGCCAGAGTGCACACCAAGCAATTCTGAATATGTCTGCTGTTCCTGTCAATCTGTCTCCTTGTGTACAGAGAAAGAAAGAGAGAAGAGATCTCTGGCAGTGGGCAGATTAATAATACATTTATTTTCTCCATGCATCATGAGGAAGAGGAAGAGCCATAATTCAAGGGCCTCCCTGAGAGTTTTGCAAATTCTTCACACCAGGAGACAAGAGCAGGAAAGGCACTTTTGTGCTTCAACTCTTTAAAGCTGGTGCCACTCTGTATTTTAATGTAACATTTAAAAGGTGCATGAAGAACTGTAGGCACCATAAATATAAAGTGAAGATATGAAACCATTTGATAGAACCAGGGCATCATTTTTCTTAAGCTCTCAGGATCAGGAGATAGCAGCAAAATGTGGGACTCTATGACTTTGATGGCTCCTTAGCATCTTTAAGGAAGAGCTTTTTGAGCACCCGTAAGGAGTCTGAATTGGAACGCACCTCACTGGGGAAACCACCATGGTGCTGCAGAGCAGGGCTGGTCTGTGGCACCAAGAAAGGTTTGGTTCCCCTGCGTTGCCCTGCTCGTGGAGACACATCTGCTTGGCAAGTAAAACAGGTGCTTTGTTGAAGGAGAAATGCTAGGTCTCAATAGCCAAGGCAGAAATCTGATTACACCAGAAATAGCTGGCATTACTTCAAAGTTTACAGGCAGGAGAGTGGTGGCTCCTGCCTGCACATGCAGTGTCCTCTGCTGCCTTTCCCACTGGTGAGGCACTTCTTCACGTCTCCCAGCTCTCCCTCCCAAGATGGGTTTCTGTTCCCATCTCCTTTTTACCTCTCATCTTCCTATAGTTTCCTCAATGACTGGGTGAAAAGAATGAAGCAGAGCAGAGAGCACAGACTGCATTTCTTGTCCATTTAAACATTAGAGTTCCCTTTTAGGGGGGGGGAAATTTTTATTTAAAAAGCCAAAGCTATTTCTTACAGTCTGTTTTATATATATAGATATATATCTATATATATATCTCCTACCTCATTTGCACATTCACCTACTTTCAAACAAAGGAAAGCAGAAGATAAGATTTTCTGATACTGGCTCTGCTTTACATATCTGACGGGTAGGTACAAAACAGGGTGATAATGAAGGCATGTTGGTGTGTTTAATCAGAAACACACAGAGAAAGGCACAGGCTGAGACTAGTGATTTCTTTGTCTCTCCATTTTTTTTTTTAAACCCCAATAAGAAGAAAATGTAGAGAAATGAGAATAAAAATTGCCATTAGATGTCTGCATTTCAGAGAGCATATTTGAGCAGGTCTTCCCAAGCGTGCCAGCCCTGAGAGGTCCTGGTTTTCTTAGGGCTGTGCAAACTGGAGCAAAACCAGAAAACTATAGCAAAAACTCCAAAATAAGATGTGCAGACCAGGATGAATGAGGAAAAACTGAGCCTTTTGGCTTGGCCAAAAGGCCCTCAAGCTAACCTGACCAAGAAATTGTCTTTTAAACACAGTTTAGCCAAGAGCTTGAGGAAAGCAGTATAAAGAAAATTCCTGCCTTTCCCAATGACCACAAAAATGTTAGCATAAGTACTAAAAATTGGGTTGGTTTTTTTTGAACTATTGATAAAAATAACAGAACAGGGTAATGCTATTTTACCAATAGGCAGCATGAACAATGCCAATAACCTACAGAGACAACCCCTGCAGTACACGTGACCTTGTGGGACAGTCCAAGTCCTTATGGCATCATACAGAAACCAGATATTGCAAGGATGGCAAAAAAGAGTTTTAAAGGAACTGACTTTAGCTCAGATTGTAAGCCATAGCTTTCAACCTGCCTGTGTTATTGGGAACTCTTATGATCATGACACAGTTTTATTCAGCCTCTCATATATGCTTATGTTCGATACTGTTAGGTCATCATTTGAGTCAGTAGAGCTGCCATTCCATAAGCATTTCAATTATAAAACTCCTTTGCAGAGATTAATAACATAGTTCATGCTTTAAGTCAAGAAGCAATTCTGCCCCCCCCCAATTTCATTAAAATCTGCTGATACAGCAAAAAGCACAGTGACTTTTTTGTAGTTTCAGATGCTACTTCCATATTCTCTCACTACAGAGAAATTTTGCTCCAGGCAATTAGTTTTTATCTGGGACTACTTGTTCCTGACCTCTATCATTCAAAGAAAACACAGATCCTACACAGCCCAAATACCACTGCAAGAAGTCTGCACAGCAACAGTGATTCTCTTACTGTAGCAATGGCTATAGTCTATATAGCAGATCTGTATTACTTATTCTCAATATTGACCATGTCTCATGCTGGATACTGCCAATTTGGATTTTTGCATTTCTCATTTCTAGGATGAGAGCTGTCAAAAATTAAAGCATTTTGCTTTAGAAAGGTAAGGAGTCAAACTGGTCTTTGTGGAAGGAGTGGAGGGCAGAGGTTTGTGATGTTCCTCAGGTGCCAGAAAGCTCATGCCCTTGTTTTGGAGAAGGTTGTTGGAAAGTTGAGCTTCTGGGACAGGGGAACATTATGACAATGGCACCAGGTCGTGCAGTGCTGCTTGCTACAGTGGGTGTCAGTGCTCCCCGGTGTGCAGGTCACAGTGTCTTTCTGATGCAAATCCCAGGATAGGGAATTTAAGCCTAGTTTTTGTTACCTGCTTTGCACAGGCTCCTGGAAATGACCCATAGAACTCGAGAGAGTGTCCTGAACCACAGCGTGAAAGTCCTGTGGGTCTAAAGCAAGAGAGCTGTCATCCACAGGTATCACTTCTGACATTTACATGATCTTTTAAGCAACACAAGCACAAGCAAAGGATGCTGAATGCTGAGACCACAAACTCAATTTTTTGTTTGATGAGAAACCTAAAGCAGAGAGTCAACAGATCCATCATGGTTTGCAACGGGCCATGGCACAGCTCAGCATTGTGCAAGGTTGGCACGGGACACAGCCAGCTCGGCAGTGCCACTTACAGCCAGAGCAGTTCCTCTGCCCACGCAGTGCAATCCAGCCCAGCCTAGCAAAGGCAAAAACATGTTATTAAATCACAACCTGAGTGTACTTTCAAAAGTACAGTAGCTAGTTGTCTGGCTAATTAAACTATTAAATTATGCTGGAAAATAAACATTTGGAAGTTTCAAGCAAGGCAAAGCTATGAATACTAAGAACACCCCAACTTAGTGTGATTGATTACACAAACAAACAGGATGTATTGAAGAAGTGCTACCAAAACACATCACTTTTATCAAATTCTAAATGAACAGTTGTAGAGTGGGGAGGGGGAAATTAATTAATTACACCCTGAAACATTTTACTGATTGAATCTGTGACCCCAGCACTTCTGAGGTCATCAAATGATAGATTAGTGCTCCATGGAGTATCGCAAATGGCATTTGAGCTGGGAAGCTCATTATAGGAGACGTCAGGTCATGTAAATCATAGGGAACAAATACAAATATCCATCAGAAAAATGCAGGCAGTCATTACAGGCAGCAGAGAAGAGCTGAATTATTATGCAAAATTTATTTTGACTATTACAATACAAAGAGGTGACACAAAATTGTCCTTTAAGCAACCATAAACTGCAAGCACTCTGACAGGAGGTTTTGTTCATAAATGTTTCATCTCTCCAGTATACTATGGCTGTAAACAGAACCTGAAAAACAAAGGAGAGAAAAAAAGGAAAAAAATTAACAATGATCCAATATTTTGGTCTTCAGATCTTTTCTTTTATTCAAGAGAGAACTATTCTTCCTACATCTGAATAATCAATGCAAGATAGGAAGAAATAGAGTCTAAGTACTGCATGTGAGTCATTTGTTACAGATCCTGTCTGCTTGAAGAGAACAGAAGCAAGTACTGCTTCTTGACACATTATTTATTTATTTATTTTAGGGAGAGGCACTAAACAGTTTGGCAGAAATATGTGGGTCCTCAAGGAGAGAAAATTAAGCAGCAGGAGATACTAAAACAGAGGGGCTACTAACACCCTCCAAACGGCTGGACAAGAATCCTCTCAGCTGTTCCAAATACCATCCATGACTCCAGGATGTAGACCCACTTCTGCTGAGTTTATTTCCTTGTTCATTAGAATAAACCCTTGGGTGTTTTTCCTATTTCTTTTTCATTTGCTTGATGAAGCCCAATTCATACCTGTTAACAGGACAGATGAAAGTACTTTTGGGTTTGTCTACCAGGAAATAAAGATCTTCGTTAAGTTCAGATACAGCAGCTGAGTACTTGAACCATAACCGATACTAATAATTTTGAAGCACTGTAAATTGCAACCAAAGTATGATTCCCACCACTGAATGCAAACATAAGTATCTTTTTCAGTTTTGAAAAGCTCAGTGACATAACATTTAAATGACACCATATTAGAGCAATATCATAAAGAAGATCTAGCAGGTCAGAAAGGAGTTTTGGAAGCCTTCCCTCTGAATTTCTCAGTTGGTTTTGTACAAGATAAAAGCAAGGCTGATGGGTCACATTTTCAGGTGGAACACAGACATGTGGGACTGAAACCCCTCAAAAGCAAGTCTATATCCCCTAGTCCACTTCAGAAAAGCACGGCACATCTTCCTGAGCAATATGGGTCCCTTCCAACAGCCACAGGATAATGTTTAATGAGTCACATCTCCTTTTAGTCTTGTTCCATCTCTCACTATTGTAAATCACTCTAATCTCGTTTTATGAACACCACATAAGAAGGCAGGGACTGAAAATTACAAATAATAGGTCAAACTGTGATTTGTGAATAGTGAATGCAATATCCCTTCCATTAACTGAAAGTTTTTTGGAAGAACTGGACCTTACAATGAAACAGAATAAAGCAGATTTATTGGATATTTTACCATCTTAAATAATGTTTACAGTGTTACTAATGTAAGACTGATTGATACCAACCATATGGTTGTTCTATTGCTGCTCCGTAGTGGGATAAATTAGCGTGCTCTGAACTTTCCTTGGGTAACAAGCTGTGAGTGCCCAACCAGTGCCAATCTTGGTACATTCAGTGCTGCCAGTATAAATTGCCTAGTCTCTTTGAAACCAGATAAATGGAGTACAATTCCAGAAAAATAAACATGATTCCAAGACTGAAAGAAATTGCACCTGCTAATGATGCCTTTTGTACCAAAGTACAAAAGGAGATTGGGACAAGGAGCTAAACACAGTTTTTAAGAGACTCAGTGAGCAGCTCTTAAGTTCACCAAGAGACAGAGAAGAAGAAACATACTGTGGGATCCAGAGCCTCCTGGCCATGTTTCTGGAAAGCTTTGTGACTACAGCTTTTTCAAGAAGAATGGTTAGCACCTGGGAAAGCCCCTGGCCTGGTGACTACTGAGCCCAGCAAGCCTGTGCAGGCACCTGTAGGTATATTGTGCTCTTGCAGAAATGCTGAGAAAGGAAAGTCAGAATGGTACAGCAGAAATGGGAAGGTTAACAGGAGAATTTAAATCAATGCTATCAGCTGGTCTGCCTTTTTGGATCAGGAAAGGCTCCTGACCTTGTTAGAGATGGTGACCTTGAAAAACTGTAAGTGTGGCTTCAATGGGGCAAAAGTTTTCCAGCCTCAAAAACCAGTGTAGATTTGTGAAGGTCTGTTTACACACTGGATATTTTAATTGCCAGATCTACATCTGAATCTTCCGATGTGGGACCACCACAGAGAACACTTGTGCCCCCCAGGCAGTATTTAGAATTAAGTCTCCATAGGGGCTCTTGCAAGAGAGCAGATAGTGTGATCTGCCTCTGGGAAGTGGTGACAGTCATAGCCTTTCCTGGGGAGCTGGCACAACCCAGGCTTCCCCCCAGCACCCTGCAGCTGAACACTGGGACAGACATCCCCACACATCTGTGACGCATGTCTTAGGTAGATGACACTGCCCTGTGTGTTGTCCTATGTCATCACTCGGCTTAATATATAATCCTAGAGGAGCTCACCTGGTGACATCTTTATCTTGAAAGCAGCAACAACAGCCAATGTGTGCTATTTTCAGCTTTGCAGGCTTGTTTGGAGCATCTCCCCTGCTGTTTCTTGAGTCAAAGTCCCAGATGCGTTCATACCAAAGGGAAAACCAGCAATGCCTTGGATGAGCACACAGGAATGTGTCCGGAGCAGGGAAGGAGCCTGCTAATCTTTCCTGCCTCCTTTCCAAACACCAGATGGGACACAGGACTCCCAGACCTTTACCTGGTCCAGCAGCCCTTATCCTTTTAGATGGGCAGGGGTTGTCCCCATTTGTGATGGGCATGAGGCAAGACTCAGTACCAGAGCACCCTGTCCCATGCCTGCTCTTCTAGCCCCAGACAAGTACTAGCAATAAACTATTGCTGCATTATTTTAAACAGGGGAGGCTTATTAGAATCTCCTGTAAATCAGTCTTGAAATTACTGCTGTAGTTTCTCAATAAGCTTGAGTCCTGCTGAACAGCTCATGCAGCTTGGTTGAAATCCCTATTTTAAAACCACTTTTGTGGCTTCTCCATGGAAGCAGCTTGATTTGTAGCTGTACACCACAGCTCAGTGTGGCCTGCCAAGCCAGGAGAGGCTCTTTCCCTTTAATGACAGCCATCTGCAGGTTCCTATAACTTAGCAATGTTCCTAGCTCTGATTTATGGAGGGTGTTTAGCTTTACGGTATAATCTTTACTATTTTACAGGGTTTCCCTTTTCTCAGTTAAATGTTGTTTTCTGAATAATTCCAAGCTGCCACTAGGTTTACAGAGGAGAAAACTGGAATGAATCTCTCCTTGCTTTTACTTACTCCTATCTGAGTACTGTGTTTCTGCATCCATTTTGGAGATTTACAATGGTATTAAGGTTGCCTCCCTCATCTTCATTTTATAGATTTCTGCTGCAATCATTTTGAAAGCCAGAAAGCTGACAGCAAAATTAGGAAATTAGATAGCATGTTCTTATCCCCTCCAGTGTCCTGATAAAGAAGGGGAGAAGAAACTGAAGGCAAAATAAATAACACTATATACCCTGGAATCCCCTTACCAATGCTGGCACCTTCTCTAGGCATCCCACCACATTCCAACCCACCAGTGTTACTCTGACCCCAGGAAAGCCAGGCTGTACAGTGGCTGTGGGAGCCCCTGCAGCGGCTGTCAAGGCAGTGGCAGTCTGAGTGCCAAGTTCATAGGCTAATTGGTTTCTCTAATTTTAATTGGTAATGGTGGCCCATGGTGTGCTAGCTCCCTGCTCTGAAGTTATCCCAGCCAAGTGTTCACGTTTATTGAAAATAATTACCCCGGAAAGACAGAAGCAATGGCAGTGACCACAGGATTTGAGGATGATTGTGGGGTGGCTTACCATATATGACTTGAAATGTCATCTCCATCACCTGTCTCCCCATGATGCCCTTCTGACAGCAAAGTCTCAGTCTCATAAGCACAATGAGCTGGACTCATTGTCACACCAAACACTGGGAGAGTTGCAGATGCTCCTGGAAGAAAGAGATTTTTTGCTTTCACTGGAGATGCAGGCAGAGGTGGCCATGGTGGCAAAGTGCTTCCTTGCAGGGAGGATGCCAGGCAGAGACCCTCTTACAGCTCACTGCACACAGGAGTTGCACTGACTTGCTCCAGCACCACCAGCTCACCAGAAAAACAACCTCCAAATAACCTTTCAAATCATTCCTGTGACTGTATGGACCAAACTGAAGCTTTTCAAATCAAAATAAGCAAAGGCTTGCAAAGACTTACAGAGGAGTTCCTTACCTAGCAATGAGCAAGGGCTGGTAACCTTGTGAGAGCTGGTACCACCTGCAGCCAGTGGCAACCTCACCCATAGGACCAGTACTATTGAGCTAGGTGCAAGTTTCTGCTCTGTTGCAGGTGTTAGTTATTGCAGGGGAGGGGGAGGGAGGCGGGGAAAGCAAGCTGGAATCCATCCCACATCACAAAGTTCTCCTGATTTCTTCCCATCTTGGATTACAAAGTTGGGTATTTTACACAGTTTGCTCCTGCTCCCAATTTCAGTGATGTGTTGACTAAGGAAGGGGTTTTGCTCGTTTATCTTATCCCAGATATGGCTGATTTTCCACCTACCTTTAAAACCTGACTCATCCACTTTGTGTGACACATTAGCCTTGATTCAGGTTGAGAACAGGTATTTTCATTTAAACAGAGAGAACATCCAGTCCATCTTTCCTGCTTTTTATGGAAACATCTCTGAAATGAAGCAACTGAACACGAGAAAATGTTGAAATTGCCCAGGGAGTGAAATTCTGAAATTGTGTCCTACAAAAACATCATTTCCATTTTAGCCCAGTGAGTTAGAAAGAGATTCAAATATAAAGTATCGTTTTGGCTTCAAGGACTCAGTCTTTATGCAACATAAAATCTGACTTTATATTAATTTATTACATGACATGCAAATAAAACCAACCCCAAATTTTTACTATATATGCTCGTTACATTAGTATATTTTTATATCTTCAAATGCATGTTTAAAGCTCATTTAAGTTATAAATTATTCTCACTGACTTGCACTTTGATTTGACACCCAATATTCTGATTGGCAAGAGAGCATTTTCTAATGCAGGAGGTATATTGGGTATAAAATATAAAGATGAAAATGGAGGGGAAATGCAATACAAATAAAAACCCAACAAAATAAAGAAAAATCAAGTGGGTGGCTGGCTGTGGCTTGGGGGCCCAGCTGTCCCAGGGAGTCAGCCAGCTAGGCAACAGGCAAGGAGGGTGGGCAGATATCTTCAACTGATGGCTTTGAGATGTTCCCACAGAGCATCTTGACACCATTGAATCAGCGTTTTCCAACAGAAAATGGCTTGGAAAACTATTCTGCTGGAAAATGGTTGATCATCAGCCACTCTACTTGAGGCTGGTAATTCAGTGATACAGCTGAGTGTCATACAAACTACTAAATAAAAAACCAAGCCCTCTTCTCCCAAATCCAGGAGTCTGGCATTCTCCCTCTTGCATTACAAGTAACTCTTATCCCTATTCACCTTCACACCACTCATGATGGCACAGACTTCTACCCTTTCCTCTTCCAGCACATCTTTTCCAAGCAAGAGCCCTGAAAATGTAGAGCTTTTTCTTCCACAGAGGCTGGTGTCTATGTCTAATGATATTTGTTGCCTTCTTCATATCTTCTCTTGTTTTCCTGCAGGCTTTCTGCAATGGAAAGCCAGACCTGCATGGAGGTGTGGGCATGCAGGGATCTAACCATGGCATAGTGATGTCCCTCTTTGTTAGAGACTTCCTCCACCCTCCCTGTGGCCTTGAGGACTGTGCCAGCGTTTGGAGAGGAGCAGCCACAAAGGCTCCAGCACATTTTCCTGCTTAAGGGTAAGTGCTAATTCAAAGCCCATCATTCCATACATGTAGATAGACCTGTTTTAACAAGAGCATTAATTTGCACTTATCAGCACTGAATTTCACCTGCCAGTTTATATCACCCAGTCAGTTAGTTCTCTAAGGTACTTCTGCTTTAGGTTTGGCTAGCCAGGACAAATCTGTGTCACCTGCAGACTTTGCCACCTCACTACTCACCTCTTTTTTACAGATCATTTCTGAACATGCTTGCAGTGTCTTAGCACATGCACCTGCAGGATTTCTACTCCAATTTCCACATGCTGTAAAAACTGACATAGGACTTTATTCTTAGTCCTGTTTTCTACCTGCTACCAGTCTGTGAAAGGCAAATCCTGTGAAAGCCTAGCCCTATTAAGTCCTTTTGGTGATTCTCTACTGTCATTCAGGTCTCCTGGCTTGCTTTTTGGTGCGTTTGCATGATTTTGGTAAGCATTAAATCAGCAATCTCTGCTTGTAGGTAACATTGAGACACCTTCCCTTTTTTTAAAAAAAACCCACTTTTAAATTTAATTCCTTCCAATTTCTTCTTAATCTGTTTCCTTATTCTCCTCTAGCTTCTTTGTTTAAAATGAAATATAGCTGTGGTAGGGTGTTTTTTTCCAAAGAGATGCTGAATTTGATAGCAACAGTCAGTAGTAGAGGAGCTCATCAGTACTCACATCTTGAATGAAGTTTTCAGGAACAAATCAAGAGAGTTCAAATCAAAATTCTCCTTACCTGAGCTCATCAGTTGATTCTAAACCTGGCCTGTGTGCTACCAACCCATATGACATGACCAGCTCTACATGGGGAAAACTGAAGTCTCCCTTATTACCCAGGGGACACTTTCTTTGCACAAACTGTGAAAGTTGGTAGGATTGAAAAGATATTCAGAAAAGCCTTGGCAAGAGGAAGCCAGGAAGGAGATATCAAATCTACCTTGGCAAAGCCAAACCCCCACAGTACTGTGGAGGGCAGGCAGGACAGTCCCATGGGTAAGCATCCGGCATCCATCTCCTGGCCAGCACAGTGAGGCTGCCCTGTATTGACCTGCTTGGAATGAGAATTGATTTTGATAGAATCACATTGTTAATCCATTTGGATCATGAAATGGTTGCATTACTTTCTTCTCTAACTGTTTGCACGCTCCTCAGCAAAGCTGGTGTTTTCTTCACTGCATGTTTGGCTGTGTCCAGAGTTCCTGCTAGCAAGCTGGGAGAGATGGGGAAGGGGCTGCTGGCACTGGGAAGCAGGAGATGAAATACTCTACAAATCCTTTCTAGTAAATCAGATTTAATACTTTTATGCTATTACAAGCTCCATTGCAAACAGTGCAAAAACTCTTAGTAAATCTGTCCCCTAGGTGTCTTATGCCTCTATTTATTCTGTCTTCTGAAATTCGTTCATTTACCCAGTTTAGTTTTTGCTTCTGGGTGTTAGTTTTTATCCAATATGATTTAATTTTGTACTGGGGATTGGGTTTAAAGCTTGCACCATGATATCTAAATAAGTTCATTAAATGCTCCAAGTTTCTTTGGTTACAAGTATAAATTCATCAGCATGAAAATAATGACATCTTAAACCTATTAAATTTAAAATATCTTTATGCTCAACCCCAGAGCTCAGATACAGCAGCCAATGATAATCAAATGCCACCCGACCACTCAAAAATTCCAGGGAAGAGAAAATGAGCTGGTTTGAGGATGCCTGCAAGGCAAATCAGGCTGTCAAAATCCTATCATTCTTGGGAGGAATTTACATAGCTCATATTAAACTCACCAGAGCGACTGGAAACCTGGTGTAATTAAATGCGGAGGGGGAGGAGGGATGCTGAATGTACCTTAATCAGGAGGCCTCTGCAAAAGAAGGAGGTGCAGGAAGTGTCCCAGGGAGGAACCAAGGTGTCCCTGGGGACTGGGAAGGGCTGTGCTGGGCTCCTGCAAAGGCGAAAGGAGTGGTATTCCAGGCTATGGCTTGTCAGGGTGGTGGCTGGCTGGACGGCTGAGGGAGAAAGACAGAAATCTCACTTGAGAAAAGCCCCTTGTCATCCCAGTAGGCACACTGCTTCATGGGGGCTTTATGCCTACCAGTCCTCTTGTCTCACAGCAAGGCTCTCTGCACACACACATCTCCCAGGTTTCAGAGAGAAAGCACTCTGCCTTATTTTCATAAAGGGAACTGGAATCTACCCCCAAACTCACCAGTTTTCTCCTTTCTCTGTGGCAGATGGCTCTGGCTCCAGCCACCCATGGCTCGGGAACAGGTGAGCCTGGGGGGCTGGAAACCGAGCACAGTTGCTGATTTGCACTATAATCCTTGGGTTGCAATAAATTCAAGCAGAAGCAGCTGCCTCTCTCCAAATCCCTGGTCCCCAGCCCCAGAGCACAACTGCACTGCAGGGTTTTTTTAAAAGGCAGATCGCCTTCTGAAAAACAACATTGCTTTTGTTTAACACTGAATTGCAGCAGATAGACTTTGTCACTGCACCAAGTGTTAAGAGACCTTAATCCTCCTCTTATTGACATGACATATTGTAATGGCTTCTTTGGTTACCTATCAAGGTACTGTGTACTTAGAAAGCTTTAATCTGTGGATTATTTACTCAATAGACTGTAATGGCTTCACATAATAGCCCGTAACAGCTTCCAGCAGTTATGGCCTATTGTGTCACAGGGAGTTTGTGTTGATTTTTTTCCCCCTAAATCTAACACAAAGCATCTAAGGTAATATATGGTATTGTGCTGGCTTAATAAGAAGTACCTAAATTCTCACTTTGGGATTTATTCTTTTTTTAATTTTTTTTTTTTTTTTACTTTTAAAAAGTCAATATTGAGAAAAGTGTTTTATTTCCTAAAACAGCAAGAAGAAAAATAGAAACCTCTGTCCTCCACTGACCAGAGATCTGGATTGCACCCACTGCTTCCCTCCTTGCTCTCACCTTGCTCCACCCTCCCTTCAGTGCAGGCATTTGTTGGGGCTCCCTCCCCTTCCCACCTGTGGGTTTTCACAATATCAGTAACAATTTTGTGTCTCCTGAAATTTCTGTTCCATCACCCAAAGTGGCCAAAAGTGGGCACAAATACTGGAGGCTGAACGCAAGTACCCATATCGTACTCATGTTCAGGAACCACATTAATTACATGCAAACAGACCTCTTTGCCCACTTTCCTTACTTACCTGCTACAGTAAGGGCTATGTAATAAAGAAGGAAAAACAATATATTTAAGACCCTATAAGCCCTGTCTGGCATAGGTTTTGGGTACTGCGTGTCTAGAAGATATGTAAATGCTGACTGTAGTGGACATAGACTAAAGGACTCTAATTTAGATATGCTCTTATTACAGCAGTTATAGCAATATATATATATATATAATATAATATATATATACCACTCTCTGGGTAAGTGGGAAAAGGACAGGGAACTATGTGGATTCAGTTTCTTAAAGGCATTCATTTTGTTTGAGATGTTCAGAATTTGAAGGACATTTCCCACCAGGTGAAAACAACTTTAATTTTGAGCCTAACTGCTCCAAATTGATTTGGTTTCATTTAAACCCCACCTAATGAATTAAAGTTATTTGATAATGCCCCTTTAATGTTTAAAAAAAGAGCACATCCTACTCCAGCTAAGCTGCTAAATGTTTGTCTTATTAGCAGGCTTCCTAAAGCTTGGAGAAAATTTCCATGCAAATTCTCAACTTAATTATTAATTACACCTAAACATCTCAGCTCATTATAAATCTACTACAAACTTTGCTCACAAGAGCATCCTGCAACATATATTTAACAGGTACCAACAATACCTACTCCCACACTCATATTCATAGAATAGAATCATAGAATTATTTAGGTTGGAAAAGACCTCAAAGATCATCAAGACCAACCATCAATTCGTTTTTTGAATACCTCCAGGGATGGTGACTTTACCACTTCCCTGGGGAGCCTGTTCCAATGGTTAACATGCCTCTCTCCATTCTCAAGTGGAAGACCTCAGAAAGTTACCCTACTCCCTTTCTGGCACAGTAAGAACTTTGGAATTAATTGCAAATGTGAAATATAAACATACTGTGAGGATACGCATTAAAATCAAGTTATAATCAAGCAATATGGAGATTTTCAGCCAGTAATCAATAAACTCAGGGAGCTAGCAAGTAGCTGGGGCTGTGGGCGGCGTGCGGAAAGGGTGTGAACAGCCCTCCCTCGTGAGGTGTTTCACCATATGCTCCTCTCGGTTTTCCCCCGTAGAAGTTGTGCGTGCACCAGAGAGCTGTGCTGGCTGAAAAATGGTTGGGTGATGCAGGAACCCTTGTGGAGCTTGCCTCTTCCAGCCACCCTCCTTGCATTTGGGCTTCTGTCTCCATGCCAGCACTTTCCCTGTCCCACTCTAGCACCACCCACCCCTGTACCCCCCTGCAGCTTTCACCCGGGGCCTTTGAGACAGAGATCAGAGCCCTTAGGGCCACTTTCCTACATCTCTCTTGCTTCAAGGGTGAAATGCAAGTGTCACTCTGCTCGACAAGGCTGGGGATGGACTTCAAGCATTTCCAGTGGTATTTTTTCCACGGTAACAAATTCCTCCCAGCTTGCAGATGGTTAGTCACGTGGAGCAGAAATAACATTGAATTCAGTCTCTAGGCATCGTCAGACTGGGCCTCCCTCCTTAACTCAGCCTGGGGGCTGGAATGATAATTTGCTGGTGCTTAAGGAGTAGCTTTTGAAAACATAAACAACATCTTGCTGTGTGCCTTTTTCTGTTTACTGGGTTTGATTTTATGCCTGGAAAAAAAAGCCTGTTGCCACATCCTGGTGGAGAGATTCTGCAAGAAAGTCTTGCCTGAGCGAGTAAAATCACTAATGCCAGCTCAGGAGTCCTAACTGCCCCAAATGAATTACAAGCTAAAATAGTGTGGCCCACTTATTAGCAACCACCATACTTGGAAGAGCTTGCCATGGAAGCAAAGAGGGAAGGCTGCATGTGAGACACAGTACTCAACCCTCTCCCTTTCCCCATTGTTTTGCTAAACAACTCCATCAAGGATTTACACTGTCGATGTGGGATTATTCCCTATACTTCTATTTCTTGTTCAAATGTATAGAAATTAATTTTCTGGTCATAATTTCAGTACCTCTGGGACATTAGCAGGCTGGAAGTAAAAATAGAACATCATTACAGTGTCAGGTAATGCGGATGAGTGTGACTAATAACCTGAGTGTCATTGATTTAATAATCTAATAATGTCTCTGCACACTCAGCTCTCAGGCTCACCGATTGCAGATAAAGATTTAAACCTGGCTGCAGCCACAGATTACAATCAGCATCTCAGCTTTAGGTATCAGAACCAATGATAAGCAACTTGTGGCTGGTATCCAAAAAAGTAAAGCAAGAAGGGAAGGAGCCAGCTTGTATCTGAAGCTCATGCTGCAAAGGAGGCAAGTTTTCCACTCCCTGGGGTGACAGCAGCAGGAGGTCACACTCCCCATTGGAGATATTTCTCAAGCTCAAAGAGAAGTGCTCACTAGTTAGCAAAGGTCTGACAGCTTTCAGATAGCGGCTGGCCCACCAACAACTTGATCTATGGTGGTCTAAAACACAGAGGAAAAGCATATTAACGTCTATTACGACACCAACCTGGAGGGGTCGGATCCACAACCTTGACAGACGAGGGAGAGTCAAGTAAGTCGGCTTTGAATTGGGATGCACGTCTTCTGACTTGGAATAATCTGGGTTATTCATTTGGAGAAGAGCTACCAGAACAGCTCCTGAACTCCTTGCAGAAAGCTGCTGAAAAGACCTCTTTCTCATTGGAGCACCTCTTTAGCTGGGCTCATGTCTCATGCTGAATTCCAGGAGTGCAGTCTCCTCCAAGCAGCAATACCAGGTCCAGCCCTGCCACACTCCTGTCGGGTGGGTAGTAAAAGTTCAGATTCCCCCTGTCAGCCCCAGGACGAGCTGGGAGATGGATCTCACCCACAGGGTATGAAACCACGCAGAGATACCTGCTAATGAGGTTTATTCTAATTTGGTTGGAACAGAGACTATCGATCTTCTCAGACTGCCTGTGAAAATCCCATTCCCTGGTGAGACACCTCCAGGCTTGCCCAGTTTGGGCTCTATGAGCTTTATTATTGATGCAGCAAAATTTGACTCTACCTGGGACTGTGCTGGCACCAAAAGGACAAAAGCCCTTTAGGCAAAATCTTTGACTGCAGAAGATTCAAGCCCCTTCCAAGAGGCCTTTCCTGCAAATAATTCAGCTTTGTTTCAGACCACACTCTGAAGGCCATGTCATACTTCTCCAACACCACTTCACCTCAAGCATATTTACTTGTTTCCAGTTAACTTCACTCAGATAAAAGAAAAACTCCTTAGGGAGTTGCCATAGAAACACTTGATGGAGACCAGGTGAGATTAGGGCAGTAGAGCTCGAAGATACTGCTAAGATTAAGAGAGATTTAGCTCCTGCTCTGTAAGTATCATTCCCCTGGAAAAGGAGCAAAAACAGGAGTTAAAATGGAAAATGAGCTACGTGGTTAGTGTTGGAGTGGCTGCTGATAGCTCCATTCCCCAAGGAAGATTGATCACCACAAAGCAGCAGAAAAGCCTTTCCAGGGTCCTCTATGAAAGTTTGCAACCTCAGTGAAGCTCTGCTGAATCTCAAGAGGACACATGAGTCCCATCTGCAAAAAGGTGTTTAAAATGTACCCAGATCTTTTCCAGTGCCTAGTGACATTGATAACCCTTCAAGCAAAGCAGATACCTTTTGCATAATGGACAGAGAAGGATAGGATTAAATGCAAGAGAGAAATATAACAAGAAGACAAGGAGCTAGCTACCATTAGCAGCTATTTGGGTGTCAGGCAGTCTTGGTTCAGGCCATTTACCAGCCTTTTTGTCCAAGCAATTCATTCAGCAAAACACTATTAAGCAAATAGATGTCATTAGCAGCACTGTTTAGTATATGAATATTTTTCTTTCTTCAACAGTGTGCTCAACTCCATTTTTCTATTAAATTCTGTTAAGTTACCTAGAGTTCAAACAGAAAACCCCAACAATAAGAAACAGGTGTCCTGGTCCTCTGCACAAGCAAAATTTTTAGGACAATTATCTTGCTTCCTTCTATTTGATGCTTATATGCACAAATACTGAGAGTCATTAGAAATTAATTATCCTTTACTGTAAAATAGAAGGAGATTCATCACTATATTGATTTTTCTTGTATGTGTGTAGCTCCTTTGGCAATTAGTCAGTGAATAAACTGCTGTTTCATTCCTGCAAACCAAATTTCAGTTGCAGAGTTTTCTTTATTCTAACAGCAAGCTTTCCTTTGCACTATTTTTCCTGATGTGGATTGTCAGCCTGAATTTGCAGGCATATTTCTCTTACAGCAAGTGGAGTGGTTAATTAACACACACTCCATGAGTCAAAGGTGGAGCTGATGAGGGAGCCTAAAGAAAAAAATCTTTATCAGGGATGGATGTGTGTCTTGCTCTGGAGCTCAAGGGCAGCCAGCCCTTAGCAGACAGATACAAACACAGGCACAGGCACAGGCACACTCAGGAAACTCCCAAAGCACAAAAAACCGAAAAGAAATTTGGAAGGAAAAGAAAAAGAAAAGGAAAAGAAAACCCAAGTAATTTTAAAGAAAAGGCACGCAGTATAGGCAAAAAATTCACCTCTCTCACTGCAGTTGTAAACCAGGAGTTTGGCAGGGCTGGGTGAAATCCATCGGGGGGTTTGTGAGTGCATTTATCTTAATTGCATTTGTGTGGTTGCAGGGTTATTCAATTTGACTTTGAGATGACTGATGTCTGATTTTTATGTGTGTTTCTGACAGGTGTGAAGGACACCCAGAGCAGAGGATGGATTGTACCTGTATGTAAAGTTATGCAAAATATTCTTAATGCCAAAACAAAGTCAGGTATTAAATCTCATAAAGAAACTGGCCAATTTTGCATTTAATGACTTCACATGTAAACATCCAGTCAGAGTAGATGATACCAATTTCTGTGGTTTATGAGCACCAGAGAGACTCTTCATAAAGGGAAGAACAGTATGATTAAAATTAATGTAAAATACTATAGGAAGCATAACTTTTAAGTTTCATTTTTCTACTCCTGGGATTTCTAGAGCTACTTAGAATAAAATAATCTCAGAGCATATTGCTTTCCACAGTAACTACACACCCAGAAATTAATGCTCTTAGAAACTAGCATTTTTCTGAACAACAAAACCATAATTTATCACTAACCAGCTTCATCATCTGAGCAAAACCCTCAGCCAAATCAGTCAGCTGCACTAGGTTCATTACTTGGTGTGCTAATGCCCTGTGCAAGAAACACAGCAAATGAAATATGCAATCATTCTAACCACAAAAATCATTATTAATTTGCACCCCACCACTTTGAATAGCTTCCTGCAAAGCTACCTCTGGACAGTCTTTCAGTTCTGAACCCTCCCTGCCATGGAGGAGCAGGAGCTCAGCACTGCCTTGGCAAACCTACTTCCTCCCATATGCTGTCTGCCTAATGAGGTCACTTAGATTGCTCTTCCCATTTTTTATACCTCACCCATCCTGAGTTTTATCACTCCATGTCATATTTAGTCATTTCAATTTCACAAACTTGTTCTCAAATTTTATCTTGACTCTCTTCCCCTCTAGATTATTTACCCTTAAATTCTATACTGATCCATAATAACTGTGTAAAGCAAGATGCAGCCAAATTCTTCAATTCTACATTGGCTGAACCACACAGATTATCATGGAAAACATAGTTTACACTGCTTAAGTTATTGTAATTAACCCATTTCCAGGTTATCTTGTTCTTACCTTTGTTTTCTTATCACACAGGAAAGTGCCTGAGAATTTAATAAGCTGTTTCCAGTTTTGAGTTGCAGTTCAGATTGTGCCACCTCTCCTACACGTGGTCTCTGCCATGTATATTGTTTCATCACCTTGAGGATGAGGTGACCTGTGAGGGCTTGTCAAGCAACCTGTCACATTTGCAAATCCCTGCATACACAGTGGAGAGTTCCCAAACCTGCTCTTATATATTTTGAAATTGCAGTTTGTGTCTCCCAGTAGAATTGTTGTTTCATTTCCAACTGGATGTAAATTAACACATTATATTAATCAAACAACATTTAAGTCTGAACAGGAAATCAGTCTCCTCTCAAAATGGTAGCATGGCCTGTGTGAAACTCTCCTGTCTTTGTGCATGAACAGAAGTGGATCTTTTTACTGTCTTAGACATGCCTGGAGAAGACAAAGACCCAGAGAAGCACATGTAAAAGGAAAAAAAATAGTCTTCCACATATTAGCTATAGAAATGGAACTTGCACAGTGCAGTGTTCCAGGCACCAATGAAGTTAAATTACCAGCAGAGTTAATCTTGGTGTAAAGTGTCTTAATGTTATAGAAAGACAAATTAGCCACACGTGTGTGTTGGACAGGATATTGGAGTCTGGCTCAGTAGGGCAGTATATAATTCTCCCATTCTCACTGAAAGGTAAAAAAGCCTCACATTAGAGTCCATTCAGAAACTGCTGACAAAAATTCATCTCTCCTTCCTGCTCCCCTGATTCCTTACATAGGGGAAAAAAACCTAGGTGGTGTGTGTATGAATTGGAAACTTTTCACAGTATGTATGAAATCTGGGTGACTGTTCCAACACAATAGTTACTGGCTCTGCAGGCTCAGTCCTGCCAGCACAGCCTGAGGAAGGCACATGGGACTGAGGGTCTGACTTCTTTGGACCACCCAGGTAAATCTCTAACTGCCAGACTCCATGGCTTTCTCTCTCCTTTAAAAAAATACATTTTCTGATGGTACTTTCATTTTTTGTTGTTGTTGGTTGGTTTTGTTATTTGTTTTGGTGGTTTGGCTTTTTATCTGTTACCCATTTGACTGCTCTCCTCACAATAACAGTTAATACCATCCCCTCTAGTTTTTAGATTTAAGAGGCACAAATACAGAGGCTGCTGGCTCAGCACTGCTAATTCAATATAGCTATGCTTTCCTTAAGGGAACATCGACACTCTGTGTAAGAAATAATCCTTAGAAATGCATGGCCTTTGTCTAAGCTTTTCCTTGACAGACCATAGGCAGGACCTCTGCCAGCCCTGCAGATGCATACCAGCATTCCCAGTCCAGGACACTCAGAGGATCCAGTGTGTCTGGAAGGCTCACAGCACAAGACTCTTGCCCCTGTCCTGAAGAAAGTGATATCCCAAGAACTGAGAATACTTGTGGGAACTGCTGTTACCTTTTAATTTGCCAAAGCAGCTGGCACTGGTCCTTCACCTTATGATAACTGGCTGCCCCGAGGTTCTGCCAGACCTGGGGTCTCCAGCTGCAGCCCTGGCTCCCAGGAGCCATCATGCTGGTTAATGAAGTTGTCTCCATCCTGTCTCTCACTTAGTGAGGCGACAAGACTTGCATACATCTCTTTCCTCCCCCTGCCAGGGCTACCTATTGCTGGTTTTGAAAACACAAAGTGAGAATCCTCTATGGAGAATTACTGGAGTGTATCCCATGCTACATATAGCCTACAATAAGAAAAGATACCTTTGAAACTCTGAATAGCATAATGCAAGTCAGGAAATGGGAAAGGATTGTGGCTTACAGTTACAACCTTCATGTGTTACTTGCTGATGAGAGAATATATCAAAGCAAGAGCTCTAAGGCCAAAAATATTTGTCTTGAGACAACAAAATTATTATTCAGATGCCAAAAGAAATCAATTTTGGTGTTAGAATGAGAACATAGTATAATTCCTCCAGATCTTTATTTCATGCACTGGACAAGTCTGGTGGAAAGAGAGGCCAGGAAGTGATTTTTGGAGCATTAAGTTGTGGAATGGACCCAAGGACCATTGCTGGAGCACAATCAAGCTTTTCTGAGCTGTCAAATGTTAAATAGTTAATTGTATTGAGAGGGACAATAGCCAACTAAACGTTGCTAGGTGCAGAGGACCTTGTTGCTGGTGTACTGACAGCCTAAATACTGTGTGCACTACCCTGATGCAGTCTTGGACCAAGCTGGGGTAGATCTTGTCTGCAGCACAGCATGGATGCTTGACACTAACTTGCTGCTGCAAGAGCACTGCTTTGAGTTTGATGTTCATGTTAGAAATTTACCTCTAATATAATAAAAATGGCCACATTTGGTGCTATTAAAAGCTTTGACTTTGTTTTGTCTGCTAGAAGTCTGGAAAGGCAGTAGGACAGAAATGGAATGAGATGCTGAGCGTCCAGAGAATCCAGTGAGTGACTGGTGAGAAACAGGGAAACTTTACCAGCAGAAAAAGCACAGCAGATACACTGATGTTACCAGCCTTTACTACACTGAAAGAAACTTTCTACTTGAGCAGATTCATGTGAGAAAAAAATATACTGGTGTGTTGAAGCTGGACACCCAGCTCTGCTCTGTGCCAGTCCTGCACCAGCTATCATTTCTCCTCCTCATCCCTGGGGCAGAAACCAGTGGTTCAGCAAAAGCAGGAGGATGCTCCTGCTGCACTGTAAGCATCTCCATGCTGATACTCCAGACAGCAGTGGAGGAGACAAGTTTTCTCAGGCTGGATGAGCCAAGGCTGCTCTGGAGATACTGCAGATTAAACTCTGAGTGCAGAAACACCCACTGGCACGGCAGGGCTGGACAGGCAGACGTGTGACAGAGGAGGGAGGCTAACCAAAAAGGGGGACATTTTCTACAGGCTCTCTTCAGAAGTAAATTGCACTTTTACAAGTGATGCTAAATGACACCACCCTCCCTCCACCCCTTGCTCCCTGTTGCCTACTTGCATTAGCATTTGCCAGCTGTCAAGCTCTTGCTCAGTTCCAGTGAAATCTCCTGGATTTTCTCTGCTTTCAGTAATTCTGCTGAACTGCTGGGGTCAGCTCCTCCTGACACTTGAATTACCAGATCTCCTCCTGCTTCTTTATTTTAATCTTTTTTTATTTCCCTGATTCCTTACTAACTTGAACCAATGCAGACCCCTCATGAATCCATATGTGACAAATGAGAAATGACTCCAATGTCTTTCAGATGTTTTTCAATAACTCTCAGGACAATCTTCTCTATGGTTTTACCAGGTACAGAAGCAAGACACCTCTGGGCTTTGCTGTCCTCCAAGCTCCAAAGAGAGCCCAGCCTTTGGGTATCACCCATATCTACCAGCCCCAGTGCCACCCACTTTCTAATGGGCAGAAATAATTTTAGAGGGCAGAAAGAGATCAATGTGATTCATAATAAATATAGATGATTAAGAATTAGGCATGGTGGAAATTCTACTTTCTCATGGCTCAGCAGCTGCATTTGGACAAGCCTTTGAATATCTGGCTTCCCTGAGCACCTTGAGCCACTCTGGGCTTCAGATCAGAAAATTTTACCCAAACAGCAGGCATGTAGTTGTGAGAGGTATGTAGGCATGTAGACATGCCTTCATTCCACTCATGAGTTTAAAATAATTTTCTCCTAAAGCCCAATTTAGCATCTGTAGAGACTTGGTGTTTTTATGCAAATTCTCAAATTTACAGAAGTGCTGAGCTGAACTGGGATTTGAAGTGAAGGTTTCCTTGCTATTCCTCCTGCCATTTACACACCAAGCAGGGGTGCACTGGTAGAGGCAGCCAGAAATAGATCTGAAACTTCAAAAGTGTCAAAATTGAATCCTGATGAACTGAGGATTAAGGGAGAGCCAGCCAGCACAGCCTGGGTCTCAGAAGTCTGAGTGCTCACCCAGGGCTTCTGAAAATAACTTTTAGATAATAAAGTCATCACTGGTGAATGCCATAACCCTTATGCTTTGCTGCAGCTAGTATCCTCTACCTTATGTTTTGGGCTAGATAAACTAATATTTTCTGATGAGAAATTGTTTTTCTGAAAGTTTCTATCTAGCTCTCCCTGTCACACAGCACCCAGATGTGGGATCACAGCCTTTGCCAGATAACACATTTCTGCACCATGAAGCTCAGCCTGGGCCAGGCTGCAGAAGTTAATTTACTCTAAGTTACTGATAGTGTCAGTTATGGTTCATCATTCCCAGATTGGTATGTCTTCAGTCTGATTTAAACTGGTAGATGCTTGGATCTTGTTTTTAATTGCAGTTTGAGCATAGCTGTCTGGTAATTTGTATAGGCAAAAATATTGGCATGTCAGTCAGGTCATCAACCATCACTTAGCCAGGTCATCTTGAGGAACAGCTACAATGCTATGTATGTTACCATCACAAGCATCACTCTAATAACTCTATACTCCATGAAATACAATTTCTAGCAAGCTGTGTTTAAAAAACAGATTGTATTTCTGATATACCCTGCCAACAAGTTATTTAACAGAGCAGCACTGGCTCTAATGTCCTTCTTTTGCATTGTTTCAGGGACAAGAATAGATATATCACTACCATGACATTAGCAAACGTGGAAACTGCAGATACTTCATGAAATAAATCAGGAGTGGCAGGCTAAGTACTCAAAGAGACAATGCAGGAACTACTGGGCCTGTCACACTACTGCTGAGAGAATTGACAACAAACCTTGCTGTACAAAGCATTAATGACTGCAGCTTTGTCAGCCATGTAAGCTGGCGATACAGCTCTAATGTCTCCTCCTCACAGCCCAGGTGAGATAAAATTAAGGAGCTACAGCCATGCCTTGGTGGGTGATCTTACAAGCCCACTGTCAGCCTGCTATGTACTTCACCTGTTACTTTAAATGTGTTTCTTTCCTCCCTGAATGCCCCAAACACACTGCAGTGTCAGATTGTCAGAATGTGTCCATGAACAGAATGACCTGCCAGCAGAAAAGCTCTTGACCTAATCTTGCCTTTGATGAAAGAGTGGTAAAAAGCTTACATTAAAAACTAAAAATAAAATATGTTAAGATAATTACTTAACTTACACAAGAAACTGAATAAATAGCCAATTTATTAATGTGCTTCTAATCTAGAAGTCAGGAAGAGAGTGACATTTCTAGATGTTTTATCTAAGCTGTGAAATCAGAGAAACCAAATGAAACACGACCTTGACATTCAGCAGACACAGGCTGCAGATCCAGAGCGCAGTCTCCTCCATGGGTGACCACCACCAGGTCTAACCTGCCAGCACAGCATGCCATTAGCATACCTACCTTTTCTGCTGCTAGAGGTGCAGGCTCTGAAGTTTACTCAGAAGCACCATCTCTCTGGGTTTCCACAGAGGATGATGTCCTATGGCTGTGGAGGAGGCACAGACCTGCTGGACAAAACCATCACCTGCAAAGAGACCAAGTAAAACAGTTGAGCACTGTGTGTGTAGTCTGGTAATAAGAAGAAGGGAAACAACCAACAGATTTCCCAAGCAAATCACAGCAAACCAGTCTGTCAGGAGAATTAACATGGAGGCAAAGGGGAGAGGCAAATGCAGTACATCTTGACTGAGGAAGGCTCTTGACACTATCCATTTAACTTTCACATGAACAAAAAAAGGAAATGGAAGCTAAGTGAAAATTTACTGCTAATCTATGTTCTCAAAATTATTATCTGCAGCTTACCATCAAACAGAGCCCTGCCCTCTGCGCCCATCTTTCTGCTGGCAGGACAGCTATTTCACCTACATGGCTGCATGAGGGCACATCACTCTGGGCAACAGGTTCACAGCCCAAAATGACCTCCCCAGATGGGAGACCTAGCCCAGCATCACCATGGTGAAGTTCAGTAAATCTATTTGTGGAATACCACAATCCAACAAGGAGGTTAAGACACTCTAAATCCATCCCTTTTCCTCTTGGAGGAAGAGATAGCCCCTTTCCTTGTGAAAGCCTTCTTCTGAGCTTGCCTTGAGAGTTTCTCCTTGCAATTAAAACTGAGTGCCTTTCCAGGACAGATGGGTTTCAGCTGTGCCTCATTTCCAGATGGACAGTGTTGTGCCTTGCTCCTGGCCCTTTGCTGCTGATTCCTGAGGGACCTCAGTGCTTACCTTCATCCTCAAGCTTTGGTCATAAGCCTTTAATTGACTTTTGCAAATGAGACAAAGTCTTAAAAAAAAAAAAAAATCTAAATTCCTTCCCTGATTTTAACACTGCTTTTAAGTTTTTCCATTTTTGGTGGAGGTATTTTTACCTTTTAGCATGATATTGCCTTTAAAACTCTACAAACAACATTTCAATAGATAAATAATTTAAGGAACATAGATGCTTTATCACAGTACCCAGCTGTTCAGCCATCCTGCAATGCATGCTAGACTGGGGATAGTCAAGGGCTGTGTGTAGACCTGATTGCCCATTAAGGAGGCACACTTTTCACAATACTGCAATCAAAGCTCTCTGGAGAATTAAGCATTGTGCCCACGTGTAATATGTCAATTATCTGCCAGCAGGGGAAGCACTGTAAGAAGTGAATGAGTTTTACTCTGTTCAGTGACATTACTAATGACTCATGCAGGATTATGGGTAACAAACCTTTGAAATGAGAGGTTGAGTTGTACACTACATTATACATCTGAATTTCATGGTATGTTAGTGACAGTGATTGGTAATACAATATGATGGGGAATTGCTAACATCAGAGAGAAGCTAATAGGGTGCCCTGCAATTTCTCAGAGAGTCCCAGACTTTTCCTAGTGCCACCCATAATCTGTTCATTATGGGCTGGCAAAAAGCAATCCCTCTCATGGAGTGAGGGGCACCAGTGCTCTGACAGCTGGCCATAAATTTGAATAGAAGATATGCAATCCGAAATGTTCCTGTTTCCATGGATTGTTACCCAGCTGTATCTCCCCTAAGAAGCAGGTGATTTTTTAACATCCTGTAACAGTTTGTTTCTGCCAATATTTTCTCTCACCAGATCAATCTGATGCCAGCTCATGTCTTACAGCATTTCTTGCTCTTCTTGTTCTGTTAAAATGGCTGATACAGTCTACATGCACATTAACTAAACACCAGCTAATTGACTGTAACTAAGAAGGATTAATATATCTACAAAGAAAAGTATTTCTAGGCCATTAAAATAAGTGTAAATGTCTCATATAAGGCATTAAAATGACACATGTGACCACAGATTTATGTTTACAGACTCTGGCAAACCCTGTGGCCACATGTGTCCCCTCAGCCATTCCTGTTCCAAACAGCATATGCAAATGTTTCAACCCTTTACTTGATACTAACCTGGAATATTCTGTGGCTGTTTTATGAGGCCAGTAAATATTCACCTGACCAGCAAATATCCATCTGATCTTCCCCATTTCTAGATTTGGTGTTTCCTGGGGGAGAGACCATGCATACAGGAGTGTCCTGGAGTGATGGCCCTGAATACCAAACCCCACATATCCATATAGCAGATGCACCAAGAGTCATTCCCAGGACAAGGTGGGAACACCAATCTCCATGCCTTGTCCATACTTACACCAAACCTACTGTTTCTGACATTAATGTCTTCTCTTCTGATTGCACCGCTAGAGGTGGCCATTTGCATTTGTTTCTAGCTATTTCTAAGTTATTTCTGAGCCCCACCAGCAGTGTTTGGAAACAGTGAGAATGGCTCCTTTTTATGGTTCACTCATCAGTGACACTCACCTGCTGATCAGTTGCAGAAATCTCTGCTCTTATATTGCCCTGTGGAGCTGAAGGAATGTCCAAAGGGTCATATATAAGCTTCACTGCCATCAGCTGCTCCAGTGCTTGTGTGCATCAGACCTGCTTAGGAACATGGGACTGATCAAGTACTGAGGTCAGTTGGTAGAAGGCTGAAGCAAAGTCTTCCTTGCACAGTCATTCACTCTTCCACGTATTTGCTCTTCTTTTTCCACTGGTCTGTTCTGTTCATCCACATCTTGGCCCACTGAACATCTCCCAGAGCTACTCAGGCATTCTCCAACACAGAAGAGTCTTCATCTTTCCTAGAAGCCCCTGGTGATACCTTGAAATAGGCAGAAGATGGAAAAATTAATTATATTTATCCTGCCACCAACAGAGCTCAGCTCCTATGCCAAAGCAATGGGTTTGAAGGCTGTATTATTTGATTTAATTCTACTTTTACTGAGGATGCTCTTGGAGGGAGGCCCAAAACACTTTGTGTAGCAAGCTCATTGAGGAACACAGACAAGATCCCATCAGCAGGTAAGACAGGAACTGGATGGTAATTCTGACCAGTAAATGGAAGACAGTATCTTCTTCCAGCACTAAGCTCAAGCCCTGACCTTTTCCAACATAATGACTAACTCAACCTTTACATAATAATGTGTGTGATATTTGGAGAGCATAACATATGTGTCATTTTACTTAATTGAACAGAAATAGATTCACAGAAGAAAAATGAATTAACCAATCAGCAATCACCTTTCCATCCATTTGATAACTGAATAATTAGTTTATTCTCCTAATCTCTTGACCCCTCCAGAAATCATAACCTTGCTAACCTCATTGAGAATAGGAGCTTATTTGAATAGCACCATAATTGTGCTCTGAGTGCATTATCATCTGCTTTCATTTTTATTAAGGTAATCTTATCCCTTCTTATTATGTCTCTCCCTAGAGAAAGGCTAACCCAAACCCTGGGAAAGACCTCAGGGTTTTGCTCAATAACATCAGTGTAGTTTGGATTAAGACCATAGCCAGCAGAATCCTTCCTCCTAGAAGATGGACAGGTTTTGTTAGCTAGAGGACCAGCAATATTTTTACCACCATTCTGTCTCTGAACAGCAATATTCACACATATGTCCTGACATTGGCAGTTGCAGACTGTTACCAACTAGCAAATGCTTAAACAAGATCACAATTTGTTTCAGAATGATAAAATGACCCTACAAAGTGAATTACACTGTGAAAAATAAATGTAAAATACTGTGTAGATGCACAAATGATTATTTCATTATCTGGCCAATGTATGAGTGACAGATACAAATTGTTCCAATCATAGAGTGATGAAAGAGTAATGAACAATGGGTTCTTGAATGAGCACAGGAAGAAAATAATGAATTGCAGTTTAAATGAAATCAGGATTCAATGGACTGGATCACAGACTGTCCTTCAGACATAGGAATTCTGCTTTAGTTAAACACTGTCATTTGGAGAAATGTCCTTTAAGAGGAAGGAATCTAAATGGGTCAGCAAAAGACACAAATAGGATAAGCCTGGGACTGGAGCATTCCCATTCCTGCTGCTTTGCTAATTTACATGGTGAGCTGTAGATCACAGATTAGCATCTTGCCCTCTGCAAAGTTAACAGGTCATTTGTACTTTTGCCCTTTGCCTGTTTTAACCTTGCCCTTCCTCTACTACTCAATTACTTTAAGGCAATGTCTGATGGGATCTGTTATACTTAGTGTGGGCACAGAATTAAGACCAAGATATCACAAGCTTCTGGGAGAGAAAGTGTTAATTATGGAGAAATAACATATATGGCAAAACCTTCCTTATTTTTTGTTGGAAAACTTTCTACAACAGATGGATAGATTTTCTTTTTTTTGTTTGTTTCATACCAATAAACCAAGAATAAGCCAAAGATTTCTAACCTTATTTTCAAAGAAATGTGTCATATTTTGTGTATAATATCTATCCATCACACTCCACAGCATCTTGTTAAATCTGTACTGAAGCTACATTTCTTTTGTGAGTGCAGGACATCTGACCGTTTTAGCTTGCTGTACAGAATTTCTTTACACTCTGTGAAGACATCTTAGGAACCAACAGAAGCTATCTGTCTTCCCAGGCAGGACTCAAAGAATCTCATAAACAAGCTCACTCCTGCTGCTCCTGCTCTACCTCTGCTGCAGTCAGGGCCCACACTGTTCCCCAGTATCTCCCCTCCTGTCCCTCACACAATAGCCAGCACAAAAGCAAGAGACAGCCCTTCAAGCCTTATATGTCTTAGCAAAGGACATGGTGCTCTGGACTGGGCATCCCAGATGGAAAGGTCACCTTTCATCACCTGGTGCTCAATAGCCTCAAGACATCTGAAAACAAGAAATTCAAATCCAAACCCAAATCCAGCAAGCATGAGCACCATCAAAACCCCAAAAGTGATGGCAATAAAGTGAAAACCAGAGGAAAACAGGTTTTGCCTGCTTTGTGCACAGAAATAACTATTTATTGGAGAAAAAAAATGAAGAGGAAAGGTGGCATCTCTGCTGTGTAAGTGATTGAAAGGCCATCTACTTCTGCCTAATTCAACAACATCTTCTATGAAGGGTCTACCCTGCAAGGTCAGGGTACACTTCATGTGCCTGCTTTGTATATGTGAGACAACATCTATACATCACCATCCATTGCTACATGCAGGCAGCCTTCCCAGGCAGAATAAGACCACAACCAGCTGTACCACTTACAGCTCCTTACTCTTCCTCTAATCAGATCTGTGTTTCAACAGATCCTGATGCTAATCACACAAGCCCCTCAGCAAACTTCCCTGAAACTTCATGAGGGTACCCAGGGATGCTGAAACAGGCCAAGACAAGCAGCCCAACACAACACATGGAGCCTTACTGACACACCCACAAATGGGAATGTGCTCAACCTGCAAAGTGTGACAATCCCGAGGTGCTGCAGAGGATCTCCACAAACAAACCAAAGTGCAAACTGCAGAAAAAATATACCCTATGCTAAAAGGGATGAGCTCCAGCCCAAGCTCCCTGCACCTATGGCTGAGTCCTGCCTCCCCAGCAGAACTACATCCCCAGAGGTTGTCAACACAGCCTTGTTAGCACTGGAAACAGCAGTAGCAAATGCTCAACATGGGCTTGCAGCTTGTGCCCTGCTCAGTCCTGACTGTTAAGGTCCATGCTCTTATGGTTTCACCACTTTCGTTATCCTGGTACTGTGATGACACCAGAAGAGGTACTGTCACCTCCATAGCACTGCTGGGAGCTGCATGCTTGCTGTGCAAGATGGAAGCTGTCTGCCCAGCTGGGCTCTCACACAAGCTCTATCCAACATGCCTCCCTGGCATGGCATTCCAGCAGTGCTGCACTTCCAAGAGGACAAACAGCCGAGTCCAAGAGGTGAATGGTGACATCCTGCTGTAGTGCTGGCTTCTTCTGGCTGCATAGGCTCACCTGAGGATCCTCAGCATCACCTGAGCATCTGTAAGCAGTGAACAGGTCAGAGCATCACTGCCAGCATACCTTCGTTGAGGTGCTGCTGGTCCCATTGTAGCAGCTCACAGATGTTAAGCTGCAGCATCTCTACCTGGCACCAAGCAGCATCACTGCTGAGAAACTTGGGGAAGTTTTGTTTGTTGCCTGCACACCTAAATCCAGAGCCAACCTCTTGTGCTGCCTACCATACCTTCTCACCCCCCTCCATCATTCCAGATTTTGGCAATAACCACAAATGCTTCCTTGCTTTTCTAACAGTGAGTGAGTGGTCTAACAGGGGGCTGCCAGGAGCAGCCAGGCAATGGCATAGGTTGCAAGACTGCAGAAGGGAGGCGGTGAGCAACAGGAGCCAACCTCTTCAGTCAGACTAATACACATCAATAAAATGCCTGGAAAAGAGTGCTTTATACATCACCATGAAAAAAAAAAAAAAGCCAGAAAAGCCAGTGTACATGGTGGAGAACACAGCATCACTTCTGCCAGGCAATACAGCAAGCAGAAAGCACTGGCAATGGGGGATGTTTGCAGGCTGTGCCTTACAAATGTGCCTGGGTAGGGCAGGGCTCTCTGTGACTCTGCCTTTGTTGAGCTGGGTTTGCTTGGTCCCTGCCTCTGTGGGCAAAGCTGCATGAGTAATGAACATGCCTATTCAAATCCAGCCAGAACATTTGTCCCTGTAGCTAGCAAAGAGGCTTCCACACCTTGGCAATATGCTGCATTTCTTTGTGTTTGCTCTGAACACTCTACACTTTCAATTCAGTGATTTTAGACTCCAAGGCAAAAGCATTGGATTGATTTCTAATGTGACTCTCATAATTACCTGTATTTTGTAATGGTGTAAATGCAAACATGAAGAAGACTTGGAGAAACAGACTTTGCTGCATTACTCCATGGCTTCTGACATACTTTATGTGGTTCCAGAGCATGGTGTCTCATTTTGGATTAATATTCAAGGAACAGGAGCTTCAATTACCCAATTTCGCATCAAAGGACAAATGCACCATCAGTAAGTGGGCACAGCTTCACTGAAGTCATTACTGGTTACATCATGATCAGTGTTACACTTAACTATTTCACTCAAACTTGGCAGATTATGCAAAACTTGCATGAGATTTCAAAGTCTCATCAGAAAAAAAAAAATCATGAAAAGTGTAGTGCTTGCAAGTGCTCTATGAGGAGTCCAGCACAGCCTTTGTCATCTGAAGGGCTGCTAAGCCCTTGGAGAAGCCCGAGATGTTTAGAGCGGGCTTTCAGCACTCAGCATATCCTGACTCCTACACTTTTGTTTTTCCTTTCTTATCATTACATTAACACTTTCATATTATGGAATATTTATGATGCCCATCACGTTCTTAATGGATTTCCTCCTTTATTTGTAGCTAGCCTGTATTAATACAAGACTCACAGTATTCAATCTGAAATCCATCAAGGATTCTGAGGCTTAATACCACCTCCGCTTTTAATGAGAAAGGAAATCTGTAAATCAAACTTGCAAAAGCAGAAACAAAGGTTGTATGGGAACAGCATAAGCAGTTTGGCAGCATCCTTCACATTAAAAGCATCTGGAAGTAAACTCCTGTTAATTGAACTGGTTCTAAAGCTGTGAACTACACAGTAACTCTCTGCCTTAAATCGGTAACACAGATTTGAGCTCCTCATATTCCTTCTGTTGTCAGGCTCTGTTTCAGCAAGGGACCTCAGGACATGCCTAACTCTCAGCTACAGCTCTTCCCTTTGAAGATAATGGGTAATTATACATTTAAAGTTAGATGTCTCTTCCTTTGTTGGTAAAAGGGATCCTTAATAACTCTGAGTTTAAAGGAGGAACTTGCAATATTTCTATTCCTCATCATGTAAAAGGCAGAAGTTGCAGATCTAAGAGTGGAAGGTAATTTCCCATTCTGTACTCAGCAACAAAGAATAGTGCCGTGGGCTTTCCAACTACCAATCCGTTTTGGTGCTTCACTGACAAGGTTAAACCTGTCAGAAGTATGTTGTGCCACCTTTGGAACAGAGTTTTTTGCTCATCTGTGTCTAATTTCTACCAAGATATTGGTTATGTAAAAAGCTTTTGATAATCTAAGTTTGTAACCAGTGGCAGAGTCACCAGGTGGGAAACAGAAGAAATTCAAACATGGACTAATTTGCTATTTGCAGAGCATTTGATTTCCAACGAAATAAACACATCCACATAAATCAAAGTGAACCTGATGGTGCAGAGGCAGAGCTGGGTGACAGCACATCACTCCTGGTGTGTGTTCAGGAGAGAAATGGGGACTAAGGCGATGTCACAGGCTGGAGACAAACTATCCTGAGACAACTCCACTCTCCTCTCTAAATTCTGGGTGCACAACTGGTCAGAAATGGGATGCTGTCAACTCCAAAAGCACATCCCAGAGAACTCTAGCTTGGCACTTCCCTGGGTGCCTACAGGCCCTTTCCACAGAGCTGACATTGTCTGCAGCTTGCTGCTATTTCATGGTGTGACACTGATGGGAAATGGTACCCAGGATCTGACTGAATCTAGTTGGGAGGCTGAGATAAACTACAAAGGAAACTCGATGACTAAATCAGCACATGAAAAGAGGCAAGCAGAAATAAACAGACTAGTCTGCACTATAGACTCAAAAATAGAAAAGGCTGCTGCCAACTTAGACTCAAGGTGCAGGGAGAAAGCCCTTAGGAAAGCAGAGGAACCAGCCCTGCCCTCCATAAGGAAAACACACGCCAGGTTTTTATGTAAAGCAGCTCCAGCAGAAGGTATCTCAGGAGGATGGGCTCTCCAGCAGCATACTGCGAGAAGTCCCCTGCCAGCACCATGCCGCCAGCATCCAGTGCTTGGCTCCAGCCACACTGCAGCCATCTGCAAAGCCCAGATAAAGCTCCCATGGCCACCTGCCTGCCTGGCCCTTTGAACTCGAGGCTCATGGTATGGCAATACGCCTCAGGTACAGGGACCCTCCACTGAGCCAGCTGCTAAGGTGCCAGCAACATCACCCTGAGAAGGAGGAACCACCAACTGTGCCTGGATGAGCTGCAACCTGTCCTAGTACCCAGCTAAACCCATGTCAAGGCTATCCCTCAGGCACTGCTGCTGCACTCATGTGGGCTGGAAGAGGCACAAATTTGTGCTGGAAACATTCATCTTCTGGAGAAAACAGCAGTCTAAATCTTGTGGAGCCTGGCTCACACACCTGGGCAGGTCTTACCTACTCAGCCAAAGCTTATTTAGTCTTTCCAAAAAGATAACATTTTCAAGCAAGGTTAATTTCCCCCTCCCCACCCCTCCAAAGGTTAAATAATGGTGGCATTGGAAATGCATGGGCTTAAAGCTGAAACCTGGTCTCTTGGTATGACCTTCTGAAAAAAAATGGTAAGAGAGAGCAGCCTGGGTAGAGTTTGAAATGTCTGACACTTTTTGGCTGCTTGTAGTGATCAGCTCATACAAGGGCAGTGCCCTTATGCAGATCCTTAGCCCCACAGGTAACTTACACCAGCAAAATAAGTTGCAGCGAGGAGAAGGGAAGGATCAGTCCCAAAAAGAGTGTTTAACTTCCACTAGTGAGGAGGGCACAGCGTACATGCTGGCATCCAGACATGGTGAGACATCTGAGGGGGTGAACTCAGACCTGTGTGGAGAAAAGGAAAGGAAAAAGAAGCCTTAGAAAGGCTCTGGATTGGCACAGATTCCAGGAGAAAGCAGAGCATGGCTAGTGCTGCCACCTCCCCAGGTGACTTTCCACACAAAGGTGCTTTAGGAAGGGGGAAAAAAATCACATCAGATGGGTGAATGCTTAGGACTACCCCAAGAAATCCTGCCAAAGGGGAGATCACAATCCACCTCATACCTATTTGAGCTCACTTTTCTGGCCCGCCATAGGCCTAGCATGGGCAGCACTGCTGCTGCATTTCAAATGTCTCTCATCTACATTGCTGCCAGCTGCAGCCTCTCCTGGAAGCTTCCAGGATCCATGTATTGTGGACAACTGGAGGCTACCTCCTTGGCTGCAAAACTGACATTGCTTCCGTAAAGCACAATTTAAGTGTGGGTCAGAAAAACCTGTATGCAGAACCAGCAATTGTGACACTGAATTTGGGCTGGCTTTGGTTGAAATCCAGCAGGTCAACAGTATCAGATTTTGCTGGTGACCGAGACAGACTGCCCCCTCCAGCGTTTTTAGATGACTTTATGACAGTTATCTTTCCTTTCTATTATTTGCTTTATGCTTAAAAAAGAAAAAAATCTCAGGAGTCTTTTGAATATTAAAATTTATGCCATGCCTGCTACTTTCTTCAAATATTCTAAAATATTCGAAAGGGAAGGACCTTGGCACCGTGCCCAGCATCCTGTCTTTTCGGATAACTGACACTTCCAATTACCATTTCTCCCTGAATAGGTCACCTCCTCCTCTGCTCCAGAACAGAGCAGAGGAGGTACCAGAGGTCCCTGCACAAGGTCCCTTTCACAAAAGGTTAAAAAATCTGCACAGTTGATAATTAAAGCCAACACACCCTGTGTCTGACCTAGTTCTGCCTTGCTTTCAGGAGGGTTTACCTGAGTCTCTTCAAACCACTTAAAAATTAAAATGGTTAATAATGCATCAGAGCCAAATGTTACCCAGTGGCTCACTATGTGGGGAATCTTACTTTTGCTTGCAGATGGCATCGTTTGTAGTTACTGTGGGTAGGGAACACCACCAGTCTATTTCCTTGCCTTTTCTCCAGCCATGCACACCTTTATGCCACTTACTGAGGTCCTAAACCTCTTTTGGCTGATGTCTGTAAAGGTTGAATAACATGCTGGTCAAAGCAGGAGGTAAAAGTTGGCTGAACTGTTCATCTGGTCCCCAGCACATCTGTCTGCACACTCAGCTTCTCCCACAAAAACAACTTTACATATTGCTACAACCTCTGCTATTGCTGTCTCGTCCTGAGGTTTAATGTCCCAAAGCAACCAGAAGGGCATTGCCGAGCTCAGGAACAAGTTCTTAGAAATTTTCTTTTTTGCTTCTTCGCCTTGCATTGACATCAGATCAAAATCCTTTTCCAGGGAAGTTTCACTTTACTATATTTTTTACTTGACTGCCACTTAGTGGCAATGTACAGTAATAGCTCGAGGAGGCGGCACCGGCAAACAGCCCTGCAAATCAATCCGGTACTGCAGCGACTCTTCCCAGAGGTGTGGGGCAGGTTGCCTGCTTTCACTCTACACACTTTCCACGAAGAATGTTATGAAGTTCCATCCTCTTTGAAAAAAGCATTAAAATATAAAAGTCGTTATGAAGGCGACATCCGCCTCGTGAGGCTTTGCACTCGTAAGGTTGGTGAGGTCCGGGCTCGAAGTGCTATAATGTCCATCAGCAGGTACAAGGCAGGTACAGCATCGCAGGTGGGTCTGCTGTTGTTGCACCCTATGAGAAAGGTCTGTCTTCCTTGCAGAAATAAATACTTACATGTTTCTTGATGAAAGAACAAACTTCTAGAAAGCAAAGTGAAGCATTTCAGACACTCCAGCACCATATCTCATGGGCAGGACACGTCCAAGCTCTTACTCTCCTGCAGTGTTGTGGCTGCTCTTCTAAAGCAAATCAGTCGGGTTTTCGAATATCTGCTGACATGTGAACATTGCCTATGCAAACACTGAAAATAAATCATGGCACTGGTGTTTTACAGGGGGCAATAACAGCCACACAGCAATTATCACACCAGGGCAGAATTTTAAAAACTCAAGTAAGATTTTCAAAAGATAGAGCTTGTATGCTTTCTGTGGAGGTTCTGTGCTCAAAAGCTGGCATCTCCGAGATACAGCAACTTTCATTTCCATAAGTTCCATTTCTATCTCCATAATTGCACTGGAGATATCCAAAAAGAGCATTTTTTTTTTGTATTCTCCATGGAGGGGGAATAGAAGGGGCTGAATTACAGTGTACTGGAGCCCTCACACTGCAAATGCTTTAAGTGTCTCTTTTTTCTTCTCTTTAATAACATGCATTGATTAACGTCAAGACAAATTTCTTGCTGTGAAATAGAGGTAAGTCCTTGTAACCAAACCTGAACTCAAAGTGGCAGTCATGTTATATAATTTAAAAAAAAAAAAAATCAGCCAAAGTAAAAGAAAGAAAAATGGTAATATTCAAACCTCAGCCAAGCCCTCAATTTCACCTCTCACTCTAATCACACAGCTTCTGCAGTAGTACAGCCTTGCAAAGTCACCTCAAGGGCTCTCCTGCACCTGGCAAGCATCACTGCTCACCACCATCCCTCATGCACAGACCTGGCACACACCAGAGCACCGGCAGTAGCCTTGCTGGAGGGTTGACTATATAGGATCATAGGATTGTCAGAGTTGGAAGGGACCTCAAAGATCCAGTTCCAACCCCCCTGCCTGGCAGGGACACCATCCACTAGATCAGGTTGCCCAGGGCTCCATCAAGCCTTGTTTTAAAAGGTTCCAGGGATGAGGCTTTCACAACCTTTCTGGGCAACCTGTTCCACTGCCTAACCACCCTCATAGTGAAGAACTTCTTCCTAATATCCAGCCTAAATCTACCCTCCTCTAGCTTACGCCCATTTCCCCTTGTTCTATCACTGTCTGACCTCCTAAAAAGTCCCTTGCCAGCTTTCTTGTAGGCCGCCTTCAGGTACTGAAAGGCTACAATAAGGTCCCCTCAGAGCCTTCTCCTCTGCAGACTGAACAATCCCAACTCTCTCAGTCTGTCCTCGTAGGAGAGGTGCTCCAGTCCTCTGATCATTCTCATGGCCCTTCTCTGGACTTGCTCCAGCACCCCCGTATCCTTCTTGTAATATCTATAGCCTTTCCCTCTCCCATCGAGTAGGTAAGGGACAACATAACTCCATTTCTTTGCCACATCTGAACTTCTTTGGAGACCTCATCACACGGGGACCAGGTTGCAGCTCTGCTTTGCCCTGTGTATCTTGTCACCCAGGGGAGCTGAGGAGAAGCACCCCCATTTCCTGCTCTCCACATCTTGTCCATAAGGACCACAGCAGCACCCTGACATAGCAAGCTCAGAACAATGAAAGAAGCCATTTTTTTTTGTGCTGTAGATTTCTTTGTTATGAATTTTAATGGTACATCAGATTAGTTCAGCTGCTGAGAGTGGTTTGCATCCCATTTGAACAGCTCTACCTGTGCTGGCATTAAGATGAAATGTTTACTTTTCACACGTCTGCACTTTAAGCTGTGCTGCAGGAATCCAGCTTTTCAAAGCTTGAGCCTGCCTAGGAATTTAGATCCCTTTTCATCCGCTTTATCAATTGTCTCCTCAAGGAAACATTTTGCCAACGCCGTGAATGATTAAAGGCTCAGGAGCACGTGCCAAGAGCCAGCCGCGAGTGCTCTGCCATGGGAACGGCCCCTGGTAAGCACAACAGGACCCTAAGGAGGATGACTTCTTGTTGTTGCCCTTTCAGTCTAACAGAAAGTGGCACCAAAGGTGCAGTGAGATCTTCATGGTTGATCCATGGGAGCAACAGAGGCAGCGTCTGTTCTCCTGCTGCCTTTATGGTCAGGTCCCAATGTCCCTCTGCCAGGAGGCAATGTTTTGCTCAGAGCACCTTGAAAAGCCCCATTTCATCTGGCACTTTTTGGTTGTCAGCTCATAACCATTTCACCCTGCTCCATCCTGTTTGCAGCACAGTGAAGCTGGAGCAAGAGCTGGTCTCCGGTGGCCATTTCCTCTCTGACTTGTGGCATAGCTCAGAATAACATCTAGCAGAGCTGTCTGCTGATAAAGAATGCACAAAAAATCCCCAGGCTTCAAAGCTTCCACAACTTCTGACTTGCTGGACTCCTCTCCGACATATTATACTCTCTTTGAACCATAAGAAAGACTCAGATGGGGCATCTTGGCTGGTACAGATGAACACAGCTTCACAGCCAGCTATACCTAAGAGAAAGCAGAGTAACAGTTTTGCTAACACATAGTTTTTCAGGTCTACCAAAAGCTACCTATAACAGGCAGCTGCAGGAGCAGGTAACATTTAATTCGTTCCTTGACAAGCAAGAGATGACAGCAATAACATGAAATCAAGAAATATAAAAGGACACGGTAAAAGAAAACAAATATCACTCATGAGATAAAACACAAGAAAGTTGTCTGTGATGGACATTCAAATTCACAACATTTAAAGCACAACTGGTTCTTGGAGGCTCTCTTGAGCTAAAGACATTTTGTCTTCAGGAAGATACATCAAAACATCTACAGGCTCTTGTGATTTTTGCATGTCTGCACGAAGCGAGGGGCAGAGGCAATTGGACCCCCTGGGAATGCAGTTGCAATGCTTGTTTCATGCCCCCAGTGTAAAGTTCAAGGCACTTTGTAGGTGGGAGAGATTCCTCTCACCAGCATCCTAGAGTGATGGGCTTGGCAGGATGGTACTTTTCCTTTCGAGATAATATTTTGGGAGAAATGGGATAACTGCATTTTTTAAAAACAGCGGAGTTAAAATTCTGCTGTGCTAGCCTTGCCTTGCCCAGGGCAAGTAATTTTTTTGACAGGTGAATAAAATATCATTAGTTTCTCCACTGTCATCAATCATCAAAGTGAAGGCTGGGCGAGTAACCTCTCCAGACAGTCCCGGGGACTGCATTAGCCCCTGATTTCTAAAGAAGCAGAGAGAGGCCAAGCCAGGAGGCTCCCTTTATATCTAAATGCATAGGAGGCAGACAGCTAAAACCTCTCCCCAACTTTGACTTTTTTCCCCCTAAGTGTTAGAAGCTGACAAGAGCATAGAAATGGAGATTTCACATTGTCAGTCCAGTCTTGCCTATTTGTGGCCAGGTAGTCCAAGCTGGGCTATATATTGTATCGGGGCATTGCTGAAAGCTGTGGCATAAGTTAAGGAGAGAGAATGACAAATCTGAAGCTTTTGTCTAAAGGTCACACACTTGATGCTTCTTTCCCATTTGTGTGAGTTAATTTACTTTAAAAAAAAAAAAAGAAGAAAGAAAAGAAAAGAAAAAATCTTCACAACAAAGAAAAATGAACAGAAATCTGTCCCTGAGACTGCCATGGCCGTGAACTTCCAAAGCTATTGTGATTTCAATAGAAGAATAGGAGACACTGCCATCGAAAATGCCATTGATATTGTAACAGATCATTGCCTAAATAGACCATAACAGCCCCCATTTCAATGGTTACTGAGAAAAGCGTTAACCCCTTCCCGACTGAAAGCCTGCACAATCTCTGTGTGACACATCAAAGGAGACACACCAGACAGTTTGAATTTCACACCCTTTTTCTGTTTCTGTCAGCTCCTCTGAGCTTCCCTGTCCCTTTCCTTTTCCACACCGCATCAGAGCTAGCCGCAAGGGCAAATCCTTTTAAGCACAGGCAGAAAACCTGGGGTTAGTTCATTGTCTCACCCAGCAGTCCAGCTCCCCAAACCACCCAGGAGAAGGCAGACACTTCCCCAAAGGTCTTGGGCTCAGTGGCTGTTGAAGAGCCAGCACTTCACAAAAAAGATATACATATATATTTTTTTATGGTTTAATTCCTAGTGGACCAAGCCCCAGACCCTTTGAACTCTGAAAGGGCTTTCAAGGAAAATGAAAAAAAATCTCTAAACAAACAAACTAACCAACCAATCAACCCCCCAGAAAAACCCCAATACTACTTTTTGAACTCTGGTTTTTGTCTTCCAGACCCTACTGCTATTGCAGCAGACCCCCGTTAAACTTTTCTTGGAGGTTGCTCATTTAGCCTATTCTTAAACACTTTGCCATGTCCCACTCCTGGGACCTACTGAAATATTAAGCTAAACATCTTTCAAAATGTGACAGGCCTTCCTGTCACCTTGATTTACATATCCTGGAGAGGTAAAGAATGAAAGCAGGTTTCTTTGGAAAAAAGGACTATATCCATAATGCTCCACATTAATTGAATCTTGATCCTTTAATTCTTTGCTAATTGAATCAGAGACCACATTTGCCATTACTTAACACAGTACAGATGCCAGGCTGAGCCTGACTACATAGAGGGACCTCCTGCATTTCCTGCACCATGCAAACACCACTCTGGATTTGTGACATGCTTTCAATTCTTCTCAGGCATGTACACAGAGGTGGTACCTATATAAATAAAAATGTGTATAAAGAAAGCATGCCAAACTCCCTAATTTCTCCTATTATTCAGTTGTTCATCTTAAGTTTCTTCAGGCTGATTTTTTCCTACTAAAGGCTACCCTGTTACACTCCAGCTATTCACTATTTTGTAAGTTTAAAAGCTCCTTGCTGCAGTCCTGCAGTCTCTTCTCCAGACAAGTATGACTAAGACAAGCACAAGAAGTGCCCCAGCCTTCCATGGTGGGGAGACTACATGTCTCTAAGCCAAGGTCCTTCTCCCTGCTGGAAGCCCACAGCCATGGCCCCTATTCCTGCTCAGCAATTTGCCACCCAAAAGCACCATGAGGCCACTGGCCACAGAAGTACAGGGACCTTTCCTGGGACTTCCAGTTGCTACCAGACAGCTTTGAAATAAGAGATAGTTGCAAAATATAAATACACTTTTCAGTGACTTCTGCACATGATGGATGTTCTTGGGAGGACACCACTTGGACCAAAGGTTCATTAATCCTGCACAGCTCAGATTCTTCAGGCCCTCCTAGGGAGCTCCTCAGCTACTTCTAACATCCCAGCTAGAAACCCATTCTGTGTGCAGCTTCTGGTAAGGCCTCAGGCATGTCCACCCAAGGGCCTGCTATGGGATCAAAACTCTTTGCAGCAAGGCACAGCTGGACCAGTGGCTGCTTTGAGAGGTGCCACAGGGGTAGGCAGGGATGCTCTTGGTGCCTGGCATGAATGAATGTAGTGCCCGTGCTTCAGCCCACTTTGCTGCTAAGGTCTGAGCAAGCTGTGCCTCAGCATGATGCCAGCTAGGATGGTATTCACTTCTCAGCCACTTCTGGGAAGACAGTGGCTATATTTTCTTTTAAATCCCATTTATTATGAGCCTTAATTACTTTTACTTTTCCAGAATATTCAGAGGCAAATCACCATAACAACCTCCCCTCCCTGCAAAAAGGGGAAAAAAAAGGCAACTGGTTCACAGGACTTCCACAAAATGACTCCTCTAACCCTCTATCCTGCTTCATGGAGGCCTTTTGGGAGAGCTCAGTACAATGAGAAATAAATCTACACTTTGCAGAGCTTCAGTGGCAATTTCCTCCCCATATGTTTCTCAAGACACTCTCTTAATTTAGTTTGCCTATAGTGAATTCTGTCATTATTCCAAACATCCATTCTCATGACCTAGCCTTATAGCATATCAGCACCAAGTATCTTTTTTTGGCAATACAATCTCCCCGGGGAACTGAAAATTGTCTCCGTCTGCAGCACAACTATGCTGGGGAGCAGCCTGGAAAACAGATCCAAGATTATTCCTTTCTGTGTCAGTCATTTAAGCCTCTTTGTGTTGAAGTTGACATTTGTCTCGATGCTGTCTCAATAGGCCCTGCTGGCTGGGTTTCATTCAGCACTTTGAGCCGGGGGAGAGCTTGCCTCTTGCTTTACTTTTAGGCCATTATTGTGCCAAAGCGTGAAGGGAGGGAGCTGAATAACCACAAACAGGTGAGGCGGGGAGAGGCTTTCTGTCTCTGCTCTCAGCTTGCGAGAGCTGAGCTCTTTGGATGCCTTTCAAAGCCAGAAGAAGCCAAAAGCAATAATCCCCACCATGGGAGCAGGCAGGAAGGAAGGGTATCTGGTGTTGGCCAGAGACGTCCCAGCTCAGGGGAAGCGCGTTCCCGCACGGTGACATTGCGGGGAGCCAGGACTGCCTCGGCAGGGCCAGAAACACAGAATCTGAAAACTGTTCAAGCTCCACACCCACCTTGGCTGAATCGGCAAAGGAGCAGGCAGTGAGGGAGGCTTTTTAAGTCTATGCATGTGAAACAGCTGCTAAGAATAAGGGGTATTTTTCAGCAGCCACTGCTGCCTCTGCCTGCCCCTGTTAGCAATCTGTAGGTGTCAGATGTAAGCCTTTTGGCAAACCACAACCATTTTATTTCTCTCCTCCTCTTCCCTACTCCTTGCTTGCATTTAATTGGCCTTGTAAAAAGAGCTATTATTTTTGCCTGACCTTCCCGTGACTGCAGGCTGGCTGGTAGTAGGTAGGTGCAGTGGGAAACATAGGGAGCATCCTCTGTGCAGGGATTGGATACAGAGCTCCTGTCACACTCATGGCCTCACCTTCACCACTATCATATTGCTTTCATAATGTATGCGTCCAGCATCAAGCCCAGAAGGTGGCATTTTCCTGAGGCATCCCAAAAATGCCCTCTCCAACATGTAACTGGAGACTCTCAGAGGTGCCTAGGAGCAGGAAAAGCACGTACATGCTTTTGGAGGCAAATGGGATCAACTGTTACTCTCCTTCTGACTCTGTCCACCCTCGAGTTTCAGCAACAGCTCCAGGAGGAAGGTTTGGCTCCTGCAATTACCCTGTGCAGGGCTCTCCAGGGAGAAAGCACTCTCCAAGACATGGCAAAGCATGCAGCAAAGCATGTCCCCTTTAGAAAAGCACAATTAGGCACCTGTAGTAACACTCCAGCAAGACCTGCGTCCCTGCCCTGGTTGGCATCCTGGCTCTGTCCCAGCCCATCCTCACTCGCTTCAGGCTCCACGTCCTGGGGATGTGTAAGATGTTATGCCAGCATCACTCTGTAAAGAGAGAAAGGGAACAAGAGCATGTTGTTTGGTAGCATCAGGCTTTACAATTGTGTGAGCTAATCGGTGGTATTACATGCATGTCTCTCATGCCACTTCACATCTTTTGGGTGAGATGTCTCACCCGAAAAGCTCCTGTAACAAGGGATTAGGGAAGGGGCTGGGGAAGTTAAAAAACTCTCTTACTTGTTTCAAGATGTTTACAGCCAGCTCCTGTTCAGAAAGAGGTTGCTTTGTCTGTGCTTTACCTAAGGAGCTGAAGGACCATGTGTGCTCAAAGCGAGCTGCCGAATGGCAAACACCACTGCCCCATGCTCTCCAAACAGCCCTGCAAAGACAAAAGCAACCAGCAGGAACATGGCACCCCAGCCTGAACGTGTGCCAGATCAAGGACAAAGCATCTGCACACATCTTGCTCTCTCATGGTAAAAGGTCCTGGTTTAATTCAGGCAGTTGCACAGGCATGCAGGATTCCTCAGCATAAGAAACACCCCCCAGAAAGTTTTGTGCAGTGGAAACAAGGCCATTTCCTTCCATATATCCAGTGCCCACAGTCACTGATTAGGGCTATCAGAGGGAGTACCCCTGGCTAGGCTTAAAGGCATACACTTGCCCATCCTCAGACCAAAACTGAAGTATTGCATAAAGCAGAATGGATATCCATGACTTCAGTGAAAAGGTGAGCAGAATTTTCAAAAAGGGGAAGAAAGCACCAACAGAAGCCACTCATGTCACGGCAATGCAACACAGCTTCCCTCTAGGAACCATATGGGCACAGCTGTAGGTTTGGTTTAAGCAGACAACCCAAGCAGCCCAGTACTTACGCTTATCCATGCAGGTCTTTGGGGCTACCTGGAGTGTTCACTCAGCATCACTTCTGGTTGCACCACAGATTCCAAGGCCTTGAGGATCCTTGTTCAGCTCTTTCTTAGCTCCTCTCCTCTTTTTGGAGTTTAAGTTCTCTGGAACAGAGCATCCATAGCACTCTGACCACAGGCACTTGCTGTGTGGTTGCACTGTGCATCCATCTTGTGAGTGGGCAGAGAAGAACACCAGCACTGTCAGCCAGGACCTCCTCATTACAATCACAACAGGTTTGGAAATGTTTGTGGTAGAAACAGTGATTTCTTTTCCCAGGGCCCAGTTTGAACCTATGCATAAAAGAAAAGGTTTCCCAGCCAACATTAGCTGGCAGAGCTGGTTCATAATCAGCCAGGACAGATGGGAACACACAATGTCTTGAACCCAATCAAGAAAACATCCCAGGAATGCTTGTTAATGCAAACCTTTAGAGGGGTAAAATGGTCATTCAAATCAGAGCAGGATGATTGATTCCAACCTAAGAGAAAAGCACAAATCAAACTAATTCCTATCTGGGGGGGGGGAAACCCAATTTGATCTGAAGCAAGGCTTGACAGCAGATGAATTCAAAGTTTTTCAGCTTCCAAGATAAACTAATATATTGGAATCCTGGATGCCTAGGCACTAAAAAAGCTGCATTACTGGTAAGTCTCACCTGGATGTTTTGCAAACCCAGCTAAGGGGGGGGGTTACACTCAAACCACTGTGGGCATGGCTTTCCTCCTAGGAAGCATCCTTTGCTTCCCTGCCTTACCTGTCAACCCCATTTAACCCCAGGTATGTCACCGTGGTGAGCAATACAAGTTGTGCCTTTGTAAGGGCTTGGGCAGCAGCTCCAGTTTGTGCAAGGTCACTTCTCCTTCTTAAAATTTCCCTCCAATGCAGAATTATAATCTCACGTGTCAGTATGCATTTTGGTTTATAAAACAGGCATGCAACACATCTAGAAGAAAAATTGCACCTGTCAAATGCCCTACCCCATGAAATAAACCTGTGCAATTTCACTTTTCACCTAGTAAATACCTAAATGCTCTCCAGAGCAGCCCCTTCCAGTATTCAAATCTGTTTCCATTAATATTAGAAGTTAGGAGGCTTTGGGAGAAAAGGAAAGAATTGATTAAAAGCAGATGGTATTCATTATCTTGCTAATCACAGTCCTGCAGGGTTTTTACAAAGAAAAAAGAGAAAGAAAAAGCAACATCAAGAAAAGGTCATGCTAGGACTTTTCAAATGAAACATTAGAAAAATAACACTTCCAGGGATTTACTCCCCTCTCAAGAGAAAATCAGCTTGTTTCATATCACAACTCAGTCACGCTGGGAAAATGCCTTTGTGATACAGACATCATTCTCACATTTTGTGATTGGACTGCAAAAAAAAAAAATAAAAAAATCAGCAAATGTCTGAGAAAAAAACTGTTGAAAGGGTCATTACTGTGTGCACTGTTCCATAGCCTTTAGGGGCACTGCTATACTTCCCAGTTTTTTTTTTTTTATTTTTTTCCTAAAGGGAAGTCACAAATAAGCAAATAAAGCAAACAAACCCAAATAGAAATAATAATAAAAAACCAGTTTATTAGCCAGAACCAGAGTACTGGGAAATACAAGGATGGATTATGTTTAAGCTGACTGTATGGAGTTCACTCAGAACAATTTTCTTGGAAGAGTTTTGCTCTTGGTATCTGATCCTGCTCCCATTAAAATGAACTAAAATGTTGTTATTAACGGTCCTTAAGACTGGGAGAGTGTGATATGCCTATAACAAAGGCCTTGGCACTTTTTCACATGATGAAGTTGCCAGATTCAAACAGGTCATATTCAGCTTTGCCTCAAGACAGTAGAACAAGATGCCATTCATGAGGATGTGGCTTGCAAAAGAAAATCTAACTGCAGAAGCACAACCCTTTGCTTGTTCATAACCCCTTTGGCTTTTCAAACCCTACTAGTCCTTCAAAAAAACTACCCTGAAAGCCTGTTAAACCTAAACTGTGGGTGCTGCTGTTCACATTGTGCCTCTGGGTAGCCAGGGCAGGGGGTACTGGTCCCCCTAAGGTAGTAGCATCTTGGGGTTGATTCAGTGAAGACAAGATGTAAAATTCAGCTAGGATATGTTCAGCCTCTTGGAATAAGAGACACCAGGAAGCCACCAGCTGTTGTCATTGACAATAGACTATTCTTTTCCTATGATTTCTTCTTTTAAGTAGGAAGTGGTTTTACAACACGCAGCCAAAATGTTCCACAAGGAGACATGGCACTACGTGAGCCAAAAATGCTATGTGCTGGTGAGATTTTGTGGCTGAGATTCCTAAGTATCTATTTATATGATGATTTTTTTTTTAAACCACAATGACTGAAGACTGCCCTGAATGGCAGTAGATTCATTCTTAACAGTCTTTCTGTGCCATCTCACAAGGTACTAAAGAGCTCAGCCACAAATGAGTCCCAAATATGCTTCCATGTCACTCGTGATCCCCATCTGGGCACACACAGCACATTTGCGCTGATACTTAGGCTTGACCCAAGGTTTTCTTTCAACCATCCTGACATTCTCCTGCTGTCATTTTCTTACTCTCAGGACAGTTCTTTTGTGAGGCAAGGGTCTTGCCTGCAACACATTTCATTTTCTAGATGGGGTGAACAAGTGTAAAATGGAAACAGAGAAAGACAGATGTAGGTCTTGTTTGCAGGCACACATAGAAGAAAAACAAGCAGTCCTGTGAACAGTTAAACTTAGGAAACCTAGTTTACTGCAGCTTTTGCCTGTGGGTTTTTTGAAGGCAACTGACTGAAGCTGAGACTCATGCAATGACCTTCTACTCAAAGGGACCAACTTGAATTCCCCTCCACCACTCTGCTACTTGTTTTTATGAGACTTAGAAGAGCTTGATCTCATTGGGATAATGACCTATGTGTCAAAATAGGGCTGGAATCAGGCAATTAGGTCATCAAAAGCATTTCCTTTCTTTACCTAAGCACCAGTTTCTTATGAAACCAAATGAAAACCTCAAGGCTGTTCCTTGGAGTAGGCAGAATGCTGTATCTTCATGGAGTTACAGCTGGTTCCTGCATACCATGTGCATGCAGAGCTGCTGTATGTAGGTGGCTGCGCAGAGCCCACAATACCCAGCAGCCAGGCTGCAGAAATCAGTCCCTGCAGCTGAGCACCATGTCAAGGGTTGGCTCTCATTGGGATGTAAGTGCTTTGGGACACAAGAGACACTCACAAGGTCCCATACCCGTGAGTCACTGCTCACACCAAGTGCTGGTCCAACATCACATTTACCCCTGTCTTTCCAGCCCTAAGCTTTGAGTGCTCCCACCACAGGATAGAAATAAAACCAGAGCTAAGCTGGGGTGGCATGAGAAACACTGAAAAGAAAATACATGATAACAGCACCTCCTCAAGGAGCTCAGCAATATCAAGAGCCGTTTCCAACATCCTCATGATGCAAGAGTCTGCTCCCCAGCCCAGAGGGTTAAAGCCCAACCAGGCCTGCTCACTATTCCCTCAAGCTTTTGTTTGCCCCTTATCTTGCCTGCAAGTCCAAGCTTCTGTGGTATTTGTGAGAGGAAAGCCAGAAGGCATATATTTCTGGTTAACACTTATTAAATAAAACCATCTCAGATAAAAGAAAGGAATACTGTACTAGCACTGACACTGCAGAAAGATAAATGGCAGCCTGAAGTCCTCCAGGGCTCTAAGTTATCAAGCTAAATAAAACTCCCCACCCCACATGCTGAGAACAAAGTGGGGTACGTGGTCACAGAGGTCTGCGTCGTGACCGCCCAGCAATGAGCTCAGCCCAACACCGGCCAAGAGAGACCACCACACCCAAGAGAAGCAAAACCCTCCAGGAAACATGATTCTCCTTCACATGAGTTTTTGTTTTAATAATTTTGGTCTAGTTCCATTTCACTTCCTTGACCTGCAAGCAATGCTGCTGGGTCAATTTTCTGTTTGCCCAAAGCCACCAGCCAAAAGCTCCTCCTTTGCTCTCCTTCTCCCTCCATATGTATAGAGGTATTTAAAGGAGGGGAAAAAAAATACCACAAGACTTCTTTAACTTTACAGAATCATGCACAGCTACTTTGGAAAAGCACAAGGAAACACCCTGCTCCTCATACCTTTGCTACTGGAGCCCATTCTCATCCCACCCAAACTGAACACCATGAGCTGCCAGAGTCACACAATGTGCTGTGACCTTCTGGTGAAGCCAAAAAAAAAGCAATAGGCACCTTGGTAGAGGCAGAGGAAAGGCAAAACATCCTGGTAATACTCACAAACTGGCTGGGCTTCCAGGCTGGGGATAGGTGCTCAAGCTCAGTCGGCTGCTTGGTGGCCCCAGCTGCAAACCTTTCCACACATCAGTCGTCCTCCTTCACACAAGTCATTTGGCTGGATTTAGACTAGATCTTTAAATAATAATTTTTGGGCTAGGACCAAATATGGCAAAACTTCAGCCAAAAATGCCAGCTTCTCAAAGGAAAGCCTGTTTGCCAGGATAGGTACTGGCAGTCACAAAGGGAGGAGGGACATTTTTTATTGATTGCCCACAGTAGGGCCATTGAAGTTTAGCCAGGGGAGGCTTCCTTGACTGAAATGACACCACCAGCCAAAACAAATGCTATACATATTCCTTGCAATATTTCTTCAATTCTTGGCTTTTCTTTTTTAAACATGGAGATTTTGGGGCATGGGGAAGGTTTGTTGGCTGACATCCTTGTGGAGTTCAGCCCTGGCATTACTCCTGCACATGTGGCACCATATAACCACATTATCCAAGCCCAGGAGGAGCAACTTTGGGTCCCCAGCGCAAAGAGCAAAGCAGTGGTCATGGGAAACATCCAGCAGCTCCCTGGGCCTTGGGAAGAGTGGCTTTGCAGCAAAGGGCTCCAGCTGAGCACATGAGATTTTCCCTGAGACAAAATGCCTTTTTTTCTTTTTTTTCCCCCTCCTCACTGAGTTGATGGGAAACTGCTTGCAAAACTAGAAATATCCCCTATGGAAAAGTCTGAAAGAATTCAAAAAGGCTGAAACAGCTGCATTCCTTAAAAGTCACTGGAGTGGAATTTGATGGAAGGTAAGATCTTCTCCATAGTGTCTTCTAATGCCTTTAAGAATTTCGTGGCTGAGATCTAATTTTCTGTTAAGTTCCACAAAAAGGTCACAAACAAAATTCATTGAGATAAACCCCTGCTGTTCAGTACTGTATGGTTAAGGTTTATTCTTTCTTTCTTCCTAGATAATCAAAGCTTCACACAGATAGTAAACTGCAGAGGTTCAGCTGTAATTTTAAGATAGAACTCACACACTGAAAGACAGATCATGTCTTGAGCATACTCTGAAACACACTTTTAGGTATAATTCTGTTCTGAAAGCACTAATATCAGCCCCCAACTTTAGACAGAGCACTGTAGCACCAAGAGCTCCCATTGCAATCCACTGCAAAAGCTACTCTGACCTCCCTGGGCTGCCATGGCTCACTCTGAATGCTAGATGCTGAGATGGTTCAAGAGCCACCAGCTGTAACACAGGTGGAAGGATGAATCACAGAGTCTGTCCCTGGCTGCCAAAGGTGTTACTAGCAACTGTCTGAGTTAAATGGGAAGCTTTCAGTCAGACCTTTAGGGAGAGTTTCTAACCTGCTCTTCCAAATGAAGTCACCACAGGTCCTGCTGCCTCCAAGGCAAGTTTTGTCAAGAGACTTCCTCAAGACACCAACTGCCTTGATGAGTGGAAGTAGCCAAGCCTGGGAAAGCAAAGGCCAGCTGAATACTCAAGCAATTTAAATAGTAAATATGAGTACCTCACTGCTACTTACCTACCAGATGAACACCGCTCAGAGTGACTGGTGCTGTCATAGCGTTTGGACACTGGCACACTCCAAGTTCATGCAAGTGCATAACTGGTTTCTTGAATCAAGCTGAAGACTGACACACTCTTTTACCCTCCTTCTAATATCACTTATGCTAGGATTATGTCCATACATATGGTTTCTAATTAATCCCATTAAGGACATTGCAGATGCTGCTGCTTTAGTTTCATTGCCTTAAAGATACAGGCTGCACTGTGTGAGGCCTGTGTTTTGCACAGGGAATATAATAGGTTAGAGATCACAGGAATCTAATGAAGTTTCTCTCCTGAGTGTGCAGTAAAAATGCATGTTTCCTGTCCACCTCACAGTCCCCATCACAGACCTTCTGGTTCTCTCAACATGTCACATAACCCAGGTCTGCAGGAATACCGAGGAGTGAACTGTACTTCAAGCTAGTTAAATGAGGCAGAGACAGCAAATTCATATGCTTTATGATAGCAGATATTTTTTGGTTCCTAAGATAATTAGTACCATTGCATAAATTAAAGGAGAAAAACCCCCAAAATTTAGCTCAGCATTAAAACATGAATGATTGGAGGTTTGCTCAGCAACATGAGCATGATACCTATCACAAGTGGCTGACTCATGCTAATGGGAGAATTGCTGTAATCCACCAGAAACGGCCATACATCTCACTGGTAGGGTTGTTGGTGCAGAGCAGTAAAACAAGGGGTTAACAGGAACAGAGAGTCCTGCAGCAGCATTTCTAGCTTCAAGCTATCTTGGTTCTTTGCTGCAGCTCAAGTTTTATGTTTTTTCCTCCTACGGGGTAATAGGAACAGTGACTTGCCAAAGATCATACAAAATATGTCTCGCACAAACAAGGCATGAAACCAAGAATTGCTGATTGACAGTGCTGCAATGGCCCAAACAACACACCCAGGCCAAGTCATCCTTCCGGGAAGCTCAACTGAGCACAAATGCTTTGTTTTCCAACAGCAGCTCTGCTCCAAGCCCTTTGTATCTCCCTGGCAAGAAAGATAGCCAGCTCTCCCAACCACACACTTACATGCAAAGACAAGTATTCTGCAAGTCCACAGGGCAGTGCTGCATCATGAAGTCTCCCCATCACAAGTTTTTAAGAGGTTCCAGTAGGACCATAGACTTCACTGTCTGAGGGAAGATTTATCCTGAATATTTCTCATCAGCATTTATGCAACACCAACCCTGATCACATAGTGGAGCAGCTTGTAAAGTCACATGGAAACTTTGAGATGCTAGCACAACAGAAACAATACTTTTGTTGATCATTAGATCTACTGGCAGCCACACACCAGTGCCCTGTACAGGCACCTCAGGCAATTGAAGGGAACTTTAAATGAAAAACAAGTCAGGGTCAACCCATGTGAGTGCCCCGAGAAGACACAAGCTGGAAATGGCAGACATTTCTAGGGGAGCATATCCCTTGCTGACTGCCCTCTGGGAAAGCAGGAACTCTGTTTTACTTGAATTCTACTCCGGATTTTGTTTTCAAGGGAAACTGCAAGGCAGGATACAAACAATGACACATTTGTCCCAGAGAAGCCTTGGGGCTTGCATAGGCAGGACAGGAGGTGTTTGCAGTCTTGGAGCACAAACACCCAAGAGGGCACTGATTAGCCTCAGTTGCTCACCCCCATATTGTTCAGTATCCCACAGCTGTGTGGTGGGGCAGATGCCCAGGAGAATTCACTCTGGGATGGGTTTCATGCTTTCAAGGATATGGTTGTGCTGCAGATCCACTCCAGGCATCCCTGCTGGACTTTACTGACTTGTTTTGCTCTCTGCAAATGGATGTAGGGACAGAAGAGCAAACCAATAGCAGCAAGATACTTCTGGCCCTCAACAAGCAGCTCAGAGTCCAAAGAGCAACACTTCAGGTTTACAATTCCTCTATTTTTGGCATACTTTTTGGCTATTCAGTGCCAGCTGCCACATCCAAGGAGCCAACAGACAACTGCCCAGGTGCACCCTCTTCACACTGCTTTCTGTACAGCTTCAGTTACTGATCTCAGCCCAGCACGCACAACCAGGTGAGAAACTGAGACAGATGACAGCTTCAAGGCTCTCATCAGAGACAGCAAAACAGGGAATCAAGAGGTGCTGCTGAACTCCTGATGTCTCTGGTATTCAGTTTTCTCCTTAGGATACCTATGACCTGGCCTCTCACGTTTGTCCAGCTTGCCTATGGGCATTGTTGGCAGCGTCAAAGACCATTTCTTGCTGTGTGCTCAGGCACTGGAGTGCTGGTCCCAGTCCCGGTCTGGAGCACAGCTGCTAAGCATCAGCACAACCCACACCCTAGTCACATCAACTGTTCCATCAGCTCTGGGATGCTCAGGCACCAGCACCCTGGAGCCAGTTTGTGTCAGACACTGCAGCCGTTATCTCACTCACAGAAGCTTAAAAACAAATTCTCACCAGCACTGCTGCTGCACAGAGTGCACAAGAGCTTGGATCCGTGCAAACAATGCCTGTTTCCAGATGCTTACCAAGCAATACCCAAAAGCACGCTCCTGGAGAGGGCAGCAGCGTCAGGGTGCCAGCACCCTACGAAAGTCCACTCCCTGTAGCTAAGTTGGCAATGCCATCTAGTGCATAGAGACAGAAATAGCACAGTGTCCGCGGGCGGGCAGGCGTGCACGGTGCCAGATGTGCAGTCCAGATGTGCTCTGAGCCAGGGAGGTGGGGAGGACGATGGCACCAGGCTCCAGGTACTGGTGCCCCTGGCCACGCTCACAGCCCCTGTGATGTACACTCACGTGGGCTGACACATCACCTGCCCTGGACATTTTTCCCACCCCAAAAAAGCCTGGTCTTATCCAGAAATCTCCACTTGCCTTGAAAGGGAAGGGAAATCCTCCCCTTTCCCCAAAAGGTTTCAATTGAGTTGTTCCAGCTTCATCAGCCTGTGGTCTTTACAGCCAATATAGCTCAACATTTTGGCTCTCTGGCGTCACTCGAATGTAAAACATCTCCCACAGAAACATTTTTTTCATGCAAGGCAAACACTTTCTCAGTAATAAGAAACATTTTTCTTAGACACGAACAAAGGGTGAGGTTTCTTTAGACAAAGGAACCAAAGGTTTCCTCTTATTGAGGGCATCCTCTGACGCAGACTGAAATCTTTTGCATTTTAGGTTGGGGTTTTTTTTTCCTAGTGCCTCCTTTTTCCAAAAATACTTCTAGGCTGATTGTCATTTTCTCCTTGTGCAACTTTTCTGTAATTTCACCAGTGATTTAAAGCATTTTTCTTAAATGGAAAAAATTTGGCTTTAAAAAATATTGTTAACCAAAAAATGATACGTCTTTCACTAAGAATGTGTGACCTCTACAAGCAAAATATTTCAAAAGCTATTGAAAACAGATATTTTATTAAGAAAATGGTGTTATGAACTTTGCTTGGTTGAAAAATGAGTCCATTTCTAGCTCTGTTAGATGCAGCTCTATCTCCAGCTCTTTTCCTAAGTTGTTCTTCAATATCATTTAAAGGAGATCACTTTTTCTTTAAAGCTTTCCATTTTTTCCATACCCACAACAGAACAATCAAGAAGACTGTTCCTCATTACAAACTCTTTGCCTTACAAACACTTAATACACTTAACAGGCACAAAAGGTCAGAGGAGAGGGGAAATTGGTCTACCTGGGCTTGATTTAGAAATAGAGTTTAATATATAGACCAGGTCCACCCCACTCGATGCTGCTGAAGGTTACGGGTGTAAGAACCAGGCTGGCTCCCCACTGTACACTGATTTAGTGGGATGATGTGGAGGTAGAGCAGAGGAGTATTTCACAGTGGCTACTGGTGTGCTCAAAGGGTTAAATCCACCTTGGCCACACAAGAACCAGCAAAACCTCTCTGTAGATGAAGCTGTAAGGGCTGGATGAAGTGGGACTGGAGCAGGTTCAATCTGACTGCTGCTGGAGTCAGCAGGAGCTGCTCCACAGGCTTGGAGCTAAGTCAGGGCTTAAGTAGCAACTGGAAGGATAAAAGCTTGTGGGATCAGGCCTTAAACCAGCAGCTCCCAACTTGGTACAGCCTCGGAGAATGCCTAAAATAACCAATATTGTTACAGGCCTGCATGTTAAAATAAATGAAAATCAATTATGTTAATAGACATTAATTCATGCTAATAGAATCACTGCTCCAAAAGCAGAGTTAATAAGCCCAGTTAGACCACTACCACTGTCTACATATTAAAAAGATCTATAACATTTAAATATTGACTGCATTCCTTTGAAATGAATAGTATTTCCTTTGGATTACTCATTGATCTCGGCTGAGCTGTGCTTGACATCTGGAGCAGTTAAAATAGTAACCTCAACAGCCACAGTCTGCCACTAATTCTGAAAGGAAAAAAAACAATTGAAACTTATGTGCTCTCATTAAAACAACTCTGCTGTCTCAGTGCTGGGCCCAGAAGAGGAGAGCTATGAATCCACCACCTGCAGATTAGCTGAGCTGTGGCTGCTCCCAGTGGTGGAGGCAGCTGCATGGATGTTAGCCCTGGGGCTGCTTACCTGGGTCCCCAAAATCCCTGTCTTCCTGGAGGAAAGGCACCTTGCATAGAGCCCTGATTCTCACTCCCTCGGTGGAGACATAAGTTTTATTGCTTACATGCATATAAAGCAGTTTGGGTTCATTATGGCCAGGACGGTTCCCATACTTGGTTCTGTGCCGTGGAGCTGCCTGCTCCTGGGGCTGGGCAGCCTCAGCACAACCTTAACCAATACAAACTCCTAGGAAGCCTCCTGCACTGCCTCACCCAACCAGTGTGCATGTGGTGGTGGGGCTGGAGGAATTTTGGGTGTTGGTGGGTTTATGCTTTTGAAAACTAAAGGATAGAATCCATTGCTCCCTCCACCTATTGAGACAGAAGAAAAATACACGGTTTGCTCATAGTTTTACTCAAGTTTCCCATGCACCTCACAACTGTACATATTTAGCAACTGCTCACAGCTGGGGTTCCTGCTTCTTTGACGCTCTGGGTGTGAGCAGTGAGGGCGTGAAACTGAGGAAAGGAGCAAACCACCCTTTGCAATGCAATGGAGACAAATCCCGAGTTTTTCCCCTGCAGAAGCCTCAAATTTGTTCTGGTTCCTCTGACCACCTGGAGGGTGCAAACCCCATGTACAAACCTGGCTCCTGCACCCTGCTGCCGGCTGCCACTACTTCCCCATCTGAGCTGCAAATGAAAAGCTCTCACCCACCAGCGGGGTTCAAACACTGCCGTAAGAAGCACCTCCTGGGTGAACATGGCTTTGTTGAGAGAGTGGTCAGCCAGAGCCTCTGCAATGTTTCCTGCAAAGGTGGCTAACAAGAGAGGGAACCCAGGAAATGCTGCAACCTTGCTGCTTTTTGATGGACGTCATGTCATGGCACAGAAAAAAACCCCACCACTGGGCAGCAGGCCAAAAGATGCTATCACCAGCCTCTCTTGGGAAACAAAGTGCTAATACAACACTGAGGCTGACCTCCATTTAATGTACTTTAAATAATAACAGAGTGAAAGAAAGGACAGGAAGCAAGTAGGTGGCAGAGATGCAGCTCAAGTGCTGCCCAAGGCACCCACCTCATAACTCCTTCTCATTTCTATCCATTGCCTGCTGGCCCCACAACAATGGGAGCTCCTGATGAGACTGACTCACCCTATGCCATGCCTGTACCATGACAGAGCACATCTTCAAGGAAGGGAGTGTTTTTTTCCCCCTTTTCTAATGCCCTGTTTTCAGTTAACCATGCTCTCTGTGGCAGGGCATGCTTGCATTGGGCAACCAAAGAGCAGCTCTCCCTACTCACTATCCTGCTGGCCACAAGCTCCCCAGAGACCGCATCCCCATCCCTCTGGTCAACATGAGGCTCCCCAACAGCTTCTCCTTCCTGTTATTCCCTGTGCAGGGCACAGCTCTCCTCATCTCCACAGGGCTGCCTCCAGGTGGGTAGCAGCAAGCAGAGGTATCCTGGGGACAGCCACAAAAGACCAGCTGAGCTTTCTGCTGTAGCTACATTATCCCTTTCCTAGGAAGCAAAATGTCACAACTACTTAGCACAGAACACACAGGGAATAGAACACACCTAATTTATTTGGCTAATTACTTTCAGAAAACAAGGCTCTGGAAGACCTCTATCAAAGACAACAGCTGCTTTGTAATACTGACTGCTGGCCCCTGGCTAGCCTTGAGCACTCTCCCAGGAAAATACCGATCTCCAATAGTCTCTGCTCAAACCTGAGAATCCTATGGCTACTTTGTAATGACAAATTCTTATTTAATACTGAAATGTTTTTGAATGCACAACCAACCAAAGAACTTAATAATGAACAAACTGATTATTTTTGCCCTAAAATTTGGATTTTTTTTTCCTATGATAAAAGCACAAGTAGTAAAGCCATGACACAACAGGCAAAGTTCCCACTTGCCCCAAGACACAGAGGCACTAGAGCCTCTCAGAAGTCAGAGCCTTGTCCTGTTCTCCGAGACATTTTACCTGAAGCATCCTCACGAGAGCAGCACAGCCTGTGCTAGTGCATGGGAAATTCAGAGCAAAGTTACTGAGGACTGTTTAAGCCAGAGCCACCTTTTCTCTTACTCCACTATCCCATGCATTTATTGGGATACCCAGCTCCTCACCTATGAATAGAGCAAGGTGGCTGTTCACCCAAAAATCAGAAGGGTGGTGTGAAGACACATGCATTGAAGCTCTGCCACATAGGCATAGGTTTGTTTAGGATTACCCACACCACCTCTGACACAAATGCACTCCATTATGGGGATTCCTAAGGAGGCAATAATAAACAAACAAACCAACCAACCTCAGGCTCTTGGTTAAATCAGAATTGTTTTTCTACTGCAGCAACCCAGCTGATGTGTATCTGTGACCTTGCCCTCATAAAACAGTCCCTGGAAATTCAGACGCACTGCCTGTTAACGTCAGTGAAAAGCCTCCTGCAGACTTAACCATCCTCAGATCTGCTTTTTGCACAAGACAACAAGCACGTGTGTGGTACTGGCATGGGGGAAATGGCTGAACATGTACAACAATTAGCTTTAAAAATGTTAAGATTTCAGCTATTGTTTTAGTTACCACTCCCTGGGGATCCTCAGCATTACTGTATTATTGATGATGCTAAATGGGGTTTTCAACAAAGCTGGTTTGAAGGCTTGTGAATGCCAAAACAGCATTTCAACCCATTAAACCTCACAGACGAAACAATTTCTTCTAAAAATAATCACCAGTTCTTCCCACCAGAAAAAAATAAAAGCCTGGCCAATTCCTAACGTGCCAAGTTTTCAGGCAGGCCTGATTTTTATGGCTGAGCTTATAAAGCTCTGAAAAAAAAGGTTTATAATGGAAACACCGACAGAGCTGAGTTACATGTGAAGAGCAGCCACCTTACACAATAGGGCTGCCAGCAACCACCAGCAAATGCATTCCACCTTGCTAATCCCGAATTTTCCCGGTCAGAAGAAAAGATGAGATGTCTTAACTCCTGCTAACATCCTCCCCATTATGCCAATGCAAATACAGTCACGAGGCAATTACCAGCCCAGCCAAGGGCCAGCCATTGTGGGGCTGACAATAGCTTCTCGAGTCCTTCGGATGAGAAACAAATACTCTCAACCTCGTCCAAGATTTTAAGTCTCATTAGTATAAATCAGTAACCCAATTAATGAGGGGTTTAGCATATTGATTTGCATCAGATCACAGGAATTAATGACACACGTAGAAGGGACAATGCTGCAGGACATGCTGGGAAGATGAACAGCTACCTAGGGGGATTGTGCAGTCACAGTACATCAAAGAAGGGCACGGGCACCTCAGATTTCATGAGGGGGATGAAGCTGCTCCCACTCAGCTCCTATGTGGCCATTGGGGAGGCAGAGACATTACCTGGCTGTTGAAACAGCTAACACCATGAGGCAGGTTTGCCAATGTAAATTTTAAGAGCTGCTTTTTAAATGAAAGCCCTGCTTTAATGATTACAGCAAACTCTGGTTGGGAGTTAAACAGAGATGGCTTCCAGGGGAGACCAACATTCCTGCTGGGTATGCATAAGGGGATCTGCCACAAAGATCTTGCAAAGATTTTTGGAGAAACCAGCAAGGGCAGTAAGGAAACAGGAGGCAAAGCCACTGGGAGAGGGCTGGAAGGAGCCCCAAAGGGTAGAGACTAACCAAGCAGAGCAGGTTGAGGGAGGAAAAGCAGCTCCACCAGCTCCCCACCAGCACCAGGCCTACAGCACATGGACAGTAAACAGAGAAAGGGAACTTAACACTAGGATGTGCCACAAGCATCCTCCAAAACCTACCAGGTTTAGCAAAAGCCTCTTCCTCACAGCCACCTGCCCCTTCTGCACCTGGCAGGGTGCCTACCTCTCACTAGGCTGCCTACTCCAAGGCACCACTGAAAAGGACGAAAACTCCCTTCCAGAGAAGAGGGACAAAGGGATGGACCATGCCTGGGATGTCTTTCCCTCCTCCCGGGGTGGGCATCCCCCTCCTTACTCTAGTAGTTGTAAAAGGATTCTCAATCTGTGTAATTTAAGCACACTTGACCCAGAATTACAGCAAGCCCATAAAAAGCTGCATCTTCCCAAGCAATTTTCAGTTACAAGTTCTTAAACAGATAATAGCAGAAAAACAAGACAACAAAAAAAGCAAATCAAACCCAGAAAATATGATACTTGGAACAGCATTATTAAGAAATGAAAACCACTCATTACTGGGGTTGGTTTATATTCAGGTGGTCCTAGAAATGCCACTATTGCAGAGCCTGTGACCATCGTGTGTCTTGCAGATACCTTAAACTTTTAAATCACAGCCATTTGAAAGAAGATGCTATGAAGCACAGCACTACATAATCATTTGGGATGAGGACTGCAGCTTCCAGCACAGGTGACACAGGCAGGAGAGACAGAGCTGACCCATCAGACACTCAACCTCCTGGGTGGCTCTTGGCTGTGAGTCACCTCTGTAGTAGCTCAGGTCAACAAAGATTCCACTAGCCAAGAGGGGGATTGCAATGTTCTTGCATCAATCTTCACCATCTTCTACACATTTATTTATTTCTCTTTAAATTACTACTAGCCCTTGATGGCATCCCAAGGAAAAGAAGGAGCAGATGACAGGCCACCTTCCTGCCAGCCTGCCAGTATCATAGTATTGACTTATGGACCACTGCAAGCACGTGGCCACTGGCCACCACATCAGGCAGAAACTTGAGGCAGAAACACTCTGTATTTTTCCTAGATACTCATCCTGGCTTACATGGAAAAATAAAACCATCAGCATTTAAAGAAAAAAAAAAAGCAAGTTATATTTTTCCAACAGTCAAAGATGGATTTATCCAGGCTTAGGTTTCCTGCAGCAGCCATGCCCACCAGCTTCCACACACAATCGTTGATCCTCAGGGTCCCCAAGATGCTCAAGGACTGCCTGTGTTGGCAGTACCTGTGTGCCTGCCACTCCTGGCTCTGGAGATGTTCCAGTCGTGGGCTTTCCCAAGGACAAGAAGAAAAGCTGTGGTTTTGTGCTGGCAAGGATGTGAGCAGAGCAGCAGCCCCCAGCAGCTTTCACTGATCTGGTTGTTGCCATCGCCATGAGGGGACACTGTCATACCAATGCAGGAGGGAAGAGCATGGCTTTGGGGACAGGGTGACAAACAGGGCCAGTAATTACTGCAGGACATATGATAAGTAAAAACATCCAAACAGACAGAAGGGATTTTTATGTGCCTTGCTCTGAAACGTCCAACACCAGGTGCTATTGAGACACAGGAGCCAGGACCACACCAGGTCTTGCCTGGTCCAGTAAATCTTACATCCAGTTAAAACAATTGGAAGATGGTGATGGAAACTTCAGCATTATCAGGTTTAAGAAATGACCAACGTACTGACAGGTTGCACCTTCCACAATTAATACATCAACTTGCCTGTGAGGACAAAAGCCAGGCTGGCTCAGTCAGGGGGCAAGAGCAGGACCCTTTCTCCAGAGATGTGGGACGACTCCACTTGTCATTTGTCCCAACTTAGGGCCACACCACCCACCACAGCATAAAAGCAGAGACTCTCTCTCCCATTATGTGTTCTCCTTTTACCTCCTCATTGCTACCAGAAGGGTACACACAGAGGCTCATCCACCGGAGGAACCCAGAGCAGCCTGTATGCATATGTCACCTCTGAGGCTGTTGCAGTACTAAGCTGTACAGGTTTCCGGGGAGGCACAAATGTTAGAGCAGGTCCTTTCAAGGGCAGCAATTGTTTTGGTTTTTTTAATTCCAACTCTTTGGGAGACAGCAGTTCACATGCTGCCAAGAACATCACCTTTCTGGTTCATTTTGCATTTGAAACTCACTACCAATTCCATTAATTTTAATTATTAATTCTATGTATGGGAATTTTTCTTTAAATGATTCCTGTAATGGCAACATAACATAACATAATGGTTATGTGAAAAGGAAACACTTGAAGGAAGGGAGCACATGCCTGCCTCAAAGTCAGCAGCATGCCTCGGCCCTGCTCGTACGGTTTAGTTTACAAGCTCACGTCAGAGAGCCAGTTTCACACAGAAACACAGAATAAAAGCAGGAACATAACTTTTGATCATCCTACATTGATGTTTACTCTTGTTTCCTGTAGCCCCAGGTGCCAAATCTGTCCTCTATATAGCAGAGGATCACTGTGCTATTAACAAAGTCAACTGGACACACTCAAAAGTCATGGCAGGTCTTTGTATTGGTGGCTTGTACGAAACTAAGCAATGATAATTAGCAAGCAGCTAATTGCAAACTGATAAATATAAATTCAGAAACTTTTTTTCTGTGCAGAAACACTCGAAAGCAGGAGAATTTACAAGCAACTTTCTTACATATGAACACTTATGCCAAGAAGGGGGATGCTGGAGAAGTCAGCTCCTCCAAACACAAGAGCTTTTTGTTCCACCATTCTCTGAGCTCTGAAGAAGTTTAATTTTTTTTTTCTTCATTTAACTTTGCTGGCCTGCCAGCTGGGTATAAGCCAGAAGGGTTATCCAGTCAGGCCTTACTGTGATATATTTACAATGGTAGTGCATCTAAGGTTTGTTTATTTCAGGATTAAAATTCAAATGGCTAGAACCATTTAAATAATTAAAGGGCAATCAGAAAATGCCAGGAAACCAAACAAATCAGGAAAAGTCATGGAAACCATCAGCGATATTTAATTCAGAAATTCTCTTTGTTAGGGAACTTAGCTGAAAGAAAACAGCTGGATGTAGTTCAACCCTCTAAATTAAAAACAATCTAACAAGGTCTATAGGGATAACTCTTTCAGCTACATATTGGAGACCAGATTCACTTCTACCAAGTAAATGTAATAGCACTCAAAGCTAGAAAGGAAATTCCTCAGAACTGAGGTAGTTTCTAAGCATCAGCACATTTTCCAATTCCTCGCAAGGCAACTTAGCTATTTACAATCCATTTTTTCCCACACATAAATTTATAACTTCTTCAATTTTATGGTTCCATGATTTATTTTCTAAAGAAAAATAATCTAGCCAGAATATCCCTAACTGCACTAACATCATGTTTTAATAAATAACTGGCTACTTCTAGTAAAATTAAGCCTCCAGGATTGTTTATACCAGCCAAGGATACTCCGTCTCTATAGCTCTGCAGATATTTGGTGTGAAAATAAAGTTGAATATAATGCTGACCCTGAGCTAACAAGTAATTAATGCTTCAATATAAAAATAGAAGATCATCCTTCCAACACAAAAGTGGAACAGAGCAAACCCTCTCTGGATTGCTCTCCTGGCCAGATCCTGGCATCCAGCCAGACCTAAAGGCTACCTAAAGCAAGAGAAAACATGCAGAATAATTTTGAGTCTTTCCAAAGACTTTGTTTTCCCTAAACTCTTTTAAAAATTATTTCATCTCTTTACTTAAAAATGTACATTTATTAATGAGTTGCTGTTCACCACAACACTGTTCCAATTGCAAAAGCACAGGCAGAGAGAGGAGGGAGTCTCAGGTAGTGCCAAAAAGTTACAGTCGCTGGGCATCGGCTCCCAGGAGACCAAACACAAGGGAAAGATGACGACTTCAGCCCTGTCAGCTCCTGCTCCAATCTGCCTGCCACAGTACCATGGGTTGCTGCCTGCTGCTCCTTCCCTTTTGCCACCCATCAGAGAGGAAACAAAACTTTCGCAAAAACAAACCTGACACCCTCTTGCCACCCCTCCCACAAAGTATTCCTTAAAAACAACACCAAAAAAACCTTTAAAAATTAATCCAGCATTCATCTAACAAATTTGCAGACAAGACACATGTTGGCTTTTGGATCTGCAAAACGACAAGTTGCTTCCAACTGAACAAGTTTAATGCCTTATTCCCACGGGGGATGCACGTCAGGAACTGACCTACAGGAGTTACAGCTAATTGCAAAGATCCCAGGGAACAACCGACAACTCTTCTTAGCATCTGCAGAAATGGAATTCTCTGTAGTCTCTTCCACTTTAACCAAACCTCCTGTAAAGAAAGTACAACCTGCTCCTGGCATTAATGCCCTATGCAAACGGGGCTCTTGGCACACCGACCAGCTCTGCCTTCACCTTCTGTTTTACCGCATAATAAAGACAAATTACTTCCACTTCTTTCCAGATAAGGCAACTAACATACTGTGGATAAACGGGAAGTTAACTACATGAAACATGTTTTTTTGCTTGTTGGACAATTATTTTCTCCCCATAAGATAACATGATAAATAAAACCTGCTTCTGTACAGATATTTCTCATCTCAGAAGTACACACTCATTACAGGCCAAGAGAAGACCCTAGGGTTTGGGTGTTTGCTTTTTTTTTTTTTTTCATAAGAAATATGGTAAAAGAAAAAAAAAGGAAAAAGGTGATAAAGACACAAATGCAGAGCTAACTACAGGCTTGTATATACATTTTTGTTATCCACCTCTAACATGGACTCTTGGTGAACGGAACAGACTGGTAGTCACCGTTCCTGTTATTCCCAGAATAGTAAGGGAAAAAAAATAAAATCAGTATCTTAAAACCAGTGGCAACATAGTAAAAACTGTACACTGTTGTCCATTAACTTAAAAAGCAAAGTCCCTAGATGGTATAAAAGTGAAAGCAGGTGCCTTCTAACTTTGATAATAAAAGTCTTTTCCCCTCCCCCTACGCTGCATAATTATCTCCATTGTCTTTGCATGGCCAAGAACAAAATGCTAAGGAGCAAGGCTGCTTGTGATAAACCGCTCCTGGTAGCGGCAGAAGTGTTCACGTTCTTGTCACTCTTGTTGGAGTTCCCCGTGACTTCGGTGGCATTGAACTCGAACTCTGAGGAGCACTGCTGCAGTTCACAGCCGCTGCCGCTCTCCTCCCCGCTGCTCTCCTCACCTGTGGGAGACAAACACATGTACTGTCCTCCTCTGCTGTCTGCAGCGTGAGCCTTTGCTGGCAGAAGACAGCAGGAGAAGAAAAAGCAAGCGCATGGATGTTTTGACATTTATGAGATTTAAGTGCAGGTCCTATGGTTAATGAGGCTTCTGTATGCCATTTGTCACAGCCATCCATTCTGGTGGATGAAAAAATGGACGTGAGCTGGCAATGTGTGATCACAGCCCAGAAGATAAACTGTATCTCAGGCTCCATCAAAACAGCATGGCCAGCAGGTTGAGGGAGGTGATTCTGCTCCTCTACCTCACCTGGAGTACTGGGTCCAACTCTGAGGATGCCAGCCTAAGAAAGACCTGTTTGGAGCAAGACTAGAAGAGGGCCACAAAGATAATCAGAGGGCTGGAACATCTCTCCTTTGTGGAAAGGCTGAGAGAGTTTGGGTTGTTCATCTTGGAGAAGGGTCCAGGGAGACTCTATTGCATCCTTTTAATATGTAAACGGGGTTTATAAGAAAGATGGGGACAGACTTTTTAGTAGGGCCTGTTGTGATAGGACAAGGGGTAATGGTTTGAAACTAAAAGAGAGTAGAAATTTAGACTAGATGAAAGGAAGAAATTTTTTACGATGAGGGTGAAAAGGAAATGGTTTCAAGTTGCACCAGGGGAGGTTCAGATTAGATATTAGGAAGAATTTCTTTACCAAGAGGGTTATTAGGCATGGGAACAGGCTACTCAGGGAGGTGATATAATCGTTGTCTCTAGAAGCATTCAAAAAAAACATACAGATGTGGTGCTTGGGGACGTGGTTTAGTGGCAAGCACGGTAGTGTTGGGTGGATGGTGGGACTCAAGAGGTCTTTTTCCAACCATAACGATTCTATGGTGAAACACTTGCACATGTTGCCTGGAGAGCTGGTAGAAGCCCTATCCCTGGAAACATTCAAGGTCATGCTGGACAAAACTAAGCAACTTGATCCAGTTAAAGATGTCCCTTCTCATTGCAGGGGTGCTGTACTAGGTGATCTTTAAAGGTCCATTCCAAACTATTCTATTATTCTATGGGAACAATCCTCCTCAAACAGCCTATGGGAGATGTCAGTTCCTACCCTTTTTACTAACATGCTTACCCATAACTGAGGCTTAGCCAGCTATCCTGTGTTAACAAGAAATCCAATTAAAAAGGAAAAAGAAAAAGGCAAACAGCAGCAAACATACTTATATCAATGAAGTTGACGTCGTTCCCACTGTACGCACTCTTCAGCTTGTTAGTCATCACCCGCAGAGCCATGATTTGACGGCGAATCACCATGTCTGGCTTGGTAATATCAACTTCTACCTCCGGGTTATTCACTTGACTTGCTAAGCCGTTTCCAGTCACTGCAAAGTCATACCTGAAAAGAAAACATTCCTGCTGGTACTGGAGCTGCAGCTCAGCAAGGTCCCACACTGAAGGACAACAGTGTGGGAACTCAGCAATTTCCAGCCTCAGCGATATCTTGAGCCCAATGTGATCTTCCTACGTGCTAACCCTCATGGAGCCCTCCTCCAGCTTCTGACCCCATCTCCACTCCCTGCAACCTGAACAGCATGTGAAATTAAACACTCTTTTCATATACCCTGTGCCACAAAGATGGAAAAGACAAGTTTTTTCCCAACTTGAAAACAGAAGGAAGATCTGGGCTTTATAATAATAATGGCTCACAACAGCATAAATCAGCTCACTGTAAGCAACAGAGCAGAACAAGCTGCTGAGACACTCTGATGCCCAGTTAGATGACACTTTTGGGCAAACAACCTTTGGGGCCATAGTTATCCCAGGGAAACCTATAGTAACTGTTGGAGGCAAGAGTACCATTCTGACTTGGCATAATGCACTTTAACCATCAAGCTGCGGTATTAAACGTGTACTTCTCACCATGCAGACATGTGAAGCAATTTTCCTAATAACCCCAGCAGGAAAAATATCTGATGTTGAAGATGAGATAATGTAACTCCATGCATTGAAGCAGAGAACAGCCAAGCTACTCAGGCCTGAGGAGGTGTGTACACTCAGGTCTAAACACATATACAACCTCATAGTTTAAAAGAGAGGCTGAACAACAAAATGCAACAGAATATGCCTCCTGAAACAGGTATTTGGAGTATCTTCCTATAGAGCAGGGATATGACACTTTTTTCCTCCTCCAGTTACCTGATTTACAAGAAAAATCACTGTTCAACAGGAAAAAACCATTACTTATTTATGTTGCTAACATCAGTAACACAAGAGCGAGAAAAGGAGACAGGCAGTGAGATACATGCACACATCTGAAAGGCATGCTCAAACCCTGTCCTGTATAGGGGATGGATTAAGATTATTATTATTATTGGTTTTGTTATTATTTGTGTTCAATATTGTATGTTTCAAAGAAGTTAGAGGCAGGCTACTGAAATTTCAGGTTATTTGAGCCACAGAGGAAATAGTAACAGCAAAGCAAAGTATCTTGCACAACCCACATAAGACGTCCAGTGTCTACTCTGTCTCCTTGCTCAGTGCTGCCAAGTGTCCATCTCCTCTCCTTACTGGTGCCCACCCTTGTGTGCACTAGGGAGATCTGCTGTGAAAAGCTCTGTACAAACTGGTGATAAACAAGACCTTAGGAGGGCAGAGTCAGTTCTTGTTGCAGTGACTCAAAAGCATCGCCCTGGCCTAGTGAGGCAGTTTCAGGCACACACAATCCACTGCAAAATTTATGAAGTATGGCTCAGTCCTATGCCCCAAAAATATCAAGGGCAAAAACTGCTATTACACAGAAAAACTTCTGGAACACCGTGGACAACTGGATTTTTTTTAATGGAACATCTTGGATTTTTCTTATTTCCTCAGTAAGCAAACAGAAAAAAAAAAATGTCTATTTCCAAACTAGAAGTTAAAACAGTTACATAAGCCATATGACAGAAAACTTTTGGCTTATTCATGTGTTGGTAATTTCTTCCTTAAAAGAAAAAAAAAAAAAGGCAGAAAAAAGCTTTGTAACTATTTTTCCATAAAAAATGTGCATGAAAACCACTGGCTCCCTCATGCACTGACCTCAGTAGGGGAGAAGACAACCTTTCACCAGCCTCCATCTCCCCTGCCCTTGTTCACCAAGGAACCCATCAATAGGTCCTGATAGAAACATCAACTGGGCACACCAGGGCAACAGTGCTGCCAGGTAATACAAGCACCCTTGCTCTGTAGCCATGGCACAGAGTTTTGTACGAATCACCTCTCTCCAAACCCATGAGCAACCAGTAAGAGGTTTAAGTCCAAGAAGAGACACTGCAACTGCACTATCTAGACTCAGTTCCCTCCTTTAAAGCTAAGCATGCCATGAGAGCTTGGAAAACCCTTCAGCTTTGTGTTCAAGTTCTCCCATTAACAAAAAGAGAAGGGGTAACTGCATTAGCCTGTCTTGGGGAAGCTGGGGTCACTCCTGTAGGAGAAGAGGGCTTGGGGAGAGGGGCCTGCATGACAGGAAAGGCTAGGGGCAGAAGAAGAGAGTTAACTAGGGGCAGCAGCATGGCCAAACCTGCTCTTGGCACTCCCATTCCAGCACTCATTTTCATCGACAGTGCCTACAGACATCTTTTCATCATTGCAAATGTTGCCAGGGAGAGATGACCAAAATTTTTTGGCTTGCTTCAGCTTCTCTTTCACATCAGTAACCTATTAAAAGAAAAAAAAACAACACAGGACATAATCCAGAATACCAAACACTCATTACAAGTGAAGCTGGAAAGGTATTTTTTGTCACAACAGACATGTATAGGCCAGATCTTCAGGCTGCATGTTTTGATGGTTGATTTACTTTTTTAATACAAAGTTAAACATTGCTCCTCAAACACATATTACTCATAAGTAAAGCCTTTAAAATAGGCACTTTTCTGACATAGAAGCGTTGAGGTAATTCCCGTCTAGAGCCATGGGCAGATTACACCCCTCAGAGAGTTTAAGACGGCCAAGGAATATTAAGAAACCCTATAAATTACAAATGGAAAATTACACACTGTGGTACAGGGATGAGAAGCACCTCCACAGCACTAGCAGGACCAGGCACTCACCAGTCGGTCCAAGCTTGTGCCAGCAGCTGTAGTTGGCCTCTCCTCCGGGTTGTAGGGTCTGAAACGAGCACTAAAGCCGCCTTCAGAGACAGAGCGAGCAGTCCGCCCCTGGGCCAGTGTCTTTGGCTGGCCACATCCCTGGAAAACCTACACCAGAGAAGGAAAGGGTTTTATGAAATGGGAGGTCTCAAGAACATCCCTCCAGACTCCAATCTAGCCCCTGCCTGAAGTGGTACATCAGGTTTATATATGTGTATAGATATATTTGAAAGGGCATTGAAGAAAAAGCATATTGACAAGAATAAGGAAATAAAATCACATTCGATAAAGCCCAAGTGACCTCTTGGCCCATTTACCTTTTGAGACACCTGCATACTGTTCTCCTGCATGTTCATGATTGCATCTGAAATCTTCACATCTATAGGGTCCATGACTGACTCAATGTTGAAGGGACCCTCCAGCCTCTCTGCTACCAGTAGCATCGAATCTAACACAAAGAGAGAAATGAAGGTTTTTAATGAGGAAGCTTCAAGAATAACATAAAACCAGGACAACAGATTGTGGTGGTTAATGCCTGTGTGTTCAATGCCACTTCTGACCAGCACACATCTCCAGGAAACATTTCACTCCATTCCCAGACCCTACAGCTTCACCAGGCACTTACAACAGGCTGCTAGCACCAAGCCATGGGCTCATATGCATCAAAAGCCACATTAAACGAAGGAGAACCATAGCAGTCTACCAACAGGCAGCCTGTAATCACCTCCTCCCTTTAGAACAAGGATTACAAACACCCTCCTCTCCATGCTCTATTAAAGGTTGCCTTGTGTCATTTGTTTTTCAAGACTGCTTTTAAAGCCACCAGCTTCCTCATGCTGCTCCTGAATGCAAGACACCAATGTGAAAGGGCCCAAGATGACCATTGCTACCATCTCTCCCTTACAGAAAGCTACAGGCTTTGCCATGCCTGCAGAAGCCAAGGGGTTGCACCTTCTAGTATTATTTGGACAATCTGCACGAGGGACACTGCATGAGACCAGGGTAAATGCTGTGTACTGATGATATATTTGGCAAACCCCTAGGCAAGGGGAGATGGTGAAGTCCCTCAATCAACACTGGGTCATTCCTGCTGTGCTAAAATGCATGTTCTCACCATTTACAGCAGCTACTGATCATCCCTACTTCTAGAAAATTATTGGCATTAAGGCTTTCACCCTGCATTGCATTTTAGCCCTCTCTCTGGTTCTGCCCTAGAAAATGCCTCCAGGTACATGCCTGGTGCTAAGCACTGTCTTCTCACCCATCACAACTTTTACTTAAAGTTAGTTTCCACAGTGGTTCCCTCAATCCCAAAGCACCTTGTGTGCTGATCTCCCCTCCTGTGTCACTTCATAATGGTGTTCCACAAAACTCATAACTTTCCAGCCACATTTAATTCTACATTTTTTCCTAGCCTGCGTAACATGGGAGGGCCAGGGCACAACAGCTCCTCCTGCCCCGAGGAAACACTCTCCCAAGGAGCTACTCCCTGCTCCCAAGGATACGCTTGTTCCCTTCCAGTAAGAGGAAATGGGCATTTCACAGTCAGGCTATTAATTTCTCTTGAAAAGTGTTTCTCATAACATTCATCCTCCTCTTAAGCACAGAAGATACTTTCAACACACAGAAATCTTCTACCTGTTAAAGCCCTATAAAGATATTCCACAGAGCTCTGCGTTAGTGCCCAAGTCATGTTAAACTACACTGGAATAAACTGATGACAAACGCACAATTGAACTACTTGTGTATTTAGATTAAATAAGAAATCATAATAATAAATATAAATAATAATATCCAACACCAAAACCACCATGTGAGCTGCAGATGCCTTCCTAACCTGTAAATCCAGTTTTTAAAGACAATTCCATACTCTAAAGGTTTTCTGGGTGTTAGTTAAAGGTCTATCAGTCAATCCACCCATCCTAAAAACCACGTCAGCCGGAACTTGGTGCAGCTCTGCCAAGGTGCCAGTGCTTTAGCAGTGAGCCCCAGGAGCAGCTGGAGCAACCAGGAAAGCCCCTTGCCGCTCAGGCACACACCACCAGCATCAATGATGGAGCTGGTGCAGCCATGGCTGGAATTCAGCAGTCAGGAACTACAAACAGGTCTGAACTAAATGCATTAAATAAAAAAAAAAAAAAAAAGGTAATAACAAATGAAACAAAGAGTCTTAGACTGTATTGTGGTGGGCTCCAATAAAGTGATGCTTCAAATCTCTGAGTAATGACTGCTAGCATGAATATACCATTGTGCAGCAGGAGAGAAAAATGCTTTTGATGTGCTACCAAATGGAGACTTTTGTAAACAAGTGGAGCACAACTTAAATGTGTTCATCATTGTCAAAGCTTTTGGGGTTTTTCACGCACATAAAGAATATCCTGGTGCAGTTTGCAGGAAGCTGTTCATTTAACAGAAAAAATCTTCTGAGCAGACAGGTACTAAACCACACAAAATGCATATTTAAAAAAAGGGTAAAAAAAAAAAAAAAAAGAGAAAAATAATTCCATTTTGTAACTACTTAGTTCTGTGAGTAGCCAGGAAAGGCTGCAGATCAATAAAGTGTTTGTGAAAGACTGAAAGGAAACATAAACCCCAATTCTTCTGGCTGTTTGGCGTCTTTGTAAACTTTGAGCCGGGCAGGCCATCCACAAGACCATGGGAATGTAGAGCGAATTGGGTCCTTTGTTAGTGGGGGTGCCATGGCGTTACATGTATCACAGCCCAGGAATGCAGCCTCCGCTTTGACTGCCGATAGAGAAAATGCATTCGGCCTCCAGCAGAGCTGCCAAAGCTGGCGAGAAAAGATAAGGAAGGTAATAATTGCCCTTGGAGAATATATTCAACTGGAGCTCTTCAGGAGCTGGGATTGATACTGGCAAGGAGTGCTAAAGGAAATAAACTTTCATAAAAAAGGGGGGGGGGGGGAGTGGGGGGGGGCGGGAATAGAATCGGAGGGTGGAGGGCTCTATCTCATGTACAGTTTTGATTTTGGGGGCATCCTGCAAACTTTTACCTCCCACCAGGAGCTGGCTGGTGTCCCCACCAGCAGTCATGGCAAGCAGTGATTCCCTCTGGCAGCCACGTTTGACGTTAATAAGGTTGGCTGGGGTTCAAGCGCTGCACGTCAAGAAGGGAGGCGTGCTGAACTAACACCAAAAATGAAGCTTTGGTGCAACTCATCTGCCCAAAAGATTTTCCATTACTGTGAAAGCAGAGTTGATTTATAAATATCATTCAGTGTGCCCCAGCTCTGGTGCAAAATAATTTACAAGCCATGGTGAGGTGGCTCAGATCTGCTTCACGAAAAAAGGTCTGGCAGAGTGAAAAACGTACCCTGGCCATTTATTACAAACACACAGCATGACAAAGACCGTCTCTCCTTCCTGTGATGAGGAGATAGAAGTGGATTTGCGGGGGAAAACCAACCCAACCCACACCACATAGCACCATCCCTTAAAGACCCTTTTCCTCCTGCATACATTTGTCCTTGCTACTGGCATTGAGACAATCCTTGCCGACAAAGCATCTCGCTCTCATGAAGGAAAGCAATTCTTTCGCATTGTGCCACCAATAATCAGAAACCCACATCTTCAGCCTCACTGTCTGACTTGAAGAACAAAAGGCAGTTCTCAGTCTTAACCCCAAGATCTGATTTAAAAGGGAAGAGAAGGAGGGGGAAGACCTTGACCATTCATTAACAACAATCTTTCTTTTTTAAGGGTTAAAAAATTCTTTGCGCACAAAGTAGTACTCCAGATATGTATATGGAGCCTGAATTCAACATCTTTGAGCAGAGTAAACCTTTGTGGGGGAAAAAAAAAAAATCATGAAAAGGCACTGGAGATTAACACTGTTCATTCAGGAAAGCTCCAACCCCCCCCAACAGCTTGTTTGAAACAAAGTATACCCCTGTCTAATTGGTGTACAATTGTGTCAGGAATAGAGGGCAAAATAATTTAAAGAGTTAAATGGGAGAAAAGAGTACAATTGAGTCATTATTTCATACACCACAACTTTAAATGCCACTTTGTAGAAGTGAGGAAGTATAAAGTCTTCTCATCTCAAAAAACCTTACAAACTTTATACCCCAGTTTGGAAAAGCTTTATGTAAGTGACTTACATATAGAGCCACTAAACTTTATATCCCAGTTTGGAAAAGCTTTATGTAAGTGACTTACATATAGAGCCACTAACACATGTGCGTACATATTTTAAACACATATGCACCCAAATTCATATACTTGCAGCATTTGTTGCAAGTTCTCCCATTTAACTATCTTTATTGGTATGTTCAAAATGTGGTTCTGACATAATAAATTATTGCCATAACTTCGTACCTAAACCTGTGATGCAGAACAGCATCAAGCCCAGCCAGGTGGGATTATTTTTTTTAATAGTTATGGGATGTTTTTGGGGGGGGACTTGGGGATGGTGGTTATTTATTTATTTAAAACTTTTGACACACAGAGAGTCATATTTGTGACATAAGTCCTGCCCCAAACACTGGATCCATTTAATTTAATCTGCTTCAAGTGGCAAATTGAGATCGAAACCAAAATCTGGAACATAACCAGCACCTGTTCAGTTATTAAACTGTCTAAAGAAAGCACAGCTGAAGTTTTCAGCATCCATACTCCACTGCAAGAATCAACCCAGACTGCAACCGAGCAAATACTGCCAATAAATGTAACGAAGCTTAACATCATACTTAAATAATGAGTGGGCAAGAAGCCCCTTGGGGAGGAAGTCCTGCAAGAAGAAAGTTTTGCTTCCAAGCTGGAATTGTATTTATTTATTTTGTCTTGTTTAATAATCTTAATTATTGTATGCAGCCCCTGATCAGTCTCGTGTGACAGGGCTCCCTGGCTTCCCCTGAGGTTCGTTTTTAGCTGCATACCACCTACAGCAATTAGCTGCTTGTGCTTTTGTCTGTTTTCTGGCATTATGCCCTTCCCTTTCATGGGACTCCTCTTTTCTACTTGGACTACATGTTTGCAAGTCTCCTGGCTTTTAGCTATTTCAGCAACAATTGTAGCTGAAATACTTAATATTCTCCTGAGAAAAATGGCTGGAAGGAATAGGGGAAGGATTCAGCCTCCCAGAGAATGACTTGGAAACACAGTTTAGTGTTACATTTAACTCCCTATATGGAATACACAGGCAAAAAAGTGCTTTGTGAAAATAATACCGTGCACACATCCAGTTGGCACGGGTAGCAAAGTGAAAAGCCAGTACACAAAACACAAGAAAACAAGTTCCAAGATTTAAATCTAGCCTGAAATGCCACTTATCAGCAATTTCCTGTTTTTTTAATCTCACAGCTTAATGAAAGGGGAATCTTTTCTTTCTAACACTCTCTTTTTTTCCATGAGTGGGATGGGAAGAGTACTGCAGCCTTGTCAGTAGTGGCAGATACTTTACATGTGCATTTCATCACATGTTAACTGGGGTGAAGTGACTGTTCCCAAAGGATGCTCATACACAGATAAATCAAGTCTCCTGGAAAAGGAATACAAATGAAAACATTTAACACTATCTATTGCCTGCACCCCCAAAACTTGATGCATTGCCAGTTCTGCTGACCCTTGACCCAGAGCAGAACTTAACATTTCAGTCTAAATTTCATGTATCAAGTTATATGGTTTATCAGCACAGGAGAGAAATAACAAACAGAAGGAAGAGGATGACAAAAGCACTTGCCCAGCATCACATAAGGTCTATTGACATTTCATTGTTGGCTGAGAGCCAAATAAGCTGTTTAAAAACAGATTCAGACATGTCCCATTCAATTTTTTAATGTAAAATACAGGCCTACAGATTTTCACAAAGCTCACTGAAGCTGACAGAGATTCTCAGGCTGCTGAGCAAGAAAAGTAGCTTTGGGAAGGACTAGTACGGAAGAAGCAGGTTGTCCATATGCTTGGTCCAGCAAGAAGAGACACTCCAAGCCTACAAGCACACAGCAGTTCCATCCTCCTAAAGCTTGCTGCAACAGAGGTCACTGGCACAGTGAAAGTCTCATTTATTTAGAAATTAACATGAACAGCAACAGCTGTGCTGTATGCAGAGGTGTAGAAAGAAAAGTTACCCATCAGAGACACCTAAAAAAACCTGCCATAGCTCAGCACAGCCACTCACAAAAGGCACCCAGGTGAGGGGTATTGTATCAATATATACTCACATGTAGTTTTAAACTATACTTCCTTACCTATAAAGATATTCCACTCAGCATCCAAGTCCCCTTGATTGGCCAAGCAGCCTCTCATGACATTAAAGCAGTAGTTGTAGCAGGGCTTCACCGATACCAGACCACGGCAGTGTGGGCAGTACATCATTTTCAGCAGCGCCCGCGTACCCTGAGGCGTGGGGTTCACCTTAAAAAGGGGAAAGGAGAAGAAAATTAGCCCTTGGTCACTAAAGCAAAAACCAGGTTTATTCCAGGGTGGGCGGGATCAGAGTTGTCCAGAGGAGATGTAATGGGGTCAATCATCACCATCTGGTCAGAGGCTTCCCCCTTATGAGGTCCAGGGACCTAAGGAGCAGATGAGGGGGTTTGCCAGGAATTCTTGAGAAAAAGCATCAAAGATTGGATGCCAGCCTCTATCCCCACAGCACACCTGCCCAGAGCATGCCCTCCTCCTCCACAGTGCTGTGGCTTGGCTCTTCAATGCAACACAGCATTTACGTGATAGATGCCCAGGTTCATTTATACTCAGCACTCATCATGCTAACACCACTCCCCATACCCAAAGGAGGGGGCATCTGCAGCCCTGCAGCTGAGGACAACCCAAGAGGATCCTCAAAGCCAAGGTGCAATGACTAGGTGTGCATGTGGAGCTATCTGCAGCAGGCACATCACCAACTGAGCCTTTGACAGGGCTATTTTCCAAAGTGACTCATGGTCATTCATGTTTGATTCACTCTCTGGCCCAGCTTCAACATATTCATTGAAACCATTTCCACCCAGCCAGTCTGAAGAGCATTAGCTCCAGCACCATGTACTAGTGCCGACCACATGGTGGGCACTAAGCAGAGAAGCTCTCTCAAGAGGAAGCTTAAGTGTTTAATTAGCCACACATGAAAATGGAAAATTAAGATGTGATCAGAGAGACACTGACAAAATAGGAGTGGTCTCTGGTGCCTTAAGCACTGTACTTGAGATTTCTTGTAAGGCATCTACAGAGAGCACTCTAAGTAGGTTATGATCCAAGACTATGCTAAGACAGACACAAACACAGGCCTGAGGAAAAGTTATTCAATACAAATGGCCTCCACACCTCATCTGCTGGAGGTCTGGAAACCAGCTTCATGGCAGAGAGGATGACAGGACTGGACGGAGATAAACGTACGCAAGGAAGACCTGATGCCAAATGTATTCTGAAGCCCATCCCAGCATGAGGACTACAGAGAAGCTGAACACGATCTTCTGGTGTCAAAACTGGTTGGCAGCACATGAAACTAGGAGTCAACAACAAAAACAAACCAGAAAAAACCCCAAACATCCACTACACAGTCAGGCTGGCTTTGCTAATAATATAAGCAGATTTTTAAACCCTCTCTTCTTATGAAAAGAGATGACAGAAAAATCCCTTGTGTTTCTGTCAGCTCCAGAAACACCACGGTTTGTCTTCACTAGGCAATGAAACTAGTTAGAAAGACAAAAGGACAATTTTCTGCAGTTGATGGAGCTCGGTGCTGGATTTTGGCTGGCCAGCAATGTTCTTTCAGACATCACTTTACCCATCTTTTGTCTGCAAGGAGCCTGTCTGGTTGAACAAAAGTTGACTCAATTTAGAAAGCTGTTTGTGGTGGTGGTGGGGAATCCAACTCAGACACTTCAGAGCATATATACTTATATATATTTGGAAGCCGCAGTGGGAGCAGGAGCCCCAGCCGAAAGCTCCCTAGTGGGGCAGCGTGGCTTTATAGCAGAGCTAGTTCAAACACTGGGAAGAGCTCAAGCAACAGAAACCAGTTAAAACAGATGATTTATAGTCAGAAAACTGAAAACAGACAAATGTAAAGGTATCATCTGCTATCCAGATGGTGTAGTCCTTGCATAACAAAAAAGGGGAGGGTAAGACGATGGAACTAAATAACATCTCGCACCCAGAGACAGAGCTCTGAAGGATGCCAAAGTTTAGAACTTTCTCTGATAAAAATCTTTTCCTAAGTCACTTGGTGGTAGGTGCCAGGACCTCCACACCTAGTCCTGCTGCTTATTAGCAGATCCCAGGCATCCTAGCATTTCTGGCCCTCAAACAAGTCCTCTGCATCCTCCTTGGGAAGAAAATTAGGAAAATGCTGATAGCATCAGCCACGTGCTAGAGCAGTTTGAAGTGGGATGAAGAGCAGTAGACCTCCCCAGCCCAGTCTTATCATGGAAAGCTGCAGCCTTATGAAAGGGATTGCATGCCAGCATGTTGAAAAATATAAAAATAATAAATAAAAAATAAAAGTCACCCACACAGCAGTGACCCAGGAGGCCTCTTCCCATCTTAAGTTCCCAGCTCACCTCACAAGCACCAAGTGCCTGACAGTCCTGCAGCATCCTCCCTGCTTCGAAATTTCATCAGGCTTGATCTTTCTGAATCCCAGCAGATGCAGGGGAAACTGAAACCACTCTCCCACGTTCCACAGTGGACAACATGGGATGGTCATTTGGAATAGGTCCTTTGAACAACGACCCAGGATGATTTTAAAAGCAAACGTGGTTTTGCTTCCTTCCCCTCACTAATTTGTGACTCCGAGCCCTACAAAGAGCTGAACAGATGATGGCAAAGGGGGCGATGAAAAGACAAGCCTCACCCTGCAGTGACTGTCAAATCAAGCCCTAACTAGTAATGGAGGTAATCCACAGGGAAGCCGTTAGTTTGCAGTAGAGCTGCAGGTGAAGAGGAAGACACAAAGGGGAAATGAATCTGTTCAAATCTGGCATTTTATGGTGTCAGAAAGCAAATGAAGGCACAAGCAGAGATCACCTTGAAGAGAGTTTTGGTGAAGATTATGAGCAATTACACCGCTTTACAACAGTGATAAATGCTTAAATGCTGTGTATCGCTGTACCAAGAACCTTAACCCCTGGCAAGAGGCCCATACCCAGTCCAGACCAACTCTAGATCTGTCAGTGGGATGTGCCATATGTTGCACTGGCAATCCTTCACAAGGTTTTAATGTTCTCTCTGCCACACCAGGTGCAAGCTCTTAAAACACCACTGTATGTAACAGTAAACCAAGATATGCTTTGTTCTGGGGTTGTGTTTATCTTGGAAAGCAACTCAGATTCATTCAAACTGTACTCTAGAATGACCCTCAAACCCAAATAATCTCCCTTCTAATAAAGCAAGGGTCCCAAAGAAAGCTTTATTTGCTCAAGAGGATTTACTCTGGTAGAGTTGAGCCCAGGTAGTAGTACACTGTAGTGGACATACCTTGGAAAAGCTTCTATTAGAAGTAAATGCACTCCAATCCCTTCTTTTTATCTTGTAAAATTTATTTCCTTTCCAAGGCATTCCATGCCACTGCAGCAATTCATCACCCTCAGGTTCATCATGTAAATTACAATTTGTCCATATCCACACACTTCGTCAAACGTGAAGATTAAAAGCCGCTAACAGATGTGCTTTGGCACCAATCTTCACATTTGTATTCAACTTGCTCCTTAAATATACAGATTTGCACACAATCCACCAAAATGAAGTGAAAAGCAAACAATTCTTGGCTTAATTCAAATGTTTCATATCATATTTGTTAAGATACTTCCCCAACTTACATTGACTGGTGAAGATACAAACACATTCTTGTAAAAATGACATGCTCTTGGTTTAATAAAATCTGGGGGTTTTTGCTGGTACCTTGTTATACCTGTCCCATTTCAGAGTCTCCCATAAGGGAAAGTGTTTGCCTTGCAGCCTTAGCCTTTTCCAACTTGTTGGTAATCACATCTGGATGCATACATCTGGTAGAAACTTCACCATCAATGTGAACTTCATCACACACTTACCAAGTGAAGTGCCTTGTTAATAGCCTAGAACAGCCACCAAAATTCAAGATAAATTGATCTGTGCAAGCAGATAAAAGTTCAGAGAAGCAGCCGGTCTCTTTTTTCCCCCCTCCTTCCCAAAGTAAGGAATAGCTAAAGAGGAGGACGACAGAGCTCCACAGTCCTCTGTGGAGCTTCCACTAGCTGCCAGAGAGCCAGAGCCACATTTTATTTTCTTGCTCTACCCTCAAGTTAACATTAAGAATGTTGATAACAACATTTAAAATCCTCTCAGCTTTAATAATTATTTATACTAGCACTGATAACTCAGGCTCTTATTTTCCAAGCTTGCACAACACCAGCGTTGCCATGTCAGCAGCACAGCCACCAGAAAACAAAAAAATCTAACAATTTGAAAATAAATGCAGTGAAAATACCTCTAATTTTTACTGTTTTCTTTGCAAAAATCTTGAATTAGGGCAATATTGGATAAGGAAGGCTGAAGGAGTAACTTCTCAGTGACACAAACATGATTTCATGACTTCCAAAACTAACTCGAGCTGACTGAAGGACTGTGGGATGCTCCAGGTGAGCAGCCAATTCAGATGAGTGGAGTGTCATCCATTTTTGGGACCAATACAACCTTACCTGCATCACTTTTTACCTTCCCTCAGCATTATGCAAGAGCATCACCTTGTCACATGTCAGTCCAGATGTTCAGCTCACTGCAAAGCATAAGATCTCTCGGGAGGGCTCTTGGTTTGCTTCCCCACCCCAAATATTCCAATGAAAGTGTCTTGGAATTAACTACACATTAAGCCCATTTTGCTGACCTGGTGCTAGCACATGAATAATTTAGAAAGCATCTGGTTCAACCACAGATTTGGACCTCTGAGGTCTTGCACAAGGGAGCAGCACATTCAGAAGTGCAATTTGGGAACTGCAGAGCTCTGTGCCTTGTCAGTAGTCACTATCCATGGCAATGTCTCCTGCAGCTTTATCTTGTGCAAGGAAAAGTTCAAGAGTACATTTATGCTCCACTCTCTACTTTTATCTTGCTTCCCCTCCTCAGGATGTGACACTGCCAGAGAGGAACAGCAGAGCTCCTGAGAATCACACCATCAGTCACCTGACCTGCTCAGTCTTAATACTAATGTGCAAAAAGGGGAGCAGTGTATGCTTGTCTTCCCAGACCACATGGGGCAGAAGACTCCTCAGGGTGCCCAAGCAGACACCTCTTCCACTGAAACCCTTACAGAGCAATGCCAGGGTCAGCATCTGCTCTCTGTGTCCTCAGGACTAATGTGCCTTTCAAACAAAGCTTGTTCTCTAAAGCACCTGCTGCTCCCCAATCCAGACACACAGCAGATAATTAGAAGCATCGTTTGCTTTAATGAGCAAAACAAGGAGAACATTTATGTTGGCAGCTACACCTAAAAACTTTCCCAGCTATCCCTTGCATTGTTTACAAAATTAGCAGCAAAACCACAGAGCAGGGAGAGGCAAAGAAAGAAGAAAAAAACCAACCCTGTGGACTGAAACACTCCTGCATGATGCCACCAGCTCCACACCCACATCCACGCGTGCTCTCAGCCCGTTAAACCGTGATGACTTCTGCTCAAGCATGCTTTGAAGGCTATGCCTAGTGCAGACCCTCAGATGGCTGGAGCTGAGGCAGATGCCGCCACATTCTTGGCAGGTCTTGTCGGGGTCATCTTTGATGTGGAGAAGTGCTTGGTATTGTTTTCTGCATTGATGCTTGCCCCTAGCACGTGGAAGGAAACGTCCTTGTGCATGTTGGCCCCTAGGTCTGGCCCCATGGCTTGTAACTTGCTGCCTGGACAGCACTGCTTCTTGAGAGGTCCCTCTGCAACACTAAAAGGGCTCCTTGACTCTTCTGGCTCTTTCTTGGTTGCCCATGGAGCAGCAGCATCTGCCCTCACCACCTCTCAACGCATGCAAGCAACACATTTCATTTCTGTCAGTTCCCTAAGAGGGTTTGCTCTTGCCCAAAGGCTGCCTGGCTTAATTAGATACAAGAACATGAACAACTTCTTGAAAAAGGATTAAGGTCACATTCCTCTTAAGTCAAGCCAAGGGCAAAGACTGTACAAAAAGGGAGACTGGACCTTCTCTCTCTGTCTAAACTTTTAGAACCTCAAATGGTAATTACAAGGGGCACAATGGGAGACCACTGCCCTCATATTTTTGATGATGCAGAATTCTTATTCATTCACTGTTTTATTATTTTTATCACCACTTCTCCTAAGCTAATATTTGGTCCACATTTAGCATCTGTGCAGAAAAGGGCAGGAGCCACAGTTCAGGAGACACAGCTGAAGGTATGGAAGCTGACACAGGCCAGTAATAAGTCGGTTTACACAGGTTCAGTACATCACCTTGTGCTTGATGGATGCCTCAGAGATGATGCAGCTCAGTTCAAAGGGGCTTAAAAAGCTACAGGGCTCTCACTCCAGCTGTGGGAAAGCAATCACTTGCCCCTTCTGCAATTCTCTTCCATAAACAGTTTGAAGAAAATTCCCTCCTTGGCTGCTAGCCTCACACTTCGTTAGAGAAGAAATGCTCATACCAAGGAAGCTGAGCCTCTCCACCCACCACAAACATCTCCAGCAGCTTCCTCTCGGCTGTTAATGTCTCTTGAGGACAGCATAAGATGAGGTAGATGTATTAGGAATACATACAAAGCTGTGCATTACTTCATACAGCTTACATCTGTGCTTCCAACTTAAACACCATTTCTTGCATACAACTGAAGCTGCTGCCTGTCCTAGATAAAACAGACAGGGTCCCCAAGGATGGGCTGGAAGCCCCTTTCCAGCAGCCCACTGGCTTTGCTGGCAACTGCATCTCCTGTGGGTTTCACCAAGCCTGTCAAAAAGGTGTTTTGGGACCCTCCAGGGCTCCCAGCAGTTCCTCAAATGATGGGACACAAGGGCAAGAGGGGAACTGGTAAAAGAATCCCAAAACAACAGTTGATCAGCACAAATCTACTGAGGGGGTGCTGCAGAAAACTCTCACCACCACTGCAACTGCAGAAGGTCCCATCTGTACTTCCCTGCCTGCAGCCTTGCAAAGAGACAGTGACACAAATGCAGCGATTCAGTATCACTTTGTTCTTCGTGCACCTCTGCTGCTGATCCCCAGCCTGACCTCCCCTCCCAGCCCTTGGATCAAGCAGGCTCTACTGACCCTACAAAATGCTCTCAAGGGGCTCAGTGACTTCACCTTCTTCTGTCCCCACAATGAAAACCTCCATACCATACCTGTAGTTGACCTACACCCAACAAGCCCCTGGGTACTTTGCCCTCAAATGTGTCATGACCCTTGACCAGGCTGCAGGTTTAATCGCATGTAACTAATTAAGGGAACGTCTGCAGCTTGAGAACTGCCCAGTTGTTAGTTCTCACGTTTTGGTCGCTCTGGGCTCTGGCTTGTATTTGCTCCTTTTTTCCACCCCTGGCTGGGTCAGGAAATGTCACTGCTGGCAGCAATTTAACCTGGCCGATTTTAGTGCTTGTTGAGGGCTAAGTAGCAAGTTCAGCAATTAGGGGATAGGCAAATTTCCATCTCCCAAAGGTGAGTCCAGGGAAGTCAGAGAGAAAACACCAAGCATCAGCAGATGACAGACAGAAGCACCAGAAGCCCTGAGCCCCTTGCACCCCCCCTCAGATGCAGGACACATCTCTAGCAAGCAAGAAACGGCATCTTGTTTTTAATTCTCAGACCTGCTGTTCAGGACAGATCCAGAGACTTTTGTACTTTTTGTGTCCAAAGGAGGGAATTTGAGGGGTGAAGACTTGAGCATCACAGTCATGGTTTCAGACACAGTTTGAAAAAAGTCTCTGCTTTCTCTCCACTGTGTGTTTGGGCAGCAGTACACGCCTTCTGACCCATACAATTCCACATTAAGTTATTTCTCAGCATTCTGGCCCTGAAATCAGGAAACCTTGCATCTTTTCATTATTATCTCTTCCTTTCCCCTTTTACTCTCAAACTCACACAAGAACACCTTTCTTAATGCACCTCCTTAGCTAAGATACAAATATATACAGGAGCATTAAAAGCCACTGAGGCCACCCTATTGTCAAGTGCTCTTTGCTCTCCTGATAGCACCCTGGGAAAGTAAAAAGCAGCTGGGTTTTCCAGTAGTTTGTATTTTTCTTCCTGAGGATTTTCTATTAAGCATTTTTAACTTGCTTGTTATGAAACGCATCAAAAGCAAAAACTGATTTGCATTACTTTGGACATTTTTTCCTACAGAAGGAGGGAAGATTTATCCCTCAACTTAATCCTTGGTATAAGCAGTCATCCCACTACAACTTGAGCAAAAATAATAAGGAAGCCAAGTCAATAGAGTCATTATATAGAGCTCAGCAAAGCCAGGCTAATCTATATGTAATGTGGGAAGCTCCAAAACACAACCGCAAAGCAGCAGGCATAAACACATCAGCTTTGAAACTCGCGTACAGAATTTCCCTTTGTGTCTTGCAGAAATGCGATGCTAGATTTCCACAGAAAAGATTATTATTCCTTCCACTGCTGCAACTAAAGCTTGGGTATTCAGCAGCAGGGGCTTTTGCTACCACTCCCAAAAGTCAATCTGTTGCAGGATTTCCCATGCAACTTGTGGAACTGAAGTGGAAAGTGGCAGTAACTGTGATCATCCACGGCACGTGAGCTATTTTTGCAGCTGAGTGGGTCTCTGGGTAACCTTCCACACTTGAGCAATTAATTCTAGAGTTGAAGGCAACTCTACACTTGAGGATCTTCAAAAGGAAAAAAGAAATCACAATGCCACCTCGGGTTCATGACTTTGATTTGTAACAGATGCAGGGACTGTAGCCCCCATAGTCCTGTGTCAAGCCTCGAGACATTTTGATGAATTCTGAGCAGATGGAGCATAAACACGATCCTTCATCCACGCACATTCACTGCCTATCAAGTGATTGCGCATTCCCCAAATCCATACTAGGGCTTAGTGGAGGGACCTCCCACCCAAATACTTCATCCACATACTCTCCAGCAGAGAAAAGCTCATCCCCTGATCTGCCACAGAGCCAGAAACAAGAGCCACCAAATCCAAAACCCCAACCAAGAGGTCAGCAGGCTCAGCCAGTGACCTGGCATGCAGACACGACGCTTGGCCTCAACCAAGACTGAGTCTCCCTCCCACACCTCCTTCCCATCACAGGACAGCATCTCCAAGGCTGGAAAATTTGTGGTCTTATAAGAACCACCCTACATGTCGCTCACGGAGCTCCACAACACCCATCCTCACCCTCAACAAGCAGCATGCAGACACCTCACATGAGAGTCATCACTATTAAAGAGAGACTCAAGGTGTCCAAGGACCTTAAACTGGCCACCGCTAACTTACAACTTGCTCCTGAAGCCTGGATATATTAATATTTGCTAATATTCTCTGCCCTATCACACACATGCAGGCTTATCACAGGCTGTTTCTCTCATTTCTCCTCAAGAAAAATTAATGTGAAAGAAGGTTGTGGCTTTGTTTTTGGTGGGTTTTTTTTCCTGTTTGTTGGGTTTTGTGGTTTTTGTTTGGTTTTGTTTTGTGGTTTTTTTTTTCCCCAGACAGTATTTTAATACTACTATTATCCCTATGAGTCAAAGCAACTCAAATCATTATCTCAGAGATACGGCTTGCGCTGCTTCTAAAATTGCATTCTACTTCTAAGAGTACCTGAACAGTTATTCTTTTCTCTTTTATGCTTTTTTTTTTTTTTTTTTAATTTCCTTTCATGGCACTTAGGGTGATTCAAACTACTGCCTGTCCTTTCAGCCTGGTGTTTTATTACTCTGTAACCAGGTAGAGAGAAAGTAAACCTCTCAGCCCAATTAAATTATTACACTAAATCTTCTATAGCCCACAGGAAATGAGCTGAGTTGAGTTTGTTAAAAGGAAATCACTAATATTTGTTATCTTACACAATCATTTTAGGGGGATTATTGAATACACCTGTTCCTTATACCATACAAATCAGACTAAATTAAAGACAAATTTCACAATAAAAAACCCCAACAAGTTAAACCACTCCAAAGTGGTTTATAAGAAAAGGAAGTCAAACATTTAAGTGGCTAACACATGACATCTATTTGACCCCCCAAAAAAGTGACTTTACTATGAAAGTCTGAAGTGCAACTAATGGTGCATGTGTAGCAGTACAACTGGCTCCTGCCCCATGCATATGGCTCCAGCTTACTGTTATCATCAAAGTACTGTTTGCTCATGCTAACAGCCTCTCCCTGCACCTGGGAGCAAGGAGCAATCATCAGCTACTCTGTAACAGATGCCTACAGCATCCATGGCTCACTGTAATTTGAGGGCAATATTAAGAAGATAATGCCATTACACAAGTAAACATGGTTATTTCCACTGCAGAAGACATTTAATTTCCTGCTCATTGCTTTTCTCTATAACAGGAGGCATCAAGCTACAAAACACCCCTGCTGACGGGCTGCGGCATGAGATGGTGGCGTCCCCAACACGTGACTGCCACGCAACAGCCCAGTCTACATAGACAGAGTTTGGTTCAACCTGCATTCAACTACCACCAATGCCTAACTTTAGGTACCTAGTAAGGACAACAGGGAAAGATGCTACTCGTCACAGGTCAATGGGACATGGGAATAATCACAAGACTGAACTCACCGCAGACACTTTGCTAACGACATCCCTTGCAATGGCGAGGCCCTGCGTGAAGGTGCGGGCAGCCACGAACGCTCGCGTCACTTGTAGCTTAAGCTTCCGTGGCACATCCCCAAAGGGCTTCAGCTGCTCAGTGTACTTGCTGACACACTCTAGGTACTCATCCGTGAAGTGGTACTGGGGGTTGACCAGTCGGAACATGCGCTCCAGCAAGCGTGCCCAGAACTCATTGAGCATCTCCTCAAGGTTGACATTGCCACCCACGTAGTAGCGCTTCAGCTCCACGAAGAGGTCCTTGAACAGCTCCGAGTTCTGCATGTACAAACGGCCATACGTCCGCACAAACATGTCGTTCAGAGACTTCTCAGCATTTTCAAGAAGTTCTTTGAAGAACTCTAGAAAAGAGGAAGAGAAGATATGGTAAAAATGGGTATTGGGGTGTGTGATCACACACTTCTACAACCACTGCCACTGCTTAACTGGAAAATTCAGCACAACGAGACCACCACCCAAATGAAATGGAAGGTTGTAAGACCCTCTAAAAAGTTTCAAGCAATTTCTGTATCTCACTGTTTTTGATTACTCTTCACAAACCAACCTCCTCAACTTCACTCCAGATCAGAAGATTTGCATGAACAAAAATTTTTTTGATTGAAACCTGAATACCATGACAAAAAACAGCAAAAAATCCCCAAACCAAAACAAAACACCCCCCTCACAACTTATCCCCACTTCAGTTCGCCCTCCGAGAGTATCAGACAGCCCGGTGTCAGAGGGCCAAGCACCATCACCATGTCTGGGCAGTGCCACAGATGTTTCCAACACCAATAACCAGCTGATTTGATGATGTCTGTGTATCAGATGCATCTGCCAGATCAGTTTAAAGAACATCCACTGTCAAGACAGTACCACTACAGAACTGGCATGTGGTTCTAAGCAAAGACTACCCTACCAAAAAGCCTTCACTTTGGAGATTTTGTGCAGATTAGTTAAATTAAAATAAAAAAAATAGGAGAGGGATCCATGAAGCATTTGCGCCATTTTGGAACAAAACCTCACAGCAGACAGCCTTGGGAAGGAACAAAGGTTAGCAAGCGTAGGTGCTGCTAGGACAAGCCATCACATGCCAGCGGCGCTCACGCCAGGCTGCCGCCTGTTTGCTCCAGCCCTGGGGGGGGACACTGGCACCCCAGGGCACGGGTGCAGCCTCCCCACTGTCTCACAGAGCACGGTGTATTATTTTATGCATGCCACCAGCAATTGAGGATTCTGACCTCTGCTTTTCTGTAACTTATATTCAATAAATATTTTTTAATAAAGCATGCCTCTGTGGCTTTTTTAATCCTCAAAAGAGTAATGTTTAGAGCCAGAAGTTGTTAGAAAGGAAGGGGGGAATACTTTGGCCCAGTGTGAATTTAAACCTTGTTAAAATGTATTAAAAGTATGCTGAAGTTCAGATTTTTGTCTTCAAAGTGCTCCAATACAAACAAAGCCTAACACAGAAAACATTTTCTGGAAAAACTGAAACATTCTTCGAGTTCCTGACGAACAAAGTCATGGGGCTCAGTGCCTGACATGGCTGTATATAATGCAGCCTCTTAGGAGCACAAGAGAAATGATCCAAGGAAGAAGAGATTGATTTCAAACACCCAACACGTCCTCTGTCCAGTATCAGCAGGAACCTCCACTTTCGTTCCCATGACTGGCATTTCCTCTCCAGGAAGATTTTTTTCTGTTGAGTTTATACTACAGAGATTAGCTTGGTGTATATTAATTTCTAATTCACTTAATCATTTTGAAGGCTCACTTCCTTCCTTTGCTCAGACCTCGTAGCATCACCAAATAAGCTGTTTATTTAAATACTTCCATGCCTAGCACAAGAGCTGGTAGATGCATCAGCAAACTCTTCCAAAAAAATTAGATTTTGAAACTATATTGATGCAAAAGCTGTTAAATAGCTCCAACCACCAGCCTAAAGGATCCCAAAACAATGTTTTAAGCTAGGAAAATTATCATTATACACCTGTATTACCATAACCAATTTATTTTCCTTCCCAAACTCATTTTATTGGTTACACTCCAAAGCAGAAGTTGAATCAACTCTATCCAGGCTTTACAGCACCTCATCTCAGCAATTTTTCATGTGGGCTAGAATCAGTATATTCATTAATTATACAGGAACAAAAAAAAAATCCAAACCAAACAAACAAAAAAAAAAAAAAGAAAAAGAAGCAAATATCTGTGCACTTTCAGTCCTCCAGACAGCAGCTTTTCCTTGCCCAAAAGGAAGTTCAATAAAGGAAAAGAAAACTTCCCCCCAAAACCAGCCACTTCTAAAACCCAAACACAACACTGCTGAAGGAGGCACTACATATATGCAAAGCCATCACCTCTGATTCAAGCACCAGCCAGCATTTTCATAGGCAGAAAACAGCTGTACTCAAGTGCCACTTTCCAAACAAGAAGGGCAGGAGGACACAGGAGGCTGTATGTCTGCAGCCAGCCAGCACTCATCCTCCTGCCCTGTGAAGCTTCCTCGTCACCACACACCTGCAGCCCCAAATTGCTCACAATGGGATGCCCTGGTGACTGGTGGGCATGGCCCACAGATGGCCTCACTGGCACTTCCAGGCTCCTGGGGTGAGGAAAGCTTCAGAAGGTGAGGAAGAGGGATACTGAGCCTGGCAGCAGGAGCAAGGGACCACTCTGCAAGCAGGGATGGACCCTGCAGTTAGATGTGCATGGCAACACCTTCCTCCATGCACCGTACAGCACTCTTGGTCAGCATCAGGGATTAAATTTTTTATATATACATACATACAAACACATACACATTTTACTCAAGCTGTTAGCACACTAAGTCTTCATCCTCAGTTTCTGTCTCCCCATCAAGAAATGAGTTTGGGCACAGGAAGGAACATTAAGCTTTTCTCTGTGCAATACATGGGCAAAGATGTCTACATCGAAGAGAAGAAAGCTCCAAAGTCCTTTTATGACTTCAGTGCTAATCTGACTAGTAACTTCTCATATCTAATTAGATATGAATTTTCCCCTTCACAGAAACAAACTGATTAGCAAACACCAACATAACCCAGCATTAACCTTGCCACCACAAGAAGAAAAATGGCAGGTTCCTCTCTTACGTCTTCACTGTTTGCTGGGTAAAATAAATGACCACCTTTCATTTGCAGTAGAAGTTGACTTGTTCTCAAACAAAGCAAACACACAAAGGCCTCGGTTGCTTATTTTACAGCACTGTAAAAGCATGTTTTACAGCTGTGTTGCAAGCAATCTGTACTCATTAAATTATCACTCTGACAGGTTCCTGTGAAAAGCTGTCAAACGCAAACATTTTTCACAGACAACAAATCATACTTTGCTGGTGCTCTCCGAGACGCTGCTATCTGGGGGGATGGCAGGCTCTCTTTTCCCTCCAGTTATCTTGTTTAAACTCCCAGAACAAGGGCTGGCCCCTCTGTCGACAAACAGGCATGAGCACACACACTACCAGGAAAGACTTCACAAACTCACCTGTGGGAGCAGCACATGGCTTGAAGGTCTCCCTGCTTGTCCTGGCTAAAAGCAGAGTGTGGAGGGATGTCTGAGTTACACAGAGAGGATGGATCACAGACGAGGCACTGGGCTAACATGGCTTAGTCAGCTCTTGTCCAACCTGATGCAGGAGCAACTCCATGTTTTACCACTTAAAAACATCTCAGCTAAGCCCTGCTAATGCAGTTATCTTGTCACTGGGGGTGATGCTCAGGAGGACAAGTGCAGGGGCACTGGGGTACCAGTGCTGCCATCTGCAGAGCACAGCTCTGTGCTGCCTTGTGGGACCAGAGCCACAAAACCTTTCCTAATACCAACAAGAAAGTTTAAAATGTGTTTGTATTGCAAAAATCAATCCTGTGGATAACTATAAACTTTGATGCTCAAAGGAAGATGACATTTCCAATGCAATTACCTTTTAGAGATAGAGAAGGCAGTGATCTGTAGTCAGGCAAACTACAGCTCTGGGGTCTGTTTATTCTTTTAACATGTTTCAATTCCAGTGTAGAATTTCAATGCCCAACATTCAGGGAAAGCCTAGTGATGTCATGAAAAAGTGAGAATGACTGGGTGCAATATCTGTTTTTTCTGCAGTAAGAGTTGTAAGAAAAGAAAAAGAAAAGAAATCTCTGCTTTTGAACAAGCCCTCCCATAAAACAGCACAGTGGGAAAAATAACCACAGCTGCCTGGCAATTTCCTTTTTTTCAGGTAATAAGATGTATTACCTGTTTGCAGCTTGAGGGCAGACCAGCCCTGCCAGTAACCCAGTGCAGGAGAGCACTGCACCTCCCCAAGGCACTTCCACATGACATCAGTTTCCACTGCCAGAATAATTCAAAACAATCTTTTTTCCAAATTGCAGATACATGAGCTACTTGAAGAAACACAATCACTCCATCCACTGCAGCACACAGGGCAAATCCTACCTCCAGATAACACACCAAATTCCTTGGACTTTTGTACTCAATTTTTTATCTTGGATTCATAAGTCTCATCAGAAAATATCCTGTTTTTTTAAGTAAGAAGGGATGTAACATTTTCTTATTCCTCATACTAACATTTTCAGATGTATTAAGAGTGGGATTTTCATACAAGAGGGCTTTTGATGGGGAGAGCCTGCTGCTCTAGGGCACACTCCTATCTAAATCAAAGGCACCTCCTGGAAATTAGATGAACACATCAAAGGGGCATGTTCCCCTTCACCCAGAGGCAGGTTTGGCATATTCCTACAAACACTGGTGACAAAGGAAGCAGCAGCAAAACTGCTGCTTTATGCCACCATCAGCACTGGCTGCCCCTCAGCAGGTCCAAAGCGCCAGTGTTCTCTGCCCCATGCAGGGAGTCCTCAGGGCTGAACCCAAAGCCAACCACCACAGGAGTGCAAAGTTTTGCCTTGAATTTCCCTATCTTCAGGAACAAAACACATTTATTTCAGAGAACAATTTCACCTAGAGAAGCATGGTGCTCCACAGCACTCCAATTGCTCTTCTTCCAGCAACTGCAAAGACTCAAGCCACAAGCGAATTCCACATTTTATACAGTAGAGGAAACCTTAACTTCTTTTGGAAAAAGGCAGAGAGTCTTATCCAAGAGCTCAGCAAGGCTGCTGAGCCAATATGCTCTCTAGAGATGCCCATCTGTTGGCTATGTTCAGGTGTGCAGGTGTCCTTCCAAAAGGAGACCAGGGTTTTCATGGACCTTTCTGCTCCCAAAGGCTGCTGGACACATTACATTTTCCATGCATCAGGTTTGCTTAGTTTAAAGCTGTATTTTCAACTGGCCTTATCCTGTTTGAGGTTTCCAAATTAACTGTGCAAACAGATACCAGGTAGACATACAACTACTCAACACATCTTCAAAAACCAAACAAAACACAGAGGGAAGATGCTGAATTTTTATGGGCACAATTAATTACTTTCAGATAATTTACCAGTTTTTTGAGTATACCCTTAACATGTTGTCCAGGTAATGACTAATTCAGGACCATGTATCTCACCAAAGCCTTCCATTTGCTTGTCTGTATAGACAATTATGCTTTCTAGTGTGCATTGGGGAACACTGCCACAAAGAGACTGATTATATCTTCTCATAAAATGGTTTACTCATGAAATGTCCACAACTGCAAGATGGATTCCCAGACAAATGCTCCTTCCAAGCTGCAGCCCTGAAGGCTGTGCCATAGAGGGGCAGCACTGGCAGCATCCCAGCACCTTCACCAAGGTGCATCTGTGGATGCAAACTCCACCCTGCAGCTGCTCCTACCATGTGAAGTAAAATTCAATCCAGACACAGTAAAGGAATTTGGAGGGAAAGAGACAAATGTTTTGCAGCTCTTTTCCCCTTGAAGGTGAAGCCATCCATAGCCATGCCACTCTGAGGGGTGGGGTGGCTTTGTTTTGGTTTTGTTGGATTTTTTTTTTCCTGGCTTGCTTTTCTTTTTTTTTGGAGGGGAGGGGAAGAAAGGGAGGAGGGTGGTTTGGGTTGGTTTTTTTTTTTTTCTCTCCCCTCTCCTAAACGTACCTCATTATTGCATATACCACATTTGTAATTTCCACCAGGGAAAAACAAACCATAGCTTAACAACTTTTTTCCAGAAGTGTTGAGAAATGGATGAACACATAGTGTTAACACATTTATTGAATATGAACTCAGGAAGGGCAGGGCAAATCCACAAGCTGTTTCTCTGTCCTGTTTTCAAACATGTGTTAGCATTTACTGACACGGGAAACTCTTCCGCAGAGTTTGAAGGAGTACAGGCTTAAATCATGCCAGCGTCACAGCAACAGCCCTGCCCTATGAATCTGGGAAAGCCAGGAGGGACACCACTACCTCCCCTTTGCTTGATTAGTGAAAGGTTTCTAGACAGTACAACAATTGGGCTGCAGTCTCATCAAGTGAGAGGGAAAAAAACCACAACAAACCAAAACCAAAAAACAACTACCAAAGAACAGGATTTCTAGAACTTCTTGTTTCTCAAATACCCAAGAGTATAAACTTCACCTGCACCCTGGGGCTGACAGGAACCCAGAAAAGCAGGGCAGAAGATAACACAGAGTGAGATCAACACCATCATGCTGAATCCTAGCTCATTAAAAGATTAAGAAGCACTGAAGGAGGAGGGGGAGTGGGGAAGAAAAAGAAAAATCAGTGCAGATTGCTGCCTGTGATTCAAGAAGCAAAGAGCAGCGCAGCACATCACATGCAGTCGTCCCACAAATTAGGAAAGCAGTGACAGCAGAAACACTCTTGGTCCCCTCTTGGTCCATCCTGCTCTGATGCATCCCACACAGCAGGACAAGCCCTGACTTCTCAGCCTCCTCATCCCTATTTCCAAGGACTATCACTACTCACATCCTGTTCTGGGTCAACTTATAGCAAGTTTCTGCCACTGCTGCCTCACTGCCTCCTTCCCTCACAGCAGGGCCTTCATTCCCAGCTCTTTCATCCTCCTCCTCATCACCACAACTCAATGGCCTTCTTCCCCAACGTACCTCCCTTGCTGCTACTTCTTTCTCCTCCATTTGCTTGCTCTTCCCTTCACTCCTCCCCACACCTAATTTTCACTGCACCCAACTCCTCAATATCAACTGACCTTTCAAACACACCTGTTATTTCTCAGCTTCTTTAGTCTGCTGACCTACATCCATTTGGTAGCAAAGCACTAACTTCCCACCCTAAACAGCAATCATCACCTGTAAAATCTGAAAGCAAGCTCCTTGAGGCTGCCTCCTGTATGCCCCCAACTCAGAGGAGCTTTTCAGGACACCCACTAAGGTATTTCACACATACATGGCCTTCCAACCCTTCCTTCCTACTGCTGTTGAAGAGACTGAGGAGAACCCGTGCTGCTGCTGACAGGTGGAGATGGCTTTCTCGTTACCTCAGTTCCCCTTATCTTGTTATATTTACACCTAGACCTCTTCAAGCTAGGGCCACCTCACTTCCTTCTTCATTCAGTATGCAAATGACCAGACACTAAGACGCTACAGTACATTTAACATTAACAAAATAACTCCAGCTCTGCACTGGTGGAATATCAGATCCCCCAGCCCACTATGAGACCTCAAAATATCACCAACTTAACAGGCATCCAGGGGAACAGCTCCCAGGACTATACAAGCAATCCAAGTCCTAGGTGGCTCCTTTGTGCAGGAAGGAGGAAGAGAGAGTTAATTTTAAACAGACAAACAATAGCTCATTGACTAGTTGACAGCAATTAGTAACCAGAGAGCACCAGGCATGTTTCCTGTAGCCCAGTATGAAGCATGCTGCCTGCATCTTTGCTTTTGGAAAGGACCCAAATGTTTAAGAGTTTACCTGTGATCTTAACAGCAGAACCACTTGGACCTGAGATGGCAGATGACTGCTTGATCCCTTGAACTCCATACATAAAGTGGCTTTGCCTATTGATGAAGTCTTTGCTCAGCTTCAAAATCCAGTCTCTTTGGGACCCTTTCCCCCCAACCTACAGGGCAAGAGCCTCCCTGTCCAAGATCTTCCCTACTGAGACAACTTGACTTCAGGATTTTTCTGAGTCTTCCAAAACAGAGGGCTGGTCCCCATTGCCATCAGACAAGCATCACCCTTCTCAATAAAACGGACTAAAAATCACAGTGGTTTACATACCTACTTAAAAATCTCCAGATGGAGAGGAGCCAGTTAAATGAAAAATAAACAAACTTTCACAGTATGGACACTGGACAATTGGTTTCATTATTGTTGCAGTGAGTGGGAAAGCACAAACAAAAGCCCACAAGTGGGATTTTCTAAAGGAAGTGTGTTGGTGGTTGTTCCCTCCTGCTTCTCCCAAATCACTCCATCCCTACCCCAGATAAGCACAGGCCTGAAAGCTGTCTGAAGGACTAGCTCTCAGCAACTGCTTCTTCTGTAAAATCTGAGGGGTCTTCCCACTGTTTTCAGCCCTGGTTGGTATGAGGTTTGGTGGCATCCCTTTCTGGAGAAGGAAAAATGAGGCTGTGCCTTCATCTAGACATGAGTGGCAGCAAATAGATAAAGTTACTCTTATTTGTATGTTAATGATGCAGTCAACAGCAGCACATTCACCAGAGGATGAGTTGTAATGGTAGAGCTCTCTCCACCACACAGATTTATTCAGAAGCATGAACATCACACAGCTTTGGCACAGTAAGCACCAAAGGTCCACCAGGTCTCTAGTCTCAGCACTCCTGCTGTGCCACAACACCTGGAACTACCTCCTGCAGAAATAAACATGCTGGCAGTCAGGAGTAACCCCATGGTCCTGGGTGCCACAAACATGAAGGGACCCTGACACACGAGCAGGATGAGGCCTTGGGTCTCTGCCCTCGCAGGCAGTTTCCAATAAAAGCATTAATGCCAGATGAAGGTCCCCAAAGGGCAGTTATTTCAGTAAGGCAGAGCACCCCAATGGTCTGCCAAATTCTAACTATAGGAGTGGTAGGCCGGGCACCTGTGGGGCTCATCTTTCACCGTTTGCTTCCACACTGCCTGAAGCAGCAGAGAGGAGACCACTGAAAGCTTTCCCTCCTCCCTTTTGTCTCATTCCTGGTTATTAATACTTCCAAACCACGTGTCTCAGTGTCCCAGCACACCTCCCTGCTACCTCCTACCTGCAAACAGTGGCTAGAAGCCAAGGGTTAGCTGAACACCAAAAATTAAAACTCACAAATGAGATTGAGGGGATTTTTTTACCCCCAGTTTCAGCAAAGTTTGGGAGCTATTTGTCCAATGCCCTCCCCAGCTAGTCAATTGGACTCAGCTACAAGCCAGTTACTGAAGTAATTGATGCACTCAGGATTAACACAGGGCTCGCACTGGATGATCAAGGGCACCCTAGGATGCTTCAAAGATGCACAGCATGATCGCACTTCGTTGGACAGAGTAGCTACAGGTATAAACATGGAGCCCACAAACAGAAGTCCCACTCCAGGATGTCTGCCTGGTCCCCAGGCAGCAGAGGGGTGGGTGCATGCAGACTGAGACCCCTGGATTTGGTTTCTTTCTGCTCACTGTCCCAAAGGGGTTTCATTTTACACTTTTGTATTAGTTTTATCTTAAATGCTAATGAAAAACTTAAGAGGAGGAGGGGATCAGAAATGGGACTCTTGGGATTTAATAGCTTCCCAGATGCTCGCTGGGGCTGTACCAGGCTAAAAAAAAGACAAGAGGAAGTGGCCTCAAGTTGCACTGCAGGAGATTTAGATTGGGTATCAAGAGTTATTAGGCATTGGCACAGGCTGCCGAGGAAAGTGGTGGAGTCACTGTCCCTGGAGGTTTTTAAAAAGCATATAGACATGGTTTAGTGGCATAATGGTGACAGGTTGATGGCTGGACTCGATGATCTTAAAGATCTCTTCCCACCTTAATAATTCTATGATACCATATTGTATCCTTCGTCAAATTGGGCACTGGGAACACTACACCTACTGCCAGCCTAGGAATGGATTATCTCACATTTGTCTCTTGTACATAGCATTCCCCTACAACATGGGTTGCAGAAGCTTGCTTGCCTTCTCTAAACCCAGAGCATACAGAAGGAAAGAACAAGACTTGTTTAAATACAACAGCAAAAGCACTTGTGAAATGCAGGGTCTGGAGAACAAGCAGCCCTGCAGGGCAGAGGCTCAGTGGCCCCTATGCTTACAGAGGCTTAGGCTCCGCCATCCCCAATCCCTCTGGATCAGCCTACAAAAAGATAATATCTCCCCCTAGAAAAAGTCTAGCACAACAGTTAAAACTTCTGAGAGGTTCAGGTGTCTTTAATAAAAAAACCAAACCAACAACTAAGAACATCTTATCTAGGAAGCAACAGAATAGCGGAAATGCTGAAGAGTTATGGGCTATGTCCTGTCCCTGCTCCAATTCCTAAAAATAGCTGAGCAATTTCCCCAAAGCACTGCTTGGCTAGAATAGACCCTGGCGTGGAAAACTCCAGCTTGAGAGGGCAAAAGAGGTGAAAGTTCAAGTTTAATAAATGGGACCACGTGTTTATGCAGTCTTAATGTCACCATTAATCCTATTAATGTTAGTCATCTCTGGGAGAAGGAAGGGAAAGGCACTAACTAGTGAAGATGAGGCAAGGCAAAGGAGATTTAAAAAAATAAAATTAAAAAAATGAGTGTTGGTAGTGCATGTTCGAAGCCCTAACTGCTATAGCTGCTTCTGTAGCATGAGGTGTCATCACAGTCACAGAGCTTGCTGGCTTCCCATGGCCGTCATTGTCATGGAGGGAGATGATTACAAATCTCACCCACTAATTTCTCCTTGAAGCCCATAAATGTGTCTGAGATCATGCATGCCAGGAGAAAAAAAAAAAGCAAGCAAATCTTCACCTCTAAAAACATCTAGCAATGGGGAATCTGACAACTCCCAAACTATTTTTTATTTTATCAAAAAATCATTTCCCTTACTGCTGAAAATACATACCTACTGCTACCCTGGGATCAAGCTGGTGGTTTAAATTAAACAGGAGTGACGCCCAGGAGCTTATATAGCTGTACTGCAAGTAAATATTTAGACAGAATATATAAAAGATATTATCAGAATATGCAAGGTATGGGACTCTGAAGCTCCACTATTCTCCCAGTGTCTGCAAACTGAACACACACAGGATCTGATGCTGCCACATTACACGCTAGGAGCCATGATGACTTCTGGTCAGCCCTTTGGGGACAGATAATCAGCATCTTGTTCCATGCACCCGATTAAGAGGAGATAATCCGTTTCTGTATAGCTTTGGTGTCAGATCAGAGCAATTCTGGCAACAGTTCCAACAGCACAGAGCGCTCCAGCAACAGCTGATGCAAATGCTCCAAAAGCCACAGGGCATCTCATCCTCCATGCAAAGGACATGCCACCACTTTGACTGTCCTTTTGTAGCAGCAACTGTTGCAAAGGTTAAGCACATAACAGGCAGCATGGGTTTGCCTCTCTTCTCAGACCTGAATGTCAAGGCTGAGAGATTAGCAGTCAGAGAAGCCACCACAAAGATTTTCAAAGGGCTGGAGGACACAGTTTGCTGATTGAGCTGTACCCCAGTATGGCTTTTCAAAGCATAGGGATCTTGTCACCCTGCAAAAGAAGCACTTGTCCCACTTGCTGGGAGGCCAGTTAAGTCAAGTAAATTTGGTCCTTGCAATAACTCATCTCGTCTGGTCAGTCCCTCTACATAGCTGTAGCAAAGAGGATTTCTTGTTAAGAGGAAGGCACACAGCTATTTGGGATCAGCTTTATTGTCATTTGAATGGATTTAGCTACCAGTAACAAGGCAGCCCTAAAGAGTTGCAAACGCTAAAAATCAGAGCATAGGCCCACGGAAAGGAAGAGTTCTGGAAGGGATCATGTGCTTTTCCAGTCTCATCCTTAGAGGTTGGAACAAGTATATGGATCTTGATTATCTCTCCTTCTTATAGTTTGGGCACATTACATCAAAAAATGTGGGAAGAATTACACTGGACAAGGAGAACTCAAATATGCAAAGCAGAACTCAAAGTTGATGTAATGACCAAGCACCAAGAGCATAGGAAGGAAACACTACACCACAAGCAGCCTAACATCTTAACAACAGGGGCTTTTAAACAAAACTACCACAGCAGTCTAGGGCATGACACTACCAAAAGTTTGCAGAAGAGTCTGAGGACTTCAAAGAGAAGCCTCCTCAACCTGCCCCAGCCACCAGCAAGAGTGCTACTGAAGAAGTGGTGTCTTCAGGTGGCTGGGCTGGAGGGAGAGAGGCAGTCATGACTAAAAATCTTCCAAGAGATAAATGATGCAGGATAGTAATCAGTTATCTCCTCCTCCATCCCAGTTAAGATGGAAAGAAAAAAAAAAATCCCTAAATCAGCTTTGTCTGCAGCAAATGAAGATTTAGATCTGATATTAGCGAATGCTCAAAGACAGGGCCATTAGGCTTTGGGACAAGCTGAGGAAGTTGCTAGCTCTCCTCCATTAGTTTTGTACAGGGCAGAGAAACACCCTTGAGGGAAATGCAGGGCATAGTAAATGGAGGTTCTAGAAATAGGATCACACCATCCCTTTCCAGATTTGCCTGTCAAGGACTACCACAGCTAAGATCAGGGTGAGACTGGTGCAGAGTATGCTGTGAGAGGCTGATGGAAAAACCATGCAGCACAAACAAAACAGATCGGACAGGGCTCCACAGCAAAGCTCACCTATTTTGAAGCCTTGTGCTTTGACAGGTACCCAGCTCAGCTTAGCTTAATATCCTCCTGCTGTCATGCAGTCCTAGAGCCATCTCTCACCCTGCCAACGGGCAGACACACCTAGCAATACGTCTGCACCACGTCAGGGACGCTAACACGGTGAACCATGCATGCTCTTTGTTTTCAATGCAACATTTCAAAAAGCCTCATCGTTCATTTAAGGTGAAGCAGATGCTGTTCCTCTGCTCTCTTTGAAAGGGCTTATCTATGGACTGGATTTCATTAAGTGTCTTGTTCTGCATTTAATAAGCTTGCAAGTCTAGACACTTTGGTTCTCTCTCTCTATCATCCCTTTGGTGTACCAGCAGGTAGAGACAACAGAGGTTAAGAGGGAATATTTAGCTAGCAGATTTAGATGCTATCAAGATGATTGCGTAATTCTACTTTGACTCATTGCAATTTCATACCCAGGGACTTTTTTACTCACCCAAGTGCCAATCCTTTTTGAAAGGAAGGGGCTGCTACCTGCTGCAGTAGTCTAAAGGATGTTTCCAGGAGGTTCAAGGCAGACTTTGGGATATTAGTAGAAAAACCCTGTTGAACCAATGACTGAACAAGGAATGAAAAGGTCCAGAGGAGCTGCGCAGCAGCAGAATCACTCTCTACTATCAGGCAGTGCTTCTGCTGCTGACCAGAACAGTCACAGCAATCCAGTCCACCTAACTCTTCAGATACTTCTATGTGCATGAAAGCTAGGTAGTGCTGGGAAGGTGTGTGCCAGCTACCTCCAGAAGGAGTTTCTTCTTGAAGCTCCCACAAGCCAGGCATACCCTATGGAAATCCAGTCTGACAGGACACCACTGAGGATCTGAGGGCCATGTTGAGACCAGTCATTTGCTTATCAGGCGGCAGCTAGCGTCACTTGAGCAATGGGAATTCAGCAGAGACTTGGTTTATTTTGCTTCTGCCCTGCATCACACTTGAACCCTCAGCCTCTACACAAAACCAGCGCTGCATCTGCTGCTCTGCTTAACCTCAAAGGCTAAGTGAGATGGATAAAAATCCTATTGGATCACAATACACTGGGAAAGATTAGTGTTTTTGTGGATTGGGGCTGTAAGAATTACGCATTACAGTTACACATGTTGTGGGATGTACCAACAAAACTAACTACAATCTTACAATAAGAGTTAGAGTTAAAATTTTTTTTCAAACGATGAATCAAAAGATCTCTTTGGGAAATGAACAGCCATTATCAGCAAATATTTCTCTATCACTGGATTGCAAATTAAGGCATGCTCTGCCCTCCAAGCCATGAGTCACGAACTTCCCCAGCAAAGGGGGAGGCAGAGCAGAACAACTGCAAAGAGAACAGCATAGGGAATTTTTTACATTTTATCCCAAAAAGAGCAAGTTCAAGGTCCCTGCACTTACCATCAAACTTCTTGTATCGGGAACTAAACATGGTCTGTAGGTGATTGCTAAGCTCTACAACAGCATTTCTGAAGTCATGTTTACTCTGCTGACTGTACTTCTCCTCCATTTCTTGAGAGCAGCATGTGTAGCCTTGTGAGCAGACTTTCAAGTGGTCACCTGAAAAATAGAGAAAATATCCCGAGTTAAAAGGATTCTCTGTGGAAGGGAAAAGAGGTCACTTTGCAAGGAAAGGGGTGCCAAGACCTGCATCACCATCTCCTCCCAAGGAGAGACCCCTCACTGGACCATGCCTATCAAAACCTGATTCTGTAGAGGAACTTCATAGCAACACACGGAAATACCACACTTTGCTTCTCTGCAAGAACATTAAAACATGTCCTCTTATTTACCTAGTTAATAAATAGAATAAACAGATACTCAACTTGCATAGTAGAATTTGAAGATCCAGTAAATTGACCTGTACATATACTATGATCTCTTCCATGAAGTTTCTGCTGAGTATTTTAATTACTTCTAAATTATTCAGTTAACAGACAACACATTATCAATGGCAATCATTCTTTTTGTTCAGATAAATCCTCCTTTCTTCATCCACCCCTCCAATTATCACTGGAGAAGTAATCTTCCTCAGAAGCACAGTTACCACTGTCATGAACATGTACTTGTTTTATGAAATAGTTGAGGTTTCATTTTTCCCAGCTCCTGATTTCACAATTTTCTGTCATCATCCTAGGTGAAATTGGGCTTTACTTTTGGAGAATTCAAACAGATTTTTCTTCCTTCACCCTGAAAGACAATTCTCTCGTAAGAGTCATCTGGTTCAAGCCAGCTTGGTCAGAGGAATCATAAAGTGCTTCCACATCTACCATAGCTCCATTTCAAAAATCTCAGCTAACCTGGGCACAGGATCTGGCCCAATATAATTGGGTTTCATAGCATCTCACTGCAGTACGGGATGAAGTTGTCCTCTTCTAGCACCATCAATAAAATGCTACTGGCCAGTTCTGTGGGCCAAGATGAACTTTTCACATAGCAATCCTCAGCTCCAGCTTCTCTGACAGATCCCACAACACAGCACCACCACAGGCAGGTGGGCTGATGCTGAAGTGGTTCAAACTTGGGCAAACTGTTCAAATCTTTGTCAACACTGAAGGTATGATCAAAACAAGCAGCTTCCAAATCCTTCCAAATCAGATGGTATTTTTAAAAGACACAGCCTACATGTAAGCTGCTGCCTTCTCTCCCATTTCACACCCTCCTGCCAAACCTTATACTTCATCCCAATGAAGCAGATGGAGAAGCAGTCTTTTCCCTACCTGCTTACACCCAGGAAGTCACCAACAACCTCCAACTACTTCTGAGGTTCAGAGACTCACTGCCAGAGCTGCAAAGGACTTGTCAGCTCCCTGCACAGAAAATAACCTCTTTACGACAGGCTGTGAACCATGAACTTAATGAAGAGTCACCCTACCTACTAGAAAAACAAAAGCAGTTTTTACATGGTGCAAAACAAAGCCTGCCCATGACTAACACAAGCATTTTCTTCTGTCTGCCTTGTGCAAGATCTCCTAACATCATTTGCCCAGCTACTGAATCTTTGCATCACTTTGCATGACTTTCTAGCCCAGAAACGTTAGTATCTCTCCTTTCAGACACTTAAGAACCATTTAAAAAGAAGACAGATCTACCTATCTATATATAGAGATGTAACTTCTAAGAACTTCTCCTCCTAAATCTATTTTCCTTTTGTGCTACAGGGTTTGTTTGTTTTCCCTGGCATTACAAAGACCTTGACCGACAGATAATTCTGCCACAGTTCATTTATTGCACAAGACCATTCAACTGCTGTTGAATTACAGAAAGCTCAAAGTCTGTTATGGGAAGCAGCAGTGCTTAGGCACAGCCTTCAGAAAACACAGAAAACCCTTGCTGTCTCCTTACAGGTATTTTTTTTCTTTCATGGAACTCTATTTCTTTCTGTCTCAGAGGAGCACATCCGGCAGTAATACACAGCATGCAGGGGCACAACACTGAGGGCTGCAGCTTCATTTAGCTTGAAAGTTACTTAAAAAAGAGGAAGAGATGTACCCAAGATTTTCAGATCCTGCCCTCCAAATCCACCCCAGAGAGCACCTGGGCACTCCTCTGTGAGCCTTACTAGAAAGCATTAAAACAAAATAAAATGCCCAAGCATCTCTGTTTTATTTCATTTTGAATCACTATGCTCCAGTTCCAATACAGGTCTAAAGCTCTTTGACACAAGGGAAAATATAAATAGCAGCAAAGTGATCATCACAGCTAGAGCAACAGCTAGTTTCTAGATGTCAAAATAACAATTTCAGAATTCTTGTAATAGTTTGGGGTTTGTTTTTTTATTTTCCTAAATTTCTTAGGAGGAAGTGGAAAGAATATGCTGGAAATACTTTACTTGAAATGCATTTCATGATTTCAGTACCATTTCCATGATGCACACCTGTCTTTGGTGTTCGTAAGATACATACTTCCCATTCTTTTGTGTTGGAGGGATAAGCCTCTAGCCTACTTGCCAAATTCAAACCTACTGATAGTAGAGTTTCTTTTCCTAGTTACACTTTTAGAACATTTCTGAAGTCATCCACCAATGCCCTGGGATCCCTAAAACAGTGGTTCTAACAGCTACTTCAATTTATTTATGATTAAAAAAAAATACAAGCCCAATGTATTTCACGTAAGACAAGCAACAATTTATATCTATTTATACCACTGAACTAGTTACCATCCCACCTAACATTACAAAGCAGAATCACTTTTCTTTGATTCCCCTCATCCCAGATTTGTATGGTGCCTCCCTGGGACACAGGTGCAAAACCAAGCAAGGAGAACAGTACTGATAGTAAATCAAGATTGCACAGATCCCATTTGGTTGATCATTAAGAAATTATGGTCCAAAATGCAACTCAGACATTCAAAAATGAATGACCAAGCAATTTAATTACGGAAGATATTTCTCAGCCATGTCAGCACTATGTGTTCTTGGCTTGTGATCAAGAATTAGCTCTGTCTGGAGTTGAGGAGCTCCAGCTACCCAGTGCTAATCGTAGGAGAATGCACTGTGTTACCCAACGTTAAAAAAACCAACCCAACAAAAATAAAACAAAACAAAAACCCCAGAAAGGTTAGGTCTGTGAACTGCCTTTCTTACAGTCTCCTTGCACCACGTTGGGAGATACTAATGGAAAGTCACTGGAAGACACTGGGGGCCCCAGTAGTCCCACAAGAGAGTTGTCCTTCATGCCTCCACATCCCTGAGAATATGTCCTCACCTGAGCAAAGCAAAAGGCACTGATGGAGTTTGCAAGAAACCTCATGCCTCGCCTTCATTTGAAATCAGCTAGCAGAGCCGATTCACTCAGCATCCACCTATCCACAGGGCTCACCCCACATCTGAGTTTGCAGGGAGAGCAATGCAACATCCCAACATCTCATCACCTGCTCAGGTGAACAGACCCCAAAGCACAGTGTTGACACAAAACAGCTTCAAAACACAAGAGTGCCACAACCACGGCATGCAGGGGAATAAAACCGGTGAAGCCTTGGAAAGCAGCTGCCACCAGTGGTCCACATGAGCACGGACCAGTTATGCACATAGAAAACTTCAACCTAAAGCCAACACCAAAGACAATGCTCTTTGTCTTTCCGACTGGCAGTGAATTTCTCTAAGGAAAAGAAGGGGAAAATGTGAGTATTTAGGCCCACTTAAACACAGATCCAATGTTTATGAGTACTACGTAAAGAACAGTCATGTTGCGCGCCCACTGTCAAGGACATTCGGCAACAATTATTTCCCACGTTAAAACTCAAACAATGCCCATAGAAGGCAACTCTTCATCTACTGTTGAGTGTTAAAGACTCGGCAGCTTTTGTAATTTATCACCATGTGAGCACAGCAAAAATATAATTCTGCCACAGCTTCCTTTCAAGTTAGGCTTTTTATTAAATTGTTTGGCAGGGAATGCAATCATCACATCAGGGGCTGCATGGCAAGAAGAGCTTAAGTAGCAGAGCATGACTCCAAGTAACTACCGCATATGCACACCATCACTGCTGTTTGGGGTGGATTTGCAGCAGATCTCTCCCATGACCTGTTGCAGCAAGACTTCTCTATTTTACATTACATATGAATACAGAGAAAGAAAAGTGGGACCAAAATTACAAAAGAAGCTTGCTGCCTGACTAGTTAACAGCACACCTCTGGGGAACAGAGGTTGTGGTTTAAAGATAGAAATGCAATGGTACATGATGTTACCATCTGTACATCCAAGGAAATGTGCTCAGAAAGGTAATTTTGCAAACTTATGATTTAAGCCATTACAAAAACACCACATTTAGCAGACTCCAGGCACACAGAGTTTCTTCCAAATCAAGTAACTATTTTGCAATGTCAGAAAACAAGTTTTCATAGAATGAGTAAGTGTGCAGCATAAACTCAGGGGATCTTGAAAAGCAGTCTCCTTCACCAAACAATTTTCCAAGACTTTTTCAAAATGTTGTTTCTGGATGTCTAATGTCCTCCCAGTCTGCTTCTCCTCACCTTGACCAAGTTTATACTTTAAGTATACCTAGCTGCAAAACTAAACTTTCAGGAGTGGTTTGCTAGGAGGCAAGGAGGGTTATTTCTTTAAAATACTGCCTGTAAACAGTCTAGCCTTTCATTGTAGCTTGGTAAACAAGCCAAAAGCAGTTTATGGTCTGATATGTTACTGCTGGACTTTGCTTCCATGTGAGAAAACAGGCTGGGGTTAGCTGGGTTGGTAAAGGAGTAGGAGGCCACCATTTCAGCCTCACACTCTGACTCTTCCCTCTAGTACACATCAGCTTGTGTAATCTTTAAAAGTTTTATGACTTCCTCCAAACCAACTACCAAAGGAATCCCAGACTGTAATGCCAGGCCCTAATCCCATTTCACACTAGACTTGCCTTCTAATTATCACAGAATATTAGGCTTCCACCCATCATATATAATTGACATGCTACTAAGGCTTTACAAAACCCCCAACAAAGATGACAAGAAACACTAGCATTACTCCTGAGCGCAGCTCTGCTGCTCTTGCCCCATGTTGACAAGGGATGAGAAGAAGAAAGAAAAGTGTGAGCTTGTGATCCGCTCTGGTGGAGTCATTGAGATAGACAAGGCTACCGAACCATCCACCTGATCTGATCACCATTAATTCTACCCAAAATACCAAAAATTGTCCAGTCTTCCTGGCTACAAAATGGCCCATCTGTGATGGTGCTGCCGTAACCCCTACAGGCTATCAGCACAACCACGTGTCCCACAGCCACAATAGTTCTGTCCCCAAGGCAATGTTGGGTCATCCTAACCACTGCCTATGCTGCTTTTAGGTATCTACTAATGAAGAGCACTACAGAAACACAGATTAGCATATAAATATTTCCAGGTGAAATGACACTAAGCTGCAAACACCAAAGGGAGAAAAAAAAAAGCAACCCCCACTGCCTCCTCCTTGGCTGTCACACACTTATTGCTCAAAGGGGTGCTTTTTGCCCAGCATAAGCAGAAAACTCAAATTTATAATTGAGGGCTTTTATTGGAGTACTGTTATTTCACCAGGTGGTCAGTCTTCTCTGCTTGCTTTAAAGCAGTGCTGCTGTGGGACTGGTGTTTATTTTACTGGGGAGAATGCTCCCATGGAGTCGGTTGCGAGCCAGGAAGGAAGAGATGTAAAACAGCATTGAGGTCCTGCTAGTGGAGGTGATGAGTCCACAAAAAGTAGCAGAGTTGTAAGTTTTTAAGGTCACATCCCGCACGGATGCAGTGCTGCTGGTACCCTCTGGTCAGAGCAGGTCAAACCAGTTTGGGACATTCAGAGCTGTACTTCCCATGATGCTCCAGAGTGCATGGCGCTATTTCCAGCCCAAACCACTATTTCAACTGCACACTTCCAGGAAAAATGCTTTGTGCAGCCTTCTCCCTACATCTATCACAATCAGACAAAATAACACATCCCATTTCCAAACCAAATCATTTCCCATCCTAAAGGCGACCATCATGCAAACAGAGTCAGCTTTCCTTTCCCCCTCCTCAAAACACATGCAACTCCTATTGGCATGTCAAAACCCAAAAAACACTAAGAGAGAGAGCACTCCATGTACTCCAGCCCGGATCCTCGCCACGAAGGTCAGCATCACCCTCCAGCCACGCATGTGGGCTCCAGTCCTTCCACAGCCACAGACGCCCTGGCCCTGGTTTCTATCACAGCAGATGTTGATACTCACTTGCACCCTTTTCTTCCAACCACCCAGGATTTTTGAAGCCAGCAGGCATCCTCACATGCAGTCAGCTCCTGAAGGTGACTGGAAGGGTTACGGAAGTACTACATTTTGGCAGCGTGTGCCAGTGTGCAGCATATTTAACATCCCACTCAATTAGCAACCGTTTTATAGAAATGGTTTATTTGCCTTATTAATGTTAAAGCTACTTGTTTCCCCTGTGCTTCCACCTAGGTTATTAATCAATGTGCATTTCAGGTTTTTGCTGATTACTCTAATGGCATAAAAAACCTCCCCAGACTCACAAAGAAAGCTTATAATATTGAAATGATTTTTTTTCTTTGCAAACTTGTCAAGCAGTCAAAATACACTCTTTGATACCCAAACCAAAGCCCTTTCACCTATGCTTAACAACAGTGAACTATTTTCAGTCGAGCTTTACTGCATCTGTTAACTCAGCTGCTAATCCATCTTGCAGGCGTGGGGAACGCCAGTGCACACAATACCTCAGTGACATACCTCCCTTCAACACAACAAATAATCCTAATTATTTCCATAGTGCATACCTACAGTTACTTAAAATACCATACACAACTGAGGTCTGTCTGGCTTCTATTTTTCCATTTTGCTTTGTTGACAGCTTTGGGTTCCCAAATTTACTGCCAAAAGGGCCAGGGACTGAAGAGAACAAGAGAGATTTATATCCGTGTGTACCTTAAGCCAAATACACATTAGGAACCTTAATTTTCTACTGGAAAGAGCAACTTGAGACACAAAGAAGGCTCTTGCCTTCCACCCATCCAAGTCCAAATTACTACTGCAAACCTAGTCTTTGAGCTGATGACAGAGCCAGGTCCCTGAAGGGCCAAGTCTAGGCAAACACAGTCCAACCAAAGTGGCTTTGAGACATCTCCCGAGGGCAAAGGCAGATCAGGAGAGCCCTTCCCATGCTCCTAACACAGTTCTTCAGCCTCAAACAAGAAACAAACAAAAACCTGCCTCCACTCTCCATTGCACACTAGAGAAGCATCACCAGTCAACTGAGGTCCCATCCTGCCTGGCTCTCCTGCTGAGGTTGGGGCAATGCAGAGGTTCAGATGAAGGTCCCAAAGGACCAAACTCAAAAACTCTCCACAGCATATCTGAGCACAGGACTGCACCCTTTGCAGGTGATGTCCAAGCAAGAAGGATGCAGGATAGCACCTTTAATGGGGTTTTAAGAGTTCATTTAAAGTCAAAACCCTGCTCACCTGAGGAAAAATACCTTTGACACTTCATTTCTACAACACTTCCCGACAGGGTGGCCTGAATACTGTGAGGCTTTACACCCCAGAAAAATATGCCATGATATAGTGCACTGTCATTCCAACAAACAGGATATTGAGTCAATTAGTGGCACACCAAACACAAACCAGGCAGATGAAGATAATGCATTTCTGCAAACATCAAAAGAGAGAAACCACACAAAGACTTGAATATACAAATAAGGGAAGGGGAGAAAAAAATACTGCCAAATTAAACTTATTTAAGTAACCCTGGGGAGTGAAATAGCTCTGATTAACTACAGGATTCTCCCTGGCTCTAGCTATGACAAGAGTTGTTTCTTAATTTAAAAAAAACAAAACAAAAAAAAACCAAAACAAACCCTACTTGACATCACTGAAGAGAGTACTTAAATGCAAATTCTCTTTACTACCACCAAACTCTTTAGGCACAAAAACATTTTCATAACATGTATCTGCCTACATGCCCTAAAAGTGAGAAATGCTACACAATGGACAAGATATGCTGAAAATTATCTTTGTTTTTTTTTTGGTTCTGCACTCCCCATACCCTCTGCTGGGCACCTCCTGGGATGCTTGCCAGAGCAGAAGGCACTACACATGGGCAGGCAGGAGAAACAGCAGTATGCTGCTGGCAACCACTTTTCCAGTAATTTCCACACCCCCCCCTTCCTTTTCAAACAAGCCAATTCCACCATCAATGTACAAAAACACGTTTCAGAGCTGCACAGTACTTCCTTGTGAGATGCACCCAGGCTCACCTATTTGTGCCAGCAGACTGGTCATCTGCTGGCGAGCCTTCGATTTGGCAGTAGATGACCCTCGAAAGCTTCAGCAATATTTTGAGGTCATACAGCCTTAGCGATTCTGGGAATCATGCTTTATTTGGAAAAAAGCCCAAACAAATGACCAAAAAAACCCAAAAAGAAGGTGTTTATAGTTTTGCAGAGGCACTCTGTCCAATACAGATCTCCCCAGCTCAGAGCTGCACAACCCTGGAAAGCCACAGTTCTCACAAATGGTGGCACTGGCACCTCTCAAGGCACGGACTACAGTCCCAAGGTCTTGATGCCATGGCCTTGCAGTCAGCCCCTCTGAACATCCCACTTTCCCAGTGCCACCAGCTATGCAGAGGCTCAACAGAAGTGAAGTTTTCCTGCTCACAAAATGAAAACCAAGCATGCACCGGCACACAAAGTGGAGCTACCATTTCCATGTGTTAAAAGTGCATCAACAGGAACAGGAGTACTAAGAGCATGTAAACTGGTAGCTATGACCCAAGCAAAAATCTGAAAAAGCCCCCAAAGCTAAAGATGTTTTTAATTCCTTAAATAAGAAACAAAGATTGTGAAATTCAGCCACAATTTCCTGTTTTTGACTTAAAATAAATATCCCAGGCTTTAGACAAACAATAATCTAATCTATAAATTGGAATGCAAGAGAGATGTTAATTAACTTATATAGAGCTTAATTCTCTATTGCAGGATCCAAAATAGGCACTGTGGAACCTGCTTCAATTCTGAGACCAACTTTACACAGAAGGGAAGGAAAAGGGGAAGAAAAAGCACCCAAACAACCAACAAAAAACAAACAACAAAATTCCCCCCCAATTAAAAATAGCGAACAAAAAAACAACACCAAACTGCAAACTACTATATTGAAGGGCAGTGTACAAATAAATACATAAGCAACTAGAAAGTAGCAGGGTGATGCTTTTCAACCATTAAGGAGACACTTTCACCCTGAGTTGGGTGCCTTTGGGCAGGGGGAAAAGGTGTGGCGTGCAGTGACTCAGGAGAGAACCAGGAACAGCCAGGGCCAGTCAAAAGTCCTAGGTGACATGAACAGGTCTACTTCTGCTCCCCTTGCTTTGACAGCAAAACCCACTTAAGACCCTTGCTCCACGCAGCTGTCAACAGCAGTATCTACTTCCCACCCTGCAAAGGCATCCTGGACTTTGGACCAGAGCACCAACTCCTCATTGACTTCACCCTCACCACCCTGCATGCCACCAGCCAATCCTGCCCAAGAACCCACTGCCATCAACCCCCAAAAACCCCACTCATGGCCAGGGTTGGGGACTCTGTACCAAGGACAAACACTCCAACAATCTTCTCCGTTTGTTAGGCTATCACTTATTTGAGGGTTTTTTGAGGGCAGGAGTTACAACTTGTGATAACTGGAAGTATAAACAAAAAGATGAAAAGCTTTCAAGCTTCAGGAGTAGCAAAGTCCAGCCATAATCTGCCAGTCACTTCATGTCAGGAAGTGGGCTGCCTCTGCATACCCCTGTCGTTCCCAGAGCCACCTCACGAGACAGAAAATGCTGGTATTTGGACTGCTTCTGTCAGGAATGTCTGAATTTGAGCGCCAAGGGAGTTCACTCAGGTAGGTTGCCCTTCCATACCTACTGAGAGCCATGGGGCAAGTGCCACAACATGTCCCTGCCCAGTAGACCCCACAGCCACCACCAATTCCCTTCCCTCATCATCGAGGCGAATAATGAGGGGTTTGCCAGGCTGGTCTCTGATAGCAGCATTCAAATGAGAGCAATCAGGTGCAATGTTCTTCTCAGGCCTGATTTGGAAGAGATCAGTATTGACTTGCCAGTAAAATGTCACAGTCCAGAGCCATGTCTGTACCCACCTGCCCTTGCGAGTGCGCTGCTAGGCCAGAGGGTTTCTTCTTGTACCCACAGCACTGAAGGGCATCATCATGGTGATCATGGAGACCCACCGGGGTCAGTACTGGGACTGGTGCTGTTTAACATTTTTATCAGCAACATGGACAATGAGGCTGAGTGCACCCTCAGCAAGTTTGCCAATGACACCAAGCTGTGTGGTGCAGTCAATGCACCAGAGGGAAGGGATGCAATACAGACATCTTGACACACTTAAGAGGTGGGCCCATGCAAGCCTCATGAAGTTCAACATGGCCAAGTGCGAGGTCCCCCTGCACCTCAGTTGGGGCAATCCCAAGTACAGATACATGCTGGGCAACGAGTGGTTTGAAAGCAGACCTGCAGAGAAGGAATTGGGGGTGTTGGTAGATGAAAAACTGACTATGAGCTAGCAATGTGCACTCGCAGTACAGCAAGCCAGTCTCATCCTGGGCTGCATCAAAACAAGCACAGCCAGCAGGTCAAGGGAGGTGATTTTCTCCAAGACAGAAGTAACCACCCTGACCTACGAGGGGAGGCAAGGTCCCCAAAACACCTCTGACAACACAATGCCATTTCTTGAACTCACAAGAACACAAAGTCCTTCAATAAAGAGGCTTCCTACCAGCTTTAACTCAGCTCTAGGATGAGTGTTTAGCAGTTTAGCAGGGATGTCAGCTCCCTGCACAAAGCAATAGTTGTGCAACCCCAGCAAAAACAGAGCCCAGGCATGGGAAGAATCCTTCATTTGTAGAAATTTCCCACCAGCTCCAGAAATATTTGCTCCAACAGTCCTGAAGTCTTTAAGGAAGAACTAAGCTTTTTTTTTCCCCCCCCTTTCCAATCCACTATTTTCCATTTCTCCATACAGCCACTAAAGCCAACCAAACCTACTCAAGTACCCTGCAAAGAGCCCCCAATGTTCTACCCCTTGCAGAACAGGGTCACTCCCTGCATGGCCACATCCTACCACCCCTCGTAGGACAATTAGCCTTAATCCTCGTTAGTTCTGTACGTTTCCTTTAAATCCTGTTACCGCATTCCTCCGCGCACTCAAGCGCGGCTCAGCCAGCCTCCACTGTGGCAGTGGCGACGGTGACCCCACGGTGCATCCTAGCTCCTGATCCACCAAAGCTGCACAGGTCCCAGGGGCTGCAATGTTCCTGGACTAATCTATCTTTACTGATTAGTTCTTAATCAGGAAGGCAGACATGAATGAAGGGTATAGATGAAAAGAAAAAGGGGGAGGGGAGATAAATGGAGAAAAGAAGAAAACAATTTCTTCAAGGAAAGGTTCTCCTTTGCTGCTTTAGGAGACAACTATGAAAACTTGGTCCAAAAGCAGTGTTTGAAGTCTAGCTGCTTGCATATTTATGAAGTTTGAGTCACTCCAGAAAAGCTCTGTCAAAGTAGACCAAGTTGGACTACTACATTCATTTATTTTGGAAGTTTATCCAAGCCTTGGTTAAAGATACAGAACAAGCTTGGATGTGAAACAAAAACAGAGCTGGGCTGCTGGAACGGCAGGGAGCTTCCACCCGCTTTGATAGCACCAAGGCACAAGATGGTATCAGCACAACCCAAAATGTACTTACTCCTTCCTGGAGAGGCACAGCAAAAGCACTGGGGAGTTACTGCCTGTCCTGGGGAGGCATTCTTGCCTTAGCAATATTATGCAAAGGATTCAGGTTAGAAATCTCAGACACAATCAAGACATTTAGACCTTATTCATTAATGGCCAACAGTTAACAGGCTGAAGCTGCAATTCCTTTGTTAGGGGGCTGGGGGTGTTAAAGCCAAATCTGTTAAAACATATAAATTACAGCTACACTATGGATCTGTTACTGAAGATAGGAAGCACTTTCCAGTCAAAACCAGAAGTAAAACCAGACTTTACCAGGTGTCCACTGATTTCCAAATCCAGTAAATGCATCAGTATTCCTATCCTGTTTCCAGCAGGGACATGGAAAAAAATGATCAGTAACATGTCTTAATGCTCGGTACTCTTTTAACACACCCAAGGAAACTCTTCCACAAAACAGAAGTTTTACAGAGAGTAATTCTCTCAAGAGCAATACCTGCATGCCAAAAATACAAACTAGTCTTTGGAGTCTGCCACCCTCCTTCAACCTAAAGTTTAAGTCAACATCAACTCAACAAAAACCAGGGTCATTCTTGTGAAAAGCTGATCTGCAAACACATGGTTAACATATTGCCAAATTTGAGAGACACCCTGGAAGAGCAGCAATGCGAACTTTTGGGACTTCAAATAAACAAATTTGAACTAATCAATCTGGAAAGTCTGTTTTCTATTTGTGGCTTTGGGTTTGCTGTTTTATGTTTCTTTTGTGTCTTCGCTGTTTGTTTGTTTTCAATTACCCAGGCCCCTCCTTATCCTAACCTCTAAAACTCCCTGTGCTGTGCCAGTTGGGAGGCAGGCAGTAAGACACCATTGCCAGGCAAATGTGAACTGGAAGATGCAGCTTCTTCAAAAGCCACTGATTTTGCTCTCAGATGAGCTTTTTTTTTGGTGTGTCCTCCCCCATGGCAATGGTATGGCACCAGCAGTTTGGTATCCTCTCCTCTGGAGCAGGGGCTATTTGCTGTTTCACAGGTCATCAGGAGGTAGCAAGCAAAGCTTACCAGATGTGGGCTTTATTACCTCAAGTGGAACTACTATTTCCATTATGGGAACCCTGGTTTTTAAGGTTTTATCAGATCACTGTGATTACAAAAGCTTCACTTACATGCTCAAAAGCTCCTATAAAACCTCTAGTTCAAGGTTTATTTGGTCGAGGTGGTTTTCAACTTGAAGGAATGACTTGCAGACACCAGTAATTTGTCCTATAAGCTTTAACTGACCGGTCGCCCAGTGCACTCAAACCATGCCAGCCTTCTAAGCAAAATTCCATCAACTCACTGACCAAAAGATGTTCTTTTAAGAATATTTTTTAAAAAGACAAAAAAAAAAGAAGAGCTTGCAGCAAAAAGGAAGTTTCAATTACTTTGTGAAATCAAGCAGAAAAATTAAGATCCAAGCAAACGTTATTAGCTCTGACAAGCAAATGCTGATGCCTTTGTTTCCGATGCACACACAACTTTTACTAAGGAGGGGTGGGTGTGGTTTGGGGTTAGATTTTTCTTCTTTTTAAGCCCCATAAACATACATCCTTTTTTTACAACATGCTTTGCTACAACTGGGTTCTGTAAAGATAATCAAATAAAGGAACTGGCACAGAGTAGCTGATTCTTCTCTAAGCATCCACCAGTATTTCTATGTGTCAATAGTACTTCACAACCACCTTTATCTATGTAAAACCCCCACATTAAAAAGCCTTTCCTCTGCTTGCAGAGCTTGCCAACCAGAGTTAACAGCAGAGATAACTCATGAATTTAGAGCAGGTTAAGAGACTCCAGAAAAAGATATACAAAAGGCCAGATTTTCAACTGCATTTTGCATCCATGCATTTTTTCAAGATAGTTTGGCTCTTATTAAGCATTTCATATTCAGTTTGTGGTCTACAGTTCGGGGGCGACTGAGGGGGTCTGTGGAAGCATACATATGGGCAGTAGTCTGAAGCTTGCAATGTAGGAGGTCGTGTCCCCCTTGAAATTTATTTTTAGAGGGCTCACGAATTAAGACAGTTTGAGAGCTACACTCAGCCCTATGCTGCAGGATCTGCTCAACAAACCATCTCCTCTGCCAGAAAACCCCAAGGGCTCCCAGCTCCCTGAGGGCAGGTGGGCTGCAAACTGGTGGAGCACTTACTTCCCCCCCTCAAGGACTAAAAAGCCTCATTCGCTTAGAAAATAAAATTCAGTCCAAGAGCAGGTCCTGAGCAGACATAAATGAGACCTCAGTTCTAAGTGGAAAGTTTTCCACAGGACCTTTTCACAGCAACACAGAGACCGTTTTGGCACCAAAGGGAAGGCAGAACACTCATGCTGCCCCACACCTGCAGTTGCCTGGCTGTCCCTTCAGCTCCATGAAGGATGACCATCTCAGACTAGACACAGGCAAAGCCCTTTCTACAGAAAGCCAGTTTTGGGCCCAGTACTTCAGCCAGGAACATCCCATAGCAAAGCTGCTTTCCAGAATAGGAGTCTGAAGGAACCACTGCCATTGACCCATAGATGTTTCTCCATAGTATATCACAGCCACAACCCAACTTTATCTGCAGGAACCCACACTACATCTCAGTGCATACCCGCACACTAAGAAAACCTAGTAAAGCAGCAAGTTTGATGTTGCATTTTTCAGCTCTGCCCATAAAAGCACAAGAATGCTTTTTTTGCTTCATCAGTGACCCTAGCAATGCTTCCAACCCCTTCACTCCAGCCTGCCTTCCTGGGAAGGAGGGCAATGATGCTCTGCCCCACATCTTCCCTCTGCTTATGAGTGTAGAAACAATTTCCCAATTTCAGCTGGACCAGAAAGAGGCACCAATTAAAGGGGTTTCAGAAATAATTAGCTCGTGTCGATCTGACGCAAACCAGGCTTAGGGAAACAAGCCCAGATGAAGGGTTCTAAGAGGGACAGCCAGCAGAGCTTGATCTCACAGCAACTCTCGCACAGCAGCTGGAAGACTAAAGCATGCACATGGGCTTCCCAGCTCACCCTCTTCCACAGTCGGAGCCACCAGGGTCTATGGGGACATGTCACAGGCTCTCTGTTGCTATCAGGTCCTAGCTTGCCAGGCCATTAAAAGAAAGGCTGCATGGAAACTAATGAATGATCTGTGTATATTATACTGGGGGGGGAGAGGAGTAGAAAGTATTTAAAAAAAAAACAAAAACAAAAAAAAACCACCAAAAACCTCCATACTGCTGTCTGCAGCTTGACAGAACATTCCAATTTTAACAGTTAAAAAACTCACTTCATGTGTTATTGCAAAAGGCAGGAAATAACACATTGCTCACAGGGGACACCAGCACTGAAAACAAGGAGGTGGATCAGATTTAAATCTAAACAGGTCCACTGCACCATCTATCCTAAGGTCACTGTTTATAAGTGGAGAAAGGCAACTTTATACACAAAGATAACACACTAGTGGTTCCTGGCTGTTCCCAGAAAGAAAAGCTGCTTTTCAGCTGAACTTTCAGAGAACTATTTCTGTAAGTAAGACAAATGTCCAAAACTACACACAACTGAGTGCAAACCATCATATGAAGAAAGGCAAATAAGTGGCACAATAGGAGCCAGGGGAAGTCCAGTGCCAAAAATCCCAAGGTGCAACTTTCCCAAGATCTTTGAAATGTCCCTGAAGTTGGGTCATTGTGCACATCTAGGTGCCAGGGAGGGAAGGGAGAAACTCCCTCCAGATTATGGCACAGCTGTGGTTTTAGCATCCAGAAAAAAAGTGGCAGAAGACCCTCTCCAGGCCCCAGAGAAGCAGAAAGCACCAACCCCAGCTCTGCCTTACCCTGGGCATAGCAGGCATGTTGTGCACCAGAAGATGCCACCATGGCAAAACCTGATGCTGGAGTCACTGCCTCCTCACTTAGGGGCATTTATTGTGAGCAGTGGCACTGGGACAGAAGCACGGTTCCCCAGCCGTTGGTGACAGACTGAAACGTCCCTTAGCCCTCCCACATCTCAGCTTTATCTCCCCTTGGACAAACCACCTCTGAGCTAAGACCACAGCAGAGTTTGTAAGAAAGATTTTTTTTTTTTAACCTGAAAAATTAAAATGTGCTTTTAAGCCCTTTCCCACTACTCCTACCAAGTGTTACTTTTTGAACAGTCCGGGCATCTGTTCCAGAAGCCACCCAGCTCACACAAGCAGCACACTGTGCTCAGCCAGCAAAACGCGACCTACGTCCGAAAACCCATCCTGCTGCTGGAACAGACTCCCAATGTATTCCTCAGGTCTGGAACTAGCAGTCTGCCAGCATCTGTGGAAAAGGCAAGGCTGAGTATTTTAACCTACTCTGGAAGAGGTAAGGAAAGGGGTGGGAGAGAGGGGTGACAGGATTAAGACAAGAATATTACAGAATTAAAAACTCCTCATTCTCTCCCTCTCCAGGATGCTCCATCTACCTCCCTCTCCTCAGCACAGCTGTGGACACTGGCCTTATCTACCAGCAGGTTCACACAGGCACTCCTCCTCGCATTAGCATAGATAAATCTGAAGATCTTTTCAACAACTGGCAAGCCAGCTTCTGCATGGCCAAATTCATTTAAGCAAAATCCTCCCAGGAGGGACAGCAGCATACCAGATGAAGGACATGGCTGCAGAGGACAATCACCTGCAGGGAGACCAGGAGGGCAAAGAAGGCCACTTGAGCATTTAAAGATGAGACCACCTTTTTGGTTTCCCTACTCTCCTTCCAAACACGTCTCACTGTATGGGCACATGCCTTCTCAGCACTGCTCTGCAGAGGAACATGGTGCCTCTCCTTCCTCACATCTGAGGTGGCTTTGCACATATTGGTTGGCTCATGCTGCCCATGCAAGTTGAGCCACCAAGGCCCTGCCTCTACTTTTGCAGAAATCCTTCCCTAGCCTGGAAAAGGACTTAAAGCTTGAATATGCTCTGCAGCCAGCAACAGGCCCTACATGCAGCTAAGAAGGTCTCCTCCCCTCAAGTCAACAAAGGATCACATTTTCTTAGGTATTTCAGAAAAAGCAAGTTTTGGGAGACCTTAACCCCAGGTATCACAGAGACTGTCCACCTGTAGACCTGAATTTTGATCCCCTCTCATGTACAGCAGCTGGGCTTGTGCAAACAGCTTCGGTTAGGTAGAAAAACAACATGCCTGACTGAAAGCATCTTATACCAGGGGACAACTGCATCAAGGCTTTTGCTGGCAGGCATTGAAGGAGTTTATTTTGTCTTTTGAAGCATGGCCCTGAGCAACCTGGGGGAAGGAATGAATGCAAACAGGATCTTTGCCATCCACCTCCCAGGAGGTACCATCCAGAATCCACTGTCAGGAAGGTAAACAGCCCCCAGCACACCACGCCCCCCAGAGAAGGGATAGTTGATTAGAAGGGATGGGATCCGTTTACCAGTTGTGTTAATTCTTCCCAAGCAGGGCAAGGGGTTCCCACCCTCCCCTCCTCACAGCCATTGCCGTGCTGTCCCAGCACTCTCCGTCAACAAAAACACTCTATAAAAAGTTTGTGGCTAAAAAAAGCCCAGAGGAGAGCTAGGCAGTCCTTGCAGCAGAGAGGCATTCAGCAACCCACAGGCAACATGAAGCGATGCTAGCAAGGCTGAGACAAGGCTCTAGGACAAGGGCTGCCATCAGTGGCATTCCCACGTGGGCTTGGTGTCTCCAGTGGATGACTGGGCCCTGACCATTATGGATAGGAACCTGTCTTGTGGATAAAACATGCCAAGAAGCACCCGCAGCAAAGCAGTGAGGAGCCACGCTGGTTCAGTTCGACATACTCAGTCAAGGACACAAATGCTGGGACAGGGCAGAAAACACAGAAGATAGAAAACAAGGAGCCAGCAACTCTCCCCTGAGAGCTGAAGTGCTGATCATGACCAGGTTTCATTTCAAGTGCTTTCAGGTGGCCAGCAATCAGTGTTTCTGACCCCCAGCCCAGATTTTTTTTTTTTATTTTTTTTAAATTCTACTCTCTCTTAAGGAAAAAAACCAAAACAAATAAACAAAAAAGGCAGCAGAGTTTCCCATCCTTCACCACCAAAGGGACAGGCAGGAAAGGCAAAAGTGTAGCTTTTCAGCCAGGGCACCCTGGGGCAAGTCCAAGCTAATACTGAAGCCTTGAAGCTTCATCCAAACCCCTAGGTAAGAAGAACATTTTCAAGACTGCTACAGCCTTAGGGACAGCACTGCTCCTGCTCTGATACTATTTTCAAACAGTGACATTTTTTCCAAAACAAAGTGTTTTGCAATCCTTGAGTAATCCTTTCCTTTTCCAATAAAAAGTGAAATTCTCTTCATTCTCCACCGGTCAAGATGCACAACCACAGGCACAACCACCAGCTTCAAACCCAGCCACCCTGCAGATAGCCACGTCAGAGCCCTCTCCCTGGGCTCCTGTGCTGGGCTGGCACTAGGCAACTCTTGCTGCAGCATCAGCTTCTTGCAGAAGATTTGAGAAAACTTACATTCTAACTTGAAACTCTTTTCTTGAACAGCTTGACTTGTCTCCTGAACCTAGCTCCTCTAACTCACTTAACTTCCAGATGTGCTTCTTATGCCATAACTTGTTTCCCCAAAAAGAAACTGTTCGATATCTCAGAATATTAAAATATAGTAAAAATTATTTAATTTTATTAAATAAAAATTATTTAAATTTGATTTATATAAAATTACTTAAAAACAAAAGGGCCAAAGATTACCTCTTTCATAGCAATATGCATGTTTCCAGGTCCTAAAAAAGGCACAGGAAAAGTAGTTCTACATCAAAATGTAACTGAAGCCAATAAAGAGATCTGCTCTGAAAGAAATTAATATGAACCAAATTTCAAGGAAGTGGATTTCATGGCTCAATCCTCCTATTTTAACTGCCCAGTAGTTTCCCAAATTGCCAGTCCAAAGGCAACATACAGTAAGATTTACATTCTCTGGTCACTCAGACATATATGTGGTGCAAAGGCCCACACTTAAAAAAAACCCAAACCACCAAACAAACTGAAAACATTTCTGGAAGAGCTTCACAGTTTAAAAACAACATCTAGGAACTAAGTGGGACGGAGCAATTTAATCCCAGAAGACACACCGGTGGCTCTGGCACACATCCCCGGATCCAGCTGGGAGAACACAAGGGGTTAAAACATTGGGCTCATGCAGCAGGAGCATGAAGGACCTATTTAAAAAGGGGAATCAGAAATAAGGAATTTTGCCAGTTTTTACCCCTGATAAATCCACATTCCAGTCTGTCAGCTATCTTGTTATCCCCAGAGCTGCTGAAGTGTCTTTGGCTGTAACTATGCATGACTCCAGCTTTGAGTAATGGAAATAAAGTATGTGCACTGCAATTGGAGCATTCCTTTTCTAACCCCAGAAAACGAAAGGCAGAGCAAGAGGAGATCCTTGTGCAGCTCAGGGATTTTGTATGGAGAAGTTGGAAAGCTGCTCACACCCTACATCAGCTGCCACCCCAGCAAACCTGCCTGGGAAAGGATGCCTAGAAATTGTGAAGGGGATGCCAAGTTTTAGCCTAATACAGCAGCTTTTATTGTCTGCCATAACAAACAAATAAATACTCTTCTAGAATCACAAGTCCAGTTTAGCTGGCAATTCATATCCAGCAAACATTTGGAAGCAGTATTGTAAAATTAAACAAAGCTATCATTTACAGGAAACCCTGCCTCCAGTACAAATTATAGAGTTGTTAAGTTTATCTGGCAATGCCTTGCCCCTGAGTGCTATATAATTATTCCTAAATCTTTCAGGAAAGAATGCAAATATTTTAAAGCCGTAATTCATTGACAAGGAGGAAGTCTCGTTTAACCTTTTGTGCATATTTTGATACCTAGAAATTAACCCCTACTCGCCACAACTATTTTTCAGTATCCTACAGACCTGGCTGGCTGGTGAGCAGACCCCTCCTTGGCTTTGGCAAGGCTAGCATAAGCTGGCCAGGAGCGCCAGGCTGGCCTGGCATCCTCACCCGCTCACAGACTGTGTTTGCAAAGCAGCATCAGGGCTGGTCTGGAGCAGCACCATGCCAGCCAGGCTGCTCGCCGTGCAGGAGCCTTCTTGGTAAGGGAGGTTTCAGGCTGCTGAAAAGGCTGCTGTTCTCGCATGCCTTACAGCAAAAAAGTGGTATAAAGGAGCCTTTAATAAAGCGGAAGGGTGAGTTACGTGGAGTTCTGCTCTGCAGGACCTTTGGATGTGGGATCTCTACGTCCCTTTGGCGAGCTGGAATCAACAGGGCATATAAAGCTCTGAGTCCTGGCCCTTCAGGTCTCCTCTACCCACTGAGCCACAGCTCTCTGACCAGCCCCTATTAATTCATGTTAGTTAGCAGAAACACCACTGACACCTTCCCCAAACTCCCCCAGAAAAGAGGTTCGTTTTACAAAGGAGAAGAAAGCCAGCTGATCCTTTGCTCAGGCCCTCCCTATAGCAGCCAAGGCCTTAATCTATCACTGGCAGCAAATCTTTTGGAGTGTGTTTCTAACGGCCACTTCCAGCCAAAGGGGAGAGGGTGTGCATCCCTTGGGACAGGGAAGTGACATCCGCAAAGGCAGACACACAGTCTCCCACCCTCCCAAGAGCAGTCACCAGGCTGGCAACTACTGCCCCACGGGAACTCATCCTGCTCCAGAGCAGCACCGTGCCCACAGGGTGAGCTATGCCAACCATGCCCTGCCTGCTGGTACTCAGCTTTGCCATCAGAACTACTCTGAAACCATAACACAACCACTATTAAGCTAAAAAGGAAAATTAAAAAAACACAACACCCGGTCTTACCTTTTCAAAGGGTAGCGCTCATGCTATTGCTCTTCTCCCATTGACATTACTTATTTACTAAGAGCTCAGCGGTGAGTGTTAGCTCCCAGCACTCACTACCTGGCAGTTTCTTGGCACTGCTTCTCAGATGGCAGGATGCTGCAGGAGGCAGGTGCTAGCAGCCTGTTGTAGGGCAATGCCATCCTTCACAATCACTCCAGCACGGGAAGCAAACAAGTACTGTATCAACTGCTGCAGCAGTTAATTCAGTAACTTTGTATACACAAACAATAACCATGACACACATCGACCACCACAGATTACTGCTTCTGATATGGTAGATTTCAGAAGGGAAAGGATCTGGTTTCTTCCTCCTGGTGGAAGCAGGTCAGTGGATTCTCTGTCTTGCAAATAGCTAAAACCTAGAAGTTTTAGTACAAAGGTAAGCATCGTACTGTACTCAGAAACCACCCAAAATGGATTTAAACCCAACTCCACTAAGATGCTATAAAGCTTGAAACAACCATGGTGCTCCAAACCACCATCTGGGTCTTTCAGAAGCTGTCCCATCAATAAAAGCCCCCTTCACCTCCTCTCCTTTGCAATGAGAAGTTGTTAGCTTTCTTCTGGAGCTGGGGAAGGGAGGCCAGGCCAGGCTTATAGCCCTCGCACCGCCTCCTCGCATTGGCACAAGCCACTGCCGTGCTCCGGGAGCAGAGATGCAAGAGCCAGAAGTGTGTAAAACCAAACCAGCAAGCGATTGCACTAGAAGAAAGCAATCTCATTATAAGAGCTATTGAAAGTGAACCACAATTATTATGTAAACAGCACTGAATCATTAGCAGACACTATCAAAGCCATTTTTGCCCCCACCGAGAAGAAAAGCATACAGTCCTACAGCACCTTTAGCTCTGTCTCCAAACGCAGCCAAGACTCAGGAGGAAGCCTGTTTGTTTTGCTCCAGTTCAAACCAAACCAGTGGCACCACTATGACCTCTAATCTGCACTCTGGGTTTCTGCCAGCTGCTTGCTCTGCTCCCCGTCCCTCTGCCCTGGCAGGGAGGTATTGTCACTGGTGCTTCAACACCTTGTCCCACTAGGCATGCTGTATTTCCCCAAAATTGCCAGCCACCGTGCTTTAGAATCCCCAAGGTTGGCAGCTGGGTAAAAAAATAAATCCACTCTGCGCTACTCAGAGCAAAGGCAAAGCCCATCTAGGTGCACATGTGTTCCTGGCAAGGGAATAATTTTCCATCAGGCTTATAATTGTGCTAGTTTCTTTGATCATATCAATGCCCTGTCCTCCCATAGGAACGAACCAAGGAAAGTCAGGGTGAGTGCAGAAGGTTATTTTTTCCCCCTTTATTGCTATCATGTGGAGTCTCTCCCTATCACAAATTTATTTCTAATAGCACTCGCCGCAGCTGGGCAAAGCTGCTTGCTCTTTAATCTTCCAGGGGGCAAAGTTATCTCTAAAACAAACAGACAAGCAAGCTCCCTTGTAAAGAAGACATTGCCAGCCACATGGCTATAAAGACACTCAAACAGGATCCTTCTGTTTGTGGGAGAAGCAAAAAAAACCTGCATTTCAGTCCAGTAAAAATCCCGGCTCCATCTTCAAGTTCCAAGAATGCTGAATTACAACAGGCTCCGCTCTTCAAAAAGAGAAGAGGACAAAAAGCAAAAAGTTCGTATTAAAACCCATGTAATCTTTTTAAAACACCATTATTAGAACCTGTAGCACCAGCCAAGAGTGATTTATCACTCCCTGTCATCGCAGCCTGCAATATGCTTTTTATACCAAATTGTCAGTGCTACCAAGCTAATGCCCCAGCTCATAATTTCTTAAAGCCGGCCCTCCACTGACAACAAATCCCCTAAGCCCCAGGGATTTGGGGGTCCAGGGCATTGCTGCTCCTCCATGAGAGCCTCTGCCCAGAGGACCAGCCATGCAGGGCGATGTGACCCAACACCAAGCATCCAGCACGGGCTCTGCACGATGCTTCGAAGCAGGAGGATGTTGTAAGTCAACATAGGTAAACAATTTGCCAAGGGTTATTTTGACTTCTTTTAAAAGGAAAGTCAACAGGCCGTAAAGGCTTTAACTACATTTCCTGATGCAAGCACATCCCTTCGAGGGACATACCATGAGGTGCCCAGTTTTCACAGGGTGAGCAGTCAAAGCTCTCTGAAAACCAGACACTCTGACATTTCAAGTTTCCCTGTGAAGTTGTTACTCCAACACACTCCAAATCACCAGTAATTTCTAGAATAGCACTACAAACCACAAGAGGTTAAACTGACTGCACATTACTTAAACTAACCTAAGTGTGACCCCTGGAAAGGAACAGCTATTGGATGTTGTGGTTCTGTAGAAACTCAATTACCAAAGCCAATTTCCTATGAGCATTTAAAAAAAAAAAAGAAGAAAAAAAATGCAGTAACAATGCTGACAATGTGTAAAGGGCACATATTTTCAACTCCCGAATGCTGCAGAATTGCCTGTATAAAAACAGTTCCTATTCCCACAAAAATGTTGAAACATATTTTAAACATTTCATCATTGTTTGCTCCCATCTGAATTTGCTTAAAATCCAGACAATTCTCAACTTCTAAATTGGAAACATTAAGAGAAATACTCCTTCAAAATCCTTTGCTCAGGGCGGCTCCTCTCTGCTGACCTGTACCTTTCCTACCCGAAAATGAGTTGAGGGAGTAGCCCCTCACAGTAAAGTTACACACATCCAAGTCCATCAGACACCAAATGCATAAATTACAAAAAATTTGAGTAAAAAGACTGAAAATGAACTTTTTCTTCCTTAAAAGATGAACAACAAAAGTATTTCTAAGACTACTATTTTTTTTTCGGGGTGGCGGGGGGAGGGAACATACATGACAAGTCAGGCAGTGTTTTACATTGGGAAGGAAGCACTACAATCCTAATTTCACATTAAAAACGACACTGGACAGCCCTTAACGAAGGCTGATCCAATTGGTAGGTACACACACACTTTTTAAGCACCATTTCCATCCTTTCAAGTACCACACTTTGCCAGCAAGGTGATGCACAGCTGCCCTTGGGGACCACCACCCCTTCCTTATCCCACCCACCTCAGCCCCCACAGGGACATGAGATGTGCCAGACAGCAAGGCTTGAACCAGTGGAGAAGATACCTGAGCTGGCCATGGCCATTTGCAAACAGAAATTACCATCTGAAGAACACCATCATAGTTGTGATGGGGGTAAAGCCTGCTGATAGCCCATGTGGCTGCCACCAGCCCCACCCGTGCAAAGCCTCCCAACACCTCCTCATTGGCTCCCTTCTCAACATGATGCTTTTATTCGAATGCCTTTCCCAGACCAGAAAGATGCAAATAAGAAGAAAATGCCCCAGAACATGCCCAATGCTTTAGCCACAGCCTCTGCAGGGCTGTGCAGACAAGGAACACCACAAGACAGCCCGAAAGGCAAAACAGTTTCATGAAACACTAAATAAAGTCTTAAACTGGGAAGCAGGTAAGAAGGGCTACAAAAAAGTCATTCTCCTTTAATTAAAATGCATGGCAACTGGAAAAAAAAATACAATCGGCAGCTTTCTTGCTAAGATGCACATATCCCAGTGAACAGCACAAACTGCCTCTTCCAGGGCACTGGAGAGGTTTGCTATGGGGCATCTTGGAGCACACAAGGTAATTCAAGGAGCAAGGGGGATATTTAAAAGTTTTGCCGGGCCCTTGCATTGCTTAGCAATGAGAGAAGGAAGTTATCTTCATAATCTCAAAAGAAAGAGAAAGCAGGAGGAATGTGAAGAATGCAAGGAGGTTATTGCCCTGGAGACCAAGGCTCACTGCCCGAGGAGATGCACACCCTGACCTTTTTGGCTAACAAGAATTTCCTTGCCCCTCCTCAAAAAAAAAAAAAAAAAAGCACCAAAAAAAAAAGCACCCAGAACAAAAGCAAGGAACCAGATACCGAAGGGTTGCCCCTCTGCTGGGAGGAAAGGAAAGATTTTGCAGCAGATGGGATAATCCTGATACTGCATGCCAGTGCTGCCCAAACCTACAGTTTAGGGAGGAGAGCAGGAAGAAGATGTGAAAGATTGAGCCTGTGCACCTCAACACACATGCATGTCCATTGAAGTCCCATGCTGAGCACCCCTCTACTTATTGGGAGAACAGCAATGAAGCGGAGGGAACAAACAGCAAGAATCACGTGTCCAACACCTCAAAAAGCACTGGCTGTCCTTCTCTAACCACACAGGCTGCAGGATGCTCCAGGGCAACACATTGCACATAACCAGGACAGCATGAGCCACCAGCCAACACCACACAAGAGGCTAAGATCATGGACTTCACCACACTGAATAACCTGGGACCCTTCCAGCCTCCTGACAGAGCTCCCAACCCTGCTGAGCAGATGCTACCCACGCCTCCAAGACAGAAGACGCTTGTCTGGGACCTTCTCCCACCACAGCCATCTCACACCTACTGCTTGCATGCAGCAGCGATGCTTTAGCTTGAACTTCCTTGGTTCTGCAGGTATCAAGGATGAAGACCACGCTGGAGGGGAGAGGCCGAAGGCAAAAGCAGCACCTCCCAGCCAGTCTTGCTCTGCTGCAGTTTCAGTGAGAATAAAGAGTCTGTTGACATACGAAAGCCACAGAAAATCTCCCTGAAACTACAAAACAGTACTGAAAACATTGTGCAGCTCAGGCCTCCCGCACAATGTACACACATCTATTCATCCTCTTAAAAAACAGCTACATGTCTAAGGAAACATCTGATAATTAAGGCAATTTTAACAATAGATAATAATTTGACTATGAATTGTATGGAATGTAATGACTGCTTATTCTGGCAGAAAAAACAGAACTTTCTATGAAGTGTCTGCCAAGGAAAACGATACTCCCACTCAGTCCGGACCACTGCGAGCAGTTGCTGCTAACCACATGCTTCATGCTGCTGGCTGCTAGGACACGGTGCGCTGCTGCAGTCGAACAAAACCCCATGCTGCAGATTTACAGAGAAAGCAGAGCACCAGGCAAGCGGTGGCCAGAGCCACGACTCTGCTGGGAGCCACCACTGGCTCTTGCCAAGGCTCGCTGAGCCACGCAGCTGCCAGCACCGGACGCTGGGGTGCTCGCCGGTGGCCTGCAGGCAACGTGCATGCTGCCAGCTCCCCCCTCCCACTGTTTCCAGTTGCTAAATGACATTAGAAGCAGCTAAAAATACTTCAAGTGATTCTCTCGTTTACTTTTCCATGTCAGCACTTGCATTTGCCACGAGGACGTTCTCTGACAGTCACTTCCCCACCCACGGGTGGTCAGGCAATTGCTCCATTAACGCATGCCAGGGAGGAGAAACCACCCTGCCCGCCAAGGACCACCTCATTTGCTGGACAAGAGTCATTGCAAACAGCCACTGCTGGCGGCCAGGTTGCCCTACACCTTCAAACGACTGGCGAGAAGGACCCCAAGTATTGTCTGGTGTTTCTCATGCCCTAATGAGCCCAGGAGCTGTCTTATGCAAATCAACTGTTAACAGGCTCAGCAGTGCCAGACGGCACCAGTAACACAGTCCCGGATGAGATCCAGAAACTGTTTCTCAGTTGGAAGAAGCCACATGGAAGAGAAGCATGTGAAGAACTTTAAAAGCGTCTGCTGAACTTTTTAAGTAAACCAGCAATACCAACAAAGCAGCCTTCCTGATCGACCCAGGTGGCACATCTGCACGATGCATTGGCACTCAGCTGACAACCATAAACACACTGGGGACCAGCAAGCAGCAAGTCATCAGGCCACTCCTGCCAGAGCTACTTTGGGTAAAATCCCATGTGTCCCAAAATCAACCCCACCACTCCCAACAAATAAATGCACCTATTCCACTAACTCAGGTTAAGTAGAGACAAAGATCACACTGAGCGTCTTCACCAAGACTGAATATGGAGTACTGCTTGTGCCCAGCTCTGCATAAAGACAGGCTCCAGACCCACTCTGTGCTCTCCAGCAGGGCATCTCCCACTGAGCGTGCCCCCATGCCACCACAAAACCAGGAGAGCAGTGCCAGCAAATGAAGGCACTGTACTTCTGCAGGAAATCTGCAGGTTAACTGATAGCACTTAATATCAACAGGCAAGATTTTTATTTCCTTTCTAAATCCAGGAAAAGAAACATCTATTTCTTCCAATTAACAAGAAAAGGGAAGGAATTCCTATCCGTTTAACACCTGAGGGCAACAAGCATTTCTCTGGAAAGAAACATTGGGGTTTTTTGTTTTTAAATCACAGCCACCTACTGTGGGTCTCCAGATGCCACCGACACCAGCTCACTTTGCATTTTGTCCTGCAACCACACCAGACAGTGTAAGCAGCCCCTGCAGATGGTCAATCCCAGGGAGTTCTGCTCTGTAACCCAGAGACAAGCAAGTTTCTGGGTACCATTTGAACAAAGTGAGCAGCAACAGGCTGCAGGACCAAGACCTTCCTGAGATGCACCCCTTCCTCCGGAAACTTTTTATCTTAAAACCAGCTACAGGCTGGAGCTCTCCCCACAACACCTACTGGTTATACATTATAGATGGTTTGTGAAGCCTGACTCTTGATATCAGCCCTACATGAGAGCTGATCCAGAAACAGCAGTGAGACTGCATTTCACCACTACCATGAACTTTGCAACATATCATCACAGGGCTATAGGTGCAGAAGCTACTAAAGATCACCCAGTACAAGGCAGTACCAAAGGGCCATGACTTACAAAATGCTTCCACATTACACCTCTAACACCAAGAGAGCATAAAAGGAAACAATTCATATGTTCCACACTACAAATAATATATTTTGCTCCTCATATCAAGCAAGAGATAAGTTGACCATCGTGCACTTCTTTCAGAAATGCTTATGTACTTCAGGAAGATATAACCTGCCATTTATGCATATTCTAATTACATCCTAAACCTGGTCTAAACAAATATTAAATTGAACTCCTAGGTAATTATGCACAAGCAAGAGCCATTTAACATGACTGAAACAGCAGTGATACAGATTAAGAGATTGCCAGAATGGGCCCTTTCTTGAAAGAAAAAAAAAGTTGCACACACCTGCTGTTCCAGAAAATACATGCAGTAAAAAAATCCACATGAGATGTTGCTAAACCCCAAACACCTCCCTTGCCCATCCAGTGAGCATAAGTTTCACTTCCTATCATACAGCCCAGTGCAGGGGCACATCTGCCCATACTATCCAGCTACTTTACTTAGACAACTCAAGGCCAACATTTTGTAGAATCAGTAATCCCTGCTTTGACAGTAAAGAAATCACTGTAATTACAGAAACTAATTTGCCACAGCTTTTAGGACACCTTTTTGGTAAGGTGTTAGGAAGATTCTGTCTGTGCACTGTGATCTAAAGCAATTCTGTAACAGAATGGTAAAATAGGGCACAATGCACCAAACTAGTAGAAAAATCTAAAGAGCTTCATGGACTTTGAACTTGAGTTCATGCCAGTACCAACCATATTTCCATACATTATTGCATCAGCATCACAGCCTGTTGAACCCTCTTCAACCTGTTCTCCACCACAGTTTAGCAAGCAGAGGTGTGCTATCAAGTAGGAATCACCAGTTTCTACCATCACAGCCCAATGCGATACTCACCCAAACACACAGCTCTTTCCCATACACTTATCTCATTCTCACTGATTAGCCAGGCTCCTAGGTAACTGCCTTTCCAATTCACTTACCCAGCTGACAGAAAACACACTGCTATCACTTGGAACACCAACTGAAATCAAAAGCTTGGCAAGTGACTCATTTTTTGAGATGCAGTATGCACTGCAGACCTTTTACCCTGGTGTCAGACCTCAACGTCCAGCCTTATCACAGGCAGCATTTCCCACCCAGTCCACTGTACATCAGTCCCCTGTGCTGATCCCACAAAGGCAATAGCAGGTAAAGCACCACGTGCTCAGAAAGTTAAAAGAACAGCAGTTGAATGAGTGGTTACTGTCTGCATACAGCAGACGAGCAGGAGCAGGGGAGATCCAGAGCCTCTAAACGTGGCACATGCCAAAACCACATGAATTCACAGGGGGAAACTTCACAGTGAAACTGCAGCAGGTGTAGCACCCCACCTGAGGTTTAAGTGCAGCCACGGATGAAGTACATTACATTTTAAAGCAGCACTCTGCCCACCTCCTTTAAAGACTTCCACCATCCTCTCTGGAACACCCTGTGGAGCAGGCTGACATTTAAAACATAACTTTGCCAGACCTGTTGCTTTCCAAGCAAGGCCAGATATTGCCTCCCCATGTTCCCTGAACAGCAACATAACCCACCCGACATTTGCAGTGTGTCATTGCAGAAAGCCCTTCTTTTGTCAAATAATCTTACCTTGCTCATCACATTTTTCTGACCCCTTATTTCAAAAGCCCAGGGTCAAACCGACAACAGCTTTAGAGCCTCAAATGGAACCCCTGTCAGTATGATCTACTCTCAACAGTCTCCAAAGCTCAACAAGTCATCTTAAACAACAATATATAAAATAAGGACTAGGTCAAAACTTTCCAATACCAGACATATGAGGAAGCTCACATCCTGATCCTACACCAATGAGGGCTAGACTCAAACCAAATCCAAACCTATTTATTAGAGACCATTTTACGAAACAGGGAGGGTGAAGGGAAGAGAGTATTTTAAATGCAGCCAGTCAGACGTTTCTCATTAAAATATTTCTTGGAGAAGTAAACGGGCCTGCAATTTTATTCAAACAGATGTAGGCTAAACGCATATCATTAGTCTGACAATGTAAAAGTGCAACCAACTGAAATCATTTTAGTTTTGTCAGTGAAAAGGACAATGTATGCGCATCTGGAGGGCACACCAATGGTAAAGATTACCCCCAGCTTCTATCTTAGCCGTCTAAAGGTATTTACTTGGGGTCTGTCTGTGTTGTGACAGTGTCCTAGACCGAATGAATGCCTCTAACACTCCACATTTTTGAGCCATTCAGTCATGCATTTCTGTTATTGTTGAAAGTAGTGCGAAATTGCAGTGCATGAGCTGGAGTCCTTGGTGGTCTCCGAGGATTCCAGCTAAAAAGGCACTTCCTTTGTTCCGCGGAGAATGCGGTCCAGTAGGTCATTCAGAAGGGGAAATAAAAGCAGCGGCCCTGGGAGGGAGATGAAGGATGAAACAAAAAGAATAAAATGTTTTGGGTGTGAGCACATTAGCTACCATTTCCTAGTGCTGCCGGCCGCGAGCACTCCTATCCCCTGGATGCGCAAGTACCTCGGGACGAAGGTGGAGGGAAGAAAGGGAAGGAAAAAAAGAAAAGAAGACAAAAAGCCATTTCTCTGTCCCTTCGCCAACAGGCCGCCGGGCGAGCGGCACCCGGGGCAGGACGGGGCCACTCGCCGCCACACTCTCTGCCGGGGAGAAAGGCAGCCCAAGGGCGGGCAGCGTCCGCTCCTCCGCCGCGCACACTGCCGGGACAGCCGAGAGGCGCGGAGCCCAGCCAGCAACAGGCGCGGTCCCGCCCGCCATCCCGGCATGGAGGGGGAGGGCTCCGAACGCGCCGGGCTCCGGGCAGCTGCGCCGGGTCCTACCGCGGAGCCGGGGCGGAATAAACGTCGAACTCGGGGGAGGCGAACCGAGGCCAGCTCCAGGGAGGCGAGCTCCGCGGAGCCAAGCAGGGCAGTGGGCTCCGCTCCGGGCCGGGCCATACCCGCGCTGCGGGGACAGCCGGGCCGGGGGCAGCCGGGCGCGCAGCCCGCTCTCTGCGGGGCCGGGCCGAGCCCGCACAAAGGCGGCGGCGATAATAGCGACTCACCGCTGATCTCGTAGCTGGGCGCTTCGCTCTGGCTGAAGCCCTTAGCGGCGTAGAGTCTCCGCACTTCGGAGCAACTTTTGGCGCGGGGCTCGGCGGCCAGCAGCAGCGGCNGTGGTGGAGGAGAAGGAGGAGGAGTGGGGGGAGGAGGGAGGCGGGGAGCGCGGCAGCCAAGCAGGATCGCGCAGCACCGGGACAAGCCTCTGCAGCCCCCGGGAAAATCAGGAGCCGGGATCCGCCCGCCCAGTGAGGCGGAGCAGAGCCCTGGTGTGCCCCCCCGCCCTTTCCGCCCCTGGCCTGGCCCCGAGCGGGCTCCCTTTCCCGGGGGTGTAACCCACTGCGACCATCTCCCGGGCCCGCCGCTACCGGCTCTGGCGGCAGCCACCTCCTCGCCAGTCTGGGGACTCCGAGCTCCTCGCCTCTGGTCATATCCTGGAGCCGGGTCTGATCATCTGTCGGCCGTGGGATAGCACTTCCCAGCTGGTATCCACGCTCCAATCCAACCCTCGCTCCAAAGTGTCCCACAAGGGAAAGAGAAAATCCCTGGTAGGCGTTGGAAAGGGCTAGGTTGGCTATTGTTCCTTGGCTGGAGCTGTAGGTGGTTCAGCTCTGCTCCAGGTTTAATAGGTTTACTAAGCTGGTGAATTTTGACATCACTGTGACAGGTTTGAACTATGTGCATGAAAGACTCATCAAAACTAACTTTTTTTTTTTTTCACCAATCATCTATTTCCAAGAGTTTGGCTGGATAGAGGCCTCATGAACATGGACACAAAATGCTGCAGTCACTTTTCCTCCTTCGTATGCTGGCCCTGCACAGAGACATGCACAGATGTAAACATGCCCTGCTAAACACTTGAACCAGGGATTTAAGTCCAGCAATTGCTGCTTGCTTCACAAAAATTTTACAGAAATAGTACTACAAGCATAACAACCACTATCATAAATTCACAAGACTGTAATGTCACTTAAAGTGTCTAATTAAGGAGACCTTGCTCCCTGTCTGAAGTGGTGAGGTCTTGGCGTCCATGTCCCTGGGTGTGGATACTGTGTGGATAGCTCTGTCCTGCTGCAGTGTCCATGCAACTGTGCCTGGTGTTGTGTCTTAGCAGAATGTCACTTTCCCCATGACAGTGTCATGGCCTGGTGATGGAATCATTTAAAAGAAAGAAATATACAGCATTGTACATTTCAACATGCTCCTTTATTACACTCATTTCTCACTACCACGCTGGGGAAAGTCAAACAGAAGCAACAGTGAAGGAAGTCGCCAGATTCACCCTCTTGCTCTCAAGCTCTTCTCAGTGAAGTGCCAGGCACTCTAAAGACTCTCTATTCGTCTCCCCAGCAAGAGCATCAGCGAAGCACGGCCACACTGTCCCACCAGCCACTTCTCACGGGAACAAGATGCTTGCTCAGCTTTGAGCATTTCAGTGGTAATGCCAGCAGTTTACCACAGCCTTGGGGCAGCTCAGGCTGCTTCTGTGAAGGAATTACACCAAAAGCAGGGGAAAGCTGCCCCACAACCCGGCCTGGGCCAGCTGCACTGGAAAAGGCTCCTGCTGCAGCAAGGCTTCCCCTCCGGCAGGGACGAAGGGAGCATCCTCCACCTGCACAGGAAATGGGCCATGCTGTCTCGGAGGGCAAAGCTGGAATTTGTTTTATTACGGTTTAAAAAGTGTCCACAGACAAATCCAGCATTCCTGATGGAAAGGGGTTTCAGGATCTCAGTCACTCTGCCATCTACCAGGGCCACTCACACTGAGCTGGTGAGACAAGCCAGGCCAGAAGTTCTCATGAAGTTATAAAGTGTCCTGAGAGAGAATAATCCTCTAGGATCTAGCCCTGCAATGTATGACTGCGTTCTGGTTTTCAAAGCACTACCTCACCCTCCCAGCCTTTATTTGAAGAGACAATGTGAATTTTAAAGAGAACTCAGCAGGGAGCACTGCATTTTTATTCCAAAGTGAGAGAGAAAACGAGAGTGAGAAAGTCTGTGGGGTTAGAGACAGCTTGCCATTTGTTGCTTCTCATAATCCCATACCTCGGCAGGATTTAAGAAACCTCCTGAAAAACATGGAGAGTTTTGTCAAATACTTGAGCAAGTCGTTAAATCAAAGGCTGCAGCAAAACAATGGGACTGCCTGAAATTTTTCATGAAAAACTCTTGTTCTTTCTTTCTTTTTTAATGAATGGAAAAACGGCCTCTCTCAAAATAAGAAATTTTTCTCTGAGTTTTTTGCCTTCTCCAGAATTTTCTTGTATCTGGCAGAACCTCCCCTGGCCCCTCACCCCAAACTGCTTGAGCAATTCCCCTTCCCCACTTCTCTCCTTTCCCAGGAGAAAAAGATGAAGAAAAGCAGAGCGGAAAACTCGCAGTTTAGTCTTAAAAAGACATTGGTAGGGGTTCTCAGGGTGAAAGCTTCTGACTTCCCACCTCCTCCTCCCTTTCTCCCCATTAGTATTTCTGGCTGTTTTTTTTCCAGCCCTGGAAGATACCTAGATACCTAGAGGCCTGCCATGGTAGCATGGGATGTTCCCTGACTCTGGGATTTGTGTCACCATCTCCCCTACCTGACAGAGAGCTGAGCTTGTGCTGCCTGCCAGGCTTTCAGAGCCATTTTAGCTCTTCCCACTCACAAGGTCAGCTGCATGTCTCCTCGTTATTTGGGGGGAAACCCAACATAACCCCAGCACTGTCGTGGGCACCCCTTGGCTGGGCAGAGGTGGCTATGGCACAGAGCCACTGGCACAGCCATCACTGGTCCTGGCACAGGAGGCAAAGTGGCATCACCCACATTGTGTCTGCATGAAGCCTCTTCCAGCATATGCCATGGGCCTTGCACAACTTGGCATTTCAAACTTACATCATCTCATTTAGGGGAAAAATTGCAGCCCTGCTGGCTTTTCAGAGAAAAGTATGAGTAGGGAGGGAGAAACCAGATGAGACCTGGCTCTTCCAAAGTTTCTCTTCACCTTCCTCCAGTGTGCTGCCTCTCCTCTGTAGCACAGAGCTTCAGCCATGCTGCTCCTGCCTGAGCCTCTGTCCACAGAACAACATTATCTTGATTTAATCAAAACCACTTTGAATCCACTCTAGAGGAATTGGCACAAATCCCGCATGGGGTTGTGGTTAAATCAGTATAAATCTTACTGGTATCAACCAAGTTCACATTGGTGATGTACCAGCTTACACTAAAAATCCATACAAGTAATTCCCACTGGCATGGGATTCACTGGATCGATTTTAACTTCGGGTTGGTGGAAGCAGGGCAGTCCTGTAGCACTGACAAATCTTGGCAGCAGAGAGGAACCCCAAGCCCAGAAGCAGCACTGATCACATCCAAAAGTCCCGCTGGGGTCCTGCGAGGGCTTAAGCTTTCAGTATGATTTAATTCTGGTCCTGGCCAGAGGTCTGCCACAGCCCCACAGTGTTTCCAGCCATCTGTCAAGGAATTTACTGGAGGGTTGTACTTGGATAAATTTTCAGATGTAACCCTTTAGAAAACCTGGCTGAATGCAGTCCTTGGGCTGGCTATCATTAAGAGTGATTAAATTCTACACTCTGGCAGAAAAGCTCGAGCCACAAGGAGGTTAGAAAGTGCTGAAAGGGAACTGGACAGGCTTCTCTTCCCAACTCCAGCTCATCAGCAGGAGACAACTCATTATAAACCCAAACCAGGCGCGTTCGCTTTCCTGAGGCAGAACAGTCGGGCTGGAAGGAGGGACGCTCAAGTGGAAACAGTCTCCTTTGATAAAACCCCAGATACCACAAATTCAGAGGGTGTCTAACCCAGGGCATCTGTCACAGGATGGGGTGATTCTGCTAGTTGCAAAATGACATTCTGAATCCAGGTTTCAAATGTCAATAGCTTGGTATTTTAGGGCAAGCAGATCTGGTGTTTTGTTATGGGCTGATGTCTCCATTTATTTTTACCACTTATTTTTATCCTCGGGATCATTCATCCCATCCAGCAAACAGAAACCTCCCGCATAACTGCTCAGCTCTGGGTAAGGGTTGAGTTAGCTCTTCATTGCCTTCTGCATGGGTGCTGATGCTGGATGGGCTCTGCTGTGGCAGGGTGCAGGGTGCTGTGCACACCGAAGCAAGAGCAAAAGATGCTAGGAGGACACGACAGGAAACAGGCTGGGCGTTCAAGGAGGCTGCTGCAAGGGTGTCACTCAGCTTCCCATCTCCAAACTGACTCGCAGTTCATGGGGCTTGTTGTGTGGACCTCAATATTATCTCCAATTTAGGGAATGCAAGACCTTGTCTCTGTCTCTGAAGGACAAGAAGTCATCCCAGCTCTGTTCCCAGACACCACAGCGAGGAGACTTGGGGACATCCAGCTTTGAAGGGTGCAGAAATGCACTCATTTTCACAGATTTTTATGCTTGCACTTTCCAACTCTCCCAAAAATGACTGCGTGGCAGATGGCTCTGACGTGTAGCACACTCACACCCAGTGGATAAAAATATTCCCCAACAGATTCCCAGCAAGCAAACATCAGTCACCATTGCTCCAGAGCTGGCCATGGCTTCTCTTTGCATGAGGGTGCAAAGAGGCTCCCCAGGCTGAATCTCCCTGAAAGCCACTGTATGGCTCACCAAACTAATGCTGGCAGCTGGGCTGGCATCCAAAAATCCAGGCTGGCTCACCCACATCCCTTCCCACAATCTAACGTCCCCAAGGACATGTCCCCATCCCTCCTACCCTGGGGGGCTGTATGTCTGGCTACTGCCAAGGGAGCTGGGTGGCAGGATGGGACCTTGCGTCTGCCTTACCCAGGCCTTTCTGGGTGTGAATTACAGCCCTGGTGTTGAATTCTCCATTCACACTTGCAAAATATTCATACTGACATGAAGGATGATGGGAGTGCACAGGGCAGGGTGGGTAGAGAGGGAGCATCAGTTGGAGAGCAGGGGAGAAGATGAATAGCGTAATTTGGTTATGACAGAGGAAACAAGCCCACAAGTCATTCTTGCATTTCCATCCCTTCCAAGTGGTAATCCCTTGCTCAGCCCTCCCCTGGGTGCTCTGGGCTACATTTATAGCAGGCATCACCACCCCAGGGGCTTTATTTTGCTTTTTTTTTATCCCCTTTTAATGTTTGATTCCACTCTGGTGCCAGCCTGGCACAGGGTGTACTCTGGCAGTGCAGAGGCAGAGCAAGGTTTGTGGGTGCTGTCAGCAGTAGCAGAACCAGCCCCAACACTCCAGCCTGCTCACTCAGGTTAGTTTCACCTGTAAAATGTACAGTCTCCTGGTCCAGAGATAAGCATGTCACTCAGCTGGGGGTGTTCACAAAACCCTGGAGCTGCAGAGATTAGGACCGGAAAAAGTTTCAGATACCTGATGCCTCCCGCTCTGGCCCTGCAGGACCAACCCCAAGCTGTCCTATCCCTCTCTGTTCTCAAAATCCCTCCTCAATCAAGACTGCGCAGCCTGTCCCAGCTACCAGTTTGGGATCTTATTGCACAAAAGCATTTCTTAATGGTTGACCTAAACCTTCTTGGCCAAGATTCAAGCAAAGTATTTTTTTTCTCCTATCTCCTGTACATGGAGAAAACATACACTGGTCTTTGGCAGAGCTCTCAGCACGTGTGGCTGACATGGCCCCAGTTGCTGTCGGTGGCCCCACCGGCCATGTGCAGACTGCAGACTTGGGCAGAGGACAACAACCCCAAGTGCTGTCTGGAGCAGCAGCAAATAATTTCCTGCCATGGAAAGGGAGGATGGGGGAGAGCAGCAGATAGCCCAGCCAGGCAGCACTGCTTAAAAATGAGTGATACCTACTTATTACCTGAATCCTCTCATGCCAGCTAAAAACCTGTGGAGCAGAGCCAAGGGAAGAGGGAGTCCATTCCTCAGCAGTTGTCAGCAAGATCATCCCAGTCCTTTCTGACATCAAGCATCACCACTGATCATAGTTTCTCCCTCTGGGAAGGAGACTGGTTTCCACCAGCAGCACTGGTGCTGTCTGTTCTCCAGGTCGGGATGTGCGTGTCCAGGGACGGAGCTGCACCATGATGGTCAACAGAAAGGCCAAAGTTGGTTTCTTAGAACTTGGAAAAAATCAATGTGAGCTTGCCAGGGGGAGCTCCAGAGATCCTAATTAATGCACCTAGCACTTCATCTAGGATCTTTCATTCCTCTCAAAGCGCTTCTACCTGGGCACCAGTCCAGCAAGCGCTTCGTTTGTAGACATCTGCCTCACTCAGCAGGGATGCACATCAGTGCCTTTGAGGATTTTGTTAGCAGAGGAGAGCAGAAGTGGCTAACTCCTTTAATATCACCTGGGACACAGGAGGCAAAATGGGTCAAAAGAGAGCAGTGGGAGCACCAGCTCCAAGGAGGACTTGTCCTAGTCCTGTTTTATACAGGGCTTTGGTGTCAATAAAGTAATTAAATAAAAATAATTAATGATAATATCATGAAAGGAAATAAAGCTTGCTTAAAATGACCACTGCTGCAGACAGGAGGTATTGGCAGTGCACATGCTGCTTGCCCTCCGGCTCACCAGCTTGGCTGGGCAGGTTGATATCACCGTGATGAAAACAAAACCCATGAAGGAGCAGCCCAGAAGAATGGGTGCAGTATGAGTGCCAGCTCAAGTCCTGCTGCTCAAGGAGGATTCACCAGACTTTGCCTTGGACCAAAACGGTCATAGCTCGAACCCCCATCCCAGGTGCAACGCCCACCCAAGGATACAATGTGGGTCTCAGAGGATGTAACCCTCCCTACTGTCCTAGGCACTGAATGGTTGAAGTAGGGAACCATCCATCCCACAGCAGAGATGTGTGCAGATGTGTGCTCTTCCATGAGGAGCATGGGCATCCCTTGCCCATGTCCCTCTAGACAGCAAAAGCTTTGTGTTTTGCTCCATCCTTCCTGCCTGGCAGAGCCAGGGCAGAGCAGCCCATGGGCTGCAAGATGTTCAAGGTTGTATCAATGTTGCTTGCAATCCAGTTTTTTAACCTTCTTTTTTCATTCTCCTTTGCTCTTGCCCCTCACCCCTCATGGTTTAAAGTTTTCACATGAAAATATGCGAGTTGTGACATGCAGGTAGTGAGTCAGGGCTTGCAAGGAAAGACAGAGGAAAAGAAAGAGCGATCTGCTCCAAGTGCCAGCAATCGTTTTTATCCTTTCCAGATGAAGGAAAAAAGATCATGTTATTTGTTAGGCATAAAGTTCCAGATTTTCAGGAATGAAATCTGAGAGCAACATGTCAACAGTCTGTCTTGAGAGCTGGGGTGGATGGTGGCCTTTGTGCTCCCAAACACCTGTGGGGCCGGTACGCTCGGCTGCGGAAAAAAAGAGCTCCATTCTCACACTCTGAAGTGGTGGCATTAGATATCAGCAAGATAATGGGCCCAGGGCCTAGTTCTGCTTCCATCCGAACAGCGCAGGCAGCTGGCTTTGATATGCTTATTTATTTGCCTTTTCTTTTCACAGATCATATTTTTAACTGATATTGCAGTATGGGCATAGATTGGGAAGAAAGGAAGGGGCAAATGAAAGTAATTTTATTGCAACAGCTGATAAGGAGGGAAGAAAACAAAAAAAAAGAAAAAAAGGAAGAGAACAAAGGACTTTATCTCCTCTTTCCACTTCCCAGAGCCCACGTGGGAGCAGTGCTCAGCATCCCTTGTGCAGACACTGGGAAACCCCTGAGGATGATCAACATGGGGTTGGCCACAGCCCCACATTTCATTACCTTGAGGAATCACTTGGAGTGATGGGTTTTCAAAACAGCAACTGTACAACCCTTCACTGGGGGACCTGGTATCCTGCTGGGTGTTACATCCATGATTTGCACCTCCTTGGTTCCACCTGGGTCTGAAACGGCAGGTCCAGGGATGTCACCTCTGTGCTGCACTCACACCTCATGTCTGAAACTGCCTGCATGCAAAAGCACAGCCTCTTCTCCCTGCAGCTCACTCACCATCCCGTTCCCCCCAAAACAACCAGCCCCCATGGAGCCTGCAGTACAGATGCTCAGCACAGGCTCTTGTACAAGAGCAAAAAGAAGCATTCAGCAGTTTATGCCATTAATGGCCAGGCAAAAGTTCCCCATGGAAAATTTGATTCTGACTCACAACAGCTTTGTTTCAGTTGAGAAAGCAAAGCATCAGGTAGCTATATTCTCTCACCTCTTCTGCAACACAAGGCTGAAAGTAACCATCAGCAGTGCTGAGCTCCGGCAATTTAGATTTCACAATACTTAATATTAGTGAGCCTGTGTGCCAGCACACACGTCCCAGGGACACATATGTGCTCCTGAGTCACTTAAGCTACATCTCAACTGCAGGACCTGGTGCAGGATGGGCTCCTCCATCCCTGGGACATGGTGCAGCTGTTGCCTGTGTCTTGCCAGAGATGAGTTGTTCAGACAGAAGGCTCAGCTTGGACTCTGGAGGTGAGCTGCCAGCTCTGCACTGTGTCCTGCCTTTCCCTCTGGATGGGTCCCAGATCTCCATCTGGCTGTGTCCTTTCCTCTCTATCCTCAGCCCCACAAGCTTGCCTTCCTCTCCTCAGCATGCCCACCTTGCAGCTGAATGGGCAAAGGGTGCCTGGAGGCAACCTAGAAGCAGATCCGCTTTGCGGGCCACCCCCTCCTGCCTCAGCACCCTCCTCTTGTTTGGAGCAACGAGCCATTTCCCCACAAAAGATGCCCTCCAGGGTAGCAACGCTGGAGCTGGAGGATGTTCTCAGCCCTCAACAGAAGCATGCTTCAAAACCAAGAGCATCTGGCCTCTCTCAGAGGGGTCCTTTCAGGTGGAAAAAGCACATAAAAAATGAAGGATTTAATTAGGAAATCAATGTCAGTGCCTACCTGCCCAGGGCCCTGTGGAAAGAAAGTGGCTGATGGGAAAGCAAGCACTGAAAAGTAATGGAGGGTTGAAGCATTAATACCTTCCACACCAGGTGAGCACATCACTGCTCATCACACTTGGGAACATAGAGCAATTTAATTTTTATTTAACACTTTGACTACCTGTAACTACTTTGGAATGAAGCACCCAAACTACATAAATCCCTTGGCCAAACAACTCCCAGGGACAAGCAGCACTTGTGGTGGAGACCCCCTGAAAAAGGCAGAGCAGCTTTGGCCAGGCTGACATCTGAGGAAGCAACCCTTCACTCCTGCTGTGTGCATCAGGCACCCTCTGATAAACATGCTGGCAATGGCTCACTCTGGCCTTTCTTTGCACCCCAGGTAGCAGTGATTTTATTATATGAGCCATGGCTGCCCCTGCTTAGACAGCTGGCTCTCCCTTGGGTTTCATAGTGACAAGGGGAAGAAGGGGGGCACTCAGGAGTGAGTCCCACATGCGGAGCCCAGAGCCTGGCCAGGTGCCCTCGGCAGCCCTGTAAACCATCCACACGCCAGTCCCATGCTGTCAGGAGCAAGATCAAGAGCAAACAGCAGTGTTAACCAAAATGCCATGTGAGGCTGTGTAAAAGAGGTGGTAAAAGCTGTCTCAACAGCGGTTGGGGAATCCACTTATCCCACAGCCAGCGGACAGAGGGACATGAAGACCTTGAGTTACTCCTTTAGACACTGCATTAGCAGATCAAGATCACAAGGATGAGGGGTTTCTGCCAGGCAGTTGCCAGAGCTGGAGTCTGGCAGCCCATCAGGCAGTGGGATCACTAATTCTCTTGAAAAATAATTAAATTACATATATCTTGACTAAAAAGATCATTCTTTAAAAGTCATAAAAAAAGTTTCACGCAAGCAGCAGAGGAACCACAGAGGTTTGAGTGAGTGTGCAGGATAAGCTACAGAGCAGTTTTGTTACTATAGTTATTACTGTGGTTATTATCATGCCATCATAAACAGAGGCTCTCTTCCTCCCCAGGGGTGACAGACTGTTGTGGTGGTCTCTGTGGAGGGAGGTGGCCCCGATGCCATCTGACAGCCACACACAGAGCAGCTCGGGGGTCCCCTCCCATCCCTCAGTGCTCACACCCTACCTGCCCAAGACCTCCTAGCACATTCCTGCTTCTCTCTGAGTCTCTACTCTGCTCCCCAAAACTAAGTCATCCCATAGAGGGATGAGTTACTCTCTGACTTCAGGAGGCTTCTCTACTTGTCCCTAGGAAAGACGAATCATTAGCTGTGAAATCCTTCAGCCTCATGAAAAGCATGAAGGGAAGCAGGAGGTTCTGCAATAGTTTCCCCTCCAGCATCACCACAGAGCTGGAGCTGGGATGCTGGTGGAGTCTGCCTCCACTTCTCTGCATATTTTTTTTTTGTGGTCACACATTTGCTGTCTGCAGGGCAGTTTCCATAAACACAGCACAACTTACACAATACTAAATAAAGCAGTATGCAAATCCCATCCCCACATTTGCAGTTCACAGACATGTAGTGTTTAAAGGGTGCAAGACCGACGTCTCTATTTATTCTTTCACCAGCAGATATGTGGCTGCTAAACATTTGTCTCCAAGCTGTGGAACACAGCTACCCTGCACAGCTCAGCTCATTTCCCTATCCTATCTTTCTGCCTGCACACCACAGTTCTGAGTGCAATCCCTGTTATGCCAATGAAGATTTTCCTTCCTAAAGTAACCTTTCATTATGGATCCCTGGACTAGTCCAGGCCCCAGCAGCACAACCACTGGCCAGAGCAGAGGTTGGAGCCACGGCTTTCCTCTCCTCTGTGCCCTTCAAAGAGCTGTAACCTCTGCCATGGGTTAAAAAGTTGGGTAACCACTTCCTACCCCAGGTCTTGGTCTCTCTTGCTCTTTGTGGGAACATCTTGAGGTGGTGAGAGGGCAAGGACAGTCTCATCTTTCTCCACCAGTACCCCCAGTGTGTGTGGGAGCTGTTTGTTCCCCCCATATGAATGACCTTCTGTACATTCCCATGCTGACTACACCTGGGCCAGAAAGCAACGGCAGCTGCAGGTAGGGGTCAATTTATGGAGCTGCCAGATACTGAAAAGCAATCGCTTGGCTTATGCTCCTGGAGGCATAGGGAAGGTGCAGCTGGCAACAGTGTGGGCCAGCTCAGCCACCTCTTCCAAACAGGTGAGTGGGAGTTAGTTGATGCTGCAGGGAGGAGAGCAGGGACGTGATGAAGACACTCACCCCTCCCGCCCCCTGTAAGAGTTTTTTTCACATCTCTAACCACAGCTACACCACAGAAGCTCCACTGTGGCTCTTACTGCAAGGTGTGAACCAGCCTCCTGGGAGAAGGATCCCATTGCATAGGGCTGGAGCAGTGCCTTTAGCCCAAGCCCCTGGGAGCTGGGCAGGCAGGCAGGGTGGCTGGCAGTCACAGGCAGGACAGCAGATCTGGGATCTGTAGTGGTGATACAATCAAAGGCACTTGTCACACATCTAGAAGGCATGTGGCTCTGTGTTTTGTGATAGGAAAATATGGAAGAAGAGGGGTTGAAAAGGGAAGGTGTCTGTATTTCCAAGTTTAGGAAAGATTTCTATTCTTCCAGGCTCCAGTTTGCACAACTGCAACACAGCTCCCATACAACCTCAGTAAAACATCCACAGCTCCCCCCCAGCCGCCAGACTCCCTGCACTTTTTCACAGATAAGTGGGTGGCCACAGTACCCTGCCCTGTATCTGGCTGCTCTGCAGACACCAGCGTCAGATTGTGTCCCTAGCAATAACCTCAGGGATAGGAACTTTGCAGCCTAAGCCCATGCAGCAGATGCTGCCCCTTACTCTGGTGCCGCGGGGAAGTGAAACAGTGATTGCTGTGTACTCCAGCCCTTAACACCTAAATGCATCAGTCTCACATCCAAGCACTCGTGCCTCCAGGTTTCCGGCTCCCCAAAACGAGGCAAGGCTGGCTCGTGGTGAGTTCAGGGCAGCACCACCCCATGGTCCTTCCATTGCTGTAGATTGGTAAGAGGCAGCAATTCAGGAAAGAGCCGCTGGCCACAGCCACAGAGCGGCCCCCTCTCTGCCAGCAGTCAGTCATTACCACATCAGTGTCCACTCACAGACTTGGTCTGACTCTCTCTGCAATTACCCAGGCTAACCAGAGCCTTTGCTCCTCAGCCAGATAGCATCCGCCTGCTCCATGCTGCCTGGTTTGGCCCTCCAAGCCACCAGCATTTACTGGAAATGCTGACAAAGTCCTCTGTGGGCCACTTTGGTTACAGTGCCCAACTGGGGATTGCTCTGATGTTTAGCAAGGTGATGAGAAAGTCCTTCCCTAGGGATTTCATGCCACCAATTTTGGTGATACTGATGTGACAGCTCTTCTTCCCTTGCCCTCCTGCTTTATCATCTTTGCCTGGAGCAGAACAGTGAAGAACTGGCTGGCTGCATGTTTTATACAGTAAATGTCAGCTGGTGGCAAGGGTCCTGCTAGAAGACTGCAAGGAAGCAAGAAGCATGGCACCTTGCTGTGCTGGAAATTACATCCCTCTCCTCTGACATGGTTGTGGAAAGTCACACATGGCAAAGCCAGACCTGACACCTCTGTGGCACTGCCACAATGAAGCATCTGTGTTGGCTACCATGCTTGGGAGTTTTTTATCACATACATATTGACAGACAATAGCAGTGACTGCTGCCAGGGGTCTGGCACCCTGAGCCAAATCCAGGACCCTTCTGCATGAGTCACTTATGCTACCATCCATCCTTTTTTTGTTCCCGAGAAAACTTTGTTTTTTCCTTCAAATGGGAACAAATACACCCAATACCAGGAATTTTGCTAGACAGAGTCCAGATGACAAGTTCTCAGAAAATGCTGTCAGCTGCTGAGATTCAGCTTCAAGAGACATCGCCCAATGCTAACCATAAACAACAGCGGCAACAAAATGTCTGGCAGAAATTGAAGTGACAGGAGATGCTTGTGCTCCACAACAAACCCATTTCACACCACGTGAAAGGTCATCACTTTAATCCACTTCTGGGTGGAATGTACACAAACGTCCTTCTTCTTCACATCTGTAATTAAACAGCCTCTTGCTTTGCTATCCAGCCCGTGTTTATTTTCCCATTTGCTAGCATGGTGGATGGTAATATAAGATGACACTGAAGGCATACAGGCTGCTATGGGAGGGCTTTTTACTCCTTTTTAGTGACTTTCCTGCAGGGAGTTGGATGCAAAGGGTGGCTGTGCTGCTCAAATCCAGCAGTGATTTCCTTTCTGGAGGTGCAGCATCTTTGCACACTGAAATAACAACAGCAAAGAAAACAGGGAAAACAAACAAAAACTGCTGGCAGATGTCTCCGAACATTGACTCGTTATAAGCAGTTGTTGAGATCTCTGCCGGGCTCCTATGAGGGAGGAGACAACCACTAAACTGGAGGGTTGAAGCTAAGTCTGTGCTTCTGCTGCAGAAAAGTCTTGTGTTCAACACTGGGAATATGCTGGAACATTCGGGAGAAGTCTTCTGTGTCCCTGTGGTCGCTGAGGAACATCTGAAATAAATCTGAAGAGTCCCTAATGGGGCCCTCCATAAGCACAAAGTGCTCTCAGGTACCAGTGTCAGCTCCCACCCCAAAAACACACAGCATCCATGAGGAAACACCCCACAGGAGCAAGCATTTCTTTTCCTCTCCAACCCTCTTGGGTTGCAGAGCTGGCACATGCTTCATGGGGACCCTCACGGGGAGCCAGGCAAAATGACTTTCACAAGAATGGTGTTAGCTCTCTGGAAGGGCTGTGGGATGTTGTGCTTTGCAGCCCAGAGGCATGGATGTGTACTTCAGATCCTAGCATGCTCTCAGCAAAAAACCCCACCAAGATGTTTATTTTCAAAAGGATACAATGTTTGATAAAATAAACTATATTTGATTAATACCGACTGCTTTTCTGGTGGGTTTTTTTGAAGGCAGTAAATTTGCTGACTGTATAAACATGCCAGGGCTGCCTCATCTGCCTATATCAAAATTTTACTTACTTCATCTCCAGGGAATGTCCTTCAGTAACATTTTGACAAGCTTATTCAGGGAGTTGTTTGTGGATTTGGTTTGTTTGTTTCACTGCACTTTTACTTTTTGTGAGGTCTCTCATGAGCAGGCCGCAGGCTGAAGCTGAACAAAACCCACTACTTGTCTTCACATGGAGAGTTTCATTATGTGCCCAAGAAAATCCAAATTCCCACGCTGAGGACCCATGAGCATCCTCCAACGTGATGGCTACAACTCATTCCTCTCTGGCTGTGGATTTCATCCCTCTGACACCTCCATACCTGTCTCCTCACTAAAGCAACAAGCAGCACACAAGGATTTTGCTGGTGCCCAGCTGAGTCACCCCCAGCTGCAGAGCTCACACCGAAAAATCTTTGGGTTTATGGGAACAAACACCTGCTTCTGGGGCATGTAGCACACGATCTGGTAAAGCTTTAGCAGCATTTTTCAATCATTAAGCTGCTGTGCTGCTAGAAAGGTCAAGAAAACTCCCAGCAAGGCACACAAGTGTTTGGGAACACAATGAGATACTTTAGCTTAGGTGAGCTAGGTAGCCTGCAGGGGAGGACTTTTCTAGTGGACTTGGCCATGCCCAGCCCCACCACTAAGATACATGCTGCAAGGTTGGAAGGAGGCATCTCAGCAGTACCATGTGGCCCTGTTTCGAGCATTCTGAGGTCTTTGTGTGGTTTCTTGTACTTTACTTTAGAGACTTATGCAAAATCTCACTTCTGGTCCCCACCAGCAGACTGCTTATCCCCTGGCTTCTCTCACATGGCTGTGAAGGTCCCACCATGGACTGCTGCTGAGAAAGCAGGGCAGGAGGCAGTGCAAGGCCATCACTTCCTCCCCTCCCAACACAGCAGTTCCCAGCATTCCACCTCACCAGGACCCTGGCCTCTGCCCCAGCTGAGTGCTTTCTGAGGCCAGGGGGCAACTGGAATTGCCCTCTCCATTGGTGGCACCTCCCTTGCCATACCCATAGCTCTGCATGCAGCAGTTTTGACCTGAAAGCAAATCAAAACACCTGACGGCACGGGATCACTTGTATCCTCCATTTGCAAAACCCACAGGAACATCCTCAGCTGCCACGTTTGCAGGCATGGCTGGTGCTCTCTGCATCCTCTGTACAAAGAGGGATTTTGTCTCGGTTGGAAGCACCAGTGAATCTAGTCTTACACCCCCATTAGGTCCTCACTCCAGAGTACTTCAGGGCTTTGCTCATGGAGATGAACAAGCAATTCTGAAAAACTCACTGCAAAACAGAACTGAGACACTCTAGATTTCGCTTCCCAAAACAGTACGAGTTGTAAGCACCAGCTGTTTCTAGCAGCTGTTTTTAGATTATACCATTCCAGCACTAAACTATTAGTCAATTGATTAATGAACTGGGACTTCGATCCAACAAAAATATTTTGGTTTTAAATTATAATTTGATGCATGGTTAGTACAGAAATACATTACACAGGCTAAGCATGCGTTTGCATCTCATCATCACCCTCCAACACAGGGCAAGGTGCTGGCTTTGCCACCTTTTCAAGGTTTCTTGCAAACCCACCCAGAGATGCAATGGTTTTGCATGCCAGTGAGATGCTGCTCGCTCCTGCCTACACACAGGACACACGCGGTGGCAACAGGCTCTCGGCTGCCCTGCTACTGCAACTGAAATTTCATGAGAGCAGTAACACCAGCCAGAAAGCATTAAGGTTAACTGAAAAGGAGTAAGAGTTCAACCCTTTAAGGCTGGAAACCATCCCCAAGGTCACTGGGCCTTTAGCTGGTACAGACACAAGGCAAAAAGCCCACAAGGCACCGTCGGGACACAGTGCTGGCAGACGGAGGGCAGCCACACTGCACCAAAGGAGCCCATGGCTCTGCACAGGGAGGCTTGGGAATCAGAGTCAGCAACAGCTCAGGACCAGCTCTGGGTTTCATCACAGGGCTGGAAATTATCTATAAAAGGGGTTTTTTCCAACTTTTTTTTTCCTTTCCCCCAGAATTACCTCTGTGACATAAACCCCTCTGTTTAGCTGCTTTTCCCACTGGCAGAAAACCAGACAGATATTTACTCTGGCCACACGCCTTGCTGGCCGGACACAGCCACCGCCAGCACTGGAGCCACATCGACACATTATCGCAGCACTGTGAGCACAACTGAGATGCTGCCCCAGCACTTATCATCAGCTCAAGCCCCACACCCCCTTGACTCATATAAAAACGTTATTGTATGTATGATATATATACTTATTAGTAATACAATAATAACAACAACAATAATAATAATGAACAATTAAAATAATAAACTCAACTGCATGTGAGAGGTTAAACCAGTGAGCCCTGGGACAGAAGCTCCAAGTACACATACACAGAGGAGACAACAGTGACATCTCCTCACGGAGATATTCCATCCCATGGCAACACAGGTCACAGTAAGCAGAGGCAGTGTGGGGAAACAAACAGAACAATTATTCCTTATTTTTTATGACATGAAAATGAAACACTGCCCAAAAATGTCAGCTTGGCTCCACCTTGACGGCCAGGGCATCCCTCGTAAAGCCCTAAAACATGCATACAAACCAACAGCTTTTTTTTTCAAGCTATAATGCATTATTTTATAAACTTGGCAGGTAGCAGGCTCAAAGGCTGATTTTTGTGATCTCTTATCATCACAAAGTCTCCAACAAGCATAGCTTTGTTAAGCAGCATGTCTGTGCAGTGGGAATCCAGGCTCAGTGTGCTACAGAGGGGTCTTCCACTGAGAAACATCAGCATTGCGCTGCGGTAATGCAGAGTGGGAAAACACATCAGGCTTTGTGAGACACACAGCAGGGGAGAGCCCACACTGTCTTCCTAAGAGAGGGAAAGCATACTGGACTCCCATTGCAGAAGAGCCAATGCCACCATCTCATCCTGCTGCTCATCTAAGGAAGCAGCAGCACACAGAATATTTCTGACACAGTATTAGGGAAAGAATGTCCTTATGCTGGTGCCAGCAATACCTGGCGAGGCAGAGGCAGCACATCATTTCCAAACAAACCCTGTGGCCCACTCCTACCCCCAGCACGCCAGAGGGATGAAAGGAAAATGATCAGAAGGGAAGAAGCAATGGGAATTCAAGTGGCGCTAATAAAATATTCCCTTTGGTGGAGCAGAGGCTCATGGGCACAGCCAGCTGCAGAGCGGAGAGCAGAGATGATGATGAGACCTGGGCCAACATGAGAGTGGAGCAGTAGGAGGGTGAAGAAATGCCTCTGCCAGCAATACCAATGGCTCTTCCCACACCATCCCCATGCACCAGGATTCCTTTGACCCAAGAGACCCCCAGCAAGCAGCAATCCTGAGAGATGGAAAGGATTGCAGTTTGGTTTATGAGCAAGTAAAATACAAATGCACTTATAAAAATACACATCACACAAGCATGGATGTAAAAAATCAGCTCTTACAGGAATACTGTATGGCACCAGCACTGCCCAAACATTCCTCAGTGCTCACCTCAAAGCAGATGGGACATGAAGGGTTGGAAGTCCAGAGGACTGCTCTCAGACCATTAACCAGCAGGTCACGCTGGGGTTTAGCCCAGATCTGCTCCTCTGCATCAGCAGCAGTGAACAGGGAGTTAAGGTCCCCAGGCAAAGGAGCGTGTTGAGCTGCCAGGTCTCCCTGTGCAACGACTCCTGAAGCACTTCATACAGTCCCAATTCTTCAAATCAGTGTCAGCCAGATCAGGTAGGACTGGTAGGTCAGCCAGGACTGGACAAAGTTTCAGCTTTCCAGACCCTGTGATTGCATGGTTCAGATTGATCTACTTTCTCACAAACATAAAGATGCTTTAAAAACCCTGTGGTGCACACCAATGTTTAAAACATGCATGTGTGGATGAGTGCCTGCATGCATGGGTACATGCACGCACTGCAACTTAACATACTGCAGATGTATTCGCTCCAGTAAAGGCAGCATCTTAAATAGAAATATGTAACCAGTTTGGCCAGGAACCAAAGCAAACCAAACACTCCCTGGCCCCAGCCCCTCCATTTCATCAGACTAAGACACGCCTTTCTGTAGTGCCCCCGAGTTTGGCACTGTTGGGCCTTCCAGGCTGCCCACTCTAGGAACAAGGCAGAGCATCATGTCGAACACACGGGAGGCTACTTCCAGCACATAATTCATAGAGCAACCAATCTTTATTTTAGAGATTGTTTAAGTAAAGCAACATGCAAAAAACACATGAGTAAGAGTCTCATCAGCCTCGGGCTCTTGCAAATCCTTTTCTTTTCCTCCTTCGTAGCACAATACATTGGATGCCCGTTACTCATCCCTGTAAAGCACAGCATGTACATCCACGCTGCCTGTCCTTTGGCTGGAGCTGTGTTTGCAGATTTCCCATGGGAAAGGAGGTGCTTTGCTTCTGAAGAATAAAATCAGGGCATTGCATGGGCACGGGGATGCATGCAATGCACTGAAGGCTACCTGCACCGAAGGGTTTCACAGGACCTGGCTGGGAGGTGAGCAGCAAAATCACCTGCAACTTGCTGTGATGCAAGTGTGTTTCATGCCCACCAGAGCATGTCTCCACAACAATCCTGGTGCACAACTCCTCTTCTGCAGCATCTCTCCCTCTGCCATATGTCTGATCTTTTCTCTCCCGTCTTTACATGCCCTCCACATTATATGCCTGGCCAGATTCCTAGAGATGAGTCTTGAATTTGGAGTAAATTAAAAAAAAAATGTTTGAACCACAGATAAAATCTGTATTAAGTCAACTAGGATCAGGGGTCTGCTATTTGACTATTTCATAAATGGTAGGTGTTCTGTACCCCATGCAGATTCAAACAACTCAAGATGAAATATGGTCTTCAACTTAACAGCAAGGGACACCCCAGACTTCAAAAACTGCAAGGAACACAATTTGATATGAGCTATCTTATATTACACAAGATTATCTTTAAAAAGCCCTACTAGTTTACTGTGAACAAAAGACCTTGTTGGGTTTTTTTATGTGTGAGGATACCACATTCTTTTATAAAACCAGCTCAAGTCATTTGATCTGACTTTGGAAATGTGCATATATTTCAGAAGATATTCCAAACATCTTCCTCATTAAAAAAAGGCATGGAGAGACACTAAGCAATGCTGCCAGCACTGCTCACAGTCAGTGGCCCAGTAGCAGCAGCAGGACCAGGGCAACAGCAGTGGCAGGGCCAGGGCTGGGGGCTGCGTTCCCAGCGTCTCTACTGGGCACCATGGCATCATCTTTGTTTTGCTGGTTCAGATGCTGCTTGTTTGCAGAGGCATCATCCATATCCAGGTCATATGCCAGCTCTGAAAGCAGAAGGAAAGAGATGGTTAGTAACAGGTTGTGTGTGCTGGCATCCCAATGCACACCACATCCTGCACCCACCAGGACCAGGGGTCCCAGGGCAGCCCACGCTGGCATCTGGGGACAGCTGGGTCCGAGTGCTGTTGAAGGCATCATGGCAGATGTGAATAGGCCAGAAGAGCTTAACAAACATTTTGTCAGTCCTACACTCAGGCATGGTTCCAGAGTACCTCCCAGAACCCTACACCAAATTTTATGCTTGAACAGACTAAGAAAAAAATCTTGATAAGGTGCACCAGTAACTAAACAAAAGAGATTATAGAATCACAGAATAGAATCATAGAATGGTTTGTGTTGGAAGGAACCTTAAACATCATCTAGCTCCAAGCCCCTTGCCATGGGCAGGGACACCTTCTACCAGACCAGGTTGCTCAAGGTCTCAGCCTTGAACACTTCCAGGGATGGGGAATTCGCAGCTTCTCTGGGTAACCTGTTCCAGTGTCTCACTACCATCACCATAAATAATTTCTTCCTTCTATCTAATCTGAATCTAGCCTCTTTCAGTTTAAACCCATTAACCCTCATCCAAACACTACAGTCCCTGATAAACAGTTCCTCATCATCTTTCCTGTAAGCCTCCTTTAAGTATTGGCAGGTCTCCATAAAGTCCCCCTCAGAGTCTTCTCTTCTCCAGGCTGAACAACCCCAATTCTCTCAGCCTGTCCTGGCAGGGGAGGTACTCCAGCCCTCTGATCATATTTGTAGCCCTCCTCTAGAATTTATCTTGACTGCAACAGCTTCCCCAATATGATGGACAGTAGCTTAGCAATTTCACCTGCCAGTTCCCCCAGGACTTGTGGATAAATCTCATCAGGGCAATAAGACAAGATAAGGGGATCTGGCTTACTGGACACATACTCCCAAAGAAAATCAGCCGAACTTCAGAGCGGGTGTTTAGCAATGCAAATTGTGTCTGCTCCCCAGAGACCATAAGGATGTGTGCAGGAATGAGAAAATCCAGGTGAATAGAAAAAGTCCTCCCAAACCCAAAGGCAGCACAAGGACTTGCTCACCAAATACCTCCTGACTGGAAGCCCTGAGGAGCTCTGCATTTCTGCAGTTTTATGTATTCCTTGTGTGCAAAGTCCAGCACTTAAAACACATCTGTCCCATCCCCTATCCACCTCATCAAAGCACTGGAGAGTGAGTGGATCACACACTGGGCATGCTGCTGTTGTAACAAGGGGACTTTGAGATGAAGCACATGGGAGGCTCCAACCCAAGAAAATGTCCATTATAAAAGTTTTTATAGTAATATCAGAGAAGCATGACATTAACAGGGGAAAAGCTTGTGACAACCCATCAAAGGCTGCAAAGGCCCTGCTGATAGGTAAGTAACAGTCTCCCTTGTCTCCTAGGACAGGGAGAAATAAAAAAGTCCAAGCAGACAATGTGGAAAGGCAATTCTCAGGGCCAAAAAAAAAAAAGTGTTTTAAGATACCATTAGCCCAATCCAGCTGGGGTGTTTGTACCTGCTGAGCATCTGGTCTGAGAGGATGCACCCATGCTTCCTCAATGCAATGGATTCCTTGGGCCCCTTCTCATGCTGCTGCAAGCTCCTGCTAGGGTCCAAGTTTCTTGCCTGGATGGGAAGCAATTAAGCTTATTCATCCCCAGAGCCTGGCCTTTGGAAGTAGAAGAAGCTGGTGGTTTCCATCAGAAGAGACCCTGGCTCAAGCCTTTCACAAGCCCTTGTGGATCTCTAGCATACTGATGGGTTTGGATCATCCCACCCCACCCCTGAGAAAGAATCTAAGAGGCTGGATAAACACTCTATCTAAAAAATGCCACATCAGTCCAATGAGCAGCACTGCCAAGGCAAACAGGCAGTATTTCTTAATCAAAAATACCCAAACATTGCAAAACAAAAGCACAGCAATGTTAGCAAGATAACTAAGTCAGCCCAGGCCACCAAAGCGGGTCAGAAATGGCTGACAGGGAGCAGGTATCCATGCACACAGAGGGCCAGGTGCAAACGAAACCTGCCTGGTAAACTCAGGCTTCAAGAGCTTCCCACAGATATCGTGAATCCTCTTCTCCACAGCTTTCCTGCTTTGCTTCTTAGGAGTACACATACTCTACAGTCCTCTGGAGCTGCACATCCTTGGGCAAAGCAGGAAAAGGTTTCACCCTGAAAGGATGCACTGGGAGGCCACGCTGCCCATCCTCTGCTGCTTTCCAAGCACAGAAAGAAAAAGTCCCTGTGGCTCAAGAGATGCTCAGACTTCAGTGGAGTTTGGGAGCAGCCTGGCTGTACTGAATTGTTTTCCAAAGTTCTTTTCTGCAGAATAAGTGAAGGGGCTTTGAGTTAATAAAATCACAGCAGATTATTTTACAGTTGATTGCTCGACACAAGACTCCTCAGCTGGTACAACATCTGATCAGGGCAATGATGGCCTGTCCTGATGTGTTTCCACACATGCCAAAGACTCCTAACACCTCAAAGATGCCCAATGGGTTCAAAGCACCAGCATGCCCCCAGGTGCTCCCCGGCCAGCGATCTGCAGCTGATCAGCAGAGCTTTAGGGGGAAAATATTATCTTGTGGGACATTGTAGCATAACTAAGAAAATCTACAGGAACTAAGTAACTACTCTTGCCTTCAGTTTAGAAAAGAAATTTGAAACAAAAGAGTATTTCAGCAAGGACCTGAACAGCACAAAGGGTTTTGGCATTTCCATTTAAAGTCTCATTCTGCAACGTTGTAATTGATGAGATGCAAGTTTCTGCACAATTGGCTCTGCAGCACCTCAGTCACATTCAGCCCAAGTGTACCAAAACAATAATTCAAACATATTCTGTTACATGGGAAATTTTCAAATTCTGGGATGTTAACTGAACTTCAGTAAGGGTTCAGTAAGAATCATGAAATTTCACCCAAATGGGAATGGTGATTCTTTTTCATCCTCTTTGACTAAATAAAAGAGAAGGGAACAGAAATCCTCTTGTCATCAGAGATCTGAGGGCTATTTTCTTAGCCTTGTTTAACTGCTTCAGAAGTTTAATTCTTGGGTGTGCTGTTTGTTTTTGCTGTTCCTTCCATTGTTTCCTTCTCTGGGCTTATTTGTGCCCAATTATATTTTTAGGCTTGGTAGATTTAGTCACACATCTTTTATTTTTTATTAATAATGGATCTGTAACTCTTGCAAATCCGTTTCACTTAACTTCTAATGACCTTTGGTAAATCAGAGGAAAGGAAAAGAAAAAGTATTACCTTCTCACAGATCTGAGGCAGATGATAACCAGGTCCAGACAATAACAACATTAAAAAATACGCAATAATAATCATATTTCAAATCCAGGAATCCAAATCAGCAAACTTTCCTAATCAGGTGCTTCTGGAGAGGGCTCCATTATGGTTTCCAGCCTTCATTAGGATCCCCATTTAGTCCAAGTCACTGCCACAACCCTGCACCTTCTGGGCCCACAGCTGCCAGGAGAGAAAGAGCCCCAGCAATAGGGATGGAGCTGCAGGGTGGCTGGTGGGGTAACAGGAACTAACCTCACACATATGCCATTTCAGCCACTTTCACCCAAAACTCTGCCTTTTACACTACAAAATGTGCCAAGAGGAGCTACTCCTCTGCCTCCCCACTCCTCAGTCATCCTCTACACTAAATGTCTACACTGCCCCAGCTCCGATCACCTACTTAATTTGCAACAGTTTCTACTACAAAGTGACCCTTTGGCCTGCAAAGGCTTTTTATTTTGGTGGGGAAACTAGAAAAATCTGTTTCTGTTTATAATCAGTTGGAGTCCACAGGGTATTACCAACAATCTGCACTAATTACATATTCAATCTTCACTCATTTTGGCCCCTCTTGTCCTCTGGGCTGCAGATTAGATAATCCCCTTAAAATAATAGTCAATCATTAGCTCTGCTGTTTTTTTCTTTGCCTGCCTGCAAGCCGAGCATGCCGTGCCGTCTCCCAGAGTCCTTAGGCAGCTGGTGAAAGGTCTCCAGCTGAACACAAGCCGGTCCCTCCGGAAGCATCTTTCCTAACAAAAGCCCTTCTAACACAAAGCTGCTGTGCTTTGCTCCCAGGATGGTAAAAGCTTCAATGGTCTCGCAGTGTGGATGACATAACCTGCCACCAGCTCTACAACACACACTTTCCACATCTGCAAAATACAACAGTGGCGTTTTTCCATGGATCTGGACTGGAATTAGGCATCCTGACTCTGCACAAGCTTATTGAGCAAGAATCATTAAAAAGCTTTTCCTGCTGAACCACACTAGCTTTGGAGACAGCTACAAAAGATGGCTGAAGTGGGAGGAGATCAGTTTTGAGTTGGTGTAAGTCTCAGGGCAGCTGGCACAGAAGAAGCCAGGAGGATGAGTACTAGCATGCAGACAGCATTAAAACAGGTATTCCTGTGCCAAATCCACCGCTGCCTACTGAAACACCCCTTCTCACCCCTAAAAGAACAACACAGTCTTAAGCAAAGAACTGCTAGCAAATGCAAGTCTGGCAAATAACCTCCAAGAGGACAGTGCCCAGCTCCTGGCCACTGGCTCGGCTGCTGCCCAGAGCCTGAAGCCAGGGAATGTCACCTCTCAGGCAGGCATCTGGGCTGTCTGCCTGCCAAGCCTGCCCTGGCAGATGGCTCCAGCAATGGGCCTAATATAGTAACAGTCATAACGGATGGCCAAGCACAGAAACTGCTTCACCCTGACACTTGGTAGCTCTGCTGGTGCCCTATGCAGCAGCAACAGGTGCAAAGAGGATCCCCCACACGCAAAAGCATCATGCCTAACACATCATGTTCACCCAATGAGGCTGTCGAGCAGACCAGAGCACTTGCAGGGACGTGGTGATGGCCCTTGTTTGCAGATGATGGAAAATGTGGTCAATAGGGACTAGGGAATAGATCATGACCATGTGTTTTCAGTAAGCATAAAACGCATTGAGTAGAAATGTCAGAGACAAGCAGGGCAACTTGGCGAGCTCCTGCAGCTCTTCTGGTCAGTTGTGAACATCTGCCTGTGGATGTCCTTCAGGAATGGTCTAGGAAAGCACAAGCTATCACCACCAATGAGAATTACAGCCTCTGAGGTGCATTGCCTGCTTGAATTTTTTTTAAGAAGCAAGTCTTGTCAGTGTGGGGAACAAGTTGCCAATAGATGCAGTAGACTCTGGCTGTGTCCAAAATGACAATGGGTTTCTTAAAGGGAGAGACACTTGAGTCAAACCCAAGCTGCAGACTCATTACAATGGGAAGCATAAGAGCTTGTAATTCCACAGACCAGACTGCCTGACTCTGGCTCCCAACTCTCTCCATCTCTACAGCACCAACCATGTCATTCTCACAGGTGTTTGCACCTGAATCTAGAAGAACAGTCCCATTTCATCCCAAACTGTTGGAATACCAAAAGCTCTGCTCACCTCAGCCTCCAATTAGCTGGTTTGTCCATGCAAACAGTTCAAACACACCTCTGTCTACAAAGACAACACCTGAAACCCATCCATGGAGCGACACGGCATACACAGCCACGACTATGTGGCTACAGCCAGGATCCTCAACCCTCTGCTTCTCCAAAACACCTTGATCTCTTCTAAATACCTAGCCAGGCATGGTTTCATCTTACCAGGGAGGTTTTGCCCTCTGGCTTATTACCACTAAAATCCTGGAGCACCAACAGGTTTGCCAGTTGTGTTCTTGCACAATGAGCTGCAGCAGCCCAGCCATAGGTGCGGCCGCGCCGGCATGTAATTAAAGTGCTGAGCCAGGGCTGGCCGTGATGCTTGTGTTGGCACAGTTGTGAGATCACCAAGATGGATGCGCCGCATGTGCATGGTCTTGTGCCTCTGCTTTTCTACCTCCTCCACAGCAATTTAGGAGGTGTGGCTCTTGGCAATAGGGATTTGGAAGAAAAGAAGAAAAAATCCGACTCAACACCATCCTGCTGCTGTTGGCAACATGGCCAAGGGAGCCTAGCACGGCTCAGTGGTAAAACTGACTTCCTGGGCAGAAACCCAAAGGATCTGGGTTTGGGATTGCTGATTTGCAAACCAAGACTTTTCCCTGGCTTGTCTCTCCAACACTTCCCAGCTGCCAGCCTGCCACTGATGGCCTGCAGCCTGTGTTCGTGAGCAACCTGAAGACCTCATGCACCACCACAAAACCAGCACTGATCTGGAGGAAGTTCCCCTAGGACTGAATCAAATGGAGGGCAACGACCACATTGATCTGGGACGAACAAGTCATCCAGCACAGAGAGGTGAGGAAGCTCCAGCTCAGCCCCATGCCAGGGGTGCAACCAGTTGCTGCTCAGGGTACACAAGGCAAATGACCATGAGTTCTGCAAGGCAGCTGGCATATACACCTGGGCTCTCCAACACCCTGCACTATCACAAATGTTTTGTCCACAGCTTTCTGTGGGGCAAAGGGACCCAAACACCCTCAAAATCCCAACACATCACATGGTATGGACAGAGGGCTTGCATGATAATCCCAGTTCAAGCAACTACTCCACCCCACCTTGACCAGAGGCTGGTGGCAAGGAAGGGCTATCATTTATGACCTGGGCATATGTTTGCTTTGAAAATGTACTCATTAAATTCCTCTTTGCTCCTTGGTGTGCTCTAGATTTACCCTGAAGAGAAACTGGCATCTGCAATTGCAATAATCATTTTCTCCTTGGCAGAAACTGAAAGAGTTTCTGAACTGTTCTCACAGAGCGAAGCCACAAAAATCTGTTTAGCAAAGTGCACTCATGTAATCTATTAAAAATGAACAAATATCATTAGCATTATTAATTGGAAGTAATGGAGTCCTTGTACTCTGATGATGAAGCAGCATGCCCTGGTCTGATATCCAGCTGTACTATGCAGAAAAAGAGCTGCTACCTAAAGGAACTTAGGAGAGAAGAATTGAAAAATAGGGAGCTAAATATGAACAGCCAAAAGTATCTTTCAAGGGAAAAAAAAAGAGGAAAAGTTTGAAACAGATGAGTATGAATGGAAGTGATTTATAAGGCAGCAATATAAGACTGTGTCAAGCAATGTTCCTGCAGATCTCCCATGTGTCTCAGCCCACCCAGACATGGAATCACCCTCTTCCTCTTTGGAGACCTTCAAAATCTAAGCCCACAAAGTGATTTCTTCTGATCATTCTGCTGTCACCTGAGACATCTCAGGACAGTCTTGAGTTTGGGACGTAATGTTCCCAGTGATAGCAGAGCAAAATGAAAAGCTCAATATTTCCTCTAATGACCAACAACAACAGCATCACATCAAACTAACATTTTCTCCTTCATCTTTGCTCCCCCAAAAGCTCTTTGATTACGATCAGAACAGGCAGCTCTTGCTTGCTACCTGCTGGCCTTCAACCCTCCAAGCTCAGGACTGTTAGTAACATTCATGTACTATCAAGACCCACTAAGACACAGTCCTAAAGTGAACGGCAATGTCCCTGCTTTCCAGATGTCTGCTGCTAGAAGTCAAGGCAGAAGGATATTTCTTAATGCTTGATCATAAAAACTTACAGCACCCAGGAACATGTGACATTTTCCTTTGTGACTCACTGTGCACAGAAACTAGACTTGAACAGGGCCTAGACCACAGAGACCTGGGTTCATGGCATTCATGTTCCATGTAGGCAACCAGGAATATGCCTCTTCAATCAGAAGGAAACAGGACTTTGTGCAGTGTCTACACGCAGTCGAAAATCCCTGGACATTCATCATTGCCTAAGCTTGGAAGGAGAAGAAAAATCAAAGGCAGCTGGTGTTACGCTCCTTGAGCACACATGTAAAGAAAGTTTCTGAGCAGTGTTCCCAGCCCAAGGATCAAACCAAGACTCCATCAGGCTGCAACTCATGAAAAGGAAAATATCTGGAGTGAGACTTTCAGTCACCAAGAGTTTAGGTGGGGCACATACAAACCTGCTCAGCCCACAGGTAGAGACAGCAGATAGGCTCAGACATGGTGGTACACAGGCATGCTAATCCTGCCTCCAATCCTGGAGAAAGTCCCTGAGGTTTTGTGCTCTTACTCTGTCTGGGATCATCGGTGTGGATGGAGAGATGCCTGTGCTGGAGGAATGTTTGCACAGAACATGAGTTTAGGTGAGAGAGCTGCCAAGGAAAAGGAGTTAAGAGGCTACAGCACTGCCTGACTTTTTTAATTGTGTTAAGCTGCTAAAATAAATAAATAAATACATAAAACCCTGGCCCTCCATTAAAACAACATTAAAGTGACTTCAGCCTATAAAAATGGGGTAATGCAGGAGGCCCTGGGAAACATCACCATACCCAACTTCCCCACTTTAAATATAAAAGAAGGGCTGGGTTCATAGGCTGGAACTTTTTAACAGCTTCAGGTCATGTTCTCTGTGCTGGAAGGAGCCCCAGGAACAGCCGATCTAGTCAGAAACCAAGACCTGGCTTTGCACTGCCTTCTGCCATGGCTGCAAGAGAAAGACCCAAATTACACCCATCTGCTTACCAGGTGCATGTAACATCTGGCACAAATCCAGGGCTGATTCTGCTCCCTGCCTCCCTCCTAGACAGAAAGCAAACCTTGGTCCCAAAGCACCAATGGAATGACAGTGCTGAAAGCTAGAGCTGGATGGCAGCGACAGCTCCAATGGGAAAGTTGGTGTCATCTCAGCTGAGTGCCAGGACACTGCAGTTTCAGTTCTTGGGCTGTGCTGGATCCATCTTGTCACACTTGCTCTTTCCTGGATACCGAGGGGCTCCCTTTCATGCTTGGGGACCCAGGTCTGGGACTTCATCAAACTAGTGCTCATGGCTGGGACCACAGTGATGCTCAAGGAGACCACTTTGGTTGTCCCTACCCCAGGAAGAGGTAGCAAAGGAGGGAGGATCAGCCCCAGGCTCCTGGCCAGCACCTCCCTGAGTTACGTCGTGCATGCAGCCATGGAGGGTACCAGGGATGGGAATGCACAGCTGATGTGGGAGCACCCAAATTACTCTAGGGACACATCCATTGGCACAGTGAGCAGTGAAACAAGGAGGTGACAATACAAGAGAGCTCTGAGGTCCAAGCCTATGAACGCCTCCCCCTCCATCCTACCTGCAGCAGCCATGGCTCACTCTCAGGAATGTCACAGTCATGATGGAAAATCAAAATAAAAAGGCTATATAATCCAGTTTGTAAATCCCTTGAAAAATACAAAATCCTCTCTAAAACGGATTACAGAGATTAGAGTTTCCTGGAAAACAAGAAATGCATTTCATCCTCCCTCCTCTCACACCCTCCCAGAAAAAAAGAGATGCACTGATGCTCTGCACCACCCTGTCCCCAGCCATCACACCAGCCTCAGGGAGCAATGGCAGCTCCCTCCGGCCCTTGAAAACAGCAGAGCTGTTTCTACCAGCTTTTGCCCTAAGCATTGTTTTGGGAACTTATCTGCCGCATGTACCTGAGCCTATGGGCAATATGCATCCTCCTTGTATTGGAGAGAGGAGGAGAGGCAGATGTCCAGAAGAAAAATGTCCTCTTCCATCAGAGTGGCCTGCTAAAAATCAAGATGTCATTTGGCTGTGCCATTGATGACAATGTTATCAACAGAAGAAAGGTCAAACATTCATGTGCTGATGATATCAAAGTATTTAGCAGCCATGCCACTATTATTCTGATAGATTAAAACCAGCATTTTGTTTAGTTTTGACCCAACTATCCAGTCAATGGTGGCAGGACAATATTCTGCTGGGAATTTTCATTTTGTGAGAGTTTTTGTGCTTTCAGTCTTTTTTGGAACAAAAAAAAAGGATTGCAATATTAGTATTCCCAGCAGAGCACACATTCAAGTTCCTGACCTGTTATTGCTCAAGGACTTCTGCAGCTGCAGATGCCTGTTTGGAGCTACAGTTAGGTCACAGTGAATGATGCTTGTAGAATAAGGATCAAAACACTTACAGCTTGATCAAAAGGACATTTTATGAACATTGCAGCCTGAGTTAAGTGCCAATATGAATACTTACATTCACCCTTATATTAGCTCAGCCCAGTTCTAATAAAATTAACACTCTTTTAAATAATGCACTCAAATTTTGTTTCATGTTTTTGTGCCTTATGGCTTTGAAAACATACCCTCAAAATCTTTCCATCACTCTGGAAATGTCTAGCTGTGGTGGGATTTGGAAATCAACTTCTCCAGAGGAATAAGAGGGGTTTCTGCTTTGTATCATTGCTCCACCTGCATTGACTTGAATCCAAACACCAAAGGTTGGGTTTTCCTCCCCCTCCCACAAAATAGGGTAACACGAACTCTTTCTTTTCCCGGTGGGAATTACTACCTGCAAATAAACAACTAAAACACACCAGGAGCATCAATGAACCTTTGAAAAGCAACAACTGAAAACACAAAGCAGGCAAAAATCCAGTCTCTTTTCTGTATTTCACTTGCACATTGGAGGCAAAATGAACTTACCAGTGCAAGACAGGCAACGTCTTATTGGTGCAATACAACCAGTTAACTGTTCCTTAGAGATATTTATCTCAAAAGCGAGAACAGACAGAGCATTTTCCCCCCTTTTATTTATTTATCTTTTTTTTTTTTTGTGCCAACTCACCTTAGCTGAAAAGCACATTGAGATTGTAATTATGGGAAGGTCTCATCTAGTAGATTTGTAAACTCAGCTATCGGCTTGAATTACTGGAATTAGCAAGGCTAATTTAATGTCACTGTTCAAAATAGCTCAGATTTGGAATTTCTTAATGGCCTTAGGAGAAGGAGTCTTTATGCATACTGCAATCTAGGCTTCATTCTTAGACTAAATTCCTTCTCATAGATTTTGTGAATGCCCTGTTTTGTAGCCAACACAAACTCTGTCCAGTAAAATAATGTAAGGACTCAGAATGAAAAGAGATTAGCTGTTCCCTGCTCCTGTTATTTTAAAGCAGAAATAACTTTGGCTTCTACTGATTCATAGACAAAGCTTGAAATGCAAAGCATGCTCAACTCCAGATTCAGCATGAAAAGGACCTTAAAATATTCCCGAGTGCAAGTAATGGACTTATTAGAGGGATGAAAAGAGGCACTTTTCACAGAATCCCAGGCTTTTTAGTCCTGTCATATCAATAATCTTGCTTAAGAATTTCATTCTATTTACATTTCTTTCCCTTCCAAATATCCTGCCTGACTGCTATGAAATACTACATTTACACTTTTAAAGCATTAATTTATTTCTGTTAATGCTCAGTGGCAAGTGCTGTAACATATCTGCAGATCACCCAGAGTTTAAGTGACTGCAACAGTGTCAGGACAGCGTGTGACAGGGAAAAATTCTGTACAATGTGCACTTTTACACCTGACAATTGATAAATGAGGTGATTCTAAAGACTTAGTTAAAAGCATCTTCTTTAAATAATGATAGTTGATTGTGTTGGAACTCAAGGTACCTGCAATCTGTTCTCCTCTCCTTTATGTTTAACAGCCACAAAAACAATACTGACAGTAAGAAAAAAGCTTTCTAGGTATCAGGAAGGAAATCTGCCTGGCTGTCGTGAAGCTATCAAAATATATTCTTTTTTTTTTTTTTACCCAGTTTCCTTACTCTTTGCACTAAGCAACCAGTGGAGATTTTCCCTCTTTGTTTGAAGAAATGGCTGAAAACCAAAGGTATCTCTGGAACAAATTCCAAAAACCTGTATAGGAACACCAGCAGAGAAGATGGAGACTTCCCCATTTTTAAGGAGCAAGAGGAGGGCTTTTTCCTCACTTGTCTCCATGTCTCCAGGCCAACTTACACCATTCAAGGAGTGCCATAGCATGGAGAGAATGGAAGATGTGTTGGGTTACACCTGCCCATGGCTCTCTCCAGGATAGCACCAGCAAAGACCAAAAGACTCCAAAATACTGCAATATGACAAGCAGCCATCCTGGGATGGCCATGCACGGCACATGGGACTGGCCGGTGACGACTTTCACAGATCCAACCATGTCATTTTGCTCTGGAAAGGCAAAGCACAGCAACTGCACCCTGCCTTTCACCCAAGGGGCTTAAAGCACACCACAGGCATTAACTACTTCCTCTGCTTTGCAGACATTATGCAAGCACTGAAGCCTCTCGGTCTCTGAGAGTTGAGCGCAAGCCTCCATTCACTGAGGGATAGAGCTGAGCCAAGGTTGCAACAAGGCTTCACATGCACTGGTGGGCAGGTTGGGAAAAGTACCTCTGAGTGCCCCAAGTCAATGGTGGCCTCTTCCTGGATGTTTTCAATTCCTACAGACACGTCCCAACAAGTCCCCCTGTGAGGGTAGCCATCCAAGGTTTTTTTCTGTAAACATTCTCTATGGCAAGGCAGAGAAACCAGACACACTAGGGAACAGTGAGGGAAAGGAGCAGTCCCATCCCATGACCATCTTTCAGTGCATCCACTCAGCCCCTGTTTGTAAGGACACCTCAAGAAGTCTCTGACATTTGCAGCCATTTTTCCTAATGATGAACATGACAGCCCTGATGAGGTATCCCACATCTCTACACCAAGAAGCTCCTCAAATCTTCACTGTTGCCTTTTCATGCACCACTGGCTTCTGGGCTCCTGTGTCACCCCTCCCTAGTAGGGACAAGCTGCAGAAAACAACCAGGCTGCCTTTTTTCTGCTCACTCTCCCAAACTCTCCAACTGCAAGATGCATCCCCTGGAGCTCTGCCAGCAGAGCCATGGGCAGTCATCCAAATATGGTGTCATCCTTTGCTGGGTCAAACCCACACATATGTCATAGGGCTTGTGCAGCTTTGGATGCTCTGGTGACCTTTTCTGTGACATTCTAGTAAAGCAGCAAGCCACTCTCTGACTCCTATTCCCCATGTTTTGCTTGATTCAGGCTTGTTGGGTGCTTCCTCATCTTTCCATCTGCTTGGATATCTTTGTGTCCTGTCAGAAGCTGGTTGAGCCATTTGCCCAGGGCACAGGTTCCAAGTAACAATGGATTTAGATGAGCAGCTTGCCAACCCACAAACATCTTCTGTCACTGTTGCTTTAGCAACAAAAGCCTGGGTGAAATAGGTGACAAATGCATTAAAAAAATATGATACTTGTGCAGCAAAGAGCTGGAAGGCAAAGGTGGATTGCTGGCCTCTGTATCTAACAAAGAGTGGTGGGGGTGCTGCATCTGCAGTCTGGGAAACGCATTAAGACCTCATGGAGTGTCAAATTGTATGTAACATGAGTGCTGGCCTTGCAGGCACTGCGTGATGGCAACCTCTCAATGGAGCTAGGCAGAAAGTAGGCCCAAAGAGACCAGAGATGACAATAGTTTGTCAGCACACACCCACCTTTGCCTCCCAAAAACTGGGAGGAGCAGAGACAAGGCAGGTTTGCATGGCCCCAGAAAGCCTAAGCTGCAGGTCAAGACACAGGCAGAAAAAGGATTCCCCTATGCATCTCATCCTGCTATGGGATGCAGAGGAGGACATGCCCAGGGAGGGAACCCTTGGAGCAGGGCTAGTCATAGGGGCTGCATCTGTTTCCTTTGCTCTAGGGCTAGTGCAACTCTGCAGCCATCCACTCGCCCAGTGTAGGTTTCAATAGGATGGAAGTGATTTAGGAACCTCTGTGCAATCCCACAGAGTGGTCCTGATTACCCCATATCCTACATAACAGGAGCTGGTTAAGTATTTTTACAGACAGCTTTCTACTCCTTAATGTATGCAACTGATCATGGTTAGTCTTACTGCTATTAGCAACTAAAATCACTCTCAAACCTCTTGGTTTCCAACTCAAGCACAGCAGTTCTTTTCTTTCAGCATGTAGAAATATCTCCTATGTTCTTATTGTTGGATTATATCTTTTTTTTTACAAAGCCATTTTTCTTTTTTCCACATTGTCTAATGAGTTCTGGCAGTAGGAAGTTGTTTGTAAATCACACAAATATTTGTTTTACTGGAAACATCTGCTTTAACACATTTGTCTTGAAAATCTTTTTTTTTTTAAACAAAGGTATTAAGCTGCAATGTAAATTGGGCACATCTGTTTATGAGTCACTGCAATAGCACTGCCTTCAGTGCACCAGATCACACGGATCTCCAGAGGCCTGATCCAGCAGAAATTGGAAACTTACAGCTCACTCTGCTCCCCCTTCCAGCACTACTCTTCCGAGAGTATTGTTGCCTGATTTAATAAATTAAGACCACTAAATAAGAAAGACCTATTTAGCATTTGCTAGTAACATTAAATATCTGGACCAGCAGACAATTATCAGCAAGATCCTTAAGCCAGTGCCCAAGTCCATGGGCACCCTGGGACCATGTTCAGTGGAACTGTATGTGGGAGACACTTGTAGATGAAGAATCCAGGCTGCACCAGACCTACCTCTGCCAACAGTGCTGTACAACCTCTGCTGCCTTCAGTCACTCAGTGCTGCCATTAAAAACATTTAGAGAAGCAAACTAGAGGGAAAGACATCAGCTGAACCTCCAAGATCAAAGCCTGACCCACCAGATGGTATTTGTTCACTGGAACTACAAGGGTTGGCAGACACAGGGCTGGACCTGGGGCCCAGGAGAAACCATTCCAGCTTCATTTTCTAGAGTAGGTAGGAAGCATCCCCCAATGTTTCTGGAGTGGATAAAGCAAACGAGGGGTGAGAAGTGGGAATCAAAACCAGCAAGAAGATGTCTGGAGAGGGCAGATTCAGGACCTCCACCCCCACAAGAGCTGCAAGAACCAAATTGCCCTGGATACACGCATCCCACCCCACCAGGACAAAACTTTCCAACTGCCACCAGAACTCAGGAGGGGAACGTGGTTTCTGAAAAGCCTTCACTCTCTGCACTCAGCCACAGCAGCTCCTCTGGCACAGCTCATACATGCAGGATGAATGCCTCCCCCAAAAGCACCAGGCTACTACCATGACAACCCCATACCTGATATCTGTCATTGGCCCTACAGTTGGAAAAATCAGACCATTGGTGAAAGCACCCATAGTCTGACCACGGAGCAGACACAGGGAGACAAGGAGTTGGTTGTACACAGACACATGTTGGCTGCATGGTGCTGGGAACACCTGGTAGAATCATACAACAGCTTGGGTTGGAAGGGAATTCATCTATCTCCAATCCCCTGCCATGGGCAGGGACACCTTCTGCTAGACCAGGTTGCTCAAAGCCCCATCTAACCTGTCCTTGAACACTTCCAGGGATGGGGAATTCACAATCTCTGAGCAACCTGCTTCAGTGTCTCACCACCATCACTGCAAAGAATTTCTTCCTACTATCTAATCGAATCCTAGCCTCTTACCCCTCGTCCTATCACCAGACTCCCTGATGCAAAGGTCCTTCCCATCTTTCCTGTAGGCACCCTTTCAGTACTGGAAGGCCACTCTAAGGTGCCTCCAGAGCCTTCTCTTCTCCAGGCTGAACAACTCCAGTTCTCTCAGCTTGTCTCTATAGGAGAGGTGCTCCAGCCCTCAGATCATCTTCATGACCCTCCTCTGGATCCTGACCCTCTTTTAGTCTTTGTAAGAGAAGAAGTAAAGCCGCAAGTGCCAGGCAGCAAAATGGAAGGTGACAGTGCATCAGATGCTCCCTGACAGCAGACATTGGAGCACAAGTAAGGAAGTTTGCCCTTAGAGGGAAGGTGAGAGGAGAGTGTTTCTGGTATAAAAGCATTCTTTCACATTCTCTGCACTTGCCTTAGCAGATGACTTATGTGGACAAGGGAAGAGGAAGAGATATTGCAGGCTGTGTTCTGTGATGACTTTGGGGAGCACACAATTTTTTCTATTTACCTTTTACTGGAATGATCTACACAGAACCAGAAAAGGATGAGCAAATGTACCAAAGCTGCAGAGCAGCCAGAGGAGGATTACCAGGGAGGCAGAGGATATTACTCAGACCCTGATAATTACCACTGGCTCCCACCTGCCGACTGCAGACTGCCTAACACAAAAAAGTCCAAAAACAGGCTGCAGCAGATGTCTGCCTCCCCATGCAGGAAGAGTCTGCAGTAACCATGGGACACAAGCAACTCCAAAATAGCTTCAAGTCCAACAATTTTACAGATACTCAAGATACTGAATTAAAACAGGAAGGGGAGGGGGGGAGGAAGTAGTGGTGTGTGTATCATATTGCAGTTGTAATTTACTTTTTAGAAAGCTTGTTGGGACTCTTTTGCTGGATTGTGTTGGTGACAGATGCCATGGTAGTCTGTCCAGCTGCTGAACCCAACACAGACAGTGAAGTCCCCCAGTAGCCAGCAGTACCTGCCATCATTATGCAGATGTCCCTGCACATCATGGCATATAACCACTGAGCTGTCAGGCAAGGGCTGAAGCATCATCCTGGGCACACAGCAGTGCCCAGGGTCCTTCAGCACCCAGCGAAGTCAGGCCCAATGCAACCCTTGGGACACCACCTCCAGGCTGTTTAGAAATGGGATATGCAGAAAGGGCTCTTGGAGGAGGGAAGGGGCAAAGGCAAAGGCAAAGGCAAAGGCAAAGGCAAAGGTGCTGCTAGGTTTGCATTTGAGATCTGTGCTGGATGCAGACCCAGCCTCCCATGGGAGGGAATGGCAGAGCATCATCCCAAGTGCTGTGGGAAGCAAACAGCAAACAAAAAGCAGGAACAGGCAGCAAAATGTTCTCAAAACCCCCAAATACCATTGAAGACATTTACTGAAACAACAGAAGCTGGTCACATTGCCAGATTTCCATTCCCACAGAAAAAGGGGAATGTGCTACTGTTCCAAAGCAGAACAAAGGCAAAACACATCCAAATTTTCTGGTTTTTTGGGTGTTGGTTTGGTTTGGTGTGTTTTGTTTGGTTTTTTTTAAATGAAAATAAGGTAAGTTGATATATGACTCCAACAAAGTCCAATCAATCCATTTGGATTAATTTTTTTCTGTAGTATAATTACAAACATAATCTCTAGCATACTTTTAGACTAGAAGCTGCTCTGAAGTAAAAGCTGACAGCATTACCTTGCAGTACAGGCAAGCAAACTGTTGCTGCATTTCCCCACTGCAGGAGCAGAGAAAGATGTTCCAATTTATTTCCAAAACTAAAAAATCCTGTCCAAAACCCCAGCATGCTTCATTGCATCCCTGTTCCGGCAGAGGGGCATTTTTCAACACAAAGTCTTCTCATCAGAAAGTTTCCAACTTGCCCTAAAAGCAACATGGGGAAAGGTTAAATTTTGGGGTTAGGACACTTTTGCCCCAAGTGAGACGGACCACAGACCTAAAAAAGCTGGCAAATTTCAGAAGCACTCAGATGCCTGAAATTTGTTGATATGGAACAAAGCCATCTGGGCTCTCCTTAGAGCCACGAAAGGCCTGGGGTTGAGGATGGATGGCAAAGGCAGAGCGCAGCCCACTGGTAGAAGGAAGGAGGACATCTCTCCTCCAGTTCACAGCTCATCCATCCTAGCCATGAGAGGGGTCAGAAATCTGCTGGAGGTCCACCTGGGAATGGAGGGAGCCAGCAGTCGGACGGACACACCTGGTTCAGTTCATGTTACTCCTGGTGCTGGCCCTGGCAGATGTGCCTGCACAGGTCAGGGCTAATGCACAACAGTTGAGCAGAGCTTCCTCCTGACGAAGGATGAATCCCCCACTTCTGGAGCGCACCGAGCAGTGTTGACTCAGGAACTGATCATGTCCTGGTAATACACTGGCTGATGAGTGATTTGCAGCCCAGGCCCAAACACACACTATTTCCCTTCGATAGCAAGGAGTGGGGAGAAGACAGAAAGAAACATGGATTAGAAATGCTGAGTTTTGAGAGATTTCTCTGTAGAAGCATCCTTCTCCCTCCAGCCAATATCTTTTTGGTAAGGGCTAAGAACAAAGACTGCTTTCTAGGCAGGTCTGTGTTTCCTTCTGCTGGAGACCATCAACCACCATCACTAGGCTCCAGGATCAGGCCCGTGCACAAGTCCAGCATAGTCTCTCCACTGATTTCATTTTGACAGCCTCATCTCAGATAATGCCTTTTCCTCCACCTGGGCTACAACCCATGACTCTCCAGGGAGCATCACTGTCTGGAAAGATCCAGACATCTTCCAAAGATTTAATTCACAGCTTCATTTAATCATCCTTGAGTAGTACATAGATACATATATTTATGGAAAGATATAAAACCTAATTTTCAAGAATGTAATGGTCCTGTCTGCAGCAAGCAGGAACCTGTTAGATCCTGGGTTAAGGAGATTGCTGCCATGTAGGTTCTTGCTCAACCACATCTAAGTAAACACCAGCTCCCCAGAGCTTCCAGTTGCACATTGGCAAAATGCAGCACAATCCCAAGGACTGTGAGCTAATACAGGCACACAGCACCCACCTATCTTTGCTCTGCATTAGAGCTAGTGACAAAACAGTGAGGTGCACTCATCCAGCAGTCCACAAAGAAGGAATCTCAGTTGGACCAGCCTAAGCTGGACTGTAGAGGAGTGGAAACGCTGCCAGGAGAGAAGGCAGCCCTTCTTTACACAGAACACATTCCCCATTTTCTAAGAGCAGGAGCTGCAGCAGCCATAGAGCAGGAGAGGTATGACCCATCCCTATGCCCATAGGATGTCCCCATCATGTTTTATAGCTGAGTGCTGGCACACCAGGACAAGTGCTGGGCACACACATTGTCTGGCATAGCTGAGACACACTCTGGAGCTGGAGCCCTCCCCTGCAACACCGAGCAGGGCTGTGCCCTACAGCCTCATTTATTACATCCCTGTAATCACTCTTATCAGCTTACCTGCAGTAAAGTATTAGTAAAAGCCAAGCCACTCATGAAAGGGGCACCCTCTCCTATGCAAAAAGTCAATCAACACACTATATTGTTATCAGGCTCACAGACAAACCTCTCTTTGTACAACAAACTGCACAGATATGATGCCCTGACTATCAGCGTAAGGTTATCTTGTTGGTCCATTAGCAAGTAGCACCTGGTCTGCTTCTGTCTGAAATATTCCTTTATTGTCATACCTTAAAAAGAAATCTGGTTAAACTGTTTTGTCTCTTTGCAGTGAAAAACAGCACAAAAAGAAAAGCAAGTTTGTATGTGAGTCAGGAATTGTCTTTCCCAGCTTTGGAAGAATTCACATGTCTTTAGCCACAGAAAAACAGATTCATCATCCCTTAAAGATAAATACAACTATCACTATTGCAACTGGGCAGATTTTTGCATACTTGAAATTGTTTTGATGCATTCAGTCATGTAAAATGCTGCACTTGGTAACAATTTAGAGATATATTAGCTCCCAAATTACACTGCTGAAAAAGATTTTAAAAACCACCTTAAAAAATCAAAGAAAAATTGGAACCAGAAAAAATAGGAGCATGGGATTAACATGTCCTGCAGATTTACTTGCTGATCTTGTAGATGTTTTTTGCATATCTCAAAGTGCAAAATGATTCTGATTAATTTCTAGTTTTTCAGTCGCAGACTTACTTTTTCTGTGGTGGAACTCACAGCACAGAAGTTACAAGAACCCTTCAAAATGCATACATTATGTACAAGGTGAGGCCTGTAAGAGTCACAGCAGCACAAACAATCGACTAGAGGATGCTATTGAGCCCATCTCTGAATGCCACTAATAATTTTCCCAGTCTGTCAATAAAAAGCAAAATCAGTTTTGCTGACGTCAAAATGACATCAAAATTAATGAACTTGCCACTCAATTAGAGCTTCAGTCAACTGCTACATGTGACTCCATCTCCATCTTCTAGCTTGTATTTGGCCAGTGACAAAGAATTCTTTACTTCCAACCAAATCCTCATTAAAAGGTTAGAAATTTCAACAAACAGAAACACTTGAAAAGCAGTAATCAAGCTATTGCACTGTTTTAGTTGTCATAATTCCAGCTCTTCCATCAGGATAATCTACCTGACATTTGGCCTTGTCATTTTTTCACTCTGGGACAGGATGAATGTCCTATAAAACAGTATGCTTCTGCTATCCTTGCTTCAGCCAAACAGACAACTGCACCCTCTTGGAGGGAGAGGGGGGAGTTAAAAGTCCTAAGATAAAAGTCCTAAAGTTAGTTAAAAGTTAGTTAAAAGTCCTAAAGCTTTCAGTAGAAAATAAAAAATCAGCAGGGGGATGCTGTGTCAAATTGACACATCTCACCCTGCCATGTGAGCCAAGGAGAGGGCACCTCTGTTGAAGGCTGAGCAGAGCAACGTACAATAAATATTGATATCGTACACATGATATTTTTCAGCAAGGCAATGCAAGCCTGCAGGCTGTACAGCAGGAAGGCACAACAGCCACATGGCCCCCCATGCTGTCAGCAAAATCCACACAGATGAGGACATTTTCCACCTGTGGAAAGAGTATTTTAAAAGTCAGTCAGGTATTTGAAAACATCTTTGTCAGCAGACAGATGAACATCCCAAGACCCAGCACTAAATGTTGCAGAGCGGTACCAGCAGATCCTAGCTGCTCAGATATGAGCACCCTGAAGGCATTTGCAGAGAAGCAATCACCATGATAAAGGATGGGAAGACATGATCTTGTAAATATTTTAACTACTGTTGGTCTGTCTCCCAGCACATACACACAGTGAGTCCCAGCAGACTCCAATTGCTCCTTCCAGGTTGGGAGCATCCCCTTTTCCAGTACAAATACTCATTTCTAAGGAAACTTTCCAGCAGAAATGTGCTGCAGAAACGAGGAGGCTGCACCCAAAGCACCCTGCCTGCCCTCTCATGCTGCTGCATACAGCCACTGCCTTGGCAGGGAAACCTGCTGGTACCTGTTTGCTCCCCAAAAGAAGCAGCCTTTTGCACCCCATGAAAAAAACAATTCAAATGTCTTTGTAGCATCAGCATCTCCCATTCCCTGCCACAGTGGTGGGGTGGAAAGACCTTGCATTGGTGACTCCTCTAGAAATAAACCTCAGAGAAAATGGGGTGATGCAAGGAAGGTCACAAAAGGCCAAGCTGTAGGAATGATATCTCAGCACTGAGATTTCCAAAACATGGAATGGTTACTGGGATGTTTGGAGAGGTTTAAAAGCAGAATAGGATGAAAATTCCAACACTTAGGGGTTTAGAGCAGCTTCCAAAAACATGGTGTGAGGCAGAAAACATGGGGGTCCTGTTTCATGCCCACAGAGAGCATGGCCACACGAATACAGCAGCTCCTTCTCTCTGGGAACATGGCTGCTGGAGACATCACCCACTCTGCAATCTGCCTACAGAATCTCAGAATATATGATATTCCCATTTGGAAGAAACAATGTCTTTGTAACATGTATAAATGGGGTTACCAACAAACAGCTCTTCTACCTGGGAAGCAACCATGCTTGGCCAGCCCAGAGGCGATGTTCAAGCGTGCGATTTGACAAGAGCACTCGAAAAATCCCTGTTGAGAGCATAAATCAGTGGCAAAACAAGTCAGAAGCTACTAAATTTTACAGAGCTGGATAAATCAAGGGATATGCTGTGCTGAACTTGATTTTCATCCAGTGCCTAGGTACCGTGTGGATTACTGGAAAGCCACACAGAGGTCCAGCTCACGCAGCTAGTCCAGCGTGTAGCGGCAGCTGGAGCAGCAAATGGACAGGATGCAGGGAAACGTGGGGCTTTCCCTGGGGCTTGAACTACAAAGTTTCTCTCCCCTTAGAAATAACCAAGGGAGAGCAGAAAGGCAAAAACTGCAGATTATGCAGCAAACAGCCAGGCAGGGGAGCTGCTTTAGACACACAAACTTGCAGAGTGATCTTTATATATTTTTATTGCACACATCTATCCTTGCATACCTCATGGGATGAGGCCAACTTCCCTTCCCAGGACAAACTATTTCTACTTAATTCTGCCAAATCCATCTGTTCCCAAGACAACTTTTGTTATTGCCTAACATGGATATTTTGGAAGGGTAAATTTTCCCCCCACCCTCCCACACCACTCCCCACCCCCAGTTGCTAGACCACTCAGAATATTCCTCTGGTGATGCTCTGACCACTAAAAGAGACTTTTTCCTCCCAGCAAAACTTGTGAGATGTCCAGGGGCACAGCACTGCCACATAGGTGAGCCAGACCATGCCATCTTTGCAAAGTCCCCAAAAAAGCCTGCACCTCCTCTCCCTCAGCACCCTCCTGCACAGGAGCCTCTCCAGCACCCATGTTTTATTTTCAGGCTTCCTGGCAATGAGCTCGTCAGTTATAAGTGGCATCTCGAGTAAGAAGGCCGGAGGTGAGCTAATTAGTAGGTGGCTGTCTGGAGTGGCAACGCAGCACCAGCCAACCCAGGCTCTTGTTTGCTTTGGGTGCTGGATGCAGGATGACCGATCCCAGCAGTACAAGCACATGTTTGCATTGTATGGCATGGGAGACATTTGCACTGACTCGTAACATCAGGGGAAATACTATAATTTATTTGCAGGCATCATTTGCCATTGGTGTGGCATAAATACATGTGTGTGTATGTACACAGCTCTATTTTTAGAGCTGCACTGCCAGGGTGCCGGCTCCACACTTACTCTGTTGACAAACAGGATGCTCTCTTTTCTGAGCTGGAAGGTTTTCAGTCCTCCCCCTTATTGTAAACATTATCTGCCTTCAAAATCCTTAATGTGTTGCAGATGTGACAAACAATAAAAGACCTATCATAAAAAAAAGCCTGCCATCTCCATGTTTCCCACTGGGGCAACATAATAATGAATTTATTAGCATATAGGTCTCACCAACATATGTTTATAGTCACTCACAAACTTTTGACTTGACAGTTTACAAGTGTGTTTAAATCATTAAAGTTTAAGTTGACTGTCCAGTTATTACAGGCTCATTATAAATAGGAAACAAAGGTTACATTTTATACAACAGGTGCTAAATCAAAATGAGTCTGTACTCAAGCCTGACTTATTTCTTCTTCCTTGTGCTCCTTTTTTCATCTCTACATTTTCAAGACCTTCTGAGGGGACATCTCAGTAAGGCCAGCACTGAGCAGCTGTTTGCAGTTAGCTGGCAGGACCAATGGAACCACACCAGGCAGTAGGAGAAACTCCCACTGCATCCAAGAGATGCAAAGGCCTCAGAGGTGGCAAACTCTGCCAAAGTTTTCACTCATTCAGTAGCCAAACTCAGTGCCAGCCCAAGGCACTCACCTCTCCTCCCCAGGGCATTCCCAAGTCCATCTGCAAGGCTTGGGAAACCCTTTGTAAGGGAGGAGATCTCCACCGCCATCAATAGGCTAAGTAAATTTCCTCTTAAACTAAACAAAGCCTCTAAGAAAAGGAAAGCAGAGCACCCAGACCGTGTTCTCTGACTGCAAACCTCGGAGGGCTGGCAGAGGCACTCAAACACACTCGAAGGAGGTTATCGGGTTTGATCACTGCACTACAAACGCAGACCCTCCCTGGCCAGCCAGCCATACTCCTGCCTTAACACTGCAGAGCATCCAGCATGGGATAAAACCATGGAATCAGTAACTCAATGCCCACCACTCCCAGTTTTTTCTGCCTCTCTTATGGGGTAACCACCTTGGGAAGGAGAGAGATAAAGCCACACTAAATGTAAAAATTCATTTTGTAAACTATTTCCAGATTTCAAAGCCTGGCATCATTTCAAATCAGCATGCTAACCTAAAATTTAGAATTTGTGGAAAGGAGGGGGAAGGAATGTGGATTGGTTTCTGGTCCCTTTTATTTCGTGCTATGTACATGTGATATGATATGATGGAAAAAAAAATTAATTGAAAAATACCCTTTTAAAGTAAAAAGAAATATTCTCAGAAATGTTGAAAGTGAGTATTTCCACACCATCAGCAACTTTTCCTGGGCTTGTTTCCAACATAAAACTTGAACAGTCACAGTTTATAGCCAATACCAACCAAATAGGATTCTGTCACTGTCAGATCAGCTTCGCCTTTCTGCTCTAAAGCCAAACATAAAAAAAGAGCATTACGGCATGGGCAAGTGAGGAAGCACCAGAAAGTCTCCCTGGCCACCCCAATGGCACAGTTTCTGTCCTCTCAGGCCAGCTGGTGCTTAAAAGATGTGATGGACAAACCTCATGCTCACAACAACCTGAAAGACTTAACCTGCCAGGAACACAACACCCCAAAGCAGCAAACACCCTCCAGTAGAGTAGCAGAGGGAGGACAAGTCCTCTTTTCCTATTACATGCTCATGTAGTACAGTGACAAGAGAGGTCTAAATTGCTAGACAGGCAGGTTATTGGGGAGATCAGTACAGTTAAAATAGCCTAGAAAGATAGAAAAAGGCAGAAATGATTATATACCTGGCTTCAGAGATCACTGATGATATTATGGAGAAGGCTATAAGAGGAAATTAGAAACACACTCAAAATAGCATAAAGGTGTGACACAAAGATCATGGAAAATGAAACACATCTCTCTGCTCTCGACTCAGGACAATGCAGATCACCTGTATTTCTTTAACATGCACTTTGAAATTTGGTTCTAGGATGAACTAAAATACATTTTATCCTACTCTGAATTTTGTATTTCTCTTTCAGACTTGGATTGGAGAACTTAAAAAGTCTTTTATTTCCCTTACCCACTATTTAAATACATGTATTTTAGATATTTTACATAATACATCAATAATCTTTGATATGAAACTGGCATTTAATATTTCAGCTCTCACTTCATTAAGGACATTTTAATTATCCCAGACCAAGGGAAGGGAATTTATAAACATCTGTGCTTCATTTAAGAGCCCAAATTTGCCTCTTAAACTTCAAAGCTGTAAAACTGATTTTATCCAGGTTCAGTTGTCTGGTCTCTCAAAGAGCACCACCTAGCAATGAAACCACCATTAATTGGGCCAAGTGTCCAGCTCACAGACCCACATCCAGCAGACACCACCCATCCTCTAACAGCCTGGTCTTGTTCATATGAACAGAGCAGATGATGATGTTGTGCTCCATGGAGTCAGGAGCAGGATGACAGTGCTTAGTGGGCTGGAGAGAAGGCACACACATCAGCAGTATTTGCAGCTGCCCAAGTCACAACTGGTCCTTTGCTTTCTCCTCCTGATGGGTGGCCAGGGACTACCTTAATAATGTAGCCTCAGAGCACTAGGAGTGCCCCATGGCTGTTTTCAAAGCAACCAAAGACATGACCCATACTGGCAAGTAGTGCAATTTTAAGCTCCTGAGTACCTAAATCACTTCTGCAAAATGAGCATGAATTATTTGTGAAAAAGTACCATGGGGCTCTAAAAACCAGACCAGAAACAATCTCTGTTTGTTGCAGTCAAACAATCCTTACTGACTTTCTGATGTCCTCCTGAAAGCAGAAAAACTCTTCTCTAAGCTCACAAGTGTGGGCAGCAGTAGGAAGGAGAGACGAGGGTGACTGTGACCTACAGCAGGCTTTCAACCTGTCTCAAACCCCTTCTCATGGGTTGCTCTCAATACACTCCTGAAAAAACAACCTGGAAAAGCAGCAGCTTTACTTCTCCCTGCTGGCACTGAGGCCATCCAACACAATGCTGGGCATCAACAGCCTCTGAGCATCAGTGGTGACTGCAGTGAGTGAACCTGAGCAGACCCCAGAGAGCAGCTCCTCACACCATCATCAAGACTTACAACCCCCAGAGGGGCAGACATAGTGGGACCACTGTCCTCATCACCTGCTAAAAACCGGAGCTGGTTCCTTACGCGCAGCTCTCCATCCCCAGAGCCTCTGCCGCAGTCATCTTCATCATCACAGTCTCCGCTCTCTTCCTCCTCCTCCGGGGTTTTGCCTGGAGCTTTTCGGTGGGGCAAAGCCATCCCTTTGAGCAACTGAAAGACACAGAGGTGCCACAGTCATTCAACAGCTTACCTCCACCCTTCCTACTGCTTCATCTCACGCTTGCAGGGGGATTGGGTGACAAGAGGGCTCAGTGGAGCCAGGGCAGTGGGACAGGACCCTATCACAAACCTCATGCCAGAGCACTGACAAGATCAATTTCATTCATGGACAAAACTGCACAGAAAACCTCAATACAAGAAACAAAAGGAGGAGGAAAAAACCATTGAGTAACTCTGCCTTTCAGCTTCTGCCGGTGAGCATCACATCAGCTGGAGAACATTTACCAACCCTGTGAGACCCCAGTGACACCAAAATATGGAGTTGGCTACAAAACACATGTCCAAAGTTAGGCCAGAAGAGGCAAAAACCAGTAGCAAAAGGAAACACTGAGCAGAGATTCTCACTGCTTTCAGGGACTATCTCCTATCTGAGAAGAAACACATGTGAAAGAAAATGGCAGATCTCTTGGATTCATATGGCACTCCACAAAAATAACCTAAAAATCTCATTCCTTACTCTTGAAGCGCAGAGGATCGTAGTCAAAAGTTTTTGGGATAGCCACACAACACAACAAAAAGATCTTTCAAAGGATGTTTTAAAGGAGTCCTCACTAACAGTGATAGGTTGCACACCCCTGAGACAGGGACTCGAATAGCTCCCCTGAACACAGGGTCAGGACTGCTTTCCAAACATGGATGGGAGCTCCCTGTGCTACCCCTTCACGGCACATTGAGGGATTACACACATTTTAAGCTATTGGCTGCCTCTTCCCACTGACTTTTCTGATTTTGCTGTTGCTGAAAGCAGGCAGCTATTTCATCATAAAACCAGATTCACTTTGAAATAGTGTGAGTCAGATGGTTAATATATGCTGAAAATTCCTATCAGTACCACTCCACTGTTAAAAGCGTTGTTGAATTTAATCTCTGCACTTAAAAAAAAATAATGAAAAGGCTAAGTAACAGAGAAGATATTGCAAAATGGGAGCTTTCTGCATTCTTCGGGGGTTTAGTTACTTCCATCTATTGCAGCAATATGCATGCCTCTCAAGGCATTTTTTAATATCTGGAATCTAGGTTATATTCTTAAACTATTAAGCTAGCCTTAGAAAACCGTTTCTAAAATATTTAGCTGCTGAAGTTTATACAGCCTGGGAGAAATGCTTTCGGCATCTGGCTTGCTCTGTCCATGGCAATGTCCACATACCTTAGTGTTTATATTAGAGGAGCATAACATAATGAAAAACAAATGGCTCTATGCAAGACCTGGTTTGGGTTTCCTGGCTGCATCAAACAATGTGGCAAACCTCTGCTTGGCATGTGCAAAAGTCCACCCAGGAAAACGCAGCTCATCTTCCCAAAGCTCAGAGGATGTGTTCCCAGGGCCTTCAACAGGCTTTGGCTTAGACTGTTTAAATTCACTTTTCAGGAATTTTATTCTATTTAGACATTTACAGGCCTATCCCAGAATATCGCCTAAACACACAAAAAAACCCCCAACAAACAAGCAAACATAAAAGGCAAATGTAGTGCTCCCTTTCTTGGGAGGAAGACCTTGCACAGCAACAGGACACTCAGAACTTTACAACTTCACTTGCATTTCTCTCTTCCAAATGAAGCCCACAGCTAACAGCAGTCCTCAGCACAGAGTGTATCAGGTGAGGTGGAATGAGGCTCTCCCATACACAGCAGCTGACTACAACACATAACAGTTCAAACTCATTGCCCCAGTGCACAACTGCTAAAAGACCAAGCCCATGTTGGTGGAAGGGGATCGTGACTGCCCAGTGGCAGGATGCTTACTCCTTTGCAGCATACTCACTCTTCTGCATCCAAGGCATGGAACAAGCCAGCCAGGACCCCACCACACAGCTAAGCAGCACAACTTTCATTAATTACCCAAAACAGCAGAGAACTTTCTGGCAGAGAGAACTAAGCTTTGGGATATTTTCAGATTTAATAAGCTCAGCAGGAGGGGGAGAGGGGGGCGGGAAAACAGGGTTTTTCAATTGTGTGTTTTCAAACATTAAAATTACTGAGCGTTTCTTGTATTACTACTTTTTTCTTGGCATGCCATAAATTAGCAGCTTAATGTCTCTGTCTTTGTAGCCACAATAAACCAAGACATTTGTGAGAAATGCCATGCAGACCCCAACTTTGGATCGAGCAAACGTGACATCCCTGCGCTGCTCCTTCCTTTTCCAGGACAAAAGCTCCATCCTTGACCACGTGCTCTCCAGCTGCTGAGAACCACAGGGAGGTTCAATGAGTCAAATTTCACAGCTGGCTCTGGGAGAAATGAAGCTTGCGACGCTAAACCTATTGGCACTGTTAACAGGAGACCTGGTGTGGGGTGGAAATCCCACCCCACTCTGTTGGCGCATCCAGACCCAGGAATGCCATCAGATACCTCGGCTTCAGCTGGAGCAGCAGCCACAGTCCTTCTCATCGACCATTACACAAACTCCCTGATGGTCTGCACGCTTTATGAAATTATATTTGGTAGACTGAACATAGATTCCCCATCCTTAAATAGCAAGTAGGGCTGACTGTACCCTAACATTACAGTTTATTCAAGTCCTGTGGTTTAAAGCCTATATGGTAAGAGGCAGGAAAATACAGAGTCCAGCAATCACTAAAGTAGTATGTAAGAGTGAGGTAGCATCAGCTTAACCACAATTCATCCAGCTGTTAGAGTTTACAGTCGTATCTACACTTCTTTGCTAAACCATAATGGCAAAAATACGCTATAATGTACCCGATGTAAACTAGAGCACTAATTGTGGGAGCCCATGAGCACATATGCATCTCTAAGGTGTCTGCAGGGCATTCATCTCCCATCTGCACAATCAGTATAGAATCATTTAGGTTGGAAAAGACCACCATGACATGAAACACTTGGGTCACAGTCTTTGCTCCTGACTTTGAGTTCCATTGGCTCAGATGTGCATCAGTTTTATTTCCAGTCTCATCCTCTTTAAACCATGACCCTCTGGAGAGGTAGGGTGGGAAGTGCCATGGTACCTCTGTTGCCACATCAGCTGTCAGGACACCAGCATGAGAGGAGACACCAGACAGTTCCAGCGAGTCTCTATCTTTGCTGTTTGGTTTGTCCTGTGGTCTCGCTACAGCTTAAAAAACAGGCAGATAGGAATGGTGCACTGAGCCTTTCTGCAAGGAAAGCTCCTCAGGGCATCCCAATGTGATTTACACAATTATTCATAACCATACAGTGACCAGACAAAAACAGATGTGGCAACACGGAGCAATGACTCAGCTGGATTCGGACGGGCCACTGTTTGTTGAAATCTTTATAACTCCTCATTCTTTACAACCACTTTACCCAGAGCTCACCAGCCCACCAGCCCACTGAGCCACCTGGTCTTGTTTTTCCAATTTTAACATAAACAGTGAGAACTGCAACATAGTTTTTATCATTAATCTCTCATCTCTGAAAAGAAATCAGCACTGTGTTTCTTGGACTGTAGCTTAATAGCTGTTTTCTCCTTTTGGAAACTACACCCATGGTATTGCAAATATCGATTTAAGCAATACCCGAAATTGTGCCCACAAATTCAGATAATATATTGGCAGTGAGCTATGAGCACAGTGCTCCTTTAGGGCAGAAATCATCCCTTTGAACATACTTCAAAAATATATAAAGAGAACAGCCAAATAGATTATTAAGGGGAATTGAAGACTTTCAGAAAAACACTTACTACTTTCATGAGTTTGGGGGAGAAGTCTGATTGATATTTGTAATCTTTTGGTGGACGGAGCTGTCATTTAATTTAGCTTGCATGACTGAAAGAATTTAATAAAAGTGTTCCATAGAGTTTTGCTGAAATTCTTTGCATGTTTTTCGTAAGCCTCTGGAATACGATCAAACCTGAAAAGCTGGAAAGGACAGAGACTGAATTTGCAGCTAAAATAATATTCAGACTTGTAATATACACTTAATAATCAAGTATTCACATCCAGCAAAAGTGCCTCTGTGCAGAAACTCCCCATGGATCCACAGCCATGTGTCCGTGTGCTGCTTGGCATCATGAAGGGGACCCTGGGAACTCAAGCCAGCAGTGAAAACCAGTTGCCCCTGGCAACTTCTCAAAATTCACCCAAACCCATCAACTCATGACTGTCCACAAAACTCAGGATGCCTTTCTTCAGAAGCCTTGGTAAGAAAGAGTTTTTGAGGAGCAAAAGTGTTGCTCCTTTTGCTGTGCAAGTCGCCCACTCTGGCCACGCACTTTCAGGTATCCGACACAGAGGCTGCTGCACTTCCCATGCACTTTCTGAGATTCTCAACAGGTTGAGTTTTTCTATTTTAAAATCCAGCCTGCTGAAAACACTGGTTTTAGGGGAGAAGTACCAGATCTTATGGCCAATCCTGACCTTGAAATCTGCAACACTAAATAATTTACGGCTAGCTTTTGAATCAGGGCAGCATCATGGGAAACGTGCAGATTTTCACACGGTACTGTTCCCTGTTAACAGCTCATTACAATGTACAGAAGTATATTCCCATTATGAAATACAGCTGGAGCTGTTTTGCTTACGAAGGTCATTATCTGATCACAAGCAAGAATCAAGGAAAGGAACCCATTTTAAGAGGCAGAAGTTGTGGACTTTTTGAAAACTCATGTGTTTTGAATTTTTGTGGCATACACAAGCATGCAACAGGAGAATCGATTCTCTCCACTTCCTCTGCTTATTAGCCCTGGAAATAGCATGGAAAAAATTATCTTTTATTAGCAAATTCTTTATTTTTTGACCAGTCCTCATCATGAAACTCTCTAATGCCCTCCACTCCACTTTCCTATTTTCCAGCTCCACTTGGTTACCCTTTCAGTGGGCAGGGGCTTTGGTGGCACAGAAGTGTTCACCAACAGAAACTCAATGCAACATCAATAGCATCGTTTTCATTTACTTCTTTCCAAGCTCTAGAGAGCTTTCCTCCTTCTGGGCAGCAACAAAATCCAACACATTTTACAGAACAACTAAATGTTCCCTGGCACTCAGCACCAAATATCATTTTAAAATAAGGATGTTTAAAAGTTTTAAAGTATCTGTAAATACTAGGATCTGTACTTCTGTCTTGTAAGAGTGAACATGTGTGCACGTGCACACAGGCAGGCATCACTGCTCTTCTGACCACAACATTAGCCCACAGACAGAAGAGCTCATTTTGGCAGGACATCCAAACTATGGTTTCCTTATGGCCCTTCCAGTTGTATGCACCCTGGCAGCATAGACATGGCAAAGAAAAAACCTGTTCCTAATTGTACTCCTATTTCAAGCTCAGCACAACAAGAAGCAATCACTAATCCAATGTTAATAAAGTGGAAGCAGGTTTTGGAGCTGGTAAAGTAATTTTCAGTGCTTGGAAAAACAATGAGTTGGGAAGGTCAGCTGTTTTATCAGCTGCCTTAAAAGCAAATTCTGCACTTTCCCATGCTGACTGCTTTGAGACATCTCATGTTTTGTACTGCTGAAGGCATACTCAGCAGACCTAGCCCCAGGGAGCACCTCCTGTCTGCTCTGGGCAGGGTGGGCAAGGGACAGCATCAGATAAACAGGACAGATAAAGACCCCTAAATTTTGACAGTAATTAAAATTAGTCTGCACTGGATGATAAATCTCTTTTGGCAGCAGAAGGGGCTGCCAAGCTATTATGAATCGCTCCAGTGCCTAGGACAAGATGCTCCCACAGACACAGATGTTAAGACCTCACTGGCACTGTAGAAGGCAGAGGGACTGGCTCCTGCCTAGTCTCCCCCAGGCAGGGGAGGTGTCACTTCCCCAACCCAAACAAATGCTCGTTCATCACTTGGGCACATGTGAAAAAGAGATTACTCAGGCTTTATGATCATCTCATTCACCTTACATCCAGTTCCTTCCCCTTCCACCCTGCAGCTATTTATGGCTTGGTTTTGTGTGGCAGTAGGAAGGAACAGGATGGTGTGGGTGCCAAGTAGGGCAGACTACTTGGTGTGGGAGAAGAGGGTGTGCAGCCCAGCCTGCTGGGGACCTGGGCAGTACCAATCTGGTTCTGACTCATCCCCTGAGCCGTGCATCGATGTGGACACTAGAGAAATGCTGCTTTTCCCTTTGTGAGCTGGCGGCTCTTTCTCCTCCTTTGCATTTCCAAACCCAAACTATCACCAGTCCTTCAGCATCCCCTCCTACACACTGCCATCCACCTCCATCAAACACAGACAAGCCTCAAACTCCAAACCCCCAGTCACTAAACCAGTCACTGAACATGCAGATGGACCAGGCAGCACATGATGCCTTCAGCACCTTGCTGGACTCTGCCTGGACCTTCTCCTGGCAGGATCAGATAGACTTCTACAAGCTACCACTTCTCTAGAAGCGATGTAAGAATGCAGCTCTTTACTGCAGACACCCTCTTCCAGATTTGCTTTGCTTTGCCTGGGCTGACATGCATCATTTCTTCAGTCCCAGTCTCTGCCACAGGGACCATAACTGCTCCAGATCTGGAGCTACTTATGCAAGAGTATCTCCTGAGAACATCTGGTGCACAACCCAGGAAATCTGTATCTTGATAAAGAGGAACAGAATGCCATGTTAGTCCTGTGGGTGCACTTTTAAACCTGCATCAGAGAAAGAGCTAGTATTTCAAGACCATTTGGTCTTTCAGACTAACTGGCAGAATTAAACAAGGAAAGAAAGTCACCAGGAGAGCCGTCCCCACCAGGCATATAACCACCCATGTCTGCTAAGGGTGGAAAAAGCATTGCAAAGATGCTCCCTGACTTTCCACCTGCAAGAGCTACCTGCCTCAACACCTTCCACACCATTTCTTCACTGGCATCATATCCCTGCTACTTATCCCCACAAAGTTTCTCGTCTTCTAACAGCAGCCCCAGTTGCCTTCCCCTCTACTTTCCACTCACTCTGCATCACCAGACAGAAGAACCTTGACCAATTTTTCCACCTTTCAAGCAGCCACCCCTCGGGGGTTGGCAACTGCGTGAAGGAGAGGTGTGGGAGCCTACATGGGCCAGGACCTATTACTGTTATTATCCATATTTTCCATGTTTTGTTTAGTTATGTTGGAGCAGAAACCCCACTCTGCCATCCAGACATTGCTCAGGAAGGCCCAAAGCACACGTCACCAGAAGATACATAAAACATGAGACAACAGGCAAAGTAGGAGCAAAAGGAAGAATGCAACATAGGTAGAAGTGGAGCAATCAACCACCTCATCACCATCATGTCCTTCAGGCATCTGAGCAGGGATGGCCTGAAAGGAAGGTGCCCTAGATGCAAGAACATCTAGGAGGACATGCAGGTATCATACGACCTCGAGTCATCTCCTAAAAAAGTCCCATGTTTTTGTAGAGGGAAACCAGTGTGCTCAAGGCAGGGCATGCAGCAGTGAGCAGGTCCTGGCAGCCTCCTTGCTGCCCAGCTCAGCCCAGTCCATGCTGGAGTGGCTGGGAGATTTCCTTTTGGCCCAGGCTCCAGCACAGGTGGCTGCTCTCCGGCTGTCAGCAGTGTCTGCTGGGGCTGCCTGAAAGACAAACATCTCGTCCTTGGCACCAGGTAGGAAACAGCAAGCTGAGAGCTGTGGCAGAAGGATTTCCCCCTTCTCCTTCTGCTGTACAAATGAGAGGCAAATTTCTGTCCCAGCTGCATCCCTTGCTCCTTAAAAGCTCCCAGAAAAACGGGTACTTCTCCAATTATGTATTTTTGTGCACAATGTTGTCTGGTACAGAGGTTTCTGCCACAACACCAGTCTCTGTCACCCTGGCCTTCCAGAGTCTGCTCTTTCTAGCTTTACTTTTGTATTTGTTTCACCCCATGGCACTGGAAGCCAAAAAAAAAGAACTGCAAGCAGTTCTGCTGAATGTCCCCAGTTCCACAGAGGTGACAGAGAGGACTGAACAACTGCCTCATAAGCCAGTTACCTCCTATAAGACAAGACAATCTAGTGCAGGCCTAATTACTGAGTTGTGGATATCAGCAGAGAACCCCCCAAGCCTTTTAGCTACGGAGGAGTGAGCAACCATCTGCCCTCCCTGGGGACCTACAGGCCACCACACTAGAACAGGTTGTGCCTATCTAAGTCCTGGATGTGCACCCTGGAAGCTGGGGAAATTTGTGGCTTACAGTATCCTGTGGCCACCTCTGCCACCTGACAGCCACTCCTCCATCCTGCATGGAGAGCAGAGCAAGGGGTCCATAGGCAGGATAGCTTGGTGCTGCTGGTGAAGATGCCCCGTTAGAGCGGGCAGCCCTGAGCCCCAGGCCTTGCTGCCATAAATTCTTATGCACTTCACATTAAACAACACAAAGCAGACCAGAAGTAAACCTAGGAATGGTGTCTCTCCAGCCTCTGTGGCCCCTACTTAATGGCTGATGGTTGGGCTGGCTGCTGAGCCAGGTCACAGCTCTCCTCTGCATTTAGAGCATAGTTGCTGCTTGCTGAAACACAAACAGAAGAAAAATTAACTTCATGGGTACAGCTTTTCCAGTGTTAATATTGGCACCTGCCTCCTAGGATGGGTCTACAAACTGGATAAGGAAACATCCAGGCTCCAGCATGGGCTGTCCTCATACACTGGGGTGCAACTCCTTACCAATACTGAATACACCCAGTAGAAACACACCCTGCAAAGCTCAGGCCTCCAGAGCTGCAGGCAAGAGGCAGGAGAAGGGCTGCCTGTAGTGGTTCTCCCACACAGATGCACAGCCATCAACTAAGCAGCTGAAGCAACTCAGAGTTTAAATTAGGTTCAAAGCTGGTGACTTTACATCCGCCCCCAGTGAGACCTAACACTTGCAGAGGAAGCCCTGAAGTGCACCTACATGAGTCTCAACCTCAGCATTTAGGAATTTAAGTGCTACACAGAAAGGTCAGTAAACTTCTTCCCCACTCACAGGCAGGAGGCATTCAAGGGGTCCTGCCAAAACCAAAAAGTAACTTCCTGCCTATCATGGTATTTACTGATGGCTCAAACACCCGTCCTCTGCCAGCTGCCTCCCACCTGCCCTGCTGACCATGCTTCACAAGGCAGCATCTTCTTACATATGTCCTCAGAAAGGCCAGCCAAGCACTTTTTCTTCTTTTAAATATTGTTCCGTCACTATAGAGTTGAGTGAGGCCACAGGCAATAAATACTGCTGCAATCAAAACTTCCCTGTCTGCTCTCAGTTTTATGTGCTGCAAGGGCCAACTCTCACAGCAGCAAGAGCACTAAAATACAACCCAGCCTTTGCAGTCAGTTATGTGACAAAACCAAGCTAAGAAGTCTAATGAGCAACAGCATTAACTGAGAGAGTCCTCCTGAGCGATGAAGATTAATTACACCTGCCCCAACACAGGCAGGTCAAAGCAAGTTTCATGGGGGACAGGGTTTGCCATCACAGAGACCTGCTGAATTCAGACATCTGCTTTGTCAGTAGGTATAACCAAAGCAGTAAGATTACAAATTATTTTGTTACTTAAACCTCTTGCACTTTCTGACAGCAGCATGGCTTGGAGGCAAGTTGTAGTGGTCTGTGCCAGCCACTGCCTCCACAGAGGTGGGATAGAGCACCAGGATAGGTTGCAGGAGCAGCCTCAGCTTCTTACCAAGCCAATGCTTTAAAAAAAAAAAAAAAAAGTCCTAAGTGTGCCTTGTTCCTACTACAGACAGAGTGGTTTGGTGAAGTGGCAGAATTGCACCTGTGAAACCCCCATCTTCGACCTTCCCAGAACATGGAGAAGCAAGGGACAGAGCGGGAATTTCAGAGGCATCCCAGCTCACATCAATACTGCCTGCACACCATGCCCCAGCTGGACAAAATACTCAAAAGCAAAGCCCAGGGGTGCAGAGCTGACCTCTCTCCTGAGCTCCTTCCCGCCTGCAGAAGGTCTGGCAACGCTGCTTTTTACTCCCTTCCCTTGAGAACATCATCTCTAAGTGGTTACACAATAACCAGGCTGGAATCAAAAGTAACATTACTGTTAACAAGGATTTTTCTTGGGAATAAAAGTAATCTGATTTGTTCTTCAGCCAAGAAGATCATAGGTTACATTCTAAACCTGCTCTGGATGACTGAGATTAGTTCCCTAAATCCCAGTCCCCTCTCAGTCTGGAGCACACTTTAAAATCCTTGACTTTAAGTCAAATTTTGCAGAAAAACAGGTAAATGAGAAACCTATCAATCACCTCACTAACGTCAGAGAAAGCTGCTGTCCCTTTGTTACTGGGACCATCAGGGGGGACACCTACCTCAGACATCTACTGATTAAATTACCAGCCTGAGTCACAGCATAAGGTGACACTTGACACAATTAAGGAGGCCAAGAATAACTGTAATTAGCTGTTAATTTGGTATCAACGGCTCCACTTAGACCATGTTTTGCTGCTCAAGGATTCTTCCAGGTTTGTTTGCTCCACAACAGGATAAACTCTTCTCCTGGTACAGGATATCTGGTGTTTGTTTTAAAGAACCGCTGTGCATCAGCTGCATGTTTTGGACACAAAAGCAAATGAATCTCCCTTAAAGGTATTTTTTTCCAGCTGATTTTCATTGCATTGTTTGGAGGCTGGTCCCTGCAGGACACAGCTGAGGCACTTGACTTCCTGTTGGAGCTGAAGCCACAGGGACAAAGTTGAAACCCTTCTCATGCACAAGACCACAGTAACCAGGGAATTCAGGGAAGAAGAGCGATAAAATGCTACTTATGTTACCTAAAGGTTATGAACACCAGACTGGTGTGGAAACCAGCCAAAACTGCAACCCATCGAAGCTCAGCACCAGCAGCTTCCTGGCCTTGCTATGCAAAGCAAGAGTTAGATTCACCACCCAGGAAAGCTTTGCTGCTCCTATAGCTCAGCTGAGCTAAACATCTATACTAGCTAAGTGGTGAAACACCACAGATTAATAAAGCAACCCCTGGAAAGTCAAGTGGGATTAGCAAAAAGGAAGCAGAGGTGAGATCTTCCTTTTTCATACCAATAAAGGAGATTTATAGCTTCACACAGGAACACCTTCCCAGTCCCTTCCCACGTGTTCCTGAAATTGTCAGTAGAAAGACAAATAAAACTAAGAAGGACAAGGAAACAGTAAACTTTACCTCAAAAAATGACAGCTCTGGAGTCCCGTCAGTTACCAATAAAAGGGACACATGACCATGGACAGAAGGACTGGGTGCTCCAAGGAAAATCCTACAAAGAACTCTTTTCTCCATGCACTGGCTGATGCAAGGACTTTGGATATCGACAGGCATTTTGATATTACCTTCAATCAAAATGACCAGTCATTAACAGACAGAGTTAGCCAGGTTTATGCAGCACACAGGAGATGCTCAGGCCTCCAGCACAGCTCCCAGTTTCACTGTCACCGAACATCATCAGAAACTTGCCTATTAACTGCCCTTTCCTCACTTAAAGTGGGAAATTCCTCACATTCCACAGCAAATGTAACTGCACAAGCAGTAAGAGCGTGGGGCTTAACAGCACGCCCCTTGTGCTCCTCTGAGTCTTGCAAGACTGTAGGTAAAAACAGGTGAGAACCTCCAGCAAACACAGTCAAGATTACACCTCTGTTTGAAAATCATGTGCAAACACACCAGGTCCAATTAATCTCCAGCTGTTAAAGACAATCCATTTCAGGTGACCTGCAGATACAGCATTCCCACAACAAACCAAATCAAGCCAGGACATTGCAGATAGGGTCTTGAGGGGTGATAGCTGCCTTGGGCAAACACCAGCTCTTACTAAAGAGGGGAGGTAGGGGTTTGGGTCTAAAAGAACAACCTGACAGTCAGATGAGTTCAAATGTAATTATGTTCTTGTTACAGTCACACTTCCCCTGATTTAACTGGCCTAGCAAAATCCTGTCACTGCTGTTTGCATACGGGGCTGAAGATCATTTACCTGGCATATTAGCAAGAACTAAGACATAGCTCAAAGGGAGGATGGAGCTAGTTTTTAAGTACCAGGCCTAGACTTGGTGGAGCTATAGATTATTTTGTGTAGCAAAGGAAGAATGAGTTGATCCATTCCAAAACACATTTATCATTAAAATAAAAATCTTCTGTCATTTTATTTAATAGCCTCAATAGTAAGTAATTCCAGTGTCTGGTTGCTTTCAACAACATGTGTTTTTAATATTTTAATTGTTACAAACTGTTTAATAGTGTTGAACAAAAGGTGTGTCCAAGTAATTATTGTGTTTATTAACATTTCTTTTGAGGACTTGATAAATTATATTACACATATACAGCTCATCAGACTTCATAGTGTTAAAAGTGGAAAACTAGCCAAAACCAACATGTTTTGGTGCAATTTAAATATTGTATTTTCAAGTGGTAAGTGTTGTGCATCACATTATTTAACAATCTGGCAGTTTGTGCATTTTTCTAATTATTATGCTGCTTCATCTGACTGGGGATTTAAAATAGAGTGGGAATAAGAAGCCTGACAAAGCCTAGCAGGCCACTGAGAGATGTGGTCCTACCAAATCTGTCGAAGTCATGGGTTTTCTTGAAGGGGAAATACATTCCTGAAAAATTCCCAGCTCCCCAGGGTCTCTCATAATCACTTTACTAATTTTCCCTGTTTTATGCTGCTCAGGATGTGGTGTGGTGAGGTGGCTCCCCAGGACACCATCTCTCCCTCATGAGCACCCACTGCCACCCCTAGCTGCCCCATATCCGGACAGCACAGGCCGCATCCTCCCAGCAGCCTATTCGCAGGCTTCCCATGTGCCCCAGTAAGGGTCTGGATTTGACTCTTGGCCACACCAAACATAGTCCTGCCCTCGTGGGATTAAACCCCCTTTGCTGGACCTTGATGCTCTGTCATACTCTGTGTTTTGAGCAAAGGGGTTGAGAAAGACTCAGGCACAAGGGCATTGTGCTGTTCCCAGGCCTATTTTGTTTACATTTGATTCAATCAAGTTGTGGCCTTTTGGCCTCTTTCCAAATTAACTTCTGGGTGACCTCCACCATGCCCTCTCCCAGCAGCCAGGCCACAGGGAAACAGCCCATTAAACCTACAAACAAATATAGGACATATTGGTTGATCAAACCGGCTTCAAACATGGCTATTTAAACACTTTTTTTTGCAAACTTCAAGTCTATTTTGTCTTCGGTCATTTGCACCTCTGGGCCTCCTGGTTCTTTTTTTCCTTCCAGCTAGAGCTCTATGTTTTACTGCCTCATAAAACTCCTAAATTTTGTTCTCATCCTCCTGTAAATCCCACAAAGAGTGACACGAAGCTCTTTCACATGGGGCTTGCTGCAGGACCTTGGTCTTTACACTGTGCACATGAAGAAAGGCAGCAAGATCCTGCTTGGGAGAACAGCTGTAATACTCCAAGAAATTGTGTGTTCCCCTTATTTCCAAAGAAATAAATCAATGTGGGTTTCTCAGGGTCTGTGAAAGCCTATTGCCTGGATTCACATCCCCAAAGGGTTTATTTTTTCAAGAGCTTATATGGTAGTTAGATTTCTGGCTAGAGAATATGCAATATGATAAAAACACAGTCTCTATATGGGGCAATAAATTACAGATTGTTTGATGTGGAAACCAAAGAACTGTCAAACTCTAGTATATCTGAAATATGCTAAATGAGCCCTTAACTGAAGTGTCTGGAAATGTACAATATGTTTCCAGGCCCTTCAATCTTGTAAAGACACATCTCCTCCAGTTAAGTTTCCTTTTATGGATTCTATTATTCATTTTTTGTGGTGTTTTTCCTCCCTTTTCTTCCAAAATCACATTCTTCCTCCTAGAGATGGTCCTATGATAAACACCAGGACTTATCTAAACATAAAAAGGGATCAGAACTGGGCACAAACTTAAACAAGTAAGTGCAGTAGGGGTGGGGCACTGCAACAGTGTCAGAGCCCCATAAGCACTGCAGAGAGCACACAAGTCAGCTCAGGACACAGAGGAACATGAGAGAAGACCAAGAGTGTCACTTTGGCTGATTCAGTACCCACAGTATCCCTCCCTGCTGCAGCCTCACACCAGCATCCCTCGAGTCCGCTCTCCAAAGCCTTTCTTGGAGGAGGAGGATCAACAGGAGGTCACCAACATAGCAAAGCACCCAGGACATGAGACATGGCATACCATACCTCCCACCTCCATGCATATCTGTTAAAACTTGAAGCTCATCCTCAACTGTCTGCCATTCAAAGATTCCCATGGTGGGAGGAAAATGGAGTGACCAGAAGAAACAGCTCACCTTGCACACTGGTTTTTTTGCTTAGGGATGCAACCAAGTCACAAAAAAAACTGAGCAAGACCTTGTGCTGACACTAAATAACCTTTCAGTTTCAATATAGTTTCTTGTGTGGGATGAGTGAAAACCCTTCTAGCTAGAAACAGACCCCATCCACTCTGGGAAATAGAAGTTAGGAACCAATTCCAACTCATTTTCCTGAAGGTGACCTTTGGCCTCCCAGCTGAGATAACAGTGCTAATATTTATAGATGGGCTGCTCATGCCTCTGGGCACACAGCAAAAATAACTCAAATCAAAACTTGGTAGACATCTAACAGAACTGAAAAAAAAATCTTTACTCACAATATGGCAATAATAAACCATCTTGCACAAAAAAACCACACACAAAAATCACACGTTTGGTTGAACAAAAATAGTCTGGAGTCTTGTTGGAATGAGTAGGCACCACCAAGGGGGGCTCATGCAGAAAGGACTGACTTGAGACAGCACACTACTCAGGCCATTCTTTGTCCATTGTCTTATTTTAGCCTGATAAAAGGTGCTAGAACTGAACTAATACAATCTGGCAAACTTTCACTTCCCCTTCTCTCTGGGTTAGGTTTTCTAAACTCCTTTTAGGCTCCATGGGTTACGTTGTAATGCACAAACACCAGTGTCATTTCAAACTGGAGAAGGTCTGTGAAAATTTCTCATATAGACATGTGCAATTACCCAAATTCAGTTTGAGAAGTCATGAACTAAAGAGTGAGCATAGTTTCTACACACAACACATTCACCAAACTCAAGCAAGCTCAAAAATGTGGTATACTGCTGAAAGAAGAGAAAGAAGAATTTCTATGAGGGTGCCAGAACACTGGAACTGGCTGCCCACAGCAGTTGTGGAGTCTTCTTCTCTGGAGATTTTACAAGCCCACCCAGACAAGATTCTGTGCAACCTGATCTAGGTGATCCTGCTTTAGCAGAGAGGTTGGACTAAATGATCATCAGATGTCCATTCCAACTCCTAGCATTCTGTGATTTTCCCTCAGCATGAGCAGGTTGGAATACATCAAAGCCAAGTCATCAGCAAATTACAGATATTAACAAAAACCTACAAGTAAAAGTAAAAGCTATGGAACTCTACAAATAATGCACCAATTAGCACGGGTCCTGAGTCTACCCACATCTACAAAATCCAAGCTGCATCTCTAACACAACACACTGGGAGGAAGCCATAAGATGGTACTAGATTCACAATTTACTGGTAGTCACATGGGGAATCTGGTTCACAGCTCCAGGCTCTACAAGCTCTCAAAAAGATCCTCTTTACTCCAAAAGAGTCTGAATATTTGAAAACCTTTAAAAGTCACGGTTGCCTTGAGTTTGGTAGATAAGGAGATTTTCACCCCTCTCTAGCCTGGGAGTCCCCACTGCTTCCCAGATCTGAAGCCAGCACCTGAAAAACACAATTGTAATTCATCCAGAGCTGCTGCTTCTTCCATGTTTCCTACTCTTGTGTGTTCAAGATGCGTTCCAGATGTGAAGGAGAGCACAAAACTTCAGTAGGCCAAGAAAATAAGTGTGATGATGAACTCTCACACCCCAAATCCCAAATTTAAGCAGCCTCTGCTTTTACTTTCCCAGCTTATAAGCCACCTACCATAGACTACAGACCCTCTGCAGGAGTAGCTAGGTTTATAATTAACTTTCCTGAATTGCTTCCCATTTCCTCCTGCTTTTATTCTCGGTTCTCACTTTCTCAAACACAACTTCGTAAGAGGATTTGATATTTTTCAGACTCCTACATTTATGCCATTTAAACCAAAACAATTCACCTGCACCCCAGAACATGTTCCTATCTGACACTGCAAGCCAAGGAGGTGAGGCACTGTAAGAGATGATTACTGAGCTGATCATATTCACCCCCTCACCACTATTTTAATCCGAGCAGCAGCTAAGACTCTCTGCTGCTGCAAACAGCTGAGTTCAGCCTGCAATGTTTACCCTGGGTCTCTTGTTCCACAGATCTCCGCTCCTCAGCAGCCTGAACTGTTCAGCAAAGACCTAACTTGACCCAATCTGGCAGCCAGCATTTCACAACCACTTTATGTCAGCAGTTTCAAGTACACTAATAACCGTGTTTTGTTCAGTGCGACTTTCTCACTGTGAATGGCAAAATATCATTATCACCTGCAGGTTGAAGCCTGCCCTCTACCCCATTTAATAGGGAGCTGATTATGCTATTTTTCACCCCCTCTTTTAATAATTATGGGCTGTTGGCAGATGGTACAGCTTGTCTTGGGGAGGCATGTGGGAAGACAGAGCGGGCTACCATGCAGCTGCCCATGTTGGCTCCTGCATGGCGGGGTGCTCCCAGGGACCCCAAAACTCTCCCTGCATCCTGCTACCAGACAGCACCTAATGAGGCGTGCCTGCGTTGGAGGATGTGGGGGTTAAACTGGGAACTGCTATGAAAGCAGTCCCTGGCAGACCCGGGAGCAGGAAAGCAGAGGTTAGCAGAAAAGTTGCGAAGCCAGCAACTCCAGACAGAGCAGCCCTTGCAGCCCACCCAGCCAGGAAGCAAAGCTGGGCTTAACCTCGGGAACTCGTCGCTGCCCAAAGCCTCGTGTTGGAGTGACCCTGAACAAGGTCTCCACCAGTAAAAGCTCCCAAGAGACAGACTGGGCAGCTCAGCTCTATTAAGAGACAGCATTACTGCTCAAGTATTTTGCCCTGCTGTGTCCTTGGAAAGTAGAGAGCTCTAAGCTATCAGCCTACTGAGAAACATCCCCTTTATGAGTTACACGCTGACACAGAAAGGTGGAGTCCAGAAGTGGACTCCAGCATGGCTGGCCTGAGGCAACTCTGCAGAAGAGCTCTGGGAGGTTAACAATTGCAAGCTGAACACCACACAGAGATGTCACCTAATCTCTTGGCAGTGGTGGGCCAGCATACCTAACTTGGTCTGGCATAATGGGTAGAGACAAGATACTGCTTGATCATGATGATGGATGCCAGTTTTGAGACTGTTGGAAGGAAGCTCCCTTCCCAGAGGAAAGGATCTCATCCAGCTCTGCTATTTCCCCATTTGAAGGTAGCTTGCCTCAGTAATCACTGGGAATGGATGTCCAGCAAGACACAGCAAAGAAACAGGTGACTAGCCCTGCCAGCCATGAGCAGTGCCAAAGTGGACTCCTCCAACCACAGGGATATCAAGCACATGCCAGATAAACCCCTGGCAGCACCTCATGCTCAAGGACCACGGCAGCTCCACCTTTCCTGGTCCTCTACTGTGCAGGCGACGGATGCCTGGCAGAAGCATGCTGCAGGGATGCATCTGCACATCATCTGGTCTTAGGCTGAGACCTGCAGGGCTGCAATGCACGTGCCCTGCAGCTCCCATTGCACCCACAGAGCACCACACCAAGATGAATGAATCAGACACATGTCCTGGTAACACCTGAGGCTGAGGTGACACTGGATCTGCACACAGATTCCCTGGGTTGTCCAGCTGATACCATAGAAAGTGTAGGGGAGGCCAAACTGATTTGGAAACTGCCCACTCTGGTGCCATCCCTGTTGTCATGTCTGCAACAAACCTGATTGATGTGTTTCAGCTTGTCAATAATCTGGCTGATCACTGGCTCAGGACCTTTCATTTTCACCTCGTGGTTGCCAGGCTGAGCTTTTGCTCCATTCCTTGTGATTTGGAGACTGTACCTGTGGGAGTGAGAACAGAGGAGATCATGTTGTGATGGGCTAATATAGAGGAGATCTTGAAAGTTTAGTACAAACAAAAGAAATCCCAAGATAAGCACTAGCCCCTTCCAAAACAGAGAGCACAAGACAGTTAATAATGACAAAGAAAACACATAAGATTCCCATAAACATTTCTGTGCCTTTACAAAGTAGCAAGATGATGTACTTGTATCACTTGAGGACAATGAAGTCCTTTCCAGTCCATTAGTAACCAAGGAAGATGTTAAACAGTATACAACAGGGATAAATATTTTCACATAACTTGCACCCGAGAGTCCTGAAGAAGCTGGCTCAGAATCTTGGCTTTCTCATGTTTGTTTAAAATAAATCTTGGCAGACCAGAGAGACTCCAGTACAAGAGCAGTAGTGTTGTGCCCACTGCCAAAAAAATGAGTGGGACGACCCAGTTAACTGCAAGCTGATTAGCACAACATCAACCTCCTTGCAAAATAACGACTATCACTGATGTGTGATTTCATTAATAAAGAATTAAAGCATCAGAATATAATTAATGCTGTCAACATTGCTAATGGAAAATAGGTGTTGTCAAACAATCCTGATTTCAGTCTTTGATGAGATCCAGTCTTGGGGATCAAAGTAACTGCTTAGACAGAAAGTACTTTGGTATGATGCTGGGCTCTGCACCACGCAATCTCTCGATTTACTCAGGTACTGTTGAAGTCAGTAAAGCACCTGTAAAGCAGATTAAGAGCTGCAGAAGGGATCTCCAGATGCAGCTCTCCACAGGGACCCACCCTGAGCTGTCACGGCAGCTCGGCACAGGAGGATGGTCAAGCCTACACTTAGCTTTTTCATTGATGATTAGGAAAGAAACAAATTCACTGCTGCAGAATTATGGAATAGCAAAGTTTATCAAAGTGACAGAAGTGAGAAGAGGGACAGGGGGACTGCTGTATGCTTGCCTCTGAAGGAAGACATTTCTATGCTCAGTACCTGGGTAACAGCTCGATGCTTAGGATGTGAGACAAGCACATCCATACCAACCTCAAACTTGGCCTCAGGACCGGAGCAAGTGGCTGCCACCACTGACTGCTGGCAGCCACAGCAGCCGCACAGAGCACAGCGGTGCCTTCTCAAGCTGTGGGTTGTGGATGTTCATAGCAGCCCCAGTATTCTAAAAGGACAAAGCAAGTCCTCGTCTCCAAGAGCTGACAGCCTGTGCACAAGCTGCCAAACCCCAGGACAGCCTACGAGAGTGAGATCAACAAGATAACACCAAGCATTAGTCTGCCTTACTGTATGTCTGTTTTCCCGGTGCTGTGTGTAAACACAAGGAATATTCCTTTCTGTGATTCATCTCCTACACATCATGCTCTTACCCAGTGACTGCCTCCCCTTCTGTCAGATCCTCGCTCCCCTGCCCACTAATCCTTCAACCAGACACTGCGGGGCGAGCTTGGGTGATGACAGCCCATTTCACAGAGGCTTTGGGGAGGAAGTGGGACTTGAGAGGAGGGAGATGGGAAGGATGGTGAGGCCAGCTAAGGGAGGATGCTTTGCAAAGGCATGGGGACATTCAGCCACAACGGCTGCTGGAGCACATTGAGGGTTTTAGGGATACGGAGGACCTTGGCCTTACCTAAATTCTGGAAGACAGACTCAAACATGTGGAGATGCAAAGGCAACCTGACATTTATACTGGTGCAGCAAGAATCTGTTCATGATCTGAAATATTCACAACATTTAAAATATAGGACTGAGGCTGATTTCCACTCCACAGCTTTTTTGGAGCAGGAGTTATATGTACAGGAGTGCTCTGCATCCCCAGCCAAGTCCCTAGTGCTGGGCAGCCCCCATACACAGCTCAGTTGAGAGCTGACAACCCCATGAGGTGCTTCACTGAAAGAGGTGACAAGGTTGAGAGAAAGGAGGTGTTTATCACCTCTAACAGAGGAGCACACATCTGTGTATATTCCTATTTACAGACATAAACTGCTTGTCCGGGTACAGTAGAACCCTCATTGCAAAGCAGAGGCACCAGCTTGGGCCTACCAAGCCCCTCCAGCTCCTCAACTCTGGGACAGCTGCCTGCATAGACAACCCACCACCCAGCACTTCAGCTGCAGCATGGTGCTGCTCAGGTGTACTGTACAGACCCCAACAGCTCTGTTCTCTACCCAGACACCTTTCCCCATGCTGAAGCTTCCCACCAGAACTCAACATTTGGCACAATGCAGAATTTCTTGGGTTTTCAGTTTGTTTGTTTAGTTGGCTTTGTTTGGTTTGGGGGTTTCTGCTTGTTTGGGTTGCATTATCCTGGGAAGTACAAAACTTAGCTATACCTGAGACACAATAGTTCCCAGTTCGGAAAAGCACTTAAATATGCAACTAGAGGCTTGTTGTAGGCTGAAAGCTAAGTGACTGGGGGAAGCAGGAAAGCTAGCCTGCATCCCAGCCCACAGCAGCCCATGCCCAGGAGAAGGAAGGTCTGGTCTCCTGGCACAGACAGTCAGGACTACATGCTCCGAGCACCATCTCGTGGGAGGACACTGCTGCCGCAAGTACAGACCTGCTTAGCTCTGCAAATACTTGGGCTTAACTTTCTGCAAGGGGAATAAGGCACTGGGAGCAGTAAACCATTAAAATTGCTGCTCATTTGTCATACAGTCACTTAATACTACCATGCCAACCTGACAAACACACCTGGTGACTGATCATAAACATCCACAAGACACATGACCTTTTAGATGACAAAGAAATTACCCTTTCTGGTGTCACTGTAAATGTAGTTTTAAACACTGATATGTTAAAAGGACACTGCGGAAAAGTCTCCTGTGGTTTAAGAGATTTAACTAGCACGATAAATCTCCCACAAGTTTCAGCAAGAGCAGAACCAAGCCCATTTGGTGTATATGTAAATTATTACAATCTCTTTCCTAAACAGTTTTATACAAAAAAACTCAATAGCTTGGGTTTGAGTGTGCCAAACACTTCTGAAAATCATGCAATAACTGCCAGAGAGCATTTCTGTAGCCTACACAACGTCATTAAGGAGGGAGGATCACAGCACTATGGCAGCAGTATCCCGTAACCACATGTCCAAAGACTGAAATTGTTCTCCAGAAGGCTTTGCTGGGATGGTGAAGACCACAGATTACCCTCCCCCAGGGAGACAAGTCTACCAGAGAAGGAAGCAAATCTGAAAGGGTTTGCAAGGGGGTCTCTCCCTAAAACAGTGATGCTGGAGAAGCAGAGTGCCACCATCTGGTGCTTCCCATCTGTCCAAGTACAAGGGTACATACTAGGCCCAAAATGAACCGTTTGCATCATTACAGGAGTCATTTGAAGCAGCAAGGCAGTGGGCACTGCAAGCTGCCCATCTTTGAGAATGAATCACAAAGAAGAAGATGCATGTGGACAGGCTATATCTGAATAGCAAGAGGCATGCTCCTGCATGGCTTGGGTGCTTCAGGACATGCTGCCTCTGTGCCGCTAAGCCAAGACCTCCTGGTGCACTTAGATACGGCACTACTTCCCCTTGGCTGTGACCCTCTCTGCCCGAGCACCAAGGCCAGCATGGCACACAGCCAAGTGAAGGGTTAAAGACTTTGAAATGTAGCTTCAGTGAGGGATGGGCATTCCTGAAATGCCAGAAAAGCTGGAAAAGGCAGCTGGAACCCCTCCCCACAGCCTGGGCCAAGCAGCCAGGCCTTAATACAGCAGAGAGATGCATTTGCAGCCCCCACTGAGCTAGATGCCTTGAAGCTCCCAGGGCAGTCCCTATGTAGGCTTCCCTGCATTCCACCAAGCTGCTGCAGCGCTGGTGGGCATGCAGGTACCATTGCAAAGCCAAAGTATCAGCTTCCTCCCGTGTTTTCCAGCCACAGTGCACAAAAGGAGAAATCTCAGAGCCATCTTGAGCTGCTTTCAACATATGCCAATAAAACATACCCTTCTGCAGGACATGTGTCACTCCACAAAACCCATCACATACCTCTGCCATGGTGATATCGACACTAAACAGCAAATATGCACAGTGGTTAAGGTCCATTCCATGCTCCCAGGGGGTCTCTGAGCCAAAGGGATATCACTGTTGCAACATGAGCATGGTCTGGCTTCCACTTCATAAGCAAAGCTCAAAATACTTTCCTCTTTGATGTATCCTGACGTCAGTCAGCAGCAGCCCCTTGCCGGGGCTCCCTGGGTATGGGCTCTTGCTAGGGACGTGGTATTTTCCAAAGACAAATGTCACGTTGTAAAATGTGCTGATAAGCAGCCCTCACTGGCAACACCTTTAAAGTCAACCACCTGATGAAAATACTGATGATCTGAGGTCTTCGGTGGGAATAGCACAACTACAAACCCTTCCTGTTCCTTCTCATCCACCAGCCATAAATGCCAAAGTATGCAGTCAAATTAAGGGGGTTTCCCTCCTTTCCACCCCACCATCCACAAATGTCTCCTGGGAACATTTAGTCATTACAGTCTAAATGCAGCTCTTTCCAGGCTTTAGTTTCAGAGCAAGGAAGACAAGATGACAAATGCAATTTAAATATATGGCAATGAAGATAAAATGTGTGTTCACCCTATTTGGCCATACTAGGCTTAGAGATGAGTTATTGAAAAGCTTGATATGATTTAGAGCAAGTAATCCTGTAAGTCAAACACAAAGGAACACACCTTTTAGAAAAAGGAAAGTAAGTTAGTCATTCAAATAACAATTTATGCTTGCTTTCCAGTTGCAAAGTATCTATATAAATGCAGCTCCCCAATTTAAACAGTATGGTATCCCTCTCAGTCTCTTCCTCTACTACTTCTGTTCACTGAATCATACTTGTTGGAGGGAGTGGATGGGCAACAAACAGAACACAGACTGCTACAAACAGGACTACAATACAGGAGAAGACGTTTCATTGCCCAGAACCTAATAACCAAACTTGAGAGAGCAGTACTTCCAGCACGTGCAACCCCATGAAACTGCTCTGCATTTCAAGACGTGAGTTACTACAGGCTATATAAGCTAGTGACACTGAGTCCTTACCACATAGAAGGCAAAAAGATAATAAAAGGGGAGAAGAAAAGGAAAATTTCTCCCCTACACTCCTGGCAGGAAACCAAGTCTTATCTCCAGCTGGTTTTCATGGGTCAGTAAAGATGAGTGCAGTGGTGATGTCAACATTTTAATATCTCTGGCCCTGCTGCCTTTTGGCTTAGTGGGACAGCCTTAGTGTCACATGGGTGGTATAAGCAGCGGGAGCCAAAAGGCTGGAGGAGCTGCTTCCAACCCCTTCATCCCACCCTGCAGACAGGGAGCAACTCCTGGGTGAGGCCATAAGCCTCAAAGAAGAGTTCACTGATAGTTTTCTCTCCAAAGGGACTGTCCAGAAATATCTCATTAATCATACCAACTACCCCAGCCCAGACACTGACTGGGTGTGGGTTGCAGACCAAACAAGTTCAGGTCCACCCCAGCTCTTCTCTTCCATATGGGGTGCATGTTCCCACCCTGACTATATTCAGGCACTTGTTATATGGGGGTTCAAGTGGCAGGAGACAGGTGGGGTTATATGGCTCTCAGGTGCCTTTCTGGCTTGCAAAATGCACTCAGTTTCTCACTTGCTGTAAGCTCTTGCAGTCATTGTAGAGCTCACAAAGCCACAGTCAATTTACACCACCAAGCAAGATTCTTCAAAAGGAACCAGGAGAATCCAACACTCTCAGTGGGGAGTGTTCTTACCTAAATAAAAAGGAGGCATTTTCTGCTGGATTTCCAAACATCAACACCTTGCAGCCTGGCCTCACATCTATGAGAGCCCTCTGAGATCGTGCTGTAGCAGTTCCAAAGGGAAGTGCTGCCTCTTCCTAAGCACCCTATGCAATGCACTACAGCTGGTATGTGTGCTGCAGATGTAAGTTTGGTTATAAACATCAAGTCTCAGGTAATCGCCTGATTCTGGGAGATAGGACTTTAAGAAGGGACAGCAAAACCTGTAATATCCATAGCAGAACAATGGTAGTTTGTAGCTTAAAAGGCTGAAGTCTCCCTCTATCTCTTCGTATGTCAGTTAAGTTCAAGACAATAGATTACGGAAAAATTGGCTAAACCTGAGACCAAGCAGCAGGCTTAATAGAGGAAGATTCATGACCTTCATTTCTGAAATACTCTGGAAACAATTATGGCCACTCAATAACCCACTGAATTTGCCTACTATCCCTTTCATTACAGCTTACATTTGCCACAAAGCTGTGTTTTATGTGCTTGAAAAGTTATGTAGCCTCCCTCTTTGGGGATTCCATTGTATCAAGTATTTTGCAGCACTGCCAGCAATAACCAAACCCTTCATGAACTAAAGGGTTATTGCTGGCATTGAATTTTCTTTGTTCCAATTACAGAATCTCATGTTTCTCTCTTGCTTCCAATTGTGCTTTCACTGTTTATGATTTCTATGATTAAAACAAACCACAGTACATTGGCAACAGCAGGGAAATCTAAGACTTCTAGCTTGCAGAAGAGATTCTGGCAAGGTGCTAAAAATATTTTAATTTGGAATTTGTATGAAGAGAACAAGAGTTGTGTGGGTGATTCAGATTAATGTACAAGATTGTCTTGAAGAATTTGGAAATGGCAATACCTAACAGTAAGACTTAATGTGCTTACAAGTTTTGCAGTGGGGAAACATTGCTATCATTCCATACAGGGCAGCTTGAAAGGAATATACTCATGCAAGCAGATTATTAAACTTGGAGAATCTAGACTTTAATAGGCTTTTTGCATTAAATGCTGCAAAACCCCAATACTATATATAAGGCTCAAATCACCTTTGAGACTGGCTTCCACCCAATCATCACTCTCCTCTGGTTTTCACCTGGTGCTACCAAGATTTCAGGAGCCTTTGGCAGGTGTTTTCTAATCTATCCCTAAGGTGGGCACCTCATAGTGCTACAGGAATCACAAGGTGTCTCCCTCAAGCCCAGGTTGCCACTCCACAGAGACATGGGTGGTTTTAGAACTTCATATGGATGCCCTGGAAACTGAAAGAGGTCTTAGGTTGCATATGGTGCCCACACCCAGGCAACACAATCTCATCCCAAGGTGAAACATATCCAGCTACAGCAACCACATACAGCAGGTTAAGTGCAAGGCATGAGCATCTCCTCCCGTTCAGCCTGTGGGACCTTCAGTCAGGAAGATCTGATTTGCAAAAGCCAAAATTCAACAAAGCAAGAGGGAAACATTAACATATAAAGTATATTTTACATGCACAAAACCTGGAAAATCAGAAGCTTCTTTCTGGCAACTGTTACATGTATGGATAACAGCTTACCAGGTTAGCATTCTAAAATTAATACTAGATATGGAAAACCCAGCAAGTTTCTTGCAAAAAGTAGTAAGATGGAGTTTGATAATCAACAAATGCCCATCAGTCCAACAGGAAAATTGCTGTAGCCACAACAGAAACACACCAGGACACAGTGCACATTCTCAGAGCAGCTTGCAAAAGAGCTCCTATGTGGTGAACAGCTGCTTGGCTCCCTCTTGGGGAAAACACTGAAATTGAGAAACTGCTGGTTTGGGTTAATCAGCACCATTACCTTAAATGCTCCTGATTTTTGGGAATCCTCCCAAACTCTGAAAGAGATGGGAAGTCCAAGCACGTGAAGCAGTCAATTTTGGCTCCAAATGAAGCAATGTAATTGGCTTTAGAGACCATTTTAACTACATGTTTTCTTCTATTTGAAACATCCTGCAAATGGGTCACAGGAGAGGAGCACCCTCGGACTGTTATCTTAGTTCAGCTTTATTTAGATGAGTTCCTCCTGTGGTTTCATCAGTGGAAACACCACCAGGTATTGGACACTTTCTCAGCCTATGGAGAGGAGAGGGTCACCCTGGGAAGTGTTATGGTTGCAGATGCTAAAAATACAACGTGGGATGGCAGTTGTGTGTAAGGGGCAACAGCCATTTCTATTTTGTGTATCAGTTGCCCTCCCTCGTAAACACCCTGCCTTCACAGGGGTATTCAAAACTCCTTTTCCATTTGACCACCACCCACACTGCTTTCCTTGCCCAGCCAAGCAAGAGTTTCCCCCTTCAGGACATCACTGGTGCCCCTGCAAGGGGATGGTGGATTTAACTCTCAGCATCTCTCTCTGCTTGCAGCAAAAACCTCCAGCACCTGCCTGCAAGGAAGCTGTTGTTAAGATTTCATAGGAGCTGGCAGAGGTGGTGTCATCTATAAAATAGATCAGAGGGGATAAAGAGAAGTGGAAAGGCCTGCTGTCTTCAGGAACAGCAGAGTACTTAATCCTCAACAGCACAGGGCTGAAACCTTTGTGTCCCCTTCATGTACATACACTTTGTCTCCCTGCCTTGCCCCTCCACATGCTGTGGCATCTACATGACCTGTCTTATTGTGCCACTGACGTGGAAGCATTGCAGTGGGGGACCCAGGGTGACATATCTGCCCATGATTGTTCACTGGTATTCTCAGCAGAAAGCTGAAGTCATGTTTAATCTGCAAATAACTTTGAACTTACATTTGCAACAGGATCTGGACTTAACGCATTTCCATTGCTGTGACTTCACCAAGTTGCAGCATCAGTAGGACCTGTTCCAGGGCCTCTGGCTGTGGCCCTGAGGAACTGTCATAAGCAAGGTCTCACCCTAGGTCCTCCCCTGCAAAGTTGCCATGTTTATAGCACTAAGAAGTTTTAATAAACAATCAGTGAGACATCATGGAAATAATCTCTCTTTTCCAATTGAGCTTCTTACTTAGTCATGGAAACTCAAGAGTTTCCAGAAATAAGTACAGATAGAGGACACATTTTTCCTTAGGCAAATCAAGTACATTTTATAAAGCATGTGATCTTAGATGCTTGAGCAATTTTTTTTTCAAAATATAGTTTGATGCTATTTTGGTCCCTTCAGTGCTTCAGGTCAGTATTGCAAGTACAGGCTAATTACCACCTGAGGTTACTGATCAAGAAGTCATAATTAATATCTCAACATTTCACCACTTCCTGATTTTACTTCTATTTCTTCCCTTATGCAAACTACTTAACAGCAAAGGATGCCTTGCAAAGCAGGGTGATTAGACAAGATTTATGTATAATTATAAAAAACATTTCCAAGTTCTATTTCCACATTCTTTAACATTCCTAAGGGGCATTTTTTGCAAGAAAAACCTCCACTTCTATTAACACTTCTTTCCCCTATGCTATGAATCCTATATTTGCCTGTGTTCATTAACCTCACAATTACCACCAGGACACCCTCATAATTAGCAAGTGGGGCAGAGAAAAGCAGCCAGAGCAGAACTGGACTGTAGTGTGAATGCTTCCATTCAGAGAGGACAGCCAGGGCTCTGTGGCAGGAAGATGGTCAGGTGGCAGCAGTGGCACCACCAGGGCAAAATGGTCCTGACCTCCTCCACCACAGAGCCACAGCAAAGTTGAAAGCCAGCAAGATGGTCTTCCTTGTCAGTCCCTGGATGATGCAGGGGATGCCAGCCATGCTACCCCTTCATGGACCTAGTTTGGGGACATCCCTACCCTTACACAGGGCATGGTTGCAATGCTCCCATTGCTACTCCAGCAGAGCTACCCCTGGCACTGTGGTGTGCCCTCCCACAGAAGTACAGTTGTGCTGAGCTGCTACTGCTGCTCCCTCTGGCTCACCACTACCAACCTACCCCGATCAAAACCAGCCACGACTGCACAGTTTTCATAGCAGAGTGCAGAAAACTCAGTGGAGGGCAGCACATAACCGCTTCTCTCCGTGCACATTGCATGAAGACTTTGCACATCCATCTGAGCTGCAGTGCAGGTGGACATTGGCTCTGCAAAAGGCTTTTTAAGTGAGCAGGAAGTGTCATGATCACAGACCACCCCTGCAGCAGGTTAACAAAAAATAAGCAGTGCTAGGTAGAGGGAAGGGAAGGGAGATGTGATTTACCTCTCCACAACTTCTTGTCCATTCCAGCAAAGAGTGTCATTCTGAACAGCAGAGCTGTGGTTGCAGATGTACTCTGGCAAGCTGCTATAAAAACCACTGTGGGACTTCAGCTTCATAATGAGTTCCCTAGGAGAAAGAGGAAAACTGGTGCTCAGTTAAAAGAGGAAAAAGAAGATGGGATTGATGCATTTTAACCAGTGAAGGTAGTAACACAAACACAACAAGAAAGCAGCAGAGTGCAAACAAACCATGAAGGATCAGTCTTATCTCTGACCTCAAGTAGCACTTTGCATCATCCCCTGATGTTATTCAGTCAAGGTCCAAACCCATGTTTCTTAGGGCAAAACTATCTGTGATGGGAGGATGATGGAACAGAAGAGCCTCAGCCCAACCACAAAGCATAACAAAGCCAGACAAACTCTGCACTCTCACAGTCCCTATGGAAACATGCTGCTGGCTCAAGTGATACATACATGGAGCTCATCTGAGCAGCAAGTGCTCAGGCCATCAGGCACTTATCTCTGTTTTGCAGAAAGCAACTGAGGCTCTTCAGGAAAGGAGAGTCTGGTCACTTTGTTTGGTATAGGCCATCCAATATCCCTGCAAGGGCAGCTTGCATTTTTGGTGGCAGATCAGAGAGGACACTCTCAGCACAGACCTGCACAGATGGGTAACACTGGGTTTCAGGCTGCACTGTTGAAAATACATGATTTCAAGGTGTACACTGGGATGGCTATAGAGTCACAGTCCACATTCAAAGGGGCATGTTACACACAGCAAAATGGCCTGCCCTGGGAAGGCAGGAGGAGCTGCAGCAGCAGCACTTGCCACATACAGAGAGGATGAGAATCAGGCTGCACCTCAACCCTGCATCCTCCCTTCCCAGGACCTTTGCCCCTGGCAAGTCCCCTTCAGCAGTGGTTCAGAGGTGCAAGGACACGGGCTGACCCTGGGGACTGTGACAGAAAAGGGACAGAGGCTGCAGGAGAGGAATGCACCTGTTCCCCCAGCCTAGATCTGTCGACTCAGAGGCACTCAGCAGCTGTCATTAGGAAACAGTGGCAGATTTAACACAAAAAGGATGATAATGTGACTACAGGAAGTAAGACTTGGCCTCACAGTCCCCTGGTTTGGGTTCACCGTGATTCCCCTTTGAGAAACGGGTTATTTCTTGGCCTCCTTCCTCCCTGGGAGAGATGACAAGGAGTCAGCACCTCGAGCTGGGAGCACTCTCAGGGACCTCCCCTTGGTGCCCGCAGTGGTGGAACCTCCATGCCCTGACAGCTGTAGGGAGGTGCCCAGCAACACCTGGCTGTCAGACAGAGCGAGCTTAGGCAGGCTGGGGTGCAGAGAGGGTGCCCAGCTCCCTCCATCCCTTCTTACTTGGGGATTTTGTGTGGCTCCCTTTCAAGACAAAGCTCTCGATTGCCGGCTGGGGGCAGACGAAACACGGAGAAGCCATCGCAGTGGTAGCGAAGGCAGCTGCACTGCTCTGCTCTGCCTTGCAGCTGACCAGGAGCCTGCTTGTGCCCTGATCAGACTGACGCAGCCCACGCAGGCAGACCCATTTCGGCCAAGGGCCAACCCAAGCCCTCTCTTGGGTCACGCGTCCTGCCAGGGTCTCACAAGCACCAACGCATCCATCACTGTCCTTGCTAATAAACAGTGGTTTGCCTCCGTAGTCAAAGCCCCTCCAAAGGCCGGGAGTTCAGCCCACAGCTACCCTGCTACAAATTGTAGGGGTGCTTCAGACATTCACCTCCTGCATGAAGCACCTCCCACGGCCATCTCTAGCACTAGGCTTATGATGGGGCAGGAGGTCCAACCAACATCATTTTGAAAACCAAAATGAAGCAAGACCTAGCTCTTCAGTTACACCAAACCCTGAGCAGGACATGCCTTGTGCTTCCCACCACCCCCATGCTCCTTACACACTAGACACTGCCTTGCTCCTCTTCACACAGACCCTGGCAGTGCTGGTGAGAACAGGTGGAAGAAAACTTTCCCAGGGAGCAGAGCTCCCCATCAGACAGGGAAGGGAAGGGAAAAAGTCCTCCATATCTGCAGGTATAAGTTCACAGAATTCATCACACAAGATTTCATTAGACTTCACAGTCCACAAAGGACATGTCCAGCAGAGCATGGACTGTGTAACCTGTAACCCTTCAACATATTGAGACAATGGAGGAATGCAAGCCCTCAGGCTATATCTAATGGGAACTGTATCAAGAATGTGGCTCTGTTACTCTTTCAAGAGAAATCCATCCAACTTAATCTATCCCAAGTTCCAAAATTTTCAAGCATGCCTGAGTCTCTTTCACAGAGATTTTTCTCGTACTCAAGACAGCAGTAAAGGCACTGCACGTCTCTGGGTGTACTTTCAGATCCAGAAGGGAGATGCTTCTCCCTGACACACCAACGAGGGCCCACTGAATTACAGCTTCTATTTACAGATGGAAGGAAGCACAGGGTGCAGTACCAGCAGCAGAAGCACTTGCTTCACTTTGAAAATGTTCAGTAAGATACTGTTAACCTTCATGAATTACCATAACAGAATGTGCTCCAAAAAGTTAAATGAGTCCCCTTACCTACACACATAGTGTTACACCCAACATTTCAGGCTGAAGTGACTATTTCCACCTATAAGCACACCTGTGAATATCTCTGGCCCTAGAGCAGCATCCAAGAAACCCAGACAAGGCATTTGCTATACAAACCTGTATGCCTGGTGTATTGCTAAAAAGAAAAGAAGCACTAGGTGTCAAAACACATGTAAACACCTTGCTGCACTTCAGAGCCAGCCACAGAGCAGCTCTGAAGTTCAGAGTCAAAACCAGCTGCAGTTTTATGGGTGAGGAAAATAAGGACTTCTTCCAACTGCTTCCACAGAGCCATCACCTACAGGAATCACTCCTGTAAGCCCACCTCGTGGGCTCCACACTCAGCCTAAGCATTCTCACCTCCTCCTGCTTGACAAAGTTTCTTCTTGCTCAATATGAGTCATTTTTAGAACTTTCTTGTCAATGAATAGGTCTTCAGGGTAATTAGCTGATCGATACTGCCTCTGTTGAGCATGGCCACATAACCGGCTGATCTGAAAAACACAAACACAGCTGCATGAGGAAGTGTCAGGATCAGAAACACTGCAGGAAAAATAATGAAGATGCACACTGGCACCCACACATGGGCTGGTCTGTCATTCTGTCATGCCCATGTCTGTCAACTCACACAAGCACCTGAAAGCAAACTGCTGCCCTAATGATGCAACCTCACTCTTGAATGAATACCCACCCCGTGGGAGGGAAGGCAGGAAACTTCTGAAGAGATTTTGGGGCATCAAAGTGCCATTGTGGCTATCAAAACTCCTGAGCTGCAGGCACGATCAGCAAATCTCCCTATGCTGTGTTAAACTCCTGCTGGCAGGAGGAAGCTCGAGATGTTCCCTGATCCTTCCCTGATGAAAGCCACAGCATCTCAAGACTTTACTCTCCACCTCTCTAGCCAGACTTTTAGGAAATATCTCCCCTCTGATGGTAAACACTAAGACCTCCATTCTGCATCTCAACGCAGCTCAGTGTCTGCACAGGCTGCTCTGCAGGTGCCCAGGGATGACCGTCATATGCATTGTTGCCAATTAAAAAAAATCAGGGCCCTGAATACAGGAAGCATTGTGGCTACAGCCCAGTCCTACCATGGGAGGTCTTGATTAACAGAGCTCTGTTAATGACACAAATTAGCTCATTAGCATACAGATGATTCGGTAACTGGCTGCAGTGGTAAGGGAAGGAATCTAAAATGCCTCATTAAATCTTTCCTGCACAGCCAGTGTCCCAAGACTCAGCCAGCAGCGCTGCAGCCACTGCTTCAGTCCCTGCTGTGGATGAATTCACAGCCATTTGCTTCTCTGGGAGACCACTGAGGCACATCTGTCCCCTCAAGGCACCACTGCCACTGGGAAACTCTTCTTTTGAACCATCCTGCACTATTCTGCATGACTCATACATGCTGGGATGTGAAGGGGATTCAGCCATTTGTCAGGACTTCGAAGGCACCACAAGTCTCATCCCACCACTCACATCCAGGCTAGGGACCAACCACATACCCATAAAATGCCTATTCTCTACAGCACCTCATTTATCTTCACTCCCAGTTAGCTGCACACCTGCAGCTAAAAGCACACCCACTGCCCAAAGCTACAACCATCTGATGTATAAAGAGAAGAGATTAATTCTGTTCTATTACAACCTGCATTTGGGTGAGCAAATAAATTAGTAATGTCACCTTTTTCATTATCAAGAGCAGCACAGTTTGTTTGCTCAGGCTGCCATAAAACAAAGAATAAAAAAGAAACCTCCTGGGAGCCTGGCACTGCCATTTCTGGTTCAGAGTGCCATGGGAAGAGCTGCTGCACCCATGGTTCTNAATAAAAAAGAAACCTCCTGGGAGCCTGGCACTGCCATGGGAAGAGCTGCTGCACCCATGGTTCCCTCTGCCCAAGTGGCTCCTCCAGCAGCTGCCAGTAGTGCAGTTTCTGCAGCATCCTACATGGGATTTTCTTTGCTGCCCTCCTTTGGCCGTGTTTCCTCTCTACCTTACCAAAGCCAAGTCTTGCAGAAGAATATCACCCCAACTGCCCTCCCTAAACCACGTGTCAGGCTTAAAAAACAGCAGGAAAGGGTAAGAAAATCAAACACCACATTTTGGGCTGTTTTCTTTGCTTTTTAGGTTTTCCTTTAGTACTCGTCCCTCATAAAATTCACAGGAAGTTCCCTGATGAAGGCAGCCAGAACTAGGAGGAAATCACAGGGCAGAAGGATACCTGGACAAGGGCATTCAGGACACCTGAGACCACACCACTGCAGAATGGGTCTGCACATCCCATGCTCTCTCTGTGTTGTCTGATGCCACCATCCCTGAAATAGGCAGATCGACATGAGAACACAAGGATGCAGAGGGGTGTGTGGACCTCCCCCACCAAGGGTTCCCTCCAAGCCCCCAGAGAGGTCAGAGATGACAGCTGCCATGAAACCACCCCAGGGAAACACAAGATATGCAAAAGCTATGGGAGAGCGGCCACAGGAACGCCACAAAAGCATCATTGCTGCACAGGCACATAAAGCAGAGGAGAAAAGTGGGAAAAGGTCAGATATTTTAAGCTGGCATTTGTAATGACTCCATTTGATTCTCCCTAGCTCTGTGCAAAGCTCCCCCTTCCATTTCCAAAGCCTGCCTTTCAGCTGGCAAAGCCTATTGAACCCTGAGAGAAGAGCAAGTCCAGGATCAAGACTTTCTTCCCAAGGATGTTGAGACGCACTGAATGGGAGGGGAGGGTCAGAGTGACAGCCCAAACAATGGCACCACCGGAGAGCCTGCTTCAAACAGCAAAGCAGCCGGGCAGGCCCGGGCTTCCTTGTCTCCCCCACCCTGCACTGAAGGTATCTCATCTCCTCTGCTCCCAGCTCCTGCATGAGAGCTGTGGCACAGCCACATCCTCGCAGCCCTGCACGGTGTCTCGTTAGCACAGGCTCCTGTCAGGGACGAAACCACAGGCAGGATCATGTTAGCCCTGACATGGGACAGCAGACGAAATCTTCATGGATAGAATGTGCAAAGTTTGAGCAGTGCATCCAACTTTTCACTTATTCATTTATTCGAGGATCAATTAACCTTTTCTTGAAAAAGCAACCATCCTGCAGGCCATCTTGCAAAGTTATAGTGAAATGATTGTCACATTTTACAGTCAAAAGAAAACCCCAGCTGAGATCTGAACTTTAAAGTGAGAGAAAGTAGAAGTAACAGATTGCTTGCTCATTTGCAGGGGTGGCATTGCGTGAGCTTTTGGGCAGAATTTCACAAATCATCTGCCAAAGTCTGCTGGGCCAAAGCAGTCCTAGCACAACAGCTCAGAAATCTTGTTTCAGTCTTTCCCCCTTTATGAGTCCTTACTGCAAGGTGAGGAACACATGAACCTAGCGTCCCAGTCTCTTCCTAATTACTGCTATTTTAAAGCAAGCTCCAAATTTTAAAAAGTCCAGAAAAATACAATTGTAGGGCAGTGAGAGAAGGGACAGCTCAAGCCTCAGACTTTGACGGGTATAGAAGTGTGATGCTTCAGCTCTCCCGGTATTGCTTGTTTGGGCAAGAGCAGCAGACTAAGGACAGCCAGATCCCCAACAAGGTGAGAAGCCTGCAAGAGTGAAAGCGAAAGGATGGCATCTAATTGTGTGTGCTAAGCTAGTATCAAGCAACAGCAGTAATACATGGTTGCCTCCCACCACATAAACCTAAATGGGAAATTCAAAGCAAATTGACAGAATGGAACCACCAACTCTTCCCCTCAGGCTCTGCATACTACCAGTGTGATCATAAATATACACCAGTCCCTACTAAAGTATATTAAGCACAAGGGCCATGCAGTCTCTTATTTCATGTCACACACACCGAGTCCCAGAACAGGCTGAAGTTTGAAACATAAGAGCATGAAAAAATGAGTAAGTAAATCAAATGGCTGTGTAGTTATAGGCAATAGGGATTGTGATTTTTTGTTGTTGTTTTTTAGAGAATCTGTCAGTCCACTGAAAAACTGCTACAACGGGAGACAAGGTAAGCAAAACCCTCCCAAAGCCCTGAACCTTTACAAGCCCCTAAAGCCACCAATACTGTAACAGCCAAAGCAAAATTTTCCTGCCCCAGCTCATTAACAAACTCACTAATTACCAGATTTCATTAACCTCCGCCATGCAAGCATGACCCAGATCACAAAGGGAGCATTTTGCCTCTTGCCAGCTGCTACCTGCTGCCCCATTTCTTTATACCAGCCACAGGGCAAGACCATGCCTGCCAGTGGGACAGAGCTCCTCGGGGACCCTGTGGCTCCTCAGGGTCCACCAGCTGCTGATAGTCCCCATGCTGAACAGGAAGCAGCTGGCTCCTGACACTCCTGGGAGCCACAAGCCACATAATGGCTCCACTTTAGAGGGAACATTGATTTGAGAGGAGCACAGGGACAAAGCTAATGGAGTAGCACTATCAGCCCACTTTAACATTTCCCCATTAATTTAAGGTAAGAGGTGCCAGAGGACTGCAAGGAACCTGCTTGTTGGCTGCATGGAAATGATGCACTGTGAGCAGCCAGGGACCGCATCTATCAATACGGCTGCCTCCAGCCAAATCACCTACAAGGTGTAGAGCACAGCACTGGTTCAGATGGGTGCCCGCAAGCCAGCACAAACTACTACTCTGCTAGGGTTGAAACATGTCAAAAAAGAGTAGTGACCACAGTACCAGGTTGTGTGAAAAGCAGCACAGCCTTTGTGCAGCTGATGGAGAGCAAAACTCCCATGGGGACCCACAGCCTGATCACGGCAGGATGGCACTGCTCACAGTACCAGAGCCACCAACAGAACTCACTCAGCTGCCCAGGCACAAGGCATGGCAGTCACATGGGGTAAAATCCTCTCGCCTTGCACATCAGCAAGCAAATCGAGAAGAGGAAAGATTAGAAAGCAGCACACGTCTGATCCTCAGCACCAATCTGAGCATTGCTTTTAGGAGTAAGAGTATTTTAGAGGTAATTTTCTAAAATCTCTTTTTTAAAAAAAGCTAATCAGCTTCCTTTGGAAGAGAAGACAGTGCATTAGACACTGTTGAATACCTGCTGCTGATGCTTCTTATTCAGCCCATCAGCTCCACACCGCTCTAGAGGAGAGCTTGCTATATTTGACCTTTGCTTAAACTTTACACAGTTTCCATTTGTCTTCTCTGTGAACTCTTCTGCTTATAGATTCATTCTCCAGGAAGACACAGTATTCTTTTTTCCCTCAAGGGGATGGCCTCATTTTTGAAGATTTCCTCCTGCAATCTTCTCTGCTCTCTGGAGTTCACATATGTCATTTTATAACTGTTCTCAAGTTTCCTTTGGGAGAAGCTGCACATTAAACTGAAAAGCGATTAACTATTGTAATTGATTCGAACACAGCCTCTGAAAGAGTGATTTGCTATGGTATCCACAGAAAAGACAACCACAGACCTCAAGAAAACATGTTGCCTTCAGAAGAACCAACCGGTGCTCACTAAACCCTGAGCTTCATTCAGTGTTGAAACCCAGTTTGACCAGTAAGGCTGAAAGCCCCAGTAGCACAGCTTCCTGCATTGGTGCTTCTTCCCCAATTCTTTTTAACAACCTACTCTGCTACACATCATGCATATTATTAGCATTATAAAGAACACATTTGTGCCCTGTTTATCTTCAAAGTCACCATAAAAATGAACCTGAAGTCTATTACTCAAGTGGTGCTATAGAAATCTGCTTAATTAAATTCTAAAGGGCTTAAACCAAAAATATACATTGCAATGATAGGGGATAGAACATAAACTTTTTAATAGTAGTAACCAAGCACATTTACCATTTCTACAGGTGTAATAAAAATGCTAATATATGTTAATGTTTAGTCTGTGGTTAATGTTTTGTCTTGTTAATTTCCCCAGGGCTTTTATTACTGATTTAAATCTGCCACACTACCCCAGTGATTGCATCTCCTTCCACAAACTGCGCACCACACTCTCAAAGGAATGCTGATTAACAGAAGTGAAGAAACATTTAGCTAGGACAAACACTCTTATTGTATGCTTGTAATCATTATATACATTTTGTCATGAAAATGGGAGAGAGACAATTCCCCACTCCCTCACTCTTCTCACAGTGGAAAAATATGACTATGGGCATAAAAATAAATTTACAAGCCTTTATTTTAAGAAGCACATCATTTTTAACTAAGTAATGATTTTTCTTCTTGTTCCAGGCACTTAAGCAGAAGGGACAAAACCAGTATAACACAGATGTCTTCTACTGACATTTCACTAAAATTCCTCATTAATGGAGTACTAAATGATATTAATCAGCTCTACAGTATTACAGTTTCCATTATTCAGGCATCACCTCACAAGGATTACATAAGAGACAACATCCTAACTCACTCGCACAGAGCAGCAAGAATCGCGGGAAGTGACCTCTTCTTCCTGCCGAGAAGAGCCTTTAATAATGCATTAGCCTTAAATAATGCAACACTATAATGTGTAAAATGCACACAAACACTAATGCTTAGAATAACAGAGTGCCTGTCACACCACTGCCCACGGTGACGCCCAGCACCTGCTGCAAACGCACTACAAATACTCAGAGACCCCACAGCTACCAGACCAGGCCATCACCACCTGGTTTGAAGACCAGGTCTTCAAACTCCTGCAGACCATGGAAGTTTTAAGGAGAAGATTTTAGAAGGAAATATAACTTCATTTTTATATCCTATCCTTCACACAGAGCATTACAAGATACTCGCAGAGGCTCATTATCACAGCAGGAACAGTGGGTCCAGAGAGGACTAATGGGTGCCCTCACCTTGGCCTTATTTCTTGTCCACAAAGATGGCTCTGAACACTGAAGATTAAAACAAGAGAGGGCTCAAGACCCGACTTGAAGAGGAGCCAATGGCACAACCATCCTTGCAAACCCCAGCTGCTAACCAAGGTGCTCATCATGTCCCAGTATGATTCAAGGGCTACCTGATGCTGGCTCCTTAGTGCAAGGAGCATGATGTGTTCCTCACACTGCAACATGTATTGATGTGATACAGGTGACACAAGAGACGCAGGTCTGATTCATCATGTGGTTACACAGTTGCTCTACCCCAGAGCCTGCATAAAGTCATGGGTGCCACAGCTTGGAAAATTAGTGGGGAGTGCAAGGGGCTTTTTAAGAGTTTCAACATTTGGTGCTAATTTCTAAAGCTGGGTAAGTCTGATTTGCACTTCCTCCTCTTGTGTGAGGGTTCAAACAGATTAAATCAGAGACCACCACTGCACTTCCATCAGCGTTCCCATTAGGACATGCCACACTGTCCCCCAGGAGGACCTGATGCCCAGTGCCCTATATATGTGTTGCAGCAACCAAGCCACCTCCACAGTGTCACACCACACCACACTCCAACCCCTGCACTGACCCAGCTCCTCCCAGCATAGGATGCCCTTTCCCTCAAAGGAACCATGACATTAACTTGAGTCAAAGCCCTTTCAAATCTACATAAAATAACGCAAACAAGATGATTCTTCTTTCTGGCATCTCTAGCATGCACCATTTAATCCACTGAAGAAAGCTGCTTTGTGTTATTTATAGGTACAGAGGAAGTTGGTCTAAATAATCACAGTTGTTCCTTCTACCTTTTTAATCCATGACATATAATTAAAGCACAATGTTTCAAGTCAGTGTTTCCCTCCAGTGATTTGTTAATTCCATATTTAACACAAAATTTGGTATTTCAGTTCTCATGGTTGGACCTTGGCAGCAAACCACAGGGTGGGTGGCTGGTGCCCCAAGCCAAAGCTCAGACTCAAACCAGCCAATCAACTGGGAGAGTTAAGGAAAAAGCATTTGCTTAATTTTCAGCACATGCCTATGCAGTTTTCCCAGGCAGAGACATTTCCTGGAACAGGGCCCCGTAGCATACTAAAGTGCCCATTATGGTTTTAAGTTAGATCTGCTCAATATGATGTTTCTTAGACAACCAAACTAAGGCTTTATTCTTGGAAAGAGAAGCCAGCCTTGCCTGAAAGGTGGCAACAGAGGAAAAGGGAAGATGCAGGAGCAAAATACAGAGAAAAGAAAAAAGAAAGAGGGTGCTAGACTGGAAGAAAACATGACAGGACTTGAAGCCCAGCTCCTGGTGAAACCCCAAGCTCCCAGCTTGCTGTGCGGCTAATGTGGGGACACGTCAAAGGCTGGAGCCATGTCTGCTCCTACTGCCCTGCCTTCAGGATTCTGATTCCCTGAGGAGGCTGAAGATGCTCCAAACTCAACCAGCTGATTTCAATACTAGCACCAACTTGCCAGAAAATTTGCACTCAAGGTAGCGATGCCTATTTTTGCTACGGATAGTAAACACATAGCAATTATCCAACTGTGCATTCTGCATGCTATAATATTTGCACAATTGCTACTGTAGGCCCCTAGAAGATCCTCTTGTTGCAGGCCCATTACAGCTACTCCATCCCAACAGACTGAGAAGCAAAGCAAGGAATTGGCTTGTGGTATACCAGGTTCTACCAAGAATTTTTTGAAAATAAAAAAAATTTAGAAATTACTTTTTGCATCTCTACCTGCTGCAGAGTGCCAGCAAATGAACAATAATCCCCTTGAGAGCACCAAGTTTGGTGCAGGCTGCAAGCTCCAGCTCTCTTGGAGGAGTCAGTAGAGAAAAGGCTGGGACTGTCCTGCCTCACCAGCCGCTGGGGAAGCAGAGCCTGGGGCAACTCTGCTGCTTGCAGAGGTATCCCACCACCAAGGCTGAGGTGGTGAGAAACAGCACGGGGCAAAGCCGGGCAGGATGATGGCTCCAGGCAAGCACCATGCGCTTGTTATTTTCCCTCCTCGGGTTAATTGGTTTCCTTTGCGGATTTCTGAGGGCTTTAATATCACACCATGTTTGTGCCTACGGCACTACAGAAAGGAACAAACCCAGAGAAATAAATTCCTAGAAGCTTAATTTAGAGTGGAAAAACAGATACCTGCCATCAGTCTGGAACATAAGCCAGCAAAGCAGAGACAGGGACTATAATAGGTTATTTAACAGCAGTCGTGTCAGCTGGGTTGCAAATGTCATCAATATCTACCGGTCCAACTTCTCCCCTGCAGTCATGAGCAGAGATTCAATTATTCTTTGAGAAATACATCGTTAAATAATTAAAAAGTTACTGCATGACTTTTTCTTTTTCTTTTTTTTTTTTTTTAAACCAGACAGACAGATTCCATTTTGGAAGTATAAAGCCATTACAATGTGTCAGTTAACAATTAGCTACTGTACACTGTTTATTCTTGAATATAATCTTTGAGTAGAAGGGTAATATTCTTAGAAATGCAGCATTAACTTGTTCCTCAATGATTTTTAATATGGATCTTTTCAAATTACTGCTCATAAAGTCTCAGGGAAGAAAGATTTACTGATCATATCCCATCTCCTTAATTAGTTCTCTCTCTCTCTCTCTCTCTCTCTATCAGCAACCCAATAGCAAGCATAATATTCATATAAAATAGAGCACACAAGGCTTGCCACTAACTCTACTTTAACTGGTGACGTCTAAAAAGGCTGGTTAAAAGCAAAGCCTGTTTTGTGACCTGTGCAGACCACACTCACAAGTACACAGAGATTTTCAGATGCATACTTCAATAAATGCTTGTACTGAAACCATTCCAAAGGTTTTCATGTCACTAATAGTATTTTTCACTATAAAACGTCCTCCTCCCTTCCTGTGCTGAATGGAAAACCCTTCCAACCCCAAAGAGTTTGGTACCCACCATTTGTCTCCACTCACTCATCTCTTACAAAGGACCATAACACTACTTACTTTAACCTCCTCACAGGAACACCCCCAAGTCCCCAACAGCCACCTTTTGCTCCCTCCATCCACCTTTCTCTTTGAAAGACCAGCTTCTGGAAAAACAAGGCTGGAGGCACCAAAGGTAACCAAATTGCTCCAATGGTTTTAAGCTGCTGAATATCTTCAGCAGAATAATTACAACCATTTGTTTTCCAATTAAGCCCAGACCAACCCCACAAGATGTTAATCCAGCCTCTGGCATGGGTACACGAGGCTCTCCCCATGGCAATGCCACAGATCTCCCCTAGCAAAGCCTGAAATAGAAGTGTATTAATTGTTATTAATGGAAAGTGATAAAAATACCTCTGCAGAGCAGAGATTAACTGCTGGTAAAATTAACCCACTTAAGGCCGAAAAGGGCTCAGGAAGGCCCTTTATTCCTTTTTGATTGATCGGGGGGGGGGGTTTGTTTGTTTGTTGGGTTTGGGTTTGGGTTTGTTTGGTTTTTTTATCTGTTGATTTTCCTTAGTTATGAAGCTACCAGATCCATAGTAACATTTTTTCCCTGGCAGTCAGTCTCAGCCTAATCCAATTAAAGGTCAGCGCAAGTGAGTTTTAGCTTACCCAAAACATGGCAGACAAGGTAGAAAAACTCCCATTAGATTTTTGCTCATGATAAAGGAATTAGATTTTTCCCAAAGACAAATCAGGCTTATTGAAAATGTAAATCACTCTTTTCTATAAAGATGTAAATATCTGCAGGGCTTTTCTGAGACTTTGTTGTAACACATCTTGTTTTTACATGTACTGTGGTTAGTACAATTGAATTACAGAACAACTTACAGCGTTAGATTAGCTTCTGCTTGATTGAGACTGTCTTTATAATGGAAATCAGAGTGCACTTTTATCCTCATTACAATGCTGCATTATATGTCTGATTAATATATTAAAGTGACTCACTCAACAATAGGCTGTTTGCAGACAGAAATTAATTTAATTCACCTTTGTCATAATGCCTTTATTAACGTCATCAAACTGAGGACTATAATTTGATTACAAGAAGTGGATTCCAATAAACTGATTTGTGACAAATCCAAACAAAGGTGGAGGGGAAGCATTAGATTTTTTTTTAAATGGACTAAGTACTTTTAACACACTTTTGTGCATCTCCTTTACTTTTCATTCACCTTGCAAGTTGTAAGCTGAGCATTTCCACACCTCACTGAAAAGATTAAAATCTTGCACCAAAATCTTCAAGCAGAAAGTGCTACTGAAGTGCTTTCTGGCTCCTAACCAGCAATAGGAACTATATGAAGCAAGACTATGAAATGTCCTGGAGATTTTTCAGTATCTGTCAGGCAAACCCTTTTGGGCCTATTGGCTCTGATATACTGGCACCATTTTGTTCGTTAGAGCCATTCCAGCATCACCTCATGCAGTTCCTACTGTCCCCACGTGCTTTCCACTCCCTGTTTTTTAGGCTGCCCTCTGGCAACAGACAGAGGATGGGTAACTTAGGTACCAGCACAAACAGTTGAGGTACCTACAGAAATACCGGTGCTCTGGAGGGAGGAAGCATGAAGTTTATTTGTACAGTACTATAGATCAGTACATGCAATCCCAGAGTTAATAAGCTGTAGAAAGGAATAACTCATAGCACATCAGTCACCCCCGAATTATCCTCACTAACCACCAGGCTTTCTTGCCCTCTCCAGGTCAGTAGCTAAGAGCATCACCTCTACCACTGCTGGTAGCGTGGAAGTGAATTAGGTGTGAAAATTGATGAGGTTAGAAAGATACACCTGCATAAAGAATTGCTAAATTCTCCAACTGCTAGCTTGCTTTTCTTTTCTTTTGCTTTCTTTTTTTTTTTTTTTCCTTTTTAAACAGAAATAACTCTGCCAAAGTAGCTGTAGGCTATCGGCACAGCTTTCTGCAGCCAACCTGCTCTCGCTCAAATGAGTCTTTGGAAGAATAATGAAGTTAGCAGCAAACTTCACCCTCTGAGAGCAGATTCTGTGCCCTCAGAGGTTTATTAGTGAGGGAAAACAACAGGTAGGGATGGAGAAGGCCACCAGTTCATTTTGCAGTGACCCGAAGAGGCCAAGAGGACTGCTTGAGGCTCTGCCAGCAATGAGGGGTACACTGCTGCAGCAGACAGCTGAAAAATCTGCCTCAGTTGTCCATTGTAATTTGTTTTCTCAGCTAAATGTATTTGTAGATAGCATCTTTCATGCCTGCTACCTCAAAGCCACTTTACAATAAGATGTAAAATTATATAATTCACAGCACCACACATATGCAGAGAATTCAAAATGAAGCCAAACAGTCATTGCAACCCAGCCCCTCATCCTCTCCAGTAAAAACCAAAATGCTCCTGCTCTGCCTGGGCAGCTCTGGGCACTCTTTCTGCTTTGCTGAGGGTCGCTTTTAAGTTTCCGTTTTGTTCTGGGCTCATTCATCAGCATTGCTAATGGGAGAGTTAGTTCTAGTTTTAAAGCAGCAACACTCATGGGGGTTACTGTCACTGGAAGTAAACTCAGGACGGTTAAGATGAAGGATGCCCGGCGAATGACCCCAGATGGAGGTCTTAGTGGAAACTGCAGTCACGGATAATGAGGCCAAAAGAGGGTTTAGCATAAAAAGTATAAAGAGATGGATATTGGTGAGCACAAGTCTGGCATTACAAAGCTTCAGGTCTTAACAAGGATAAAAATCTTCAGGAAAGGAAATGGGCCAGAATATATTTTGCTAATAAGGCATCTATGTTAATAGAGGTTGCAGGAGGCTGCAGCAACCTGGACAGCAAGCAAGAGAGCCATGTTCACAGGGCTGGTGCTCGGGGGTTTCATTTCTCTGATAAATCACAGATGGTTGGCCAGTTTTGAGAGAGAATTTCCCAGTAAGTATAGGGAGCAACGACTTGTCTGGAGGGACAGTCTGGGCCAAATTAAGTAAGAAGAAAGGCAGTTCATGCCATGAATGTAGCTCCTCTTTAGGCTCCTCAGAAGCCAGGCAGGTCAGCCCAGACCTAAAAGCCTTCTGTTTCTGCCATGGTCCAGCTTGTAGAATCCATCAGGGAAACTAAATCTGGGTCTCAGGAAGAAGACTCAGCACAAGGCTGGTTTATCTCTGAAGGAGGTTCAGCTGTAAAGCTCAGCTGCACGTACATCTGCAGCAAACAGGCTGTGCCCCAGCCCTCCCCATTCAGAGGGGCAGCAACTCCCAGGCCAGCATATCTCCCACTGCTCCTGAGGCAGCAGAAGCCTCAAGACACCCATGAGGGAACTTTCTAATGCTGTGATCTTTGGTTCAGCCTGAAATTCATTTTTTTTCCACCTAAATCCAATCTACTTCAAGACCTCACGTATATCCTTGACTATTACAATTTATTACAAAATGAGAAATTTCAAATCCTAAAGCCCAGTGCTCAAGGAACAGACATCCCCACACATCCTCTTCTGCAATGTGCACAGTCTGCTTTGGATCATCACCAGCTCTTTTCTTTCCTACATCCCAAAACATCTCATGTCCAGCTGCCAAATGCAGCCATCATGACAGCCAGGACAAGAAAGAGAGATGAGAAAAAAAGATTTTCTGTGCAGTGAATAAAGCTGCATAATATTGCTAAATTGTGTACCCTCATTTCCAACTGTTAAGGCCATATCCTGCACCACTACCTCTGCCAGCTCTGTACTGTCAGGGCATCTTCCTAAATGCTTGGGAGCCAGCTGCACAACAACACATCAGCTTCTTTGCTAAAATAAGGCACAGGCCAAGGCATGGTATGTGCAAGCAGGTACACAGAACTAATAATTAATCTGCACAAGATCTTTAGGCTTGTTCTGACTTCAGCTGGGAAAAGATGCAAGACATCCTGCTGCGTCCAACCTGCATGCATATCACTCGTGCTGTAGCCAACACATGATTTGAAGTGAGATCAAGCCAGGCTCAGTGGGTGCCTTACGATATTCCCGCCCATAAAATGCAGCTGCCTTAAAAAGCTCTTTTTAAGCCTCAGAGTAGTGGGGAAGAAGTTGCCACCAGCTGAGTGAGTTGCCTCTGACTGAAGACAACGAAAAGATTTGTGCGAGCTTCTGTGCATCAAACACACTGTCAAAGGATCCTCCTCATACTGCCATGTGTGCATGCAGGGAGGATGGGGCATCATTAGCAGCTACCTTCTACTTTTAATCAAAAGAAAATAAAAAAGCATCACTGCAAATTTCATTGAAATAGCACAACATGCCAGAGGTTAGAACACATCCAGTTAAAAGAACCGAGGAAGGGCAAAAAAGGAGAGGACAATATAAAAACTTACAACTAGAAGTAAAATCAAATGCCATTTTAAATTAAACCCAAGTTAATATTCAATGTCATCACCTCTGGTTTTGCACTGGCAGGTTCCAGCATCACTGGCCACATCCACTGCTTCCACCTAGCAGTTCTGCACAGCCCTGCATGCTTCTCACCCTTGTTCATCCAGACCCAGTTTGGTGACTAATTGACCCAAAGGCTCACCATGCCATCAAGACAAACAGGAAGACCAGCATGACACTTTGCCCATGCTAGACCCCAGCAGAAAAAGGACAAGGCTGACCAAAGACGATGAAAACTTGCAGTGTCATCTAGAAGCAAAGTTTTTGTTAGCGTAGCAGTGAATTAAGTGCGACACCAATGGCTTCCCTCCCCAGGCCAGAAAAGAGGTAAAACTTTCACTAGGCTGAGAGTAACTTCTGAACCTCCCTCCCTTAGAGAGACAAGTGATAGCCTAGAGCATCCATCCCAAAGTCCCTTCTAAAATTGAAATGCAGATCTTTCATTTGCTACTCCGTATTTGAACATTAAATCTGAGATTTAAGACCAGCAACAGCATTCCAAAGTCACTGGATCAAAATTCTTGATACTGGGTTGTGAAACAGCAGGCTCCCTCAACTATCAAAAAATCTTTAATATCTGAAACCTCTTCAGACAACTAATCATAACACTCCCAAGGTATTTTCACAGGAACAGGAATGTTGCTGATACTGTCCTCAGTGATCAGGTTTATTTTCATCCCGCAGCAGGAACAGATGTTTGCTTTTACAGGCCTTATCAGGCACATTACACTGCCTAGCACAAAATGGTACAGAAATACATGATAAACACGTCTTGGGATAGCCACGGCTGGATCTGAGTTACTGAAAACCAAACTTCCCCCATATTTCCAGCCTTACCTGAAAAATGGAGCTAGCTACCAGCAAGCATTAGAGAACAGCCTTAGGATTAAACTTTGCCAATAAAGAAACTGAAAATACAGAAGCTGTACATCCAGAAGCCATCCCATGAGCAATGCCAACAGAAAGCAACCCACGTTAAAAGGACAAAGAAACTGATCTCGGTGTCTCAAAGGGAATGACTTCTTGAACAGCGCTGTAATTTCAAAGCTTTCCTCACAAATCTCTTGCCAGCTTTAGCACAGAAAGAAATCCATTAGCACATAGGAAAACTCACTGGAGCTCCCTGCTGCTGCAACCCACCGAGCAAAGCCACTTCCAGCAAGGTAAGTTGGCTCCAAAAGCAACTCCCAGTCAGCATCCAGGGAAAACCACACCAGCATCATTGCGCTAACAAATGCACTGAATCACTACACATGGTAGCAGGTAATATTTTCCTCCCTAGGTGCCAAAAGTCCCTTTGCTTACATATTCTTAGCTGTTAACCCTGTGCTAGCACTGCAAATTTCTACAGCAGTTTGTAACAAAGCAATGCTTCTCTCTGTGGTGCTATAAGCAGAGTAGAGTGCGTTATCTTTTCATGGTCTCCCTACTGGGATTCCCCAAAAAGCGGGGACTCCGTTCCTTCCTGGGGCTTCCCTGGCAGCTTCCCATGGTGAGCATCAGAGCTGAGTTCACACGCAGCACTGGCTGGGGTTAAACCAAACCAAACCCAGCCTGCATTCTGGCTTTGCCTCCTTAGCAGCTCTGCAGCAGCACAGCTATATAACCCAGTTAACCCAGACCTGAGCAGTCTTTTAAAAGTGCAGGGAAGTAAACCATCAGGGATTTGCATACAGTGCAATCACAGTGAGAACTGCACACCCTGTTCCTGTATTGCACTAGTACCTTTCTTCTAAACCTTCTCCCCTCCTCAGCACAGATGAGTGCAATCAATTGAACAAAGGTCAGGCTATCTTCATTTTGAAATTTAGCAGGATTTTCTAGAAACTCAGTTGTCAGTTCTGAGTGAAGAAAAATGCTCTGCTGAGCTCCATGCTTCTTCCTTTCCAGGCAACACTCCACAGATAGAGCTGCACACTTCCACCAAGAGCAAAGGGAGCACCAAGGGGCTGGGAAGCTCAGCCCACATCTTTGGATTTCTCCCTAGAGATGCAGATGCTCAGACTGGGGCACACCTGCCTGACAAGTGTGGGCTACCTGAAGTTTCTTGATGTGTTTTTTTGCTGGAGGGTTGCTGGTGTTTTTCACAATGTACTTTTTCTATGAGATTTGTAAGATGAATTCCTTTGCAACCTGTTCTCATTCCCAGATTCGGTCATGTTTCAGCTACACCAGCTCCACATTATCTTACATGCCCAACCCTAACTACACCAACACATACAGGTTCTGCCAAGCAGAGTGTCCTGCTGTGCAAAGCAGGAGTTGGTAACTGCAGCTGCATGTCCAGAAGGAGAGGCACCACATGACAACTAAGGGACAGGAGAAGTCCTGCCACCTCCATCCAAATGGCTACAGGGGACACATGCCCTGTTGGGCTTGCAGGACAAAGCAACTAACACAGCCAAAATCCATATCCCTTTTCCAACAACTAACACCTGCAGTGCATCTTCCTCCTCACATGCAATACATGGCAACAGCCTCACCCCAAGCTACACAGCTTTTTTGGTTTGTGCCTCACTATGCTGTGAGTTGCCTGTTGTTTTCTACTCTGTTGGGATGGGTTCAAAACCCTGATGGGTTGGAGGGTGCATGGGGGACATTAAGTAAATACTTATGTAGCTAAATTAATATCTATGTCAAGTTAATAGCCTTCAAACCTCAACTCTGCAACCTTTCAAAATAAATTTACAGTGCTGGCTTACAGCAGGGAACCTCAGAGGAGATCAGCTATTAGCTATGTAAGACACTGACCTATTGTCTCTCTTGTACTTCCAACAGCAGAGGAAGCATTAACTTCAAGAAGTGCTGGGGTTGAGCATTTTATGATGTTTATTTGTACTACATCTCTCCAGTTGTCTTTGTGGTGAAAAGCATGAACAAACTAACTAAAATCACTCTTCTCTACATTAGATATTAAAATATCTACAAAAGGTGGACATCCTAGGCCCATTTTCAACCAAAAGAAAAGAAGCAGTTAGGGAAATTAATACAGATATAGCCCTAGACAGGAAATGTTTCCCAATCTGCCCCGAGACTCAGTCTCCTTGATAAAGCATTTTAATAGTGTATTTTAGGGATGAAGTTTTTAAAAAGATAAATTGTAGAAATAATAAAGCCCTAACACAGACCATTGCTGACAAATTAGCTATTAGAGCAAGGCTTGCGATGGGAATTGCCTACTGCCATATTACTGAACTCATTCTTCTGCACTGCTGTTTACATACCAGGAACAACACAAGCACATAGGCTTACATTTAAATGCATGCCTGGAGGTGCACGATTTCCAAAAGCAGATTTAACGGCAGTATAGCTTCTCATCTTGAGGACTGCAGAGCTCCTCAGAAACCTACCTGGTGGTTCTGCAACACCTCTGGAGCTCAAGTTCACATGCCCGTTTTAGCCAAGTCTGCTGCACACTATATCCTGTCTAGGTCACTGTGCAAATGGCCACACCCAGCCTAGGGGTAGGGAGGGGGGCAGAGCAACAGCCACATGAAGAAAGGATGCTCAGTCAGGTAATACAGCCAAGGCCCTGAAACACCGAGAGAAAAAACTATGGCCCCAGAAGCGGCACCAACACAGTGAAAAACCAAAGAACCACGAAGGACAGCCAAGGGCAGTAGTGTTTTTACTCAGGCTATCATCACTATGGGCATGGAAGATAAGTTTTCCATAATTCCAGGAGATTTTAATGACAATTAAATAACCTGTCATTAACCTTAATAACATACAGGTGAATTGGACTTCGCCAACAGAAGCAGTGGCAGACAAATTCAGTAATAAAAGAGGTTGGTAGAAGAAGCCAGCACAAGATCAAAATCCCACATTTTCACTCCTGTGGTATTTTATACTTTGACATGACAAAGGTGTCTAAAAACAATCCTATTTACAGGATAACAGTAAATGCAACTGTTTGCTTCTAGGTATGTTCTCTGAAACTCAGTATGTGCTGACAAGTTTAACAGAGAAACTTCCTTTCTAGCACAGCTTTAAAAAAAAAAAAAGCCAAAAAAACCCCAACCAAAACGAATGGTATTCCATCACTTACAGCAGACACATTTACCCCAGTTCTGAGATGCAGACCAGCTATCAGAGTCAGACCATCTGCAATGCTGTAGTTCCATTAATTCCTTATTCCTCTCCTGAACAGCTCGTATCTTCATTCATAAAAAAGGTGCTCAGGGCCCAGGTGGTCTCTGCTCACACCAGGGGATATGAAGGAAGCCACCTGAGTGCCACCACATTATTTCACAGCCTGCATACATGCAGTGGCAAGTCTCTGGCAGCCATTGAGCAAACATGGCACATAAAATGGCACAGAAGAGTGCTGCTGTCTGAATGCCACATAGCTCAAAATCTGTAATCCGATACATTTCCATGGTCCCCAAAAAAGATGGGAGTTACTTAGAGAGCAAGCACTACAGTGACCTACATAAACACAGTACTTTTGTAAAAAGCAGTCAAGAATGACAGGAACACACGGCTAACAGGGAAAGGGTGGCAGATTTTAATCATCATTGGCTTTAAAGCAAAACTATAACAACATTCTCACACCTTTGCCCTACCCCCAACTCTGCAGATGAAAACTGGAATGAGCTCCCAAAAGAAGGAAAATCAGGTCTCCTTTAGCAAACCACAGTAAGTGCCTCCACTCAGCATCTATTTGGAAGTACATTTTAATGATGTTAAAGGAGGCAAGGGACACCTGGAGAGCAGAACCAGCCTTTTAGAGCTACCCACGGCAAGTAGAGCACCCAGGGAGTATGGCAAATGCTGGGATATCTCAGCTCACAATCTCACACCCCAGATATGAGGCTAATGCCCAGATGACTCCAGACCTTCCTGTTCTGACCAACCTGAAAAGAGTCAAAACCCTTAACTGAAGCCCAGGCCCCAGTTTCAAATGCTACTAAAATCAGAGAATTTGGGGGGGAAGGAGAAGGGGTGTGAGAGAGGAGCTGGTAATTGGAGCATTTGGGGTTTGCTGCCTGGAGGAATGAGGTAGGTTGGTTCCAACATGTAGAGCTCCTGGTACACAACTGAGCCCTGCCATGGCAGCAAGCTAGGAGAACTGCAGAAAACTACTCACAGTTGTGGAGAGCTTGTCTTCATTCTTCTGCACGGAGACAATCGCATCCCGCACCAAGGAGAAGAGGTTCAGGAGGACGTGCTCCATGTCATAGATGCCACGCATGCCTTTGGTCAGGCCCTCCAGAGACCCAATGTACTCTCGCCAGTGGTGATCAATCTCTACAACACCTGCCAAGCATCCTTGCATCACTAGGCTGCAATAGCTGGTGCAGGGCTTGGCCAGGAGGAGCCCCTGGCAGTGTGAGCAGTACCACATCTTTAGGAGAGCTCGTCCACAGTCCTTGTTGAATTTTAAGTGGTCAGTAGTGTTTATCACCTCGATCCCCAGGTTGAGTGCCTGCAGAAAGACTCGTGTAGCCTGCAGTGACTTGGACAGCTGCGTCATCATCATCTTTGGGTAGTTACCAAACACTTTGAGGTCTCTCCTGGCTGCCCGCAGGCATTCAGTCATTTCCATGGATGGATCAGGGAAGCGAGGATTAATCAAGTGAGAGTAAACCAAAGGGAACAAACTGTCAAAAAATTCATTTATCATGTCATTAACACTGATGTCAGAGCCCAATATGTACAGGGAGACATCAGTAAAAAGTTCTCCAACAAACTTAAGAGCTCTGGGCCCCATGCTCTGGTAGTGGGTCCTAAACATGCTGTTGGTGAAGTTTCTTGCATGTCGTACTACAATTTCAAAGGCTTCTGCAAAACAGAACAACAACAAAGAGTTACTAGGAGATGATGAGCTCAGAAACAGGGAGGAGAATGTTCTCGCACACTACTGCTGCAAAGGCTGGTCCCATCCTGCCCGCTTTGGGTCAAACACCTGCTGGCAGCTGTGCCTGCTGCAAAACTTACCAGCATCAGCAGTTTTCAAGCGAAATGAAGACATTCTTTAAACACAAGCCACATTTCAAATGGCAAAAAACTGTGATCTAGTTAACATTTTGGCTTTTGAAGAAAATATTGATTCAAGAAAAGGGCTAGACTGCAATTTCTTTCTCCCTCCCTTTCATATTGATTTGAAATTAACAGGAATTTTACAAGAGACTTAATTTAAGGCAGAGATAAAGCTTTGACAAACAATACAATGTTTAAATCGGGAAACAATAAATGCTGACATTCCATTATGAAAAGGAAAATATTTATAAGAGCTTAATCACAGAGGAAATTTGGACTTAATTCCCAGCACCCACCCTACACTATGTGTTCTCAAAACCATTTGTAAAAAACCCTGGAAGTGCCACAGATTTCCCGAATGCACCAGGTTTACTTCAGCTGCAGATCCAACGTTTCATCTGCCCTGGATGTGAGCTGTTCCATGGTCCAAAGTGATGTTGAGAGCTGGCAACAGCATCCATCCATGGGTGCCAGGCAGGACCACTCACACACACCAGGTTTTGCCAAACTGCACCATGAAGCTCAAGTTTTACATGGAGACCATCAATTTGCTAGGATACGTTTTCCTCTCTACCTTCAAAGGCTTAAGGACTTTCTGCCCACGTCTCCTCCACGTGGCAAGTGGGAAAGCCTCCAGCAGCACAGTCACTGCACAGTTATTCCCTTAATTAAACCTCCTCATTAGGAGACTTCCAAAATATCAATATCCAGGTATGTAAAGACAATATACAAACACACACCTCAGTTTGCAAGTTAAAGCATTAGAAGGGGAGGCCACCAGTGCACAGTGAAGTCATCCTCTTTGGCCATCTCACTCTACCAGCCTGCGTCTCACTCTCCAAGGTACTATTCATAAAATGCTAAGAATAATGAACATCCTCTCAGTTCACAGGTCACTGACACCGCATGATGTAGCCTCTCTCAGCTGTGTCACTCTGGAAACATGCACCCAGGCTCAATTTGCATGAAAATTATTCACATTCAATAATTAAAAGGCATGTTTAATTTTTAAAGCCATAAGTGTTATTTTTCCCATTTTTAAGGTGGGGCTGCAGCCAAGCGTGGCCTGATGCATCTCCTTGGGGGGGTTGGTATTAAAGCTATCACAAGCAATGTTAGGCCTTGCTGGTCATTCTGCTTAACTTCTCATGTTACTCAAGAGCTTTTGAGACCATCACATCCCTAGGACTTCGAGCTCTTTCTTCTTGGGTGCACCTTATGCAGGCATGCCTGGAGGGACTGGGAGCCACTGCTGTTTGCTGCCTCCCACACCAGCCTGCAGAATGCTACAGTGTAAGCAGTGATCAAACCAGAAATTACTGATATGCTTTTGCAAACATCCATCCCATCAGGTGCCTGCACACCTCCTGGGCACACCACTGAAGCATTTTGTCCACAGGCCTCAGCACCCACATCAGTACTGTCCCAGCAAGTCCAGAGCAAACACTTTGCATACCCAGATGACAGCAGTCCTTCCTAACACCACAGACTGAGGGAGGCAGTGGTGCAAGGACACAGAGCTCCTCTCTCTCCACGCCTCCCTCACCAGGACAGCAGACATCTCACTCCTCACACCCATACAGAGTATTGTAAAGCTTTTCAGGCACAATGGCATGTCTGACACAGAGCGAGGTAAACATGCAGGCTATGCAAGCAGAATAAATTCTGATTGCACTGTTGTTAAAAGTTTTAAAACAAAAAAATCTCTTTAAATAGGGCATATGGATTACAAAACTTTTTTTCCCTTCTTTATCCTCAAGAGTACCAGAATAGCTTTGGCCTCAAAGAGCACAAAGAACTTTTTGGACCAGTGGTTTTTTTGACAGCACTGCAGACGGTGCCAGGATTTTCATGCTGTGCCTCACCATTCGCCTTTAACCTCTTCTCTGTTAGTTCCCTTAGAAAAAGTCATTCCTCTTCCCTTTTCTTGCTCCTCTGCACTCTGCAAGTTATCATCAGAGCCAAGAGACTCCTCACTGATTAGAAAAGTATTCCAAGCTCCTAAGCAAACCTCCTACAGGGAGAAAGCCTTCAGGAAACAGTGGCGTATCAGAAGAGCATGCACACACAGTCCCACTGCTTTAAAGGTCATGACATGCACATAATTTTTATCATAACAACTGGCTAAGAGAGCCAATTTTATCTGCCTTGGAGCTTTTGCATATATCCATTATATATGAGAGCACAATAAGGACAGACCTATTAATAGATGCAAGAAATAATAAAACTCTGTAAAAAGTAAGTCTTACACATCCAAAAATCTCTCATACCCAACTCCCCTAGTAGCTGCTTATTCTGAAATATTCCTCAGAAAGGGCTGGCTGCAAGAGTATTAAAGCTGCAGTTGCCAGCAGCAGAAGTGACCCATGGCCAGACTCAGAGCACTTCAAAGAGGAGGAAACTTTGTGTGTCAGTCCCCCACGCTCCCATGAGTGAGCTTCACGGGGAAACAGAGGGGACACCATGTTACAGAGGCACTACAGGCTTCTGATCCTCCATATAGACCCACAGCCTGGATTTGCTGCCAGTAAAATCTGCCCTGCTCCTAAGATGGCATTATTGAAACTCCTCCTTTGAGGAAAATTGAATCTTTTCTTTCTTCTTTTTTTTTTTTAATTTATTTCAAGGATATTTTCAAAAACCACATTTCAAGGCACCTGGTTTGCAGGTCTAGCTGAAGCAGTGTAAATACCTTAACAGCACTGATAAAGCATAGCATCAGACTTGCACCCAGCTTCCAGCAGGAAAAGCTACTGCACAGTGCAGCAGAGCTCATATTTTGTGATCTCCATCACCATATAGTGCACACAGCAGAGCTCAACCATACCACATGATTAATTCTCTGCTTAGGAACTATTTTCTCATGTGATTAGCAGGAAAAAAAAAACCAAAACCAATAATAATAATTAAAAAAACCCCACACCAACAACAAAACCAACCAACCAGAAAACCCAAAACCAACCCAGTTGTGCATGCACTAAAATGTAAAGAGCCTTGGCTTGAGCAGATGACAGCCTGGGCTGCTGCAGACCACCATGACCCATGTCATGTTCAGTTTTGGGCCCCTCACTGAGGGGACATTGAGGGGCTGGACCACATCCAAAGAAGGGCAACAAAGCTGGTGAAGAGTCTAGAGCACAAGTTCCATGAGGAGTGGCTTAGGGAACTCGGGTTTAGTCAGAAGAAAAGGAGACTCCAGGGAGACCTTAACACTCTCTGAAAGGAAACACAGTAGCAAGAGAGAGGTTGGTCTCTTTTACCAAGTAATAAGCAATAGGACAAGAGGAAATGGCCTCAAGTTGTGCCAGAGGAGGTTTAGATTGTATAGCAGGAAAAATTTCTTCATTGAAAGGGTTGTCAAGCCCTGCAACAGGCTTCTCGGGGAAGTGATTGAGTGACCATCCCTGGAGGTATGTAAGACATGTAGATATGGCACATAGGGACACGGCTTAAGGGTGGACTTAGCAGTTTTGGGTTAACTGTTGGACTCAATGCTCTTAAAGGTCTTTTCCAACCTAAATGATTCTGTGATTCTATGCCAGAAAGTCAGCTCTGCCTGGGTAGCTCTTAAGCACATTTCATCCACAATTACATAAAGGAGCTGAACACACAGACAAATTGTACTCCAAAGTAATTTCAGTCAGCACAAGGACAAAACTTGGGAGTAATTTAACACCCCATAGCACTATGGTGCTCTATCATAGGACAGGTGGGAAGAACCATACCACGCCTGGGTGAAACAAAGGGACTGTATGCAGGATGAGAGCCAGAGCACCATTACTGACAAAGCATCATACCTAATGCTGTACAACTGTTGACTACCTCTGTCAAGGACAGTTTATCAGGGCTCCCAGAGGATGCATGAAACAGCTGAGCCTCTACTCTAGACCACAGTTACCAGACATCAGTTAAAAAGCATTACTTTCTTTTCCAGCAGGACTCTAGCTGAAGCACCTGGAGAGGAATTGCTACCTGGCTCCAGAAGCCAGGGTGGAAGGATTAAGATGCTTACAAAGCGCTGAATTTCCCCAGAACACTGCCCAGGGATAGCTGCATGGCCACAGCAAACTGGCAATTAGAGAAAAGAAAATAAACTGTAAAAGAGCATAACAGTGCCCTGAGTGTGGATTATAGGCAGGAGAAGGAACTCACTGCTCAGATAATGTCTGCTATTTAGTAAAAATGCCAGCTTTCCTGGGAAGCAACATCCATCCCCAGGCTGCAGCCACTTCAAAGGGGCTAGCGCCAGAGGAGCTCTGGATTAACCTCCTGGCTCCCCTAGGCTGCAGAAGGCTCCAGCTGACTCTGGGACTTGATGGGTTTATTTAAGAGCTTATGTGACACAGTTGCCTGAACCGTAAGGAGCCACCACAAGTGACCCTAGCGAACCATTCCCGTACGCCATCCCCCTAGAGAGGCAAGAGACAAAATCCAACAGCGGTTGCAGAGCTGGGGCACCTACAGAGAAAACACCCAGCCCTGATCCAGCACCCCCAGGTCTGAGCTCAGCAAGTGCAGCTTCATAAGCAACCAAAGGTGTTCAGAAAGGTGCTGCTGCCAGGAGTACAGAGGTCTGTCCTCCCTCTGCCTTCTCATGCCAGGTCACCAAAAACCAGAACCACAGCAGCCATCATTGCAGCCACATGGAAACACCTCCCCACAACACCATGGCCATGGAGAGAAGGTGTGAGCTTACATGCAGCAAGACAGAGAGGAAAGCAGGATGCACCACAGCAGTCAGACACCATGACATGCCATGGGCTTTGTGTTTGTCCCTCCATTACTGTGCAGCTCTGGTTTTGATACAAACACAAGCTTCCCACATGGACCTTCTCTGTGCATTACACTGCAACACCAGCCCATCTTCCATGGTGCACCTGATAAAGGAATAAAATGGGGTGAGGGTCCCTTCTAACAGGGCCTGGCACCAAACTCTCTGTGCAAGGGCAGCAATAACTATAGGAGCCAGAGAGACCCCAGTCTGGCTAGACATCATCTGCCCTGGCTCTTCCTGCCCTTTCCTGACAATGCTAAAACCTCACTTACTACCTGTGAAATGACCTATTGATGCAAATCCCTCTCTTTTCACTCCTTAGGATGAAAATCATGTCAGGAGAGAACCAAGTGATTCCACAGGAATCATTTCCACCCAGAGGCAAAAACAAAGGTCTCCAAACAGGGCAGTGGAAAACTCATCAGCTAATTGATTGAGCCAGTTAATTAATTGAAGGGGATGTACAATTGCTGCATCCCCTTCAGGCCTGGGGGTTTCCAAAACTTTAAAAGTCCCACACACTTAAAACCCAAAAATGTTCAGCCCCTCAAAAAACCCACCACTGTTTATGAAAGGGAATTCAAATGTTCATCAAGAAAATGATAAAAATTTTGGGCTCTGTAAGCTCAACAAAGTCTTTTCTGACATGGCAATTACCACAGTACTGCTAGGAAGCAGTAGAAGGAGCCATAGGCATCCACACGTGAGTGAGCTCTAAAGAAGGAAATACTTCTTTAATATCTCCAATGAATCAGACAACTCCAGACACATTGCAACAGCCTGTGCTCCTGAAAGACACACAAAAGAGCTCACCAAGAGAGAAACAACTGTTTGCAATAACGGCCTGGCTGCCACAGGCACTACTGGGGAGATGAACCACAAGTCATTTTTCAAACAGCAGGTGATATTTATTTACAAACTTGGAAAAGGTTTGCAATATATTGAGCAGAAAGGAAACAAAATCCAAGAGATTTTCCCCTGGCACCAATAAGAGCAGACTCCAGATTTGTTCCATTATGATTTACACTACCCTGCAAGTTTCTAACAACATTATCTGGAGACAAAAGCACTTCTAAGTAGCATAATTACTTTTGTCTGTAGCATTACAAAACCCATCAGATGGTGCCACTGCTGCTTTTACAGGGTTTGTTTCTCAGAGCACTTTTGGGTGTAGAGCTTAGGAAATGCTTTTTGTCAACCCTAATATAGCCTTTAGATTAGTTTTACAAGATTGCCATCATAGAAATTATGGACTCAAGCTCCCCACCTTATGAGATTAGTTTCAAAGAATTAGTAATGAAAAATAGAACAATTCAATTAGAATCATAGAAATCATAGAATCATTGAATGGTTAGAGTTGGAAGGGACAGGCTCATGTCTTTCTTATGCTGAGGACTCCAGAGCTGGATGCAGTACTCCAGGTGAGATCTCACCAGAGCAGAGGTGCAGAATCACCTCTCTCACCCTGATGGCCATGCTTCTTTTGCTGCAGTCCAGGATTTGTTTGGCCTTCTGGGTTGCAAGAGCACATTTTTGGATCATGTCAAGCTTTTCATCCACCAGTACCCCTAGGTCCCTCTCCTCAGGGCTACTCTCAATCACATCATCTCCCAACCCATATCAATATCTAGGATTGCCCTGACTCAGGTGCAGGACCTTGCATTTGGCCTTGTTGAACCTCATGAAGCTCACACAGGCCCATTTCTCAAGCTTGTCCAGGTCCCTCTGGATGGCATCCTGTCCCTCAGTTATGTCAACTATACCACTGAGCTTGGTGTCATCTGCAAACTTGCTGAGGGTACACTCTATTGCACTGCCAATGTCATTGATGAAGATATTAAACAGCACTGGTCCCAGTACAGACCCCTGAAGGACACCACCTGTCAGTGCTCTCAATCTGGACATCGAGCCATTGACCACTACCCTCTGAATGCAACCATCCAACCAACTCATTATCCACTGAACAGTCCACCCATCAGGTCTGTATCTCTCCAACTTAGAGAGAAGGATGTTGTGGGGAACCATGTCAAAGACCTTACACAAGTCCAGATAGATGACATCTGTGGCTCTTCCCTTGTCCACTGATGTCGTCACTCCATCACAGAAGACCACTAGGTTGGTCAAGCAGGACTTGCCCTTGGTGAGCCCTGTTGGCCGTCTCAAATCACCTCCCTGTCCTCCACGTGCTTTAGCATAGCTTCTAAGAGGTTCTGTTCCATGCTCTTTCCAGGCACAGAGGTGAGGCTGACAGGTTGGTAGTTCCCAGGGTCCTTCTTGCTACCCTTTTTAAAAATGGGTGCAATGTTTCCCTTTTTCCAGTCATCAGAGACTTCACCTGACTGCCTTGACTTTTCAAACATCATGGAGAGTGGCTTAGCAACTACATCAGCCAAGTTACTCTGTCTTCTAAATTTTAAGCCACCAGGGTTTGTGCTTTCTTCCTTTTCTCCACCACTAACAGACCAAGAGAAGAAAGATCTCAGTCAAATCTTTAAATGAGAAGGGGTTCCTTCCAGCTCCATGCTCACCACCCTTGTTGCCATAGGAGCCAAGTCAGAAGTTTCCAAAGCCAATTTGCTCACCAGTCAAAGCCAAATCATTATACTCTTGTCAGAAAAGTATCTTCTACTATGTATCTATTATTTTTTAATTGTTCAGCTTATCTAGTGCCCTGGCATTTTGAAACACATTCCCTGAAGTTTCTAATAAAAATACTGTACACTAGCATCTCATTACACCCACTCTAAATGCCCTGAAAACACGTTCTTATTATATTCTAGGTAACAGTCCAACTGTTAGGCAATTAGTCACGCTGTGGTTCACCCATTTATTATTTATATCCTGCACACAAAGACTTAGTTAATGCAGACAGCAGAGCCCAGCACCAACACAAGCTGCTGCAAGTCCAGAAGCAAGAGGACAAGAAACACTGATGCCCACATCTTCCAACCTCTGACCAGTCCCCTGCCTGGACCAGACCCTATCAGGAGGGAGGTAAGTGCTGTGCTCCATGCCCAGCGGAGGCATCTGCAACTCACAGCAGCAGAAGCCAGGGTTAGAAAGCCGGAGGGGACTGCAGGAAAGCTGGTTTTCTTTGGAGGAGCACCAGTATACCCTGAGAGATGCCTGGAGGCCCTTGGGAGAGTATCCACTTCAACAAAGGTAATCTACAATTAAGTGAAAATAAGAAGAAGATATACATATCACAGCAGACCTCTCAAGAATAATTCTGCAGTCAAATCTTTTTGGGCTTCGTGGTTGAACACGTGGCTGTGGTTAAATATTTTGGTTAAACATGGGTTGCACATCTACTGTATAATTTGTTTTCCTGAGCACCAAGAAATGTTCTGCTTTGTGCCATGACAGACGTGTGAATGTCTAAGAGATTCCTGAAAATTTAATAAAGACAAAGTTAAAAATGCAAACAGAGCTGGCACGAGTGGTGGATTGACATGATTCCTTACCCAAACCATGGGGAATGGGTCCAACAAGAGCCAAAAAAAGCAGGCTCAGACTGAGACCTGGAAGCACAAGTAAGAAAAGCAGAGACACAGGGATGTAAGAGGCTAGGATTCTGCAGCAAAAAGGTTGCTTTGTTGTGCTAACCTGGCAGATCAAAGATGAACCTCTCCCCATGCACCCCATTCCCCTATCCCGGTGCTGAAGGCAACATAGGGGTTAGGGTTCAAGTTCAGGCTCCTCTCCATCACTGGGCACCAGTTTAGGGATGCATTCTGCAGCAGGACCACTGGAAAGAGGTATGGCAGAGTCTGGATACAGGACCATCCAAGAAAGGAGGGAAGTCTTTGGCTTGAATAGCATCAAACTCTGCGCCCACCACTTGTGTGGAGTAAACACAGCTCCTGCAGAAGTAATTTACTGTAAAGAAACTGTGTTTTTATCCTCATTCAGTGCTCTCTTAGATAGCTAGGACTTTCCAATAGAGAGAGCAGGAAACAAACCACTGCTCCACTGGGTAGAGATCCCTGGGGTCAGAGTGGTCTCACTGAAACCTTCTGCCTCATGGAAGGCAGCAGAGTGTCAAGCCAACAAGGACTTTGCTTGCAGCCACAGGCAGAAATAATGACACACCAAATATTTCATATTTTGTCTTTCCCTCTAAAGGGGAAAACTTAATTAAACCAATCCCAGAGAACAGAAAATAAATCACTAAAAACAGCACCACCAAGCTTTTGTTATAATTACATCAATAACATGCCCAGAACTGAAAACCCATCACTGAGGAACTTTCACCTTCATCATTTTTTTTTTTCAATCCCAAATATTTATATTGTTTGCTTCTTGTCTCTCTCACCTCTCCAATTTGCTGCAGAGATGACAGTCTCCATCCACATCTTATTTTGAGCCAGCTGCACAGCCAGGGAGAGCAGCCCAGCACAGCACAAAGAGCTTTAAAAACCCCAGGAAAGGGGTACCTCTGCCCTGAGTAACTGAGCAGAGATATCACAGACCCAGGTATTTTACCACTGCAAAGCCACATCTGAGGTTGAGTTGGTTTGGTTTTATTTTTGAATACAAAGTCTATTTCTAAAAAAGAGAGAAGATACAAGGAAATCAGCATTTTGTCACCCTCCAACCCATGTTTTACTAATTGGAGGCTCCAACATCCACTTAGTGGGATTATAAAGATAGCAAAAAAGCATCATGCAGCTTAAAAGATGAATAAGCTGCAACTCAAGCAGAGGGTAAGTGATTCCATACACTCCCTCCCAAATTTACAAGCCAAGCATTTCTAAAGATCAGGACACCAGTTTCTGTTGTTCCTCCCTTTATTTTAAACTAAAAGGTATAAGCAATTTCTGGGGGAAAAAATAAGAAAAGTAAAGGGAAAAAAAGAAAAAAGGGGGAAAATGAAAGGAGAAAAAAAAGCATGCCAAAAAGCATGCCTAGGTAATTCCTTTATTCATCAGAATAAATGAAGATAAAGTAAGCCACTAGGTCAAGTTGAGCTTGTATTCAAAAATTTGGAAAAAGAGTCTTTGGAAATACATTGGTCTCAGTAACTTTAGAGCAAGGCAGATCTGAGACGAGTTTTCCAGGCTCCCTTTCATGCCAGTGGGCTTTTATCAGCCTGTTAAGTCTCCAACAATGGAGAGCAGACTACTTATTTAAGAAGTAAATTCCTTCCTTTATAATCTCCCCGGACCAAATTCTCTTTAAAGTTATCTCAACTGCCTGATGAAAAGCAAATGGAGAAGATCAGTTCTTGATCCCTAGAGTAACACAAAGGACTTGCACTTATTTACGGGCACCTGTTGACCATTTTTAAGTCACTCCAGTCCCTTTTTTTTTTGGGTTTCAGCTTCCTACCTGTGTTGGCAGAACTTGGGAAAGGCATTTGCTCAGTAGCATACAGTGACCAACATTGATGTGACTCTTTCCCTAAGGAGTGGCTGTTTCCACAATACAGAACAATGCCTAAGCTCTCAAAAGCAATTTAGTGATTTTTAAGCTGATGTTGTCTCAAGACACCACAGAAAAGGGCAAGGGTTTCCAATACAGAAATAATACTGTGGATCATCTCAGTAGCACAGATGTAACCAGCCCCTCTGACACTCCCTGGCACATCTTGCTCAACACGGAACAGGACACCCAAACCCTCATCCTGTCCGAGACAACACATGAACACACAGGACACCATACCCACACCAGCACCACTACAAATGGCCTCAGAACATCCCAGACACACAAACCCCAGGCACCATTTCCACCTATAAAGAAAAGGGAAAAAAAAAAAAGAAGACTCACCTATAGCCCCAGTTTCCAGACTAAGCAGTTCTCAAAAACTGGACTCACTTCTTTCCCACCCTCCTCTGTGGTATCATGAGCAGAGCTCCCCAAAACATTAGTTGTTTTTAAGAGGTTTTGGGTATTGTTTTGGCTTTTTATTTGTGGAGAGGGTACTTTGGTGGGAGTTCTGGGTTGGCAGTTTGGGGGGTTTTTTATTTGTTTGGGGTGGAGAGTGCTCTGTTGGCTTTTTTGAGGGGGTTGTTGCTTAGGCTTTTATTTTGTTTAGTGGGGGATTTTGGTTAATTGTGGTTTTTGTTTGGTTGTTGGGACTTTTTTTGTGGGTTTTCTTTTTTGGGTTGGTTTGTGGTTTGGTTTTTAAATTGATGTATGGGGCAGGTCCCTGCCAAGGGAAGAAGCAACAGGTAAGACATCACATCCTGGTGGCACCAGTTGAGCCCATGGCTGGGCCATCCCCAGCATCCCATGTGTTTTCTGCATCTTGCTTGCCCTGGCTCAAAGCTCCATTTTGATTAACACTCATTTTAAAAGGAAGTTATTTTATCATCTCCTTACTCCTCCCTGCAAGAGAGAGGTAGATGATAATTTGGCTTCCAAGAGCAAGTCTCACAACCACTGCTGCCAGAAATCGATTTGAGGCTCCACCACCCAGATGAGCTTTCCTTCAAGAACATGAATAATCCTCTGCAAAGTAATGGCACTATTCAGCTCTTGAAAGTTCCTCACATGCTTAAATCTTTCTGAAGAGGGGGAGCCACATGTTCAATCACATTCCCAGTAAACTACAATTCAGTTTGTTCTTTCTCTGAAGAGAAACACGGCGAGTATCGATTGATAAATTCACCAAAAGTTTTATGGCAGGTGGTTTTCTCAGTAATAGAGCAACCACTGCTCAGACATGGTTTAACTCCAGATCAATATAACTTTTGATTTATAAATAAAGATAACAAAAGGAGCAAGGACAAATATGCTTGGAAAAAAATAAAAACTTTCTCCAAAGGATACTTTCAGCATAATCCTGTAAAATTAACACCACACATTTCAAAGGCTGCCTGGGGAACCAACACAGAATATATTACCTAACAAAGCTGAAGATTCATCTTTATCATTGCAATATTCCAACCTGTCTATTCTGCAACTCTTGGCACATAAGTATGTGACCCTCTTGGTGGCATTTGCTAAGTATTAGCTTCTCATAACGGCAGAATCCTTTTTTCCAAAGAAAAGTTACCATCACAGACACCTTTCACCTGAACACTTTCACACCAGTTATTTCTGCAAATGTTGCATTTACTGCAAATGTTCTGTTTATAATGGAGCCTTTCCTCTGTGTGAAAAACACAGGTCAGAGAAGATTATAAGATCCATCACCTGACAATTTTTTCAATTACTGTGCATGTTAAAATGATGCTACCACAAACAGGTTGCAAGTGATATGCTGGAAAAATCTATTAACTTACTCTAAATCTATTTAAGATTGGAATCCATGCCTTGCAGAATTTTACCATTAGTCCTGAGAATTAGTTTATTGTTGGACAGGGAGGGCAGAGTCCAGGAAGGTCATTTCAAAGATGTACTGCACCATGGCCTGTCTAGAAAGGCCCCGATCCAGGTGCTTAATATGGTAATGAGTCTTTGGGTAAGTGCTCGAATGCTTCCCTCTGCAGAGATATTCTGCTGAATAACAAAAGGCATCACTTTGTTCTAAACTTGCACATTGCTTCTCCTCCCTTTCACAGTCTCCTCTTGTAGTGGAAGCAATGACAAATTTGAGAGTTTACAATGCAAGTACAATTATTCTGTTGCTTTGGGAATCGACATCTGATTTACGGGTTTTTGATATCCACAGGTTAAAAATCAAGGGGGAAAGAGCTCAGGTTCAAACACAGACATCTCTGGTCCAATGGCAACAGCCTTCCATACCCCTAGTCCACCATTATTCCTGCCAGGAAGAATATTTTCCTCTGAAAAAGCTATTCTTCATCAACTTCCTACCAACAATCAAAAAATTCATTTCCCATGAGGTCTGCACCTCCTCTTTCTGTTACCAATGTGATGGCATTTTACATGCCCAAGAAATCTAAAATGCACTAAAACCAGCGACAAAAACAAAGTTGGTAATGGAAAAAGCAGTTCCTACCCAGGATGGCTCTGTCAGGAGCAAGTTAAAAGCTGTCTGGAGCAAGAGTCATTAAAGTTTGCAAACTTGCAGCTCTCTGCTAACTCCCCTCAGAGAGTAAACCCCCACCTTGGCCCAGACAAAGAGCCCAGGGACGCCAGGGCTGCAGAATCTCCCCATAAACACTTCCATTTTAAGCCAGTTTCACTGGAAAAAGGTCAAGACCAGTAACAGCACAACATGTGTTATCAGTTAAACAAAGTTAGCAGCTATCAGTTAAACAAAGACCACTTAGACACAAACCAAATCAAAGATCCTCTGTATTTCAGGCACCCAGATGAATCTCTAACACCCTACTAAGCCTCTGTGGTTTATGTGCAGTCTCCATCAAGTCTGGATTAGTTTGGTTGCTTGGGTTTTCTTAATTGCACAGAAATGAAGTAACCATCCAGGTAAACAGAGTACAAGTTCAAAGAAATGGGTAATGACAAAAAAAAGATAGAAATGCTGCCCACAGCAACTGCTGTGTTTCTAATTTCCCACCATCAAGAAACATCTAAATTATTGCCCAATTTGTAGAGACAGCCAACAGACTATTTCTCCCCCCTTAAAGCTGAAATAGAGATACCTATTAAACACACATTTAACGAGAAAGCTTGCTCTTTGCAATGCTGAATGTTTTCATACTATGTCATCTTAGGTAAATAGTCAGGAATCAAACTCATGTATTTCCTACTCCAATAAGTGGCATTTGTAGCAAAGTTTCACCTTTGACATAGGCTGAATCTATTCCTAACTGCTGGAACTGCTCTCACATCTTGCACAATCTGTTGTTTTCCTAGCTTTGGAGAGTGGATTACATAAAGACCTCAGTTTACAGTTAAAAACCAAAACAATCCAACCCTCACTGCTGTGGGGAAAAGCTTGAAAATGTGACTTGCAGTGCTGGAAGACAAGAAATGCAAATTAAGGAAAACCTCACAATGTATCATTTTTCAAACTAACCAATTTTAATACTGATCACACTGTTCTTAGGTCTTTAATCAAGATTTTGTAATGTCTCAAGCTTATGGGAACTGCAAACCACATGCTCCCACTCCAATGAGACAGCAAAACTTATTGCAAAATCATCTTTCCTATGAAGATACTCATGTTTCACCCTAATCTTTATCTCCTCCCTAAAACAAACATTTCCCAGTGTCTCCCAAAGACTTACTAGCTTAAGATACAGGGGAGTGTCACAAAAACCTCTGCATTTATTTCTTCCAGAGTATCAGGCTAACCTTACCCTGATTTGGGGGAGTCCCACCCTTTACCTTTATATATTAACAAAGCCAACCAGTTTTAAAACACAGGGTCTTATTCTTTCCCATTTCCCAGGCTGACATGCAATTCATTCCCCAGACTTAACAAGCAGCATATAAGCACAGAATGTGTTTCAAATGGCCCCAAACCACGAATGATTCCTCCCAGATGCAACACTGGAAATTCAGACATGTTTTTCCCACAGGCAGAGCAGCACCAGAGCCAGAGAGCACAGCTCTGACTCCCCTCGAAGGGCTGGGGCTGCCACCTACCCCAACACCAAAATGCAGATGGCATGCTCTGAGACAGTCAGATTTCAGTGGAAGGAAAATGAAGGAGAAAAAGCTAATTTCCTTTGCTCCTGAAAGAAATATTCACCACAGTTTCTGTCCTAAAAAAAGTGTTCCTGCTGGCTTAAGCAGCATGAAAGTGATGCAAACTGGACAGGAAAAAAAGGAGAGTTAGGAAGTGGCAGATTCATGTTTAGCAATGCCAGTGGATTAGCCTGCACACAGCAGATAAAAAACGAAAAAAGAAAAAAAAAAATTACAGGAAAAGTTAAGGGCTCCTCTCTGAGCTTTGCTACTTCACATTTTCTGCTGTCAAATCTGAAATTAAAGCTGAAAATCCCTGCTGTGTGCATACAGATTTTCCAGCACCACCAAGCTGTTAACACCACTTTGTTATCCCCATGCAAACACCCAGAGCACGGAGGCAGAGCTACAGCTGTAAGCAGAGAGAGCCCAGACCTCACATGGAATATACATGACAGCAATTCACTTCTGTACACTAAAAGAAAAAATCAAAATCATTGATTTCATAGAGAGGGCTTAGTGACACTCACTGTAGAAGGTGATGACTTCTCAAAGTACTTTCATGTGGATTTGACTGCATGCACTCCTCCTCCAATGCTGATACAAGGCAAAAAAGGTCTGGTTTAAACACCCAGCAATGAATACACCCTGGCTGGGTATGGAGGTGATCTGCAGCAACCACTCCAAGCCTTGCACAGCACAATCTCAGCCTGGATGGTGTGAAATATGTTCACCTGATTCGTGTTGATATAAAATAATGCTAGGGCGTGATGGATGGGAAGCACATCCCCACCAGCACCTGCATCACCCACACAGCCCAGAGGAAAAAGCCTTGCCTTCGTGGCTCCTACAGCACTGTCCTCTGCCAGAGACTTCTGATGGCCACCATCAGCCAGGGAAAGGCTTGTTTCACCAGAGGACTGAATTTGAGGTTTTTCTTTGTGCTTATGCTGGATAAAAGAGAGTGGATGGCAAAAACTGAAAGTATTTGCAAGGTTTTTAAATTTTGGTGCTTTTTTTTTTTTCTTTTAAACCATATAGACAGAATATCACTTCCACTCATCACTGGTTTTTGTGAAAGGGAACTGGGAGTCCCCACAGCTGTTTTCTTAGCACATGCTCTCAAAGGTTTTCTCTCCGTGGAGAAACAGTAACATCAACCAGATGACAGGAAAAAAGCAAACAAGCAGATGCTATACTGCTGCTCACAGCTCACACTCCTGTGGAAACCAACTCTTGCAACACTCCACACTTCTTCCATCCTAGGCCCGAAATTTTAAAACCCTGTCTTCAGAGAGAATTAGGCTGGATTTATTGCAGACACCACCTCTGGACACTTGTAAAGCAATCTGAGAACACCTAATGGACTTAGGATTTAGCTAAATTGGTGCAACACAATAAAGAGATTAAGAGCATGGTCAATCACAAGTGATTGAGTTACCACATCCTCAAAAAGCTACCAGTCACCAGCAAGGCCCAAGAGAAACAAATGAGCAAGGAAAAAGGGGAGCTGAAATTCAGGACAGAGGTTAGGGTTTCCTCCATCAGAGCCTGGGGAAAGTGTCTAAGAAGCTGCATTAGGCAGCTAGCATAGCAGGGACAGAGAGCTGTCTTTGCCCTCCTGTTGGCCAGCACCCATCCTCTTGCCTGACCCCCATGCCCCCAGTGCATCCCTTGTGAACACTGTAAAGAGACTGTTTCCTACACATGTACCACCACCAGTTTCCTACACATGTACCACCACCAGTGTCTCTCTGCAACAGGATCTCTCCTTTGGTCACATAGGAAACCTTCAGAACCATGAAGCACTCAGTCCAAACTCATCTGTAGGGAAGAAAACTCACAACATTCTTCTACTACTACTATTTCAGCTTTGGCAAATGTATTCAAAAGAATATACAAATTTAAAATAGCACAATGCTGCATAGGGACCCATTCCCACAGGTGATCATCTACATGAATACCATTAGGATCCAGTCCAGACCTTGCAGGATCATCTCAGAGCATTATCCGACTTCCCTGCATTTCGCCAAACAGTATCACAACTCCGTTGTTGTAGTGGGGCTGGGTTCAGGAGTTTCATTGTGTTGTTATGTGCAGGGTCTTTGTAGAGCTTGACATGGTGCATTTCTTCTGGCTTTCACTGCTTATTTCCATGTGCTTCCCAGAGTCCTGTTCTCCTCCAGCTCCACTTCAGCACACTTTGCCGGGGGATGTGGCGGACTGGATTACATTCCAGCTCCTCTGCCTGCCAACAGTTCTCCCCACTGGGCAGAGACATGCTCCAGTGAGGTCTTTGGGTAGCAGAAACTGATTCAAATCAGGGAATTTACAGTAGTAAACTCCATCAGCACTTAGACAGCTCAGCATCACCTTGCACCAGCTGCAGCACCTTACATCCTGATTTCTGAGAAAAGGCTCATTTTTGCAGTCCAAAAAAAAATGTGCACTATACTCTGGTTTCATGTTCATGGAGTCCCTACAGAAGAGCAGAGCCAGCCTCCCCCTAGCAACCTACCAATCACACTTCTTCCTGCACCATTTGTTTCTGAGCAAACAGAAATACTAATAACCTTTCTCCTTATGCACTGAAACAGCACATCTTTAGTTCACACAAGTCCTATACAATTTCTATTAGTCCTTAACAATATATAAGCTATCTTCACAGCAGAAGCAGCCATCCATACTCCTCGGTCTCAGAACAATTATTTTTCAAAAAAGTTGCAATGAAAGGTTTCCCCACATACAGCACCAGTTCCAGATGAGAACATAAGGATCCAAATATTTTGGTTGTTAGAATTATATAATAATAGCCTAGCTTATTGCTTCATTTTGTATCAAACTTAGTGAGGCTTCCAGGCATTTACACCACCAGCAGTCCTTCCCTTACTGTAAAATCTTTTTTATTGACAATTCAATCATGTCAGGTTTGGAACAGTAGACATACTGATTTGATCAGCTATCATTGGATTTACAATATATAAATGACAGCTCCATATCTGGCCCACGTCGCAAGCAGCTGCCTTCTATCGATTTATATTCTACTAGCGAGGAAGAAAAATTGCAGCACAATGTAGTGGTATAGTCTCAGATCAATACCAATTTTTTTCTTAATGACATGAAGGCCAAGATAAGGACAGCATAAGTCAAAGCCAGACAGATCAAATTTGCCCGATATCCCTTTCAATTACTGAGGTACATACGCAGGGATATGTAACATTAAAGCTGAGGGGAACATTATCAAAACGCTTTGAAATTACAACAGGCTTACAAGGTTGCCTAATGTCCCCACCGTCCCCAGGAACCATGATGGAGAACCCAGGATTGCCCAGCTCAATCAGCTGCATGCTGCCTTGCCAGCCCTTGATTCCTACAGGTTGAAGCTCCCTGGAGAGCCTGCAAGACCAACTCCACTGCCATGAGGTGAGGGACCCTGATTTGGTACTAACGAAGTCAGCAACAGTTGTGGTTACAGACATTTGCTCCATGGCCATAGCTTTGGTAGTGCCCAGGGCACCCATGCTGCTGGCATGGGGTCACTGGTGTGCTGGTTACCACCAAAACATCACCAATGCAAATAAAAGGATGGGATAAAAAAAAGCAGCAAATAGTATTTGAGCATTTCCCCTAGCTCTTCTCTTTGGCTTTAACTCTTTTCTAATGATGGCTCAGGGCAATGATGACAGTATGCAGTGCCACATCCCCACAGCTCTGCAAATGATGCATCTACCCTCAGGCATCATCCCGAGGTGACCAAGGAGGAGGGAGCATAGGTATACACTTGTTGAGATCCTGGCCCTGACTCTGTACCAACCAGTCTGACCTCATATCACCTATGGGAGAATATGTTTAGCCTGGCAGCAAGACAAGCCCATGTGATGATGTGCTCCTCTTCCAAGCACACTGCACAGCCTGGGCAGGCACCACACAGCTCAGGCGCACTTCCAGCCACTGCATGAAACACTGGTAGGGGCTTTAGCCTTTGAGCTCTTCAGGATAATGCATTTCTCTTTAAGGTCCAACCCATCAATAGTAGAAAACTCCTAATTATTCTGATAGTGCCAATGTTTCTTCATTAACTTTTCTGCAAAACACAGAAGCTTCTCAGCCTAAACCCTCCATGCTTAGGTAGACTAAATCCCCGTGCTTAATTGGCAGGTGGAAAGCAGGGCTGTCAGGATTTATCACTTCTGCACTCCAAGTTTTGATAATTACAAGTTCTGCATGACTTGTGATTAATCTATTTGCACTGTATGAATTAAAAACCCAAACACATTTGGAAATGGGAATTCACACACTAGCTCAAGTACAGGCAACATGACAGTGAAATGAGTGGTGAAGTACAAATCAGTCGAAGGCTGCAGTTGAAACAAGAGTGCCTGAGATCATCCCTGAAATCTAGTTTGGGAGATTAAAAAAACAAAACAACAACTTGAAGGATTTTTTTTCCCCCTCTTCTCTTCTGGAGACAAAAAAGGGCAAAACCACTTAGATAATTATTAATTTATATGACCTTGATGTGATGCATTCCATGATCTCTTTAAATGCATTTAGAGCAGCTGGTGTAAAATCTCCATTTAACCAAGGTGTGTGCATGTGCAGTTAAGAAGACAACATATTTTCAAAAGGTAAGTGGGAAGGAAATTAAATGATTCTTGCTGGTTTTTCCCATAAAATTAAATGCCCCTCTCTCCTAACTGGTGTAGTCCTTTGGGTGTTGTGAGCTTGCACATAGTGCTGACCACTTCAGGAAGACAGGAACAGCTTTTGGCTTCAGAGCACAGAGGTGACCAGCCCTGAGGAACCTGGGTGACACAGGCAGGATCCCCAGAGAGGGGGGAGGGATTGCTCACTGCACCAGCAGCCAATGCCATGGGGCCCCCTTGGACAGGAAGGATCCAGTGGTCTCACTGTGTGTTATCTCTACCCAAGCACCCACAGGACAGGGCAACCTCAGCATTTCACAGCTCAACATGGCCATGGCCATTCTGCTCCTTTTCCTGTTTTCACATGCCAGTGTCCAACACTAAGATTTCAAAATAGGAAATGGGGACTGGCTTCAGTATGCATGAACACAGCCTTTCCCCAAAACCCCCAGAAACACAGATATCAGCATGTCCCTATGTTCTCTACCTAGGGCAGCTACAGTCCAGACTCAGTGCTCACCAACAGCCTACCTTGAGATTACAGACCCCTATTTCCAACTCCTTTTTCAGAGAACTATTTCACTATAACATATGTAGCACTTGGACTAATGCTGGGGTTTTTCCTCCCCTTCATTTCAAGATCATTACAATTCATTCTATAAATCAATGTGTCCTTTTAGTGCAATTACTATGAAGAAAAATACCATGAAGTGGTGAAACTCCTAATTTGATGGTGGCCGTGTTCCAAAAGTGACTGGAAAATGACACATCCACTCCAAAAAAACAAACACCCATTTTTAAGTGCCTAAAACAATGAGAGAATTTCCAATTCTGTTGAGAGATTACTTCTTTGGAATAAATTTTTATTGATACCTACATCTCACCTACTTAGTCATTTATTTTTTTTAAAATATGCACATTTTTAAATGAGTTTACTTTTTCCTCCATCATAAAAAATGCAGGCTACATTTCTCATTTATGAGGGTTTCATTTTTAATCTGCCATCTCAGACAGGTTTGGTCTGCACTTGTGGAGAGGACACGCATGAGAAAAATACAACTTTGCATTTAGAAGAAAGATTGAAAGAAATTGAAATAAACTCTAAGTCTCCCCACTGTGTTTGCCTCAGAGAATTCCACAAGCCCTTGTGGCAGCAGATGCAATTTGCACTATACCAGGGCCTTGAATCACATTATTCCCAGAGCACGTTAACTTGACCTTTAGAATTATTGTTTTTGAAAGCCATTCAAACATTAAGAAGTTCCTGACCATTTCTGATCAGCAGAGCAGCAACAGAAATAAGGGTGGTAATTAATTTCTCCACCCTAAAAAGACACCAAAACCAAACACAAAAAAAACCACCAACAGCAAAGTGAACCTCAAATAAAAGCTTTCCCTGAAAACGCCACAGTGTATCCTGTGAACACAACGGCAGAACAGACCATGAACAGCTAGCTGTGGCTGTGTCAGCTCTCTATTCATCAAATGGTACAGTGTGAAGTATGTACTGAGTAAGATGGCTCTCTCCTGGGTTTTGGGGTGCACCTTGCATGCACAGCACACTGGTTTGGGCACCCCTCTGTGCAAGCTTGTTCCTGACAAGCCCGCTTGCAGTGGCAAGTTCTGCTGAAGAGCACAGGAACCAAGCATGCATGCAGCAGCATGCGACACAGCAGTACAAGACATCTCACAGCGGCTCAGGAGCTCCAGCTGTCATCTACCTGGACAAGGAAGGAGATTACTCCAGCCCAGGGCCATACAAGGGTTTAGTGACATGTTTGAGCCCATTCTTTTTAAAGTATTTGTTCAGGATTTGTCTATCTTGTAGAACTGCTGCCCCAAACATCAAGAAAAGGAGTTAAACCACATTTACTATCTGCAAGACAGCAATCAAATATCTGCTTTACCAGCTGAGGGCAAAGCAATGCCACCCATAGAAGGCTGAGGGAGTATGGACTCCTCTACAGAGCAGTTAATTCCCATGAGGCTGCACTGCAGGAGGGGTTACTGGTTTAATAAAAGCTTTCATGTTATTTCTGGATTTTTCCTTTCCTCCCCAGGCATCCCCATGCCAGAGCATTACATATGAAAATTACAGCTAAACCAATTTATTAACTAATGAAACAACATTAAAGCAACTAACAGCATTTTGAAAGAATCCTGGCTGCCTGATAATAATAAAAGAGTCCCCTACTGTGGAAGGTTGCAAAACAATGCCACGAAGTGCAAGTCAGGACAGTGCCTGGGGCAGAGCCAGGTCTCAGATACATCCTCAATCTCTTCTCCAGGAGATCAAAACCTCAGAGCCCAATTCCTAACCTAGGCAGCCACCATACCAATCGTAGGGCATCTGCAGTTGCCAGCTTCAGTACAGGAGAGACCAGAAATCATCTCTCCTACCTCATGCAGGAAGATCTGCTTGATGCTTTCTAGTTGCATCTTTCTTCCCTCCACATCCTGCTTCTCCCTTGCTAGTAAGCGAAATGTCCATTTGACCCATGTCCAATATCACCTCACCATTGAGCACTTCCCTACCCCTTGATGTTTCTGCACCTCTACCAGGGGCACAATTCAGAAGCAATGCAGGGGACTTGTCATGAAGACTAAAAAGGCAGCATGTCTTTTATGCTCTCTCAAAAAAAGAAGGAAAAGAAGTCTGGCTCCTGTGTTGCCACAGGTCAGAGGCATCATTCATCCAGTTTGCTTTGACTGCATTGTTGTCAGACCTTTCTGAACAGGATGGTGAACCTAATACTGCAGGATAGCAACTGCAGATCTATTGCATTTAAAAATAAATGTTTTGCAGTCTTGCAGGAGGGATGCCAGGGTGATTTTATCACCTACACACCAAAGAATGCCCAGGGCTAATAAGCTGCTAAGAGAAATGGTGGAAACTTGCCTTGGCAGGAAATCTCTTCCTCATCTCTCCACAAAGAGCTCATGGATCAAATGGCAGCCCTGCAGTGTCATACAAAAAGGTCTTTAATACCCTTCTGGCTGCAAAAGGGACCTCCAAGCAGATAAGCTAATACCTCCCTATCCAGCACTGAACTACTGTAGGGATATGGCAGCTGTCTCAGCTCCAGGGGCAAGGGGCTGTCCCCAAAGCCCTCTGTCCTGCAGCTCATAGGGGGACAACAGAAACGGCTGCTCACAACACCAGAGCAGGCCCTAGGCTGCTCAGGAACACACAAGGGGCTGAGTAGAGAAGGATAAAAGCAGGAAGTCAGCAATCATTAGCCAGTTATTGTTCTCACTGGAGCATTTTTTAATTATTTTTTTAAAAACATTTTCTGAACTCTATTGCTTGGAAGGCACCCTAAGGAGATACTGAACAAACTGAATCAACAATCCTGAAATTAAGGCTCCTTTAGTTCTTCCAGTCTGAAGGCCGTGAAGAGATGTGCTCTGGAGCACATCTGTCCCCCTGTGGTGCTCACACCGTCTCCAGCCTTGAAACACCTTCAGGGTAGCAAAGGACAAGGAACGAGAACAACTAAGGTGGATCAAGATACCTTCAGCGAAGAGGTGGGGACAAAAGGAGATGAGGAGAGCAATGCATATGGCTGAGTAGAGGGCAGAGTAGAGAAAAATAAGCAGCAGGAACTCTCTGCTTCTTGCTCATCCTCTGCCTCTTCAAAGTAAAAGACATAATCCCACAGCCGCTTTCATCTGTGCTGATGTAATGTGCTACTTAAAGCACTGTTAACTGTGACCTGTAATAGCAAATGATAATTGTTTTCTCTACTTTGAGCAGAAGGCATACCAAGAACTTTTCTACAAGGGTTATTAATTACTGGCTTGTAGTACTGACTGACAACTGAAACCAAAGAGCCTAGCAAAGCAATGGTCATATGGCCTGATGGGGCCACCTGGCTGTGCCTTCAGAGAGGGTATTTGCCTCATTTTGCAGAATAAGACATAAACAGCCTTCACCCCTGTCTGCTCACAGTTTAACAGCATAATTCTTAATTTGGGCACATGCATGAAGAGTGAAACACAGTGCATGCAGAAAAGTGGTAGTTACTTCTGGAGATCATTTTTGCAGCTGATGGATCAGAACTGTTTGCACTGTGTGCTCTAATGCTGTACTACTGATAGAGCAGGCATTTTCCTGCTTTTCCTATATTTCCTCTAAATCTCAAACAGGTGGGTTTGCTGAATGGCTAGTCACCCTAATCTGCCACATTAGAAGCAACAGAAATTGTAATCCAGACCAAAAAATCTACCTTGTCCTTCAGAAGGCTTCTTTCAACAGAACCCTGAATCCACCTCTTGTATCAACAGGCAAGAGATGCAAGACAGAACAGCTGTTCCAAACATCCACAGGAAAGGGTTATTCAGAAAGAAAACATATGCTTTCTTCACTTAAAATAAAATAAATTAACAAAGCAGGAGAATAGATCATTCAGTCCAACAAACCCCACATGCTGAGCTATATCAATACCTGCAAGTTCCCACCAACGGATCCTCTCCACTTCAGACTTGCTTTCCTATTAGGAAACAAGGGATTTAGGGCTTTAGCAGAAATTTGGCTGCCAGCATTGCCTCTGTGTTCTCCATTATCATATTGAGACACATTTTCTCTTACTGAGCTTAAAGATGAACAGACTAGCTGTGATTGCTGATACCCCATCAACTGTTCTTCACCATGTGCAAACACCCAAAGCCACCCTCCAAAACAATATGTTAATATCTGTCATTCAGCTGAGAAGAAAGCAGATCTAAAACATTATTAAGGATGAATCAGTCTGGCTCTTTGGAGGGGGGCTGAAGTTGACGACTGATAAACATAAATGTGTCGAACTTATCAAGATGAAATGTGTAATTGCACACACGCAATGCCACATATGGGGCATTCCAGCACAGGCAGCCATCTGCAGGAAGAAAATATTTCAATTTCATCAGAAAAGTAGGGAGTAAAAAAAGGCATTTTATCATTTCCAATCTCCAATTTTTTTTTGTTTCTTGCATGATTTTTTACTAGCAATTCCAAGACAGACACATGCTCAGGTTTGAAAAGCTTTCTTCCTCTTATATTCCTGAAATCAAGGTAGTTGTTTTTAAAAGAGGAGCTGTGATTTTTCAATCAGCAGAGACCCATAACCACCAAGCAATAAAATTCAGATAAATATTCTGTTTTAAGCTATGATTAGTGTGGCAGGTTCTCCCTTCTCAATAGCTATTCTTCAAGCAAACCCAATACAGATCATTCTGTGACGCACAAAATAAGGGGAGAAAGAAGGAGGATGGTGTCTGACTTAGCTTGCATCTGGCTAGCTGCCCAGTGTGCAACAGCTGCCTTGTTCTGTGAATAGCTGCAACCCAAATCACAGGATACATTCTGCACTCTTACACCAATTGCATGCATGTCAGCACAAGTGGTATTTTGGGTATAAATCCAGGCTAAGTTCTACACAAGCTTCCCAAGATCATTCCATTTTGAAGTAACCTTTTCCTCTTGATGCTGACCAACCTCCAGAGAGATCCAATTCCATTTCATACTCTCTAGTCAAAAAAAACATTTCAAACAGACTTGAGCAAAACTGCTTTAATTAAGCAGCCTTCTCAGGAAGCATGACTTTGCTAGCAGAAACAGCAAAGCAAGTGCCTGCAGTCGCTGTTAAAATTAGCAATAGCTATCTGAGAAGAAAATGCTGCCCAGAACTGCCGATTCATTCCCCCACTTCCATCAGCCCCATGGCCCCTGGCAGGCTGTGTTATTGGTATTTTCTTATTATTTTAATTTTTTTTATGTGAAACCTCAGTTAAAATGTAACCATGGTAAGTTCCTTCAGCACCTGAAGTGCAAGCATCTGTCAAAGTGACAGCAGAAACAGAGTAATCCCCTTTGGTCTGGGGTAAATCAAGTTATAAAGCACATGTCTCCTGGCCGCTGCTGGCTCCAACATGAGCCAGAGCTTTCAGCACGGCGAGGCTGGAGCCAGCAGGTGGGACACATCTCTGCTGTGATGCTCCCAGCAGTGGATGAGAGCACTTGAAGAGGCATACAGTGATACATATCCAGCCACCCTTCCACTCTCCAAATGCCATCATGTCCCACAGCACAAGAGTACTTGGCAAGGCTCAGCAAGCTATAATGGAGAGGCAGAGGAGAACCAGAGATCCTCCTCGGAGCAGAACACCCATCAGAATGCCCCTAGTCCTCTAGATCAGCAACATGCACAGCAGGTACTCTTCAAGGCAGTAAGGGGACAAACAATGAAGACTGAAACCTTGCACAGCAGTGAGGAACAAGATCAATTCAGATGGGGGGGGGGGAAGCAGCTCAGAGGAGAGCTGGGTTTGGGACAGACAGGAATATTGTTCTGCAGCAGAGGGTTTATGATCATCGAAGCCTGTGCTTGCTGCATGCCCACCCAAAGCTGTAAAATAGTCATTAGGCTAAAAATCATGATCATTTAATAAAAATATGACATGCATTTTATTTGTCTCCTAACATCTTAGGCTGTAAGGCAAGAGTGGGTTGAGTCTTCAAGCCTCTCCCTGCTAAGCTTTTGCTTAGAAGGAAAAAAAAAAAAGCAGCCTTCTTCCTTCATTGATTGTATAAAACTGGGAGCAAGGACTTTCATTTAACAGCACACCAAATGTTGTAAGAAAGCTACCACTGCTGTTCACCAATAATCTCTCAAGTGTTCAAATGGAATTAAATTATCTTTTCAACAGCTACATTAGCAACAGCACCTGACTTCATGAAGGGTTCATGAGAAATGCTCAAACTTCTGTGACACTGCATGCTGGAAAAAGCTTCAGTGCTGTTAGGAGGCCAAATGGGACTTGGTATGCCATCTGCATTTTAAAGCCATGGGAATGACAAGCTTTGCAAAACCCTGACCTTCACAGTTGTTGTGCGTTCATAAGGGATTTTATCTCAATGTCATTTAATACTCTGCAATTATCACAGCATTCAACAGCACCCAACTACTTGCCATGCTTATCTATAGCTAACAGTAGTCAGAAGATGGTTTGGGGTTTTTTTTCATCCTTCAAAATTAATAAACAGCTACACCTCAATCTAGCTGCAGACCAGGATAAAAGAGGAGCTGATGTGAATACCAGCAACTAAAACCTCAGATCACCAAAAAGAGGTATTACATTATTAATAGAATTACTTTCATACACTTGCCTGCATCCCTTAACCTAAAAGCCTTTATTTTAGTTGTAGAAAACAATGAAAACTCACAGTCTTGTGCAGCACACTCACTGCTGTGCCAAACTGCCACTGAAAACACAGCGCCCAGGTCTCTACACGATGATGATCAACCTTAGCTTCTTGTGCCTCCCTGCAATTCTCTGCAGCTGCTTCCTTCCCCCGTGCAAAGCTACACGGAAACACAAACGCTCACTGAGCCACAATAGTGGGGCAAGGAGATGCACTGAACTACAGTAAGCGCCACAGACTTTTTTGGGAGCTTGGAACCACGTCTTTGGGCAGCCACCACTCCCTCCACCCAGCACCAAGCAATTGTTTCACACAATTCAGTTTAAGTGGTATTTATCGAGAGCACATTTTGGGAGTCACCTCAAGCCCACCAAAGGCTGGTGAGACAGCTGCTTGGGTGTGATGCCCTAGGACCATACACAGAGCTGTGTGCCAGCTTGCTGGTCTTTGCTATGGGCCACCCACGGTCTCACCCAAGGACAGATATGGGACAACTGCCTGAACAAGGAGACGGATTGGACATGCTTTACTTCCACCATATCACTTCCTTTCCCCCACAAGGTCCATGTATTTTTAACATATTCCTTGCAATACAACTGAATGAAAAATCAAATTGCTGTTGGAATCTCTGCCAGGTTTCCCCAGTAAAACACAACTAGGCATGAAATAAAATTCATTTCATGGGTACTATACCGTGCCAGAAGGCAACCAGAAATCCACCTTTCCCTCCTGGCTGCGATCAAAGCCTCTCCAGTGACAAACAAAGGCAGACCCATAGTCATTCCACAACAGCCAACCTGGGGCTGTGAGCAGAAATGAGCTGCGAGGTATCTGAGTCTGAGATCAAGACAAGTAGAAGCACTAAGAAGTTGGGTGGTATTTAAGTTACTGTTATGCATACTGAGCTAAAAAGTGAGACAAATATGAACACTAATATATTTTGATCATGAATTAAACAGAAGAGGAGAAGAAAAGTGTGCTCTTCAGAAGCAAGTGTTACAGGAAAGTAAATAATGAGTCACATCGCCAGAAACAGGCTTAGATCAAAAATAGGTTTACAAACTAGACAGTTCAGTGCAGATGAGTGTAATGACGACTTTGATGAGTCTTTATTACACATGCCTCTGTGTCGATGACTGCAAGAAATAACAAACATGAGAGGAAGGCTCCAATGACACCTCTATACATGAGTAAGAATGAGAAACTGGAAACGTCCCAACACTGGGAATAGGCACAAGTAGGCTACATTTGAGGAACCTCTGGGCAGTCTCAAGGTAGGAAATGCGCTCCACAAAGCAGACATTTGAACTGTTCATATGTGACCTTAAATATCAAACACTTTTACACTAGAGTCAAGCATGTTCAAGGCAGCACTCATTGGAGGATGGTGTCACAGGCAGAGATTCATCACATTTAACGATGCCAGGATGAAGCTTAATATTTCAGTTATGTGCAGTTGAATGTTGCTACACCCTCTGAGCCCTATATGCCCTAAATCATTTTGTTAACTTCTGCATCTTGCATGTGGCATCTGGTAATCATTTCAGCTGGTTGTATTGGTTTAACTGGTGCCCCCTGTAAACCTACTGACCCAAGTTAATTCAATAAGTTTAACAGAAAAAATCATGCACATAAATGGCATCAGTAAAATCAATAGCAAATCATCTCTTCATTCAAAGATTACATGGATCAGAATTGAGGGAAAAGGCATCTTTGGAAACAGCAGCACTAATATAAAAGAGAACATGATAGGGGAGAGGGAACCAAATGGAGAAGGCACATCACATGAAGCAAAGCTTGCTATGACTAGGGAAGCCAACCCCAGGCTTATGATGGTGTGCTGTGGCAGCACATCAAGCAGCATATGCAAGCTGGAAACTGCAGCCTCTGCCCTAAGAAGGCAGCTGGACCAGATGAGCTCTAGACATACTTTCCAGCATAAATTCTTCAGTAAACAGACTAGAGAGATCATACCTAGACAGGAGGTTCCTAAGGGGTGCATTTTTACCTTTTATGCCTCTACTTAATGCCCAGTGAAGATCAGAGGACTCGGGAATTCCATACTCCAGCAATTCAGCACACTGAATTCCTTGCACTGTCTCCAACATTTCACATTGCATTGCACTGTCTCTCCCACCACTGAATCAAAAAGCCCAGTCCAGGTTGGGCCAGTTTTCATCACAGTGTTTATTTGCATACACAAGTATGGAAGAGAGATCTGTCAAGGCACAGCCACTCAAGATCAAGCACAGCACCAGGCACAAGTCTTCTGGACATCCCTCTGCTTTCCCACATTATTCAGTTTTCTGCAGTTTGAAAACCCCCAAAAGACAACATAGAGATGTCTGGACAACAAATTTATGCCAAGTGATGATCGGGTGGTCTTTGTTTCACAACTTTTTCAGAAGCAGAGGCAGGACCCATCAAGGAGTCCACACACTAACACCCATGGGTCTGGACAGAACAAACCCAGAGACATGTAGCACAGCATCCCAGGTTGTCCTTAGGGCAGTTCTACTGGAAAAGGGAATTCTCTTAGACCTAAATACTGCCTGAGATGAGCAACATATGTTTTTTCCTTCTCTAAACAACTCGCCCATAGCAGCTTTGTTTTTAATAGCCATGGTAGGGGAGAGGGAAGAGACATTAACTCTTCTAAAGTCTCACTCCCTGAACCAAAAGCTGCAGGATGGGTCTCGTGGTGTAAGTGATGGGGAATCCAGAGGCTAGCAACTCTAAAGTATCAGTTTGAGACCAGACTACCCCACTAGCCAAAAAAAATTCAGTACCTATTCAGAGCCCAGCCCGTGAGCAAGTTGTTCATGAGTAAAGACATACGAGAAATAATTTTGGTATTTGAGTTAACACAAGACTAAGTCAGAAAATTGATTCCTGCTGCACCTCTTCCCTCCTCTGCCCTGGAAAAGCACAGGAGCAGGCTAGAGCACATGTACTTCCACCTCCTGGGAACTGCCAGCACAATGTTTAACAGTTGTACTTTCTGACTGGTCTGCAGTAGCATGCAACTCCTGGGACTAAGATGCTCATCTATCAGCCCAGCTGTTGCCAGGCAGCCCCTGGGTATCTCATCATCCAGTGCAAGGAAGTCACTGGAGCATCCTGACTGTGTTCCTGGATAGCACTCCTCTTGCAAAAGAAGGCAGAAATGTCAAAAATCCACCTCAATACAGCTGACACCTTGGGGTCTAAGAAATAAAAAGCTTGTTATTAGAAAGCTGTCATGTGAGCCACAACAATGAAATGTTTGCACTGTCTTTATACACTGATAGTTGATTTCTTTGATTCTTTATAGGACAGAGAAAAAGAAACCATTTTGGAACTAAATTCTGTATCACTTATTCAAATACAAGTAGCTAATCCACATTACTGGGTGATCTGAGCCAAAGAACCAGTTGTGATCCTTGTGCTAAATAGTGCAGACTGACTTGCACACAGATCCCAGACCAAGTAGTTCCCTCTGCTCCCTTCCTCCAGGAATTCTAACCCACTTCAGACCAGGAATTGGGAACAAATGAAGATAAGGGTTGTGAACTGGGGTACCATCAGCCTTATGCAAAGGCAATACAGGAAGGACTTAAAAGTATCAAACCAACACTATAGGAGCACCCACAGCAGCATATTTCACAGGGTGGGAACCCCCAGAAATCAATTAGTAAGTGAGTAAGACTAGCATCAAAAGGAGGATCCAAAAGCAGTAAGTCAGCTACAGTGTTAACTCTCATCTTTAGGAATATTATGCAAATTATTCCACTACAACCACCCCCACCCCCTGTAGCCCTAAGGAGGAGGCCAGTCATGCTCTGGCTCATTGGTTTTACTGTCTGTCTGGTAGAAAATGTTATATGAAAGGCTGGGAGTGGTTTTGATTGCAGTGCCAGTAGTTATCTAAAACAATTGTTACTTGTCATACAAATTTCATCTGAACAGCATTTCACACACACCCTGAAGATACAAAAACACACAAGTAGACTGAATGCTGAAGTGGTACCTGTTATCTGAGCTACCAGCTACTCTCAGCTACAAACATTAACATCTTGGTTACAACTCATTTGTCTTCCTTACTGGCCAGCTACACTAGACAAACAAAAAACCTGACCTCATCTTATGCTAATTTAATCAATATTTCATGCAAGGCAGGTGAAAGTTTAGATAGTAGGTCTATATACAGTTTTGAAATATAAAGCAAAGTTCCCTTTAGCACACAGTCTGGCATTAGTCAGGCATGTCATAGGAAGGGAATTTTCAGTAAATTGCACTAAATGTTATGGGAAGTGGTTTCCCTTAGTTCCTCCAGCAGTCACCTTCTGCTATTAATGACCACAAGCAATGCAGTGACCCTTATAACACCTGATTTCACAGCAAATATTTTCATTTCTGAAGGTGAAATGTGAGACATACTCTCCTTATAACACTTATCTTTATGGCTCTCTTAATTCTTTAGGATTTATAGCCTCCACTAAAAGCACACAGAACATAACTGAAAAATTTTCCAAGATATATCTAGATTATTCTAACCTTCCTTTCCTTGTTAGCCATTCACATTATTTTATTCTGACATAGGAAAAAAATATTAAGTATTTTCACACCAAGAGCTTCACCAGTAGCTTTTAAAACATTTTCCTATTTCATCCAAATGGATCAGTCTCTCAAATTAAGGCATTAACACTTCCTTGAAATTATGTCTCAAAACAAGATTTTAGACATCCTAGAAAGGTATGAACATGACATTGTAATGAGAGTCTCCAGTGCATGGAGAACAACCGTGGTTAGAGTCAGCCCTGAGGATAGGAAAACTGCATTTCCAAAAATCTTTCCTGCTTAGAGAAGGCCCCACTGTTGTCTGGGAGAGACTGCCACATCTCAAAGCTTGAGAGCCAAAGCGGACAAATGCCCAGCAGAAATGACAAGAGGAGAATTTAAGCCTGTGGTAAGGTAGATGAAGGAACAGACAAGAAAGCCCCTCCAGACGCCTCCATCCTACTGTGTTGCATCTGTTAGCCAGGAAGACACAGCAGCATCAAGAATGGCTTTGTAGCCCAGTAAATTTCTCTGTTTATCATTGTTGTTGTTGTTTTATGTGGGGTTTTTTCCTTTGGAAAAAAAATATTGAGACAAAAAGAACACTTTGAAGAATCAATGCTTTTCCCAGTGTTATCAGTGCAGCAATACATACATATGGGAACTCAATGAGACCTCAGTTCTGATTGATGTTTGATATTTCATTTAATTGAATTTTGCAAGAAAACTGTTTTCATTATTGAAAAATGGACCTCCCATCATGTAAAGAGGGGAGGAAATCAAATGCTGAAACTCTGCCGTATTTTGTAGTGACACTTTTGCAATGAACAGTAGTTTCATACATAAACTTGCTTGTTTGGCTGCCACAGATATGAATTTTCAGGACATTTTAGAACAAAAAGAAACGACATGTCAAAGCAAATCTATAGTTTAGCAAATCAAAATGCCATGTTTTAAACATACAGGTTGTTTTACACCAAAAGAAGGTATTTATTAGAACACACACGTTAGATTTCCTGTCAATTTATAAGTGAAATATAGACAAAATAAGAATTTTCAAAGTACATACAAAAATTTTATTTTCCTATGCACTTTAATCACTACCACCTCCTTCCCCACCAAAATACTCAACACATCAAAAAGCATATCCTCTGCCTCTTAAGAACAATGTAAACATCAAAGTCACCTAAAGCATTTCAGCTAACTACGCTGGCTCAGCATTTTGCATTGCTCAGTGACTGAGTTGAGCACAGTCCCTTGCTGGATCAGCCATGCTTCTTCCCAGTCTTTCCACTAAGTTTTATCCAGGTACTGGTTTTCAGCTTCCAGAGCTCAACCTGGTATGACTGATAGTGAATGGAAATGCTGGGTACATCTCAAGCTTTAACTTACTTTCTGCAGGCAGTCGAGGGATGCATTTGGTGTCTCTAACATATATATGCACTCTTTACCAACAAGCAGGTAAAGGCATACAGATCCTTTCAAGGATATTGCAGCAGAAGCTTACTTAGCTATCACCAAAACAAGACAACAGGCACAAAATGTTCATTTTGTGAGTCCCCTGTAAGAGTCCTATGGCGTGCAGCCAGCCTCTTGCACTCCCTCATCACAGACTTCACGCAGCCCCACTCACTCCTGGACTTCTATGCTCCTACCGGCCTACATTGAAGTTACAGTAAAACTTGTCAGAGCAAAAAGCTTATTAAGCAAGCACAACAGGACACTGTGCTTAGCTGCTCACAACACAATGCCCAGCTGTGGCAGCTTAACACTCTCTCTTAAACGTTTAGCCTTCTTCATTTATCATCTATTATCAGAATAGTTACCAGGTTGCAAAGAGAACACCCCAAAAGGAGGCTTTTGCAGCTATCTGTCCGTCTCCTGCTTCTCGAGGCTTAAGTCCATTGCCAGAGTTTTGTCTTTGCAACACAAACTCGTTTCAGAGGGTGTAAAACCCTCCTAAGTCCACCAAAGTTGTCGCTCCAGTTGTGAATCTCACTACTGCCTGTATTCTGTAGCCTACAAACCAGCAGACAAGCCCCCTGAAAAAACACCAGCTTTCTTCTAGTCTGCCACAGCATTGAAAGCAGCTACATCCTAGAGGCATAAAGAAAAAGCCACAAAAGGTCATACTCAGACTTTTGAAGAATTTGAGGAGCTGGGCTTCACAGTCCATTAATGAGCTGGGAACCCAACAGATTAACCAGAGCCAAAGAAAGCACAGCTGGGGCCCATCTCCACAGAGAAAGGAGCAGCACCAGCTAGCTGCAGCATTTTTTGCCATAAGGAAAGTATACCATACTGTCGGATATTACTGTTACACAGTTGGACTTGATGATCTAAGAGGTCTTTTCCAACCTTAATGATTTTATAACTATCAGAACATTCTTCTGCATGTGCTGCTTTTAGCCTTTCAGCAGGTCCCAAAATTGTCCCCCTACTAGGCATAAAACTGACTTTATCCCACATGAATAAAACCAAAAAAAAATTACTAAAATAGTTTAGTTTACTGACGTCTACAGAAAAGGATTTTTTGTTGGGCTAAAAGATGAGGGTGTTTTCTGAGGGAGGCTTCTGCTTTAGGGTCACTCTCAATTCAACAACAACTCACGGTAGTCTAAATTCACAGACAGCAAAGTGACTTCATCACCCAAAACATCTTGCTGAATCTGCAGAAGAGCTGTAGGGTCAATGTGCCCATTGCCATATGAACACCAAGCTCTAACAGCAGCACCAGAAGTTGCTGCTGATTTCCTGAGAGACTGAACTCCTGTTGCATTTCTAGTAAGTATCCGTATTGATAAATATTTAAGCTCAGACTTAAACAGCACCATCTAAAAAACCCCATAGATACTGCTACATTTAGAGCTGCTAGGCAGCTATGATGTCCACTGGATTTGAAAATAAATGGTGCTAGCAGCTATGCACACGAGTGTCTTATTTCTCCAATTCCCCAAGAAGCTGTCCTTTAGCAATCTGACAAACCCAACAATTCCAAAGGACTAAACACTTTTTGATCCCTCCAAGTGACAGCTAAAAAGCAGCATCTAACACTGAGGCTTTACTTCGAAGCTGCAAGAAAAACCATTCATAAGCTTTTTAAGTGCAGCTACAAAGCAAAGAAACTTACAAATGTTTCTTCTTGCTAATTTGAATAACTAACATTTCCAGGAGAAAACCTTCTCTAAAGCTTCTCCAGTGAGTGCTCAGGCAGACAACTTGCCTGTCCAGGAGACAGCTTTTGTTTTCTGTGGTTTCATAGGACTGAGAAAAGCTCTGTTCTCTGCATGACCAGAGCTCTCCTGCTCCAAACCCACACTGCCCGGCTTTCCAGCATCCAAATCAGGCACTTCTGCCCGCAGCACCATCTGTGCAAAGTGATGAGCACTGACTGATCTCTGATCCCACTGATTTCTGGGATGTAAAACAGTACTTCACTTGTAAAGTAAAATACAGGTTTCAAGCACCTGCCATGTATATTTTCAAGCATTTCATTTTTTGCATTTGATGCATGGCAAGAAGGGCACCACTGCCAGGAGACGTTTCGCTGGGGTTCTTGATCTCCCGCTTTAAATCACTAGAAGTTTTCTATTTCTGGGAACTACACTGGTTTTTTAATTTAATTTTGAACCTGTCTCCCATAAAAGTAATTCAGCAGCAGATACTATTTTAAGTCACTGTATAGCTATCATACAATCATGCTTCCCAGACTGGACCTGGGTTTGGACAAAAGATTTCTGTCTCCTAAAACAGTAAAGCAATGCTAGGTCTGGAAACATTAATAGACTATTTAGTTCTTTATTAGTAGAGCCATTGAGATTTATAGGCAACAGAAAAGGGCTGTTCAATCAACAAGGAGCAACTGAAGTGAAAAAGCATTAATGTTACCACTGAGGCAATTATTGTAACATGATCACTATTCCTATGCATCTTTAATTTTTGCCAACACAACAGATTCTCTAAGACACAGATCCCTGTTTCATTAAGATAATATGATTTGTAATAATAATATGAGGTGGGTGAAACAGAATCCAGTCTCTTAACACTACACTGCTTTCCCTTGGGGGATATCAGTATACAAAATGGGGTTTCCGGCAAAGTGCTTGTAATCTCAGAAGCCAGTGCACCTATTAAACGCTTAGTAGGGCTCCAGGAGAAAGACAATACCAGAGACAACAGTCTCAAGCGAGATAAAAATCTCAATCCCACTCTCAGAATGCTGGTTTAGTTCCATTTAGCATCTTATCTACCTGAAAATCCAAACGGGCAAGAAGAGAGCAGTGGTTCTCCAGTCCCACACGGCTCCAGCAATGCAGGCTTGGGCAGGTGATTGGTTTTGTCATGGGGAAACCGATTCCCTGGGGCCAGTTCTCCTGCCACGTGTCTCTGGTCCAAGGGAGATGCTTTCCTTTGGCAGTCTTGAAATGCAGACCCAAAGGGATGGGAATGCCTTGATCTGATAATCCCAACTGAACTACTTATCCAAAACTTTGTGGGGTTGTTTTTTTTTCTTCTTCTTCTCTTTTTTGGGGGGAGAAAGAGGAAAGGGAGAGTAGGCACCAAGAAAATAACCTGTTCTAACTAGAATAGAAAAAAAGAAAGATGACAGAAAAAAAGTCTACTGCACTGTAGTCACTACTGAAAGATTAGATCCTATTAGAATGCTGGTTATCTCCATCTCCTAATTAAAGCTTATCTAAGGACCATGGAAGAGCTGGTCACAGACTCTAGTCCTACAACAGGGGGCTTTGGTTTTGGGAGGTTTTTTTGTGATTTGGGGGGGGTTGTTTGTTTTGGGTTTTTTTGGGTGGGGGGTTAGGTTATATTGGATGAGGGTGTTTGGTTGGTTTTGGTGGTTTGGGAATTTTTTTGTTGTTTTAGGGTTTGGGTTTGTTTTTTGGTTTTGTTTTTTTGGGGGTTTTTTTACACAAATGTCCTGGTTTGACTTAGAATGGAACTAATTCTTTTGAGTGATTTTACTTTTCAGCTAAGTCTCTTCTAATTTATTGCACTTTCAGAAGTCAGCAGCATGTTTTCCCAGACAGTGTCTGCTTCTAGGAGTGACAATGCCTGATGTTTAGAATTAGTACCAAGGATTGGTACACAGACCAAGGTCACTGCTAAATCTTGTGTACCACATTGGGGAGTGCAGGCTAAAAGGGCACACCCGTGGGAAGGGGGGGGACAGTTCAGGTGTCCCTAAACTGATCAACCAGGGATACCATTCCATATACATATATTCAATATAAAGCTGAGGGGATCATGAGGGTCAAGCTCTCTTCTTCAGTGGCCAGTATCTGAGGAGGACTCTGTCCATTTTGCCTTCAGTCCCAATCCATGTGTTCCTGAATCCAGTTCCCACATGCTGCTGAGTTCAGTCTTCATCAGTGGTGACTGCTGTAACTGCCATCAAGGGAGTTAGGTTCAATATTGGGGTTTGTATGTATTTCATCTGATTATTATTTTCATTAAATTAGTTGTAGGTGTCCCATCCATAAGTCTCTCTCCCTTATTCCCTTTCTCTTCCCCTTTAGGAAGGGAGAAGAGTTAACAGAGAGTATCTCTCACTCATTTAGTGGCCAGCCCAGCCCTAACCCTTGACAACAAACTTGAAAACTTCGCTTAGTACTTCACTGGGGTGTAGAGGGCACCCAGACTCGTCAGAAAGAGACAGACACCAGTTGCAGCAGAGAGGAATGCTTGTGCTGCATACAGGCAGAGCGACAACACAAGGGCACGAGCCACACAGTCAGCTTGAATTTCAGAGCAATATAAAAGGGAAAAGTGACTCCCTTTCAGGATCAGTGCCAAGCTTTGGATGGAGATATTCACAGAGGACAGACAAAATCTCAAAGCACAATTTGCTCATTATGCTTAGGATTTTAGAGTGAACCTATCAGTTTTCTCGCATCAGGGAAGCGGCAACTTTGCATGCCAGCAGAGCTTCTGCTGCAGGACTCCCCTGCCAAACAGTCCTGTTCCACGCCTTCCAGGCAGATTTTTGCCACGTATGGACCTCTACATGCTGCTGTTCTTGTACAAAGCCACATGCTCCCCTTGAATGTCACACCAATGTCCTGGCACCTGCTTTGGCTCTCAAAGGAGACAAGTCAGAGGAACAACCTTTCTGTGCTACCTTCTGACTGCAGAGCTATCATATCATCCACACCCACTTCCAGAAGGTATCATGCAGTAAAGTAAAAAGGAGGGAAAGTGAAGCATGCACAAAGCTCAGCCCTTCCCATGGAACCCCTCTGCTGGATGCCCTGTGGAAAACTCCAGCTCTGTTCATGAGCCAAATACCCAGGCGAGCACAGAGTACAGACCTCCTCGGTCACCTTAGCTGGAAGATGACAGCTTGGGTTTATGAAGAATGTGGGCTGTGACATTTGTTTTTTGCTGAAACAGATGTTTTTAGCTAAAAGGCATTTTTCTGCCCAGCTCTCAAATTGATTTTTTTTCCTATATTCTCTACACAGTGCCACTCTTGCTGGGTTATACACTGAAAATATTTACAAAGGCAACAAAATTAACTCTGAGTAGGACTTTAGCAAGCAGAGAAGGGAGGACAAAAGAAAGCAATTCTACATGTGGATAAGTAGCTATCTATTTTCACTGCAATCAAAGAAAGAGAGCTACTGGATGACCAGCTCTGAAGCTGAATAAGATAAACGGCAACTACAGCAAGGGCCATAAAAACAACAATAAAAGTTGTCATAAGGGAGATACACAGCTCAACACCTCTCCAGTAAGGTAAGCATAATAAACTCACTCCTAACATGGACATCAGTTTATTTTTTCAGGTGCAACCTAAATACAAAGAGGAAGACATGCAGGAGAAGCAGCACCCAAATTAAATCCCATCTGTTATGTAAAGAATCCTGTTTGTTGATGGAATTAGTTGCACAATTTATATCAACAGTCTGACCTTAAACAATGAAATTACTAGCCAAAAGCCAGTGCTCCTCCTTCCCTGGAGGCTGCAGCAGTTTGTCTGCAAAACCCTTTCTCAGACCCTCAAAGAAGTGATTTCTCCTACATCTGTCTTGACACCTGTCAGACACCATGTTTTATTTCACTTTGTACCAATGCAAATAGGTTGTAAATATTCTGGAATTAAAATGATCACAATACATGAACATGCTTATAAGGCATTTCCACATTCTCCTCCTCTGGCAAGTGAGTGGCTGATTTACAAGCCAGCTGTCAATACAGAGCAATTGCTAACTTCATTTTACAGGAGACAAAAAACATACTACAAAAAATTACTTGCAGTGCAGAATACAATGCTAAATTGTTTTTCTCAACATGGCAATCAGAAATGCATGTTCATCACTGACCTATCAAGGAAAGATGCCTGTCTAGCTTTCAGATGAGCACCCAAGAGCTGGGAGCTGCTAAGCTAATAGCCAGAGACCTCCCTGAAGTTTCTACTGCTATAAAGCAGCAACCAGCATGTCCCTTTAGCTGACAATTGACCTTTCCTCTGAGCATCTCAACAGAGCACTTACTTGTGTCAACACAAAGCATGATGCCACAGGCTCCATGCACCCTAAACGTCAAAGGAAAGATAATCCTTGCAGTTAATGTTTATCTAGGCCAGCACAGTCACAGTTCTCAAGGGAAGACTCAGGCCTGAAAATGAGAAACATTAATGCCTGCAGAAGGTGGATGGCAAATGCTTCACCCCATTGGGATGTAACCCTTACTAAAATGGAAAGAGAATACTGAAAAGCTGTCCTATGCACTCAGGGTGTATGCACAGGACACAGTGTCCTTTGCACACCTCTGCAGTTTTCCTAAAAGAAGGAAACTAAGTGCAAGCAGAAGCATCAACATCTGACCAGTTATAGCTGCCTAATGCTCTCCTTATGATGCAACAGCAGATAGTATTTCTTTTTCCTTAAAGAAAACACCCATGCTTTAGGGAACTATATGCAAAATACTGTATCAAGAAGGACAAATCTAGCCTTGTGAGAGACAGAACCACCTTTCAAGTCACCATTTTCAAGTTTGAAGAATCTGGCACTTTTCTGCACAAGAAAACCTCGAAACTGCCTTCTTATTATTTGCTACACCACTCATCCTGGTGGCCTGCAACACAACCATCTAGGTGCAAGTCTAGGTAATACCCCAGGGCAGCCAAATACACATAACATGTCCTGATGCAGTAAAAGACCAGCAACAGCAGATGGATGAACAAGGTCTACCACACTGCTCTGGAAAAAAAAAAAAACAGCTCCCAGTTACAGCTACACCTACTTCCCCTACCACACCCACCAGAGATACCTGCATGGGGTCTTCCTCTCCAGCTGGCCCAAGGGGACACACCAGACCAAACCTGACCTCACCCCTGACCAAGAACCAGTCCCACAGCTGCTCTCGCCCAGTGCTGAGGCTACCCAGCAGCCCATTTTGGTGACCCTAGTCCCTGCTGCAGTGTTTTGTGCTTTCTAGCTGAATTTCTGCCAGCCTGGGGTTTTTGGCAAGCCTCCAGTTCAGTCCTACATCTCCACCACTTGTTGTTCTCCCCTCAGAAATGCAGCTGGCCATCTGCCATTCCCAAATGAAAATCTCCTTCAAGAGTCCTGGACTAGCCCTCACACAGCTGGATGCTCTCTGCTGTCGGGCTGCATGAGGCACCTGGAAAATCCTTGATTTTATGTCTTTGCCCAAGCCCTTCTCCATTACATATACCCAGTTTTGCAGCCTCCCAGTACAAGTAACATTGGACAGCTTAGGTGCACCCATCTCCCTGGGCTTCCAGCCCCCCACTAGAGCTAACCAGACCAGTCCTCAACATTTACTGAGCTGGTCACTAAATCCAATTGAATTCTCCACCAACACTGCACTTCCTAACACTCCTCAATCTGCTACACCACCTTGCTTGTTAAATTGCTATTAAGTGATTAAAATAAGACTCTTGCCTGCTCCCCAGGCATCACATCAAAGATACATTAAACTGCTTTTTAAATTTTTAATTATTTAGCTATTGCAACCATGTTACACAACCCTTATCATAATCATTAATTAACCTTTGGTTTTAAATAATTAGCAAGCCTCTGCAACAGTCATAATGTTATTTGATTTTGTGAAGTTGGTTAAACAGCAGGAAGGAGGATGCACCACAGCCCCACAGCTGTATATGATGACAGAAGTGGGGACAGGTTGGTATCAGATGCCTTGCTGTTGAAGTTACACAAAAGCGCTACACAGCTAGCAGAAGAGCAGTCAGTGGCATTGCAGAAAGACACTTCCAGCCTCCTGCAATGGGCAATCACACAGTACCTCTAGCAGAGGTCAGAAACAAGGATGTATCTCCTCATTACTTGCAGAGCTGTGTGTTGCATGAACCTGTGGGCCACATCCTCACCTGGAGAAATCAAAGTACATCCTACAAAACCAGTGACATGACAGCACTTGCCCCTACATCTGCCAGACAGCAAACACTTCTGCTCTGTGGCTGAAGGAACAGACTTTCTGCTATGAAAACACTCAAGGAGGAACAAAGCATGCTCCCTGTAACAGGATAACAGCTGCCTACAAATGCAACCTGGTTAGAAGCAAGACCAAAGGTGCACAAATAAATGTACACTTGCATTTTTTTGCAGCTGTATTGACTGACTACATCTCAGTCAAGCTAGTCCAACCATCCTTCATGCAAAGGACCTTTTGACAGAAGTGCTGTGGTCAAAGCTGCTAGAATTGTCCAGTTGCACCTATATATGCCATCAATATGCATGGTGTTGGGCAGCAACCATTACAAGCCCTATTACTATACCCTACTGTACTCAATGAACAGCTGTCATCTCCTCCTCTAAGCAAGTTAAGAGAGATCATGCTAGCATCACAGGAGGCAGAGAAAACAAAACCTTCAGACTGACTCATGCAGCAGCAAGCACTGAAAAAGTCAAATGGCTGAAAAGAAATGTAGCCCCCAACTATTCTCCTTCACCTCTTACAGCTGGGTAGCAGAGACCTGACATGTACATGCTATAAGGTTCTGGGCAGGAATGTATTCCAGCATGGCAACCTCTGTATGCTTTTAGACTACACAACACCACACATCATGAAATAAAGAGATAGACACTTCTATGCAGTGTTGCATCACAGTAAAGGAGAATTCAGCCCAAAAGAACAACCACCCCTATGCTATTAGGGGTTTAAAATTGTATTTTAAAAAAGTTTAAAAGCTTATTTAAAACCTGACACAAAACTCTGCAAGACAGTACCATAATGCATAAAACCCAAAATTATATAGTAAGGAAAAGGCAACTGCATTTTGAAGAAACAACTATGACTTAGCCTAAAATGTCATTACTAGTAGGAAAACAAACAGACCAAGGACACTTCATTTTATACCATTAAGCATTTCAAAGCATCTGGGTGACATCACTGTACTGAATAACAGACAAGTCACTTTCCCATACAATTTGTTTAATAGGCAGCTGAAAATATTAGAAAGAAAAAAAGGAGGTTTTAGACTCTAATCATTTACATTTTATCTGTATAAACAATCAAAATCATCATAAGCAGGGAAGTAACTGCTGTCAGATATCATTTTAATGACAGGCATCCTTTTAAGTGTATCCAGTGTTCCTCATATCATTAGAAGCAGGGGGGAAATTAATAGAATACTAATGGCCAAGCAAACTATGTACAATAACTATTCCTTTTTTAGTTTTTATGTGTTCAGTCCATATTCTAGCTCCATTTCTTCTTGAAGACCATCTGAAGAAATAAAATAGAAATCTGAGTATACTGGCTGACTACTTAATTTTCTTCCATGTTTCACTACACCTGAAGGGCTACCAGAAAGACTGGCAAAGCTACTTATTTCTATGCCTTTGGGTTCTTCCCACATTTTTTTGCTGTGATGCTGAGACCACAGCTTTCCACATGCTTAACATTACACTTGTTTCTTTCCATCCCCTTTTTGTCCATACTCAACTGCTGACACTTGTTCTACACTTGGATTGCAAACCCTAGACAGAAGCAAAAAATCAGACACACCACCACCATTGCTTCTTGAATACAAACTGAATACAAACAGTTGTGTGTGTATTTATAAGCCAAAGCTACATCATTGTCAGTCAGATGAACAACTTGTCCCTAAGTCTAGATTTCAGCAAAAACCTACTTCTTTTCCCAGTTCCTGAAGTGAGGCTCCCTAATGATCCCTTCCTTTTAAAGGACAAAGAAAAACAACACTGAAAATGTCAGAAAGGATCAACAGGGCAGCCCTTTGGTATTTTGCCTCCCCTTGTACTTTTTACCAGATCTCTAACTTGAGAGGTGCACACATGCACAAAACCTGGCTGGTTTCCCCTACCTGTACTTACACACACACCCCAGAGCAGCACCCAAGCAGCAGTACATGCTTTGCTGTAAGAGGCGTATCTCTTTATAAAGAGGAGCAGAGAAACACATGACACCACCAAAGAGCAGAGAAACTGTAATTAGAGGAAAGACTAATTTATGAATCAGATAAAGTTGGATGTATAAATTAGCTCTATATAGTAAGTACACAGAAGGTAAAGCCTTCTGAAGAGTTTACATCATTCCCTGGTAATCAATGCTTAATTAAATCTTTCACCCTAATGCAGATTTTCTCTCTTTAATGTTACTGCTCTCCTTTCACCATCTCACCCTTTCCCCCTAACATTAGAGGCTTTGTCCTCTGACAAAAGCCCACAGCAAAGGGAAAAGTGCCAACACAATTAATTTTTCAGTAAAAGCCAAGTTGTTGTTTTCTCTGAAACATTTTACACTTCAGAAAACGCCAGAAATGTCAGAATCCATAAGCAGAAACAAAATCAGAGATCTGTTTCCCTATTAATACTGCATGACCTCCTCAACCATCTCACTCCGGGAGAAGGAGACAGGGCACTCTGCAGGGAGCAGAGGAGCCAGCAACCACAGCCAAGCAGGGGAGGGAAGACAGAAGGCTAAGCAAAGTATTAGCCACTGGCAAGTTCCAAAAGCAAACAAATTTAAAACAGAGGGAACACAGAACCAAGTGCCTCTGCCTGGGCAACGGGCTGAAAAGCTGGATGCTTTTCTGGAGAAGAGGCATGCAAATCCTGGAGAAAATAAAGAAGGCAACATTTGTTCCTCAGTTCCCAGTCAGTCAAATTCCTTCTCCAACACCTCCACATGCAGAGGTGGCAACCCAAAAATTATAATTGTCTAGAGAGGATGGAAGAAAAGTGCTATGATTCTGCTTGACTTTGCTTGTCTCTCAGAAGGATCCCATAAACCTCCCTTCACCTCATCACCCAAGACAAGGCACAGGGTCATCTTCTGAAATAACATGTCAGAATCTTTTTTGCTGTCCTCTTTCACCTTCATCTGCCACTGTTCTACTGTGACCTCACCTCCAATACATGCACAATCACTCCTGAAGCCTTGAAACATTTCACTGAGTTATGTGCACTTTCAGACCTCTACAAAAACAAAAGAGGAGGTAAATCTCTGTTTCCCCAGGAGCATCTTGGGAGAACGGCTTGGAGACAACAGGTATTGGCTTTGGAAGACACCAACCCCACTTCCACAAAAGAGGCTATACCCAAACCCAAAACCTACATCTTGAATATATATTGCTACACTGCACTGAATGCAATCAAAACAAGGTCTTAATTAGGCTCCTTCTGAATTTCAGTTTTTCTATCTGTGGGAAAAATATGCTACTACTCAGCACTGAACATCATGAAAGAGCATGAAAATCAAGTATTCACATGGAACTGAAAATTTTGAAGAATTCTGCCCTTAAGTGTCATTTGAAAGTATTAGGAACCAGTCATGGAACAACAAGGAGAAAGAAAATGGCTCATTAAGGGACATTCATTCACTGCCCTTGCACAAGGAAAGAAGCTTGTGGAAAAATACACATGTACAATTAAAGGCTGTGTTCTAATGCACAGGACAAGAAACCAAATTGAGGCTGCAGAAATTGGTTTATTCATAACCTTCATAAACTTTTCACCCTCAATAACTTTCTGATGTAGTTTTCTGAATGGAGTTTTGTGATCTAGCTGTTGGTGTGAGACAAATCCAGGGGGATCAATGTGCATCTGAAGAGGTTACTTTCAGTTCTGTATCTTCAAGATGCATTTCAGGATCAAGTATTTACTTTCTAGTGAGTCTAATTATTTTTCATGCTTATGTCACAGTGAAGCATCATGAGCTAGAGAAAAAATCGTTTTCAACCTCTCATTGGTTCTAGGATTGCCTTCTCATTTGGTGTGAAGCATTGGTTTTTACTTAATACTAGTAATGCAGTGCACTTTACAAAGCATCTTCAATGTAAAATTCTATGCAACCTATTTAAAAAATAGCATTATATTGTCCTTTAGTTCAAGAAGTAGATTCTTGAACCACATCCCTCAGAAAAATGAACCATTTCCCCAAATGTCAAATGCACTGCTTATTCTTCACTGGCAACAAAAATGTGACATAGGTTTACTAATGTAATTTTCAAGCCATTATCTAAACAAACAGCCTATGAACAAAGCAAAAGAAGAGGAAAAGCAGCTTATCACCTCCAGCTTTAGAGCTGCTGCAAATTCCAACAGCAAGTGCCATCTCTCAGCAAACACAGATGAAAGGAGCTACTCTGCATGGAAACATACCTTTAATCTTTCTTCAGAAATCACAGAGCTCGTTCCTCCCAAGGACAACAAAGGCAACATCAGCACAAGTGCTATTCAAGGCAAACCCTTCCCCCCCTTTTTAATACTATTCATTTAAATCCAGGCACTTTTTTCATTTATTACGTTGCATCACACAACTTGCTGAGACTGAGTGACCTCCTGGTCACTGCAAGGTGTGCTCTCCCCTCCATGCTCAGCTCATCCTAGATCCCATCCCCAGTCATGAGCTGACATAGGAACCCAGCAAAGCTAAGCTAGGCAGATGTGAACCTAGCAGCAAACCAGGAGAGGAGTTGGGCTGCTCATATATGAGTCAAACACCTGCAAAGCCTCCCAGTAGTTCAGCCCCCAGCACATCCCACAGCAATACCCCACCAGCCCAGAGGCCAGTCATCCTCTTCTTTTGTCTCCCTGGTCTCTACAGAGGGTAAAGGCAAATACACAGCTCACCAAGCCATGCCATCCTCCTGCTAGACCACAGGCAACAGTAACCATCTCCTCCCCTCATATCACCTAAAACCAGCTTGCTGCAACAGGTCAGCCTCATGCATATTGCTCACATGCATCTGTGGCAGTGTCTCTGCAGAGCTGGCTGTGGTGCCCTCTGTGCAAGAACCATATGGCATGTAGCCTAATGGTCAAATTTCATCCTCCTCCAATCAGCTCTTCTGCAAAGAGAGGATCACCATTTATTATCCTGTCTTCTATGAGAGGCTGAGCAGAAGACCACCACCCAGTACTTGTCTCTTGCTATTCCCTTAGCCAAAAAAAAAAAAAAATTTGCTTTCAGCATTGCTTACTGATATACTAAAAACAGAAGCCAACTCCTCTTTACAGCAAACACTTCAGTCATAAGAAATGCTGTGCAAGAGATTCATTCTCCTGGTCATTTTTCTTTTTAGACAAGACTTTATTTATATATTTTTTAAAAAAAATTTATTTTTTAATGTCTTTTTTACACAAGAGGAGGCTTTACTGCAGAGCCATTCACCAGCCATGCATCCTAGCCCTGCTTCTAACTAGCTAAGGGGAGCAATGCATTACACCATATGTGAAAATCCTACTCAGGCCATCTCAAAGACTTCCATCCAGCTCTCATTAAGTACATAATAACTCCCTGAGGTTTCATAACTAGGTGAATGATGGCTGTGCAACCGGACATCAGAGACCAAGCAGCCCCCTGACAAACAATAGCATAAATAACAATCTTAAAAGCCTCATCCAAAGGGAAGCTGTGTACCCAAATCAGCCAGTGAAGATTACATAGAAGACTCAAGCAGATTGAAAATTCTGTAATTAAAAGGCAATAAAAGCATGTGTGTCACTTCAAGATTATTCCTCAGAAATTCAGTGGCAATTTGATTTTATTTTTTAATGAGATTCAAGAGAATCCATTGATCTGATCAGCCTTCACATTCTTTCCTTCCCTGTTAGTGTAAGCCAATCTCCTTACATGGATTACTAGGCCTACTTAATTTCCTTTCCCTAAAAAAAAGGACATCATTTTTCACTATAATTCCTATCATAATAGGAATTTGACCAATACAAATATGCTGCATTACTGCAGTCTGTTACTCACCAATTTCATTTAAAAAAAGAATTCCAAAGCTGTGAGCTGTAATCCTAGAGGCAGTCTTGCTGTTTTCTGCTGCTTTTTAATTAAATTGTTTCTTTATGACAATCAATCACAGATTCTCTGAACTGAAGACGGCAAATTTGGAAGAGCTAATCAGCAACAGAATTCGTTTACAATTGATCTGCACTGTTGTTTGTTTTGCCTCATCTCAGAGGGTGGTTTTTTAATCTTTACTTTCTGACCAACAGGTTTATGTGGAGGTTTTCTTCCAAGCACACAGATTATTTTTTTTGTTAGTAATAGCAGATTAAACATGTGGTGCTTCTTATATTTTATCTATCATAGAAGATGCATTGATTCCTAGATGAATTACTTCATGGAAACACATTCCCTTTCACTTGGGAGAGTTTCCACTCTGCTCCTCTGAGGCAGAAAATGCCACCCAGTTGTCCAGCTCTGACTCACCAGTGTTACATGGGACACCCAGGCCCAGTCTAGCATCGCTTCAAAACCACGCAAAGAAAGCCAACCAGTGTGCACGCTGCAGCAGTCACAGAGCCAATCTGACCATTGCTAAATCCAGCATCAAAAGCTACTTAGCTCAGTGCACAAATATATCCTAAAGTATTTTCCTGTGCCTGCCAAGGTATCACCATCCACCAACGTCACTTCCAGGCACTACAGCAGTTGGGAAGTTGGCAAAAAAGTAATTCCATCACCTGTTTTCCAGGTTACACCTCCTCTAGGCACATTGTTCTGAACTGGATGCAGCCCAGCCTTGAGAGCAGCAGAAGGAAAACCTATACCCAAACATTTAGACATTTACCACAGACACAAAATGCAGGGGAGGTCCCACATCGCTCAGCGTTTCTGCACCATCCATGCTAGATGCATCTGCTTATTTTGTAATGATCAGTACATACTACAAGTCTGCCATGCTCACATCTTTTCTGCTCTTGATATGGGAAAGTGGAAAGGCATGTCTCTTCTGGGCTGAAGGAACAAAGGTAGCTTCAAACTACAGCAGGTGAGTAGTGAAAAATTAGACCAAGATACTCCCATGATTTTGGAACATTTTAAGGATGAAACCCAAAGCTTGAAAACTGGATTCTTGGTGCCTCCAGAGCATCCAAAAGTTTCACAGGCTTCTAAAGTACCAGATAATTCAAGAGGTACTGCCAGCTATACACACTCATGTAGAAAGCTCTCATCTGTCCTCACTATTTGAGGAGTGGTTTTTGCAGATTAATATACTTTCACAGTAAAATGTAAGATTATAAATTGCTAAAATTGATTTCACATCGGCAGTGAAAGCAGAGTAACACACCTGAGGTGATCCAGCCTGCTTGAGGGAACATGAAACCAGTGCATTGACAGTTTAATTGGCTCAGCAAGAGTTCATTTCCATCAGATGAAATGCGCCATTGGCCATTTTATTGCTATATCTTACTGCTGCTTTAAAAGTAAAAGAGATGACAATCTAGGAAAATATTTCCTTTCAGAGACAGTCCCTGCCTTTATTGATGGCTGCTGGCTTATTCCTTCTTTTCCTCCCTAGAAAATGCAAACCAGCTCTTGTTTGCATTTTAAACATTTTGCACAATAGGAACACCTCTGTTTATCCTTTGAAACCAATAGATGGAAGGTGCCACCATGCCCATTTGTGTATGGGAATTACAAAGAAAAAATAAATAAATCCAATGGCACCAAATAGGTCTATAAATACGTCACTCAAGGGTAACAAGACATTTATATTATCTTACTGAAAGCTAGGGAGATGTAATTTGACTGCTTTATAGCACTAAGATGCAGTCTAAGAATGTTAGTAATTAACTACCAAAAGATGATAATAATTAACTACCAAAAGATGATCACTTGCAGCTTATAAGGTAATTACAGAGAATAGCCCACTTGTTGAAGCAGAAGACTGGAAGGAACACAGCAGCCCTCGATCCCTGCTTATCTCTCACAATTCACGCTCCGATGAGGAACGCAGGCAGACGATCATGTTTTGCCAGCACGAGTTCAGAGCAGATGGGACAGAGACAGCATCACCACACTCACAATGCAGGGAAGCGGACATGGAAGAGCTGCAGGAGGCACACAGGCATCTCAGCAAGGCCATGGTGCTCCTGCAGAGACCCATCCCAAACACCTCCACATCCAAAAAGTCCACATCTCCTGTGGAGACAGAGCATTACAGACACAAGAGGACATGCATATAGCATTTGACACGGCAAAGGGAACTGCTCTCAAGTGACCATGGCCAATGTCTTCCTACACCCCTCAGAAGCAGGGGAGCACCATTCTGTTTCACAGCAGAAAAGGAACAGCAGGAGGCAGTACCCAGGCAGAAGGTAGGTCCACAAGTATCCAGAAAATCCTCTGCACACACTGAACTAGGGACCCATAAACCCAGACACCAAGCACAGTGTTTAAAAACTGCTGAAGCAGCAGGTAGGTAGTTACAGAAAGCCATCTTGGAGCCTACCCTCCAAACCTCATTTCACCAACAAGGGGAAGAGCATCAGCAGCATTTAATTGCAGGGTGAAAAACAAAGAGAGACAGTACACATATAGGGGGTCTCAACCACATGCAACATCACACAGCTGCAACCCTTGAACCACCAGACTCCAAAAACAGAGGCTGGGAGACTGGACACATCTATCACACGCTTCACTCCTCCGTGGACATGCCAGGGAGTTGCTGCTAGCCCTCTTGAAATGGCACAAAGCAGCTTCTTCCTATAGCAGCCAACCTACAGATACCCAACATGGTGTGGAGAATGGATGGAAATGCAGATGGGAGCCGGAGAGGCTATTGATGTGGGTGTGCATTACAGAGCTCAAATGAGAACACAGTGAAACAGCAGCAAAAGCCAAAATGCTCCCTCCTGCAAAGAGGTACCCAAAAGACACATGCTTTGCTCTTCATCAGCTGTGAGCAAGGGTTGTGTAAAGCTGCCCAAGATGCACCAGGACTTTGGAATAACAAAGGAAATATGACCACTCTGGTACTGACTGCAGCAGAGGAGAGAGAATCCAGGAAAGCAGGGAGCCCCATACCTCAGGCTCAGCATCACACTGAGCACCGAGAGGCTTCTCCAGAGAGCAGACCCATCCAGCACACCCAGGGCCTGAAGAGTTTCATCTCAATGCATACTGGCATTGAAACTCAGGCAGCAAGAAGAAAAAACAAAAGCAAACCCAAACATCTTTCAAAATCTCCCTTCCCAATAGCGTGCACTGTCATGCAACGCTTCCAAAGCCATGGTTTATGCGGCTCAGGAGGGTAGTTTCATGCCTTAACTCCTGCATGATGGATTTTACAATTTGTTAAAGAAACTCATCAATCCTCAGCAGTCATTTTTAATGCCCATAGCCTCCACAAACTCCTGCATTTTGCTGATCCCCCAATTTCAAATCGTTTGAAACTGCTGCTACTATTACAGCTCTGCTCCTAAAGCTAAGCATTATAGCACACTCCAGACTTCCAGCTTCATATGCTAGTGCAATAAACAGATTAACTGTGATTTATGAACAGTAAGTTCTAGTTATTTGAAAGGAAACATTACCTCCCTAGACCAATTCTGACAATCAGAGATCTCTCATTATGCAGACAGCTCTTTCCACCTACCTGTAATCATCAGTTTAGAACATTGTTATCAACCTGGGAAACATATCACCATGGTTTTCCACTACAAACTTTGTGCATCCAAGGCATCTGGCAGGAAACACTGCCAAAGACAGACTATCAGCCTGAATTGATCCAGAGAGCTGATTCCTTTTTTAAATACACATTAATAAAAACAAACCTTAAAATAACAACAAAAAAAGAAGCTTTCAGAAAGAACTGCCACTGTGGAGACAGGTGCAGAGAAGGATGCAGCAAGACTAAAGCAGAGGACTAATTAGGAACAGGAATTATAAGATCATACAGAGATCTATATGTGATGCTTATTTACTTATAAGTCTAATTAGAGTTTTAATATTCTCTTCCAAAAATGAATTCAATTCTTAGTCCACTCTAAAATGTTAGCTTAATATTTTGGAAGCCCACAAGCAAGAGTTTACATTTTCACATGCACTTTTCACAACACACTTTCAGCTATTAATCTGACCACCCCACTTACATCATGTCTGACTACTGCTAAGAATCTTCCTCTACATTTATTCAGATAACAATAATCACTTTTCTCCTGCATTGAAATGTTGTGGAAGAAGCCTGGCTGACAATCCAAACCCACACATGGGTTAAACTTCCAAACCTGTTCACACACCACAACAGTGGCCTCCTGGGTCCTGGGTCATATCTCCACTCTGCAGGGCTAGTTCAACTCCAAGACCTCCTGACTCTCAGCATCTCTCACCTCCACTGCCTTATACACTCAGAAATAGTAACTTTCCAAGGTACAGACTTTTCCCACTTGCCCCATGACACCTCCCTACGCTCTAAGCAGCAGTGGTCTGCAGAATGGTGTGGTGCTAACGCCCATCCAAGACTCTTAACTGCTGACACCCAAAATACCCTCCTGCATTGTCAGACTTAATTGGCTTAAAGACACTGGAGTATTAAACTATTCCAAATAATATGACATAAGATCATCTGGAGGGCAGCACTGGTATCAGTGGCCCCTTCAGTGTGATTAATATGCAATAGCTTCCACCACACAGCCCATGTCTTCTCACCTAATTGGTGTCACGTATCTTGGATTTACCTGTGTAAGGCATAATTAGTAAAGATAAGTTTTTATACACTTAAACCTCTTTAATAGAATAAAAGAAATCTCAGCTCCCTCACCTTCACCGTAAAGTGGTAGCAGCAGCTTTAAAAATGAAAAGGCTTGAAGGATTTGGAATAAGAAACTTGGAGAGACAATCGCTGATCTTTTATCTTCCAGACTTCAAGCAGAATCAAGTTCTTCAAAGAAAACCCAATAAAATCCAGACATTTTCATCATAACAATATAAATAATTCAGTCATACTTTAGAGGACTCCAACATTAGGATGGGCTATTTGATATATTTGTGGCTTAGGTGCCTCTAAACTGATTAAAGATAACCTGATAGAAGCTTGCAATGTCAAAACCACCTTCAGTCCTGACAGATATGAATGGATAGTGTAAATAACTATAAATAACCAAAATGCCTACATTTATGCCTAACAGAGGATTTACAGCCTTCAGAGCTGCCTGGTAGGACTAAGAGTTACAGCTCTGCCTTTATCCTACCACAGCATGCATAGAGAAATGAATCTATGTCCTCCCTATGCTGCCTGCTCTGCCAGAACCACAGAGGATTCAGCTCCAGAAAGGAGAAGAAACAGGATTCTCCCAGGAATAAGAGAATACCACACACACACAGTCAGGTTTATCTATATTGATATATCAAGGTCTTACTAGAACTCCTCTGAAACATATCCCAGAAGCTCCTCAAATCTCCATAGCCCCTGCAAGCTCCCCTTAGGTACCCAAAAGAGCTCCTTTTGTCTTGAAGATGCCACATGAAGAAGGTTAAATGCCATTGCCTTTCACCAAGGGTGATTCAACTGCAGCATCCCAGCCAGTTTTCCAGTTTAGGTTATTGCATTCCTGCCTTCCTGCCATTGCCTACACTCCTAGCAAAGTCCCAACAGCTCAGCAGCCCCACAGGAGCTATTTTGGAAGTGGGTGGAAGAAAGCTCTGCACCTGTGAAATCAGTCAGGCAGGTAGATTCAGGGTCAGAAACAGGCATATGGTGCTTCTCAAGGTTCACACCACTGCTACCCTTCTGGCTCCAGTGACCTCACCATCACAGCCAAGAGACTGCAGAGTGGCCATCAACATGCCCCAACAGCCTGGCACTTGCACTATACAGAGAGACCACTCCAGGATTTGGCTAGCATCAACAGAAGAGGCTATAGAATGGTAATGTGAGATCCTGCTGATAGCTTATTTTAGCTCTCTTAAAGTAATGAAAGCAACTTTCTCCAGGAGCACACTGCACTACTCCTGCAGAACCAGCCTCTCAGAGCCAGCTCTCCTCCTCCTGCACTTCACACTTACTGGAAGGGGATGATTGCCAGAAAGACCTACACAAAACTACAGGTGCAGATGCTCCCCTTCCCTTGGAGGGTCCTGTGCTTAAGTGTGTTGCAATCTTGCCACTGTTCAAAAAGTACCTTTTCCCTTAAGAACTATGAGTCTACCATGAAAGCTGTATCCAAGCAGCTGCTAAAGCTTTGATTTTCTGTTATCCACAGTCCAACAGTGAATATGCAGGACAAGAAATTAAGCAATCCCTCAAAAACAAGTTCCCAAATTTAGGAACCAGGAGGCATTAGACTGATGAACACACACACACAACCCAACCCCAGGGAGTAGAGTTCTTCTGTGGGAGGAAGGAGGAGAAAAAAAAAACAAAACAACCACCCTGGTATTTTCCTGTTCAACTTCTCCTTTCAGAAGGCTGAACTATTCAGAGTCAGTTTTAATATTTAGAAAGTCAGCAGCATTTGTTGAGGCCTTTTTGTTGTTGTTTTAATAGAAAGATTAGAGTGTGGCAGGGCCAGCAAGCTCCCACCAAAAGGCCGAGATGTAAGGTCAGAAGAAAAGGAGGAGAAAAACTATAGACAGGGCTCTTGCTGTTTGCCACAGCAAGTAAGCTGCACTAACTCAATGGTTAGGTTGAATGAGAACCTCAGAACAGTACCAAACATCACTTGCTAAAAGACACATGAGCAAGTTTTGAAGTGATGTGGTTTAGCCTGCCTTCATGGTATGCAATGCAGCTGCTGTTGGCTGAGAACCTGAACCAGAAGGTGCCCACACAGGCAGATACCAGCACAGACACATCACATGAAAGGAAAAAACCTGCCCTCAAAGAAATTCTAGAGTAAGATTTATCTGCAGTCAAGACAGCTACAGTTCGTTTTTACACTGTTAAATTCAGCAAGTTTCCAAAGGATTAAATCACTACTTAAATCATCTCCATAATTTTTAAACATGCCTGTAAGATAAGACCAGGAGCTCATTGTACCTTTTAAACTTAGTGAAGGGAAGATATATTTTTGATTGTTTTTTCTTCCTTCTTAACTGCAATAAAGAAAAAGCCCCAAAATGTAAAAAAATAAAAACTTTGCTAAGTGAACATGGTAACAGATAGGCCTGGATGAGATTTTCTGTAAATGCCAGACAATTTCCCTTGATCTTTATCAGCAGAGATGCTGCTGTAGCTTCAGCAGGAAGAAATTTAATTTGGTGCAGTCTAATAACATGTGTGAAATTTTGTTTGTCAGACCAGCAGCCCCTTTAGATGCCAGGCTAAAAATATTAAAAATTAACTCAGAACTATTTCAGGTTTGTGGTTTTAATATGTGTGGTTAGGATATGTTTCCATACCAGCATATTACCCCACTCTAGAGAGCAATGCAATTACCAATCCTCTGTGCAGGAACCCCACCACAGATGGAAGTACTCTCAATGGGAGAGCTTTCTGCTCTGCCAGAGTAAGCCTGTGAGAGCTGGCATTGCTTTAAGCTAACCCACTCTTGCAGTCCCAATTCCTGAAGCCACAGGGCATCTGTTCCCAGCTTCAAGTAGAACCACCATGAGGTAGCAGGACCTACAGGAGATGCTTAGGGACCACACAGACTCCAACGGTGGTTGTGAGTGCCTCTTCCCCAACTGCTCCAGCAGTCCCCCTATAGCTGAACACAGGCTGCATAGCCTCAGGCACATCCCTGCAACGGGCATCCTGCACTTCAGCTGTGCCAGGGCAGGAGCTAGTTTTCTGACCTACGAGCAGCTGTCAGGGCACATATCTTGGCAATGTAGAAGGAAGAACACAGGATACTGGTGGGGTTTGAGACACTACACCCCAGCTCCAGCTCCCTTAGTGATGTCTGAAGATAGCAGTCAGTCTCCTACCATAAGCAGTACCAAGAAACAAAAAAAACCAGACCATTGTATATTGGGTCCAAGCACCCTTTCTATAGCTAGAACAGTCTCTGGCACTGCAGCCATCAAAACACTCCTAACTAAGAAGCAACCAAAAGATCCACCTATTAAAATATTGTTCTATAGACTTAGAGACTACAGTTAAAGCTACATGATTTTCAAAGTTTAGTGAATTGCCTTTTCAAGTCCAAAACATTTTATACAAGGTAATTAAAGTGAGTTCCTCAATGGTTCTAGCTAGGAATTCCTCTTTGCAATCCCATTGTAGAAAATTAGCTATGAATTTTTTTAAAAGCAGAAGGGGTCAGTTCTTCTTCCACTAAATGCTTTTCTTCCCCAGCACCAATAACGGCAACTCTGCATACCAAGGCTTTTCAGAGTAATATCAGCTCCCCAGAAGAGGCATAAAGTTCAGAGCTAGAGCACCTGACTCTGCTATGCACAAGCTGTAGTAACAGGATGCCATTCCTACACACAATAAAAACTCTAATGTGCAATGTTTTTGTCAAATGATAGGAAAGGAAGCAGACACTTTGTATTCTGGCCAGGATATTCACCATTTCTGAAGCCAGTCCACATTTCCAAAGGCTAGGAAACCACTCTCTCATTAGTTTTCCTGCATTGTGTTTTGAAGGATTGGAACTCAACGGTCACTGCATTAAGAAGTATTGAGGGAGAAAAAAACCCCACACCACACCTCCTCAGCAATTTATTTGATCCTACTTTGATAAAAACAATAGTTTAGACTTCATTGGCCAGTTGTAGACCAGAACAGAGCTTTGCCATGATCTCACAGGCTTCAGTAGGCTTTGGGTCTTGTTGTTATTGAAGCAGTAACAAAAATAAATCAATTCTTCTCAAAAAAAATAGCAGCACAAAAGAAAAAAACCTCGATTGCTCATGACTACTTTTTCAAATATAGGTAAAAATGCCATTAATACATAATGGCAGAACCTCAAAAGAAAAGCATGCAACAAAAAAGAAATCATTTAACTGCACAATAACCATAGATGGAATAAGTTTTACTTGTGTAAGGCCCCATAATTCTTTAAGTGCTTGCATATTTAAGTGACACACACTAGTGTGTATCCACAGTAGAACAATTTTTATCGAAGATTAGTTTTGCTAAAAAGATAAAACATCACCTTATCATTAGAAAAAGAAGAGATCTGTCACCATATAGCATGGCATCAGGTTATCAAATACTCAAAAACCCCATGGCACAGACAAGGGACCACACTTGTGGACATGGCAGCCTGTATCCACCTTCACACTGAATAACCAACTTTGTTGTGCAGTGGATAGCAATAATCAATACACATGTTTTAGTCAGTGTGTGACTGGGGGTGACGATCAGATACTACTACTGCAACTTGTTTTCTTGGGATTGGCAGAATCAGACAAGACAGTACTTGCACAGATATTTTAATTCCTGGGGAAGTGGCAGTTTCATTTATTTTTAAACTTGGCCTTGAAGAGGTTTAGTCCTTAAATTTATATTTGTTCTTTCAGGTATATGCATATATCTAGGACAAGCCCTGTAGAGCAGCCATATACAAAACCAGATTTATTATTTATCCTAAATAAGCAAATATATTATATACAAACATATGAAATGAAGTGAACAGAAAGCTTCCAGCCACCTGCAATTCTGATTGCCAGAAGCACCTCCTCTCTCCTGCCAGGAGTCTGGATTGCTTCCAGCCCTCACCTTGGAAAACGGCAGCATTCTGGATGACGAGGAACTTCAGCTCCATGCTGGCAGACTGCAGGAGCTGCTCCATGTTCAGGCGAGCTGTTGCCTGGTACTTCTCCTCCATCTTCCTCGAGCAGCATGTGGAGCCCTTTGGGATACATACTTGCAGATCAGACCCTGGAGAGAGATACAGGAAGGTTTTACATTAGGAGTTGACAGTGCTGGGATTGGAAAGAGGAAACCAACTCCACGCCTTGGTCTCACTGCAATTACCATCTGAGCAAATAGATGACATTTCTGCAATTTGTCCTGAGCAAGCAGCTTGGTCAAAGGAGAAGACTTGATACAGCAGAGCCAAGATTGCTAAGCAATAGCCCCTGAGAGCTTGCTATGTACACCTGCCAGCACGCTAAACTTTGGGTTTTGACACTCCCAAAGCGTTCCCAAAGCTCTTGCTCCTGAAGGTAGCAAATGACTCTAGGAAAAGTGTTGTGAGCTAAAAAGTGATAAATAAAAACTAAGGGGAAAAAAAAAAAATCATTTTTTCAGTCCAGACAAAAGAAGATGCAACAGAAGAGAGCTGGAAGTAGCAGCCACAAAAAGCCTCATTCTCAGTCAACTTTCAAACTGTGTCCTCACAAACAAGCAGAGCAATAAGCTCCTATCAAAGCAAATAGCCTTCATCATGCAAAACACATGTAACCTGGTGCTGCTGTTAGAAACTCAAAAGTAAGAAACAACTTCATTAAAAATGGGTATTGAGGGCCAGGCAGCAGCCAACATCTTCAATTTCAGTGTCTACTACTCAAACTGCATCATGCCCAGAGCAGGAGAAGCTCCCTGTTAGACTCAGCACTGCTCAGAACCAGGATTAAGAAGCAGTCCCCAAGCCAGTGACCAACTGCCCAGACAGGGTGAAGGCTCCATGCATTCCTCAGCCCTTGCTCCACCTCCCCATTTGCTGTGAAGGATTTTTCCTCAATAAAGGCAAGTTTGGTAATTTACCTCTTTGCTCTGGAAGGATTACACAGCCTTCCAGGTTTCCCTCTCCTCTAAGAGTCTTTTACCACATTCACTGTCTCACTAATTACTATGAAGTGCTAAAAGTCACTTTGGCAAGCATGCTCTACAAGAATAGGATTAATATTAATATCAGTTCAATTGCATACCTCCTGAAGAAGAGCCATGAACATTGCTGAGGGAAAACCAGCTGTCAGGGCTCAGGAGTAGTGAGGGCAGAAACTCTCATCCCTCCAGCCCCATCCCTTTCCCTGGCAGAAAGGAGATTTAACCAACACAAGTCCTGCCATCACTGCAAAACAACACACGACAACGAGGGAGAGAGAGGCCCAGCCCAAGGCTGGACCCATAGCACCATTCCAGCTCTGCCTCTACCTGCTGCCTCAGTTTCCCCTTCTGCAAAATGGGATGTGCAACAAAAATTCCTTTATCAAGCCCTTTGACAAAGGGTCAACACCATTGATGTCTAAAGACCAAGTTTGTGAACTAACTAGGAGCACAGCAACATATATTGCATGCTTCAAAAATATAACAGGGACCACAAAACCACATAAGAGCAAGACCTTTTGTTAATGAGAGAAGTGGTGATATAACAGCAAGTTAAAGAGGTTTTTTGAAGTCAAATCCAAGTCAATTTACACCACAAAAAGGCTTAGCATGGTCTCTTTAACACTACAATATAGTCATAAATTTCTCATTAATACAAAGCTTATTTCCTCCTACATTTATTATACTAGGACCAAAAAAAACCCTTCCAAGATTAATGGAAATACCAATATGGAAAATGTGAGAGCTGGCAATTAAGAGATCTGTGCAAGTTAAAGCCAGGGATAGGAAGCAGCAAGGTCATCTCCTCACATCCCATCCTTCTTTTTAGCAATTAAGCAAGTTTCTCCCCTTAAATGGACTTTTTTTATTTTTTGAAGACAGACACATGCTGTAGCAGAGCAATCATAGAGGAGGAGGAGAAGGCCTGGGAATTGACTGTGACAGCTTAAAACGTTTTACAGAGACAGCCAACTAACACCAGTGACCAGAAATGTCATGGAAATACAACAGGTCAATAGGGGCAGGACAGGCTCTTATCAGCTACCAGGAACAAGGTTCTTCCTGGTGCAGAGTGTTGCTACAGAGGGCCAGGAATGGGAGTCTATCTGCCAGTTATTTTATGTGCATGGCTTTCCCAGATGGGGAGCAGACCCAAACAGTCTTATCTCTAAGACCCAATAGTAAGGAAAAGAGGTTTTGATGCCCAGAACCCCACAAGAAGCCACTAATCCACCCTGTTGACCCCAACCCCTGCAGACACCAATGAAACAGGGACAACACTTTTTGACCTGCAAACATGTGTGGGATTCATTCATGATGTTGCTTGGAGGATTTTCGTTTCCCTTCATGCTGCAGCACCATCCATGAGACCCAGGTCTTGCGCCCCAAGTGCTAGGGTCTGTGCAAAGCCTGCATACCCCAGAAGCATGGTGAATGCAGAGACATGAACACGTGGAAACACACTACAAGCCTACAGACCAGAAGCTATCACCAATTAAACTGCCACACTTCTGTCTCCATGAATGCACAGGGAAAGGTCCTGTGAAACATCCTACCCTCTGCCTCCCAATCCACCCCCTCTAAGCATTTTATCTAACACAAACACCTACAGTGATAGCTCTGACTTGTGAGACAGCAAAGCCCATTCCACGGTCTAATGGCCTTTCCTGTTAAGACTATCTCCCAAGCTACACACCTCCCTTTTCCCTTAAGGTTTTAAGCACTTACACCTCATAATGTGTAACAGCCAGTCTCAGCCCTTGCAAACCACCTCCCTTTGCTAGAAATCATTACAAATTCATTTTCAGAAAGAAAATATCTTATGAATTACTCCAGTGGTTTTATTAAATTGCATTAGGATGCTCACATACCAATCTTCACAAGATTAGGGATCCCAATGAGATGCTAAGCATGGAAGCCTGACCCTCTGACATCCAACTCTCATGGGTGAGGAGCTGGATGTGGTCCCTTCCGTAGGCACAGGGATGCTGGCCACCATCAGAGCACTGTGCTGGTTATGCCATCTTGGGGAACAGCAGTGTAAATGCTACAGTAATTTTGCATACACTCCTAGCTGACAGAACTGATCCCTACAGCTGCAGGAATTTCAGCAGCACTCTGCCTCTTCCTCCTTTCTGACACAGGGAATTTTTACTGAAGATGGGGTAGCAGTGAATTTAAACCATTAAACTTGACTTTGATGTACAATTATTCCCACAGATAGGTGGTTACTACAGCAGAAGTGAAAATAACTTCAGTGGACTAAATGTCAAAAAAAACCCTTGAGATCATCTGCAGGCAGTTGTGAACTCCTTCACTGGGCTGAAGGATTGTATTTTGATTTGAAACATCCCAAGATAGCCCTAGTCCTGTCATAAGCTACTGGCAGACAAGCTGTGCTTACCACTGGAGCACACAATCCTGCTGCCCACCAAAATCCAACAGCTTTAATCAGATTAACATTCCCCCCAGATTTACCCTAGGCATTGCCAAAATAAGAATCTGTCCCTGCTTAATGTTACCTTACAGCAGCCTCCACCCCATGTGATGGGAGGGTTCTGCTACCCTAAGCAGCAACACCCTTCAACTTCTGTGTGTGGAAATACCAGAGAGCTTTATCCCACCCTTTTAGCTCACTAGTTTGTTAATATTACCCAGAAGAAAGCTGCTGCTTTGTGATAATTTTCTTTCTCTAATTGTTTCACAGTCAGCATCATGCTTTAAACAGATAAAAGCAGTGATTCAACTTTAAATATAGTGGATTTTCCCCCAGCTATTTCAATATTTTTTTTTAATTAAAAACCTTCTTTTAAGTTATGTGACTAGTGGGTCATGCATCTGTCACTGGCTTTTACTGCTCAGCATTTGGGGATAAAAAAGGAAATGCAACTGTTCAGAACCCAGGTTAAGTGCAGATCTTTTAAAAATCTAATTAAAGAGATAAATTATAAACCAACCTCATTCAATAGGTGATTAAAGTTGGAACAGTACGGGTACCACATGGGCTATTTATTACTGCTTAATTATCCTGATCTTGTATATCAAAAGGGCATCTGATTCCTTCCCAAGTCTTGGGGTAGCCAGATGATTGCCATGCAAATATACTTTATAACACCACATCTTTTAAAAGAAGAAGGTACAGAGCAAATAGAAAGGGTTTATAGAGTAAGAGTTACCACCTAACAAATGTACAAATGTATCAACAATACTGCCATCAGAAATATGGAGTTCATTTGTGGGCACCCACTCACATACAGATTTGTTAGTCACATGCACATACCCTACAGCCATTCCAAAGACTGGAAAGAACACTCTTCAGGATGTTGTTAAAATTAACCTCTGGGGGAAAAAAAAAAAAAAACCCAAACAAAAATTAATGTTCTCACTGTAAAAGCACTGCCTGGGGACATTACTAAATTTTAGGGTTCTGCTCCTGCTCTCTTAAGTATCAAGAGAGCAACTTGCAGGCCTGAAATAATTAAGAACAGAAAACTTAATTATCTAGTAAACTAAGGTCTTAAACCACTGTGCTAAGCTAAATGGAAAGGCTGCACAGGGAGGACTATCATTAGTCCCACTCAGGAAAAACAGAATAAAAAAGCAGCAGTACAAAGGCAGCCAGCTCTAGAGCAAAGGTGTCTCAAGTCCTGGGAGAAGAACCAGGATTTTTAGATTTTAATCTGTACATTGGTGCACACCANACATGCTCAGTCAGCCAGTTGTAAAGCTTTAGTTCTCAACTCCAAAAGCAGAAGGTTAATCTCCTCTATTTTTCTTAGGGTGAATCCATATCTGCTTCCATCAGAGAATGAACAAAAAGCTGGAAACTGCATTCCACCGTGGGAAGAGGAAAACAGACCCATGGGCAGATATTTTTGCTGAGAAGAATAGTCCTCAGCTTCTATATAACCTGGGTGGAGACATTCACTCTCTCTCCCTGTCTCGGCAAGGCAACAACACACCCCTTCCCCTCTATCCACATGCACCAGTCCCATTACCTGGTCACTACTTACACATGAAAAACTGAGGGATAAAACAAAATGGAAGAAGAAACCAAGACAGGTAGAGTAAGAAAAAGAATTCAGTTAATAGTCAACATGCAGTTACCCCAGCACAGAACCACAGGCTGGCTCAAGAGCTAGCATCTAAAAAAACTATGAAAAGCACTCTCCCATCACCTTGTCTTTGCTCCTCTCCAGCAGAAGCCTTCTCATCCAGCTTGAGTTGAGCTGTTGCCACAAATTCCATCCTCCCACCACTCCAGTCAGCCACAGCTGAGAGTAGTTAAGTCGTGCTGCTCCCCACCTCTGAGCATGCCCCTGAGCTACAAAAACTTGGTCCCCAGGCTGTAGGAGACTGAGTTTTCACTTGCTGCCTGATGCATGCTTTCAGCTAGAATTACTCCCAGAACATTAATACAGCTCATGAAACAGCGTGACAAGCATGACAGTTCACTCACATTTATCATAATTGCTTTTTTTTTTTAATTAAGAGTATCAGCCTGATGTTACTGGGCTTCACTATGGGGAGCACTGTGCCCACATCTCACAGCCCACAAACCACTGATCCAGTAAAATGGGACATTTCTCCTGCATGTGTTGCAACTTGGCAATGTTTCCTCTACTTACACCTGCAGTCACAACTGCTCATAATGCTAAATGTGGCTTCCAGAGGTAATTGTTTTCCATTTATGTCCAAAAAACCCCCACATTTTAAATAAGTTGTTTAAACTCTCAGTTTCTCCACAGTGGTATGGTCTCTAGACAAATGTTCCCAGAACTGATTCCGTGGTGATTTGTGGCTGGAAACTCAAAAACTTTTTTTAATTGACAGATGTATGAAAGAAAAGCAATAAACAGGAGCCTGGAAAATAGTCCTTGAGTGACGTTCCACTATTACAGAGATTTATGCAGCTGCTACTAGTAGAAGCAAGTGCTCTGACGTGTAATTACCACACAGAGTCATGCAAGATGGGCCAGATCCAAGGTATAAGCAAGCAGTCACTTCTTTAATTATGATCAAGTTTATATACTTAGGCAAATGTAAATCCACTTTCAATTTGATATGTGGCGACTTTATCATTGTAACAAGCTGGAAGCATTCACTTGAAACACCAGCCCTGTTACAAAATATTGATCCAGCTACCCACAGGCTCTGTAGAGAGGCAAAGGGCTCCTTGCTTCTCCTATCAGGGATACAGATGGGGTTCTCATAGGAGCAAGAACACAACCGAACAACTCCTGCAACCTGAACTCTGCTGGGAAAGGAAGATGCCTGGGCAAAGGCAACTGCTGCAATCACAGCCTAGACCAGGATGGAGGATGTCACTAATTTCTGGGGAAGGACCAGCTACACTGCAGTGTAGAGGCCCCAGGAGCCTCTTAACACTCACAGCACAGCCTGCAGGGACCTGCCCCTCCATCACCTCTGCCTGTAAAAATACACTCCAAGAAAGTTACTCAGGGATCAAAGCAAACATTTCACTGACTTTCACTGAAGAGAGGGAAGACATTTCTTTGATGACAAACAAACAGCAGAATTTGTCATTTCAGTGGTGATAAGATCAGCTCTTTCCTCTCCCTGCAACTCATCTCATCACAAAGTAGTTCCAGTGCTACCTCTGTACTGACTAGGAGACAAAGGCTCTACAGGATGGAGAAAGAAGAGATGCTTCTCCTATAGCTACTCTGAAGGGAGCATTAAGTCAAAAATTATATGGGATGGGGATGTAAGGATAGGAAGGGACATGGGAGTTGTTCTTTCACCAGGACTTATATCTAAACTCTCCTTCTAGATCTCCCAGCTGTTCATAAGCCAAGGCATTACTACATTACTACAGACCAAGAAATTTGGGATTTGCACCAGCAGACAACATATTGCAGTCCCAGCCCTGCACACCTTGTTTCTCACCTTCCTCTCCTGCGTTACAGAAGATTGCTGCTGAAACAACTGTTGTATTTCTGGACAGTGAAACACTGAATGCAAGAAATGTAACTCAACACATCATTATTAAAAGGTTCTATTGCTGGCAATGATCTCATTGCACCTCCCATGCCTGTCACGTTTGCCTATTATCTCTTCCTTTTCATACTTTGATCATAAGCTTTTCAGGGCAGGCAGTTGCTGCTGAATATTTAACCTAACACAGCAGCACCCAAGTTCTCCAGGCAGCTCTGGAACACAGCTATCAAAACCTATCCACTTGTATACACATGCTCCCAGCACACAGCCACCCATCTGGAGGGCCGACAGTCCCTACTTAGCAAAAAGCTGCAAAAGGACCTTCAAAAGACAAGGAATGAAATTGTTTCACTTACATTTTAACACAGAAACTATGCATGTATACTGAAAGCAGCCTCGTAGGGTGTAGGTGATGAGGGGTTTGGTGCGGTACCGTGCAGGCTACCTGTAATGCTAACTGCTTAGCAGAGTTATACTTCACCGAGATCCGTAATAACCTCCTGCCGAGGCCACCGCACCCCACAGGGTACCGCTCAGAGAACGCTCTGCTGCGTTTTTCCAGCCCCACTTTCTGAAGCTGTGGCAGCCCGTTCGCTGAAGCCAGGGATGAAGGTCTAGATGCTATCAGAGTGGCTTTATAGAGCAGGATTTCCCTCAGGTGAAGCTTTGCTCACCGCGCTACTGACTGACACGGCTCTGGCAGAGGCAGGACCGGCAGGGTGGTGACGGGTGCGTGGTGCCTTCGCTCGCTGGCAGAGCTCAGCCGCACCAGACCCCGGAGAGAGGCGAGCTAGGACAGACGGCAGATTCTGCAGGCAGCATAGCAGCTCTGCCCCACAGCACAAGTTTGCCTACGTGCCACTTCTAGGTAGAAGACCTCCCTAAACAAAAGGGGAGCCATAAAAGAACCACTCATTCAGGAGACTTCCACTGCAGGGACTTAACCGCAGGCTCCCTTTTAACCCAGCCAGATGCAATGAGGCGCGCTCGCCGCACCCGAAGCTCGGAACCCGGCGGTCACCGCCACCGAGCCACCGAAAAAGAATAGCTTCCCGCGAGCTGCCCGCACCCGGCTCCACAGCTTCCGCAGCCGTACGGCGGTCCTAGTCCAGGACACCCTCCCCACTTCGCCCCGCACGCAAGCAACCCCCGGGAACAGCGCGCCCTCGCATCCAGTACACAGGCGAGCCTCGGGTGGGAGCGGCGGCAAGCCATGGGAGCGGAAGGTCTCACCTGGCACGGGGCTCTCAGGCACCCACTTGGCTCCGGGCTGCAGCACCTGGAAGGCGGCACGGACCGGTCGGCAGGCGGCTTCCCCCACCAGCTGCATGCTTGCTGGGGCACTGAGCAGAGCGGCCAGCAAAAGCAGCAGCAGGAGCGCTCCGCCGCTCCACGACATCCTCCCGAGGAACTGTGCCACTCCGCTATACCCCGCAGGCAGACATCCCGAGCAGGACTGAGCTGCTACGTAGCAAAGATCACCCCCGCACCTCGCGCAGCGCTCCTAGAGCGCCGGAACGGGCAGGACAGGCTCCACGAGCACCGCCCCACCCCACCCCACTGCCCACCCATTGGCCCCCACCTAGCCAGCCCCCAAGCTGATTGGTGCCGGCCCCACTACCGGCAAACTTGTCCTGCGTGCGGCACCGCCTCGGCGCCTGCCCCGCCTCGCGCCACACCTGTCCCGCGAACCGTCCTGCTCCCTACGGCACCGTGGGAGGGGTCTGGTACCGGGTCAGGCCTGCCTGCTGCTTGCAGGGGTTGCTCCTCCTTTGTACCGGGACGCTGCAGGGTGCTGCAGGTGTAAACGGGGCTGGGTGTTGCTCCAGCGCTCCCATATTTGCTGTCTGTGCAACGAATCATAAAATCATAGAACCATATAAGTTGGAAAAGACCTTTAAGAGCATTGAGTCCAACCTTTAACCCAGCACTGCCAAGTTCGCCCCTAAAACATGTCCCTCAGCACCACATCTACACATCTTTTCCTCTAGGGATGGTGACTCCACCATTTCCCCGTGCAGCCTGTTCAAGGGCTTGATGTCCCTTTTGGGAAGATATTTTTACTAATGTCCAATCTAAACTTCCCCTGCTGTAACTCGAGGCCCTTTCCTCTCGTCCTATGGCTTGAGAGAATAGAACAACACCCACCTCACTACAACCTCTTTTCACATAGTTGTAGAGAACAATAACATCTCCCCTGAGCCTTCTTTTTCCAGACCAAATGACCCCAGCTCCCCTAGCCACTCCTCATAAGACCTGTGCTCCAGACTCTTTACCAGCAAAGCAGCTCCATGACCTGGCCCTGACATCTCACACAGCACCACGTGCATCTGACATGAAATTTGAAGGGTGCACTGTCTCTTGTTTGCACACATCTTGTGCTATGCCATAATTAAAATAGAGCATCTCTTAAGCCCTCACAGTCCCCAGTTTGAGCTGCAAGGAGGGGCTGAGTTACACAGACCAGAGCTAGCCCCACATTCCTTCGATCAATGGACAGAGTGGGACGTCACCGGGAATTTCTACAGTGAGAGCAGAGCAGTACTCAGCATAGAGCTCCTGGAACAGAACTGGAACCCTGGATAACCTGGTCTCTCAGGGGTCCCGGTGTGCACAAGGGTCTGGTGTACCATTGGGTGAGCACCGGACAGATTACCGCAGGGGCTACACTGGAAAGAGGCAACCATCCTTGGGTAGGATGCATTGCTCTGCTGAGGCCATTTGCTCAACAGTTTCCAGCTGAAGCTATTGGGAAATCCTCACTCACTGAGCTGAAGCCCTCACAGGGTCTCACTGGCAAAACTGTGTTTGCCCAGGCTGTTTCCTCCCTGCTCACCCCCAGCCTGCACAATTCTGCTTCTGTGGAGAAAAACAATGAGGGAGCAAGTGTAGGGAGAAGAACAGGAAAAAAAATTATTTAAAATTTCCAGTGCAAATATAGGATCAAATTATTGCTAATGGCTTGCTACCAGCTCTTTTTCACCCTGAAATTTTGAAGAAGGATGAAAAATGAAAGTCCAACCTGTGTATTTTTTCTATGAAAATGCCTGCCAGGAAGAGACTGTTAAAATATATTGTGGATATGAGACTAATAAGCTGGAATGTGCAACGTGTCTCATTGGTTAATGGATTGTTGGAGCCTGTTGCTGTCTGCAGACTGCACTATTTATTATCCATTTATTGTGTCTAGTAAGCATGGCTGACTAAAGTCGCATTAACTGGGCAGCAAAAAAACCCTACTTTGCAAGAATTTGGAGGAATAGGGAAATTTCAGTTTGCTCAGAGGGGCAGGTGCTCCAAGGAACAAATGACACCTGATTTCAGCAGAGGTGAAGAGTGGGTGTGTGCTCACTGATACAGATGAGTATTCACTCTTCAGGCATTTTCATTTCTCCCAGTTCCTTACATGAAATACAGCTTTGGCTCATGTGAGCTGCCTCACACTGGATAGCTAAGGTATCTTTTCTGCATCTCCTTCACCGATGCAGTGATGGATTTGTCATGTTTATGCAACAGTTTGGGATTTGGATACAGCATAGCTTTAGGAATCAATTGGACTGAATTGCATTATCCAAAGGTTGGTATTGGAAGCACTCCTTTATATACGCTATTGCAATCTATATTAAGTTTATGGTCTGAATTACAGTTGCCTAAAAGTCATTCAAGCATCTACAGTGTTCATCTTCAAACCTGCTCTGTGTATTTCATTTAATACACAGGAGGCTCTTACTGTTCTAGGTTCGTACACAGATATTGTCAAGCATGTCATTATAGGCAATAATTACATACAGCACCAAATAGGCAGCATTTTAAGTATCTCTGCTAAGATGAGGGAGACCCTTTTCAAAACAAATTAGCAAAGAGCATTACTGGTCTTTATTGGATCTGGCTCCACAGTTTGATCTGTCATTATCTTGATAATGTCTCCTTGCAAAGATAAAGTCTATTTATTAACAAGGAGTTATGTCAGAAGCAAGTCCCTGAGACCAAAGGATGCTCTTCACCCCTTGCCTGCAGAAGCATTCCTCAGATGACAACTGCAGATGCTAACACCTTCATCAGGACTACAATAGCCCGAAGAAACTTTGAAGCCATTTTCCCAAGCACTTCACATCCATGTGACTTACCTTTCAAGGTGCAAGGGTAGCAAATGCAGGTTTGTCCTGGAGGAGAAAGCAGACGACTTGCTCCAAGATCAGAGGCAAAGTCACTAGGTTAGTTGTCTGCCAGCAGATGTAGTTAGAGCCAAGTCATTGTCTCATATCCAGGATGATAATTTCCCTTGTTACAACTGCTCACACCATAAAAATTTCACTTAATCATCTACCTGCCTCAAGCCTGTAAGTAATGAGAGGCAGGATTGTGTGTAGCTGATTTTATCAAATGCTCTTATGAAGTTCTCCACTGGGAAAACTCTGAATCAATTAAAACGTCAAGGAGAGATGTAGGAGAGGGATTTGTACTCTCCAGTAGATACCAGGTTATCAACACATTTCACTTACTCTTCCACTATTTTAAGGGATGGATGATCTCCAAGGGGACAAGGTCAGCTGAGCCATGCCTGTAGCAAAGGAAATCTCCCTGGGGCATGGGAGGCAAAAAAACAAACCTGGAGCATCTGTTGATACATCTGCATGTTTTCAGCACACACCTAGCAGCCTACATGGACATGTTTGGCTTGGCTTTCCCATCCCTGCTGTGATTCTGTTGTGCTGACTGTGGCCCAGCTTCATTGCCTGAGATCTCGCTTGTCCTGATGTAAACAAGAGCTGCAGGTTGTGATGGTTTCTCCCCATCAGAATGGCCCTTTCTATCTTACTCTTCATCCTGCAGAAGCTGTATTTGCAGCGTTTCATAACTATTTGTGGAGGAGGAGAAGGGAGAAGCTCTTCACTGTATAACAGTACTCACGTTGTCTGATGGGAAAAAGTGCATTTGCCATGGGGCACTGGGAGAAATGATGGATTGCCAAGTAGCAGACATCCCTCCTCTGTTTGGCAGGATATTGTATTCTATGTGCCATACAGGAACACTGATAGATCCATAAAGCATTAGCCTTTTCCTCACCCCAAAAAGCAGTGGCTGATAAATCACTAGCTGTCTGGGGTTTGTTGGGAGCAGATCACACAGAAAGAGCAGTGAAGCCTTCAGAGATGTATCTCTTAAAGACACTGCAGATGCCAATAGACCTGTATATCAAGACTGCACAGACAAATCACTTTACCTATCAAAAAATAAGACACTTCAAAACTGGAACTTTTCTGCAAGTATGTACCTATTTCAGTAACATTCACATTAGAAATGCCTCCCAGAGCCTTGGAAATCTCTGCACTTCAATTCTAGCACTCCCTCCTTTTTTTACAAAGAGTTTGAAAAGTTTTCTCTCCCACTACAGGACACAAAACTTACTGAAATCAGAGTCTTTCACAGGACAAAATCTCAGCCAGACCCAAACCTTTCCAAACGCACTCTTAACTGTGGATAAGACACAGGTTTTGCAGAGGACATGTGGATACAGAGCAAATCATTCAGTTACTTGAAGAGTTTTGTTTTCTTTGTAAAACTGAAAAAGCACAAACACATAATGAAGCTCAAAAGCTCTTTGTCACACTCCCCACTCTCTGGAGGACCCAAAGCACAGCTTGAAGGCAAAAAACACGCAGCGGGCCACAGTTTGGGGCATGCTGCTCATGGGACATGGGAACCAGGGAGGAAGTATGTTCATAGCACTCCTCACTATTACTAAGTTGCAATTCCTCCCTCTTCTCCAGCTTGCAATGAGTAGGGCTGAGCACTAGCAGAGCTCCTGGGTGCAAGAAAATTGCCTGAGACACAGCTCTACAAAGCAGAAGAGATGGGAGAAAGCTATTCACCATGCACTACTGCCTCTGCTGGGAGCACAGGGCAGACATTTCTCAAGCTGATATTTTCATTTATCATCTCCCAGTGATTAATCAACTGAAGAGATGCCGCCAGGAGACAGCTCAGAAGGGATCAAGCCAGAGCATTCACGTATGAAAATAAAGCACTGCTGACAATTAACAACCCAGGGCTGTCATGCCATGGGCATCTCGCTCACAGGGGGAACTGGGATGTAAAATCACAGGGCACTGCTGTGAACTATCCCTGCACAGACTGAGCAGACTGACAGCTTCAGTGCAGTCTTTGAAGGCACTCTGCATTTAACTCCAGAGAAATGCTGCACTCCTGAGTCCCTGTGCAGGCTCAGCAGAACAGAGCAAGCTCTGCAAGCAGCTGAAGCAACAAGCAATGTGGTACTCAGTGCATGGTCAAAGGGCAAAGCAAGATGGGATCTTTGCAGACCAGGCAGCCTGAGCAAGAATCATGTGGCTGCACATGCTGATGAAGCCCCTTTGTATGATGTGGAGAGGACACAGGCTTTGAGATGGGACTTACAGCAGAATCAACAGAGGTTACATTGAATATATAAATTGCTCCCACTTCAAAGGAGGCCACAATTCAGGTGTCTTTCCAGGAATGCTTTTTTCCTGTGCAGTGGCACCACAATAAAATTTGATTTATGCCTTACTAAATTATTTCAATGCTTAATATTATATGCAAAAACTCTGTGAAGAGAGATAATAGAGGAGCATTTCTGCTAGGCTCATGCAGAAGCTGTCTCAAATCGCATGGTAATGAGGTGCTTCTAAAGGTGTCAGAAGCATTAGACTGATCCTCAAACACCACTTTGCAGGTAGAAGAGTGGATGAGTGACTTAGTGGCAACTTTTATACCAAATAATTCAAGAAATTGTAGGAACACAGCATTCTTCTTGGTCACTGACACAGATCAGGAGTCATTGCTGGAGCCAGTGGATTTGAAGCAAACCCAGGGAACACCGAGCCCTGGAAAGGTGCTTTGGAACAAAGCAACGTGAAGCAGCCTGAAGAGCCTTCATCAGTGACACAGTGGCTCTGGGACCAGGAAAGAGTGACCACACTGTTCAGCCACTATGTAGCAAGATGGACAATGTCTCTGTTACTCGCTGGGTCCTCGCAGAACCTTCTTCCTCCCTCTCCCTCCCTTTTGGGCTTCTCACTGTCTTCTTCCTCATTAAGGAAAGGTCACTGCACATGATGACACAGGGGGAAAAATTGCAAACCAAAGCAGTTTCTGTTTTTACAGCTGCCTTCTCCAAGATCCCACCAGACCCATAGGGTTGTCATGAGCCTCCTCCTGCAGCTGGGGAAGCAGTATGATGGTCACTGTCTGCATGCTCAACTCCCAACACAGCACAGCACCGATCTGTCCCTCTGCTTCAGACACCTGCTGTTCCTCAGAGCCTCTCTCACCCTGTTTGGGCTTTTACTTCTCCAGGTCTCCCAGTGCAGAGATCACGTCTGTGCCAAGTGAGGCAAGCTGTGACCCAGAGCCCTTCTCTGCTTGGGAGGCATTGGTCCCACAAGTTGTGCAGAACTGTCCCTTGACCTTGCACTGATTAGTTTTTTTAGCTGCATTCATGACCTGACCCTTCCAGAGGTGATGCCAGCAGCAGCTTCACAAGAAGCCATCTGAATGCTTCTCCTGCCTAGCCAGACTCAGAGCCCAGGACACACTGGGCTTCTCGTTATCAGCATCCTCACCTGCATCTGCAGTGACACTGATAGATCTCGGAGGGCTTGGCTATGAAGATTCCACCTTTTCCCCACAATCTAAATTATCTAATTTTAAAAAAAGAAAAAAAGGGAGAAAAAAGGTAAGCTTTAATACTTATGCATTTGAAGGCAATCTCCTGAACAACAACTAATAACTAATTAACCTGGTGGATGCTCAGCCAGGTTTCACCCCTCCACAGAGGAGGACAGCATATCGACAGAAGGGAAGTTTTCTTTTAAAGGGAGCCTCACTAGACATCCACATTTGTCTCATTTTCAACCAGTTAGAATAATGAACCTCCTTACATACATTTATTTTCATTTTCAATGCTAAATTGTTCCTGTACACAATATATAAATGTCAGGCCTCTCAAACAGCTCTTTGGGAGTTTAGGGTTTTGTTTGTATTATTACTATCAAACAGAAATTGAGAAGCAGTTAAGTGTGAAGCAGAAGTAGTTTCTCCTGGTTTCCCCAGTCCTTTAAATAAGACTGAAAAACCTACACCTGAACTATGGGTGTCTCAAGTAGAAATTCTCCTCAAATACAGAAATCTCTTTGTGTGTGCATGTTTCAGGGAAAGGATGGAAAGGAAAGGGAGAACAAGTTGCTATACTCTGCCACTGCTCCATTTTGTGACTGTGGTGTAGGACACTTCAAAAGTTTTCCATAAACTCAGGGATTAGCTCAGTTAGGTCAAAACTCCATTTATTGAAGACAGAATAAAGCTGTTGACAAATTACTCTGAAGAGGCTTGGCCAGCAATGGAGAAAGAAAATAGAAACAAGCCTGAGCTTGTTATTTTTAAATGCTTCGGAGTCGTTCAAATCAGTTTCATGGTATAGGAGGTGAAGGAGACCTGACACGGCAGAATTTGGAGCTGGCCAAACACAGGGCCCAGAGCCTTAAAATGTGGGGGATAATAGCTGCTGGCACTGAGGCACTGCTCAGTGGGCATCTTCAAAGGAACCCAAGTGCAAGTGGCATTTTAGGACTTCATTTTAATCTCACTCTAAGTGCAAGCATTTGGAAATAAAAGTGACCATGATGTATTATTCAGTGGGCTGGTTTGGGATAAACTGAATAATTTAAATAATACATTCTTAAAACCAAGTGATTTTTCCTTCTTGTGCACCCCTTTATCTCATTGCACCTTCTCTGAGGCCAACAGTAAATGTCTCATTGATTTTGGCAGAGTGGAGCAAGCAGCATTCAGGTCTAAATCACAGCCTTTCAGGGATTTGTCCTCATCTGTGACTTGGGCAAGAGTAAGAAGGAAGAACTTAGGGAAAAAGAGGTTTGTATCTACTAGAAACTACTCTCACAAATGAGAATTCCTGAGTGTTCCATTGAGCTACCTGAATGCTGTCAGTAACCAATATTTAGTAGTCACAGCGTGAGTGTAGGGTGCTTTGGTTTAGCATTCCCTGGAAAGCAAGATCTTGCTTCAACAAGAAAGTGAATCCAGTTTAAGAGCAAAATGCCTTATCATTGTGTGATACAAAGCACTGAACCAAAACCAACATACTCTGCCAGTGTATGCAAATGCACAGAAAGTTCACTTTGTTCTGAAGACTTTCTGCCAGACAAGGCATTACTGAGTGCTGAGGGAATGCAAACCAATTCTCAATCACAGTAACTGGTGCTAAACCAAAATCCTGCCACAGACAGGTCCTAGACCCCACCAGGAGCACAGCACTAATGGACTGCAAATTGGCTGCAGCATCTGACCTTCTGGCACTCATTCAACAAAATGTCTTAACTCCAAACTACAAAGCGATCCCATTAAAAGCAGGCCTGTGCGCAAACCCCAGGCCAAATACAGGCAGGAGTCTTAGAAGTGAAAAGCTTCAGTACAAAAGGAATCACTGGCAGTCTTGTGTAAGTGAGTTAAGCATCAGCCATGCAGTGTTGCTGGAGGAAAGACAGCAGAGGTGAACATTTAAGTGTTGGGTCTTAGAGTGTGGTAGTTCCATCTCAAATGCCTTCAGACCAGCCGACCTTGGGAGCTCCTTCACTGCCTTGCTTCCACATCTCCCCATTTGCAACACAAGGATAATGTTTTTTCTCTGTCTTGCTGGGATAGTGCAGAGACAAATTCATAAGAACACTGAGGAGGATCACCAATTACAGTGCCGAGGTCACCCTCGCACCTACCTCGGTGACAGCCCAAATAGACCATGAGAGAGGTGTCCCTGTATCTTCCTGGGATTAGCATCGATTAAATACCACAGAGAAACTGCATCATTTAGCAACTTCTAACAATTATGAAGATGGGCAGGTTCATACCTCAGAAAAACGCTCTGACAAAGCTGCCAACAGGAAAGCAGCCGATCACCCCTGGTTGCACTCAGGCTGCAGCCACAACATCAGAAATCTCTAAGGTCCTGAGAGCATGAAGATGCCATCTTCATTTTCAAATGGATTTCCACATTTATTTGATATTCCTGATAGAAATGTGTAAGTAAGACAGATCCAATTAGTTCACCTAATAGTCTTGTGTGATGAGATTGGCCTAACAATCTGAGTGCAGGATTTTTGCACAAATGAAAGAGCATTCCCATAAAACCGAAAATGTAATTTAGCAATTTGGAAAGAAAATCAGCAATCTTTTGAGAAAACTAATAGCTTTTTACTGTGCAATATAAGCTAACCCATCTAGTGTGGAAAAAAACACAAAGCATTAAAGAGACAACCCTACCACTAAATGTAATAATAATAAAACCTCCTCAAATTATTTCTTATTACCCATCTTTGTTCGTTTTCAGACTCTTCAGAAATAGGGACTTTCATGCTCCTGACTGATAATCTCAATTCCTCAGACAGCTGAAGGCAGCACACTCCTTGCAAGCTCCTACGCCCCCAAAAAAGAGACATTTTCCTGTAAAAGGAAGTCCCAGGGGCCAGATCATGGCAGGTGTGAACTGACTGAGCTGCAAAGTGATTTCTTCACACTGCTGGAATGAACCCAGCCAAGGAGGTTTGTTTCTTTTCTGGAAGTATTTGTAATCACTTGAGGCCTTTTTGGGGGGAGACATTAATTCTTAATCTCCAAGATTAAAAGCATTGAGTGAATTATCTGATCTCTTGTAGAGCACAGATTCAAATTGCTTCCCATTTCCTCTGCACCTTACCCCTTACCCATCCATGTTGGTCTGGAGGCATCTGGATTCAATCTGAAGACGTTATGAGATGAAGACCCTGGGGCTTGCTTGCCCACTTCCTTCCTTTGGCGTCCCCTGCTCCAAAACACATCCCTCCATCCTCCACTGCATGTTTCCTGCAAACTAGTGGCTCTAGCCATGCTTCTCCTGACCCTCTGCATGCAAGGTTTCTCTCTAGAAAGGCGCAGATGCAAAAAGCAGATCACTCCAGCATAAAGTGTTGCCTTTGCCTTTTATGCTGCCAAACTGTGGGCCACGCACAACCCACAGCAACTAAAGCCATTGAGTATAGCATTAAAGTCGCCTGGATCTTTGCTTACTCTAAATGCTGAAGTGTGGCAGCTTTGCATTTGCTGGGGCCACCTGAAGCCAACTGGCATAGCTCCCATGTCACCAGCACTTTGATGGCAGGAGCTGAGGAGTCCCAGCAGCTTGGGGGTTGTGTATGAGAAGAAACCCCCTCCATCCCACCTCCCTGCTGTGTCTCCCCCAAATCACTCACTAGCATTTTACTCCTCAGCCAGACAGCAGGACAAGATGCTCTGAAAAAATATTCCACAGCTGAGCAAAGAAGAGCTTGCATCTGATGAGATGGTTTGCAGCAGTCGGTATCGCAGGGTGAATGCTGAGCACGTGGCACATGTATCCGCTCAGTGATGCATGGAGATATTTACCTGACCCTGCAACTGAGAGAAAAGTGCTTCAAGAACTGCCGAGAGCATGGAAAGTGGTTTCAGAGACATAGCTAGAGACTAAACCAACAGGAGAAGTGAGGAGTGCAAAATTAAAAGCTGCGCCAATGTTTCTGCCCTGGATTTTGGATTATGATTTGCTGCAGATTAATCATTTACCTGTCCTGTTTGGAGCCTTCACATCCTCTATCAGCTCTTTCTTGAATACTGCTGCTGATTTCCAGGTTGCAACAACAGCAGAAATCCAAATGTTGTTCCCACAACGTGCATGATTCCTGATTTCAGAGAAAATCTCCTCCTCCTGCTGCCCTACTTGTATAGGTTATAATGTCTGCAAAGGGAATTAATTAACTTAGGCAGCTCTTTAGTACACACATGAACTCACCGCAGCCCATTTACAAACCTGCTTAGAAATGCTGGTTTAGCAGGCAGGCAGCTATAAATACAGCTGCAGATGGAATCCCTGAACATTTCAATGGTAGTTTTGAATGGGAATAACTTGACATTTAATTCTGGAACAATAGTGAAATGTCAACATCTGTTGTGGAAACACAGGATAATGATTAACACCACTTGCAGCTTTTAAACATATGGCAGCACAACACCACACCAGGATGCGCTTAGGCAAAACTGCAGTGAGCTTCATGGTTTAAGCTAAAAAAAGAACCTATCTGGGCTAGAGCACAACAGGATCAGGCCATGCTCTAGGCAGCTGTATTTCAAGGATGGAGGCTGCAGCCTGCCAGCTGAGGGACTGCCATATCTATATCGACTGGATTGCTACAATGTATAAATGCATCACTCACAGCCTTTACAAAGGAAGAATCTCTAACTACCACAGAGACCTCAAGAGCATCCCTTATGACTTGCAAGAGCTTCACAGTGACGTAGCAGAACAAACCACTGCTAGCTCAGTATTTAATTATAGGTCTGAAGTCTTTTACAATGGTTTATTCAAGGATTTCACCTTTGCTTCCTCTGATTACAAAGCAGGCTGGATGTCCTAGCCTAAAACCTGTTGCAATCTCAATCTGATGCCTTCTAAAAGTGTAACATCTCCCCATGTCACAAGGGTATGATGGTGGAGACAATGTGAGACTCCACAGAAGCTGACAGAACAGCAGAAAAGCTAAAGTCTGCTGAGGCTCAGCACACAGAGTGGGATACCTGCAGGAGCTTTGCCATTCATAGCTTCTCTGCACCATCAAAAGGCAGCCAACAGCCTCAGGCAGATAGCAAATAATGGTAGCCAAAACAGCCTGGAAAAAAGTAAGTAACAGTGTATTTTGGGCAAGACACCCAAACCCTTCTGCACCACTTAGTCCCAGCCAAAAGCAGGACTGTGTCTGAGAGGCACCCAGGGTTCCCCCATACCCTCAACAACCCAGAGAGGCACCAACCTGTGCAGCAGCTCACCCAAGCCACTTGGCATTGACAGAACTTGTGAAATCATTTCTATCCATCTTGGCTAAAAGAAGCAAAAGCACCGTGAACTTGGCACTGAGTTTTTGAGGCGTGTGTTAAGAATCGGTCTGAACGCAGGCCAAATCCCCAAGTACTCAAGGACATTGGTGCTATAGATTTTTTGATCTGAAGGCAAGTTACTGTCTTTAACCGTTACAGGGACATTAAAAAATGGTCACTAAAGCCAGCCATCAAAGGCACAGCATGTTAGCAATACTGGCCTCTTTGGAAAGCAATAAATACAGAAATTGTCCTGGTTTTCCCCTCCTCATGGTCATGCATCTGTGGATTTTTAAAAAGTGGCTAGGTCAGCTGGTCTGTCTCCTTGGACATTCTACACCATTCTGGAGGAGCCTTTTGTGTCCAAAGGGTCAGATCTGGAAAAGTGCTGAGTTTTAAAATTTAATTGGGGGTATTTTAAAGGTGAACTGAATGGCAATAGAGCACTGCACACAGCACAGCAGATCCTGATGCTTGGCATGAGGCTGAGCCTACTAAGCTTAACCCACAGTCAGGCTGGTGCCAGCTGCGAGGAGCCAGTTAGGGACCCAGAGAGGTCACCAGTGTTCCCAAACTAGAAACAAGAAACACAGGTTTGTTTCCATACCCAAGTTCTTGATTGTAGTGAGTGCTGAGGGGGAAAACCCAGCACATTACCTGTTAGCTTACAACCCCTGGGAAGGGAGAAGCCGCTGTGAGTAGGGACAACCTGTGCCAGAGTGGCTCAAATGACCTCCACAGCATCTGATGACACTTCAGCTCCACAGCAGCCACAGCAACAGACCTGACGTGCAACAAAACAGTTCAATTCAATGTGGCTAAACGCTGCTAAAATATTTCTCATGGCTCCAGTGCTGGGGCAGTGGAGCTGTGCTTGGCGTAAGTCCTTTGAGTCTTTAACCCCACTCCCCTTGACCCAAATCCTGGCCCAGCTGAAGCTGGTGGGAATTTTTAACTTGACATTCAGCCCCTGCATTTTGTCAGAGGGCCAGATTTCCCTGCAGAGCAGCTGAAAAGCTTTCCTCCACTTCTAGCAACCTCATACAACTCTGCAAAGAGATCTGCTCTGGATTTTCTTGGATTTGAGCTTGGCATTGGGTCAGAGACACCAACATAGTGGCATCAAAGAACTGCAGGAAAGCAGCTAACAGGACCAGTATCTAGAAATGATGGAAATGTTGCTGTTATACCATAAACTCCAGGACCAGTACAATACCAACAGCAAGGCAGGTGCTAATACCCTCCAATCCTGGGGTTTTTTTTTAAATCCAACAAGCTCACATCTCTGCCTGCTGGTAAATGACTACATATTTAGAAAAGGAGTTTATTCACTGTGATAATAGTTTTTCAGATTAGTGCTCCATGTTTTCTAGGTGTTGCAGTGGCCAGGATTTGGGGCCAAAGGAAGCCTTCATCTGAAGTGCTGGTTTAACCCATTACTATCATTAGCAGACCAAAAGGTTAGAGGAATTTCCTCTGCCAGCTCCAGTTCTGCCAGCACTGATTACAAAACAGATGCAGGATAACACACTGCTTGGCAGGTCTTGGTCTGGGTGCTGGGACCACTAAGGTACCCACTGGGAGATTACCCAAAGTGGATTCAAGGCTTCATCTCACCAGCTGGTAACACCCCACAGAACATCAGCTTTTCATTCACCCTCATTATTAATAGACATAGCTACACTGAGGGGGTTTCCCACCACATCTTCTGAGATAATCATTCTCAAGATAATGGATAAAGACTTGTGCTTTATTGCAGTCACTATGACATTTCTGGCATTTTAAGATTAATAATACCTGGTAGGTTTTTCCTGACCAGCAATCACAGTGCTCCACCATGGGTCATGGGCTTTATCCTCATTTCTTGTTACTCTGGCACTTTTAACAACACGTTAATAGACATTTGCTACTCTAACACTGGATTGTGAGCAGGAGGATTTTCTAGTACCCATGAATTGCACCCTGCTGGCTCACAGTGTCTGCAAGACCAAAGCATTTTGTTAGTGTAACTGAAGAGGGTTTTGGAGACGAACATCTTGGAGGACTTTCCTCGGAGCCATCCATGCCCTGCTTTCACTCCTTGTACTCCTGCCCAGGGCACCCACCACCACACTCCCCCCCCCAAAGTGTCTTTCCTTTAGTTTTAAATCCATGAGTTATAAAATTTGCTACACTGACAAATCCATATTGTTTTTTTTCTTAAAACCCCAACACATTCCATTCCCACTGGGAATTTGCTGTTACATTAAAAAAAAAAAAGCAGCCTAAGTAGAGGAATAAACTCAAGTCAGAAACAGCATTAACAACTATCAGACAAACTCCAGCTAACTTTGTCCTCTTTAAAAAGATCAGTGGGAGCTGTGATAACTTACACAGAAGCCAGAAGCCATATGGTTAGGTGAGACCACAGTGGTAAATCCCCATGGGGTTGGGTGACAGCACCATGACACTGCTGAGAGCATCCCTGCACTCTGGAGGATACAGGTGCCAGGGTCAGCAAAAGCCACTAACCTGAGGCTGGCATGGCAGCAGCATGATGAGAAAAGACATTTCCTATGCAGAGCTAATGCCATTAGAGCAAAGAGAGTTTGCCCAGGGGAATAATGAAGCAGTGAGATAGTTGCAGCAAACACTGGAGCAGTTCCCTTGGGTAGGGGTGATGATTATGTTCAAGTGCACTTTGCACACACAGGCTATGGGCACATTCATCCTCATCTGCTGCAGCTCCCTTGGACTGCCAGAACTGAAACCAGGACAGGGTTTCAGCACCCATTCCTCCCTGAGCAAGAGGGAGGCTGCGTCAGAGATTTTATCAGCTGGATGAGCTAGAGATTTCTTGCTTAATTTTATTTAGTAACAGCCTGCCCTCATGTGGTGAATGGAAAACCAGGAGGCTGAAGATTCTGGTCTAAAACTATCCAGGGAATGTGCTGGGGCAGGGACCAGAAACCCTTCAGAAAAAAAACTTCTCACATCTCAGTCATTCACCTGTCATATACAGCTTTTCCTCATTCATTTTTATGCCTATTTCCCTTCCCAGCTGTGCTGCACCCACTTCTCTTGCTGGCCTGGTAGTTCCCAGGTAGCCATAGGCAAGTGCCTCAGCAGAGCCTATGGGTGCCCAGCGCAGAACTGGGGCTGCGACACCTGCTCCCAGTGCCGGTCCCCACATCACCAGCCTGGAGAAAGGCTTCACAAAGTCAAGGCAAGCCCTCAAAGGCAGAGCACTGTGGCTCCAGTATCTGAAATGATGAAAAGCCCCATTTGTGTTCAATTTATGGGCAGAACAGTAAGTAGCTTTTCTCGAACGGCTTCAATAATACTTTCGATGGGGGTGCAGGCTTAGCTCAGAAAAGCAGTCACACTCACATCACGTACAGGGGCTTCTGGGCAGCCTCAGCTTATTATGACAAGGAGTAAAAGCTTTATCCAGAATCAAGATGATCTAGAACAAGTAAAACCATGCCAAGTAACAGATCCAAGAAAGCCATTTTCTCCCACTGAACCAACTCTTCTTCTAAATTAAAAGAAAAAAAAGAAATCAGTCATGTGCATGACTCTTCCAAATCAGCACTGAAAAACCAGCCATGATGCAAGACCAGGCTGCATGGAGATGCAGAGCACACCACCTGCATTTTGACAGCCAGGACAGTAACTCAACAGGCACCAAGTGATGCTGCAGGGCCAGGAGCAACATGGCCCATAGCCAGCACCAAGTGGCTGCAGCTCACAGCTCAACTATAATCCCTTGACATGCAGATAGGACACACTGCAGCAGCTCCTGCCTGGAGCTTGCAGGGGACCAAAACACAGTGAGATAACGTACGTGCAATTGCAACAACATCCTGCACCTGCTCATCCACAGTGCAGGCATCCTTGACTTCTGATGGGACACAAAGAAAGCAAATCAGGTTCTGATCCCCAATAGCTTCTTAATAGCATGGAAAAAGCAGAACAGGATCCCACAGCAGGGAGCTGAAGCAAGGCAAATCCTGCCCAACACGGGTGCAAAGTTTCTAACCCTGGGACCAGCTCCCACAAAGACAGGAGGATCCCTAAGGTCTTGCACCATCACTCCGAGCTGTATTTGGGACAGGCTTGTCCCAGCCAGGCGCTGTGAGCTGAAGCAGAGCTGCATGGGAGGCATCTTCCCACGTTACCCACATCCCTTCCTTTAACACTCCCCTTTGCAAAGCTCCTCTATTGCAGCCGACACAACTGAGAGCCAACAGCTCGTCCCTGTTTCACTCGGGTAGCTTCAAAGCCTCCACTGGGATGCTGGCTTGTGACAGCCCATTAGAAAATGAGGGGAAATGCAATCAGTGGCATTGGTCTAGATGGCGCTCATGTATCTTTACAGGTTGAAGAAGCAGCAGCAAGCGCAGTTTCACCCTAACACTCGCTTTCTACTCTGGTTCCTCACAGCATTGGGTCTGATGGGCAATGCTTCCAGAGGGCACTTTGGAGAGAGCAGCTGCAACAACCTGGCTGTTGCACACATCGAAGGAGTTCAGAGATAGGCTAATCCCTGTCTCCCAACAGCAACCTTCCAGCAGCTGGAGCATCAGCATTGCAACACAAACTGCCCGAGTGAGAAACTATTAAAGGCAGCAGTGCAGCCCTGCCTGCACTCAAGCAGAGGTTCTAATTCCATTTTATCTGCTTGTCATCACCTCTTAAAACAATCCAGGCCCGTGTTTTAGTTGGAGAATGAGGTGTAGCTGAATAAAAGAGATTTTTGGTATATAAAACCAATTCTGAGCAGGTCTGTTACCACACTGCTGTCTCAAAAATGGCCCATCAACAGAGCTGTAGCAATGCAGCTATCAGAGCTAGCACAGTTATATTTTGCTACATTTACTGTACTAATAAAATTACACAGGTAGGTGGCAATGACAAGCAACACTCCTTCCCATGTCCACTGCTCACACACAGGCTTGTTGGTGGAAGAACCACACTCTGCTGACACAGTCCTAACTCCATTACTCTTAAATTTATTTTCTTCAAAACTAACCATGTTTTTGTCTTCAGCTAAAGCACTCACACCATGAAGTCTCCCCAAAACAGAGGGTGTGTAGCCATCTCACTCTCCTTTCTGTACTATATCATGATAAAAAGCACTAAAATATTTTCAGACAATCAGTTAAGCTCTGTCATATGCTGCTCTCAGACCACTAAAAATTAATATCAGTGGATGTTCTGTGACTCAGCACTACTTAGAAAAATAAAGCAGTAACGAGCATCTGCACCACTGCTGGGTACGGGAAGGAAAAAGCACTTTGGGTTCTGCCACTAACAAACACAGAGGAACGGTCCAGCTTTAGAGGAAGGAAAAGTGCTGGTTTTGTAGGGCAGGTAGATCTTAGTTTTCCCTTCACTGCTTCAATGAAGCTCTGAGCAGGCAGGCAAGTTGGCTGACAAAGCATGGCCTTTGAAGCCTCACAAGATTTGTTACTTCTTTCAAGCATTCAATCTGTCCTGCCAGCCATTTGCTACTGCTGCAGGGCACCTACCAGGGAACCAGGCTCGGTGCCTCCACTAGCAGAGAACAAACAGCACAAGAATGTCACTTTGTACCAAAGACCCCATTTCCATCTGAAAAACAAACTACAAAACACCACTTCACTCAAGACCTACATCACCAGTGTAACAAATGGTAATTTCCTCTTCTATATGATTTTTATAGATGTGTGCATATCTATATATAAAATATGTAAAACCAGCACTGATTATTTCCCCTTTGGTTCAGTGCTGCAATTCCCTACATTTTATAAAATCCTTTGGCAAATGAAATCTAACCTTTACAAGAAACTTTCAATGGGAAAGGTAATCAGCCAAACAACCAGTGACTTCTGATCCAACTGCAGCAGCTAGCACACTAACTGCAGAAGGAGAGCAACTTAAATCAATAGATAGATGTAAAAAGTCAAAAAGAATGAGGCATGTTACTCTGGTGTATCATCACAGGGGAGCCAATGTGGGATAGAAGGGCAGCTGGGCAGGAGACTGTGGACAGATGCAACATGTAATCTCTTTCTCAGCCTATGGCTCCAGGTTAGAGCTGGTTTGGACCTGGACAACACTAGGTTCAATAACTAATATAAGAAAATTAGAAATATTTACACCTTTCTATCAGCTATGATTTAAATCTAATAACATATGGAACCAAATCCCATGTTTTATGGACACATATTTTAATTACTTTGGACAAAGTAACTTGGGGACAACCAGAAATGAAAAGCAGTGAGAACACAGACTGTGCTCTGTGAAAGACACAGCAGTTAGAAATGCTTACCTGGGCTTAGTGCACCAATTTAGACACAAATGTGCTATTAAAAATGCACTCAGAAGACCATCATAGTAGAAGCTATTTTAAAAAGTAATGATAGTTAGGAAGCATTAACAAGTTTCCTTCAAGAGAAAAGGAAAGTACTCACTGGATGCTCCACAAGATAAACACTGATTACAGCTGGGAACAACCACACACATATTAAATAACATAGTGTTGTGTGGCAGGAAGGAGACTGAATATGAAATATTCCCACTCTATAAAAAAACATCCTAGGCACTCCGAAGTTAAAAGCCTTCTGAAGTTTCCAGAACAAGAGCTGTCTTTTTCCCCAAGAAGCCCTCACGTCTGCATGTGCTTGTACCTATTTATATACTTCAGTGAAAAATTACTGGTGCTGACTCCTTCCTGACGTTCCATCCCCAGAAATAGCTGCTGTGACAGCTCCTGGAACAGCCTCAGCCCCTCAGTACCGATGTCCAACAGTCGCATGGCTGCAACACTTCTCATGGAGAGGAAAAAAACACCTCCTCATTTCAAAAGCAGCACAGCAATCCCCGCACCAGTACAGCAACAGCAGCACATGTGGCTGGGGACACTCCATCCCTTCCTCTTTTGCAAAGCATTTATGAAGCACCCCAGCACCGATCCCCCCGCCCTCAGAGCTTCCCATGGAAGATGGGGCTGCAGAGAGGGTCCTCAGACAGATGGGGAAACCCTCCGGCTTCAGCTCCTCCAAAGGCAGGGTCAGGGCAAGTCAAAAGACACATCAGAAAAGCCCAAGCTCCCACAGATTCCCCCTCACAGGGAGCTGAAGACAAAATCCGCAGCTCCTGCAACAGCCCTGTTGCACAGATGGACACCCCATCTCTGCATCCAGCTTCACAGAACTGAGAGACCCAAAATGAAAACTACTATTCTTGAGCTGGTTTGCTTTGGAGTTGAGTTTGTTTGTGGGTTTATTCTGAGCTTCTTTTGTCCTCTGGGGACTCCACCTGATTATACAGAGCATTCAAACCCTCAGAAAGCGAGGGCATCTCCTGAAAAATCTCCCAAAGTGATGTTCTGGGCTTAAGACAAGGCAATTCTATGCAGTACTGCTAGTATAAAGACAGACCATTTGTTACTTCAAAAGTCAAGCTCAGCACTTTTAAACCTTTGAAAACATCAAGTAATGACACAGGGATCAGGTCAGCATATAACAGGCTGTAGGTTTGATACAGCTGCAGGACTGGGTAAGGCAGGGCTGACCTTCTCAACATCGGGTTTCTGCAATCTGCAGTTTATCCCCAGCTGTAAAGAGACAAAAGGACAGTGGAGATCACAGATGAGACACCCGAGTGGGAGATGCACAGTAAATCAGGAGTTCAGAACCAGCACCCTGCCATCAAATGAAGCCTCTGCAGCCTCTAATCACACCATACTACTCATCAGCCTTAGAGATGTGCTAAGGTGGTAATAGGAGCACATTTGACTTCTAAATCTGGCAATGCTGACACCCTTCAAGTTAGCCCCTCCTCAGCATCGAATCAGCACCCTGGAGATAAACAGTACAGAAGTTCTGGAGATGCACCACTCAGAAAAATCAACTTACATGTAGGAAGCACACATAGGGCATCAGCTTGCAGAAGATGCTCTCAAGAGAGCAGAGGCTCCTGCTTCTTCCTGATGCCTTCACTGGTTTACAACTGCAGGAACATTCAGCTCACTCCCAGATTTCAGCACCTGAGGTGAAGTCAGTAAATTCCACACAAACTACCCAAACTGTGAACTAGAGGCTTGTCACTCAGAACAGATTGTGTAAATACTCACCAGAACAGCAAACACCTACGCTGTTAATAGATAGCTTTCACTCACAAGATCAGACAACAACAAATCCCCTTCACCCAGATAACTCAAACACACACCCTGCTTACCACTGAAGCTGTTGGTCACCTGCTAACAGCTCAGCCTGGGTGGGATGGCTTTGGGATGCATATCTCAAGCTCCAGCCCTACTACAGTGCTTGAAAGCCCATGCTGGCAAGACAACCTGGGATGACCACACCAGCACCCTGACCAAACACTGGCTATGCTGAGCACATCCAGCACTGGCACCGAATCCCCTCCAGCACCCACACTAACAGAAAGCCTAGTTCACCCAAAAACACCAGTAAGATTCCATAGAAGAGCTGGGTACACCTCCAGTATTAGCAGCAATACAAAGCCAGGCTTTGAGCATCTCCCAAGAGCACTTTAATGCAGTAGCAAATTTGGGCTTCACCCGTTCCTGGCATGAACACAGCCTACTGCCTTCGACTCAGTTGGGGTACAATGCAGTACAGTAAATCACAATTAGCACATACTCCAACTCCCTTTTTCCTCACTGTCAACTAGTGCAAAAGGGAGCGACACTTACGGAACATCTTTGCCTTTTGTTTATGCAGGGATTTGAAGTCCAGATTACAGCTTTCCAAAGCACAAGGAAGATTACAACTCAGCCTCAGACTAGACTCTGGGGTAGGAAATCATCCAGAGCTACTAGCTGCATGGAAGCCCTACCAGGAGTTCTACAGTTGTGCTTGAGATAAGCCAGGACTGCTCTGCTTGGTATATTTTCTTTCTTGCTGTGCACCAGCACCCACTGCACCAGGTCTGGGTATGGGATCCTGGGGACAGGATTGTATCAGGGACTCAGCACAGTATCAGCCCAGCTGCACTGGCCACCAGGTCAAAAAGACCCTTTTAGATCTCAAAACATTTTAGCTGGGGCAAGGAGGGTTTTGTAACTCACTGGTGCATCTATTTGTACTGCAGCGACTGCAAGCTGCAGCTCTGGAGCAAGTTTCAGAAGGGCTCTGCCACATAACATGCATGTACCTGTACAGTTCTAATAGGGCAAACTAGAAAAACAAAAACAGCTGTAGCCTAAGCACCCAAGAAATCCTCACCTCAAGACACTCCAAGGTTCTCCTTAACAATAGGCTACCCAAAAAAAACCCCAAAACCTACAACAAACCAATGCACATTTTAAGAAGTACAGCAAAGCAGCAGTCAGTGCCACAGCTCTCCCCAAGTATATCATTGCTCACACACCCACAACAAACAGCTCAGGCTCAGCTTCCTCCTTTGCCCAACAGCACCCAGACCCCATCACTCACTCAGTCAGCAAACTCTTCCAGCAGCAATACCCAACAGTGGAAAACAAAAATTTCAGGCTGTTATGTTGTTTGTGCAGCAGAGCCTCAGTTCTAGCCCTCTAGCCCCTGCTCCCACAGTATGGTGTGACCTGTTCTACTGTCAGCCTCTAAAGCATGGACAAACCAAGGTCTCTTCACTCCCAAGGGCAGTAGCTCATGACAAGCTGCAGCTCCACTCCCAACTTAAGGCTCAGCAAGTCATAGAGAACAACAACAAAAAAAAGACCAGAAACAAACTTGAGAGACTATTGCTTTATGGCAATATCACTTGTGGACATCTTTCTGCACTAGGTGAGAAACATCCTCCCTCCCATCAAAGAGCCTCCTTGAAGTAGTAACAGCAAGAGGAAGTTTGTAGTATCCACCTTCTGCAAAACGGAAGGGAAGGAGGTTGCTGGAGGAGGCATGACAGGGCTGGAACTCACAAGGCAAAAAAAGGGAATCCCATATTTTTCTTACTTATCTTCTGCAACCATGTTTTACTGAGATACATTATTAAACACAAGCTTCATTTTAAAATCTTTTTATTGGTAAGTCCACTGCAATCATTTACATGTTATTACAGAAACAAACTCCCCAGACGTCCTTCCCTGGACCACTGCAACTGTTCCAGGGGTTTGGGTTTTCTTTTTTAATTGGCAGACAAACCTTAGTATCTGGAGTAGTTTTCTTTCTTCCCATCCCTCCTTCAAGCTGCAGGAAGTCACCAGCAAGACATTATACACATTACTACAGACTCTGCTGCAAGAACTGATTACTGACAAGAGCTATGCTGTCAGTGATGAAGGTCTTGCGGTTTACAGATGGATACCGTGCAATTTTTCTCCTACTAAACTAATCAAAATTGCATCGTGATCCACCCGACAACAGCAAACCAAAGCTTACCATGCTGGCAAACTGGGGGCAGTGCACCCTGAAGACAAGTCCTCCTTTCCTCCACAGGCCGGGACAAGTGCAATACTCTACAAACAGCTACAAGTAATGCAACAAATCCCCACCCATGGAGAAACCAGTGCAAGGCATCTTCAGATCTTCCATGGAAAAAAGTGTGTGGGGGGGGGGAAAGCTTCAAAACCTGTTATTGACCACAGATTCTCCACCACCACAGTCAGTTTTGCATGGATTTGCACAGCAATTTTAGTAAGCTGGGATGCAAACCTGCAAAACTGACTGTAATCAGCACCATCTTCTCCAGAAACTGGCGCTAGCCAGGATGCACTTTATCTAGCAGTACTGTAAGTGCCCACATTACAGTAGGTCCAATTCAAAGCTACCTGCACTATGAGCACTTTGATACTGCTAGGACAAAACTACTTCCTGAGCAACTGCCTTCAGTGAAAAAAAAAAAAAAAACCACCACATTTTAACTAAAATTGTAATTGCTGAGTTAAAGCCAGATGGATGTGGGTTTCTGGATGTGCAGACAGCAGCTTGTGCCAGAAGGAGCATTTAGGGCAGTAGATTCTACGCTACTTCACTAACTGCACTAGATGCACCTTAACACAAGAACCATTTGTAATGTAGCTTTAATGCAGCAAAACAACATTCCTGGTTATGTCCATGCCCTGCCACCATCACTGAATTGCCACAGTAATGCCATAAGTGCTTATACTGCAGTAGATCCTAACCTCTACCTGCACTGTAAGCACTTTTGCACAACTCAAGGCCCATCACTGGACAGAAGCTCTTCTACTTAAAACACCGTGTTGTTTCAGCACAGGTAAAGCATCGCAAAAGTGTCTTGACTGAAGCACAGGAGTCAACAGTACCTGCCAAGAGAGAAGACTAATATTAATGTTGCATAAAACAGATACAGATTTGCTACTCGATCTTGCAGATATTTTCTTATCAAAGCACAGAGGCAGAAACGTGTTCAGAGTTTTCAGAAGGCAGTTTTACTGAGAGCACACCGAACAAGGAAGAGTTTGCAGCTAATTTTCACTTAAAATTAAGGTGAAAATGGTTTCCTCCAGTTTTTAATGGCAGCTAAAAAGCAGCGTAATAGGTATCAAAACATGCTGGTTTTCCACTTTCGTGGGTTTGGTGTGTTACTACAGCGTACAAGACATTTCACTTGACCTTTCTCCCGGAGCTTTATGGAGTATCTTGCATCACCCAATCACCAAACATTTCCCCCCTAGCAGCGTTAAGAAAAGTTCTGACACATGATCCCGCACCCTCGGCACCAGATAATGGAGTATCTGTACTCCAGATGATGCAGCGCAGCACAAAAGGGACAGACCCTTCTCGTAGGATGGAAGAGGAGGGGAAAATGTGTATACATATGTATATATATAAAATATATTAAGAAATTTAAATTTCCGTCCTGAGCCACGCTGTCAAGACCCAGCGTTACAAACCTGCTAAGGTGGGCCGGCTTCTAGCGGGGATGCCTGGGGGCAGCAGAGCCGTCCCCTCTTCCAGCCCCCGAAGCGGCTCCTACAGAAGTTGATCCGCTCCGAGTGTTAATGGCGGGGGAGGCCCCCCACCCCCGGCGGGCATTATCTCCCCTCAGGGCGGCGTAGCCCGGCGTTATCTCCCCCGCACTGACCATCTGCTCGGGGGGAGGGCGGTATGCGGGCAGGGGGATTACTCGGCCGCGCTCGCCACGTGCCCGGCGCGCCCCCCACCTCTACCCGGAGGTGCAACCGGAGCATCCCCGTGTGCACCCGCCGCTGCTGCCGAGCTCAGCGCTTTCACTGCGGGGTCCCGCCGGCCGCGCACGCCGACCCCCGGGAGGGGGTGTGGGGATGCCTCGCCACGTGCTGCCCGCCCCGTCCGGGGGGCGCGCGCTGCCGCCGCCGCCTCGGCGGCGATTAAAGCACAGGAACAAAGCACGGTGGGAAATGCAGTCCTCCATTCAAAGCCCCAAAAACGCGCCAAGCCGCCCGCCCGACCCCCCCGGCCCCGTCTCCCCGCCACCAGGAGGGGCCCGGCCTCCCGCGGCGCCCACGGGAAGAGGGAACAGCGAGACCGGCGCTAAGTTGCGCCGAAGGCGGCCCCACACGGCCGCGGGCGGCCCCTTTGTCCCGGCCCGACGGGGGCAGCCCGGTCGCCTCCCNCCATGTGCTCGCCGCGCGCGCCCCCTCCCCCCACGCACTGGCCACGCGGGGGCGACGCGCAAACACCCCCCACTCCCCCCTCCGAACCCCCCTCCACCGGGCGCGGGAGAGGTGTAATGGGGAGGGGGGTGCAGCACGCGGGGTCCCTCCCTTTCTCCTGCTACCGCCGCACCACAGCGCCCCGCCGGCGAGCCCCAAGTTTCTGTCTCCCGCCATGGCCCCGTCCATTGTTGATGCCGCGGGAGCCGCCGGCCGTGGGCGCGGGGTTGTTGTGCACCGGCCGCTGCGAGCGGCCCCGGGGTGCGGGGAGAATGGACGGGCGCCGAGTGGAGCAGGGGAGAAAAGGGGGGGGGGGGGGGGGGGCCGTAGCCTGGGAGCCGCGGGCCCACGCGGGAGGCAGGGCGAGCTCCGCGCACTCCTACAGGTGGGTGGCGGCCGCCCGCGCCCCGACAAGGCACCGCCACCCCCCACCCTCGGGATGGGGCTGGGGGTTGCCCGCCCGGCTGCGTGTCCCCCCCGCCCTGGGCAATCCGTGCCGCCTAGCAGAGATTGCGGCGCAGCCCGGTGGGTCGCGGTAGCCGCACAAGAGAAGGGGGAAGAAAACCCGGAAAATAAAAGAAAAACAATAAGGTAATAAAATAATAAAAAGCGTGCAAAAGCAGGGAGCACCCTCGGGCTCGCGCCGGCCTTTGGGAAGGGAAACAAAAAAAAAAGAAGCTCGAAGGAAAGAGCAAGAAAATGGAAAGATAAACACGTTACCTTTGAGCCCGAGCAAAGCCCTGGAATAAAAAGGGTTTTACGAAAGTGGCGCGAAGACAATATCATGTGATCCCAGCCCAGGGCGTCTCCTTCCCGCACCGACCAGCCAAAAAAAAGAGAGAGGAATAAAGGGGGGAAAAAAGTACATCCGCTCCCCACGCCATTAGCATAATTAATTGTGTCCTGCAGCTGCAGCCGCGGCTCCCCGGCCAATGGCAGCCACCGCCGCCCCGGCCTCCGCTTCCTCCCGCCTGGGCAGGATGGCGATGGCCAGAGACCTCGGCGACAGGCTGGGACAGGCAGCGCCCCGCGACATGCTCGGGGGACGGCAGGGCGCGGGCAGCCTGCCCGCCCGGACGGGTTTCGGGGGAGTTTTAGGGGGGCGTCGCGGCCGCCCCACCCATGGTACCGCTGGTGGGGGAGCGGCTCGAGGAGCGTGGGTCCTGCTGGCCGGGGGCGGCCCGCTGCGCACCCAGAGGGGGCCCTAGCGTGGCGGGGGCCGAGCCGGTGATCGGCGCACATCCCCTCGAGAAAGCACAAACCAGGTCTCCGACCGCGCAGCCCCCTTAGGGTCACGCGCGGCCATAGTCACACAGGACCCCCAGTGCGGCGCTGGGTGCAAACTTGTGGCCATCTTGGGGTGAAAAGCCCCGAAGTGATGTGGCAATGGGCCTGGCCCGGCCTAGCCTGGCCTACACGGCAGCGGGCCTGGCCCGCGGGGCCACCCCGCTGCTAGTGGTTTCCCCCTTCCACCCTCCATGTTATTCCTACACCTGAACCCCGCCGAGGTGCACCCCGAGGGGTCTCACTACACCTGAACCAGCCTGAGGCACACCAGGAAGGGTCTTGCCGGAGACCGGGTGGCGTTGGGGACCCCCGGCCAGGGCCGGGGAACGCGGTCGCCCTGCCTTGGCGAGCGGCCCTCGCAGGAATGCTAAAAATGTGCTAATTGTGCCCTGCCAGCAGCCGCAGTTCCTCAAGGATTAGAAGTAATCATCTTTAAATAAATAAATAAATAAATGAAACGAAATGGATCGATAATGAACAGTTTTGCCCTGCTTCCTCCACGGCCGCTCCGTTGGGTTTGACGAAAAAATACGAGGTGCCTCATTTAACCCTAATCATCGGTATCTGAAGTTAGAACAAAAAGGTCCCCATGGAAACCGGGGAGTAATCTATCAGTATTACGTTCGTTACACAACGAGAAAAAGGCTTTTGTCCCGCCTGTATTTACTACTGTTTAATTTCTTTTTTAAAATTCTGCAGCCAAGTTCTTTCAGGTTTGAAGGGCGAGTTTTGCCGAGCTTCCCTACTTCCCTCCCCGCGTGCCTGCGTGTGCGTGTGAGGCCTAAAACAAAGCCACCACCATATCAAAGCACTCCCAGAGCAAGACGGGAGGGCTCTGTGCGGGCAGACCTGCTTCGGAGGCTGTTGTATTATTTGTTCCAGAAATTGCAATTTGTTTCTTCATTATCAGTGGAAATGCTTGTCCGTGTTGCTCTTTGCAAACTTTTAAGTTGTAGTGTCTGGGGTAGATACTGAATTTACAGACTCCTCATTTGGAGCTGCAAGGCGATTTTGCGTAATGGAGGACACAGTAAAATTCAAAACTTAAATTTCCTCCTGATGGGGCAAAGTATCGTTCTGAAGTCTCAAGCCGAGAATGCTCAAAAAGAGCAACATGCTCGACATTAAAGTCAATCATTTAGCATGAGTGTGTAAATTTGTTATCAATGCTCCTGCAGAAATGGAATAGTGAATTGACACAGTAATGAAAAATACAAAAGTGCTCCAGTAACTCATGTATGTACAACAGGATAGAAAACCTTCCAAATAAAAGATACATCCTGGCTAACTCTGTAAAACAAAACTTTTTAAAACTTGTAGCAAATATGTACTGAACGTGACATAATACTAGAAAACTTTCTTTTTTGTGTAAGAAAATAATCATGTGCTTTGTGTTGATGTTTTTACTTACCATGAAAAGTTATCGTGTTATTCAAATCTTATGTATTAATAAAGTTATGTGTAAATGTAGTAGCTTTTACTCAATGCATGCTGCAAATTGATTATCTCTTTTCTGTCAGTTCAGAAATAAATTAGTCTTTCAACAAAGAAAGCCCGAAGATGGTGAAATAAGCCTACATGAAGTGTTACATAGATAAGATTAAATGGTATTTTTACATCCTCCTGCTGACCTTTGACTTGTGTTTTTGTGTATCTTGGAAGGGAGTCTTGGGGTCTGCAAATACATCAGTTGCTAAAGAAAGTAATAGTCAAAGAAAAAAGTGCCAGAACATTTCTTAATATTTTAAAGGGTATTGTCTAGCTAAAGCATTCATCTGCCCTGTTAGCTAGGCAGAGAGTTTTGTGCTGTGTTGATGGCCTTTTCAAACACACATGATTTATAGATTGTAAGGTGTTGCCTGTAAAACACATTACTTACTGTGCTAAGGTTTTGTTCCAGGTTAGGGGGACAATCACAAAGACCAAGCAAGAAGCAATCACTGTACAGAGATACAAAAATAACTAAAAAACCCTAAAATTCCTGAAAATCACTTCCAGAATTTATTGTGAAATTATATAGCTCAATCTTTTCTTATACCAGACCCTTTTTTTCTGTAATGGAATCATGTGCATGCATACATGCTGAGAAGATAGACTGTTTCCGTCATTGAACTTTTCTTCTTAGTGCTGCAGATAATTCTGTTCTCTCTCTTCTTGGTTACTGATTCATTTGTACTCTAACAACTATGTTCAAGGATTGCCTTGGACTGTCCCCTCCACTCATTTCTGTTTCCTTCAAGAATCAGAACTATTGCCTGACCTTTCTTGTGCTAAAGAAAGCAGAGTGAATTGTGCTGAACTATCTGGATATGTAAAAGAAACAAAAATGAGAAACAAGCAAAAAGGATGCATCTGTGAAACAGAAAACTATTTTTTCAAAACAAACTATCTAAAGATGCCTATCAGTTGCTGTATGGAGAGATTTCTGTCAGATTAATAGAACCTAACTTATTTCTCAAAACTCAGGGAATAGTTGAAAGTCTTAAGAAAGTCTTCTACTAAACTTGCAGATGTTCTGCAGTGCGAAATCAGTGTCCAAAAACCTATCTTACAGCCAGGTCTGGAGTCTTTCAAGCATCAAGTTTTATACTTTTGGAAGAAAATATTCAGAGGGATCACATCATCTTAAAAAGAAACAAAAATTGCAAAGGAATATTTAAATGAAAATACTTTAATCTTTATCTACAAAATTATTCTCCTGAACCTACAGAGGCTGCTAACTTTTTCTGTGGATGCTCACACAGTCACAAGTTTGGCATCTTTGCAGGAGTGGAGTTCCTTGAAGATCTGTCTTCATTTGTCTTCTGCACACTTTGAATTTTTCATATACCTGTGGATTACCTGTCATTTGCTGCTGAACTGTTTTTGTTTTAAAGCATTCAGCTGAAAAATATGTAGACTGAAAATTACTTTCCTCCTGTGAGGACAGAATAAAAAGAAATGCTTTGAGATTCCTATTCAATTTTTTCCTCAATGTCAAGGAAAAAATTAACTTAAGATTAGTTTTCTGAATAGTCTCTACATACTTGCACTTCTCTGTAAAAAATGACTGATAATAGAGATTTTATTACCAAAGATTTCACACTTTTGTCATTGTGTTAGTAAAACAGATATTTAACTGACATTCACCTTTTAATTTCTATTTACTTTATTTGTAAAACTGTTTCTTGTGGAAAAATAAGATACAGGTAAGCCATGATATTCTGCATTATTGTTATGTGCACTATGCTTATAATAGCACTAAACCCTGTCCTAAATAAGACCAACCTGCACGTAAAATGAGAGCCAAGTGCATAGTAGTGGCATGGACTTCATGTCTAATTTAAGTATTTTTTGTTAGTGTAATATGGATTGCTGTGATAAATAATGTAACAGTTGCTATACCTCTGATATGCTGTAAAGAACTGCCACGTGTTAATGGCTCAAACCTGTCTTTGAAATAGGTCTTTAACAACTTATGATAAACATGCTTATTAAAACAAAAGGTAAATGTAAAGAACAAAAGCTCTGTCTCATTTATTTTCATAGTTTAGTAGCTATGTATATGTGCTAAACTCTGCATTTCTTTCTAATCCTTTTCATTTATTTTGTATTTATATTATTTTCTAGGAGGCTGAAATTACATTTGTGTGCAGCTTTTTTATGCAGTTTCTGTAGGTTTTGATTCTGTGAGTTGCTTCCACTTTCACTAGCACCATGGGAAGTTAAATGAACTCATCCCTTCACAGTACTGACTTCTCTGTCTATTTATTTCTGGTTTCAGGTGGGTTAAACCCTGAAATCTGGAAATAAGTTGTCTAATTGAAAATGTAGTTACCTGCATGACTAAATGGCCCACATTTTGTTCACAGGATTGGGCTCTATACAGTGCTGAACTGCTATATCGGAAATGCTTCCCATATTAACTTGCTCAGTAGAAGGGTTTGCATTTTCTCATGTGAAAATCAATTCTTTGCAGACAGAGTTTTGAATGCATAGCCAAGAGGGCCATATATTTTATCTTTCAGATTCTCTGGGTAGGTTTAGTCTTCTTACACACATCTTCAGACACACTATGCATTGTTCTGCCATTTTGATAAGATCATGGATTATACCTGTCCAAATTACTTCAATAAAGTCTCTGTGGTTTGAGATTTGCCCTTCTCATTAGGTTTTTTATTGTGTTACAATTTCTCTGCTTCATTTCAGTCCAAATGTGCATGTCCTTCCCACAGACAGGTTTCCAGATTTGCCAAATATTACTGGTATTTCAATTACTTTTCTTATTTGTACATACAACATGACATTTTAGTTCATGCACGCGTCCCTGAATATTGAACATGAAATACTGTTTCTGTTTTGTAACAGTACATTATTTCCCTTTTTGTAAAACTGCTTAATAGATTTTATTTCTCCAGAGCTGGCAATCAGAGCATGTTGTGAGCTGTCTAGGTTTTGTGTAAATCTTAATTTTTGGATGAGCCACATATCTAAATATGTGCTTAGGCCTTTAAAAGTGGGTTAATAGCTTAAGTGAGGGTTATGTAGGTTTGCAAACCATGAAAGCTCTGTCTTGAAGAACAGCAATCTTTACAGCAAAACAAGCTACAGAGGCAGGCTACCCCATGAATCTGATCCATGAACATTCCATACACATTTATATAGATCTGGGTAGCAGTTGGGTACCAGGACTGGGTAGCTGGGCATGAGCAGTCCCACTAAGCATTCAGCCAAGTCCCTGTGTGCAAGGGCAGAGAAGCCTTCAGTCCTGGTCCTGCACAGACCTTGTGTGCATGTTTAACTTCTCCTTCAAGTCAGTGACACAAAACAGAACTTGTTTAAACTTTTTCACTGTGCATAAACTTAAGAATATATGTAAGTCATTTCTAGATAAGACACCTCCTTCCAAAATGTACTCCCCTTACACCACGTGACATTTTAGAAATGAGTCAATAAATTACTGTTTGACTACAGGTTACACATTAAATTCATATTTTGATGAGCTCTGTTACTTCCTTACTGTGGTATGCAGTACTGTATTGCCTAGATTTTTCAGTCTGCAGGTATTGTCAGTCTTTGATGTAAGGACCTGATGAAAAGATCCAGAAACCCAGAGCTTGTCCTCATGTTTCCATTGAGTCATGTGTTGCTCTCTGTCCAAATATTCCTTCTCAGGTAGAAGAATACATTTACCTTTCCCCTGTTGATCAGCTTGTGTGCACTGTAGTGGGCTAAGCAGATACTAGATTTTGAGAATATTTTATGACAGGTAGCCTTGAAACTGAGGCAGAGATCTGGGGGTATTTGTACATATAAGAAAACTGCCAGTGTAGACTCACATGGTGCCATCATGCACAGCCAAAAAACCAGCTGGTCCATTTTTTCTGACATTGAATTCCTCCAGTTGCATACAGTAGGAAACGCTGGGATTTCTCTCATTTTGCAGAAGAAAAATGAGCACATTTCAGACAGAGGCTCTCAGGTTGCCTGGTAAATGTACAAAACTTACATAGATGCAGGGCAGGCTTTATAAAACACATGCAATTGGCAGGATGCTTGTACTTCATGAGGTCACACCAGCACCCAGAGCATTCCTGAGTCCCTCTTCTGTGCAACATCAGACTGTTCTTCAAGTGCACTGATGATCAGCGTGTCTTCAAGAGCATCAACTGCACAAAAGCAGAGGTTCTAGACAGAAATCAAGGTATGTAGCCATTACATTAAAAATCCTGTCAGTTAGGATGAGCTCCTCAGCACAGGGCAGTGTGAAACAGTTTCTGCATCCTTTTGTAGGAGTCATTTAATTATGCAGCTTGTCAAAGTTCCCCTTCAAAGTTTCCCTTCCAAACATTTGTATAGGAGCTGGGCAGCTGTCCTGGTTTGGGCTAGAGTGGAACTGATTCAAGAAGGTGTATCTCAGACAGGCTGTTCCCTCTCTCTGTGACATTTTGGAAATTCAAGGAAGACCTGAGTTCCCAGGGTAGTTAAAATGCATTCAGACCCAAGGCTGACTAAACACTAGCATCTCTACTCCAGCCTGCGGTGCAGCTCAGGATCAGAAGGGCATAAAACCATCTTAAACCTGCTATATGTTCCCACAGATATGGCTAGAGGCATAACACAGAATCTCACCTCTCATCCCGAGGCAATGGCGTTTTCCAGTGTATGTGTTGTGCATGCTCCAGATCCCTGGTCAGAAGATAAAACATATTAACTGTAGGTTCACACATTTTTGGATACTTAAAAGATGATCCTGTTATCCCAAGCTCAAAATATTCTGCTAGAAAAGAAAAACATGACAGGAGGTAAACAAACCTTAACATGAGGAAGAATGTGTAATTTATCTCAGTACAGTGGGAAAATGTGCTTGCTTTGAGTAATAAAGTCCACAGATCCAGTCCAGCGTGGAAATAAGGCTGAAGATGGATACAGGCTCGAGTTCACATATAAGAGCAAAGATGGGAGGTTTTGGCAAAATCCTTTCCTAGAGGGAAGCTCTTTTCTGCATCTGAATGAGTTAACTAAAAGCCTAACCCAGGAAAGGGGGTGGAATTCTCTCTCCAAAACCTGTCCCAGCTCCGAAAACCTCCAGAAAGCAGCTTTTCCCCGCTACTAGCACCAGCCAGTGTGGCTCTGCCCCCAAGCTGCAAACAGGTTGAAGTACAGCACTAAGAAACAAAAGTGTCCCCAAACCTTGAATAATATCTCGGAGAGAGAGAGGAAGGCATTTGGGGTGAAGCAATAGGCTGAAAAGACCTCGCAGCCTGGGGGAGAGGCTGGAGCTGTGGGCTGCTGGCAGGGGGATGCACAGCAGCAGCTCTGCGGTGGCAGTGGCACTGCGGGACCTGATGGCAGCCCAAGCTCTGATGGCAGTCCTGGATCCGGCACCACATCAAAAAGCTCCTCTGAATAGTTAGTAAGATTAGCTGCTAGCCACAGTGATAAGCAAGCAGATGCAGTGCCCTCTGTCCTGCCAGTGCCACCTTCCCTTTGCTTTCTAGCAGAAGAGAGGTAGGAGACCAGCTCCTGCCCCATCAGACTGCAAAAAAATCATCTCTTCTGGCATAGTCCTTTCCTAGATGTTCAAGTTGTTACCTTTGGAGAGACCCCCCCCTTCCCCATGTTTAGATGGATTTACTCCTACTGTATAAATGAACCTATTCAGTGTATTTTAAAAGCAATGCTTCTTTAGTGTAATTTCATTAATCTAAATAGAGCATGTGGATGAAAGGTAGTTTTCATGTAAATGCATCTCAGGACACCAATTTCTGTTAATTTTTAAGAACAATTTACTTTGCAGCTCATTACATTAAATTGTTTTCTGATTAAACATGAGCCATATGCAACCATCTAAGGCAAATTTGCAGTTTACATGAAAGAATTGTCAGCTTTGTAAAAATGAGTGAAAACATTCAGACTATCCTGATTCAGCCCTTGAAACAAACTCATAACGTTGTAACTTTAATCATGTTCCCCACCATTTTTTTCAGGAATAAAAATTAAAATTACAGCCAATTCTTGGAGGCAGTAGCTCTTAAGGATTTATACTAACCTGAGCTAATAAATAAGACATCTAGTTCCCAAATCTACCTATTATATATACCTTTTAGTTAGCTCTTTGTGAAAAAGAATACATTATTCTCTTTATATTTTAATGGAAGTTACAGGTCAGTTCTGTAAATGCCTAAACATGCAAATAGCTTTATTCAAGTGAATAAAGTTACTTATATATGTAAATATTTGCAGGATGAGACTTTAAAACACACGAAGTATATAGCAACTAAAAATATTGATATGTACTTCTCCTGTTCAATTAATTCTTAGCAGAACTCACCAGCAAAACCATAGCATTCAATAACAAAAATGCCTTTGTGACACCGAAAATGGGGAAAGATCTGTTGCCTTTTGTCTCCTACACAACAGGGATAGAAAAAGGTGAGCTTAGTACTATAGGCAGGACTTGAGCTAAACCAGACATTCTGCAAAGGACTTTATCATCATAGCCACACATTTTTCTCAAAATACTGCATTCTGATATTTAAATCTATCACAAATGATTTCCCCCTCATGCAATCTGAAGAGAATCAAGTCCAAAAAAAAAAGTTTGAAAAATTAAGTCTTCATACAGAACTATAAAGCAAAGTGCAAAATGTATAGCAAAGTGCATTTACTTTTGATTTTTAAACTTTCAAAATGGGTTAACTGAAAAACTTGGGGAAAACCCAAATTTAACACAAAATTTAAGGGCAGTCAGCAAGAAAGCTGCTAGCATGCTGGGTTTTCTTTCAGATCAGCATGTGTTCCCATGTAAACTGAAATGCTTAAAAGATAACCCCAGCAATCATCATTAACACATTATTAACACACATCCATCAGCAAGGAGATAGTTGTAGGAGTTTTATGAGCTCTGCACAGGAGTGAAACTCCCTGAAATACATATTATGCAAAAAGAACTCCCTGCAATTTCAGCTCAGAAATGCTTTTGAGGTACCTTGTGACAAGGCACTGGGTCATGACCTAGGTCTTGAGAAGCCTGAGTTAGTAGATGTTAGTTTTCGTTGGGGCTTTGTTTACCATGGACTTAGACATTTTGTATTATCAAGAATCTGTGGCTTATGAGGACATTCTATTTATCTTACCAGTCTTTTTTGATGGAAATGCCTGAATTTTCTTGGAAACAGGGATTTTATTGTGGATTCTTGGTGCCCCTTGGAGAGGCTTATTTTTCTGGACAATAGTTTTCCTTAGTGTCACTACCCTTTTGATTTCCCAATGGTCACAGGCTCTCAAGGTCGTGCAAAGTGCATCCTTTTGTTATAATGGACCCAGAATTTTGTAGAAAAAGACAGCAAAAAAATCTCTAGGGAGATTCAGTCATTTAAAGAATATTTTCTGCCATCTTCATCTGTGCTAGATTTTGGCTGTTCTGCTTAAAAAAACCTGTGTAATTTGGGGGATGAAATGTTTCAGTGTAATTTACAAGAGTTCCCTCAGTATATATGGATTTTTTAGTTTACCACACATTCCCATGTAAACTGAAATGCAGATTCTGAAGCAGGGTTTTCCACATGAACCTCTGTATAATTTAAACAGAATAAAATTCTCTAAATCAGAAAGATTGTAACTTACACATACTGTAATGTGGAGCATTACAACTCTATGCCTTTCTTTTTTGTTTATTTTGATTTAGCATGACTTTTCCTTTTCTTTCTACATCACCCATTCAGATAGACCCTATTCTATCACATTTCTTCTGATGAGTGCTGCATTAAAACAATGCCTATAATTGCTATGGCTTGTGGCATCCCTACGTTTTGTGATGGTCCTTTGCTTACCTAGAAGGTAAATAGTTCCCCTCTGTGCTAACCAGAAAGCACAAAACTTTATGAATCCTGAAAATTCAGTGAGAATAAAAAGAAATCTAACATGAATTTTCCCCTTGAGATTTGTCTGTGTTTGGAATCTCCTTTTGACCTCTGCAACATCAAGTTTGGATTAAATGTGAAAAAAAATACATCAAACTTTAAGAGTGTTTCAATTCTTTCACCTTTCTTTACTTTTTGTTACAAGATTTCACAGAATTCCATAGAAATTTATTCTCTGCTTTGTAGGAAATGCATTAAATCACTTCACAAACTGTTTGAAAACATGACTAGGAATAAGTACAGTTTGCCTTCAAAATGTTGCAGGCTGCATGAGGTGCCTCAGGGCTCAAGAGGTCGCTTGTAGGTTTAGGCTTTTTACGAAGTTTTTAGCATGCCTGTTAGGCTGCAGGCTTTTGTTGTGCTGCTGTTTCTAGCTTTTGCATAATCAGTTTTAGAAGTTTCCTGTCATGTATTCTTGGTATAAAACTCCAAGCAAATTTAATCGTTAAAAAGATGCATTAGCAGTGCCTTTCTTTTCAAAATTACTGCTTTCTTTTGCATATTTCTGCAAAGATGACTAACAGTTGCAACATCAAATGGATCAATGCTCTTAGTATTGTTCCCCACAAATAAACGATCACAATTAGATTATTTGTTAAACTAAACAATTTAAAATAATCTTTAAAAAAAGACTTCACTTTCCTGTAGACTGTTAAATCCACAGCCTTCTGAACTGTATTTTTTTGCTCCAAATCTGCTCCTGTTTACTTTGTTTTGGAAGTCTCTAAGAAGAAATGAGAAAGATCAGTTGATTTCACTATTGCTGACGAGTAGTATCTGACCACTTTGATTGTCTGAACTTGCTCACTAGCACAGCACTTTAACTTTTCATTTAACATTTATAAACAAACAAAACTGTGGTAACTCCACATTTTAGCTGTACACATTTTTATGAACTGATTTTATTAGAAGAAAATTTAAGTAGAATGTTTTGTGTAAATTAGCAGGAAATTCCCTGATACAAAGCTTATTAAAGTCAAGGGAATTTTTTCTCTTCACTGATTTCAAGTTGAATTAGAAAAAGTACTTGAAAAAGACTTTAACTGCAATAACTTCTTACAGTTTTGTATAACAATATGTAACACAATCGAATACTTTCAGAACCTGTAGCATGAGGCTCACACATTATTTTATTTATTTATATTTTTATTTGCTATTTTTCCCTGTTTTGCAGTCTTCAGTGGAGAAAATAGCAGCTTTACTTAATTAAGAATTTAGTACCAGTCTTTTTTTCTCCCTTTCTTCTTTTTTTCTTTGTCTTTTTACTTGAAATATTTTCAGGTCAAAGTAGAGCTGATTCTCTAATTAAGCTCTTACATGCTGCTATGTTCTAGTAATGATAGAGTTAGAAGGCAACAAATTCACTAAATCCTCCAGTCCTGACAAATCAGGTTAGTTTCCCATCTGCTCCTATTTGCTAGAATCACTTTTTAAATCGACCTCTCTGATTCCCACAGAGCAGGCTGAAGGATTTGCATTGCCTCAGAGTTCCATATTTCATTTGCAAAGAAAGAATCAATTCTTAAAAGATTCTATTTCACATAGGATTTTTTCTTTTTTAGAACAATATGGAATTTTCTTAAAAACCAGGATTCCTTCTTAGTTTAGATCTTTTCTTGAGCTTTGGATGATGCAAGACATAGGCATAAACAGCTACACAAAGGAAACTGGGATTTTACTGTGCATTCCTGGTGCCCCTTGAAGAGCTTATTTTTGTGGACAATAGTTTTCCTTCGTGTCACCACCCTTTTGATTTCCCAGTGGTCACAGGGTTCCAGGGTCGTGAAAAGTGCATCCTTTTGTTCCTCCTAGCCTAAAATTCTGTATAAAAAGACAGTTAAAGGACCCTAAAGTTGGTTAAGGCATGGAGAGTGTTTTGTGTTGCAGAACTTAAGCTGCATACTTTGTTGAAATACAGCTAAGATTGCAATTCAAGAGAGATGATAGCATTAAACACATTGTTAGAATATCTAAACATTAATAAATATCTTTATGTAAAGTCACACAATCCCAGAATATCTGTTAGGATTCAAGCAGTGACAACCAAACAACAAAAATCCAACATTATTTTAATTTTGTTTAATTAGAATTTGTTTAATTAATTTTCTAGTGCCTTTTTAAAAGAGCTTTCCTCCACATTTGTAATTTTGCTAAGAAACACTAACAAAATGATCTACTCTTTCAGTTAAATCTTGGTTCTTGAGTTTCCTTTACTCTTTCAAAAAGACTAATAAAAACTGAATTTCTGACAGGAAATTTAATACCTCATCCTTGAAATTTTTCAGGAAAGAAGCACATTTCTTAAATGTGTGCACTTCATTCTTGAAATAAATTTACTTATACTAAATAAAATTTGTTATTTCTGATAGTTTATCTCTTTAACCTTCCCACAGCAGGCTTCCATCACTGTGTCAGGTTTTATACATGTTTCCAGTTCAAGATGGCTCTTTAAGAGAAGCAGCCCCTGCACAATTGTTAGAAATTGTGACTTGACACTGTCATGCCCTGGATAAAGTCACTACTGTAAAAGAAGAAAGCTGGCAGGTGCTTTCCTCTCATACATGCACATTTAAGTAGTCTGAAGGAGTTTCCAAGTTCCTAGCAAGAGCAATAGCAGCTACTGGGTGGAGAACAGTGGAAGAAACTGGAGAACTACTGGAGCAGGGATGTAAGGGCTGGGGAAGTGACCAAATACTAGGTTGTATCCTGGGGGGAGACAGGCTGGAAAAGTCATTCAGTACTGCTGGAGCCTGAGATAAGATACCTGATTTATTTATTCATGCTAAGGGCTGGAGCCCACAGTGTGCTGCTAGACTCCTCTGTGCTTTAGGAGTAAGGCTGATCACATCCTTTAAAAGATAGAGAATTAGTTACTTCCCAAAGTAAAATGCTCCATGAGAAGTGTATTATCTCTGAGTCTCTGAGCTAGTGCTGTTCTGTTTAGTTTCCTGATGAAAAAGATTATTTGTTGAAACCTGAAATAGTTTAATTTGGAAAAGCTTCATGGCAGTGTCAGTTGATTGCCACTTGTTCTCATATTCTCTTTTTAGCCAAATTTCCACAAGGCAGAGGCTTCTGTGATTCATGTGATCTATTCTCTTTTTTTTTCCTTTTTTTTTAAGAGTCCATCAAGATACAGACATTTTGCTTACAGAAAGAGCAGAATGCATCTCCCAACATAAACACTGCAGTTTGTAAATTAATGGGGTTTGTACCGAAATGTATACCGAAGCCTTCTAAATCTTCCCTGCAAAAGAAGATAAGACAGTATTTTCAAAGATATTTTATGACTCCCCTCTACTACCTCCCCTTTCAAAGAATTCAACTCTGTATTCTCAAGATGATATGCTGATTTTTCTGAGAGAGAAAGGAGGGCACCTGGAGATAGAAAGAACAGATCCTGTGAAGTATTCAATGTCCAGAAAACATTTTCATTCTTGTTGTTGAGATATCTTGTTACCTTGGAAATAGAAGGTATTTCTAATTTACCAGAATTAAATTAAACCAATTTATCTATCAGCCACTGAAATGCTCAAATATTGTCTATATCTAATACCAGCCTGGCAAGTCACTACTAGATTTGTAGACCAGATCTGCTGATATTTAATATTAGCTGTATTTTCTCTGGTTCAATGTACAACTCACACTCATTTATGCTATGACAAGATCATTTTCTTTGCAGTTCATGTCAATGATGTTTAGTGAGCAAAGATCTAACTTAAAATGAAGCAGCAGTTAATGGCTGCTACCGAATTTCCTTGTCTTGTTGACCACGTTTCTCCTAAACATGAATTGTCATTTCCATGTGCCCATTTCAGCCCAGAATAAGGAGAATTTAGGATTAATTTAAATTATAAGGATAATTTAATCAAGGGTGACATCTCCAAAAGCCTCTGCTGATGTCAAGGAATACAGCTCTGCTCACAGAAGGCCAAATCTTTATTAAAAGGAGTTAAAGAAGATTCTTCTTAACACAGAGGGGTGAACCTGCTGGAAAATCTGGGAACCTGCACAACAGTCCACCTCTCCACAAGTCTGATCTGTGAGGGTCAGATGAGGGATGCTTTCCACACCAAAACTGTTTCTCCAATCCACTTCCAGTTAAAAAAGCAGGTGACTTCATGGACACAAATCTTTCTGAATTTTAACATAACTTGTGGTAGGACTCGAGAGAGATAAACTGAGCCCAGGAAAAAAAAAAACAGAAAAATCTTGTAACTAATGAAATACTGATTAGCAGTGGGAACTGTCAAGAGAACAGCTGGTTTTCAGAAAGGAGCTGAATCATGTTTTGGTCACAGAGTATCTTCAGGCCCCCCTAGCTCTAGAAAATGTGCTTGTCCCAGAGCTGAAGACAGCATCCATCCATCCATGTAGCTTCTAGACTTTCAGAGCATTTTTTTCCAAACATCTCCAGCAATCAGATTATGAACAGCCACAATATCCAGGAAAATAATGTCTTTTTTTGTATCTTTTCTTCCTATTTGCCATTCTGCTGTGCTAAATACTTTTGCAGATGCAATTAAGATATGCTAAGTCAGGTAAGTGCAGCTGTGATTCTTAAAGGTAGTCATGGTAAGGAGATGTAAACATATTAATCACAATAAAAAGTGTTTCAGATTACTTTCAGTTGCACTTTTTTCCCCTGCATTATCCAGAGAATGTGTGTGGTTTTATTCTGCTGGTGTCTAATACCTACAGTGAAATTCACCATAATTTGTGTTCCTTAATAGTCAAACATTTTTGGTCTCAAATTAAATTTAATGTAAGAAGTTGTAATGTTTTAAAAAGCTTCCTAACTATGTCTCAAAAGACTGTGACTTGATAATTCATAACCTATTGCACTTGAGCTGAGATGAACTCAGGAGAAATTGGTTGGGATTCAAGTAATTTTTATGAGTTATACTGAGAGCTTTAATTTTCCCTTCTTTTCTTGGCAGGAACTGTCAATGTATCATTTTTCAGCCACAGATCTGAGAAGGTTCTTGCTGGATGATCAGAGGAGAAGCTAACACATCCCTCAGCAGAATTAGTGACTCTAGAGGGTCTAATGTCTCTCTAGGAAATTTTCTCAGGAAATTCAGCAGCAGACAATCTTCTTTTCTGTATAGGCATTCAGGCCAGGTACATCATTTGTAATGTCTGAGCACCTTCCAATAGGACATTAAAGAAAATGACCAGTGTATTTCACTGTGGTTCATGGGGCAGAGAGAAACTGTGCATTAGGGAAGAACTGATAAAAAAAAATGAAAAAAAAAAATGGAAATTTCTCCCTGTCTTTGGGCAGCACTACCTGTTCCTCCTCCTCCTGCAATATGATCTCATTCTTCTTCAGGCCTGTTTAGGTTCTTCTTGCAGGTGTAAGTTCATAAGACAGTCCCACACTTCATGAAAACCAGAAACTGAAATTATGAACATCTTTTTCCTAATGCTTTAATGGTAAACACACAATTTCTTATAAATGTTGTCTACCTGGCAGGTTTCTGTGTCCTCAGAAAGCAGGACTGTCCTGTGACTGTGAAGAGCAGAAGGTGGGAAAGTTGATTAAAGAGGATGCTCTTGGTATTCTGAAAAGGAGTTTGTTTAAATGTGCACATTTCTCTCCAGAAGAACAAGCTTCTGACCTGCTGTGCATTTTTAGACCATACAGCCATCAGTCTGGGGACTGATTGATTCTTTCTGACTGGAGGAATGACAGCCAAGCTCCTCCTTCAGAACCTGGTGGCTTGACTCCCAAGGTGATTTTTGCTTGCTGACCTCGTTACCATCTTTTACCCTCTGCCTTGGAAACAGAGCTGTTACCCTCCTGAAACTGTAACAGTACATATTTATTTTTACTGTGTGTTTAGAAATCTTGTCCCATTTACAAATACTCTCTTCCAGATCCAGCAAGGGCTTTCCAAGACACTGCAGCCTCCAGCTTGTTATCTCAGTGCTTTGCCAAAGATTGCTGACTGTGTAGATCTAAGGACAGAGTAGAGTAACTTGTGTTCCACACCCTCTAGTCCTCATTAAGGAAAACCATTGAAGTAATGTGTTTGGTTAATCTGGTTCAGGTGAAAGCTAGGGAGATAAAGGGGTTTATTTTAAACTATTCTGCTAGCAGGAATCATGACAGTCTCTGGGGGGAGAGGCATGTTGGGGAATACTGTCAGCCAGCAGTACACTGGTACCAGTATACTGGGTTTATTCTTATTTTAGTGGATTTCACCTCAAATGGACTCTGGCTGACCCAGGTTTCCAGGGGAGAGCATTTCTGAGGGAGAAAGATGAATGTCCCAGAAAAGCAACACTAAAATGCCTCTTTCTTTCTGACATCTTGGTTGTTAGAGCTTCACACTACTTACAAAACCAGCCAATTGAACACAATGTAAGGAGATGTTAAAATCCATGGTCTGTCACTAAGTTCTCTCTTTGGTTTTATTGCTTCTTCTAAATATTCGTGTTCCTCTTTCTCCAAAGGTTTGCTCAGCTCAGGGCTGACCAACTGGAGTGACTCTGGTGACAACAATGTTGCCTTACACTCACTACACCTAACACAGGTTGAGCAGAAGCTACAGAAGCTGTAGAACAGGTTGGGATTGAATCCTCCTGGGTAGGGACATGGCTGTCACTACCCACCCAGGACATCTTTCTGCAAGATGCTTAAGCAGTGTGTTGTGTGCTATGGGCTGCTTCTCATCTTCTCATGGGGAACTGTGGCCTCATTTCAATTTTATGGATGTTACCTTCAAATTATCAGTTGCTAATCTGTCACTGGAATTTTGTATTGATGGAATTTTTGTTCTGTTGCTAAAAAAGCAGGTCTGTCTAACCCAGGAAGCAGGCAGTTTGGAATGATCTTAACTTGCTTGAAGTATTCCCCATTTGTGTGTGTGTGTGGCTCAGTTTGGTTGGGGTTTTGTTGTGTTGTTTGGTTTGGGTTTTGGTTTGGTTGGGGTTTTTTTTTGCTTTTTGTTCCAGTGCATGCTCCTTAAACATAACAGCCACTTCAAAAAGCAGTTTCTTTTTTCCATGCCTGAAGACATTTGACAAGCACTTTTAGGAAAGAAGGAAATGCAGGTGGAAAAGCACCAAGGTGAAGAAAGTTGGGAGAAGAAAGGGTGAAGAAATGAAAAATAAGAAAAAGAGAAATAAACCTACCTGAGTGGTCCTCTCTTCTTTAGTTAGGTTCTTTCTTAGAAGACACCCTGTTTAGGGCAAATTTTCCTAGATCACAAAAAGTTACTGGTTGTCAGAGAGCTCTAGACCCTCTCCATTCCCTTCTGCAAGACTGGAAGAGGAGTCTCCACAAATACAGGGCTTGGTTGTGAATCTACCATGTTCTTGTAAAGTCATTATGGGATTGTCTACCCTGACAACATGCATGAAAATACCACTATGTAGCAGTGGCAGATCTGGTGGTTTCTGATTTTTAGGCAGGATGGATGGTGCTCTTTCCAGCCTTGTTCAGCAGCACTCTGCTTGCTCCTACTCAGCTTTTGACTTATTTAACTAGATCTTTCTTGAAGCAAATATCCAGCTGGCTACTAGGGCTCCCCTAACCAAGCTGCAGGAAACAACAACTTCCTCTGAGATCAGGCTGCAGCAGGAAACTTGATGAATTTCTCATTCCCTCCTCAACTGTGCCCTACCAGTTTAGCTCAGAGGTGTAAAACTTACCATGTAAGAAAGCCCATTTCTAGGGCAAGCCTGAGAGGACAGGCTGCCAGTGCCAGAGACTAAGACTGTGACCAAAATTGTTGCAATTAAAGAGCTAGGGGCATCAGCATGTTGTTGGACAAGTGCAGCTTTGAATGTGGGCAGTTCCAAAGGTAACTCATGTCGGTTGCTTTTAACTTGAATAATTCAGCTCTGTAGTAGAAAAGGCTTAAGCTTCACAGAGCACAGGAACCCCTCTAAGAATAGTGTTTTGATAATTCTTTCTGTTACTATTTAATTTTTGACTGATTAACCAGGCAAATATATTGGCACAAAACATTTTTGTAGCTCATGCTGTACACTGTCTCAGATACATGCACAGGAGTGATTTAGGTGACAGGTATCCAAAGTTCTGAGATCCACATTTGCTCTCTTGTTGAGGTCTCTGTGGCACACCAGCCTGGCAGAGTTCAGTGAGTGTTTAGGGCAGTCTCCTGCATGCCCAGGTCAGTGTTAAAGTATGGCAGCAGTACAAAGGGTGCTCTCCTTCTCTTGCAGCTGATTATTCCTGCCCCTCATGCTCACACTAGTACAGAAGGAGATGGTTCATTGTGCTGAGCTTTTAAAAAACCATTAATTGTTATTTTTCAGTGCATCAGTGAGCTGAGCTCAATGGCTTTGCATAAAGCAAAGGCTGGCATCTGCATAAGGGAGGATGCAGCAAAGTTCACCTGAGGATGGTAGGAGGAAAGTGGAAGTGCTTGCTTTGCTTACATGAGACTGCATCCTCAGTGCATCTGAAAATTCAGCCTTTCAGTGTTTAATCTAATGCAAATTTGCTGCTTGTTTTAGTTTATTTGCTGCATTTAGCTTTATTATGAGTACTTCTATTATGAAACAAACATACCATGGCTAGTTGTGTTCATTGGTAATGCGGTCAGAAATCCTACGCTTCTAAAGTTTGGAGCTGAGTTTTGGGATGTATAGTTGGAATGGTTCAAAGCTGAGCATTATAATGGTATTTACATTTTCTTTTTTCTTTCCTTCCTTGCCTCCTTCCTTTTCCTGTCCTTTTATTTTTATTTTCTTCCTGTCTTGCTTCTTTTATTCCTTTTCCATTTTTTTCTTTAAGTAACTGCTTTTTTCTTTCTAACCTGTTACATGAATGTACCACTCTTGCAGATTGCTTTATAATAGCCCTGAATGGCTCCTTACTGTAGAACAGGCTGGAAATTTCTGTTATATGAACTGTTAGTGCATGTCAATCTTGTTCTAGGACAGCATTAGGTGAAGTTGCATTCTCTTACAATAAATAAGACCCTTGCCTATGTAACTTCAGATTCCTTTCCAGATTAATTTATTTGTTGACCTCAGCATAGTGCTGACCTCTAAGTTGGAGGTACCTGCTTGTCAGAATCTGGACTGAAACAACTGCACTACTGCCTAATAACTGCTAGATCAGGAAGATCACAATCCTACAGAGGAAGACAGCTTCCATAATTTTTAATCCTCAGTTAACTGAGACAGAATTCAGGACTTCAGACTGCCTTCAATTGACACTGATGCTCCTCTAATGTCAGTGAGAAGATTATATGGAAACCAAAGGAGAAGACATCCTTTCTGCAGCATTTGTGTTTCAATCTGTCCACACTCACACCATGTAGGAACACCTCAACATAAAATAAAGCATGTCTGAACTCATTACTGTCCAACTCTTTGATTTTGGTTAAGCAAAATATTACTGCTTTTATGTAGTTATTACCTTTCTGCATCCACAAATATAAAGCTTGTACCAGAAATCTTGTTTACATCTAGTTTATACTATTTATTATATTTGTAATATTTTTAATTATACATAGATTATCCAATTCTGAGAACAGACAAACATTTACCATAATCTTTTGTCAATATGTTTCACCTCATGCTGTTGTTCTTATGGGCTTTTCATGTAAATTGGGATAAAATTTGTTACTTTCCTATTTTTAGTAACAAGGAAACTGAGCTTCTTCTCCTCAGTTCAGCAATTATAGTGCAATGAAACATATCTAAACAAATAACTCTCGAGTAAATAGGATAATACTCCAAATTTTTCACTCTGGAGGTTTTGATTCATGTCCTGTTGTGATATGAAGGGAGATACCCTTCAAATTCCTGCAAGTTTTTTTTCCCTAGCAAAACTTATATGATTCTGTATCATTATGTCTCTGCACAGTCTTTACACAAAGAATGGACTATGGTTGCAATATGAGGAATCTTGAAGGTCAGGATTAAAGGGCAATTGTCAGGGTTCCCAGAGGCAGCATATATTGCCTGTCTATACTATGTATAGCTTTCTAGTAATTCAGTATAATAAGGTCTGACAACTCCACTGCTCTTAAATAACACTTAGCACTCAAATGGCAGCAGCATCTCATATATTCAGATCCCAATGCAAATGTTAAAACAAAGCAAGTGCCTTTGAAGAGTTTGAGTGGTGATGCAATTAAATGAAGAAACGAGTTTACAACAAAGTTTGTAATCCTCAGTCAATAAATTTAACATTTCAAACACAGGTCCTATAAAACTTCCTTTATTTTAAAAATAAGTTTTGCTTACAGGAACCATACACATTTATTTGTTTTTTTAAAGTATAGTTCTAAAATATTTCTCCCAACAAACTAATATCATACCAACAGCTTTAATATCATACCAACAGCTAAAATACAGACAAGCTCCTGTATAGTTAGTGTGTTGTAACTTTACTAAGACCTTTACTTACACTGAATAAAACCACCTTGGTGTGTGTGTTTCCCAATGCAGCCTTATATGAGAACTGCTAAAAAAAAGTATTCAAAGTTTAAACCTTTCTACAATAAAAATAATCAGCATCCACTTCAAAGTGAAATTACATTGTTCTAACTTTTTTTCCTGTGTGATAGGAAACAAGCATGTAGAGAAAGCACTGGGAGGAGTTACTTTCCCCTAATTTCAGTGCACAGGACTTTTTTAGTCAAGCCAATCAATCTGAACCACTGATGTCTGAAAAACTGGCTTTAGGGAGAGCAAAGAGAGTGAAAAAAAATGCTACAATACGGCAGTGACAAAAATTCTAGATGCAAACGTGTTCAAAAGAAAAAGAATCGATCCCCAAACTGTTGTTCAAGCATATGACCTAAGTTAGTAGGTACAAAGATAAACGCATCTAAGGAGGAAACAGGAGGGGATTCTGCCTGCTGTGGGGAGGGTGATTTAGATGTTGGAGCTGAAGAAAGCTTACTGGGAACAGAGGGTCATTGTGCCCGGAATGCAGAGGCATTCCCAGCTTCGCGGCGAGAAAGACACGGGAGCCGCCGGGAGCTCTTGTGGAAACCGAGGCAGGGATCGTGCAGAAGCAGGGCAGGAACGGCTAACGGCAGGGACAACGGAGAAACGAGGTTCCCTGAGAACCCTCACCCACTACCCCCCCCCCCCGGTTATAGCAGAGTCAAAGGGCAACGTTTGGGAAAGATCTCGAAGTTGATGGTTTAAAACCAGGCTGAGGTGAAAAATCAGCAAATTTAAGATTAAGAGAAGAGATGCTCCAGGCAAGAGAAGCAGCTTTTAACTGAAACGTAAACAGCAAAGATTTACCACGAGAGTCTGAGTGGAGTTAAATCTGGGCTGGGAAATAAGGGCTGGCACAGAGGGGGTGGAATACAGCAACACTCGGGAAAATAAGGAACGAATCGGAAGCTGTTAAAAGTGAACCACATGTTGAAAAGGTCTGGCATGCCTGGAATATCAAAGCTTTAGAAATACCTAAAAAGTATGTTTTGGCCAACCATGAACTGACGCACTCGATGACTTCGGGATAAATATCTTCTAAGGAAGGAATCCCTGTTAGCTGCCGACTTTAGAAAGGGGAGAAAAAAAGAAATCCTTCACCGAGCTTGGCGCTGTACGTCCAGAAATCTTTTTATCTCTGAGGAGGTGTCACGGAGACCGTGGCAAGGTTTCCCGGTGGCCGGCGGCCGGACCCCGCTGTACCGCAGCCGTGCTCAGCTAACGGGACCCCGCTGCAGCGGCTAGTACCGAACGACAGGGGGCGCTGTGCCCCAGGCACCGTCCATCCGCGGCGAGCGAACGGGCTGGAGGAGGGAGCGTCCCGGGGGCGGGGGGAGCTCCCAGGCAGTGGCCCCGGTGACCCGCATTGGACTCCTCATCACACGCGCTTGGGTCTGGACGGAGGTTGCTGTTACTAAGCAATGGGGCGAGGCGCCCAGCAGTGCTGAGGACCCTCTCTGAACAAGGCAGTGGCTTTCCACAGGCTTCTGCAAAGTCTCCTCGCACGCATGCAGAGGGAGACGGGTGCCTCTGCCGCCAAAGCCGCTCTCCTTATGAGGACAGCTCCGAGGAGTTAGCCATACCGGCACAGACCTGGCAGCAGCCGGCTTTTGGACATCTAAGCACCAGAAGTTTAGTCATCAAGGAGTCATGTGCTTGACTTCGCTTCCCACCCCGCATCTGCCTACCCCCTGCTCTTCACTTTGTGTAGAGATGAGTGGTCTAAAGTCTACTAGGGTGCCCTGAGCCTCCACAATTCATATTTACATGGGAGGCAAAGAGGGGTGGGATGGATTTCAAAATTACTCAGTTCAAAGGTAGTGGCTGGTCTTTGCCTGTCTGTCAGATGTAAGAGGAGTGAGTGGATTTTCATGGAGGAATTTCATGGAAATTAACTCTCTACTGGAGCGATCCATTCAGCTCCTAAAGCTTCAGCCCAGTTTTGTACCTTGGATGAATGCCCTGCTGAATAGCTTGGTGGGGATGCAAAAAGCCACCTTAAACTAGGGATTTTTTCCCTGCTAAATTGACTTCAAAGTAGTAACCAAACAATAGCTAGCTTTAAAAAAAATCAAGTTATAAGAAGCCGTAGGAACAAACTATCCTACAAGTAGAGGCTATATTTAGGAGAAGGGGGCAGGGAGATGGACTGTTCCAACTGGGAAAAGAAATGGGAAGAGGTAAATTGAAAGACCTGAAAACCAGTGCAAGAAAGTAAAATGAATTGCACAAATCAAAACTTATTTTCCCTTTCCTTTCCTTTCCTTTCCTTTCCTTTCCTTTCCCTTTCCTTTTTTCTTTCCTCTTTCTTCATTTTCTTTCTTCTCCTTCCTTCTCTTCTCTTTTCTTTTACTTTTCTTCCTTTTCTGCTACAGCTGTACTACAGTCGAACCTAGGGCTGGGTAAGTGGAGGCAGCAGGAGAGACTGCTGAATTGTTTGTGAGATTTTTAAACAGAAGTATCTAGTCCCCAGAATGAAGCAGCTTTCTTTGGCCTTTGTCCTGTCTTTGAGACTCATCTTCTCCAGCCTGCTCTGGAGAAGACTGAGCTCTCCACAGCTCAGTATCTTCTTTTGTAAAGCAAAACTGCGTTTGTGGCCAAGGGCGTCCCTGCTGACAATGTGTTCCCTCTGCCTTCCAAGCCTGCAGTCACAACTGCATTTGTATCTCTCTGTTAATCATTCAGAAACACATTTGATTTGAAGCTCAAATAAATTAAAACTAATCTCGTGCCTGACTTCTGTGCTGAACACTGTCCACTTCTCCCCTTCTCTCTAGAAACGCTGTCTCCCTTGCCATTTGCTGTTTTCAGTCCTTGGGGTCCAAATGCAGCTGTTTCCCAGTGTTATACCTTCTTCCACCATGTCTGTTCTGGAAGGAGAAACCTGATGCTTATAACCTTATTTTATTTAAAACCCCTTTGGAGTGATTGGTTCAGGGGCTCTCCTGGGTTGTTCAAATGCTTCTGTGTTTTTTTTCCCAGCCATTTTGTTGTGTAGAGGATGTCATCAAATTAGCTCACAGAAAAAAAGGTGAGAAAACACAAATTTGGCACTATCAGAGTTGTTAGATTTTTACAGTACTTAAGGTAAGGCCTACTACTCTAAACTGAAATGTCCAACACTGCACTTTATCTGATTAACACTTTTTCTTTCATACTCACAGGGTATTTATGAGCATACAGCTCAAGCTCAGCCCAGGGAAGCTAGGCAGTGCACACTGGCAGAGAATCTAATCAGTAGGCCTTTAAAACACTGTCCATCCCTGACTTATGTCAAATGAAACCATGCTAAATGGTAGTCAAGATGATGACTTTATAGTCTTATGAGGCTTACTGCAGTCCTTAGGCTAGACTACTAAACTTAAATATTCCCAGTGTCCCAAATGTCATATCATTAGTGTGATAGTTACTGCCAGAAGAAAGCTCCTAAGTATAATTTGTAATTGTTACACTGCTTTTCAAACATACCTCACAGTTTATTTACATTGATAACTGCCTTTCATTTTGTAAACTTGAATTTAATAGCTTGCTGATAGCTACAGCATAGTGTTCCTATGAAGTGAAGAGCTAAAAACTGGCAAGAACTGTTTGATGCCAGCTGTAAAATCCTGGTGAGTTTTAGCCCACACACAGATACTCTTATTGTTATAAGCTTTTGCTGTACCTCTGTCAGAGGGCTGGTTTCCTGCCAGGCAGTAGTTCATATGATAACTAAATTTTATCCTCTCCAAGATGATACAAGAGGACGAAGGCAACATATGCTACTGTTTGACAACTCTTCCTAAGTACTGAAAACCAAAAGCACTTTGGACAACACTCAAAAATGTTTCTGTGCTGCTGGCCAGACATTTCACAGCAATCCACAAAGACTATGCGGTAGTGATATAGTAATTTGCTGGAAAGTCCACAATTTCGGTTCAGGAAACCATAGATGTTGCCATAAAACACAATGGCAGAGCACGTGCTTTGTTTACAGCTTTTCTGCCTAGCTGTTAGGCACCATTCAAAGAGACAATGTGGCTGGAGTGGAAAGTAATTGAGAGCTATACAGGGTGATTTATACCAGCAAAGCTTGAAGTCAGCAGTGTCTGGAACAAGATCTGGCAACAAAACAGTCACGTTCTACTGCTGTATGAGAGGTAGTGACATGTTGATCACTGATATTTTCTGCATAATTAAGCATCTCACCTTTCTCACGGGGACAGCCTGGGGCTTTCAGCAAGCTACCTTGTGTGGCAAGGAGGGTTTCCAAGCAACAAACTGTCCTGGGTGGTAAACCCAAATTGTCCTATTGTACTTTAAAAAATAGCTTGAAAACATGTCTTCTCACTGTTGTGTCAATACCAACTAGGACTGCGTTGCCACTGAAAGAAACGTCACTCCCTAACCACACTGTCATTTCCTGGCTCAGGCAGTAGTGCTGGCCCGAAATCAGATCAGGTTGCTGTTCTGGTTGAAAACAAGAAATTCCCTCCACACCCTCCCAGTTAATACAGATAACAAAACGAATAAAGTTAATAAAGATCAATCACACAACTGCATCTCCTCTTGGAGTCAGAAGGATCTAAATTCTTTGTGGTAAAGGATATAAACTACACATATGCAAGAGTCAAGTCCCCAGTAGTATACACGGAATATCTGTGTCTTTTGAGGGGCTTGACCCAAACCGTGGACTGATCTCTGAGTGTCTTAACTCTAGATGTCATTCTAACACCCATGTTTTACAACACTTTTTCAGTTTTTCATGCCTTATGCAGATATTCCCCAAGGACAGCATTCAGAGCCATTACTGGTACTCACAAGCAGTATTTTCAGTTACATTTGACAGTGATTCTTAACCAACTAACAGGTGAACAGTGTTTATGCATCCAGAAAGTTCAGGAACTGCTGGTATAAGACAACTTTATGTCTGACTGTAAAGAACATATTCTGGACAGTTCTAGCACTTCAAAAAACACATGGGCATATTAAATCCAAGGATGTGAAATCCTTTTCGAAATGGAAAACTGAGGTCTACAATCTGAGACTTGTTTATTTTTAAGGAAGTGCTGATGGTTTTAACAATATACTGAATAGAAATGAGGAGAAGATGCTTTCCACAAGCCACAGATGGCTTGAAACAATAGCTCTGACAATAGCTCCAAGAACCAGCTAGTGCTTTGGACTGGTTTAATTTAAAATGTTAAAGATGGTTATTTAAATAACAGTACCATTAGATATTTCTCTGTTAGTATGTTTTTAGCAGAGAAAAGTCTTGTTAAAATACTAGAACCCAAATGGTTCTAATGTCCTTCACTGATCTTTAAATTTATCTTATCTCAAGCCTCAATGGCTTCCATGTTCCAGTTACTGACTCTAACCACAAACATCTGTTGTGTATTTAAAACAAGAGTACAGTCTGAATTAACTACATCATAAATCAAAACAAGTATGATTTGTATTAATCCTCTTCAGATCTGTTTGAAATTGTTTTATTACTTTTGGAAAGAAAATCATAAGAAATGCAATGTTCTTGATATTGGCAGTAGAGTCCACCTGGTTAACCACATGTAGAGCATTCATGCTTAATGCACTTATCTCCTTTTCAAAAAGAAGAATCTGAACAATGATTTATTATTTCACACCTTGTAAATGGTGTAAAATTCTTACTTGTAGGCATTTTATCTTTGTATTTGTCACATAACTGATATGTAATGCTCATCTCCTTTTAAGAATCAGTTTGTGAATTCTACAGTCATTTGTATAAGCCTTAGCTCCACAAGACACCATAATACAGGTAAGAAATAGAGCAATTGAGATGCAGATTTCTGTACATACATCTGAAAATGTTATAAAGCAAAAACTTGTATAACAGAGCAGATAGAGGCCCTAGAGAATATCACGATGCCATAATGCTAGATGCTGTATAAGCCCACAGGAAGAAACAGCTCCTGCTCATAAGCTTTTGCCATTTATATGAATAAGACAGAGAAAAAAACAGCAGTGAAATGAAGTAACATTCTTCTTGAAAAGAAGTGACTTCCAACATGAGATCCTAATCATGTGTACAACACATATCATGTGAAACCTCAAGACTGTTACAAAGTTTTTAGTCACCACAGAAAGACAAACCTGGACTTAAGTCAGGGAAAAGCACCTGTTTATGTATTAACACAGCCATTGTTTTGTCCCAGAATAATAGGAGAGCAGTATAAACGTGGCATAAATCCATACATTGGGGTGACTCAACACTAAAATAGTGTCCTTACGAAAACATACCATAGTGTACACTGCAACTGTAAAGCTAGCCCACTGCTGTACCAGAACATTGTCTAAAGCAGCATGTTTTAACTCAACTAACATGAACTGAGAAAGGAACCTCTGTACTTTGTAATCCTGGGAGATGAAAGAGCTAGCTCAGGATTGTGAACACTTTACCTTACACATATCCTTATGTTAAAATAATTGGTGTTAAAGTAAGTAAGGTTTTAGTCACCATTGGCAACATCTGTTCTTTTGAAGGGGATTTATGGGGCTTGTTTTGTTTCACTTTAGGTTTAAAGCCTGGACCTTTGTAGATGCTTTGAGAATTAAAGAATGAAACATTTAAGAATCTTGTACAAAACCAAGCAAATGCAATTAAGTGTCTAATACATATTGACTGATAATTATTCCAGAGCTCAAAATTGAACTACTGTTATACAGTAACAGCAGAGTACAGTACAGTGCTTTGTGCAGTCTGCCTGTATGGTTTTGAGGTAAAGCTCACAGGCTGTTGAACATGAGTTTCCTTTGCACAGGCCTTTGATGTATTAGTCATTATCAATTTTAAATTACATTTGGATGCCATTAATAAATCCATGAGAACTTGTTATTGGGTAGGTTGTTTATTTTTTTCCCCCTCTTGATAAGTTAAAAATGGGGGTACCTGCAGCCCACCTAGGCAATTCAGTGTTCTTTTTTCCCAGGACACTGCCCATTCATTATTAGTTTCCTTGTGTTTTTTTTTTTTAATTTCACTCCTGAATCCTTGCAATCAGTTTTTTATGGATCCCCTTAAAGCAAAGTTGGCAGTGCCTGTCTTGAAATCTTATCCTGTAAACACATTTGTCTTTGTTCATAAGGTTTAAAGCACTGTCCAGACAGAAAGATTATGAGGGTTGTTTGAGCAAGTAGCTGGTGTTTTGGTTGAGCTCTTTGTCAGTGCTCTTGGAAGCAGCCAGCACTGAAGAGATGGTAAGAGTCTTGCCTTGTTTTATTTCAGTTACATCTTGTACCTAAAACCAGACTGCAGAAAGGGTAAGATTTGACTGACTGCACTTGTTTGGACTGTACTTAAAGCATGAAGCTGAAATACAGCAGCTAAAGATATATATATATGTTTTTTAGATGATTTGGTCTATTTTGAAAATGACTTTTCCTAAATAGCTCCCCCAGTATATTCTTACAGACCTAATATAATGCTTGGGGTTTGTTATAATCAGACACTGTTCCAGGGAAAATAAATGAGGTTTTATTTCCCACCATTTTAGCTAAAAAAAAACCAGCTCCCCACACTGAAGTCACTGTAAAATGTACTCTACTACAGCTGGGCTATAGAGAATTGCAAAAACTGATCATCTTTGATGAAAGATGAATGGTTTCTACGTTAAGTCTGAGGTCTATAAAGCAAATGGATTAATGTTGTATCTAGGAACAAATGACAAGCTCTATTCTGTAATTTCAATCTTTTTAGATTCTTGATTATGATATTACTTGTCCTCTTGAAATGGAAGAAAGTAAATAATTGAGTTTGAGATTGTGAGTGATGAGCTTGCCAAACACAAGGCACTGAGAAGTCCTGTAAGCTCCTGCAGTGGTTAATGCCTGCTGGGCTCCTTGCCAACATGGTCAAAATACTTTAGCATAAAGTTAGAATTTCCTTGTGTTGTCATTTGCCCATTGCAATCGCTTGGCTACCCATAACCTAGCAGTAGGAATTAAACCCAAATCTGTGATACTGCTGTATGTGATCACTATTCATGGGATCTCTGTCTGTAAAACATCACAATGATAAAACATGAAGGCAGCTCGATATGCATTTTCTAAAACTCATTCCCTTGCCTTGCTGAGGCTCTTGGTGAAACTAAGTATGTAAGAATTGAGTATTCATGTGAGGTACAACATCCCCAGAGTGCTCTTAAATGCTGTGCTATAAGAGAATAAAGCAGCTGTTAAGTTCCCCTAGAAAGAAAGGAAAATACACTTGTGTTTGGAAAATCAGATGTAGGACTGAATATCACCATCTGATAATGCCTACAAAATATTGCCTGAGCCCCCATCACACACTCCACAACTTTGGTTCTCAGCCTTTTATGAGAGCATGAGATTAGCAGGGTCCTCCACAGAAAGCTGCTTCTGCCTAGCTCTGCAGGTGCTGGGGCTATACAGCAACACACTGCATGGCATATATTTCAACAGGAGCCAAAGCAAATTGTCATCACAATTATCTTTATTGTTGTGTATATTTTTTAATGTTACCTTCTAAAGCTCCTTGTGCCAACAGAGGACAAAAATATTGCCAGAGAAACCCAAAAATAATTGTTTTGGGAAAGGAGCACAATCACTGAATAGATTTTTAAGGAAACACTAAAGCAATTTGCTTTGTAGCTTTTTTCCTTTTCTTTTCCCAGTAGTTAATATTCAATATACATTCACTGAAAAAAAATAAAAATCAAAGAACACCAAAGAAAAAGGAGAGGTTTTCCTCAAGGCATGTAGTGTTTTCTGAAACTAAATGAAGAGGCAATTTTTCACTAATAAAGTGCAAATGAAAAATAACAAAATAACAAGATGGCAGAATAATTTTAGTAGAGACAGAACTGTAAATTATCTCTGTGTTATGATGTAAAATGGCAGCATCTTGAATATTTAAATGTGTATCAGCGTTTCAGTTTCTCACTACAGTGCAATGCAGATTGGGTCAACACATGAACTATGTGTTTTCAGCATATGGTATCCAGCAGGGATTTGTACTCATCGCTGTCGGCTCCAGCAGTTTCTTGTCCTTATCACCTCTTTACCTTAGATTCTTCCCACACTTGCCTCTCTTACCAACTGTAGTCTTAGTTCATTTCTGTTCAGTTCAGTCCTGCCTCTTAACTTAGCTGCCAATTCCCCACTCCTTCCCAGACACAAATACCTGAAAGCCTGCCTGGCTGTGGCTGTCTTCTGTGGCTTATACCCTCTCCCTCCTTGTTGGTCTGTAATTCTGCTCGCTGAGGACTTGCTCTGCTGCCTCAGCACAATACTGAGCACAACTACCGTCATTCTGGTGATCCAAAGTCCTGCTCTTACAGCTGTGGCTAGAGCCCTGGCTTCTCTTCCTCTCACAGTGTAAGCCAGAGGACAGTGTGGGCTCCCGTTTGGGCACCTAAGGGAAATGTGACTCCTCTAGCTTCCTCCCTAGATGGTTTGACACACAGCCACAAGCCACTGCCAGACAGCAGAGCTTTCCCTGGCCACCTCCACACTGCCCAGACCTGCAGTAACGCAGGTCCTTGAGCTAAATCATGCTTTCAGTGTCTGGGCAAGGTGAGCCTACTTCTCACCACACTGCTCCTCGCTACTGTCAGCCACTGCACCAACATGAACTACTCGTGTGCTTGCTTAGTCAGCAGCGGGAGGGACAGGGGCATCCAGCTTTCCACTGCTGTCATATCCTGGTCTGGATGTGGGCTCAGCACCAGGAAAAGACATGGACCTACCTGAGCAAGTCTGGAGGACAGCACAAATGATCAGAGTGCTGGAACACCTCTCCTGTGAAGAAAAGATGAGAGAATTGGGGGTTGTTCAGCCTGGAGAAGGATCCAGTGAGATCTTAACAGAGTAGCCTTCCAGTACTTAAAGCAGGCCTAGAAAGAGGGGGGCAATCTTTTTAGCAAAGCCAGTTGTGATAGGACAAGGGGTGATGGCTTTATACTAAAAGTAGATTTAGACTAGATATATGGAAGAAATTATTTTATGAGGGCGGTGAAACACTGGTGCAGGTTGCCCAGAGAGGTAGCAGATATCCCGTCCCTGGAAACACTCCAGGTCAAGTTGGACACAGCTCAGAGCTCTGAGCAACCTTATCTAGTTAGAGATGTCCCTGCTCACTGAGGGAGTAAATGACCTTGAAAGGTGCCCTCCAACCTCAAACATTCTACGTTTCTACGACTTTATGACTCCTGAGAGAGCCAGGACCAACCACATCCCGACTGGCGCTCTCAACCTGCGCGGCCCTAAGGCAGCCACTGCAGCCCGCCCAGCCGTGCGCATGCGCCACGCCCCAGCGCGGGACCGCACCGCTCCCGCCCACCCTCAGGCTCTTTGCCTATGCTCAGACCCTTGCCGCGCGCCTGCGGGCTACTGCGCCTGCGCGGCCCCAGTGGCCATGGCTTTCCCCTCACCCCAACCCCGCCATCCAACGGCTGCGGGTGCGCAGTGCGCGGGCGCAGAGCTCCCCACCCAGCCCACTCCCCCCCCCTTCCGTTTCCGTGCTCCCTCGCCTCCGGGCCTCGCCGAGAAGCCGAGGGGGAGCAGGAGAGCGGAGCCGCGCGTGCGCAAGAGGCCGCGAGAGTCCGGCGTACTCCCGCCGCGCCGCCTCGCGCGCCAATCGGGCACCACCCCGTAGCGTCGCGCCGTCGCGGCCCGAGCGCGCTGTACGTGCGTGCGTCCGCTCGTGCGTGCGTGCGTGCGTGCTTGCGCTCGGCGGCGGCGGCCCGAGCGCAGCGTCCCCTACCCCGAATGAAAGGGACGGTCCCGGCGAGCGAGCGGCCGTGAGCGACTGGCAGTGACGGGGGGGTGGGGGTGTGCCCGAGCTGCTCCTCTTCCCCGGCGCCCCACCCGCCACACGGGTGAGTGACTGAGTGACCGACCGAATGCCCAACCGCCTCGTTGCCCGCCCAACCGCCTCTTTGCCGCGCGCCCGGGACAGGCAGCGCGCCCCCGGCCCACCCGCCCGCAGCCCCGGCACGGGGAGCCCGCTCTGCTCTCCCGCCGCCTCGCCGCCGGCCGCCGCCGGTCCCTGGGCCTCAGCGAGGCGCCCGACCCCAGGAGGGTCCCGACACCCAGGGCTGCCTTTTCGGGGCGCCCCCCGGTGCCGTTACCCGCCCCCCCTTTCCTCTCGTCGAGCCGACGGCAGCCGCTCGCTCCGCCCGCCTCGGCCCGCTCCCTCCTTCCCTGGAGGATCCGCCCCCCCTTGTTTCCAGGTCCCGTTTCCCCCAAAATTCGGTGAGGAACGGGTAGCGGATCGTACCCCCCGGGAGCCTCTCGTCCCACCCAGTCCCTTTTGGTAGGCCCTTTGTCGAGGAGGGATCAGGCCCCACCGGTGCTTGTGGCCGGGCCCCTACGGGGGAAATCACAGCAGTCCTTCCCCAGAGGGGTACTGTGGCATGCCTCATCGATCCCCTCCTGGGGAGGCGAGCGGTGTTATCAGCCCATCTCCCGCTCCCCGTGGGAGGATGTAAACTTTCCTGAAGATCGGTCTGTGCTGTCTGCCAGATCTTCCTTACCGCAGGCTCTTTTTGTGTAATTTTTAGTTACCTATTCCATTCTTCATGTTTAGACTTTCCAGGTTTGGGCCTTCCCCCCTGCCTTTTCCCCTCTTTGATTTTTTTTTTTTTTTTTTTAATGGAAGTTGCATGGATAAGTTCCTATCCTACTTTAGAGTGCCTCTATGATGCTGTGTGAATATAACTCTTGGATAAAGACTTCTGTGCGACTTGTGACTTTTGGTTCTCAACTACAGACACCTAGGGGATACCTCCCTTGCCCCCAGAATCACCACCTCTTCTTCAAAATAATGTCCCCTAATAATAGGTGGTTGAGCCTAGAAACTAGAAAGCACCTGAAAGTTTCTTGAAGAGAGAATCTGGTATCTTTAGTGAGCATCTTGAAAAAAATCAAGGCAGATATTTTCTGTAACTTTTTTGAGTCCAAACCACTTCAGAGTCTTTAAGGAAGTTTTGCAAAACTTGTATAGTTCTGTTGAAGGTTTTCCTTGAGTGTCTGAAATTTTCTTTATGAACAAGTATGAATCCTAATTTTAAAAAATACAATTTTGTAATCATACAGGCCACAGAGCAAAACAAACTTCACATGAGAAAGTACAGCATATAGGTCACTGTCCTTTTTTGGGACTAAAGGTGAGGCTTTAACCCCTATAAACAGGCACTGGCACTTAAAACATGTTCAGGCAATAAATAGAAATTAGAATCCAGGTTACTTTCCGTTCTTTGGTGCTGAACAGTCTCATACATCAAGAGTGTCCTTCTTTGCCTGAGAGTCATTGACCTTGCTTTTTTATTTTACAGTTTTAAACCTGTTGTCTAGAACTAAGTAAAACAATGTTGCAAGCCATATGAATTTGTAAAACTTGCTGCATAAAAGAAAAAATAAAGGTTCTTTTAGGGGAAGTACCATGTGGAATACCTTAGTGGATATTAAGAAACATGAATGTAAATGAACCAAAATTCTTGAATGAAGAATCTCAGAATGAGTTTCTTCTTTTGTGATTTTTAGTAGATATCATTTATTTAGACCAAGCCTGTGGAAACCATATCTATATGTGATACTCTGTGTTTTGTAGTGTATGTGTTAAATTCTGGCACGAATAGTACATAATCTCCTAGTCAGTGATTCCATAGTACGTTGCTTTCTGTGATCCACTTTATGACTTTCTCTGACAAAGCTGACAAGCAAGATTCTGTCAACAGTCTATTTAAACATTGTTTTAGAAGTCTTATTAATTTGTTAGCTTTGTAAACACGGAAAACAGAAATATTGAGCTGGTTTTAAGTTACATTATTTTTCTTGCTCCAGTGAAATGTAGCTTGATACTTCAAAACTGGATTAGTTACTTTTGGGTGTTTTAACTTGAGAGATGAAAACGGGATTTTGACTGCTTGCATTCAGGTTTCTGGGTATGTGGTATGTGGCATTAAGGCCTATATATATATAGGTATAGCTGCATAACTTGGTGTTTTTCAGAATGCAGGTATTTTTAAATGGACAGGCTGCATTTTGGCACAAAGAAAAGTGATCCCTCAGTAGTGCTTTTTTACACTTATGAGAAAGCAAACATAATTTAGAGAGAGGTCTACAGATGAAATGCTTCTGAAGTATTTATCATGCTTTTTTTTTTTCCTGAAGTCTTTTTATATGTATAAGTAGTATTAATGTCTAGTTATATAGAAAACTTTTAGATATCCTTGTAAAATGGTTTCAAAGTGATTTAATCTGATGGTGAAAAGACTGTGAATTTCCTTTCTGATGTACCCTGATGCTTTTTGATTTATTTACATTTAGAATAATTTCTCAAGACTCAAATTATTTATAATTGAATAAGTATTCCAGAACACAGTATTTGCATTTTTTTAAAGTAACATCAGCATCTGTGCATCATCAAGTAAATGTTGGCATTATTTTTACCTTCACTCTCTGATCCTTAAAAAAACCTAATTGTGCAAAAATACTTAATGAAGTTTGGTTATGTCAGGTTCTGGTATTGCTGTAATGATATGTCTTCTGGTGTCTGTTAGCGCACTGGAGAGCATAGAGCTCTGAAAAGATTCTTTATAATCTTGTTTCTTGGAAAGTTCCTATTATAAATGAAAAGATTATGAAAGCCACTTAATAAGTTTTTGCGTCCTATAAATGATTTGCATTTTCTAAAATATGAATTTTCTTGTTAAATTGAAGGATAGCTGTTTTTTATAGTGGTAGTTCTTATTGCTGTAAGTCGGTGGAACCTCTGCATGTGTTCAAGGAAATTCTTGATCTTCCTTTTAAGAACTGCTATTATTGCTGTCAATATACTATCAATATAATCTGAATATAAAATGAAAGAGGTAGACCCAAATGAGTATGTGTATGTATATCAAATTATTCATACCGAGGCAGAATTTCTTGCATTTTAAAGTATTTTGTTAATCTATTTCTAACCCATCACTGTGTGATTTATGTCGAGCGATTGAGTATGACCTGAGAACAAGAAATTTTTGTGGTATTGTTTCCTACTTGTTTTTTGTACGTCTTTTTCCTGCTTCCAAATACTACTACTTAAGTTTTAAAAAAATACACTCCACAAACCCCATTTGAAAATCTGTGTATCTTTCCTTCAGGAATGATTCCTTCTTTCTGCTCAGAAAGGATTACAGAAGGGTCTTGGTTTGGTTTGTGTTGGTTTTGTTTTTTTTTTTTTTTTTCTTTTTTTTAGAAGAATACAGTATAGTAATTCTTTTGTGTTTAACACTTAAGGACTCTCTATTGTCACTGCCAAAGGGTGTGAGTAGTTTTATCCAGATTGGCACATTTTTTGTGCAAATCAGCAAGATCTGAAATCTATGCATTCTTCTTATGAGTATGCGTCACCGGCTAGTAAACTGCTTTCCAGTTATAAAAGAAAGCAGATGATGCTGTTGATAAAGCAAAAGCTATAGATAAGGACAGACACCTTCTGATGCAGTTTTGTAGTAAACATTGCAAGACAAACAGTTAAAACTCAGTCTTTGAAAATCTGCTGGAACAGAAGAGTGAGACTCTAACAGAATTGTATTTTAACAGTAGGATGTGCCAGCAGAAACTCAGTGACATTCCTCTGCTTCCGATTAGAAAACCAGTGAGTGATACTTGTATTAGGAGAGTCTGACAGCACTGGGGAGCAGGCAGGTTTGCCTATGCAAATGTCAGAAAACAGTCGTGCATTTCCGTGCAGATCACAACTGTAACATGGTCCAGTCATGTTGCAACTCTGCTAGTATGGCTGGATTTTATGTATTTTTTTTTTCTAAAAGAAATACCAAACTATGGAGAAACCTCTCTTATTTAGATGAGTCTAATGTACACAAAGACTGAGGAGGATGTTTTTACTGCAGTTGTGGCCAATTCTGACAGTACGCTCAGATCTCTAAAGTAAACAACTGTAAGCAAGTCTATCTGAAGAGGATGATATTTTCTTTCTTGAGACATGTAGAAGCAAATGAACACAAAGCACTTAATACAGGGCCAAGAAGCACGTGCAGTTGTTAGATATTTTCACTTTTGAACTTGTAGTGTGTGCCTGGTTAGGGATTGGGACCTCAGTGTTACATTTCAAAACGTGTTACTGGTAACATGTGAAAAGTGTGATTCATGTTGAGTTTAATTATAAGTTATTTCTTTTAGATGAGAATAGCAGCTGTCATGCACTTACTGAAAATGAGTATAGTACTGCTAGATTAACTGTGGGCCTTGACAAGGTTTCTATTGCAGTCTGAAATTTTGTTCCTAATGCTGTTTGGCTAGCCACAATGTATCTGTGAAATACCTAAAATGGTGATGTTTTATCTCCTCATCTCTATGCTCATTTAAGGGTAGGAGTTACTTACCTGCTGTGATACTTTGTGAGGTTTTACACTCAAAACCTATTCGAATGGTATGCTGGACTCTTGGGAGGTTTTTTGCATCTCTTTCTGAAGTAGTAGCATGAATTTTATTGCATGCACAGTAGTAGTAATAGTAGTGCATTTCTATAAATTCCTGTGCAGTAATAAACGGCTATAAGAATGGAATGAAAGAGTTGCAGTAACCTTCCCTTAACGTTGGGTGTATTTGTTGTATTTTCCACTTATTTCTTCTTTTCCCTGTAAGTTTTGTATTAGTAGCCAAAGTTTTAGATTAACGTTCAGACCTTTTTGCCTAAAGAATTAATTCTGCTTGCTGATATGTAAGAAGTTGGCAAAATACTGTCTCTGCTGGGTGCATGTTTATTTGGCTATGTTGAAGTAGCATGAAGAAGAAGGTAAAAAGGGACAGATCACTTTCAAGTAACCAATACTGTATTTATAAATCTGTAAGTTAATGTTACTGTTTCTATTGCCTTTTGTTGATGTTAACAAGCTGATTGCACCTTTTTTTCCCTGTAGCATTGGAAGGATTGAAGTGGCATTCTAGGTCACTTAAAATCATGACAAGCTCAGTTGGACAGAAAAAAGTCTCTTCAAGACAAAGGAAGTGTGGTTTTTGTAGATCTAATAAAGATAATGAATGTGGACAATTATTGATGTCAGAAAACCAGAAGGTGGCAGCACATCACAAATGTATGGTAAGTAACCCATAGGCAAAAGGAAAGGAATGCAGTGAGCTCGTAAAAGACTACAAACAAATGAAAAATTCATCCAGCTGTGGCATTGGCACAAATAATTAATCACTGTAATTTGAAATTTTTATGGGTTTCATATATTAAAATGTTCTTTATCACTTTCACCCTTAAAAAAATAGTTTCATTTTTGTAATTTTAGCTCTTCTCATCTGCACTGGTATCTTCACATACTGATAATGAGAGTCTTGGTGGATTCTCTATTGAAGATATTCAGAAGGAGATAAAGAGGGGCACTAAACTGGTAAGTCTCTTCTTTTTGCTCCTGAAAATAGAAGACAGTGTTTTCTTACCTTCTATAAAGTTTACAATTAAGTTGTTCAGTGTTATATATATATGTTGAGTTTTGTGGTTTGTTTTTTTTAAAGTGCTGTCTTTGTGTGAGCTCTAGGGTAATGAACAGCTCATAGGAGACAGTGTAGTAAAATTGATTTCAGATTTACAAACAGGAAACCTCAGTTTATATGATTATCCTTACATTGGAATGAAATTTAAATGTCAACTAAGCCACCCTTAAAGTGTCTTTAGGAATGATTTAAAGTAATCCATGTCAGTCAAGTTCTGCTTTCATGTGAATATGTTGGTTTAAGAATTGTACCTTAATAATGGAAGCTTTAAAAAATAAATCCAGAACTATCGTTTTTACAGTTACTTTTTCCTCACTGGCAAATGTAGGTGGCTGTAGCAGGTACACATTTTTTCCCAAAGAAATTTGAAAACTCATGTACAGAATATGCTTGTTTTTCTTTTTGATGGGCTGCATATAAAATATAACATTTCTTAAATTGATGTTTCTAATTCAGTAATTTCTACTTAATATTTTTAGTTAGGTTTCAGAAAGAAGCCCACATTTTAGGGACCTGGTGTGGGTACTATTGTGCCTTAACCAGTGTTTAGTTTTACTGCCAAAATCTGGTTTTAACTACCAAAGGTACATTTGTTGCTTCCTTTTACTAAGTCACTATTGTTTCTTTTTATGTCATTGGTGTATCTGATTAACCTGGTAGATTCGTAGTCCTGAGATGCTTCCTATTTGGAGAGAATTTGGAAGATAATTTTAGATCTTTACTTAGGTACCTTATCTCTGTCTGTAGCTGTTAGCTCTGAATCACTCTCAGGAAGAATCTGCTTTTCTCCAATGACTTTTATAGGAAGCTTAAAGCTAAATGTTTATAACTAGCCCAAATACCCACTCTTAAGTTCTGCTTTCTGTTCTAGCCTGTTCTTTTATGTGGGAACACACTGAGCAAAAATATCTCTGTGTGGTGCACTAGGTTAAGTAATTATACTGATAGCTTTGACTAAATTTGTCTGCTGGCAGATTTTACACAGTTGCCCTCCTTCAGGAGGTGCTACTGCTGACCGCACACGCATTGAAAACTGAGGCTTGTTCATCACTGAAGTGATGATGACTGACAGATAAAGCCTTTCTGGTGGGAATGTATTTCTGTCTGAGAAAAGTTTGTAGGTTCAAAACTTAGTAGGCCAGTCATAAAAACTTAATGAGGTCTAAATATTTTGAGAGTACAAGGCACTGATACAATTATTATTTGTTAGCTGTGCATGGGAGGATTTTTTTAATTTTAAAAAGCATACCTGTTTTGCAGCTTTGTCAAACCACACATATGCCTGTTATAACCTGGGGTTTAATCTGTTGACAGTGACCATTTGGACAGCAGGACTCGTACCAGTGGAATGAGTATTTTATTACTGGCAGGAAACATGGCCTAATAAATCAGTATAAAAATTCCTGTGGTCTGTTTTGTTCACATAGGTGCTTCATGGTGTTGATAAAAAGAAAATTTTCTTTTAGTAATTTCTGACTTTTAGAATACTGAAGTACTTACTAAAATTGTTGGATGGTTGTGATTTCAACCTAGGCTATTATAAAGAGCTTTGATCAGCCATTATTATGTTTTAAACCATAAGGTACGACAAATTTATATGATAAAACACCCATACAAATTAGTTAACAACTAGGGAACAATATAGAACTATACTATTTCAGAGATTGCAGAGGAGTAAATGGAGATGATCCAATGCTGTGACATTTTTACTGTTCAGTTAACTTTGTTAAAATTGAAAAACAGGATGGTGATACATAACTTTGGTATATTTATTTGGCATATTTGAGACTAAGAGGAGCTTGACTAATCTAGTGCGATGGACAGACATGTAGGGAACAGCCCACATTGCATGCTTCCCCTTATGGATTCGGAATTAATTGTACCTTTTAGGGGCAAGGTCAGTGTGAAGGATACAAGCAAAAAGCTCTGGTTGTCCTGGGAGGATTGTTTAATGGGAAATTCTGAGATATTTTGGGCAATATTCTATCAGTAAAAAAATAATACAGAGCAAAATATTGTGGTACTGTCAATTCCTTCCTTCCTAATACAGCATAAGAAGGGCAGCAAACAATTAAGAAGCTTGATAGTTGATGTATCCTAAGCAATGATGAGCCTAATATGAGAAGGATTGGTTATTGGGAAAGAAGAGTAGAGCAACAGGCTCCCATTTAACCTTTTGTACTATATAAGTATAGGGAACAAAATTTAGTCTAATATGAAATAAATTTATGGTATTTAACAAATACTTCACTGAATTCAGTGTTTTGGAAATGTCTTAAAGAAATAACTGTATAGAAAAAAAGAGGTGAAGTTAGCTGCTGAGGCTAGGGTAAATTTGCAGGTCATCAGTATTTTTGACTGCAAGATTCATTGCGAAATGAGTGTTGTGTTATTTTTGGTTCTGGTTTGGTTTTGGGTTTTTTTCCCTCTTCATAATGTTGTTCAGAATTAAACAGGTACAATTTATACTTTTAGCTTTTCTGAAATTGTTGGTACAAGCAGACTGTCGTTGGAAGTGGGGTATTTAGGTGAATAGCTGTGTCACTTTCATCAAACACGTTCCACAAAAGTAAATTACTTACTTTCTTCATTGAATGATGATCTGTGTGTGATGTTTGTTGTGCTATTGCATAATTGCAGCACAGTTTGCCTTGATTTGAAAATAATTTATGAAAAACACCTGAGAGCAGGAAGAGTAATGCCAAGTACAAACTCCCATTTATTTTGTCACCAGTTGTGGTAACTGTATTATTTTTGAACTCGGAATTACAAAGCCAACAGTAACGTGAATTGTGCTTTCTTTTTCTTTACAGATGTGCTCTTTATGCCATTGTCCTGGAGCGACCATTGGCTGTGATGTGAAAACATGTCACAAGACATATCACTACTACTGTGCTTTGCATGATAAAGCTCAGATAAGAGAGAAACCCTCACAAGGCATTTACATGTAACTATTATTTATTTCCTATGTTTATTTTTGTGTTTATATTTCACATTTGTTGTTTAAAGACAACAACAACAACAAAGCAAAACAAAAAACCACTTTGGAATCTAAACATAACTTGCAAAAAGTTCTAATGATGAATGTGGCATTCAAAATAGTGATGTGCTAGAAAAGCATATTTTCACTGCAAGATTTGTGTATCAGTGAGTCCTACAAGTGGGAGAAAAATGTACTGGCATTGAAATTTAAAAGATGAGTGATAATCTGTGAATCGTGACTGACTTGACAGTTTTCAACTACTTTGTTTATAGGATTTTATGTCGAAAACACAAGAAAACTACGCATAACTCTGAAGGTAAAATTATTCAATATAAATTTTTTCCCATTGTAGAAAGATACTTGGTTAAATTTAGTTTTTCTGGAGAATATAAATGTTTTCAGTAAAAATGAGAACTACATTTTTTTTGAGAAACAGTAAGTTTGGAAGCCCATCTGATTGCTGTATTTTCTTGAAAAATTACTGGTTGAGGTGGAGAAAAACCTAAACCATAAATTTTAGGATGTTTGAAAGATGTGGTGTTCTGCCAAACAAAGTTTGGGTAGAAATAATGCATTCCTTTCTGGGAAGAACCTGTCTTATATTTGTGGTTAAATATTCACAATATTAACATCTAAAATATTTTGTCAGATAACAGCTGATCTTTGCAGATGTTCCTAAAATATTCACTATATTTTTAAATATTAAATAGCGTTTAACTCTTTCAGATAAGAAGGACCCAATAGTAAATGAAAAGGTTTGTGATGAGATGACTTACAGCTATATTTCTGAGTAATTTAGATAAGAAAGCTCTATGGTTACATTCATAAAGGTTGTGCATCTTTGCAGAGGAGAGTGGTGAAATGCATGAGGGATGACATGCCACAAAAGTACTTAAATCATGGTTCAAATTCCAAACTAGTTGTGCTATTGTGTGTTTGTGCAGATGTTCTTTCTTTTTCCTTTTTTTTTACTGTATCTGAATTTTGGTAAGCAAATAGTTGTTGGTTTGCTTTTTTCATTACTTTCACCTGAAATGTCATCACATTTAACTGCTGAGGAGTACATGACTCCCTAGTGAAGATCAAATTTCATAAATTACTTCAGCGTCTGCTAAATTTTTTTAAGGGAATATACTATTTATTATGCTATTGGTAGTAGATCTATTAATGGTAAGGTTTGGATGTTACTTCAGTGTTGAGAAAGATATTGAAGGTGGTAGAAAATCCTAAATTGACACTGATTTATTTTTATTTATTATTTTTAGTTTATTTAAATAATAGTTGTCATATGCTTTGTATAGAACACTCTCAGATTTTGCTATTACTAGGTTTAAACAAGAAAAAGAGTATACATGTTGTATTAATTCTCCAAAGAGACATGGCCACATTATCTTGTAGTTTGGCACTTTATTTCTTTGTTTTGGGGTTTGTCATGTTTCTGAGCAGAAGCAGGATATGAAAGATATTTGAGTTCAGAGAGAGATTAATCTCTTTAAATGATAGTTAAGCATAGTCTTTTATACTTATTCACAAATGGCTCAGTGTTTGACATCTATTGAAAAATGCCTCTGATTCTGCATGGAGCCCAATGCCAGTGGATTACTTTTTCTGCTTGGGATTCCTTGCAGGATCTGAACTTAGGCTTCTCTTTAAGAGTTTTCAGAAACCATTATCTCCAATTCAATGATGTTGTTCTTTAACAGCAAATGCTTTAAAACTTTATCTGGATAGAAAATATATATGTCTGAGAAGACATGGGAAAAACTACTAGGGGCATAGTGGCTTTTTTCTTAAATGCTGATGATGGCAGTTTATTAAAACATTAACTAGATTAATCAAAGAGACTTTTAGGTTGAAGGTAGGAGAGGGAGGAATGAACAGCGTAATTCAGAAAAACTGAGGCCCAGGAACCCAACAGTAGCTTACTTAGCTCTTCACCCTGCATGCTTTTGTTTAAAATAGTTTTGTTATGCTTTACACTTCTAGAGATATGTGGAGCTATACTTCTCATTTTGTTTTTTTTTTTTTCGTTTAGTATTTGATGGAAATTCTACTCAGTGCTCTTTCCCAAATACTATGTTCTTTTTCTAGTCCATACAATTTAGAGAACTGTATCCATAGAAGATTGCTACCTACGATTATGGATTTGATAATGCCAGAAGTTGGGGCTCTTTTGTGACAGACCTCCTTTAAATCAAATATAGCAAAAATATGTGTTGCATCTGTCTTATAAAAATTACTATAGCATTGTATAGCAATAGTATTTTGTTACATTGAAAACTTAAGTACTTTTAGAAGACAGAAATATGCAGGATGGTTTTTAGAGTTTAAGAGGAGACTTCAGAGGTTTGTTTCTTAATATTTAAATGCTGAAGTTTGCTCAGTAAGATGATAAATGGAAGATGTTGGGTGGTGAGATTAAGATTTACATAAATATTTTGTTGGTTTATTTCTTGAGGAAAATGTATCAAAGTGGAATTTAAATGTGAAAAAATGGTGGAGTGTGAAACTAGAAAGGACTCGCAGAGAAGAGTGAATAGACTAGCTAGGGATACTAGATGCTAACATAGTGGGGTTTTTTTTTTCCCTTTTGTTTTTGTTTCATTTTCATGAATCCTTGCTCTCAGGAGTATTTTCATAAAGTAATAGTTAAAGCTCATCTGTGGTTATGTCACTCAGTGTAGGTGCACGGAGGCACCGGAATTATCAGTTCCTTTTAATGGCAATGTTTTGCTCCTGCTCTGGGGTGCTGGTGGGTTTTTGTCTTGGTCAGTGTAGAACACCTGCTTTTTTATCCTTTGTTCTCTGTATCCAGACTTAATTATTGCAGTCCAAATATTTTTATGTCACTTCTATTAGTGGATGTTGACAGAGTTTCTAAATAAAGAGTTTAGCTTGGTGTAGTCCAGAACAGTTTATTTTCTGTAGGCAGTATTGCTGGGTAATAGTGTGATTTTTCCCATCCCTTGCCTAGGAAATAGATACTTTTGAGGGCATACTTGTTCAAGTCTGAGGTCTGGCAAATGTACCTTTTGTTAGATGTTCTAGTTTAAAAAGTGTATCTGTTAACCATTTAATAACAGTTAAAGAAAATTTCTTGAGGCTGGGTGGAAATGTGGTTGAAGGACCTATGCTGGAATTAATGTTAGCCAATTAAAATCTAATAAAAAGGACCAAAAGGACCTCTGCTATTTATTGCTGTCATGAAGTTCAAGTGGTGCAAGAATTCATCAGCCTAAGTATCTCTCTGCTCATCAAGACCAAATTAGTGATTGACGGGAGTTCATTTTACTTCAACTGACAAGAGCTGCTGAACTCCCTTCTATTTTCTTTTAATATAAAAATATGAAACACAGCAGCAAAATCTTTTGCTCTTAAATTGATTATCTGTTTCAGCAGATTGTTGAGTTTTCTAATTTACCTGTGTGACCTAGCCTTCAGGTGGCATAGAATAGGAAAACTGGATTTCTCCTATGTTTCCTTTGTGTATATATATTTCAGAGTGATTTTTCTGTGCTGTGTTCACACTAACTGGAAAAAGGACAGTAAGAGTGAGGTTGTCTCACACTTTGTACTAGGCTGTGGCTGTAGGGGGTACAGATTTAAAGACACCTGCTCAGAGGAACAGAACAAGTTACTGAAAGCTTCATGTCTAGATTTTTGGCTTGCTGGTTACAAGTCTAACAAAATAATCTGACTGGAACTTCAAGTAATAGTTAATTTGTAATTTAGGCAAATTGTCTACATTTTCAGTACCTAATAGGTTACAGGAATTGCCACCAGTGCTTTCAAACTATCACAGCTAACTAATAGTTGAATTACTTTTCAGCTTGATAAAATTGCATTTATTCTTTTTGAAGAATAGAGTATTGTTGAACTAAGTTTTTGGAACTGTTTGTTGGAATTTATTCCAGTGTACTGGAAATAATTGTTGAAAAATTTATACCTGGTTATCTTTCACTTCCCTGCAGATGGGGCTGTTCTGGTCCCAGTATTGAGTTTAAAACAAATTTAGCTTATTAGGAAAAGTTTAATATAAACTAAGATAAGAATGTAATTTTATCCTTCTGTTACATAGTAATAAAGAATATTGAAGACAGCCATGTGACTATTTATTGTTAGTGTTTAAAACAGATGCTTGGAAACTGTGGGGTCAGAAGATAAAAGTGTCAATAATTCCTGTTGTAGCTGTACTCAAAGCCTCAGGGAATTGTGTTTTCACAATGGAAATAAGGACATTCCCTGTCTCAGCATCCTTTTCATGTTATTCTAAAGATCAAACATGAAATCTGTGCTTCTTATACTGCTCAGTAAGTGGAGTCAGGATAATATTTCTCTGTGAAGTCTATTTAGAGATGCTGCAATCTGGATCAAACCAACTGCTTTTTCAAAGTACTATGGAAGCCAGAGGCAGGCAGGAAAAAGATCTGAACTTTTTGACCTTGTAGTTAGGTAACATCCTGATTCATCTTTGGATTCTTTAGTCAGTGTTTGTTCACAGTTGCATTTTCTGTAACACACTTCACAGCATAAGTTTGCCTAACGTTGTATGTATTGATGCAGTCAGACACACAAGTTTCTGTAACCTTGCAGTTTGGTGTCATTTCAGTTCTGCTGGTAGATAGTAACAGATTCTTCCTAGGGTCTGCTAACTCAGCTTTCTTGTTGTCTATCTTCTGGAGAATGCTGCTCTGAATGTGGCATCAAATGTATGTGTAGTGTAACAACAGAAACAGTTGGTCCAGTCAGTGAGTTAGCAATCTCCTATGCAGTCTGTTGCAGACTAATGAGGTATTTTGCAGAAGCATCACAATGATTTTTTTTTCTTACAAAAAGCTGACAGCTAATGGAAAAGCACAGATTGTAAAAGCAATGTCCTGAGTGGTTTGTCGTGTTTGAGGAGCTGCCTTGTGGTGTTTACATTATAATTCTCCTTCATATCTAGGCAAGAAGTTACACAAATAGAAACTTAGTCAGGAAGGTTTATCATACCTGTTATCAAAGCTTTCGGATTGTGCAGATAAGCTAAGTATTGTCTGTCTGCAGGCTTTGCCGATGAGTGTTTGCTTGAAAAAGCATTTAGATTGTATGCTTATTAAGGACTATTTTATTAGTTTTCTATGTTAAATATATTTAATTAAATATATCATCTCAAGTACTTCGTAACATGTTAAAAATAGCTTTTAGACAAAAGTTGGCTGTTCCTTGATGTGCCTGGTACTTTTGGAAAACATGTTAGTGTTGGGACCTAAGGGATAGTTTAAGTTTGTCCTCTCCTCTCTTACTTTCTCTGGTTTAGATATGTTTCATGTAACTTAGTCTTTTTCCATTAAAAAAAAAGGGGCTAAAAATTATATTCAGCCTTTTGTTTCTTAATTTCACATCATTTGCTGATAAAAGCAACTATTATTTCATGATCAGTTTACCTGATTCTGTATTTGCTTGCAAGGGTTCTTCTGCAAATCTCTGCTTCCTATTAATGCTTATAGATGCATTCACATTTTTATTATTGACTACTGGGACAATAAGGTTTTGGGTTTTTTGAAATTTCTTTTCAGTTAAAAATAATTAGATTGCCACATATGGTTTATTGAGTGTCAGCCATTTTTTAAAGATAACTTTCTTTAACATGCTAAAATACTTTTTTCTTTCTTTGTTATATTCTCTTTCTCTTCTAAAAATCTAGTAAGGTTGGTTTTGTTCTTTGCCATTCTTACAGTTCCTCTTTTATCCCAAATGCATTGTAGAACTTTAAATACATATCTGTGATTTCAGATTTACATAACAGCATCTCTATGCCACTTCCACATTATACATTTTGGCTTCTTTTTATGTACAGTCCTACTTGCAAATGTATTTTGCCAGTCAATTTTGTTTATTATCTTCCTCATACAGACATAGTCCCCTTTGCTCCTGTCTCACTTAGTCTGTTGTTTAAGGTAATGTAGGAGGTGGATGCAGAATGAAGTATTAGCCTTTATTGTACACATCCTCTCTTTATTTGTTCTTTTACACCTTTAAATCAATTAATTCATTACTTTGCTTTAAGCTAGCTTTTGGAAAAGGACGATTCCATGTATATTTCAAGCTGATACTGTACAGAATAGATGAGTGATATCTCAACCTCTTCTCTGCCAAGCCTTATTTTAAACATCAAAACATCTTGATCCTTTTTCTTGCTAGTCATGATCAAAGAAGAGTTTTTAGATTTCTCTCTGAAGCTGGGTCTTCCTTGTTAACAGTTGATGTAATACAGCATTTTGCCAGTCTTTTTTTTTTGGTGGTACTTTGTACTGCTCATGGATTTCTAAAATGCAAATTTGGGGCTTGTTGCTGCTCATCTTTTGGCTCATCTGAATTTACAATATCATGTTCTTGGGTGCTTTTTTTTTTAAATGTAGAGTGTTTCCTCTTGATTTCTACCCCTGCCTCTCCTTCTCAGACCATATTGTGTATTAAGCATGTTTTTTCAGATTCAGCATTTAGGGACTTCTGAAGAAAGCTCATAAGATACCTCCTTTAAATTTTTTAGATAAAGTTATGGTGAGAATATTGTGATGCTTTTAAACATCAATGCACTAATGGGATATGGGATGGGGGGCAGTTGAAGAATATCCAGGGAATCTCAGGGGATTCAGAGAATGGGTAATATCCATCATGATTAAACATCATCTGGTCAGGGAGGAGTTGAACAACTTTTTGTGTTTTCCTTAGTTCAAGCTGACATGAGAAGTTGGAAACACCCAATCATCAGATGCCAGGGAAACAGGGTAAGCTGGCAGTGGGCTTGAGGGGAGGGATAGGGCACAAACCAAATTGTATATTTAAGACCACCCAAGGCAGGTGTATTTTAAATCTGGTTACAATCTCTTTCTTCCTGTACTTTTACGCTAGTTCATAGTGCTGTTTAAAATGAGAGAAACTTTAATGTTTTGAGGTATCAGTCTTGCAGATAGGTGTGGTAGGGCAGATCCGTACATCTCAGTGGTGTTAATCTGTAGGTCCATCTCACTTATAGCAGGATTTCTGTTTTAATGAAGGGGTCATTTAGCATCTAGATTTCAATGAACTCTGAACTTATTTTGGAAGTAGTAGTTTTGAGCGCAGAAAAGGGCTTCTCCTTTGAGGAAAGCTGTGTGATCTTGATGTTTTTTTATCTTACACTGAAACCATCTTTTAAAGGTACAGCATTTGTACTTTTCAAATCTTAAATATTCTGATAATTGCCGACTAAAAAGCAGCAGTTAAGAACTAACTTGCTCTGGAAGGGGCCTGTGATATACCTTATAGAGATTTGTTTTGCATAATGTGTGCTTGGTTTTTAGGAATTATGATTCACTTTCAGTTTTGAAAGTCTGTCTGTAGAGAATTCAGGATATGCTTTAATGTTATTTAGAAAATGAGGGTGGACTAAGAGGTGGAAAGCTTTATGGTTGACAGAATTGATAGGGAGCTTTGGAAAAAATACAGAATGTTGGTGGATGGGCTACATTTTGCTTCATCAGATACAGCAGGGAAACCCATTAAATGATTTTTGGAAGGATTATTTTTAACTTCTTAATGATATTACTTAAAGGGTCATGAATTCAATAGTCACATTTTTGTAAGACTTTTTTTTCCCTAGAAGAATAATCTGCTATACCTGTAAATTTAAACATACAGAGAAGGATTCACAAATTTCATCTAATACGTTGGTGGAGAATAAATGGTGCATCTAATTAGTATGGTATAAATATTAAAGCATGGGAATGTTGTGGTAGCTAGAGGTATGTAATTGGCTGTAAGTTGAAAATATTGGTATATAGCTGAATAATCTGTATATTGATATCTAGTTGAATAATCTTAAACTGAAGGAATTTGCAGATTTGTATTAATTTGTTTTCAAATTTTTGCCTCTTTCTAACATACAACAGAGTAAAGCTTTGGGGGAATTATGTTTCACTATAACCTGTTGTGACACATTTGGATTAGTTTTCTGTCTTCCATTAATAAATGTGCAAGAAGCTGTAGCTTTCTGATGGATTAGCAACAGACATGATAAATTAAGCTTAATAGGATATATTTGTATGCAAGGCCTTGGGAAAGGAGTTCAGTTGTCTGCTACTCCCAAGTTAATGGCTGTGGAATATGTTCTAGTCTTTGACTTCAAACTTTTGTGCAGTTGGGTTGCTGTTAATCATGAGATAGATATGTGATCTGATTTTCATGGGATAATAGATATGGAGGATGAGTTCTGGTGAAACAGCATGTAGTCTCAAGATGTCCTGTCTGGATAGCGAGACCATGGTATAATGGCTCTAAGTGCCGTAGCAATGCTTAAATAATAGTAATAATACCACAACAGTTAAGTGGCCCATTAATGTGTAGATTATATATTCAAAGTCTTCTGATGATGATTTCCTTCCATTTAGGGGCTCATATTTATGTCTGTGGTTTGGTTTTTGAGAAGAGCGTTCTTTAGCAGTATGTGTGCATGTTTCTTTAAACAATGCTGCTGAAATATCTTTGCTGTTTGAGCCTGGGTGGGTGTTAAGCAGTAAAAGAAAAACGATGCTCCTGTGAGCAGCTGATGATGAGGGAAGTCGTTACCAACTGAGTGGAGCTGGTTATTCAACATCAGGTATAACTTCACTAGATCATATCTGAAGCAATCTTTAAGTTTGCAGAATTGATCTGTATTAACTGTAGGGCTTTAAGTAATTAAAAGGACAGTGTGCTAGAATACTGGACTGCAGTTCTGTGTGGCCTTCAGCAGTTGAGCTGACATTTTCAAGGGAACTTGTCAGACCTCTTTTATATGTCTGTGTTAAAAATATATTCTTATATTCTTAATGTTCTGTAAATACTTTATTTGGGATGTTGTCAGTGTGGATGATTCTCTGTAAAGTGGTGGCTGCTTTAGTAATAGGTGTAAAAACATACAGTAATTAAAATGAAATTTTAGATGTGTTTCATGGAGGCAAAATACATTTCAGTTTTAAAACTTGATGTTAATGTTATAGCCAAAAGAGGTGAAAGTTTTTCTGAAGTCAAAAAGGCATCAATTAATAAAGCAAGGAAAGAGGTGATACTTAGAAACGCTGGCATAACAGCAGCAAGGGCAATTTATGTTGGAGTTACGCATCTTAAAAAAATGAAAAGCTTGTTTTGTGGTTGAAAACATTTTCTGGTTTCAGTGTAGTTTAAATGACTTATTTTCAGTGGAGGTGAACACATGTATCTGACGACATGTTTTTAGTCTGAAAGTAGAAGCTGTAAGAAATGCCAAACCTTCATATATTATGTTATAAAGATGCAAAGCTGTGTGATGTGTATAAAGAAGTAATTAATATTTCCAGGATCTGCAGCTGCATGTTTGTAATGGGAGAAAGTTGCTATTTTTATTTCTGAACAAAGCAGAAAATACAGGTTATGTTTTTTCTTGTCTGTTTTTTAGGGGGGGTTGGTTGGTTGTTTTGCATAAAATTTTTGAGAATGTTATTTGATGGTGTTTTCTAACTTCTAAAGCAGATTTAGAAGAAAGTATCAATGAACACGAGTTGGAGCCTTCACCTCCCAAAGGAAAAAGGAGGGGTCGTAAGGGAAAGCCAAGAAAAACAAATTTAAAAGGGCAATCAGAAGACACTAGATCTACGTCCTCACATGGCACAGATGAAATAGAAAGCAGTTCCTATGTAAGCAGTAAATATGCTAAACTTCTTAGAAGACAGAATTGCATATTTTTTCTCTGCAAATATAATCTTTATTAAAATTTGCATTTGTCTGAGCCTCCAGCTGGTGGCCACAGGCTTTTAAAATTACAACCTTATTTGTAACCCAGCAGTATATTTTAGTAAAATGTTTTTCTTTCAGAGAGACAGGTCTCCCCACAGAAGCAGCCCCAGTGATACAAAACCTAAATGTGGATTCTGTCATGCAGGTGAAGAAGAAAATGAAGCTAGAGGAAAGCTTCATATATTTAATGCCAAAAAGGCTGCAGCGCACTATAAGTGCATGGTGAGTACCAGAATTGTTTTTAACCAGTCTATTATGTGAATTTTATCTGAATTGGTATTTTAGATTTTAATACAGTATCCTCACACATAATTGTGCATGAGTATTGTCTGTTTGCTGATGATGTCTTTAAGCACTGAAGTGTTGTGAAGTGAGCAATTTGTTTATTTGCACTCTAGGCAATATGGATAAAAGTTGGCTATGTGGCAAGAGATGGAATTAGCCCAGGGAGACTCTTTAGCTTGTTAAAAATGCTCCCTTAGCATCTAAATGCATACACAATATTTTAAAAGGAAAACAGAAAACAGCTTTAATTAAAGGAATCCACTCCAAAAATGAGAGAGACATTCCATAGACAACTCCGTAGACATTCAGATGAAATCCATTAACTTCATTAATTTTCTGACCAGTGGATTCACGCTGTATGACTAAAGTAGAGTGGGACTTGGAAGTTCTAGAACACCCTTGCCTTTAGATGATCACATCTATCCAACTGTCAGCCTGTAAAGTGTCTGCTGACTGCAGTGAAGGTGAGCAGATAGTGCTATCTTCAGATAACACATTCTGTGAATGCGGTATGGCTTTGAGTAACAAGCCTCAGTCTTTCCTGTTGTACCTCAAAATGAGTTAAGTAGAGCAGGTAGTCTGTGGAATATTAATTGTTTTCTTACACATAGCCTCACTAAGCAGAGAGCTGGGTGTGCCAGCAGTCTTGAGTCTTGGGGTATTCTTCACTACTATGTGTACCTGAGCTCTAGTTCCAAGACAGTTTAAACTGTATGTACCAGTGTGATCATAGTAGAGGTGGTAATTATGTGCTCCATTGTCATCCCTCTGGGCTTTTCAGATACGTTGACATCAGCTGTGAGGCTGAATTATATATATGTCACAGGGAAGGAAACGAAATGTTGCTAAAAAGTTCAGTGGTGTAATTGATAATAGTGCCCATTTATTACTCTTAAGCTTTCATCATGTCATTATTTCTTCTCTACTGCTTTTAAAATACATTCTTTCAAAATGCGTTTCTCCAAGGCAACAAATGTAATTAAAGCAGTCAAGTGAGTGTCTTAAGGAATATACATATTAATTACTCAGCATGGGGTTTTTTCCTAGTTTGTTGGTAAAGTACATGCTGTCTGAGATCACAGAAGGGGGGATGTTCAATACTCAGTTATTCCTGCACACACAAAATTTCTAATCATTTTGGTGACATGAAATTATTTTGACTTGCTTATTTTACAGTTGTTCTCTTCTGGCACTGTCCAGCTAACAACAACTTCAAGGGCAGAATTTGGTGATTTTGATATCAAAACTGTACTTCAAGAAATCAAGAGAGGAAAAAGAATGGTATGTATCTGCAGAATCTGATCAACTTGTTTACCGATTCTACTAAAGTGTATATAGCTCTGCTTGAAACAGTCTTTGCCATCTGCTTTTAAACACAAAATATAAATGTATTCTTACTTTTGGGTCATACAAGAATCCCCTTAAAAATTAGTGGTGTTTGGGTATGTTTAGGATTCTTTAGGGTAGTGTATATAGTATATTACTATTAGCCTTCCTATAGCTAAGAGAGTAACAGCTTTGGATCCTGTGTTACTAAAAAGCACACTGTATAAAACTGCAAATAAACTTAGAGAATCTTGCAGTGACATGTTTGAAACTGCTTTGATGTTTTAATGTGAAAATGTATTAAGTCCTCAGATGGGGATGTTGGTAAAACTGTATTTTATTAAAATTCAGGATGGTTTTGATGTGGTAAGACATTTATGGAGGGAGGATGGGGAAGAAAACAAACAACTCCTGACAATGTTGTTCTTTGGGGAAAAATAGTTTAAGATTCTTCCTATATTAACATACTAACTTTAGTGGCAATAAAATTATCTTGGAAATGCAGTAATATGTGCAATCCTGTAGCAATTTTCAATGCAATGGACTGGTAAATCCTAGTGTTCATATTTTAAGAGATTAGTATTATATAGTTTCTGTTTTACAATATCTTTGATTAACTTTTCACTGGAAGGATGATCTGCCAGAGAATTACTCTGTTCCAGAATGGTAGCCATAAGTATGAGGAACACTAAACTGAATACTAAGAGGCAAGTGACTGAAAAGCTGAACAGTGCCATTTTCTTCTTTCCCCTGCACAGAAATGCACACTTTGCAGCCAGCCTGGTGCTACTATTGGGTGTGAAATTAAAGCCTGCATAAAAACATACCATTACCACTGTGGAGTAGAAGACAAAGCAAAATACATTGAGAATATGTCACGAGGAATTTATAAGTAAGGACCTGTGTAATTCTTGAATCTATAATGAAAGGGAAGATATTTCATGGCACTTTTTCTGCTTAACTTGGCTGGTCGAATATGTTATTAAAAAAGAGACTATTGTTTCATTTAAAATGGTATTTTAAAGTAATTGTTGACTTTCAGTTACTCTGCTAACTTAAAATTGCTGTAGTAGTGTTGTATGAGAAATGAGAAAATAAAGTGATTTATATTTTCCTCCTCGATTAATCTGTAATTGATATTGAGGAAACTCTGGATAATTTATGTCATGATTCTTCTATATTCATATATTTCTAGCTCATTTGGGGGGTTTTGGACCCCGTAACTTTCCGTACGTGCTGGACTGATGGCATTAGTGACTTGTGTGTGATTGTGTTGGTTGTGCCCACAAGAGGGCATTCTCTGAGCAGTGTAGTAGCAGTTCTTGAGAACTAGAATTGATCACAGTCTTGTTGGCTAGTCTTTAGCCTTGTTTTCTCTCAGTTTAACTGATGCTTGACTGAAAACCATCTATGAGTTAAAAGAGTTAACAATTGACTTGTAGCACTTCTCAAAACTAATTGAGAGGAAAGTCTGGTTTTGATAGGTATTTTCAGTAGAAGTCCTCACTGTTTCTCTTATTGTGCTAGACTCTATTGTAAAAACCATAGTGGAAATGATGAAAGAGATGAAGAGGATGAAGAAAGAGAAAGTAAAAGCCGTGGCAAATCAGGCACTGACCATAATGACATTCCTCAGCAGCAGCTCAATGGAAACTAGGTATGGAAGTTACTCCTGACAGATCTGTTACCAAGACTGAAATGCAATATACATTTAATGTAGGTCATTGCCCTCAAGTATTTAAATCTAGTGTATGCAGATAAGTACTTTTTATTGGCATACTGTAGAAAAATGGGGAGGATTTGTTCTTTTTAAATCCAGCTGACTTTGTAACGCTATAAGGGAGACCCTCATTTCTACTGCTAAATATAGATGTAATGTCAGAGCTGCTAAATGCTTTTCTGTACGATTTTAAATTTACTATTGTTTTCATCATTTTTTAAACAGGTTCAAGGGACAGAGTTATAGAACTGGGAATGGCTAAGACATCATAACTACTAATTCTTTTAAATTGTTTTCTAAAATCAGAAAAGGGTTAGTAACTTTTTACTACCCTGCTCTGTTAGAAATTTCATTGAACTGCCTGAAACGTTCATGTGTGTGAGCCTTCAGTAAGTGGCAGAGTTTTACATGTCAATATTATGTAGTTTGTAGTCTGCAGTGTCTGGAAAAAATGAAACACTATATAAATGATATGTAATATGTACAGTGTCAAAAGTTAAGGCAGACATTGAAATGAAGTAAGATCTATATTTCTGGACTGAATAAAAACATTAAGATTTGGAATGTGTAAGTTGTTTAGTGGATTCATGCAATGGGCGAAGGTCTTAGCTAGTTTAATTAACAACATGGACAAGTTTGTGGTGGCACCAAGCTGGTACTTTGTGAATTTTGCATTTTCTTCATACACAAGTTACGGAGGCTATACATGGGAAAGCCGCTCTCTGTTTCTGCTTGCAAAGCACACAGTAGAAAAGGACTCAGTGTACACCGAAGCACGCTTGAACATTTCAGGTTGTTCCTGTTGTGATTGCTTATTCCGCCCAGCATTGTTTGCGGGAGATTTACTTGAGCAGCTGTTGGTTCTGAGCTGTGAGCTTTAGAACTCATGCCAAAGGGCTGTAGTTCATTCTTTCCCCAACGACCCACCTCCTTCTGTGTCCCTGATTTGCAAAGAACACTTTGCTAAGTGTGATTAAAACCTTACTATAGAAATGTTTGGACTCTGCAGCCCAATTATACTTCAGAGAGTTACAACTCCTAACTCCCTATGGAATTTAGCCACCATATCTGACATCCATACCTCAAGTGTTCTGTGTTGTGTGGAACACTTCATGTTTTGTCCAGAATATGCATAAAGGTCCCATATTCTGTAAGAAGAACGAGGAAACAACCTTTTTTGCTAGATTGGTATTTATTTTTTAATCTTATGACCACTATATGAGAAACTTTGCTTATCATCCTTATTGTTTTAGTGATTATTTTTTTCTGTTTCTGCCAAGTCAACAATCACATACTTGCTCATTTGATGTTCCTTTAAGGAATAATCAGACCTAGGCTATATCAAACCTAACAAATTGGTCCTCTGACTGCTTTCAAAACACCTTGTCGTTTCTAATCACTACTAGCTTCTTCAACTGGTCTGTTAAAGCACATTTTCAGACTTACTTAAATAAAACCAAAAAGCTGAGTTTAGTCCACATTTGTCTGTTGCTATTGCATCACCTCATTGTTTGTTTAGGGTTTTGACTTGTTTCACTCTGAACTCCCAACAAAACTTCTGGATTGGAAGGAAGGAAACAAGCAAAATACAGATTTGACTATAAATTGCTACAGTTCTTCTGTGATTGGTATTGCGAAAGCAGTTCATTTGTAACATACGTTTCTGTAGCATTTTTTACTTGTATTTTTAAAAGATTTAACGTGTGTCATTTGTCTTCTTATGCATTCCCTTAATGTCTTGAGGGACTCAATTACTGTATGTTGGAGTTTCTAACATTTTACCTGTTAGAATTCAATCACTTCTGTTTGCTTTCCTGAAGAAAAACGCCGTTTTGGAAAGAAATATTGCTGTGTACAGAAAATATTCAGTTACTGCTCTAAACATGATGCCATTGGTCATTTTTATTTTGTATTTGTAACTTTCAAAATTAAAAGCGTGACTTGAATTGCAGTGATAGATCGATTATTGAAATTGTCTACCAAGGTGTTTTGTTTCTCCTGGACTATGAACATTTTCCAGCCACTCAGAACAGTTTTAGAATGCAAAATAACATCCTTCAATGTTTAAATTACTTCTAGAGTTGTGCCTCAGACATGGTCGTTCCATGGGAAAAAGGCACTTTGTTTGCAGCTACTGTATTTTAACTAAGGTTGCATGGGTAGATCTGCCAGCATACTGATTGTATTTGAGACTGAGCTGTAATTCAGTGTGGCAGTTGCTTAGTATAATATTCAGTCCAATAATTCATCTGTTACAAATTACTTCATTCCATGCCTCGAAGAAACAGAACAGCACTTTACCTTTGGGTAACAAAAACATAAGTGGCTGGTTTACCTGTTACCTCTTTGAGATGGCCTGACTAAACTGTCATGAACTCAGAATTTCATGGAAACAAAGTAAAAAGAAAAAAAATCTTTTCTTACAAGCCTCAAATTTGTCATAACTGACTTCAACTCATGTATGCTGGGTAAAAGTGCCTTACAATGTAAAAATTGTATTTATATGTTCCCAAGTAGCATCACCTGCTGGGGAGTAATTCTGTCGTGGTGTTAATATTTAGAAGAAATGTACCTCAGCAGTGTATTTACTGTACATCTCTTACATCCTTAACTGTAGTTTTAAAAGCATGACAATGTATGATAGTATACAACATTTACATCATTTTTTAAAGACAAATTACTGCCATTACTGTCTTTTTATGTGTATTTTAGCTTGGCATTTCAGACAGTCTGTATTTTTTTTTTAATTGGGTAAAGCAATGTAATCTTTGCAAGCATATATTGAAGATTTTTCTGGAGCATCTACTGCCTTCCCAGAAATGTTAGAAGTAATGAAAGTGCTCTATAGGTGAAATAGGTATGTTTCAATTAGCTAGTTAAATTAATGCAGTCTATTTGTTACTGAGATTTTTTTTTTAATAGGCATCTTCTGCTTTCATCTCACAATCAGAGAACTCATGAATTTAACAAAACTTGTCTTACGAAACTGATTTTACTTTATTTAAAGGTTGGGTTTTGTTGGTGGGTTTTGTTGTTTGTTTGTTTGATTTTTTTACCTTTGGGCACTTCTTTTGCTCACAAGGGTAGTGTGTGCTGTTTAAGACACCTGGAGCCCTCTGAGAGTGGAGATTTCTCCCCAACTCACTGTATCTCTCTATATTAACAGATCTGCAGTTGTGCTATACCAAGAAAGGACTGTACCAAGGAAGGGCAGGCATTAGAAGGATATTGTTCAAATAACTTTAGGATACAGCTGGTGTAATGCCAGAGTCTCAAGGCATGATCAAACACTGTAGCAGTAAGCTGTGCTATCACTCTGTTTCAAGAAAGGGTGAAAGGTCAGTTCAGTATCAGTTTCAGTGCAGCTAGCTAGGATGATACAGATTAGGTGATCAAAAGACCTACTCATTCAGCAGGTGTTGATCCACAGGAGGTTCCGTGATAAGGCTCTAGTAGGAGTTACACCTACACTCCACAGTCTTGTAGTTAGGTACAAAGAGCAGTGCTGATCTAAAATGGCATGATTATAAAGAATCTAGCCCTAAAGTATAATAAAAAAGAAGAATGCTAGCTTCTTACTGCTGCCTAAATGAAAAATAACTTCATACTAAACCAGAGTGGAAGATGAAGTGGTAATCTATTCAAAATATCAGACTTATCTGGCAAGTGATAATCAGTGCATTCCAAAAATGTGAATATGCTGAATCAGATTGACAAGGAAATTAATCCTCATTAGGTGAAATTAATCTTAAGAGATCTGAAAATACATTATATCAAATAGTATCTCTTCCATGTCACCAGAAGATTCCACTGTATTAGTGATGGAGGTTAAAAAACAGAACACAGCTCTTGATTTATATACTTGTTGAAGCAGTTTCTATATATGCATATGTATGCACATTCATTAGTCAGCAGTGACATCTCAACCCTTAAAGACTCCTGGAGAACTGTTGCTTGTCAAAAAGCACTCAGGTTAGGCTAACATTTGCAGCTTTTGCTCTAGCATACATTTACATTAGGTGTAAAGACAAGGAATGTATGAAAAAGGGTAAATGCATTCCTATCTACAATGTTCTGTATATTTTGTTCCTGTTATTATTGGCTTTACTTCCAAAGTTGTAGTTTGCAGTATTAGTTTCTTTTTATTGGTATCCTTGCATATATATATTCAATAAATGAGTTATGAATTTCATATTTGCATATCTGTCCTTTTTCTGAAAGTATAACTTTTCAAACTGTTGTTTTAATTGATAAATGCAGTATTTCCTATTGAGGTTACAGGCCCAGGAAGATTTTACCAGGAGCGAAGTGAGAATCTCTACTTGGAGAGTATGCCACTTACTCAGTGGCAACTCTGCATGTTTGTGTATTCTTCTTAATTTTGTGGAATGGGTAAGCTGCTTTGCATTTACCACTAGTTAATAATGTGAAGTGACAGACTCACTGAAGGTTCCTGTTCTCACTTTTCAATAACTTTATTTTTTATCTCTTTTTTTCAAGAGACCAAGGAAATGCTGAGTGTAATAATAGTTACACTGCAAAAGAGCAGCTACATCCAGGATGCATTTTAGTACCATGTAAATGTAGGGTAAGAGATTAACAAACCAAAAGATCACTTGGAAAACGCTGGATTTGTCCATATACATAACTGCCTAGAGCAAGACAGCAATACCTTTCAGTGTTTTATATAAAAGTATCAAGAAATGTGATGGGGAAACTCCGTAAGAGGAAGGGTAGTGTTGGCCTGTTGATAAACATTTGATTTTCTAAAAACAGCTACATGCTCTTATGTCATTGACTTAAGCAAGGTCCACAAGATATGGGCTGCAAGATGGAAACCAGAGGGGCAAAGTCCCTCCCACGGTCAGTGAAGATCATGTTTATGACCACCTTAGACACCTGAACATACGTAAGCCTATGAGTCCTGATGAGATGCATCCGAGAGTCCTGAGGGAGCATCTGGAGATAAGCAGAGAAAAGCAATGAGAGGGGTGACAGAACAGAAGATTAGGCTTGCTTCAAGGTAATGGCAGAGACATGTTTTCAAATCAGTTAAGAGGTGGCTGCAAGGAAGGAGGAAATAAACACTTCCCCTCACTGCTGCAGGTAGGACAAGAAGAAACAGATTATGGTGTAGCAGGAGACATTTAACTTAGACATCAGAATGGGCAGTTGGCCATGACAACACTATGAGTTAAGCTCTGGAATACCTTTCCTAGGCAGGTTGTGAAATCTCTGGAATTCAAGATTTTAAAGGAAAAGTTAGGGGCATCTTACATGGCTATATGTTGCTTATGCACAAATACAGGTTGGAGGTGCTGGGGACCACACTAACTGAAATGCCTCCCTGCTTCTAACGCTGCCCTCTTATATTTTCACACTAAGGCCTTCTGCAAGGGAGTTGGAGAATTACTGTTCTGGAGCAGAACACTGCACTGGCATAGCTTCTGAGCTGCTTGACCTCGAGGCTCACAGCTATATGTTTCCTTTTTCATCTTTTCTTTTAAACTAGCACTTGTGGTAATAATTATATCTGTGGAGAGACTGGCATGCTCTTGTGGAGTGGCCCACATCTGCATAGTTAGTACAAATTTTCTGACACCACCCAGCATAAGGCGCTCTCCACTCTTCCATTTCAAGTTTTAGGAGTACTTCAGCACGCCAACTTTTGGAGTGAATGTGTTCCACACCTTGAATGTACATTTCTGTTGTGTAAGAGTAAGTGAAGTGGCAGCAGTACTTTATAGGAACGTGTGGGTTTGCACATGACTCCCTGATGCTTCTTAATTGTGTGCATACATGCACTGGGATGATACAGAGTTTGGAGTGACTGATCTCTTACCCAATTACTGTGGCAGGAATCTTAAACTTCTGTCTGAATTTTTGCCAGAGATAGTCTCTTACTTTGTTTAAGTCAAAGTCTCTGCTTTTATTTTTCCTAAAGCAGCATTCCAGCTAAGAGGAGTGCAGCTGGGGCAGGTGCTACCCTGCTTTTAATTCCCTGGACAGATGTGAAGGTTGCTTGAGAGACATGCAATATACTATTGCACACTGCTGGAAAAAAACCCTAAATAAATAAAATCCATCCTCCTAGACAAGCTTCTGCCTGCCAGTGGAGGGCATTACAGAGACTTGGGGCAGGGGCGAGGAAAAAATTCACTCCCTAACCGTATACCAAAAATAGGCTGATGCTGTGCAAACAGCTTTGCTGTGAACTTCCTTCTGGCATGCAGCCATGCAGCTGTCTTAAAATTTTAAGCCTAGATACTTCTCCAAAACAAGAAGTCACTGAAGTTAAATGCAGTCAGCAACACTTCTAATCATATTACTCCCTGCTGTGTTTTATCAATTATAGCTTCTTCAAGAGTGCAGGTAGCTTACTTGGGATCTCATTCAATTGTTGTTGATTTTTTTAACTTAAACTATGGCTAAGACTAGTGCTGGCAATCCCTGAAGTCTGCAATGTTCAAAGCAGGGAGGAGATCTTTAATCTAAAACTGAAATACTAAGGTGACACAACCAAAAAGTGCTTTGCTGCAGAGTAAGAACTGCAGTAGCTGTGCTGCAAAAGGTTTTTAAACTCTCCAAACTGCTGTTAACTAAACATCCTTAAATCCTGATGTGATTATATGAAATTGGAAAGTCAGTTCCTTAAATGAGTCTACTTTAGAAAGAATAAACACAAGACTCTCTGGGCAGTTGGACTGAATGACAGAAAGTATTCACTCAGCCCTTGAACCTTACAAGTTACTTGGTTTTGCCATATTTGCCAGTTGTTTTTATCTACTTACTACTGCCCACATTTTGTTCTAAAATAAATCACGTCACAGTCTTCTGTACGTTTCTGAAGACTGATGTTTCTTTTTAACTATCAGGCTTCCTTGTGTTTTGTTTCAGTAGTTGTTTAGACATAACAAGATACACATTTTCCCTTCATAATGATTTCCCATTTGTGGCAAGAATATTTTCCAAGACAGAATTAAATCTTTGGATCATTTTCAGCTACTACACAGGAATCACTGAAAATGCAGTAACTTTACATGGCTGTTTTTTCCCCTCTGGATTTTGTGCTGTCAGATACTCAGCTTTTATTTGAATCCTCTGTATCCAATTATCTGATTTGTGTGACAATTAAACAGCAGATCAGTGTCATTGTACTTTACTTTCTTTTTAAACTCTCATCAATAGCAGGACCACGCTAGGCTGTAAGTTTGTAATTTAAGATGCACTTGGCAGGGGTTCAAAGAGGCAGGAGCTCCAGTCTGTCTCACTTCCCCTTGGAAAGCCTTCCTGATGCTGCTGAGCAATATTTACACGAAAAGGGAACTGAGTTTTGGAAAACTTTTTTTCCAGACTCTGAAGAAACCAAGCAACCTGAGACTTAGATAAGCCTTGGTGAATTTAAAAACTCTTGACACTATCATTAGGTAAAACTTGTATTAGCCCAACAGATAGCAGAGATTTACAATTTGAGGAGTGCATTTCAATTAAGAGATAAAATTAAGAGCAGAGGTTTGGCAAAAAAAGAAAAATTTATTTGAAGCAAAATTCTTTCATTGTCATCTCTGTTGAGCACTTTATGATAGCTTACATTTCTGCAATTATAGGTCCAGGTGCTTTGTTCTGCAATTAACTGAGCATAAGTTTGCTCAATAGGATCAGTGTCTAGAGCCAGACAGGTTCAAAAAGCATCAAGCCTATTTCTTTTTGCGGGTCCTTAAGCTTTCTAGCTGTCTGAAAGGAGGGCTCAGATGAGGTCCTGTTTACTCTGTCCCAGAAGAAAAGGTGCCTGGCACTGCTTTTGAGAAGAGCTCTCCCCATTCACTTCCTTGTTTCATGGGCTTTTTGAGGACAGATTTCTGAAGGGGCTTTCCACTGGGTCAAGCAGCATTCTGGGCAGGTGACAGATAGTATGCAGGAATTCTCGCTCCCTGCTACCTGATTGTTTTTCTTAGGACTATAAATTCCCTTATTTCCCCTTTTAAATATAAACTGAGTTCTAAAAGCACTCTTTGACTGAATTATCTGGCTCTGTCTTCACCAGGCATCTCATCCAGTCTTGCACACTTAACCTAAATCCAGATTCAGGGTCTGGTGTTACTCCTAGAACAGCATTTAATATTTATGGATCTAAATGACAATTTTGCCAGATCATACCAAACAACTCAAAAGGTCTTGCAAAGGAGAGGGGAGTCCTGAAGTGTAGTTCCTTCCAGGCCTGGCATGTGCTTCTCATCTCTGTTTTCCTTGTAATCTGCTCAGAGAAGATTTCTGAGATACTTGAATGGCTGCCACAATCTGCATGGGAGGCAGGGGCCTTGGCATGTGAGATCTGCCACCTGATGCCTAGCCTACACTGGGACAGTGCCAGCTGGATCTGCAGGTCTCTGCAAATAACAGCTTTCTATCAGCAGGCTATCTGATTGGGTTGCTGCCTTGTGGTCTCTTGCTGGTCTTCCTCATTCTTCTGCCCTGTTGCTGATAGAGCCTTGCCACCACTCCTCTTGCCTTCTCTCGAGTTTCTGTCCTCATGCAAGAGCCTGTTGGCCCTTTTGTTTGTGCTGGTATCAACAAGTTCCAGATTTATTTATTTATTTATTTATTGAGCAATCCTTGCATCTGGCTCACCCATGTCCAGCTGTGCAGACACCTCTTCTGAGACAGCTTTTAGAAATGCTACCTTGGGTTTACACCACAGGTCCTGCACTCAGGTGCCTGGTGAAAGCAGATTAACCTGTTAATTCTTCAGAAGGCAACTAAGCAAGGTGGGAACCTCACACCTCTCTCTTCTCCCCCTTCCCTAGAGGGGAAGACCTCCTGCCAGCACCAACCACACCTGTGTTTGGAGTCATCCAGCCTTCTCTCAGACTTCAATTGAAGGTATGGTGCAAACAAGCTTCCAGTGCAGATACCTTGGGCTGAAGTCGTGCTGCAGGTTTCCCTTGGTTTCTTGCTAGCATGCTTTCATCCAAACATTGCCTGGAAACATGGAGGCTATGTCAACTAAGTTGTTGGCTAAAATATGCTGCTCAGCGTTAGCAGGAGCACATCCCATGCACAGCCTGTCTCCCAGAACTCTTTTTTATGCCAGTGTAGTCCTAGGAGTTTGCCGCACATGTATGTTGCAGTATGGATGTCTGCCCACTCCTGTGCTCATGTAGACCATATAATTTAGAGTAAGCTAGCAGAGTAACATGGCTGTCATCACTTACATTAATTTTAGTGAGATTTGCACTGAAATGTGTCACATGGAAGCTTCTAGGTCACCCAGGTTTCTTGCTGATGCAAGTCCTGCTGAATGAGGGGAGTATAAGACTTCTTGTTGCCTGCACAGAGAAAATTCACCTCTCACTAATGCTTGCTGCACAGTGAAGGAAGTAATCAGGTTTTCAAAACTCTTGACCCTTCTTCTTTCTGCTTTGTTTTCGCAAGGGATTGCTGGAGACCTCAGGTGACTTCTTCAGCGTGAGAAGAGTAATGCATGCAGTCAAAGGAGACAGGTGGGAGGAGTGAAAGGAGGTCAGCCCAGGCTTTATGGTGTCCTTGTGTGGAGTTTTCGGTGCCATGTGACAATGTCTCTGATAAACGCTGGTGGTTCACCTCATGTGCACATGCAGCAAATAGCATAACAGCTCTGGAGGCTGCTGTGCACCAAACAGAGCTATTGTCATGTCAGAAAAACAAAAAGCAACTTCCTGTTTTTTTACCTTTTCCTATGTGAAAAGTCGACAACTCTGTCAGGCTGCATTGTTCAGTGAGTCAAGCAGAGCTTGAAAAACAACTATTTAAAGAAACAAAAAACAAACAAAAAAACCCCCCAACTAAAAACCAAACCTTCCTAGTAGTTATGTTGCTCAGACTTTAACATTTGTGTCTGGACAGGATCAAATAAAAACAGTCCTTTGGGCAGGTCTCCTGATTTCAAGTGTGTCTTCCTCCCCATCCAAGCCAGTTCTCACAGCTCTCCCATGCCCAGGAGCAGGCTCCTTGGAAAGCACAAAGAGAAACAAGCCCAGACCTCAGAGCTCGGGGGGGAACCCCGTGTGCTTGGTTACAGCAGCAAGGCTTGGGCTACTTGGCACTTGGGCTTCAAGGCTAAGGCCCCATGGCAGAGGGTTGTGCTTCAGGTCAGCCAGCACTGAGCCCATCAGCTGCTCTGCTTCAGTGACAGGATCTGCCTTTGCTTGTTTTCTGCTATTTTAAGATAATCCTTGTTTAAATATCTGCAGGCCCTTAGGCTAACTGGACGTTGGCAGCATGCTGGCACTCAGTAAGTCCTGTTGGGCAGGACTTCAGGGTGTCTAGGTATGCGTAGTGCCAAGCATCAGCCTCTCTGCTGTGTTGTGGTAGACACTGCATGTCTGGCCTGCTGACCCAGGGCCGCTGGGATGATTCTTAACGGCTGTTTGCAAACAAAATCTGATATAGCAGCAGAAAGTGTTGTCTGCAGCAGTTCAGGTCAGTGTTTCTGAGAATGGTTACCATTTTGTGATAAGTCAACACTGAGTGTTTTGTAGTAATTGAGCAATTCTTGTGTCAGTGACCATTCCTTGCACTACTGAGCAAAAAAGTAAAATATCTGTAATTCCTCTAACCCTCTGCCTGGAGTGTGAACACATTTTCCTACAAAGATTGAGAGAGTCAAAGATGTTCATTACCTACAGGAATATAGGAAGTTACCAGAGGAGTGCATTGGGTCAGAGGGTTTGCTTATTTTAGTTTTGATAAGTAAACTCTCATTTATTAGCTGAGCAAGGAGAGAATACTTAGTAAACCCTTATTATGCAGGAAGTTCCAGTCTTGAAACAAGTAAGCAGATAGGCATCACTGTCCAAAATCCATGGAGACTGTCACCACTAAGAATCACTTTGATGACTAATTTCTACAAAAGTCAACAAGACAGAGAAGAGGAATAATATTATTTGAAAAGGTATTTTGCAACAAACAACATCTATTCCCTGTTTCTTAGGAAGGGTGTGTCTCTTTTTGAATGTTGTTTTGGTACATATATCTGGCTTCTCTCCTATTTGAAACATAAGGCTAGAAAAATAATTTTAGGCTATTTAAATACTAGTCAGAGTGGAGAGATTTCTCTGTAGCCATGAAGAAGGTGAGATGCTGCCATGCTAAATTCATGTTTTTGTGAATGTTCTATATATCATATCTAACAAGATAACTGCTTTTTTTATTTTCCTATTGATTGAAAATGTTGGTGCTCATCTCAGTGCTGGGTTAACATGCCTTGAATTCTCCTTTTTTGTCTGATTGTGTCTGCACAGACTAATTTCTGGTCACAAGGAAGTCCTGCTGGTCTGAGCTGTTAATCAGTTGAAAATTCGTTGTCTTCTTTGGTCTTTGTTTTTTTTAGGAGGCTTGTCTTGTGAAAAACACAGCAGACAAATTCTCCTAATTCCCTGTGAGTCACCCAGCAGCAATGGCAAGGCTGGGAGGAAAAAATGAGATTGGTGAATGGCTGACCTGCAGACCTGACTCAGAGCACACTATGTCAAGTGTTTCCAAACAAGGCACACTCAATGATTATCTCCAGGTGTCTCACCACTGGGGGCATGTGGTTAGCAAGCAAGATTTTTAAGTCTGTTAATAAAGTTACATAAAACTGGTGCTCACACAGGCAATGGTTCACTTGGCCTGAGCACTGAGATATGCCTGACTAGCAACAGAGGGCAAAATAATTATTAAATAATTATGAAATCAGGAATCTACTCAGAGACAAAACTTTTATTAAATTATTTTGCCTTCTAAAAAGCTGTGCATTCTTGAGAAATCCAAACATTGGCTCTCCCACCTCATGCATCATCTAGCCAGAAAATAAGCAACTCCCAGATACCTCTGAACCCCCTCCCTTCACCCTGCCCTGCAAACCTCAGTGGCCACTGTACCAGCAAGAACAAAACTGGTCATCTACTAAATCTGTTGCTGATCTCAGCTAACCAACTTCCTGTAATATCAGCAAATATTTCTGCTTTTGCAAATCTGTTCTTCCCTCCATAATGGGGTGCCAGCGGGACTAGGAATGCTTTGGATCTAGGAATGTGCTGGTTGGCAGGAAGAACAAAGAAACTGCTCACACAGAAGGGCAAAACAGGACTAATGCTTTTGTTTGCTGGGGAGAAATCACACAGAAGTCAAGCCAACAACTTTTGCATGCAATCAGAAAGGTGCAGTTGGATGCCTCCTTTAATGGCAGCCATTGATATTGGTCATTAAGGAGAAATGTCTTCAGCAACTAAAATCAAATCAGATCCTGAAATGCTTCTGCCGTTGCCTAGTCTCTCAACAGATAGCACCCACTGCCCAATAATGTCAGTCTCTCCCTGAACTTGACAGGGCAGCTGCTCTTCCTCCCAGCCTTCTGGAAGTAGGCCAGCTATGACTTATACTGGTTCCTGATACTGCTTAGCTGCAGGGCACATTTCATTCTGCTGCTTCAGGCAATTTGATAAAGGCTCCTTCCTCCCACTACGCAGCCAACCCGCCCAAACTGTAGCTGTACACCTAGCTGCAACAATACTGCATTTGCTAGAGGTTGAGCCTATTTGCTTAGTTAAAATTTGCTTAAGTGGGTTGTTTCATACAAAGGATTGCTTAAATTGATTTCATGGTGTTTTCTGAGCTGAGAGTAATAATGCTAGATGTATATCAGGAGTTGATCGTTACAGGTCTTTATGAATAAAGTTATTTTTAAGAATCATTATCCTTTTTGTGACACCAAATATTTATGCAGCATAAAAAACCAACTCGGTCTCCACCCCTTAGAGAAAGAAGGGAAAAGTCTTCAGCTAATACATAATTCCTGACTATAAGAAACCATGAATTTCCATTTGTACTTTTGTATTGTCTTTAACTCCAGACCTAAGGGAAAAGTTGGCACTGGGTTGTTTGCTTTTCCCATCTGAGACCACTGGAGCTATCCAGCCATTTCCATGCTTTCTTATTTTACCTTATGATGAAACATTTCCTTCAGACAAATAAAGATAAAAATAGGATCTGAAGGCACAGTTCAGCTTTATCTTACATGAAATGGAAAGTGACTCTTCTATCCATACCATGCAGGGAGGTGATAGGGTGCAGGGGATCCCTTTTCGTTTGTGCGTGGGCAAGTGTCGCCTGTCACTTTCTTTGCCTAGTGAAAAGACACAGTTATTACCAACCAAGGCCTACTTTTAAATAGGTTTCAAGCTCTGTCAGAAGCACAGCAGCACAATATATTCAGACAGTCATGCACCCAGGGACATGACCCCTGCAAGCAATCAACTGGAGCCCTAAAGTGTGAAGTTTTGTTATCACAATCATCCTGACACAAAGCTGCCAGCGTCATTAGCATGTTGAGGTCAAGGCAGGCAACCCTGCCCTGCCCAAGGCCCTGAGGACTAGCTGCCTGTGCCAGGGTAGGGTCTGGATTTCCCATGCCTGGGGAGAACATTCCACCAAATCTCATGATTTGCTGCTGGAAAACCCAAAGTGAGTCAGACAGTCCGTTTTCTTTACCCCTTCAAGGTGTACAAAGATGCAGTGGAGGACAGGCCTTCCTTGGTAACAGAGAGGAGCCTGGACAACACCTGGCAAGAGGGGAGTGTTCCAGCCATGCGTGGAAAGTCCTTCTGCGGATACCCTCCAAGAACGTGAATATCGGAGGGAAGAGCATTCCCTGTCCTTGTTTTTTGAATGACAGCCACAACACACCCCGTTCCCCTCCAGGTTAGAGGGGTGATCTTCCCAGGGAGACATGAGGGGACAGGGGACGTCCCCACATAGTGTTGGGGAAGATCAGCTCTAAACCCCCAAGGCTGGGGATGGGGGCCTGCCCGGGGGACATCAGCATCTTTGCTTGGATGGGGACAGCCCCAACGACGGAACGGCGCCTGCGACAGCACGGAGACGGCCTCTGCCAGGAGATGAGACCCACGCCGGGCGAGGGCCGCCCCGTACCTCCAGTGTAGCAGTATCGCCGGGACTGAGAGCGATCCTCCACGCCCCCGGGAAAGCAGCCGCCAGCCGGGCCTCCCCCATCCTTCTCCCCGTTCTCAACCCTCGCTCCGGGCCGCGTCCGCTGAAGGCGGCACAGCCGCCGCCATGTTGAGGGCGGGGAGCGTGGAGGCGGCGCCGGGGCCGCTGCGGGGCGCGGCGCCTCCGTGCTCCTTGCCGCCCGTTGCCGCCGCCGCCGCCGCTGATCCTCCTCGTTGCCCGTAGCCGCTGCCGGCGGGCCGCCCCGCTCCATGGCGACCCCCAGCCCCTGTATCGTGGTGAGTGCGGCCCCCGGCGCCGCCGCGGCCTCCCCCCGGGGGGAAGCCTGCCCGCTGCCGCCGTGCCGCGCCGAGGGCTGCTGTGCGCCTGAGGGGGTGACTCTCGCCTTGCTGACTGAGGGGAAGGGGGGTGCCGCCTGCCCCGCAACGATCCGGTGATCTATGAGGGAGCGGGGCGGGCGGCGGGGACGGGGAGGGTGTCCCTTAGCGGCGGGGGCCGCCACCCCGCGGAGTCACCTTGAGGGGAGCCCTAGCCTCCCGGCGCCGGGCCCGGGGCTCCCTCTCCTGCCCTCGGCCGAGGCGCTTTCCCATGTCCCGAGCGATGCCGGGGCCGCTGTGCTACCTCCCGCCGGCGGGCAGTGCGGGGTAGGGATGGCGGTTCACGATCACGGTGGCCTCGGGAGGATGGAAACCCGGAGGACGGCGGCGAGAGCCGGAGTTGCCGCCTCTGACATGAAGGTGAAACAACTTCCCACCAGATGCGAGCCTGGCGCGGCACAACTTCCTATTCCTGTTGCTTTTCGCAGCGTGCTTGGGGAGCCGGCGGCTTGTTAGTGAGAGTGGAGTGCGGTGTGACTCGCTTAAATGTTTTAAGTTAGAATGTGTTTTTTGGAGGAAGAGCATTCGGGAGATGTTTTTTTGCCTCATTGCGGTATTTGCTAAAGCTCTTACATATTCCTTTTTGTTAATTTTTTTGGTTTTGAGCCAGTGCTGATGCTCATGAAATATATGTGGTGCCTGACGGCTGAGAACTGTGCCGGCTGCAAGGTTGCGATTGTAAATCCCTGCCGTTAATAAAAAGCCTGATAAAATCGGTAGGAAGGGCCCATTTCCTACCAGATGCAGACAGAAAGGTTTACTAGACATGGTAGGTAGATACAACGATGGGTCTGACCATGTGTTTTGGAAGGGACCAGTCTTACTACTTAAAATAACAGCCCGCTCTGGACTGCAGGGACCCTGGTCAGGGACTCGGAGCCTGAGCCGGGAGCGTGGGTAGCTCTTACAGGGTCTCTTTTGGGTGGGAGGGAGAAATACCCGTTGGGGGTTACACAGCAAGAAACGTAGACGGGTGGCTGATCACACGCCAGGTAGGTGCTTCCTTAGGCACTGAAATTAGATTGTGCCCTGCAAGGGCAACGGTAGTCAAAATGGATACTTAAAATGCCTGCCCCGGTGAACTGTCAGTAATAAGCTTTTGTTTTCCCTCTGAAATTCTTAACTTCATTTTCCACATAGTAGCGTTTAGCTGCATAACCAGAGAGTGAAGTAATTAAAAAACAATGTCATTGTCGAGTTGCAGGAGGGTTAAGGTTCATGAAAGGCTGCGGCAACAATAGCCCTGAACCTCAGCAGTGTTTGGTGTAATTATATACGTATGCTAATCCCTTGTTCTAATTAGTATACACTTGCTAATATTGCAGGCTATTACATACAGGGAGTTTGCCTGTGCAGAACAGGTTGCTGAAGTAGGGCTTTCATTTCGGATTCTGAAAGATCTTGATCCTCCACAGTTTGCAGATGGTGGGCTGAGAAGGCATGCTGCAGAGCAGCAGAACTTGTGCTCATGTAGCTGTCTTGTCTTGTCCTGGAAACTGGCTCGTATGTTTTGTTGTGATTTGGTGTTGTAGAGGTTTGGAAGATGTCCACGTCAAAAATTCTGCTTGCTTAATCGGAAATGCAGTTATTGCATTACACTAGGAAAATCAAAGGTGTTAAAAACCTACTTGATTATTTTTTTAATGGAATAAAGAGACTAATTGAGGTGTAGTAGTTTCATTTTCCCACTCTCCAATGTAGAAGAATGTTGTTACAACTTCATTTCTTCCCCACGTTATATTACACAGCAGCTCCTGATATTTCAAGCAACTCTTGTGAGCTGTAAGGTTCTGTTAGATTACACTTTATGTGTTCGGTGTGAGTAATGTTTTTTACAGAGAGGGAAAGTAAGGTGATCCTGATGATCACGGATTTGATAGTTTACTGAATAAAGCAAAGGACTTGCAGTTTCTCACCACAGACTTTCTGCAAGGCTCTATAGAAATCTCACCTTATTTCCTTTGCAGATTGGCGATGATGAGCAAGGTTATGATCTGGACTTGTTCTGCATACCCAAACATTATGCTGATGATTTGGAAAAAGTCTATATTCCTCATGGGCTCATTATGGACAGGTTTGTTTGACTTCATGCCAGCTGATTCCCTGATGCTGGAATAAACAATCTTCTAGTGATAGTTTTCCTGCCTGCTGTCTAAATAAGTTACTTTTAATTAGAGACTTAAGAAGTACAAATGTTAATTAACTCTTTCTTGTTTGGCTTTGTAGAGTTTTTACATTTGAAGTTACACTACTGTTTGGAAATTATTTATCATAATTGTCAAGTGAAATGTCGTGGCACGCAGCAGTCTAAGGCCTTCTTTCCAATGTTTCTTTGATGTTTTACCTTCTTAAAACTGGATTAGAAGACATTATTTGTTGTGCCAGTGAAAAGAATTGGATATAATAAAAGTAAATTACTAATCACATCATCTTAGACTTTTGCATGTTCATATGTTAGCTAAGTAATATCCAACTTTCTCCTGCCTTCTGGAAAAGACATTAGCCTCCACAAATACCAATTTGTGACTTCCGTGGTTGCCAAAAATCTGTGATGTGCTGTGTAAGTTTTATCTTGTGTGATCAGAAATGGGTGCATAAGCCTATGAGGCTTTTTTGTTTTACTTTGGTGGTTGCTTATTCCCTTTAAAAGAACGGACAACAAATTTAGTGAAGCAATTGCTGGAGACAAGCAGCCATCTCCATTAAAGGGTGGTGCTGGGTGGATCTTTCTGGAGATCTTGTGGATAGGAATGCATCTAGATTTTGCATAGTCCTGTTTGATTAGATATAAGTATTCCTATAAATTATTTTCATCTAAATACTGTAAAAACTTGGCACTAGAAGTTGATAGAGAGGAAAATAAATTGACAAAGTACGTGTCATTAAGTAATTGACATAAAGTTTGTAATGGGAAGCTTTCTCTGCAGAGCCTGCTGTCAGCTGGCACACAGTAAATACATACCCTGCTTTTTACAATAAATTACAGGATAAATTTAGAAACAATGATTGCAGGAAAACGGTGCAGTGTTCTCTTGCTCTGCTTCCTTGGTCTTGTATTTTGCAGTTAGGGCAAAATCTCTGGCATTCTAGCTTGGCAAATAAACATCAGCTCTTTGGTTTACAACTTGAGAATTGTCTTGCCCCACGGTGTGGGCTGGTGCTTTTTTGGTTGTGTTAGCTTATGTTGCTATTTGCACACGGGCTGAACCTATTTTGGAAGGAGAAAACACACCTTCATGTCACATATCTGACAGTGAAACAGCTTCAGGGTGTTAAGATTTACTTTGGCTGAGTGTGACGCATGAAAACAAGAGCATTTGGCAGTGCCTACTATTAGATTAACCTTGAAAAGCAAAACTTTGTTGACCAATAATGTGTAAAAAGTCACTGAAGTGGTAGGCAAATATTTCAGAGCAAAATGTGTTTCCGAGTTTGATGCATGTGTTTGCTACTGTTAGCATACAAAATGCTGCAGTTGTAGTAAGCAAATGAAGTGTGTTACGACAGCTAACTCTTTCTTGGTTTGGTACAGGACGGAGAGACTGGCACGAGAAATTATGAAGGGCATGGGAGGACACCACATCGTAGCACTCTGTGTACTCAAGGGTGGCTATAAATTTTTTGCTGATTTATTAGACTACATCAAAGCACTGAACAGAAACAGTGACAAATCAATCCCCATGACTGTCGACTTCATTAGGTTGAAGAGTTACTGTGTAAGTATCTGCAGCGTTGTGCCATTCTTTTATAAATTTGGCTAACTTCAAAGTATTAACAGAAGTAGTTTAATGTTGTTACTGCCAGAATGTGGTAGTATTAAACAAATGATTAAGGGAGTTAAGAGTCAGAAGCTAATTTACTCATTCCTACCCTACTGTATAATCTGTTTTATTTTAGACCTTGATATCTCTACAGTCCAGTAATTTCCTTCTTCAGAGCAGAAAGACCCTTTCCATGTGTTTTCCTTGTGAAACCATTTCTTGTCTGCCCACTGTCCCATCTCTAAAGCTGTGGCTTTAGGATGATACAGAGGATTCTCGTGCAACTATGGTTACAGAAATTTAATTCTAGGAGTTTTTATGTGGTTTAGCTATCATTCATTGGATAGGAAGACTTGGAAGCTGAAAAAAGTTTTATACTTGAATTCCCAATCTCGTCTTTTGTTTGGCTCAGATGAACTTTGAACAAAATCAGTTGTATTTGGCCTTGAGGAAATACTGGTTTCATAAACCTAGTTTATGAATGAATGTGGCAGAACCTTTTCAAGACTAGGCATAGATTGCCTTGGTTTTGGAAAATAATTTATTTAATTCTGAACACAGGAATTTAACTTTATATGGAAAATGAACGTTCTGTAACGTGAGGTAGTGTGTAAGTTTTACAGAAGGAAGCACAAGGTTATGTTGTGCAGGTCAAAGGAAGAAGCAGATATATATTTGTACTGTATGCTTCCTGACTTACTGATAGCCTAGTCTTGTATTTTCAGGATGGCATTTCTGATTTGTTCCATAAGGCCATGTATAGCATGGAAATAATTTTCAGTTTAGAGTGTTTGAATAAATTTTCATGAGGTTATGCTGTTAGTTCCTTGTCAGCAACTTTGCATTCAAGCCAGCAGTATAGACTACTTGTCACAGTTGTAAATGTGTGCCTATGCCAGTAGGAAAAAAATAGATTACTAAATTGGAAACTTAGCCTCATTCTTCGTTTTGTTTAACTATGAAACCAGAGATGGAGTTATTTGCAGGCTTAGTTTGGACTGTCAAAGAACTTCATAAATTCAAGACTGCTGTGGAGCGATCCATTAACATTTCATGGTGAAGCCCAGAACTGTGTGAGGCTTTGGTGAAGGCTGTTTGCAGGATGAGCAGCTCTGGCTGCCTGAGGCATAAACATGGCTGGCTGTCCAGGGGTTACCTGGAAACCACTTTCACATTTGCTGAACACAGGGCAATAATTTAGCTCTGCTCTTTAATGAGAAGGCAAGGCTGGGCAGAAAGGTTTGTGTGAGCCATTGGTTGTGTCTCACGAGGCACTCTCTGTGCTTGTGCACCATATTTACGTCCATGGGTGAGAGCTGTTTGACACTTTCTTTCTGCTCCTCCCAAAAGATTCAGGTTCCTGCAGCCTGTCTGCTTAACCACTAAGCTACCACATGCCCATATATTATGCCTGTAAAAGCCACAACAGAAAGCTGAATGTCTTCATTACAGGATAATATGCTAAAGGATACGAAATGATAACTCCCACTTCTTTTTTTGGTAAGGAAATTGTATATCGTCTGCTTTCTTCAAAGAACACTTCCAATAAGTTACTTGACTACATCCTTTCAGACTCCTCATTTTCTGGCTAACTTGGAAAAAACTGTTGGAGAAATGGTTTGAAACACCTGGAAAGAAACCTTTGTTAAAAAGCATGCCAGTCTTACTATACACATTTTCCTTGCTCACAGTAATGTGTTTGGCATGTTTGGGTTCATTTCTTTGCTACAGCTGCTTTTGTTTGTTACTCCCCAGAACTAGAGTGCCTTGATACTAATAGGGGAGTGATCAGCAAAGTAAGTTCTGTGGAAATTAAATCCTGTTTTTGTAGCAAAAGTGAGTAGATGAGGAGAAGAGTGGAGAAATTTAGACAGAAAGCCATCCCAGCAGAATGTTTTCCTTGAGATGCTGGCTTCAGGGTTTTGGTTTTGTCAGCCAGTTCTATAAAAGTATGGGGTTTTGTTTGAGATGAGTGAGGAGCTTCTGTTACCTGATGCCTCCACTACAGTACTTACGAGCATTTAATTTCTGGACTCTTAGGTGGTTATTAATATCCAGAGTTATGTCCTTTAGGTTGCAGAAGTTGATAAACTGGGTGAGACTGTCCTAACATGAACATGTATGTAACAGATTGACCAGGGCTTCCATCATTAAGTGTCAGAATGCTAAATCTGCTCTAGTTTTCATCTAGGTGGAGGGATCTGCTTTTAGTGGTGTGAAAACCATCACAAATTGTAATAGACAGTTGAAAGTGGAGTTAGCTTTCTTGATGCTTTCTTTGGATGCCATTTCTAGATCGTGCTGCCTGCCTTTATAGACTGAGTAAAAGATGTTAAAAATACCATGGTCACATAAACAAAGGAGCTGAACTTGTGTAATGGTTCTGAAATTGATGTAATTAGGTTCTATTCTTGTTTCAAACAGATCATTTCATATTTACAAGCATATGGGGGTTTTTTGTGTTGCAATGCAAAGTTCATGCTGTTCTGCACCCAAAAATAATTCTCTATGAATACTGACATGATCAAGCTGTGATTAAACTTTGTTCATAACTCCAGCTTTCTGAATCCTTACAGATGAATTTTAATGATCTGGCAAGCTGTTAAGAAATGGAAAGAGAGTGTTTGTGAACAGATCCAGATCTTGGTGCTCTTGACAAACTGTTTTGTTCGTGCTATAAGAAGAATGGCTTTTCACTGCTCTCCTGCATTTAAACTTGGAAATGAGCAAATGTTGCTCATGTAGTCATGAAGGGCAGCCAAAAGACAGTGGATGTGTTGCACAGTCACTTGGGAGAATAGAGATTGTCAGTGTAATTTCAGAGTGGTATAACTCAAGCTAATGTTTTCTTTAAAACACATGGGGTAAACCTGAAAAGATACTTTTGCTAATGGTTTATTTGGGTTTTTTTTTTTGTATTATGTCATAGGAATCTTAAAAGGAAAGTATCTGTTAGTCTTATCTCACTAGCTTTTACATGCCTAGAGTTGGTAGCACTTCTTTATCTTAGACTCTTGACAACACTGCCCAAAGAATTTTAATGCATTTCTCTTTACTGTCATTCCACTGTTACTTATTGTGTACTTGGTGTGTGCCTCCCTAAATGATTTATTTTTGTGATAATATTTTTAGGTTTTGCCTACAATTCATATAGCACAAATCCCTGTCTTCATGAGGCTGTAAAACCAAGAAGCTGTATGTGGCTGTCTCTCTGTTCCCTTGTGGTCCCATCTCTATTGCATCTTACATTTCTGGGTTTTGGGAAGGAATTGCTGTTTACTGTTTGTCTGTGTAGTTGTGCAGCACACTTGAGCTTCAAGGTGCAGCAGTAAAGTAATAGCACTTTGCTAAAAGGAAGATACCTGTTTAAGGAGCTCCTTAAACAAAGTTTGATAAGCAATATTAACCCTCAACTGAAATGATTAAATTGTAGGGTAAGGTCATAATCTTTAAATAATACACTAATAAGCATATCATGTCTGATATGAACTGTCAGATGCTTATCAAAGTCAGTTGAATGACTTTAAAGAAAACTCAGAGACCTGTGAAACACTCCTAGCAGCTGCTTTTAGCTTTCATATGTTACAGTTCATTTATGTTTTTATCAAAGTTTAGTGTTACTGAAGAAAGATGCTGTGCTGTGGTGATGGTGTAACCTCTGTTGCTGTTTAGTTACTATAAGAAGTAATTTTGTTACCAATTTTTGTTGTAAACTAGGCAAACAAGCTTTTCTGGCTATTTTTGTAGCTTCTATTTCTAAGTATTAATTGGTGCCTTGTTTGGTGGCTATTCCTGTTATTGTTATGATTGCTTATTCTGATTCAAAGCATAAGGCTTTCTGAAGCATTAAAGTTTAAAATGTAAATTACCAGCTATCTAGCAGCATGCAGCTTGGAAACTGAAGTGCTTTTTGCTTTATTTCCATGTCTGTAGGGAATGCCTAGCAAGACATATCTTTTTAGATATACATGTATATATAATGGTCACAGATGAGAGATGGTGCCTGTGTTTATGCAAATCTCCTGTCAACCAATCTTTACTCTGAAATACCATCTTTGAATTGGATCACTTGTAATTTCTTAGTTCATAGAGAGATGCTCTTGGTGCTGTGTTTCTGAAAGCATTAACATTCACTGGTTTTGCACTTTGCAGTTTTGATATTTACTGGAAGAAAAATTTTAAATTATTACTATGATATCTTTTATTATTATAAAATTATTTTAATGCTAATGCTCACTCTCCTCTTTCTTAGAATGATCAGTCAACTGGAGATATAAAAGTCATTGGTGGAGATGACCTCTCAACCTTGACTGGAAAGGTATGGCTCTTTGTGTGTTTAAAAACAAACCAACCAACCCACTAAAGAACCCATATACCTGCAAAGTTTTCAGGCAGCTTAGTGAGTGAAGATTACACAGTTTTAAAAAATGAAGATGGAAGTTTTGCATTTAAATATTCACCACTGTGCACTAGAGAAGTGGCTAAGCCCCAGCAGAACAGTCAGTTTAGTCTGAAATTAACAAAACCCCTAATTCACCATCTTCAGTATCAGCAGAGTTTGAAGAGATTTGTTTTGTTTTTCTGAAGTGCCTGAGAAGAATAATCTTGTGTGGGCTGTTGTCTACAAATGACCTTTAAAAGAGAGTGGCATTATTTCTTTGCAGTATTGGAGTTTGACTGAAGCAGTGCTGGGTATTCATACTGGAGATGTGTAATGTGCAGCCCAGATTAGGAATGGATGTTCTCCTGGCAGGCAGTGATGAGAGGAGGAAATGGGAGAATGTAAATTGGGAATCTGCTCTTCTCCAGTGACTCTGTGGAGATCACTGAGCCAGATGTCTGAGGTTGAAGCATCAGTGCCTCCTGCTCTGACAGAACACTTTACTCTCCTCTTCTCCTTCCACTGAGGGGATCTTTAAGGCATGTATGTCATAGAAAGGGGTAGGTGTGACAGAATTGTATCTCTGTAGTATGACACCTTTTGCTTTAGATGAACATGAATTGTGTAGATTCTGGTTTGATCTCTTTTGCATACATGTAGAATTCTCAAAGTCTAAATAATTTAAAGACCACTTTGTACTCAGCATGAGATGTTGAGGAGAATCTCATGGCCAGCTAATTACTACATAGAATTCACTGTTACATGTGTAAACATACATGAGTGGTGGTGCAAATACTTAACTGCAGTGAAAATGAATGAGTTTTAGAGATTAATAGACATTAAAAATGGCATGTTCTCCAAATATTAATGGATTTTTCTTTTTTTTCTTCCCCCCAGAATGTTTTGATTGTAGAAGTAAGTATTATGTTTCACTTGGAAGTTTTAATGTGTGACTAGTAAAAGAGTTCTTAGAAGGTGTTCTTAAGCCAGAAAATCTACAGTTTCTGGTTTCAAGGCTTCCAGCTTCTGCATTTTGCAAGTGGGCTCTGAATTTGAAATGGTCTGTGTTTTGAATTCTTGAATTTAATTCAACTGCTAAATTTAACAAGATCAGTGTAAAATTGGTACAGTACACCTCTGATTTCCTAGTAAGTACTGTTGCTTAATTCTTGTTTTCATACCCCTTTCTTGATGGACAGTGTTGCTTATGTTCAGAAAGTATCACTTTGACAGAGGATGTTGTTGAGTTAGGTTTTTCAGTTTCAGGATAGGGAAGCAGCAGTAGTAGACAGGAGAAATGGACTTGCAGTCTAATAATCTCTTAAGGCTCTAAAGAATGGAAATAGCTGGCTTGTAAGCTATGGTAACTGATGCAGCAGCCAAAGGGAAGGATGTTTCCTCTCTCAAAATATGGGGTTTGTGTATGTTTTTTACAAATGTGAGGTTATATTATTCCACAGGAAGCACATTCAGTTCCAAGACTCCTACCAAAACACTATGTATACAGCAGTCGTCTGTGTGACCAGTGGTGTCCTTTGAAGTATATTTTGCCTCAGATAGGCACATGTTTAATTCTATATCTTCTGCATTTCAGATGAAAGTATGTCTTTGCAGTTCCAGGCAGTTAATTAGGTTAGTTTCTCATTTGTTCAGTGAATCACCCAGTGACTTGTCTTATGTACTGTCAAATATGAACTCTTTCACCGATCACCGTTTCAACTGCCAGACAATCACAAGGCACATTTATTGCAGGCTTAATATCTTGTGCACCAGAGCACTAGGCTTTTCTAGACAGCATCCCTTTGATGTGCAAAAAAAATCTGAACAAAATAAAGGTTGACCTCCAATAAACAGATAATCATACTATTTTTGAGTATGGAAGTAGCAACTTTGTTTATTTGCCAACTTTTATCTATATATCTGTATGTCTTTAACTTTCCTTGAGTTTACAGCCATGATTAAAGCATTAAGAGATAAAGACTGTATTGCTGACAGGTGCTCTGTTGAGTTTTTTGTTTGAGTTTTATTTTAATTGGGAGTTAAGCCAAAACCAGGGCATTGCTGCTTCTGTGTTATCTATCTCCCATCACTTCAAACAGAATTAATTTCAGGCCAGGGTAAGGACTGTCCCTCTAAAGATTGTGTGATTATTTCAGTCCAAATGAGAGGCCCATTTCTGATGCTTCAGTTGTAAGCCATATTTTCTTTTTCCTGCATATTTGCAGTGGATGGGTTTGAAGTGGTGTGTCAAAAAATCATTTTAGTGTGTTCTGAGTATAGACTTTAGAAGTGCACCCAGCTATTCCTAGTGCAGTTTCTTGGACTATTTCTTGGACCTGTAATGTAAATGACACTCCTTTTTTCTTTAATTGCAATAAGAGTTTATTTTGCCTATTTTCCCTTCTTACTTTTCTTTCTGTTGTATACATCTGTCTCTGTAACCGAGCTCAATGAGAAGGCTAAAGTTATTCTTACCATATTCAAATTAAACATTGTTTATCTACTAGCTGTAAGGAGCACAAGCCATAAAATCTCCAAAAGGAGCCAAGAAGCTCAGAGTTCAGTAACTGCTTTTAAAGTCATAGTTATCCACAAAAACGAAGAACTATTGCTGCCGTGTGTGATCATTTTACTGAGCAGAGTTGTGTAAGCACAGGATGGTGTTACCTGTATTTGGTGAGGGATAGTGTTTTGGCATGGTTTCATGCTATTGCAGATGAACAGTTTCTGTGGTGGAAACTTGAAAATGCTGCTTTGAGATGTTTGGTGTTCTTTCTGACATGAGTTCTTTATTTTCAGGATATAATTGATACTGGTAAAACAATGAAAACATTGCTGTCTCTACTGAAGCAATATAATCCAAAGATGGTGAAAGTAGCCAGGTAAGTTCTTCATCATGATTATTTGTGCTGTATTTCATGTTAAGAATAACACACACAGAGTGTTAAATTAAAATGCAAAGTGGTAGAATACCTTTCCATGTAGAAGAAACATGAGGGAACCTTTCTGCAGGAGTCACAGGAGTCATGTATGGTGCAGTCTGTTGGAGTTTAGTATTTATTTAAACTCCAAAAGCACTTTTGCTTATTGTGAGAAGGGAGATTCATTAAGGCTGGTGGAAACATTGTTCTTTCCAGTCTTACTGCTGGAAGAATTTCAGTGCTTTAGAAGGGGACAGCTTGGGCATGCCTGGTAGAGATCTTGCTTTGTCATAGTATAGTAAGATTTGTGGTGTTTTAACATTGAAGTCAAAGATAGGTTTAGAAGTATATGGAAGAATTCAAATCCTTCAGGCTTAAAAACAAACACCCATTCAAGTTGCTAGAGGTATTTTCAACACAAATTTACTTCATAAATGTAGACTTGAGAAGGGGATAAAAAAATTCAGTGCTTGTCACTTACGTGTATGTAGTTTCTATCCAAACATGGTTTCTGCTTGTGCTATCTGCAACTTCAGTTCACTGCAGTGGTGCACCTGTGCAATGGAGACATTTTAGTTTTCCTTCTTTAATTGTAGAATTCAATCAGTTTGCACACTGACATCATTGTTTGTGTAGTGTGTATAGTGCAGCTGAGCTTGAGAGGTCATTCTGTGAGAGTTATCCAGCCATATGTTCTTCAAGGCTTTTCTACTTAGTTACATCTTTAATCAATTAGTTTCAGAACATTTTATCATTACAGAACTTAGAACTAACAAGAAATGTTGAGGATAACATCATGTTATTAAACAGTATCAACTAGGTATTTTTAAATGACATCTTTTGAGCTGCTGTGCTGTGGTTGTATATTTTACAATTAAAGCATGATGATTGCTGGGGATTAGAGAGAAAGCAGAGCTGTGTGTATTTTCTGATCAGTTGTGTTGCCATAACAATGTCAAAGCAGTTATTAGATGTATGAGAACAGCTCTTCTTGCTGATAATTGGAGGTGACCTGCTGAAGGTGAGGTTGTTGAGGATTTCTCCCTAGCTGCATTAAGTGTGCCAAATTTTAAATGCTTGTCACTGAATAGTACCTTAACACTGCAGTGTACATCATGAGTGTGAACACAGTCCAGTTTCCTATTGTTTAAACCTGTTGCAGTAATTTGGGTCTGTGCTTAATGCAGAGTTATGCTGACCTCTGTCTTTACATTCAGCCATCCTCTCAAGGTCTCTGTATCTCAGAGACAAATGCAGGCCCGTGGAGTTGTCTTCTGAGAGGGAGCAGTGCTCAGCTAAATAATGAGCAAATTAAATTAAGCTAGTAGGGCATTTCTCCCTACTACAGTACTCTCATCTCTCTGTCTCCATGCTTTGTACACCTCTGACTATTCAATCTGGAGAAGTGGAGCTGCTTTGTATCACCTGATCATCAGAACCAATTACTTTCTTTAAGGGGTAATTAGTAGTGCCAGTGAAAAACAATTAAGGTCATGTTGCACAAGTGCAACTGAGGTTACATTTAAGCAGCTGAACTTTTGCTTCATAATACTAATGCTTTTGGAAAGAGCTCAGTTGGTCTGGACAGATCCCAAGTTGTTGTCTCTTTACCTATAAGATAAATTGTGCCTGGAGTTGCTAGCACACATAAAACCCCATTAAGTCAGTTTTCACAATGAAAATCCATCCAGAGCAGTATCTTCTAGCCTCTTTCTTGCAGACCTGTTTGTCATCCTTCAGGCTGTGAACCATTCTTGATTCTAGGAAGCTTTGATTTTTTTTTTTCATTATGATCAGCTGCAACAGCAAATAAAGCAGTGGTTTAAAACATGGGTGGTTATGCTTTCAGTTACGCACATTTAGACCAAATTCAGCTTGTCTGTCATCAAAACACTCTCATATATTTGTACCTGGTGCTTTTCCATGGTTCAGTTTTACATTGGTTTTATTTGACAGTTTGTTGGTGAAAAGAACTCCTCGAAGCGTGGGATATCGGCCAGACTGTAAGTGACTCTTTGACAACTCTTATTATTTACAAGTATGTCAGTGTCTTGTGTCCCCTTTGGTAAAGTCCAAGGATGTTCCAAAGAAGTTTTCACCAGTGATTCTTAATCTTACTTAGGGAATTTAAATATTTGGAATGCTTTTTGACAGAGTTAATCTGGATTTGGTCTGATCTTTTTTTTTTCTTAACTTTTTGTAACATTTTACTATATGAAAAGCAAACTTGGATGTTTTGGTCCAGGTTACACCCTTTTCATATGCCAATTCTCCCAGCTTGTATGGAGTCAAATGCTGTGGTCAGCAGAATCTGCTGGATTCACCTTTTGACACGTTTGGGCATGATCGAGGTGCCTAAACTGAGCCACCTCATGCTGTTTGGATGTCCACAGGAATGCAGACCTCAAGGTAGCAGGTCTGATAAAAATTTACACTGATAAGATGCCTAAATTGGCACAAAACTGGTTATGTCTGGGCATCTGAATTACTCCCTTCATGTTTTCTCCTGTTTGTTCCAAGAACATAGAAAAAGAAGTAGCATCCACAGCAGACAGTGGTACCAGAGTGACAGCTCCTCCTGCCTTGGGAAGGGCTGTGTGTTTTATCCCTTTTTCCAGAGGCCAAATTCCTGTTAGTCTGGACCATGAACTTTCACTATGGAAGTGGAGTGAATGTAGCAGCTGAATCACCTCCTCCTTCTACTATTTTCCATGATCATACAGTGTTCTGGAACTGAAGTTTTTCAGTGCCTTGAAGCTTAGCTGAGGTGTTCCCCTCAGTCAGGGATGCCCCTCGTTCATGAGATCTCATTATAGGCTTAGATGGGTTAATGGTCAGCCTTTTGAGCATCTTGCAGCAGATGACTTGTTTTGCCATCTGTCCCCAGAGACAGCCAGTTCAGTGCAGGACATGTGAGGTCCTGAAAGAAGAGACACTAAGGCAGTAATGGCTGGGCCTCCATTTTTATCCCTGTACCTTAAGGCCAAGTAGACACTAAATATCTCCTTAATTTTTCCAAAAGTGCACCCAGCCTTTTGTTTGAATCATACAGTTTATCTCCCTGCTTTCCTTGCAGACACTGTAGCCAGGGAAGTAAGCTGGGCACATTTTATATGGTTTTAATATTTTTTGGTCGTTTTTATAGTGTGTGTGGACAGGTTGGACTGATACTGCCTGACTACCCACAAATTGTCCTAGAGCTGTTGGACAATCTGTGGAGTAGGCCATGTCCTCCTTTTAGGCAACTTCTCTGGGAGGAAATACCAGAGACAAGCACACACAGAACCCCCATGTTTCTGAAACCTGCAAGTGACTTAATAAAGAACAGAGTGCTCTGTGCTCTTCACTGTTCTCTGTGCTGTGGAGTCAGCATCTCAGATACACTGTAGCAGTCAGAGTATATTCCTAAATGAGGTCATTGCCTACAAATCTTAAGAATGGAGTCCATCTAGGCAGTTACTGAAAGATGAAGGATTAGTTTCCTTGCAGTAACTGTGGGCCTGAGACATTAGTGTGTGCTCACTCTTCCAGGACTTCATGGAAAGTCCTATTGGATTTGCACATCCATAGTTTTGAAGGAGCTGGCAACTGAACCTACCTACTCACTATGCCTTTCCATAATGCAAAACAGTAAGGCAGAATATGAATAGAGGAAGGATAAGGTGTTTAAACTGTGACAGGAAAGAGGAGGGGAATGCAGATTAGGGGATATAGAAACCAGTATGTCAAGTCCATACATCAACTCCAGTCAGTGGCAAAAACTGATCTGGAACATTCAACACTCAGGATAGCTATAGGCAGAGACCCCTCTCTGATGGTCTCTGCATCCTTCTTAGCTGCTACAAGAAAGAATCAGCTGCCTGTGGGAGAATTCTTTCTTCTCAAACATGAAACAAAATGTGCTACACATTAATGGTGTTGTTATCTGTGGCATGAAAAGCTGCCCTTCCTACAACCCTACCCAGGGTGCTGCACCTCCTTTTGGAATGATACTGTGAGGGTGACTTGGGCTGTGCTCACCACTTCCACTGCTTCTGCACTGGCTTGTCAGGCTTCTAGGAAGTGCTGGGAGGTATTGGCTCTTTGTTATGTATTTACAAAGTTGTGTGAAATTTTCAAGGAATTTTATGTTCTGATGATAATATCCTGTCTGTAGATTTAAGAGCTTCCATTCATTTCTTGCAGACTGCATGCTAGCACCATGCTGCTGTGTGGGAGCCAATAAAGAAATCTATTTTATTTTGCTTTAGTTGATAAATTAAATCAACAAAGTAAGTTAAAATTCTAAAATAGCTGGAGTATCAATCTGAGGGTACTTGACTGGAAGAGTAAAATGAGTTAGGATGCTTACATGTCTATAAAATCCCAGGTTGCCTCTGTAAAATGTTCTTAGTGAACTCTAGGAAGTTCTTTTCTAACATACTGGTGACTTATGGTCTCTTTCAGTTGTTGGATTTGAAGTGCCAGACAAATTTGTTGTGGGATACGCCCTAGATTACAATGAATACTTCAGAGATTTGAATGTAAGTAATTTTTCCCGTATGTTTTTGTCCATTTAAAACTAGAGAGGAGGAAGGAAGGGAAGTCTCCTCACATCACTCTCCCTCCTCTGTAAATCATGCCTCAGATGCAAATCTGTTCTGTTGGTGATGCAGTGATGAGAGCAAACACCAGAGCAGCGTGACAGCGTTTTTGGAGCTCTTACAAAATGCAAATTTGTTTGCTCTATGCAGACTGGAGGCTACACATCTCCTGTCAGCTTGGAAATAATGTGGAGTTTGTGTGAAGTTTCTTACCTCACCAGATGTCTGCAACAAATAAGTGCATTTGCCTAGTTGTGAAAGAATTGAGAAAAGAGAGACCTTGGAAGTTAAGGCGGGGGGCTGTCACTGTTTACGCTAAGTAAGGCATTAATTCTTCATCTGGGTCTCACCAGGCTCAGCAGACATTGGGTGGGACAGCTAAGGGGAGGAGAAAGAAGGCAATCTTTAGATTTTTAGACAAAAAAAGGCCCAAGTTACTTTGCATAAACAGTATCCCAAGATTCCTTGATACTGAAATATGTATAGCATGTTGGTGTTTTTTTTCAGAGGCATGTTACTGAGTAGGGCAGTAAACCATCAGTCTGTGACATTGTTTCTAACAGGAGCTTTTTATTGTGTTTCAGCATATCTGTGTGATCAGCGAGACGGGGAAGCAGAAGTACAAAGCCTGAAAGCATAGTTGCAGTACTATGACAACAGAGCTTTGAAATGTTTTGTTTACTGAGTCCTATCTTTCACAGGCTTCAATTCTGGTACACCAGCTAAAATTGTAGACTGCCCCAGCCCCATTGTCATATGCTTACTATAATTTATTGCATGTACAATATGAGAGCTCGTCTTGTTCATTTCTGTTGTCAAATGTAAACAGCCAGTGCAGTTCTGCACTCCTTAGTTTGATTTGCACTATGACTCTACCGACTATTGCTGCCCCTGGTTGGGATGTGCTGTTTGTGAGCTCCAGAGTCTAACTCTTGCAGTGGTAAAATTGCTTAAACCTCATCACCCCAGAACTGAAATAGTTCAAGTACTGTAAATGTAAAGCATTTTATGATAGGGAGGTCTATGAGTAATATTTTAAAAATCTGTAATTTAAGTTTTATATTTTAATGCACAAATGTGATTGTGATTAATGGCTAGTTGCACCTTTGGGTGTTACAAAGCATGAGGAGCAGCCAGTTACAGTATCTGTAATCTCCAAGGAGCTCGTTCAGATCTCCTGGAGTTGCCTTATTGCTGTAAAGGAAGTCTGGGTGAAAAATGGTTTTGTTTTTGTTTTAAGGAGATGGAATGACAAAGCAGAATGTTTAAAATCTAGTTTTAGTTGAGCTGCCTGTTTAGATTTTTTTTTTTCTCTAAAAATATCCATCAGTCAGGGGAATTGCCTTTTAAATTTAAACAATTTTAATATATTTGTGAAAAAAGTATTGTAATGTTTACTTTCTAAGATCTACAAAACAAAGTACTTTAAATAAAGGCTGTCTCTTTAAAATAAGTCACATATATCTATGCCACTCATTCAGTGTATTAAAGTGCTCTTGAAATTTGCTACTCAGTAATAATCTTCAGAGGTGTATCTCACAGTGTATGCAGACTCTACATTTGTTATCTTTGTAGAGCTTTTGGTTAGCATTATCCTGTCTACAAGGGAGATGATGAAGTGCTGAGGGAAAATACTGAAACACTTGGATATGCTAGAAACAAACTGGATTTCAGAGAAAATGATTTAAGCACTGTCCTTATTTTGGCAAAAATGAAGAGTGGAGATTGTATGTTCATTAAACATATACATGTGGGGGAAAAAACAACAACAAAACAGCCATTTTGTAAGTAGTCATTTGGGTTTGTTCATCAACACCTCTGTGCATTTCAAATTTAATTCCAAACATGGCAGCCCATCTTGCACCTCGTCCTTGTGCTGTGCTCTTCACCCCCTTACCTTATGTGGTTCTTGTACTTCTGTGCATGGATTCTTCCACTGTGTGCTCCATTTACCACTGCTCAGTGCTTCATACATAGAGGAGGTTTTGCCAGCCTGTTTTGAAAGACTTTTCTGTGGTTTTGAAGTTTGAGTCATGCTTCTGTACTTTTCCAAGCACTGCACGTTGTTGTCCATCCATAGGGAGCTCAGTTACAGCTGTGGTACTTAGTAGCAGACCTAATAGTTCACACAGTGTAATTTAGCTCAAGTGACCCCAGTGTCTAGGAGATCCATTTGTAAATCAGAATTCTCATGAACAAATGTTAGAAAACTGGTCATGATTATATTATACTTTTACAATGTCAGTGTTCCAAAGAGCCTTTTTCCTAAATGCACTACAAAGACTGATTTCACTTCTCAGTGTCCTGAGTACTGTTGGTGTGTATCTGCCTTTTCAAGAAACTACTGTTGCTGGGATGACTTGTTGCAAAAATCTATGGTGCATCTCCAAGAAGAGGAAGCACAAAGGCAATGTAGAAAAATACAAACCCACTCAAGAATGATTATATCAGCTCCAGTTTTCTTTAGTTCTGGATGAACATAAGTTCTAACCTTAAAATGTAATGTTTTCTTCAGCCTTCTTAATAGTTCCTGCTTCACAATGTGATTTAAAATAGATAAATGCACCTAGAGATTACACTAGAAACCTGGCTTCAAAGTGCCTATTTGCACATGAAAACAATGAGAATTGAGATCTTCAGTATCTTTTAGGACTAAATGCTTAAATTAGTCTATCCTGAACTGTTTTCCTGTCTTGGTTAAGATGGTTATTCAAGTGCTGTGATTTGGGACAGGGAAGAGAGGTTGAGCTAGTCATAACAAGGGGTTTATCTTCCAAAGCATAGCTGGAGTGGGGAAATTACTTGTCTGTTGTGGGTAGGAGTTGGAACTGCATGGACATGTGCATGTGGTGTAGTCACAGAAGAGGTTTGGGGAGATACTCTTGAGCTATACAAACCCCAGGGCAAAGCTGCAGAATCCCAGGTCTGCCTTCTAAAAAACCTTATCTGTGTCTGATAGAAAAGGTTAATGTTAAAACAAAAAAAATAATCTTACTTGACTCTTCCCACATTTCAAATGCTGGGGAACAGGCACTTCTTCTTTTTGCACTTCACATCAGTGCTTGTCAGATGGAGTTTATCACCCCAGAGGGATTCCTCATTCAAAACCTTTTGTTGCTCACTATGAAAATTGCTCAGAGGAAAAGTTACCCACACAGTTCTAACATGCTGCATTTTACAACACTTGTGTGTACACTGCAGGAAGATAAATTCTCACTTGAAAAAAAGGTGAAAATGTAATTGTTAACTTTTTATTCAGTAATAATGGTTGAAAGTGTGGGGTTAGTCACACCTTTGCAAGTTAAATGCCAGCTTATGCAACCCAGGCATAGATTGTTAAAGCATGATGAAAGCACAGAGAAAATGTTGTATTTGAACATTTAGATGGCATTTGAAATTCATTATAGTTCCACGTTCTAGGAACAATGAATGTATGCTAGAAAAATAATTCTGAATATGTATAGGTTTCCTAACCTGTCTGACCCTGTGACCTCTGGCATTTCTCTACAGTTGGAGAATTCTCATGTGCTGCAGACCTCTGATGCTGCCTGATTTGGTACCACAAATGTGTAGCTCTGGTTTAGAATGTTTATTCTTTTTACTTTACATTCACACTGATCAGAATCTAAAGTGCTCTGGACAGTTGGGAGGTGTGGTGAAAAGCCTTTGCATGAACTAAGCTAGCAGTTCACTTGGGGAGTGAATCCTGGTTTTGCAAACTGAGGCACATGAGGATCTTTAAGTTGCCTTGTATCTCTATATCCTGTGTGATTACATGGTGGTGGTGTTCCATTGTCTATTGTGCTCTGAAAATCCTGTTGAGCATGCACTAATCCAGCAGTGAGGATCTGACACTACTTAGAGGGAGCTGGTTACTCATGATTCATTAAAGGACTCTTTCTGCTGTGTCTGACTGCCCTTAATTGCCATTCAGGTTGCACCTTGCAAGATCAGATCTCAACTGCATACTAGTACCTTCATAAGTGAGGGTAACAAAGACATCACAGTGGTCTGAGGTTTGGTGGTGGTGGTTTTTCTTTTGTAGTGTTTAAGGACTTTATTTAATTTCACAAGCAGGTGTAGTCTGATGAGATTCCGACAGGGAAGTTGTTTCCTAGCTCTGTAAAGATACCAGTACGCAGTAAGGTCATAGTCATTGCAGACACCAAGGTGAAGAGGGTAGGGCTAGAAAAACACAAAGATTCAGCACAATGGAAGAACTGGCAGTGAGGATTTTCATCCCTAGGGAAGCTGAGCCAAGACATCATGCTAGCAACTGCCAAGTGATAAAGTGCTGGTGCAAAATGCGTATTTGGGATATATTTGATTGTCAGGAAACATACTTCTGTGTACAGGCTTTCCTCCAGGCTTCTCTGCTCCACTAAAACACCAACTGGTGGATTGAAACATCTCAAAAGGTGGAAATACTTGGGGAACTGGCAAGCTGCAGGTAGATAAACCTGTTCCAGGAAGAGGGTAGTATTTATTTAACAATGATTATTGGTGGCAACTTCATTTTTTTCCCCCACTATAACCAGAGAGAGAACCATCTTTTGTCTTTGCATGTCTCCACGTTGCCTGTTGCCTATAGCAAATTACTGTGTTTAAGTAACAACTTCGGGCACTAGGTGTGTGGGGGTTTCCCCACAGTCTGTGCCCTCCTGCAGGTACTGATTCCCCACCCCTGCCCTTCACAAATGTAGTCAGTTAAATACCCCAGTAGTGTCTTACGTGTATAAATAAGGACCCAGTTATTAAATACGGAGCCATCTCTTTCCAACTCCAGTCCCAGCTCTGTTAGTAGAATTCTTACAGCTTGGCAATGCTCAATTTTCCTGAAAGCTGAGGAGCACCAGTGGGAATGCTACAAGATTGCTTTTGGAAAAGATGCATGCAAAACTTAGTTCTCCCACAATATTTTGCTATGCACAGCAATAAAGTAACTGTTTCACCTGTTCCAACCCTGCCACTGAAAGCACCATGTCTTCCCGTGATTCTACATGGGAGAGTGTGCCAGTGCCCTGCATGTCATGTGGCAGCCACAATGCTGGCAGGGGGCTGGGTTTACTACTTGAATCCCAGTGTCCACCGGGCAGGCCATGGAGCAGCTGGGGTAAGGTTTAGCACGAGCCCGAGATGTTGGCTTAGTTCTTCAGTTCAGAAAGGAGTAACATCTTTTTCCCTGTGAGCAGACTGTCTGGGTACTGATGAAACATGCTGCCTTTCCTGTGCTTTCTGCTGGGTAACCTGCCAGACCCAGGAAGTGCCGGAGCAGCGATGCCGCTGCTGATGCCAATGCTTCATTTGCCTATTTCCCATCAGAGGAACTGGGACGTGATTAAGCCAGCCCTAAGGCAGGGAGGAGGAAGCTGTGGGGAGGGGTGGGTGGGTGTGCTTTTAAATGTACATTGCAATGCCTTTGTCAGATATTTTCTCCTCCATTTCCTTTCTTGCCAATTTTTTTCCACTTTCATTCACAAAATGCAAAGTACCCAAGAGCAATACACAAAATATGAGGTAGAAATAACCTTTGCAGTATAAACTCCTTACACCTGCAATTAGAAAACCAACTTGTGCTTTCTAGTAAAGAATAACCACAACTCCTGGTGTTGTCTAGCTGCATCTTCCACACCAATGGGTTCCTTCCCTGCCATCGCACCTTGCCTAGCAGTCATTCACACTCAAATCATTCCTTCTCAGTATGAGGGGGAAGCTATTTTCTCTCAAAGAGCACATGGCATGAGAACTCACTCTGGACAATTTATAAATGACTACTTGACTTGTATTTTGAGTAGCCTCCAATAGTCTGCTACTTGAACAGCACACAAGAATGGGTTTACATGAGTAATTGCTGAGAGCAAGGTCCTACACTGCTTCAGAAATGAAAAGACCTGAACTTGTATTTTTCTCACATTGGTGAGTTTGTAGCCAAGAACCACTGAGTCATCAAGGCACCAGTGCCATCGTTTGCTCCAGCCACCAACACTCTTGCATTAGCAAATCCTTACTGGTAGAGGGGGCAAGCTGTCTTCTGCTTTGCCATGTCACTGCTACCTGCCACATTTCATTTAACCCAAGGAGATTTTGTCCTTTGTGCAGCTTTGCATCAGGGATACTGGCGTACACAGTCAAGTCATTTAGCCAAAACGACCTTTGCTAAGAGATAACAAGACACATGAAATGTTTCTTCTCTCCCTTAGTGCAGAGAGCAAGACCTGAACTTAATACTGTCTATCACTGGGAGCTGCTGTTGTGCAAGGCACTGCATAAACACCTACAAAAGGCAGCCCTGGCTCACAGCATGCTGGATGTGAGCTGCAGAAAAGCAGATGAGGTGTGTGGGCAAGATGCGCAAGGAAAGCAAGATAATGCTGGATACCACAATAAACTGCTAACCTTTGCCAAGAATTCCTTTTGCATCAAAGGAGGTGAGCAGGAAAATGCTGAAGGTAGATAAGGTGGATTTTTGGGTTGCCTTTTTAGTGTTTACAGGAATCTGCAACACCTCATTTGGCTGCCACACCACTGCCTCTCTAATGGAGGTACCTGGTACTGTAAGCAGGGTAATGTAACACTCTTTGCATGTGGGAGGATTTCAGTCTGGGTCAAATAATAAAAAGATTGGCGTCAAAGTGTGCAATTAAGCAGCTTGTCTAGTGTCTATCTACTAAACCCAGCAGCCATGCAGCAGTGTAATGTGCTGTATCTATTTACCTACCACAGGGAACTGCCACCTTTAAGCCTGTTTATAAAAGGACACCAAGAACTACTGAGGAAGCTCAGGATTTTTCCTCCCCAGTAGTAACATTTGCTCCCGACGCAGCAGACTTCACATTTAAACAAAAAAGGCACATTTTGCTTCATCCTACACAAACAGAACAGCTTGCCCAAGCTACTTTGCCTGCGCTGCTGCCCCTTTGCGTACCTGAACAGAGCTGCCCCTGGCAATGCAGCACAGAGCAGTAAGGGTCTCCGGGTGACTGAAATCAGACCAGAGATGCTCTGCAAGTGCCTTTGTTGCTTTCCGCCCTCTTTCCTCCCCCACACCCCGCAGGTGGTTTGCATTCAAATGCAGTAGTGAAGCCAACCTGCAAACACGTTGAAGGCGAACTTTTACATTTAAGGAAAAAAAATAGCAGGAGCTTCCCCAGCTTCTCAAACAGAAAAGCAGAGCTGGATGTCTACCCCCTGGGCTTTCTGAATTAATAACTGGCAATATCCTGAAATATTTGCAGCATAGCAGAGACAGGCTCACAAGGTACTAAGAGCAGCAGAAGAGAACTACTGCTGCCCATCCAGCACCAAGTTACTCTACTACACCCTTAGCCGTCGCTGCCGACATCCCTGCACCTCAGCTACGGCACAGCCAGCACAGCTATCACCCCTTGCGCGTCAGACATGGCCCCCCCTCGGCTTGGTGCTGCTTACCCACAGCACAGCCACGTATTTCTGTCTCCCCAAGGACTGGTTTTCCTATTGGCTTGATTTAGCCTCTGTATTTTATTCTTCCCCACTACTCCGAAAACTCCGAGGTGCTTTTACTCTCCCCTTACTGTAACTGCTTGTTTTGATTCTGGCAGGTGGCTGTAGGCTGAAAGCAGAGTTTTAGCAGGACTCTTCTTTTTGTGAATGAGGTAGAAATCCCTTCCTAGCTGAGTAAAACTGAACTGATCACAACAGAAAGGTCTAAAAAGAAGGAATAAACCAGATTTTTAACTCTTACACTTCACCTACAAATGCTGGTGACAGAAAAATTTTTTAAAATAAATTCAATGTAAAGTAAAAAAAAAAAAGTACAGAAGCACAGAATTAATCACTTCACTGACCAATTTCTCTGTAAACCAAGTTAAAAGAAAGCAGTGTTTCATACAGCAATTAAGGGTTTGACTCGTAGGAAGTGGAATATACTTCTACAGACATAAGTCAAAATACACCAATGGCTAATTTGAAACAGGTTGGTTGTGTATCCAAATAGCCGACCTCAATCTGTGGGCAAGAAGCCTTTAGAAGCTGCTCTTAGCCATGCACACCTTTTTGCACCTCCCCTATGCTAGCAACATTTGTTTGCTGGGGAGGGGGAGGTGCGTTTCAGTAGCACTGATCTCCCTTGGTGGTACTGATACCACACAGACTGGGAGCCGTGATTAAGCCGTAAATCAGACAGAGGCTATTCCCTCCCCACGCCCTGCACTGCAACTACTGACTACGATTTGTTAATTCCTAAAAAAAGTTCAAAAAACAAGTGTTCTGGGATTCAGTCACCCATGCTCAACGAGTGATGTTCATGATGCACCAGCACGACAGCCAACCTCATTACCACCACAAAGGATGAACGTTCAACCAGGAAGGCACCATTCCAGCCCTTCCCAGGAGCACCCCTGACCTCAACATAGAGCCCGGGACGATCCCTTGCTCCTGACAGGGTTGGGAAGCTGCAAGAGATGCAATGCAAAGGCAGAGGAAAAAAAAAAATAATACCACTCACCTTGAGGCTTATCTTCCTCTGGAGAAGCTCTGCTGCAGTGATGGGTCTGCAGAGAAACCCTCAGCTGCTCCAGGCTCTCCAAATTCTTCTCACCATGGCCCAAGTGCCGAGATGCATTAGCAGTTACCCTCGGCCAGCCATGCTGACCCGAGCAGCCTGATGGTGGCTGGGGGAAGCTGCATGGGCCTGGGGAAAGATGATCCCTCCCATTGCACGGCTTCCCCAGGAGCACCCCGGCACAACTACAGGGCCCCTCCTTCTTCCCACTCAGTTGAAGCTCTGTTTCTACCAGACCTCCCACCCCAATGTCCCCCACAACTCCTCCCCAGCTGCTGGAAGCAGGCTGCAGCTACGGTTAAGCACAGAGGGGCCAGGTTCACCCTTTGTCCCCTACTGTCACTGTGCACCCCTTAGGTCCCCCCTCCCCACAGATGCTGTGGATGGGCTTGGCACCTATGCCATGGCAGTGCCTTCTGACCACTCCACCCCTGGGCTGGGATATCCTACCAGTACAAGGGTGTCACAGTGCAGTCTCCTCCCCGCCCCTCCTTTCCCATTAACGACACCAAGCCCTCGTTCGTTGCTGCCTCTGCAGTGGTTTATTGGTAGGGGAGACGACAGCCCCCGAGGAGCAGCGTAGAAGGCACCACAGAGGTGCTGAGGAGGCAGCCCAAAAGCCAGAGTGCCGACTCCTGCGGCACAGACCGATTTCCAGCCTCACTAAAGCAGCAATGCAATACTGGAGAGCAACAGGCAATCCCAAACTCCAGTATTTACGTGCTGCTAGAGCACTGCTGACAGCTCTCCATCCTAGTGCCTCTCCACTGCCTCCAGACCCTCCTCCCCCCCTTCCTTCCCCCAAACACAGGGCAGCAGAATACCTTGGCTGAGCCTGTGCCAGGGAAAGGACTACAGAGCAATAGGTGAGGGGCAAGGCATTAGCTGAAGGCACGGTGCTCAAGCCACCATCAGCCAAGCCCATGTTGGAGAACAGAAGTGCAGCTGCAAGTCCCTCTAGCCTGCCAGGCCAGCCCCGCTGAGACACACACATACACAAACTCATAGGGAATATATTTGTAGCTGCAAAGGATGTGCACAGATACAAGCACCAAGAGAACATATCTACACATACCTGTTCAACTGAGCTAAAGACATACATAGGAATGTGTCAGCTTCCACATCTATGATAACCAGAAGCTCACTTTCTTGTCTTATCCTTGAGGTAATGAGGCAGCCCAGAATGGTCTGTATCTCCTTGTCCCTACAAACCATGATGTGCTGCTACATCTCCTCAAAGCCCATTGAATGTTGACATTCCAAATGGTATTATGTGTGTATATATATATATATGTATATTTTAAACCATGATATAAGGTACTGAAGAACACTCTACAATGAAGACATTTAATGTGCATGCATTACCACCACAGGACATGTTNCCCAACATTTGGGCCTCAGCAAATCTACACTTTCAGATCCAGCAGACCTGCTGCTTTTCCAGCAGATCCTGCAGACTGTTCCTGGCCCTTCCAAACAGCCTCTGGGGAAATGTTACCTTGTACTTTCCTTTTAGGGGCTGCCGAACATCAAGGACTTCCCGGAAGTGACAACGTTAACAGTTAAATTCTGATTCCGGTAGTTCAAACCTGTTAAGTTTTCCTTAAAATACATTTGATTTAGCTCATTTTGACTGTTGAGAAATCTAAAATATGGTTGGGGTTTTTTTTTGAGACTTGATATTCTACTTCAGTGGACAAACTTCATGCAACCAGAAATTAAAGATACTCTGGAACTTCACCACCGCCCCTGCCTGTACCAGAGAAGAAAATACCAGTGAAGGGCAGAAAGACAGCTGCCAGAGGCACTTAACACACCAGTCTGCAAGGGCTGTACAGGAGTTATGCAGATAGCTGGACATTTTTTGTGTTTCAACTTTTTTTTTCCAGTTATGTGACAACTTCCTTCAATTCATTTCCTTAAAAAGCAGCATCACAAAAACCCCTGAACAATATCAGAAATGACACCAATAATTCAAATGCCTGTGCTATCCCCTTGCACTAAACACACTGCTTAGCTGAGTTCCAGTTTGTCCTTCTCCTAGTCTCTGCCTCCTTAGCCAACTTAAAAATAGGAATTTCAAAAGCTCTCATGACCCATGCCAAATTATTGCAAATTTAAAATCAAATATTTGCCAACAAAAAAGCAGTATTTTTTCAGCACTTCAGTGTCCTCAACACCGATAACACCAACTCCAACTCTCTAACAGGCAACTGCTACTTACTGCAAAGCCAACAAGTACCCACAGAAAGTTAAACCTGTACAAGCTAAAACAAAACAACCAACCCCCCATGTAATTTCACCATTGCTTCTAGAACAATGTATTACCTGACTGTACTTGTGTAGTCTTATTTCTTTCATCTCTTCAAGTGACTCAAAAAAAAAAAAAGGCAACAAACAAGCCCAGCTCCAGAATCCATTTTGATTGTGTTTGAGGTTCAGACTCTAATGAATTTTTTTTTAATATATACATGTACATACAGAAAACCACAGTCTTTAGACTAGTTTGACAAGAGGGGGCAAGAGCTTCAGCAAGGAGGACATTCCAAAGCAAGGGCTCAATACACCTCCACCAGCCTATTCTCTAGCAGAGAAAGAAAAATCAACACTCATGCTGAGTATTGGGCAAGCGGAAATTTGGGATAGGCAGTGAAATACGTATCTGAGAAAATATGTGTTTATGACATGACAGCATAATTATTTTAAACATTAAAGCTCTCTGTTTGAATCACCCCATCTCACACTTCAGCTTCCTTCAAACATAGCTTTGGATTCTTAATATTAACTGAGAAAGATGGCAACTGAACAGGATGATTTATTTATCTCAACCTCTAAGGCATTAGCTGCAATGACCCAGAAGGGATCCATGCTTCAGAGGAAGCTGTATTTTATCCAGAGGAGTGCAGATGCTGCAGGTCTGACAAGTGAGCTTACCTTCCCAACTCACCTCCGAATGCAGGCACACCGGCTCCCTCTGCATTGACTCTCCCTGGACACAAGGCAAGCGCTATTTCAACAGGAACTGGAAAGCAACACACAGAAGGGTTTAGAGGCACTCACAGATGCACTGCTGTGCTTTGGGAGGGGGGGCACAGGGGCTGTCAGGCTGCCTTGGAACGGCCACATCCCTAGGCATGCACAGATCAAAGGCTCAATGGCTGCAAACATTTTTAAAACTGGGAGAGGGTGGGAAATAAATGAAGTTTTCACCTCCAGATAGGGCAGAGAACAAAGCATCACTTAAATTAAAAGTGGTCACATTCCTCCTCTCCCCTTTCCCATTCTTGCAGCCAGGGCTACTGGCACTGCTGCTGCCACAAGCATTGCAGGGGTGACCAAGGAGCAGTGGTGACCCTGAACCACAATCCAGGCGCTGTCCAGTGAGGAGAAAGGACACAGCTCGTGTCAGACAAAAGCAGTCAGGGGGCCTGGAAGAAAACTGCTGGGCTTGACCACAACTGGCAGCAAGCCCACTTGCCCTTCCTAAGGGGTTAAAACAGCAGCAAGAACAGCAAAGGGAACCTCTTACTTACTGTGATTAAGGACAAGCAAGCCCCCCAGGACAAGCAGGTAAAAATGCAGAGGCTATGTGGGGGTTGGGGTTTTTGTGGTGGCCCTGTCGGATGCTCAGCCCTCACTGCTGGGGGAAGGCAGCATCCCAGGAGCAACTCCAGCCTTCGAGCAGCACCCCACCACAGCTGGGAACGGGGGTGGCGCATTGTACTGCCAGCCCCAAAAAGCAAAAGAACTGCTCCAAAAGCTCCACCTCCATGCAAAAGTATTGCACCAACTCTTCTGATGCCACAAGCTCCATGCCCACAATGTGTATACCAGCTACTTCTAGAAAATGAGGCTTCTACCTGTCATCTACATAAGCCAGCCACCTACAGAGGTTTAATTAAATCCCCCAAATAACTGTGGAATTTGAACACGCAGAAATCTATTAATGCAGCTCACAAAACAATGCAACTGCTGCTTGCCAAAGTATATTGGGCAATTAAGTACAAAACACCCCCCCTGCCCCAAGCCAAACACACGCACGAAACCAAAATAAATTCACCCTGAAATACAGAGTTCCCTTAAAACACAACTCAGTCCCTCCTCACTGACACTGAAACCAGGAAAAAAAAAAAGAGGGGGGGGGAAAAAGCGTGAAAGAGGGCCATGGGAAAGGAAAGGAAATTAATATAGGAACCCATGACAGGACAGATTTGCATACAGAGCCTTCACTGACCCACACACTTCAGGGCTAAGTAAACTCTAAGATAAATAACTATTAAGCATTTCATATATATATAGATATAAAAATAGATATAAAACATACAGGGGGAAAAAAGCCCCAAACCTCTGCTACCAAACACTTTTTCACAAGACAAGCACAAACAAATCCTGAAGTCATTGTTCTCATTTGAAAGATTAAACAAAAAAGAAAAAGAAAGGATTTACTATTTTACAGAAAGACTAAAATCATCCCATTACAGCTGAAGGTCCCAGACATTAATCAGCATGACACAATTATAGTAACAAAAAGAAAATAAGAGGGCAAGCAGCACCACTGAAACACTTTGTATCTGCCTAGGTCTGGAAAGAAAAAAAAATTAAAAAATAAAATCACACCAGTTTCACCCCTGCCTCACTCTGAGTAATGAAATTGAAACAAAACTCCATATTAATATTTACAGATGTGGCTAATAGCTGGGATCAGACACAATGCTTGATCGACAACCACCACATGGTTCCAGCTATTACATTTCTGATACGACTTGCCTCCCAAGGCTGCTGCAGTCGAGTGAGGGCTGCGTGAAGAGAAATGAATATTACAGAGCACTAACAGCCAGCCGTGGGAACTGCACACAGCCAAGTTACTTTCATTTGTACCGGCACCTAGAGCGCATCTCCTCGCTGTGCTCACGTCAAACAAAAACTGCCGTTACACGCACTTTAGCCGGCTAAAACTTCTTCCTGGGTGGCACAAAATAAACACATAAAATGTATTTTTTCCCTGTTCATATCTCAAAGCTCTAAGAGAGCAGATAATTTCTTATACACTTTATTAAAAGTAATTTTTTTTTCTCACTCATGTACCCAGGAAAAGGTCAGAGAAGCAGCATGTACTTCATATAAAAGAGCAGCACTTTCGAGCTGTGTTTTAATTTCAGCACAGTGCACTTTTTGCACGTTAAACCACACGATGTCAACGTGCTCTTAGGTGAGGCAGAACACAGGGAACCAAACTACAGCTACAAAGGGCAAATTCAGATAATGCAGAAAATTCATTCGTTAACTTTACTCGATTTGAAACTCGACCCTGATATTGTTACTAGCAGGATCAGCTGTACTTATCAGGAGGAGGCTGTTAATACGACAGAGCTACTGGTGCTCACAAAGGCCTGTGGGATAAGATTCAACTTACAGTACTCCAGAAAACCAGTAAACTCCACTGTAAAATTCCAGGATCCACAGGTTGTTTTTTTTTCTCAACACTCTGAGGAGAAAAGTATGATGCTTCTTGTTACATCCATTTTTTTTGCATTGTCATCTCATCCAGTTTTAAACAAGAAGGGACAGATCTGGAAGCCTGATTCCTATAAAGTTTATTTGTTAAGAACAGAAAAAAATATTTTTTTAGATGAACATTAATTCAAAACACAGCGGGCACACAGTAACTTTTTTCTTAAAATATACTTGGGTCAATTTGCCTGAAGCATTACTTAAAAGCTTCCCTCTTCTATTTCATAAATGTTTATTGCATTAGCAGTTCAGTTTTACTGTATTTCCCACCAAAGCCGATTAACTAAATACAGACTTTTGCAGTCGATAGTGAGCATTGGAGTTCTTGGGATTTCTTCAGACAGAAGATGATGAAACTTGGCAGATGGTCCCTCACCTACACACGTACACAAGGAGAGTATTTCTTTTTTAGGGGGGGAGCGATACACATGTTAACCTTGGAAAAGCCCCGCTCTCCAAACGCAAAAAACTGTCTTGTTATGTACCTGATACACATGTGGGAAAAATATGCATTTAGAGTCAGTTAAACGGGAAAAACCCACAGCGTCCATCCCCGCAGCTCATCGCGGGTAGCGAAGCCGCACTTGGGAGCCAGTCTTTGCCAAAGATATTCAGATTTCTGTACAAAGCAAGTAACCAGCAAGGGGAAGAAAAATAAACTAGCAAAAACATGGGTGCCGATTTTTAAAAAAGTATTTAAATTATTTCACCTAATTATTTTTGTTATACTAGTTTTTTTGATGTATAAAAATACGTTCTGATGTGCGCCCGCTCTGGTAGGGGAAGCCGGGGGCGGGGGGGCACAGGCTTACCGCCAGAGAAGAGCGGGGGCAAGCAGCCCCCAGGGTTTGCTTTAAAAAAGAAGGAAACGGGCAAAACCCCCTCCCAACTCGAGCCACACCTGCGGGGGTTGGGCGCGGCTCCCCGCGACGCCTCAAAAAAACCCCAACCAACCCAACAAAAAAAATTAATAATAACGAACCCACAAGGAAAATGCGCCCCGGGGGGGGTTGGGGTGTCGCCCCGCACCCACGTGGGAACAGTCCCTTCAATCCCGCCCTAACGGTTCGGCGGCGGCGGGGGGGGCACCGCCCCGNGTGCGGGGCGGCGCCGGGCGGACGGGAGCTGGCGGTCCCGCCGCTTGCCCCACGGCCCCCCTCCCCCCACCTCCACCGGCGAGAAAAGTTTCTCTATAGTTTTTTGGGGCTTTTTTTCCTTCTTCTCCGAATTCCCCCCAAGTTTCTCCCCGGCCCGTGTCCCCTCACCCCTCCACGGGAGAGGCGCGACCCCGCCCACGGCGGCAGGAGGGGGTCGCTCCATGCCTCCCCGCAGGCGGGCAGCGTAGCGCTCCCCGTCCCGCCATC